>JARHVA010000170.1:3216250-4712500 GCA_037957365.1 Torreya grandis | reverse complement strand
AAAAATACTGGGACCAAGGCCAATATAACATTAAATGACATCAATTAACATATAATACACCTTTAGACATAATATATTATACCCCCAAATACTTAAAAATCAAGTTTTAACCTATAGGGGTCCCAATTTGACCCGCAGGTCAAATTTGGTCAATAATAAGCATTTTGATTCAAACTCCTAGCATGCCCACATTTCTAAATAATATCCCTCTTGTTGAGGGTGATGATTCACTTTTTCCTTCATTTGGTATTGAAATTTTTTTAAAGGTAAATAAAGACATTATGGACTCTTTGCCTAATAAAATTAAACCTCTATGAAGAAGAGTGCATTAAAAAAAGGATTTGGCAAAAGGCCCCAATGTTCCAAAAGAGGATCATTTACCAAACCTACCTCAAATTCCATGGGCTATATCATTACCAAAATTAGATGAACCTTCAAACAGTATGCAAATATCAAATATTCCAAAACTTCTAAAATAAATACCAAAGGTTTCAAAATTCAATGATAATCAATGTGCATTTGTTCTTTAAGAAGATGTTGATATGCCTACATGTCATGTGGAGGAAAATTTGCAACCTACAAGTAAACTTTCAACCTCTTTACCAACCTCTTCAAACAACATTCTATCCATGATGAATACCATAAATTATCTTCAACAACAAATGGTTACTATAAAAGTACAAATTTCCTCACATGAGGCTACTTTTCATGATGAAACCTTGGTGGACCAACCCTTTACTAAAAGTGTCTTTGAACATCTATATACTTCTAAATTTATTCTGCCTTTATTTCCTATCTTTATGGCAAAGGAGATCCTATAAAACATTTGAAACAATATATACATTGTTTTAGCCATTGGGTAAAGGATGGGCATTTGTTATTAAAGCTTTTCATTAGAGCTTAAATAAAGAAGCTCTTAATTGGTTCTATAACTTCCCCAATGGGTCCTTATCATTCTTCGAAAAACTTGAGTATATATTTTTAATGCATTTTCATAATCAAAAATTTCCCAAACTATCATTGAACCATTTGCAAGTATTAACTCAAAATGAGGATGAGCCTATTCAGGCCTATGTTATATAATTTAAAGATGTTTTATATTCTTTAAATTACATCCCCTCAGATTTGGAAATACAATTTATATTTAGTAGTGGCCTTCTTTCTCCACTTAGAGACAGAGCATTACATAGACCCTTTATTTATTTTGATTTATTATATTGGGCTGTGTATAGATATGTATGTTCATCTTCAAAAAACCATGATACCAATATTTCCAAGGAAGAGGAAGGTCCTCAAGCTAAACAAATTCAAAAGTATCCATGCCATCTAGTTCTAACAATTAAATTATTTATGGTCAGTGCTTACTTTTGGAACATCCATGTTGATCCTGCATAAACAAAAACCACTTGTGATGTAAGACAATTGCAACAACTTGGATTTGATCTAAAAGACTTACAACATAAAGGAAGTTGAAAATACTCCTTGGGAAACATAACAATACCAATTGATTTTTGTCCTAAAGCAATCCAAATAAGGGTTTGGGTTATGCCACAAAAATCTAAATATGCATTCACAATAAGAACCCTTTGGTTATACCAGATGGGGGCAAAAATTGACCAAAATGAACAAGATATCTCCTTTTATCATGAGAAAAAATTGATACACATTACACATGATGGAAAATTCCCTTCTGCTTCATAAAAAAATCATGAGGAGGACTGGTCCATGCTACATTTTCACCTATCCAACCATGATCCAAACAATGCAAATGATCCAACCTAATGTTGAACACATACAATATTCCAAAAATACCAAAAAATAATAAAATAAATAAATAATTCAAAAATAATTCCATCTTTTACATATTCTATTAACTCCTTGGCATCTATGTTGTTAGTTCCATGTTGGTAGATAGCATATCAATATTTATATATACACATATATTTCACACATCTTTTGAGTGTGATATAGACATACCCAGGCACATGATCTATGCAATTTTTGATGTTGGTAATTCCCTCCACTCATGTCATTTGGACATTAGGGGCATCCACTTATTTTATCATGATACATCCTAGTTATATCATTTTATGATCATTTTCCATTATCATGTTTGAGATTATATATTTACACATGCCTTTATCCATGCTTATATCTTCCTAAATATACTTGATATGTTACGTACTTAACATTTTTTACTAACACATATCCAAGAGCTAGTATGACATGTTTATGTTGGTTGCTTATGTTTCATACTTTCTATTTATACATTTCTTTAAGTGTATTGTCTTGTATTATACTACTTATTTGATTATTTTAATATGTTCCATTGATTGTGGTCCCTATGCCTATGTTTTCCTATGGTGACATTTACATATGTCATAGTTTTTTGACATTTATATATATCATTTCTTACTTTATCGATATTTGAATAAGTCATGTCCCTTCAATTATGTGGCAATTGAATATGCCCCTTATTTGAGGTCTCCTTGCACCATTGTCTTTTGATTTTATTTTGAGTGCTCTTATATGTGTGCTTCATTGCTTATTGAGCTTGTACTACTACTATCTATATGTTTTCATGACTCACATCATGCATCTTAGGACTTGATGTGATCACATAATATACATATCATTATCATATCTACCTAGACATGTTACCCTTATATGTTACATGATTCATTTACAAATTATACAATTATCTTATCCTTTTGAGGTAACGTCACTACAAGTTTCTACTTTCCCTCACTTCAAAAGGGGGACATGTCATAGAGGCATGGATTTCACGCTTTCATATTTTTAGATTTTAGTGGGGGCATGCTAAAAAGGCATGGTTCTAAACTCATATAGTACTTAGTATCTTTAGATTATAGTCGGAGCATGTTATGTAAACATGTTCTCTACACTTATACCAGCTCTCAGTTTTAGATTTCAATGGGGGATGTCATGGGAACATGTCTTCCATACTTATAAAATTCTAAAATTGGCTAAATTACATAGTTATATGATTTAGATATGCACTTGTGGCAACATTCTATACAATGGTACCATTGTTATCCACTGTGAAACAGGCGAGGACACGTGGCACATTCCATTGCAACTTTATGAGGGACACGTGGTGGATTTCACTTAAACTATAAAGGCTTTAGATGTCTTTTTAGAATCTCGTAGAGGATGACACGTGGTGGCTTCTGTCGAGCTCCTAGAGACACTATAGAAACATTTGGGACTCTTTTAGATTTACGTGGATGATGACACGTGGCACATTTCATTTGAGTTTAACCACTCACTCGGGACCCACCACAGTCCTTACTCAATAAAAGGAAGAAGTTGTAGATGTTGACATGTGGCAACTTTCGCTGAGTTTTGTAGATAACATGTGGCACGTTCTACTGCTTTGAAAGTTACTAGAAATTGTGTCTTGACAGACAACACAAGGTGACTTATACTAAACTTTGTAAGGGACATGTGGTGCATTACACTACAACTTTATGAGGGACACGTGGTGGCTTTCAGGCTTTTATTTCCTTGATGAGTTTTTTATTTCGGTGGACTTTTCCTTCAGACAAAAAGTCTGAAGGAATTCTTTCGGACAATTTTTCCAAAGGAAATCTTCCTTTGTTTTGCCTCTGCTTTTCATCAGGTTTTCTATTGGGCTTTCTTCTCAGGTGAATTTCTTCAGATAAAAATTCCAAAGGATTCTTGCCTTAACCATTTTGCCACATTCTTTTCTTGAAAGAGAATTGTGCCCTCCGCAAGGACTTGTTCAAGCATGGAACTATCCTTCGGGTTTTTGCAATGGTCCATCTACTCCTCACCTACCCTCCATAAGGGATATTTGTCCTTTGGCTTTGCCTTAGTCAATTTTTTTCTAATCTCAATAGGTGACATGTGGCAGCATCCATTGTGAAATAGGTGAGGACACGTGGTAGCATCTGCTTAACTTATAGAGGCTTTGGATGCCTTTTGAGAGTCCCACAGAAGATGACACATGGTGGCTTCCATTAAGCTTTAGAAACACTATAGAAAAACTTGGGACTCACTTGGATTCATGTAGATATTAACACATGGCATGCTCTATTTATCTTACAAGGGACACGTGGCAAGTTCCATTGCTTTGAGAAGCAAATCATAATGTGTCTCGACAAATGACACTTGGCAGCTTCCGTAATTTATTCACGATCAAAAAAATGGCTAAGTGTTGAACCTATTTCTCTCCTATAAATTCCATAGAAACTAACCTATGAAGTCTGTAGAAATGAGCTTATAGAACTGGAAGAGTCCATATATTCAAGCCTGCAGAGTCTGTAGATTTAAGCCTGCAGAGTCCGTAGAAATCTGAAAAAACTTGAATAATGAAGAATTTGAATGCTCAAAATAATTTTTTAGGAGGGGAGAGAGGATTTTGGTCTGTTGGACCAAAATAGTTCAAATGTTATCCCAATAATGAGTGATATTTTTGGGGGACAATCGTTGGCTCCAGTTGGGGAGCTTCCTTCAGTTGGAACAGCTGAGGGGAGTAGAAACTAGAATCTCCAGTGCTTTGAAGTATGCCATTGGGCTATGGAGTCATGCTACCCAAAAAGAAAGGTGAAAAAAACAAAAATGAAAGCACAAAAAAAGAAATAAAGATTATACAAATATATATATGTACAAGTTGATCTTATCTCATACTTCACGGATTGAAGTGCTTTAGATGCTGCCCATTGTAAGGCAGAAAGGAGCGTGTTGTCTTGATATTTCAACAAGAACCTATTCTCACCATTGAGCTGATGGATAATAAACGGGCCTCTCCAAATAGAATCAAACTTCCCATGCATCCCATTTGGTTCTCTTCTCTTGTCCCACAGCAAGACTTGATCTCCAATCTGGAAATCATGGTTTTTTGCCTTCTGGTCGAAGAGCTTCTTCACTAGACTTTGATGGGTAGCAATTTGATCCACCACCATATTTCTTTGCTCATCCAACTTAGTCAAGCACATGATCCTCTTGTCAATGAAGCTTTTATATGTCTAATCTTCAATTGCCTTAGCCAATTTTAATGCCGGCAATTCTAAGGTGATTGGTATCTCAGCATTGATACCATTAAGAAGTTGGAAAGGAGACATACTAATTGCCCTTTTTGGTGTAATTATGTCTGCCCACAAAGCATCAACCAATGCTTTATGCCATGTCCTTTGGTTGTCATCCACCAGCTTCTTGATGATAGTCATCAGGTTCTTGTTACTTGATTCAGCTTATCCATTCCCTTGTGGAAAGTAATCAGAAGAGTGAGAGAGGGTGATCCCATAGTAAAAACAAAACTAAGTGATCTCCTGGGAAGTGAAATAGGCTACGTTGTCTATGACAATCTTGGTTGGGACCCCAAACCTAGAAATGATATTCTCCTTGAGGAAATTGCACACTACTTCTAAAGTAGCATGCTTGGTTGGGATGGCTTCCACCCACTTGGTGAAGTAGTCAGTTGTTATAAGGACATAATCATGTCCAGCACTTGAAGATGGGTTTATAGCTCCAATAAAATCAATTCCCCATTACTGGAATGGTTCATCTATGACCACTGATTTGAGAGGCAAGGCAGCTAACTTGGGTCTTCCCACAAACTGCTGGCATAGTTCACATTTTCTTACCCACTTGTATGCATCTTGGAAAAGAGTTGGCCAATAATACTTGGCTTACAAAATTTTATGGGCAGTCACAGGAGCAAAAAAATGTCCTCCACAAGCTAGATTGTGGAAAGATTTCAAAAGTTGGCTTTGTTGCTCCTTGTCTACACAGTGAAGGAACACTCCATCAAGGCTTCTCTTATACAGGCCGTTGTTCTAGAGGACAAAATTGGCAACTTTCAACTTGATAGTCCTCCTTTCCTTATAAGATAGGTGAGTAAGACATTCACCATAAGTAAGGAAATAAGCAATACCTGAATACCACTCATTCGTGGTGGAGACTAAGAGGACTATTGGCGTGTCTTCTTCTTCTGATTCTTCATGCTTTGTTCCTTCTAGCTTGTTATCAGCAATTAATTGGCATAAGCCTTTTCCTCATACCAGCTTTGTTGCTTGATGACTAGGTCAAACTCCTAGATATTTGCAATCTAATTGCCTCTTTTTGTCCCAAACTCCTGCTGAGTTAGTATGGATTTGACTGTGGTATTAGGAACTAAAGCAGTAGTGTGAGAATTCAAGATGTAGAAGCAGAAATGCTTGACTACCTTCACCAATGCATAAGCATGTTTCTCCATGTTTGAGTACTTCAGCTCATGAGCTTTGAGAGGGAAGCTCATGAAATAAATGGGAGATTCCATACCTTCTTTATTCTATTGAACCAGAATTGTTGAAAGCGTGTGTTCAGAAGCATAACTATATATGGTGAATTATTTATTGTAGTCTGGATAAACCAGAATTGAGGCATGGGCAATGGCAGTCTTGATATCCTCAAATGTTGATTTGCCTTCTTTAGTCTAGTTGAAGGTGGCCTTTCCCTTCATCATGTTCACAATGTGTCGAGTCTTCTTAGCAAACTCAGGGATGAACCTTCGTAAGAAATTCATCTTTCCAAAGAAAGAGTGAATAGCAGTCTTACTTGTAGGTAAGGTAAGCTCTTGGATAGACTTGACTCTGTTTGAGTCAATCTTTATGCCTCATTTGGACACAATGTGTTTGAGAAGTTTTCTCTTTGTTCCTCTAGAAATTAACTTCTTGGGATTCAAGAAAATGCCATTATGGTGGCGACGCTCTAGCACTTGTTTCAAGTGGCGTTAATGATCTGGGCGATGCTTAGAAAAAATGGTCAAGTCATCAAGATAAACTATAATGAACTTACTCATTTCATCTTTGAAAGCAAGGTCCATCGCTCTCTAAAAGGTGGCGCCAGCATTTATCAAGCCAAAAGGCATCTTTCTATATGTAAACATGCCCCAAGGTGTGGTGAAGGCAGTCTTGTGTTGGTCTGTTTCACCAAATTCAACCTAATTATATCTTGAGAAGTCATCTAGCATTGATAACATCTCTGAACCAGTCACTATCTAAAGCACTTGATCCATGATGGGCAAAGGGTAGTTATCCTTTAAAGATGACTGATTCAGATTCCTAAAGTCCACACAGATGTGAATTTCGCCATTCTTCTTCTTTATAGGGACTATGTTGGCAATCCATGTGGAATGATGGATTGAGAAAATGATTCTAGCGTTCAACATTTTTTGTATCTCAGACAAAATAGTACCTGATATCTTTGGATTATACTGTCAAGAGTTTTGCTTGTAAGGCATTGAGTCAGCCTTGAGAGGAATGTCATGGCAAATTTCATTAGGCCTGAGAGACTTCAGGTCATCATAGGAGTATGCTAAGATGTCCATGTATTGGCTGAGCAAAGTAGTAAACTTGAATCTTTCCTCAGGAGTGCAACATTTCTCAATATTCACCATTTGTGATCTTCCTTGGTACCCAAATTTATGTAATCAAACCCCTAGGAGGAGCTTGAATCTATTTATTGTTGTTTGATGAATCTGTCATGTTTGTCAAATAGCTTCTCGAGGGAAACCAAGCCTTTGAAAATTTTATTCCCTTTGATTTACAAGAATTCTTCATCTGCATCTAAGTTCATTTTAGGAGTTGATTCAAGCTTCTGAGGATTACTGCCTTCAAAGTGCAACTGTTTGAAGCTGTCTCTTTATTCCAAAAAGGTGATGATTTGATTGTCATTGTTAAAAACTTGCCAATGAATGGCATTATTAGGTATGCTTGGTCAGAAGACCAGCTTGATGGTGTATTTGCCTCTTGTGAAGTCTGGGTGAGGGAGTAAGAGAGTTGCTGAAATAGTTAGTGCATCAGCTCAGCCATTAAATTCCCTGGGTATGACAGAGATGTTGAAAGCATCAAAGCTTTCAATTTGATCTTAGACTAAATTGTGATAGTAGTGCAATCTCTCACTTTTGGTTTGATATAGGTTTCTCACCTGACAAACCACCAACTCAGCATCTCCTTTGGCATGAAGGAGTTTGATGCCTTTATCTCGAGCAGCCTTCAATCCAAGCAATAGAGATTCATACTCAGTTGTGTTGTTGGTGTTACTGAACTACAACTTGTATGAAGAAGGAAAAATATCTCTTTGAGGAGATATCAACACAATCCCAGTGCCTGAGCCGGTAGAAGAATTTCTACCATCGAATTCCAGGGTCCAAACATCATCAAAAATTGATCTTTCCTTAGATTTCTCTTTGCTTAAAAGGGGGAATTTTTCTGATGTCTTATCTAAGTCGATTCCTAGATTGCCACCTATAAGACTTTCATCTACTAAAACATGAATATTCTCTATAGTTAAGAAGTAATTACCCATGCCTGAAGATTTAAACAAAATTTGAGCTTCAGGGCTGACATCTGAGTAACAACATATTTTGATTCCTTTTCAAGAAGCAACCTTTGCATGATGCCTTTGATAGGGATCCTCACTTCAGATAAGCCAATGCTCAATTCTCTACCAACATCCTTGTAGAAATTTTGCCCTAGCAAAATACCATAGGATGTTGGGACATCAACCACTAGAACTGTCATCTTGATTATTTTGTCTGGAAAGGCTGTAAATGCAAATTGGGCATCTTTGATTTGCCCTAGCAGTGGTACTTGCTTGTTCTCCATGGAGAAACATCTACCAAATGTTTTGGTTAATGTGAGGCCAAGGGATTTAGCTTCTTTGGTGGGCATGACATTATATGAAGCTCCAGAATTAATGATGTAATTGCTCAGCTTGTGACCATTTATCAACAGGGAAACATAGAAAGGCTCTATTTTCCTAGGGACAGCTGGAGGAGTAATGACAAGATTGTTTGTGATGGGTATGTTCTTTGGGGAATCATGAGTTACCTTTTTAACATCCTATCCTGTAGGGATGGCTTTATTCTTCACACACTGAACTAATCTATCCAACTGATCAAGATGGGATTGCAAGAATTTAAATTCAGACTTTTGAATTTTGGTCTTCTTGACATGGTCGATTATGTCAAATGACTGAAATGGACTAGAAACAAAGGAAGACAATTTATCTTTCTGGTTTTTGGAAGGGGAAGGATTGGCCTGTGAATTTGAAGTTGGGGATGAAGGCATAATTGAGGTACTCACATTTTTAGTAGTCACCGAATCCTTTAGCTGGAAGGGCAGAGTGGTTCCCTGCTTAGCAATTGAAATTGTAGGCTAAGCTCATTCTTCTATTCTTTCCTTATCAGCTTGTTAGGCTGACTAATTATTGGACCAGGTAAACACAATATATGATCCCTCAACTACTTCACCTTCACTTCTAGGTTCATCCTAATAATTCAGGAAACTAATGTTGAAATTTCCAGCTAATTCTTCTTGGTCTTCTACAAGGAGATCAGTGTCATTTTCTTTGTTTAATTCAGGCTAGAAAGAGAAATCAAATTCTATTTTGAGATATCCAACTATTGAATTGGTTGGTGGTGCTTCAATGGCAAGTTTCCCCTGTGGGAGAGGAAGACAGTTTGGCTGTCCTTAATTTTTGGCAGCATTGCCTTGGTATGACTGATTGGGGAATGTCCTTCTTGGCATATCCTAACTAGGAGGAACAGACATACCTTAGGCCATTTGTCTTTTCAAGGTTAGCAGATCATTTTCTAGCTTTTGCACCATTTGATCAGTGGTGCCTGTAGGTGAGTATTCAGAAGATGAAGAAGATTTACCTCTGTTTGGGTCTCTCCTTATCTTTTCTGCCAAGATAAGGTCATATTCTACCTCAGTAGCCAAATATTGAGCTATAGCAAGGTCTATTTGGCCAGCATGTCTCAGTAAAAAACTCACTTCATGCAGCTATGAGTTGATGAAGAAGCACTTGAGATTCTCATGTGTAGGCTAAGTAATGATAGGTATCCAATTTCTGAGCTTGTCAAACATAGCAATGAAATCCCTCATAGGCTCATGAGGTTTTTTCTTCATCTGTGTGAGCTGGGCTAGCAAAGCATGTGCATCTTTTTTAGGTTTGAATATGGCTTCAAACTTAGCTTTAAGTGTATCCCAATCAGTTACTTATTTAGCCTGCAGATGGTAGAACCAGTCTGCAATAGCACCTTGTAGTGTTTTTATGAAAAGCCTGACTGCCACATCCTCAAATTCCACTCATATTACGCCACAGGCTATGCTGAAGGCTATAATGTGTTTGTCAGGATGAACCTTCCCATCCCCAAAGAATTTAGGGAAATTCTTTCTTGAGATGTGTGGAAGTTCATGCAGAGGTGGAGTCAAATTGAGTGGGCCAAAAGAGTTACCCCAAGGGCCTCAAACTACCATAGTATGACTATGGAAAGGTGGAATAACAAATCTTAGAGGGGTAAGTATTGGCAAAGCTTTATTAATAGCAGAAATGGATGCTTTGCTTGGTAATGGAGACCTGACTTTAGTAGGAGGAAAGCTACTGGTTCATTGGAGGCGAAATGGTGAAGGAGACAGATCAAAATTACTTTGTTGTACCAACTCAAATATAGGGTCAACAATACCTTTAGTCCTTTGGTTTTGTGTATACCGTGGATCTGCCAGAGTGTAAAAATAAAAAGGGAAAAGAACTAGCACTGCTTCAGCTTGAAGCTTGAGGCTTCAAACTGTGTGTTCTTTCACAATGGAATAAATGGATAAGGCTATAATGATAATGGGTAAGGCATATAACAGAGTCACCAGAGTCTATAATGGATAAGGGTAGGGACTGCTTTTTTGAATCCCCAGTGGAGTCACCAAAAATTTTAATGGATAAGGGTAGGAACTGCTTGTTCGAATCCCTAGCAGAGTCACCAAACTATTGGGTGAATATTTTGTCAATCAGCTAACTGATGAGCAAAATAGGTCTCTTTAACCACAGCATAGGGAAATTGGTCAGCCAAATGTGCAGGTTTACTACATCAAAAAGGGACAAATCTCTCCTCTCATCAAGGGGAGGTTCCCTGTAGATATGCAGGAGCTATATACTATATATATAAATAGAAAATAACACTCAAGGGTAGGATAAACCATCTATCTCTCTTTTTTCATAGATGATGTTCACAAATCAAAAGGGAAATCTTGATGAAATGAAAGAAGGCACTCCTCTTCTTTTATAAGTGTTGTTCAGCAGACAACAGGAATTTTTCGTGTGATGATAAGTAACTGTAATAGGGTACAGTAACAAAGTAGGATGAAATGAGGCACAAAGTCTCCACCTCAACTGCCAAAGAGTGAAATATGAAGGATAATGAGGGCACAAAATTGTCTCAAGATTCTTTACACAGGAATAGAAAAATAGACAAACTAAAGACAATTGTGACCGCACAAAGTCTCTTCACAACTAGCTTCAGGGCACCTTCCTGATTACTTTCACTAATTCTTCTTATTTAATTAAATGAACAAAAAATGTATTAAGGAAATAGACATAAAAACAATTTTCCCAACAACCAAGCTATTCTAGCACAAAGTCTGAAAAGTCACTTATTTTCTTATTCAAATAATGAAATATGATCAACAATCTCAGCTCAAAGTCTCAGTAATGCCTTTCAATTTGGGCAGAGTTTTGTTTTTGATAACAAAGAGATCTCCTTAAAACAATAAGAGAGAGTCCTATATATAGTGCTCCAAGAAAGACTTGGGCACTTTGTTTCACAAAAATGTGTTACGATGCTTTCAATGCCTTTAATGCATTTTAAATTTTGTCCATGGGCTATGCTGGAATCAAGCATCAATTTTAATATGGGCCACCTAATGTGTTTCTTGATGTGCGTGCAGATGTTTGCTTTACTCGATGTAGAAAAATGGGCCACGCCATTAAATGTTCACACTCTTCTGATGTCTACCTGGTAGGCTACTTTACCTTCTAGAAACATATCATATGCATAGATATTTCTGATCTTTCTCCATCATTCCCCCTTTCCTTATTGTATTTCATCCTTATTTGTGCGATTTGAGCTCTCAAGCTATCTCTTTAGCCGGTCGCTAAATTTTTTTGCAAGATTTGTGTCGTATTTGAAAATCAATGGATATTTCATTATCTTAAATTTGACATCCACAGAGATGTCAATGGTTCAATTGTTTCCCTGGTTCAATCACTTTCTTGGTTCAATCGCTTTCTTGGTCTTTGATTGAACCATCCCTTTGTCTGGTACTTTCTTTAATCTTTGAACCAATGTTTTCTACCCTCTGCAAGGGTACCTGTCCTTAGTTCACCACCCTCTCCAATGGCACTTGTTCTTTTGGCTTTGGGACACTCCTTTGAACCATCCACATTGAACCTTTGAACCCTTGAACCATTTTGGTTCAAGGTTCAATCAGTTCATTGGTTCATCTTTCGAGCTTTGAGAACAATCTATTTTGCTCATCACCTACCCTCTGCAAGGGTACTTTGGCCTGTGGGCTTTGGGGCACTCCTTTGAACTGACTGCTTGAACCAATCGATTGAACTTTTGAACCTTCCTTTAAAATCATCTGTCGCTGCCTCTTTCTTTGTTTAAGGTTGCTTTCTACTGATCTCAGCAAGTGACACATGGCAGCATCCACTATGAAACAGGCGAGGACATGTGGCATGTTCCACTACAACTTTATGAGGGACACGTGGCAACTTCCACTTAACTTATAGAGGCTTTAGATGTCTTTTGAGAATCTCATGGAGGATGACATGTGGAAGCTTCCACTACTTTTTAGATACCTTTTGAGAGTCCTACAAAAGATGACAAGTGGCAGCTTCCACTGAGCTCCTAGAGACACTATGGAAACATTCAAGACTCTTTTAGATTTACGTATATGATAACATGTGGCACATTTCATTCAAGTTTAACCACTCACTCGTGACCCACCACAATCCTTACTCAATAAAAGGAAGAAGTTGTAGATGTTGACACGTGGTGACTTCTTTTGAGTTTTGTAGATGACACGTGGCACATTCTGTTGCTTTGAAAGTTACTAGAAAATGTCTCGATAGATGACATGTGGTGGCTTCTACTAAACTTTGTAAGGGACACGTGGCACGTTCCACTATAACTTTATGAGGGACACGTGGTGGCTTTTGGGCTTTTATTTCCTCGATAGGTTTTTTGTTTCGATGAACTTTTTCTTCAGATAAAAAGTCTGAAGGAATTCTTTCAGACAATTTGTTCGAAGGAAATCTTCCTTCGTTTTGCCTCTACTTTCCATCGGGTTTTCTGTCGGGCTTTCTTCCTAGGTGAATTCCTTCAGACAAAAAGTCCAAAGGATTCTTGCCTTAACCATTTGCTGCATTCTTTTCCTGAAAGAGAACTGTGCCCTACGCAATGACTTGTTCAAGCATGGAACTATCCTTTGGGTTTTTGCAACGGTCCATCTACTCCTCGCCTGCCCTCTACAAGCGTTATTTGTCCTTTGGCTTTGCCTTAGTCAATTTTATGTCGATCTCAATAGGTGACACGTGGCAGCATATGCTGTGAAATAGGTGAGGACACGTGGTAGCATCCGCTTAACTTATAGAGGCTTTGGATGCCTTTTGAGAGTCCCACAGAAGATGACACATGGTGGCTTCCGCTAAGCTTTAGAAACACTGTAGAAACACTTGGGACTCACTTGGATTCATGCAAATATTGACATGTGGCACGCTTTGTTTATCTTACAAGGGACACATGGCAAGTTTTGTTGATTTGAGAAGCAAATCATAATGTGTCTCGACAAATGACACTTGGCAGCTTTCGCAATTTCTTCACGATAGAAAAAATGGCTAAGTGTTGAACCTGTTTCTCTCTTGTAGAGTCCGTAGAAACTAACCTGTGAAGTCTGTAGAAATGAGCTTGTAGAACTAGTGGAGTTCGTAGATTCAAGCCTGCAGAGTCCATAGATTTAAACCTGCAGAGTCCGTAGAAATCTGAAAAAGCTTAAATAATGAAGAATTTGAATGCTCAAAACAATTTTTTAGGAGGGGAGAGAGGATTTTGGTCTGTTGGACCAAAATAGTTCAAATGTTGTCCCAATAATGAGTGATATTTTTGGGTGACAACAAAAAATGGAGTTTTTGGATTTTGCATAACATCCAAGGTTGACAGAGAAAAAAAGGGACTTCAATTCACAGACCAAAGAAGAAAGACTACTTCAAGGGAACTACAAGGTAGGGTTTGTTCTTTGGATTTTCTCTAAAATTATGTATTTGGGTTATACAGTCTATGAATAAAATGTTATGAGGTTTTAAAAAAATAGTTGTTTTAAAGTTTAAAACCTAGGGTGAATCAAAAATTTGACCCTATGGGAGGAGGGATCCCCCCACAAAATCAAATCCATGATTTGATTAAAGCCTAACCTAATTATACAAGGTTAGAAATATTGTTTAAATGAAACTCTTGAGTGTTTAATTACATGGTTGAGTGTGGCTTGTTTGGTTTATTTACTTGGATATGTATTATTTTGTATGTTAGTGAAACGACTCAAAACACTATTTTAGATATAGGGTTCAAGTAGGGTTTTTGATGATCATTTACTTGTCTAAGTTTTACTTAGCACGTTTATATATTAAAATGGTTGTGGCTTGGGATATTGTTTTAGATTGTTGGGTTTCAATTAGATTTTGGAATATGTAAATGAGGTATTCATTAAAAATTATTTGGCTATGTATTCATTGTATTTCAATTTGAAAGTGGCTAAGTGTTTTTATTTGTTATTACATGTACATAAATATTTGTATAGGGATGGTTGGATGTAGTTATATTTGACTCAACCTAGATGATATAGTCAAGTGTTTATAACTAGTTATGTGTCAACTATGTATAGATGACTATGAGCTGACTATGTATGAATGTCCTTGAGTCAATTGTGTGAAAATGGCTATTTATTGACTATGTTTAAAAGATTATTTGTGGACTATGAGTCAATTTTGTTGTAATTAAATGAATAAATGTTATTAATAGACTTAACTTAGTTTAAGTCTCAACTGTGTATAAAAAGATTATAGTTGGTTGTGTGTAAATGATTTTCTTGTCAACTATGCACACATGTTTATATTTATTTGTGAATATATTATTGTTATGTGACAACTGTGTATTGATGCATGGTCATGGTTTTAGATACATATTAAGTATGAGTTAATAAATTGTAGTTAGATTGTATGAAATAACTATGTATACATAACAAGACTAAGTCAAAATATAAACTGCAGTTAGTTTATATGGAATGACTAGGTTATTATGAATGATGATTTATTTGAATATAATTATTATTAAGACTTCATGTTGAGTAAAATAAAAATTTATTCAATAAAGTGGCTAAGTAGTATTAAAAAATTACTATCATTTACTTTGTCTTGAACATACATAGACAAGTATGAGATTGGAGATTTAAATATCAACTGGATTGTTTCCTTATGTTAACCAGTTGTGTGTATTATGGTTAAATGAATGTTTTTTATACTTGTCAAACTATGTTAGATGTACGGTTCAAACTTAGTTTTAAAATTTTCAAAATGATTGAAGTTGAACTATTTTGGAGTCTTAGATGTTTAATTGGAGGGTTAAACATGTGTCGAATGATTTTAATAACTCAATGTACCATATGGTACGTAACAATATTTCATATTTTGTGTTAGTGTTTTAATACATTTAATTCAAATTTTAAATATTGTGTTGTGTTAATATGATCAATATTTAGTTTAAATATGAGTTTATATGTCTTTAAGGAGCTTGAAATATGAGAATAAACTTGAACATATATAAATATGTATATATGTAATTATGGATTATATAAAAAGATGATAATATATTCTTTATGAATAGTTTTCAAATATATATATATATATATATGACCATTTATATGTATATATTATGACATTAAGAAACTAGTGGTTAAGGGTTTTAAATGTATGTAAATATAATTGGACATACTTGATATATATATGCATACGGATAATTTGTTATATAAGTAGATGCTAGTTATAGTGAATAGATTTATTCATGTGAAAATTGGTATTTATATTATTAATTTATGGTATGTTGTTTCAGTTATAAATTATGAAAAAATGATTAATTGTTAATTAGAACAAATAAATGTTGTATTTATTATTGTTGATTAGCTTAAGATTTACTGTGAAATTCTTGAATTGTATTATTTTAATTATAATATTTATGAACAAGAGATGTTTATATGGAATTGGTAAATTCTTAAATATTATGAAGACTGTTATAAAAATGACTTAATTGTAATATGCCCTTAATGGAAAATAGACTTTGGACTATTTTGGAACTTATTAAGTTGTGATTATTTAATATGTAATTATTTTAAGTTATTTCATGTATTTAATTATTGTAATATTAAATACTAAATTTATATGAGAAATCTATGGAAATAATGTATATGAATTGCTTGGTAAATTTGATGTTAATGATACTAAGTATTATTATCGTGAGAAGGTTATCATGCATATATTTAGAATCATTAATACTTAGATTTAATGAAATCTGATTGAGTGTGTGTGTGATTATGATTGCTCTACTAGATCATTAAACTATAAAAAAACTTTGGACAAAGTATTATTTATAGTTAAGCGTTATCATTTCACTTGTTTTATTATATGCATGCATACATGAAGTTATGTTAGAACAAAATTCTTTATGATATGTTGCATGTAGTTATAATCTTACAACACATGAATTCTAGTTGACTTCTCGATACCTGGACCATTATCATATTTTCATCCATGAAAGGAGGGGCATTCCCTATTTGGGAATTGTGTGGGGGATCTATGGTCTATGATTGATGTGAAAAAGCACTATGATGATGCTCTCTCCCCCCTCCACTAGTCAGTCGATAAAGACTTTTACTCATGATTTTAGTTTATATACATATGATAAGGTTGTGGATATTCATTAGTTTTATGGAGCATTATATTTATTTATATTTAATCTAATGTAAAAACATGATATTATTGTACTTGATAAATAGTATATTGGCTACTCTTATTGTATAATTTTTAATAGTTGGTTGTGTTATTATTCAACATATATATGTATGTGATGGATTAAATTTCTAATTTTGTTAAATGTGATAAGTTGATCATTAACTAAATGAATCATAATTAGTTTATTATACAAGATGCATTTAGTTAAAGACCAATTAATTTATATTAATTGAGAATAATCTAGTTTGATTAATAAAGTTTTTTTTTTAAATATTATTTTTCAAGTTAAACCTAATGGGATTCTAATATTATGTTATTAAAGCTAAGGCTCAAACTCTAAGACTTAATGAGTCCACTAACATATACATATTCTCTTTTTAATCAAAAAGGAGAATGATGTGTGGTAGATATAAAGGTGAGGGTACTTCAAACACCAACATTTCAGTAGACCCAAACCAATTTACCACATATCAAGTTGTAAAGTTGAATCAAATTCTCTCAGCCATACACAAAACTAGGGACTGAAACACAACCTTAGAGCAGTTAGTGCATGGGCATGTTGAGGAAGTCAATCATGAAGAGCCTGAAGAGCACCCTATTCAACAAGAAGCTTAGAAAGATCATAGGCATGAAGAGGTGTCACAAGATGTGAGGGATCATGTAGTTGTAGACATTGTTAGGGACACGAATAAATTAAATCCTCCTAAGTTTTATAGAATTGTGTTAGCAGATGGTGGATTCAAACCTATTTTCAATGAAAACCAATAGTCATAATGGAAAGGACCACTTGGTAGATGTTTCATTTGTGGGAATGATCACTATGCCAAGGAATGTACTCAAAGAAAGTCTAAAGATAAAGATAAGGGTACTATGCAGCAAGGAAACTTTAAACAGAAAATCCATGCAGTTGTTAACAATCATCACACTAAATTTCAAGTTTCACCTATTGAGATTCTAGGTAATCTTTTTGTTCAACATATTTTCATTTTGATTGATATTAAAACTACAAAATATTTTATTTCTCTACATATGCTTTCTAAGTTGTATAATAAATATGGTTTCATGGCAAATGTATGGTTAGTGAAATATGGGAATGAATCCAAGGTCAAATTTGATAGGTGTTTAGTGGAAGCTGAGATTGAATTACCTAAATTCACTACTATAGTATATATTTATGCAGCTCCATTGGAGTCATATGATGTAATCCTAGGCGTGAATTTGGTTGCTAAGCATAAAGCAAAGGTAGATTATTGTTTTAAGAAGGTATAGTGTTAGATGATTTTGAGAATTAGACTCAAATTCAAGACGAGTAAATGGAGTTAAAACTTAGGCAAATTTTTATAGTTCAGCTTAAGAAGGCTCACAATAAAGGATGTTAGGCATATATTTTTAAAATAAATGATATAGAGGAAACAAATGAATCATCCATTGAGGATTACCATATCCTTAATAACTTACAAGATGTATATTCATAGAAATTATCAGGATTACCACCCAAGCAGGAGTTTAATTTCTTAATTGACATGATACTTGGTTCAAAATCATAATCCAAGGCACCTTACATGATGATGACTACAGATTTGGTTGAGTTTAAATCTCAACTACAAGAGTTTTTATCTAAAGGGTTGATACAACTAAGTGTGACACCATGGGGAGTACTAATCATATTTGTCAAGAAGAAGGATGGTACTCTTAATCTATAGATTGATTATAGGATATTGAACAAAGTGACAATCAAAAATAGGTATCCATTACCTCATATTGATGATCTCTTTGATCAAATGTATGGGGCAATAGTTTTCTCTAAGATATATCTCCAATCAAGATATCATCAGTTGAGGATTTTAAAAGAATATATTTCCAAAACAACATTCAAAACTCAATATGGACACTATGAATTTATAGTGTTTCCTTTCAAGTTAATGAATGCTCTAGCAACAATCATGAATCTCATGAATAGTGTGTTTAGGGACTATCTAGATCACTTTGTGTTAGTTTTTTTGGATGATATCCTCATTTATTCTAATAATGAGGAAGAACATCTACAACATCTAGAGTTAGTATTACAAAATTTGTGGAAGCACAAACTTTAAGGTAAGTTATCCAAATATGCATTTTTCTAGAGGAAAGTGTAATATTTGGGACATGTTAACTCTATAGATAGAATTTCAATTGATTTGATGAAGATAAGAGCAATAATGGAGTGGTCATCACCCAAAAATGTGCAAGAGGTAATAAATTTTATGGGACTAGCAAGGTATTATAGGAAATTTGTTCCAAATTTATTGAAAATAGCTAACCCAATTTCCTCTCTTCAATGGAAGAATCAAAGTTTTGTTTGGTCAGACAAGTACGAGAAAGCCTTTCAAGATTTAAAAAGGAGGCTTACATTAGCACCTGTGCTAAGAGTTCCCATTCCTAATGGTCAGTTCTCAATAATCATTGATGTATCAGGGATGGTATTAAAGAAGTTTTTATATAAGATTGTTCAGTTGTAGCATATGAGTCTAAGAAGATTAAACCTTATGAGGTTTCCTCATGTCCCACACAATCTTGAACTTGTTACAATAATGCATGCTTTAAAATTTTAGAGGCATTATTTATTGGGGAAACTATTTGAGCTCAAAATTGGTAACTTATGGCTCAAATATATCTTCACCCAACTAAACTTGAATGCTCATCAATGACACTAGTTAGATTTCTTATCTAACTATGATTTTTATATTAGCTACAACAAGATCAAGGAAATCAGAGTTGTTGATGCCCTAAGTTGTAGAAGGTATATAACAACTTTAGCTACTATCAAGAGTACTTTTTGTGATCAAGTTGTTAAATTCTCTTTAGGAGATGAAATATATGATCAAGTTAAGAAATATTTATCAGAGAATGCTTAGAACCCTAAGTTCAAATAATTCAAGTTGGAGGATGATGGTCTTTTGAGGTATAATGGCAGAATGTATGTACCTAATAGAGAGAATTTAAGGAGCACGGTGCTAAAAGAATTGCACAATATCCATTAATCAAGTCACCCTGGAATGATTAAGCTCATGGTTGAGCTAAAACCTCTTTATTTATGGAAAGTAATTAAAATATATGTAGTGGATTTTGTGTTTCATTGTTTAGAGGGTCAATGTGTGAAGGTTGAACATGTGCATCTGGCAGGATTATTGTATCCTCATGATTTATCAAAATGGAAGTAGTAGGTAATTAGTATGGATTTTAACTAAGGTTTTTCATTATCACAAAATTGACATGACATGATTTTGGTGGTAGTTGACAAACTAACCAAGGTATTTCACTTCATACCAAGTAATTTAATTAATGATCCACCAATGTTTGCAAAAACATTCATGAAAGAGGTGTACCAGTTGCATGGGTTTCTAGAGAAGATCATTTCTGATCAAGATTTGAGGATGACATCTAGGTTTTAGTTGACTCTAAAATAATATTTAGGCACACAATTGAATTTTATTACTGCATATCATCCAAAAATAGATAGATAAATAGAGAGAATAAACCAAGTTCTAGAAGATCTTCAAATGTATTGCATAGATCAGCAATACAAGTGGGAAGAGTATCTTTCACTGGTAGAGTTTGCTTATAATAACTCTTACCAATCAACTTTAAAGATGGACACATTTGAATCATTGTACGGAGGGAGGTTTTGAACACTAATCAATTGGGACAAGATTGAAGATAGAGTGGTCTTAGGTCTTGAAATGATTATAGAATTAGAGGAGTAGGTCAAGTTAATTAGACAAAAGTTGGTTCAAGGCAACAATAGACAAAAAAGTTATGTTAATATGAAAAAGATATAAAAATACTTTTTTGTTGATTATAAAGTATTTTTTAGGGTTAAGCTTCAAAAGAGCTCAATTGGGTTGGTAAATCAATGAAGCTTTCACCAAGATATATGGGACCCTTCGAGGTCTTGGAAGTGATCAATCATGTTGGGTATAGGCTTACCTTGTCACCATTTCTAACTCTATTACATAATATTTTTCATGTGTCCTATCTTAAAAAGTATATATCTGATCCTTTTAATGTATTGGATTGGAATGCTTTATAGGTTCTAGATCCCGAGGTGGTCATAGTAAAACTAGTCAGAGTAATTAACACTCATAAAATTAATTTATGTAATAGGGAAGCGTCATAGTGTAAGGTCCAATGGGACCAATATTCTGAAGATAGTGCCACTTGGGAGGAAAATGATGAGTTTTATTAGTTGTTTTCATATTTATTTATTTAGAGCATTTAATGTTGGTATTGATTTGCTACTATGTGCTATTTGATTTCATAACTTTAGTTTGAAATAAGTGTCATCAAGATGATGATCAATTTTAGGGGAGGAGGATGTTACATCTCAATTTCCTCACTAAACTTGATTTGCTTATTAAACAAGTAGTAATGGGGTTAATTTTGTTTAATCACTATTGTAGCAAACTATTTTCATTATGTTGATGTAGATATTTGACAAAGAACCCATCACACACAATGTAATACAATAATGCATGATTGCTTTAATTTTATTATTTTTTATTAATTTATGTTTGGGCGTGTTGATATGGTTTAGATTGATGTTAATATTTTATTCAATCTCAATTATAGTTGTGATTGTTTATTATGATTGGAATGTGGTTGCCGTTGTGGAATATTCTAGTTGTATACGTTCTTTTGATAACTATACTTGTGTTGATTGTGTAACCCCTTTATAGGCATGTACCTGCAAGTATTAAAACATAAAAATATTTATTAGAACATATATATTCAAGGCAAAGAAATGAATTGCATTGTTGATCATATAACAAAAGGATTTTATTAAACTTTAAATTACTAAGATGGTACTTAGGGTGACCTAGTTTTCTAATGGTTAACTAGGTATAGAATTTAGATTATTTAATGTTTAGCTTTGATTGTTTAAATTGATAGGCATTCGAGTTTTATTAAAAAATAATAATTATGTTTATTGACATAATATGATGTCAACCCTAATTCGAAGAGTCATCATTTGGTTTGGTTGTCTTTATTTTTGTTCATTCCAACCAT
Source organism: Torreya grandis (assembly GCA_037957365.1). NCBI lineage: Eukaryota > Viridiplantae > Streptophyta > Pinopsida > Cupressales > Taxaceae > Torreya > Torreya grandis. The sequence goes on along the minus strand of JARHVA010000170.1, from coordinate 4,690,591 downwards.
GCAACTCGGGTGGCTAGGGTTTGACTGCAAGTTGGAAGGAAATAATGGGGAGATTGTGAGTTTGGTGGTTGAGTTATGAGATGTGGGAAGCATCCATGAATTTCTAGTTTGATGGTGAGTCATTCTTGGAGAAATAATGGTAGAGAATGGGTCAACATAAAATTAGGGATTTTCAAAATGCATGCAGTTGACTATGAAAATAATAAAGGAGGATGGAGTTTTTGGATTTTGCATAACGGTCAATTTCAACAGAAGAAATAAGAGAAAAAGAAAGGGACTTTGATTTGCAGACCAAAGAATAAAGACTACTTCGAGGGCACTATGAGGTAGGGTTTATTCTTTGGATTTTCTCTAAAATTATGTATTCAAATTATATAGTTTATGAATAAAATGTTATGGAGTTTTTTTTTTAAATGGTTGTTTTAAAGTTTGAAATCCTAGGGTGAATCAAGGATTTGACCCTATGGGAGGAGGAATCCCCCCACAGAATTGAATCCATGATTTGATTAAAGCCTAACCTGAGTATAGAAGGTTAGAGATACTATTTAAATAAAACTCTTGAGTGTTTAATTACATGGTTGAGTGTGGCTTGTTTGGTTTATTTGCTTGCTTATGTATTATTTTGTATGTTAGTGAAATGACTATATGTTAGTGAAATGGCTTGAAACATTGTTTTGAGTATAGGGTTCAAGCAAGATTTCTTATGATCATTTACTAGTCTAAGTTTTACTTAGCACATTTATATATATTAAAACGACTGTGGCTTGGAATATTGTTTTAGATTTCTAGATTTCAATTGGATTTTGGAATATGTAAATGAGGTATTCATTGAAAATTACTTGGTTGTGTATTTATTATATTTCAATTTGAAAGTGGCCAAGTGTTTTTATTTGTTATTACCTGTGCATAAATCTTTGTATAGGGATGGCTGGACTTAGTTATTCGACTCAACCTAAATGATATAGTCAAGGGTTTATAACCGATTATGTGTCAACTGTGTATAGATGACTATTAATTGACTATGTATGAATGTCCTTGAGTCAATTATGTGATAATATTTATTTATTGACTATGTTTAAAGGATTATTTGTGGACTATGAGTCAATTTTGTATAATGTTGTAATAGAATGACTGAATGTTAATAATTGACTCAACATAGTTTAAGTTTTGACTATGTATAAAATTTTATAGTTGGCTATGTGTGTAAATGATTTTCTTATCAAATGTGTATACAAGTTTATAGTTATTTGTGAATATATTATAATTATGTGACGATTGTGCATTGATACAAGGTCATGATTTGAGATTCATGTTAGGACTTGTTCCAAAGTCTTAACATTAGGTTAGATTTTTGGTAGGTAATAAATAATTATTGTAAATGGGGCATGCATCTTTTAGTAAAGACACCCCCATAAAATAAACTTACTTAGTTTAATTATTAGGTAGTTTTAATGTTTTATATTTATTAATTAGAATTGCCTTACCGGTTGTTTTCCCATATTTAGTTGGTTATAGGATTAGTTTTTTTTACCGGTCATTGGTAAAAACTATATAAATTCATGTTTGCATTGTAAAAGGGTTAACAGAGTAAAGGCACCCTTATGTACTTGATTTTTTTGAATTATTAATAAAATACTTGTGCACTTGCACTAAGTGAGGACAAGGTTCAACCTATTTTGGTTCAGGAGTTATCAGTGGTATCAGAGCTTGGTTATTTTGGGAGCTTTGTGAATTCGAAGGAGCAAGGTGAAAAATCAATTCACGTGATATCATTTGGCATGAAATAAGGTATGCCATATAGTATTGGTTTAAATATTTTGAAAAATCAATAAATTATTTTAATTTTTTAAATATTATTTATATTTAAACCTATATATTTTCCATATACCACAGTCTGGTTTTTTTTTATCATTCATACTCCATTTTCCTATGTTCAACCTCCTTATCTGGCATAAAAATGAATTTTTAGCATTTAAATGTTATTAAATTCATTGTTTTTTGGCCAAACCCAGATTTGTACGACCTATTTATTTGAGGAAAACCTCTAAAAGTTTTCATTCATCGCTGCCATTGTTATCTGCATTCATTTCGGCTCTTTTTAAATCTAAAACATCTGCAAATCTTGATCAAATGGCATTAAAACCCCTGTTTTTGCATTCTAAATGAAAAATCTAGAAAAATCTGAGTTGTACAGCCTGTTATACGGCCTTCCAATGCCCAGGCTTCATTTTGATTCCATTCCCTGCAAAAAATACCTTGAAAATCTACCAGAACTCAGTTAAAATTTGTTTTAGCATGCTTGTACGGATTTGTACAGCCTGTGAGAGAGAAAATAGGTGAAAAAAAATCTCCAAGAGTAGCCATGGCGTCTCAAGGAAGAATGGCACAGGTATAATATAATAAATTATTTACTTTTGTTGTTTCTAAAGTTTTGTTTCAAATATTTGTTTTGGTTGGGTCCCACGGAAGGAAGCTTGGAAGAGAAGTTGTAAAAAGGGAAAATTTTGAATTTATTTATTTACATGTAATTGTTTTTTATTTTCCCTCATACACAAAAAATTTGGTATAAGTAGAAATTTTTGAGTATAATGTTTTGAAAACGCTCTTAGAGCAATTGGTTAAGCTTATTTTGTTAGAAGCTTGCAAAGGAGGAGGTCAAGGGTTCAAATCCCTTCTTTTTAGAGAAAGTTTTCTTTTTGCTTTGGAATGTACTTTTTTGAAAAATGAATATTCTCTTTTTAAATTTGATTATTGTAAAACACATACTTATTGTATTGTGTTATTTTAAAAAAAATTGAAAAAGGGGAAATTCAATCATATTTTTTTTGCATTATTGTGGTGAGATAAGGGTGTAATTGATGGAATAAGGTTGTAATTAGGAGAAATAATAGTGTAATCATTGATTTTGGGTGAGGTTAAGTGCAAAACCTATCAAAAATACTTGTTTTTTCTTTTATGCTCCACGTGGAGGTTAAGTGCAAAACCCCATAGAAGCAGCGTCTTGTGCAGTGTGATATTTGTTTATTCTCTTTTTGCATTTTGTCACACTTTTCTCTACTGCACTTATTTTCATTTTAAAATGCCAAAAATTCAAAATTTGTTTTCAGATGGTGATAGATTAACAATTTCTAATTATTTAGATTGAAAACGATTGATGGAGGCTTCACTAATGTTTAATGAGTTATGGGATATTGTTAAGAATGAAAATCCCACATTGCCAACAGAGTAGGCTAAATTAGATATTTTCAATTCACGTGATTCTAAGGCCTTAGCTCTCATTAAATGTTGTTGTACTCATGATACTTATGTTCATATTGAAAATTCTCTTCATAGTTACACTGCATGGAAAACATTGTCAGATTTGTATGATAAGAAACCTAAGCATAAGAAGATAGATATTCATATGCAGTTGTTTACTTTGTCATTAGTAGAAGATGGGGATATGGGAGAATATATGTCTAAGTTGAAAAATATCACTACTGAGTACATTAAGGCTAGTTTTGGAAAACTAGATGATGACGTCATAGTTACTACTGCTTTGAAAGGACTACCAAGGTCCTATAGGAATTTTGTTGAAATGTTGCATGTCTCTGACAAGATCACAGACATCACCTTTGATAAGTTGGCTAAGTTGCTCATCCAACATGACCTCTCTCTACCCAAGAAATCTAAGAAAACTGAAGAAGCCCATGTTTTAGAGTCAAATTCTAGTTCATCTTCATCTGGGCATTAAATCAATAGAGGAAATAGTTATAGAGGGGGTCGAGGTTACAGAGGAGGTAGATATCAAAACAGAGGTAGGGGTCATTCAAATAATCAACAATCTAATCAATCATTCACATGAAACAAGTGATTGAGGACATGGTCATAACTCATATAGGGGCAGAGGTCGAGGTAGATCAGACATTCAATGTCATAGATGTGAAAAATTTGGTCACATTGCCTCACAATGTAGGATTCCTTTTGATAAAATTTAGTGGCCATAAAAAGCGACTAAGACTAACTCTGCTCAGTATATTGATCATGACTATGATGAATCTAGTAATGTTGCCCATGAATCTACATTCACTACTTTGGGGCACATTGATTATATTAAATATGAGGCTAGAGATGAGCTCACAGATGTATGGGTTTTAGACACAGGAGCAACCAAACACATGACATTTAGGAGAGATTTCTTTTGGTCTTATAAGGAAGCTTCTCTCTCTCCAGTTGCCTTAGCAGATAAGTCTATGCATACACCACTAGGACTTGGTTCTATTTGAATTCTTCTTCCTAATGGGTCTATAAATTACTTGGAAGATGTTTGGTATGTTCCCACATTGAAGAAACACTTTCTTTGGTAGTTATTTGAAAGAAAGGTTATCAAATTGTGCTTAAAAATAGGCTCATTTACATCAATTCAGTGAAGGATAATTATAAAACAATGTATACAGGATATGAAGATGGAAACTTGGTTAGATTGCATTGTAAGGTGCTTCCTCCTAATATAGAACTTGCGGCAGTTGTTGACACAGGTACAGGTACTATGTCTACACAGCAGTTATGGCATCTCCGCTATGGACATTTGAATATCCATGCTTTAGTGGATTTGCAGAGATATGGTATGGTGAATGGGTTGCCCACTTTTCACAAAGATAGTACTCTTTGTGAGTCATGTGTTTTGGGCAAACAAAATCAAGAAAATTTTTCTAAACAGTCATCTTGGAGAGCTAACAGATGTTTACAGTTAGTTCATAGTGATGTATGTGACATGTAAAAGTCATCCATTGGTGGGTGTAGAGACTTTGTCTTGTTTATTGATGAATTTTCTAGGATGACTTGGGTATTCTTTATGAAAAACAAATCTGAAGTTTTCGCTAAGTTTGTTGATTAGTTACACTTAGTCGAAAAAGAAACAGGTTCACATTTGGCCACTCTTCGTTCAGATAATGGAGGTGAGTATACCTCTAATGAATTTTTAGATTATTATCGAGAACATGGCATTCATCGACAATATAGTAATGCTTATACTCCACAACAAAATGGAGTATCTGAATGGATGAATAGAACTTTAGAGGGCACAACACGTGCCATGTTGCACTATAAACAGCTTGATGATAAGTTTTGGGCCAAAGCCATTGGTACTGCAGTGTATTTGAGAAACAGGTCCCCCACAATTGCACTTTTGGGACAAACTCCATATGAGGCATGGTATGGATTTAAACCCAAAGTTAAACACTTGAAAGTGTTTGGATGTGTTTGTTTTGCTTTGGTTCCTATTAAACATAGAACTACGTTGGAACCACGTAGTCAAAAATGCATCTTTCTTGGTTATTCTGAAGATAAAAAGGGGTTTCATTTGCTTGCACAGGATTTAGGCAAATTCATAGTGAGTTGAGATGTAATATTTGATGAGTTTGGGACTATGAACACTACAGAGATTGATTCTCAACTTGATAGATTAAAGAGGAAAAATACAAAAAGAAATAAGGGTTTGAATAATGGGGATAACTCTTCAAAATTATGGTATGAGACTCCAATTCCTTCACTTTCCTTCATCTACAAGTTCACAGGTTGATGACTTATAAATTGTTGAAAATTCTCTAAGTCCCCCTTCGAATGATACACATAATGAGAATTCTGGAGTCCCTGATTTGAATAATTTGTCTAAGTATCCAAAATGGGCTCAAAGTACTTTTTCTGACTTGACAGTAGATGAAGTTGGTTTAACAGAGCCCAAGAATTCTCGAAAATAGGTGAACTATGCTATGGTTGTTACTATTTCTTCCACTGAGCCATCCACTTTTGAGGAGGCATCTATTGAACATGTTTGGCAATAGGCAATGAAATGTGAGTATGATTCCATACTTAACAATAATACATGGGTTTTAGTTGATCCTCCTCCACATGTTAAACCCATTAGATGTAAATGGGTTTATAAGACTAAGTATAAATCAGATTGCTCCATTGATAAACATAAGGCATGACTTGTTGCAAAAGGATATGCGCAACAAGAAGGTATTGACTATGAGGAAACATTTGCACCAACTGCCAAATGGCACACTATTCGTATGGTATTTGTCTTAGCAGCACAAAATGGTTGGAAAGTACATCAATTAGATGTTAAAAGTGCCTTTTTAAATGGTGATTTATAGGAAGATGTTTATATGAAACAACCTTAGGGTTTTGAATAGGTGGGTGCTAAACACAAAGTATGTAAATTGACAAAAGCTTTGTATGGGCTCAAACAGGCACCCAGGGCTTGGTATGAGAAAATGGATTCATACCTGAAATCCATTGGTTTTTATCACAGTGAATCTGATGATACTCTCTATTTTCGAGTGCAGGGTAAGAAAATGGTGATACTTGTTCTCTATGTAGATGACTTGTTTATTACAGGTAATGATGAAAACCATAACAAGTCTGTGAAGAAGGAATTAAAAGATGGGTTTGAGATGACAGATCTTGGACTTCTTCACTACTATCTAGGCATAGAGGTAACTCAGAAAGAGCATAGTATTTTCATTTCACAAACTAAGTCTATTTCTGAGTTATTAGAGAGGTTTGGCATGAGTGATTGCAAACCTGCCCTCACTCCCATGGAAAGTAACTTGAAATTGTCTAAGGATGATAGCAGTGCCTTTTTTGATGGCACCACATATAGACAATTGGTGGGAGGTTTGATATATTTGATGACTACCAGGCCTGATATTTCATTTTCAGTTGGAATTTTATCTAGGTTTATGCATGAGCCTAGAGAAATTCATTGACATGCAGTAAAATGAGTACTTTGTTATCTTCAGGGAATGAAAACATATGGCCTTGAATACCACCACAACAAGAACTTCAAACTTGTTGGATATTGTGATGCAAATTTTGGCAGATGTGTGGATGACAGAGTGTCAACCACAGGATACACTATGCATATGGGTTCAGTTGCCATTGCTTGGTGTTGTAAGAAGCAGGATACAGTGGCAAATTCATCAGTAGAATCAAAGTATATTGCAGCATGAGATGCTTTCAGAGAAATTGTTTACCTTCGTCGTATTCTTGAAGATCTTCAGGTTTCTCAGTTTGCTCCTACACAGTTATACATTGATAATCAGAGTGCAATCAAGATGTCCAAGAATCTAGTGTTTCATGCCAAAACAAAACATATAGATGTCAAATACCATTATCTGCGAATGCTGGTGGCAAAGAAAACTCTTGATCCAATATATTGCCCAACTGCCGATCAGACAGTTGATATATTCACAAAACCCCTTGACAGAATCAAATTTGAAAAATTCAGAAAAATGCTTGGTATGTGTCCAAAGACCTGACTTTGGATCATAGGGGGGTTTGTTAGGACTTGTTCCAAAGTCTTAACATTAGGTTAGATTTTTGGTAGGTAATAAATAATTATTGTAAATGGGGCATGCATCTTTTAGTAAAGACACCCCCATAAAATAAACTTAGTTTAATTATTAGGTGGTTTTAATGTTTTATATTTATTAATTAGAATTACCTTACGGATTGTTTTCTCGTATTTAGTTGGTTATAGAATTAATTGTTTTTACCGGTCATTGGTAAAAACTATATAAATCCATGTTTGCATTGTAAGAGGATTAACGGAGTAAAGGCACCTTTATGTACTTGATTTTTTTGAATTATTAATAAAATACTTGTGCACTCGCACTAAGCGGGGACAAGGTTCAACCTATTTTGGTTCAGGAGTTATCAATTCATATTAATTCTGAGTTAATAAACTATAGTTAGATTGTATGAAACAATTGGGTATACATAACAAGACTAAGTCAAAATATAAAATGTAGTTAGTTTATATGGAATGATTGGGTTATTATGAATGATGAGTTTTTTGAATATAATTGTTATTAAGACTTCGTGTTGAGTAAAATAGATATTTATCGACAGATTGGCTGAGTAGTATAAAAAAATTACTATAGTTTACTTTGTCTTAAACATACATAGACAAATATGAGATTAGGGATTTAAATATTAACTAGATTATTTCCTTATGTTAACTAGATGTGTGTATTACGGTTAAATGAATGTCTAATTTATAATTGTCAGATTGTGTTAGATTTATGGTTCAAACTTAATTTTTACATTTTCAAAATGTTTTAAGTTGAAATATTTTGGGGTCTTAAATATTTAACTGGGGGTTAAAAATGTGTCAAATGATTTCAATAAGTCAATGTACCATATGGTACGCAACAATATTTCATATTTTATGTTAGTGTTTTAGTGCATTTAATTCAGGGTTTAAATGATGTGTGGTGTTAATGTGATCAATATTTAGTTTAAATATAAGTTTATATTTCTTAAATAGGGCACTTGGAATATGAGAATAAACTCGAACATATATAAATATGTATATATGTAATTATGGATTATACATAAAAATGATAATATATTCTTTATGAATAATTTATAAAACACACACACACATGTTAACACTTACAATTTATATGCATAGACATATATATAAAGGTATAACCATTTATATGTATATAACATGTCATTAGAAAATCAATGGCTAAGGGTTTTAAATGTATATAAATATAAGTGGACATACTTGATATATATGTGTATGCGGATAATTTGTTATATAAGTCAGTGTTTGTTAATAGTGAATACATTTATTCATATACAAATTGAGATTTATATCATAACTTTATAATATATTGTTTTAGTTATAAATTATGAAAAAAAATGATTAATTATTGATTAGAACAAATAAATATTGTGTTTATTATTATTGATTAGCTTAAAATTTATTGTGAAATTCCTGAATTGTATTATTGTTATTATAATACTTGTGAACAAGGGATGTTTGCATGGAATTGGTAAATTCTTAAATATATATGAAGATTGTTAGAAAAATGATTTAATTATAATATAATCTTAAAATAAAATGGACTTTGATTTGTATTGGAACTTATTAAGTTATTATTTAATATATATTATTTTAAGTTATTTCTTGTATTTAATTACTGTGGTATTAAATACTGAATTTATATGAGAAATCCATGGAATCTTGAATATGGATTGCTTAGTAAATTTGGTATTAATGACACTAAGGGTTATCATCATGAGAACATTCTCGTGCATATATTTAGAGTCATTACTACTTAGATTTAATGAAATTTGATTGGGTGTGTGTGTGATTATAATTGATCTACTAGATTATTAAACTATATGAAAACTTTATCTAAAGTAATGTTTATAGTTATATGTTATCATTTCACTTGTTTTATTATATGCAGGTATGCACAATATCATGTTAGAACGAAATTATTTATAATATGTTGTATATATTTATAATCTTACAATACATGTGTTATAGTTGACTTCTTGATACTTACACCGTTATCATCTGCTCATCTGTGAAGGGAAGGTTATTCCCTAGTTGGGCATTGTGCGGGGGATCTATGGTCTATGGTTGGTGTGAAAAAGGACTCTGATGATGCTCTCCCTCTCCTCTAGCAGTCAATCGATAGAGAATTTTACTTAAAATTTTAGTTTATATACATATGACGAAGTTGTAGATACTCGTTAGTTTTGTGGAACATTGTATTTATTTATTTTCACTCTACTGTAAAAACATAATATTATTATACTTGATAAACAACATATTGGTTGCTTTTATTATATAATATTATTGTATAATTTTTAGTAATTAGCTGAGTTATTATTCAACGAATATACTTATGTGATGAATTAAATTTGTAATTTTGTTGAAAGTGATAAGTTTATCATTAACTAAATGAATCATAATTAGTTTATTATGTAAGATGCATTTAGTTAAAGATCAATTAATTTATCTTAATTAGAAATAATTTGGTTTGATTAATAAAATAACGTTTAAAAAATAAATACTATTTTTTGAGTTAAACCCAATGGGGTTCTAACACTTTACTTTCAAGCATTTCAAATTCATTCAATTTCAAATTATATACTATAACATGTTCTTGGTTGTAAGTCGGTCACCAACAAAGCACTCAAGTGGGACTCACGTAAAGATAAGGTGTGTTACACACACCCAAGTATGCATTATTTTTCCTTTAAACTAGTAATTTTATTACTAGATTAAAGGGGAGACAAATGTATACATTAAATCTAAATTATATAGCACCTCTTGGCAAGTACTTCTCATGGTTTTACCCTCAAGTTCCTAAGACCTTCTTACTATCGAAAGGCTCACATCTACTATCTCATGTGCCTATTGCTAATCTCTTAGTTTGATCATATGTTATTATGATGACAATGCCTTTGTACTTCTCAAAATTCTACAAACCTACTTATTATCACTCTTTATAAGTTTTAGACTTGCACCTATATTCCAACTTCCTAGACATTTGCATCCTAGTCAAATGCATGTGTCGACATTAATGTCATGTGCCAAACTAAGTGTCCAGTGACTTGAAGTCATTAAATTTGCAAATGAAATGTATCCCTATGGTTTGACTAAGTGATGTTATGTAAGATATTTTCAAAAAGGGTTGGTATATTTACAAGATCAACCCTCATTCTTTCATCACCTAGTACATACCTAACAACTCACAAGGTAACTTACCAAATATATCCAATCAAGCATTAAAGTAAAAAAAGCTTTCATATTATCTCCTATTTCAATATCAGTCATAGGGACAACCTATCTATAAGTCTGAATTATAGAAGTAGCACTCCATGAGTCATATTTGCCAAGTTACAAGCTAGGCCACTCTATGTACTTGCTTATCACACATTATATCTTAATACACACACAAGCGAACACATGGGGAATAAATACATAAGTCTGAGGCCCTCTTCAAAGTATTTGCTATGTAGCCAATGCCCATTGATAGAGGGGTCTTTGGGATAGGTCGACACCATGTGCGCACTAACCTATTTTTCCCACAGTCACTCCAAGGGTGAGGAAGTTAGGGTTTGATCATTTGACAAAGAGAGACAACATGTGCACATGATCTAAACACATTAGAGTATAGAAAAAAAAACTTATAAGGTTATAGGGAGTTGCATCTAGATCCAACTGATATTTCATACTTGACACCTACATCTAAATTAGATAATAGTGTTGATGTAACCATCTAGAACTGATACAAGCATCCAAGGCTCCATAATATAATTTTTTTGGAATCTGACAACTATTTCAAGACCCTGATCTAGTCCACTTCTAACCCATTTCAGCCCAAATCTACATGCCCATAGTAAACCAACTATGTACTCTTACTTCTAATTTATTGCAATATAAATCAATAGTTATACTTTTCATTTTTAACATCTCAATATTATAAATTTAGAATATTATTTATCTAATTTTGTAAATTAATTGACATGTTATAAATCTGTTTATCATCCTTGTGCTTATTTATTTCTATATTATTAAGCCTATACTATATTGACCCATATAAATTTACGGTTAAATAAAGACACAACCCTTTACTCATATCCCCACACTGTGCACTACTCTAGCTCATCTCATCCCCGTGGGCCTTGCTCTTAGCCATTGGTATGATGATGAGCATATATCCCTAAAAATCAAAGACTTCATTTTTCCCTATCCTATGACCATCCTTCCATCCCTCCACTCATAGAGATTATTGATGTCTTTTCCAATGAAAGAAACGTAAGTTTATTATAACTAGATGACTTGTTCTCCTCGATGCCCTCCACCATTCCCCTAAGACCTTTTGGCACACTTTCCTCCCAAGGAAAGCTCTCACTTTTAATATCAACCCCAAATCATGGGTTTATTTTATTAGTTCTCTTTACGACATCCCAGGCCAAATTATCATTGTCTCCACTTCTACTTTTTTTTTGTATATACAACTAGGAAGGCTATTTAGAAGTTGAGTACCAACAAATTAATGTATTGCAAGGGGCTCTAGGTTGAGTTCCTCAAATTTGGTGATGATTCCCTTGCCTCCCCATTGGAAATGTTCTTAAATAAGGTTGTTTGCTCAAGTTTCCTCATTCTTGATCCCATCACATAATCTAGACCATTCATAAGTCTAGGGATACCCTAACAACTATATAACCATTATGATTAGGCATATGTTTGCCAAACTTTATTCCTCAATGACAATCAACTTTCATAGCACTTGGAGAAACGTAATATCAAAGCACGAGGCATGCCATTTTAGAATAGAATCCCACACTACTGACCACATCTTTAAACTTTAGACTATTATTGAGGAGGTTCATCATCAGTCTTCCAAAGTATTTTCTTATTTTGTGGACTTTTGAAAGGCCTTTGAATCAATTTTGAGGCATCTACATTTTCAAAATTTATGTGATGTTGGCAATTCATATTCTCTCATTACCACTGCTTGGAGGCTTACAAACAATTTTGTACTTATTACAATCTTTCTAGCTTTGTGAAGAGTACTAATGGGATCAAGAAAGGATGCCCTCTCTCACTAACCCTCTTCAATGTTTATGTCGATGAGCTAAAGTATTTTCTTTGACAATATACCCATGTAGACGATGGTTACATTTTACATGATGTGGTGATAGCCATCTTTTGTCGATGATGTTGTTCTCTTCTCTTGCTCTGCTGATGGTTTACATAGACAATTTGATGCCCTTACTCACTTTTGTGAGCTTTATCAATTGGCGGTAAACCTTTGCAAAATTAAGGTCATGATATTCAACACATTCAAATGTTCCCTTTCTTAGTTCCAATTCCTCTACAAAGGGGAGTTGTTTGAGATCACATCGGCCTATACTTACTTGAGGGTCTAGCTTTATGGACCATCTTTTATTATGAGGCCTAACTCTCAATCACACCTTTGCAAGGAATATGCCTCCCTTTATATTTTGGAGTGCCAATATTTTTAGATCCATTTCCAATATACACCTTCAAAGATGCACCTCTTCAATACAACCATCAAGCTATAGTTTTGAATGGCTTTGAGATTTGGGGGCCTAGTTTGGACTCTTATTGAAGGGATCCAAACGTTGATGATTCAATGTATGATCTATTGAAAATGGAATGTTTCTTAATGCATCATCTAAGCTTAGTTTGTCACCCAATCGTTGCGCCTTGAGACTTTCTTCAAATTTACTTTCTACATTCACAGAATTATAACTACGGAGGATTCAACTTCAAGTCATGAGAGATATCCATACTTAGTCCTTTGTTATTTAGAGAGGATTACATTATTGGGCCTCAATGGACAAAGGTGTTGTTGGCATTCTAAGACTAGTTTTTGTGTCCAACCTATCGTCATTTCTATGAATACGTTACCTCCTTTCAGGTATTCCTTGGACGTCCCTTCTCGATTTCTTCTCTTAAAAGAGGTCATCATTAGAACTATCAGAGAGGATATCTATAGGCAATACATCCAAGTCACTTGGACCTCTCCTCCTTGGTAGCTCAACGCCAAACTTGCCTTTTACACTCAATGTTTCTTATGAGTGGTGGATGGTGTCATTCATTGCCCTAACTATCTTCAACGTTGTTGGTCTCATGGGCTTAAGGTTTCCCCTTGGTCATTTGAGGGTGTTCTTGCACCAATTACGAGTTGAGACTGATCATCATATTCCACATGGGGACTGAATTTGTCATCTTCGTTCCCTCCAAGAGGTGGAGACCGAGGAACACTTCATTTTCAGATGTCCCATTTATTATGAGATCTAAGGGATATACCACTATCTTTACATATATTCAAACGACTCTCGTCCACTTTTTTTAACTAACCAGAGCAATAATGCATGGCCCTTTTTCTTCTATAATTTGACACCCTTCAATGTCAGTCCCTACAATGAGCCCCTAGACTGATCACCTCTTTCTTTTAGCCCATCATGGAGGTTGGCAACATTAAATGCTCTTTAGATACTCCTACTTCACACATTAAAGGGGTTGGGTTAGTGAGGTGGCACTCATCTTTACACAACACTACTACTACGATGCCCCAACACACTCTCTAAGTGACATGGATTTGCTCCTTCCCAACATTATGGATATGCTCTTTCTCAACATCATGGATATACTTCTCCACTTTTCCTTGAGCCATAGGGGCAAACACACATTGTGAGTTTCTTCACTACCATGAGAGTTTATTTAGCCTTAGATGTTAGGAGGGATTGTAGGGGCAATGCTTTGCTTCCTCTTAGGATTATCCAACCTGACCCCCTCAACCCTAGACATTCCTTAATGAGCATTATCAGATCTTGCATTAGTACTTTCACAGTAATAGATGATGACACAAATGATTCCTCTGCCTCAGACATGGTTAGAGATGTTTGATGGGACTAACATCCAATCTTTCTGAATTTCATTGGCCCATGCTCCCCCGACATGACCATTTGTATTAGAAACTTAACCATCACCCTCATTTATTTTTCAGTGTTTTATTTCTTTTTTATTTAGTTATTTTCGATCCTAGGGTTTTTTCCCCTAATACTTTCTATTGTAATTGGATGTATTTTTGAGTTCAATTTATGTATTTTTGGTCATTCATGGACATCAATATAAGATAATTCTTTATTTCTTTTTTTATACATTTATCAAGTTGTAAGATAAATATTAATCTCTGAAGTTATATGACTTAATGATGTAAGATGATGTTAACACATAAACATCATTACAATTAAATACATTATCATCTAATTTCATATATATATATATATATATATATATATATATATATATATATATATATATATATATTAACAATTTATTTGTGATACCTAATATTTCTATATCATTACCCTACAAATACAATTCATTAATTTCTCAAAATGTGATCTCGAATCTAATGGAAAAACAATATTCTATATTTAAATATATGAGTTTGATTACTAGTATAAAAAGGTTAAATATGAAAATGAAGATTGAAGGCATGACACCGAAAAACACCTCACTTCAATGACTCCAAAACACATAATAGGCTCAGTAGGGAGTCTTGTAGGGCAAGTAAAATTCTAGGTGGGTGGAGAGCATCTTACTTGTCCCAGAACAGGTGTAGGAAAGCCGAACTTTGGGATTGGAAAACCAAGAAAACCAATTTCGAGTCGCTGGTCACGTCGGTCATCCTTTATGGGTGTGAGGTTTGGGGGAGCAGTATGTCAAACCACAAGTAGAAACAGCTTGAAAGAATTCAAAAACACCTTATTACCAACAATTTTAAAGTCAAATCGACGGTCCCCTATGAGATTCTTTTAGCAGAAGCGAGTTTGTTCCCGCTAGAGGCATCGACAATTATAAGAATTTTAAGTTACTTAAAAAATGTGGAAAATATGGATGAGCATCGCTAGCCCAAAATGGTGTTGGGGGAGAGACTTGACCATAGGAAAAAGACGTGGATGAAGCAAAATAAGAAATGGATGGATAAGTGGGACATTAGCTTGCTTGATTGCCCTAACAATAAGGAAGAAATAAAAAAGTTTGTGTTAGATAAATTTAGAATTGCCATGTAATCAAATCGGATGAGCAGAAAAAAAGAGCTTTATATTAGAGAGTTCAATCCTTCGAATGAGCATGGTTAAAAAGAATACATGTGCGCTGCTCTCAGGGGAAAGGCGAGGATTTTAATGGCTCCGCTGAGGTCCAGGGCCCATCGTCTTAGATGTGAGACAGGGAGGTGGACGATTCCCAAAGAAGAGTGGGCTGAAAGATCATGCATTTTTTGTGACAAAGGGGTGGTTGAAATGGAATGGCATTACGTCATTGAGTGTGCTGCATATGCAGATATTCGTGGTCAGTTTGATAACAACGGGAATGTGAACAACCTTAGTGAATTATTCGAGGAGCCTCGGTTCCTCAATACAACTAATTTATTTGTCAAGATTCATAATAGAAGATCTGATCTCGAAAAAAGGTTTAAAATATCTTGAGGGTTTCTTCCCGGGACCCTTAGACTACTTCTCCTCGTGAACATCATTAAAATCTTTCATTCATTCATTCAAGATGGTTTAATTGATATAACTTGAGGGAATGCCATACTTGTACTAAGAAGTGATTACATTGTTACATAGATTTTTCCAGCATTTATTATTATTTAAGGTTGACCCATAGGTATATAAAAATGTTTCTTGAGGAACCTGGACAGATTCGAAGGCAAGTGATCTCACAGGGGCAAAACCTACTCAAAAACCCAGGGGTTTCCTACGAGCAACAATTTTTTATGGTCACTATAGTCATTATATTTAGCTACTCTTAAAACCTATTCTAAAGCTAGGGTTTTCGCAGTATTAGTAGTTCAAAAACTGATAATTTTAGATGGTTTGTGCTGCTGCAATGGCCCTGGCAAACTCCACACTGGTTATGCAGGTACCACTAGTTTACCAATCTCAGCGAGCGGGTATTCTAAACAAGCAATTGGGTATTCAATACACTCAAACGGATATCCAAGGCAAGCAAGGAGGAGGTATATTTCATTGCAGAGGCATATTAAGCCTGCAAAATGTGAAAAAAAATGGAAGCTTGTTTGTGAGAGCAGAGTCTGGAACTGTCCCTGCAGATACCACTGGGTCACAACCAATTTCTAAAAACAACAAGAATAACAATAACAACAAGAGGTCTAGGCCAGGAGATGAAAACATCAGGCAAGAAGCAGCCAGGTTGCATGGGACTGGGACCAGCCGTGAATTCTCTGCCAAGTATGTGCCCTTCTGTTCAGGTGTCAAGACAGACGAAGAATATTCATTGGACGAAATAGTGTACCGGAGCCGATCTGGATCCCTGCTGGACGTCCAACACGATATGGAGGCCCTAAAAAGGTATGATGGCGACTACTGGAGAAACCTTTTTGATTCTAGAGTAGGAAAGACCACCTGGCCTTATGGGTCTGGTGTGTGGAGTAAGAAAGAGTGGGTTTTGCCTGAGATTGATAATGCTCACATTGTCAGTGCATTTGAGGGGAATTCCAATCTGTTTTGGGCAGAGAGGTATGGGAAAGAGATATTGGAAATGAATGATCTGTGGGTGAAACACTGTGGGATTAGTCATACTGGGAGTTTTAAGGATTTGGGGATGACTGTGCTTGTTAGCCAGGTCAATAGGCTTAGGAAGATGAATAGGCCTGTTGTTGGTGTCGGGTGCGCTTCCACTGGGGACACGTCAGCCGCCCTCTCAGCCTATTGTGCTGCTGCTGGCATCCCTGCTATTGTTTTCCTGCCTGCAAACAGGATTTCCATTGCCCAATTGGTTCAGCCTATTGCCAATGGTGCATTGGTGCTTAGTTTGGATACTGATTTTGATGGGTGTATGAGGTTGATTAGAGAGGTGACTGCTGAGCTGCCTATCTATTTGGCTAATTCTCTGAATAGTCTGCGGTTGGAGGGGCAGAAAACTGCTGCTATCGAAATTTTGCAGCAGTTTGATTGGGAGGTGCCAGATTGGGTGATTGTGCCCGGTGGAAATTTGGGGAATATCTATGCTTTTTATAAGGGGTTTCAGATGTGCAAAGAGCTGGGTCTGGTAGATAGGCTTCCTAGACTAGTGTGCGCCCAAGCTGCCAATGCTAATCCCTTGTATTTGCACTATAAGTCAGGGTGGAAGGACTTTAAGGCTGTGAAGGCTAGTTCTACATTTGCATCTGCAATCCAGATCGGTGACCCCGTGTCCATTGATCGAGCAGTTTTTGCACTCCGGAATTGTGATGGAATAGTTGAGGAGGCTACTGAGGAAGAGTTGATGGATGCTGCTGCTCAGGCAGATCTGAAGGGCATGTTTATATGCCCCCATACTGGAGTTGCTCTCGCAGCGTTGGTGAAACTCAGAAGTAGAGGTATTATTGGGCTCAATGATAGAACTGTGGTCGTCAGCACTGCTCATGGGCTGAAATTTACGCAGTCGAAAATCGATTATCACTCAAATAAGATTCCCGACATGAGGTGCCAATATGCAAATCCTGTTTTAGAAGTAAAAGCAGATTTTGGTTCTGTAATGGATGTTTTGAAGAAGAAACTAGCTCTACTTTGAGTCATGGGTGGTGGTTATGGAATCGTGCTTTTGGAGCTTTCGAAAGTCCAAAGACTGGTATGCTTTTTCAAAATTTGATGTGTGGTTTGTTCAATGGCTTCTCTGTGGATTTGTTTTTATTTGTTGTGACAGCAGCATAATGAGGAAAATTATCCAACTTTCGCAAATACAGGAGCTGTATGAGGATTCATTTTTCTTTGGATTATGAAAATATGGAGCTTAGAGGTTTAAATCTTTGTGTCTTCCTAAGCCCAAGTCATGTGCTAGGGAGATGTTTGTGCTAGCAAGAAAATAGTTTTAGACATTATGTGTAGGAATATTTTCTCCAAGATTAATACATTTAGTTTTTTAGAGTCATCTTCCAGTACAATTTTGACTTCAAATGTTTCAAATGGTGAACATAGTTTTCTTGCTTAATGAATTTGAAATAAGCTGTTGCATTTTCAGTTTCAACTTTCAACTGTCATGTACAAAACAGTGTTGGAATTTTGAAACGTCATTTTGTACCGGGGGTGAAGAGCAATGAAATAGATTACTGCAGCTATCAAGAGTTGCGATTTTATATTTCATTTAGTGTAATGTCTTGTTCATCTCATGGTCATTGTTTTTTTGAATTGATGTCATTTTCAACTTATTTTACATTTTCAACTTGTATTTCCTATTGAATGCATGGTTTTTTTAATTCAAATATGTTAAGTAGTGCAATAACTGTGGCAAGGAGTTGATGGCTGTATTTTACACCAGCTTGATTTTGATATTTGGCTATGACTTATCTTATGGAAATACATTGAATGCTTCAGCATGTAATTAATAACTGTTTCTAGACAAATCAATGTGTATGATGGATGCTGCATTTGTTATCCTTGTTATTATGATAACAATGCTCTGAGAATGTGTACACTAAATTTTCCTAGTTTCAACATTAGAATGACCTCTCCAATGGTTTCGAGATAGCAGGGAGTATACAAAATTCGTAATTTCCTGCTTTGTTCATGGTTCATGGTATATGCTGTATTGTTCTCAAAGAATGAAACAAGATAAAGTAAATAACAGTACACAGCTCACCAGAGTTAATCAATGTAACATATAAAGCCTAGCAGCGTAAAATACATTAAGGCAACAATGCTGGTAGCATTTATGAAGCTACGGCTATAGTCTATTTATATAATCAACTCAGTAGATGCATTTAAGATAAGATAAAGTGGAAGGCCGAGATGACCTTCTCCTCTTGAGGCTCAAGAGGCAGGAGGGAAGGAATATGTAAATACATAAAAAATAATATCCACATTGAAGACCTTGCAAAGTTCTGAGATCGTGGGTCTCAGCACTTGTGCTAGGGCTAACACTGAATTTTATTTTCTGGTGTGCCTGAGCATCATCTTGCCTGAACATCATCTTGCTATCTTCTGTAAATTGCCCAACAATTCAGTCGTTGCTGAATTTGATAGAAATGGACAAGGCTGAATTTAAAAAGAGATTATCCCCTTGTTGCATGCAATTAGCCCCTCTTTCTTGTGTGAAACATAGATCATGTTGTTGATATGGGCTTCCTTCATGAACAATTCTAGGAAGTTCTTGATCTTTCTCATTTTTCGGACTGTCTGAAAAACTGAGCTTGATTTTTCGGGGACCAGAAATTGATTTATCTTTTTTGCATTTATTTAATAATAAGTTAAAGGGTGAATGTGCCAGAGAAATAGTCTGAGAAATAACAGAGCTGCCCGATCCTTTAAGTAAGGATGAATGTGTCGTTCTTACCTGCTGTTCTTTTCTTATCTGCTGCACTATATGTCATTGTCCATTCATGCAATAACTTATTTGGGCAACAGATGAGGGAGTATGTACAAGCAGAGGAAATGCGGAGATGTTTCTTGCATTTTGAGAGAGATGGCAGGGTGTAGTTCATTGACTTTTCCATTCTTCCCCAATGATGTTATCTTAGTGTATTATTTTTAAATGCTTTATTGTCATTTACAATTTCTACTCTTCATTACCTGGGTCCTATGGTTTTTTCTTTTTCTTTTGATACAATGTACCAATGAAGATGTTAAGGTTTGTTATTGCTTTGCGAAGATTTGCATTTTCTGTGGTAGGCTATATCTAAAGTTTAAGTGATGAGCAAGTTTTGTGAGCCAATAGTCTTCTCCTTTAAAGAATTTGATGAGCCAAACCTGATGAAATATTTTGTTGTTTTGAGGGCCTTTTATACTTGCATTACTTTGATGAATATCGTTTGTAGAGGAGAGGATATGGGATTAGTGGAAAATAATGGCGTGCAAAGTAATGGTTTTGAAATATGGGTGATCTAGAGTACTTTACTAATTGCTTCGAATAGGAGATGTATGTCACGTGGCCTATTATAGGAAATATAAATCACAACTATTGAATTAAAAGCAAAACACAACTCTTTTCCAATAAAACACAGACCATTCACTAGATGGGTCAGATCTTTCTTAGTTTTCTTGTAATATAATGCTATCTTCGTGTGATTAATGCTCAGAACATCATTACTCAAGTAAAGTCTTCCAGGCTTTCTCTAGCATGTTGTCTAAGCAACCACGGTATGACCTTTGCTGTTGTAGAAACATGACTGTTTCTTTGTGAAAGGTCTCTGTTGATCAGAAACTTATACAATCTTGATGTTTGATCATTGACATAGAAGAACTCAAAGAACAAGTGATCGTTCAAGGTTAAAACAATCTACATGTTAAGGGAATCCTTTCATGGTCCAAAATAAGTTGTTCCATGAATTGTTGGGACTGTAGCATACATTGTTATCCTTATTAAGCATTGTTAAGGTGTTATGGTGGGCCTTGAGTAATGGGATATCCCAATCCCAAATTTTCCCTGTATTTGCAACTCAGATTGTAAGATTATGATAGCTCTGCTTAAGGTTTCTGAGCAACTTGTAATGCACTTGATGGAACTTACATGAACTATACCATTGACAATTTGCAAGAAGCCCTGCTGTAGAAGTAGGTAAATGGTATGGAGATTGAGGAACTTGTCTTCGTTGCACTTGAGTGACTCTGACTCCTGATCTAATCATCATTTTTGTACAATAAGATAGGACTGAGATCATTGTTTGCATTATGTGGCAATGTTGTTGTGCTTCGATGAAGCTTCTCTAAACCTTTGATTTGAGAACTTGGTAGGCCTGGTCATAAACCAAGTTTCATAGAATGCTCAACGTGTACTTTTACATGAACTGCATTGTGGTTTTGAATTGTTGTTATGTTCCCTGTTTACTTTATTAGCAGGGCATCTTCATCTTAGAAAAACATGCCCTTAATGTTCTAGTGCATATGACTGACCCTGTTTTGGGTAAAGTGAGATTCATTTGGAGACTCTACCACTGTCCACTACGATATGTAGGATGCATGACTGCACTCCTATGGACCGAGTCCATGATCTTCTTGTTGAGATGGGTGTTTATGTTGATCATAGTTCAATAATGCTCTAATGTGACACTATATTGTACTTGTTATGTAGTCTGGACAGACTTGACTGTACTTAGAAGAGGTTAGTTGCATTATGTTGTTACTGTTTAATGGTTTATTCGTAGCTTGGCAGTATGGTGGATAGCTTAATGCAATGCTTGCTCTGTTCTTTGGGAATGAATGGGTAAATTGCCTGACCTGACTAGCTCTCTCTTGTATGCTAGGGTTTGGAAACTCTCTTTTTGTGATCATAATATGGCTCTAGGAAATTCTGTATGCTTTAATAAATTCATTTGTGAAGATGTATCCATTACATATGGTTATAGTTGTTGGTAGGATTGTATGATATTGAAAAAATGTTGTGTCTATTGGATCATTGGTTACTATGCTAGTTGATATCTAATTGTATAAGTAATCTTTAGGCATGATGTGTTCGACGTAGACAACTTAACAAGAAGTGGTGGAAAACATTATCTTCTCAATAAAATGTTGAACATGATTCCTTAGAAGGGAGTTAGGATTTTACCTGGCTGCATGCATTTTACGCATTTTGATTCCTTAAAAACGATTCAGTTCTATAATGCTAAAAGAAATGGTAAAAAGAGTGGTGCTATGAATTGTTGTCCTCTTAACACTTAATTACTTGTTACTAGAGTAAGGAGAATTAAGTTAAGAGTAATTTTATACAGTCTCTCTCTTATCATTATGAAAAATGAATGCTTGATCTAATAAAAGAACGGTAGTTGAGAAGACACCTTGAACTTATATCCTTGATACCTTCACCATTCTACTCATAAGGGAAAACATTACATGAAAGTAATCCCTGAATACCAAGAATGACATTGCAAGTAAGAATTTACGGTTGTAGAGTTGGCATAAAATCACTTGTTACTAGAGTAAGGAGAATTAAGTTAAGAGTAATTTTATACAGTCTCTCTCTTATCATTATGAAAAATGAATGCTTGATCTAATAAAAGAACGGTAGTTGAGAAGACACCTTGAACTTATATCCTTGATACCTTCACCATTCTGCTCATAAGGGAAAACATTACATGAAAGTAATCCCTGAATACCAAGAATGACATTTCAAGTAAGAATTTAGGGTTGTAGAGTTGTCCTTGCCCTTGTCAATATATGGAGTAAATCTATGTTCATCTATGTTGACAAATTAAAGAATTGATGTTTAATTTTAAGACAACTTCTGTGTATTGGAACTATTTGAGGATGGTTGAATTTGTCCTAGTTCACACCCAACAAACCCAAGGACAATTTACCTAATAAGATGGGATTCCTTGATTGTATTACCTATTTAGCCTAGGAGATGATCCTCGTACTTCAAGAGTATCAATCATGGATCTTGGTTGAGATGTTTTGTGATTGAGCATAGGCCTAGCCAACTTTTGTAATGACCTTTTGTCCGCTATTTTGTAGTATGGTCTGTTAAGAAATGGCACAATGAAATCACGACCTACTGACTACACATCCATTTATTGGGTGATTGTGAGCCAACCCTGATATCTCCAGTTGTGCAAAAATTTGTGGGCTGGTTTCTAGAGGATATGACAACAAGCATCTCTTTTAAGTTGTTCCCCTTTTTCAAATAATAAAAGAATAATTTAATAATAATGTTGTAAGTTGCTCCCCAACAACACTTTATGACAATAACTTAAAAGGGACACTTAAGTCATCATTATTAATTGAGTGGGGCCAAAAAACAAATTAATTAAAAGGCTAAATAAAAAAGAAAAATAATTATTAATTATTTTTGGAGCAAAAAGGTGAATATTAAATTAAAAGTGATTTTAATTACTTTAGGTTTGGAGGAATAAGGTAATTATAAAAAGGTTAGATGAGAAGAAAGCAAATCATAATTATTTGATCAATTTGAAAACTCTTTTCAAGTTTGAGTAGCCATTGTTCAACTTTTCATTATAGGTGACAAAAACCCTTCAATAAAAGGCCTTGAGGACGAAACCCCTCATATCTAGAGGGTGATTCCATTCAGGAATCGCATCTATGCTTGCAAAAATCAAAAGATTATGATTTCAGGGATTTATTTTACAGTTGCAGCAATCCAAACGTTCCAAGGTTTTGAATATATATATTTTTTAAAGTACAGATCCGTTCGGATCTGTACGACATCAAATTACAAGTCGTACAACCTCCGTAACAGAGCGTACAACTTGAATGAGCAGTTGGCAATAGCTATGAGGAATTTTTGGGTAGAAAACAGTGGTAGTCATACAACACAAAGATAAAATAGTCAGTCAGGTGGACTTCCAGATAGTAAAGTGGTATTTAGATTTTTGATGCAATTGTACCTTCCATATTTATTTTTCAGTGTTTTCAATGTAATCAATTGACTGAAATTAATAATACACCGAAGGTTATCAGTATTTCGTATTGCATGGGGTGTTTTTGTGTTTGATTGAATTATCAGGGTTTTGAAATAAACTAGGATTCTGATTTATTAGGAAAAGGGTTATTACAGTGACATCAAAGCATTGTTCTTGCCAACCTGTGGATCAAAAAAAAAAATGAGGAATAGAGAAAAGGGAATTCCTATAGATGAGATGAATTGCCAATGTGAAATAATCCGCTGTGGGCAAAAGGACATGGAAAGGACAATTCAAATGACCCTAAAGGAATCCATAGCAAGTATAGCATGAGCCATACAACATATGAACATGGGTAAGGAAAGGAAAAACTAGAAGAAGCAAGCACATCACATGATGCTAGGGTTTCAATTGTCCCAGCCCCAAAAACCTTTCGTGCCAAATTCTTATAGGAGGAAGACCAACTTGAAGAAATAGAGCCTCTATAGTTGTATACAGGGAATGAATATACAATATCTCATAGAATATGAAGGGCTCAACTATGAATTGCAACAAGCCCTCTTTTTAAAGGAATTTTGTGACATAAAAATGAAAAACAACAATAAGAGAGGTAGAAGAAATCAGTTGGATCAACGATGGAAGGAAGTTTCACTAGTTGCACATACATTAGCTAAAAATGTTGTTGATCAATGTGCAGAGAAGTTGAAGCCATATATTGCAATTGAGGGACTTACCTCTAGTAATCAACAGAAGAAGAGTTCTATTATGATGAGGGAAGAGGAAACATCAAAATTTGAAAGGGTTGAGGAAGTATAAATTGATGAGAATTCAACGACATCAAAGTTAGTTGAATCACAACAGTTTAAAGAAGACTCGAAGAGCAAACAAAGAGTAAAGAGCTAAAACTATTGGTAACATAAGAGAAAGAGGTGCAAGTCTTAACGGAGTTGGATGGTACGACAAGGTTCATTGAACATCTAACTCTAAGTTTGCAGAGTGCTCAAACTGCGGCAAAGATCAACACTATGGGTGAGATTAATGTTGTTAACACTAGGCATACAGTCACTGTTGCAGATTTGCAAGGAGTAAAGAGTACATTGGAAACGGTGAAATCATAATACTTGCTTGTGATTAAAGAAAAGGATATGGTCATCAAAATTGCAGAAGAGGCCTTAACTGCATCTGAGAAAATGTAGGGAAGGGTTGATGCCCTCACTATGAAGTTTAGCTCAGTCTCTCCTTCACTTCATAAGATAGAATGACCACAAATTGTTGCAACAGTTTTCAGTGAAATGAAAGGTGAGTCATTGTCCTATATGATTGAAGTTCAAGATAGTCATGTTGATAAACATGCAATAGAGGGTGTCACATTTGGTAGTACTCTTTCTAGATCCCAGCTGATTCAGGATTCAACTATCATGGATTCACTCAGTAGGACTATTGGAGAAGCATTCCCAGGTACATGGCTTCTAATTCTTCATCATATCAGAGAAGCGCAACAGAAGCTAACTACCTCACAAAGAGGATTGGAAGAGACTACAAGATTGGTTTGCGATCTTGGGATTTGCAAGATAGTTCAGACATTGTTTGAGGGCAAACAATTTTTGGGAAGGGCGGACTGTCATGTCCTCTTTTTCAAATAAAAAAAAGAATAATTTAATAATAATGTTTTAAGTTGTCCCTCAACGACACTTCATGATAATAACTTAAAATGAACATTTAAGTCATTATTATTAATTGAGTGAGGCCAAAAAATAGATTAATTAGAAGGCCAAATAAAAAAGAAGAGTAATTATTAATTATTTTTGGAGCAAAAATGTGAATATTAAATTA
The DNA here is from genome assembly GCA_037957365.1 of Torreya grandis. Lineage (NCBI taxonomy): Eukaryota > Viridiplantae > Streptophyta > Pinopsida > Cupressales > Taxaceae > Torreya > Torreya grandis. The sequence goes on along the minus strand of JARHVA010000170.1, from coordinate 4,665,065 downwards.
AAAGTAATTTTAATTACTTTAGGGTTTGGAGGAATAAGGTAATTATAAAAGGGTTGGATGAGGAAAAAACAAAATAATCATTCGATCAATTTCAAAACCCTTTTCAAGCTTGAGCAACCATTGTTCAACTTTTCATCATAGGAGACGAAACCCTCTAGTGATGAAACCCTTCATACCTAGAGGGTGATTCCAACTAGGGATCACATTTGTGCTTACCAAAATCAAAAGAATACAATTCTAGAGATTTATTTTATAGTTGCAGTTATTTGGATGTTCTAGGGTTTGAACAATAAAATTAAAAAAAAGTACAGATATGTATGGATCTGTACGACGTCAGATTACAAGTCTTACAACCTCTGCAACAAGTTGTAAACTTGGATGAGCAGTTGGCAATAGCCATGAGCAATTTTTGGGCAAAAAATAGTGGCAGTTGTAAAACAGAAGGATAAAATACTCAGTCAGGTGGACTTCCAGACAATAAAGTGGTATTTAGATTTTTGATGCAATTTGTACTCTCCATATTTTTTTTAGTGTTTTCAATGTAATCAATTCATTGAAATCAATAATACACCAAGGGTTATCAGTATTTTGTATTGCATGTGGTGTTTTTATGTTTGATTGAATTGTCAGGGTTTTAAAACAAACCATAATTCTAAATTATTAGGAGAAAGGTTATTACATGCTATATTGTAGTATAGTCTATGTTAAGAATTGGCACAATGAAATTGCGTTGAGTTGAGTCTAAGTGTCGTAAAGGCACACTTGAACCTATTAACTACACTTCCAGCTATTGAGTAATTGTGAGCCAAACCTGATATGTCTGGTTGTGCAAATATATTTGATTCGGTTTTTAGAGGATATGACAACAAACATCTCTTTTGTTCATGGATTCTCTAAAAATCTTAGTTCCACTTTTTCCTAATTTTCATTTTGTCATTTCTAAAAATGCATCTTTATAACACTTATCTAGATCAACAATGGGAACTTCTGGGTTAATTTAGCCTTTGCTTCACTTTCTTCTTGTGTTCATCAATATATTTTGGGTAATTATAACCCTTAACGCCTTCAAACCCTATGCAAACTTGAGGTCATTGAAAGGATTAGGAATCTACATGTCCTTTCCTCTATGCTTTTCCATCTTCCAAACGAAACCCTAATTCCAGCTCAAAATTCCCTTAGAGAAACTCTACAACTTAATTCTCTCCAAAACAATCACTTCAATCTTCAAGCTCAAGTGCAACATTTTAAAATCCTAAAATCTGTGGTTGAGTATGACTTTTAGAACATCTTTTAAACTTGCTTTATCACTGACCAAAGCATCTCAAAATTAATGGAGATGATAACAACCTTATATTTTACAAAAAATAACCGCGTCCTCCAAAGCAAAATGTGGCAGGGAACATCAAAGTTATTAATCAAAATTTTTAATGTGACGAGAACATCATACTCTTTAATCCAAATCTTACTGTGAGGGGAATATCATACTCTTTAATATGGAAGTAACTTCTATAACGAAACTAATTTCACAATAGGCCAAATGACTTGCTATAGAGACATGGACCCCTAAGTCATGCCACAAATTGACTAGTGTCCTTTGTCACCAACTATCCAATACAAATATGGCACTAGCCAAAGACTTGTTGTAGAGCTTGAATACTTAAGAGCCTTGATTGATCATTGGTGCAACATTTCCTTGCCCTTATCAATGGACTTCTTGCAACATATACAAATCCAAAACAAGCAAAGGGCATCTTGGCATGGCAAAGGAAACCAATCAAATTGTCCTCACCTCCTAGAATAATAATCTTACTACTGTACCTAATGTCACTCCCAAACAAAGAATATGACGAAATATGTGTAGGAGAACCAAGTAAAAATGGCCCAGTCATGATAAGCATAACTCAACCTCCCTTAGATTTATCATTTATTATCACATGCCTAATGTGTTTATTTGAACTAATTTTATGTCATGTCCCCTTTTGCAAATAACGAAAACAATACTTTAATAATAATGTTTTAAGTTGTCCCCTTGTCCCCCAACGACACTTTATAATAACAATTTAAAAGCGACTCTTAAGTCATTATTAATTGAGTGGGGCCAAAAAATAGATTATTTAAAAGGCCAAATAAGAAAAGTAATTATTATTATGAGGGGGGAAAAGGTGAATATTAAATTAAAAAGTAATTGTAATTACTTTAGGGTTAGGGTGGATTGATAGAAGTTTATAAAAGGACAAGAGGGGCAATGATTTTCATTATTATTGGTCATTCACTTTGTCAAATTCATGAACGAATCCAAGATTCCTTCTACTTCTGCAAAAGGATGGAAATCCTCTTGCAGCCAAACTAGAGAACAAAACCCCTCTTAGTTTTCAAGGTTGGATTTGAGAACAAAAACCCTCTTGTCCATAAGAGGTGATTCCATGCAAGAATCATTATTGTTTCAAATCAGGTCCTGAATTCCAGTTTCAATGTGTGACCCGCAAATTAGGACCAGAATTCTAGTTTCAGTGTGTGTGACCCTGTTGAGGGTTCAAAATAATTTTTAGACTGTTGTGTTGGGGTTTGAGGAAGGATTGTTGATGTTTTGGAGACTTCGATGTTGTTGTACCTCCCTGTACACCCTGCCATACACTTATTGTACTTACTCCTAAGCTATTGGGGTCTTCCATATACCATTTGTTGTACTTAATAGCGATGTTGGGACAGTATTTACTAATGTTGTCTCTGCTGTACAGAAAGATCAGAGATTGTTATACATTGGTATTTATTGTTAAACTCAGTGTTTACGATTTTCCACAGCTAGTGTTTGTTGTACTAACTTGTACCTTTATTTATCGTTGTAACTTCGTATTCAACCTTATTTCATGTGTTTGTTGACTGGAATAAAGACTAGGATTTGGGTTTTCAGTGTTGTGTTGCATGTGTTAGAGTAACCTTGAATTTGATTTTTTAGAATATAGTATAGAAATCTGAATTCATAATTTTTTCTAAAAGGGGATATTTCATTTTAAGATTTTGCATATTTGATTCTTTAAATTGTTTTGTTATGAGATGCATATAGTTTTTCCTTCTTAATGTGAGGCCCTTTTACATTAAAAAGTTTGTGCTCGCTAAGAAATGAAGTGAATAAATAAAAACCAGTAGAAGAATATCTTATGCCATATTGATAAACTGACAAGCTACAGTGAAAAACTTTATAAAATTATCATGGCCATTAAATGTTGACCTGTTGCTAAATGCTATATATAACCTGAATCCTGAATGCAAAACATATAGGAACATTTAGGTATACCCTAAAATATAATATGGTGTGTTTGCAGGGTTGCTTCTATTTTACTTTCCTTTTTGCAAAGGCTCAGATATATGGGAATTGAAGAATGAATATTATATATATTGTCCTATCTAAAGCCCTCTTATTTAGCTATCTGAATCCCTATTCATATTGCTAAAGATATTAGATCATTTCAAGATATATTATCCATTCATATCTAGTGTTGCACCCTATTCCATGATCATATTCTCATTTAAAAAAAATCTCAATAGGTTTTTCATACTGAGACATGCATGTTGACACAACAAGCAAAAGAACAATTAGTTAAATGTTCTTCGGCAATTTCTCGTTTGTTACACAAATTAATGAGAAAACAAAAAGTCACACTCTTGGAATTGTAACTACTCGGGGATTATTAACAAGCACTAGTAGCCATGCTGGGGTTAGCTTAAAATAAAAACATTCCCACACGATATCTTATATTGACCTTATGCGGAAGTTTTCTAGCTAGACCACAATCAAAGATTACTTTTCGTGTTTTGAAAATATTGGGAACTTGCTAAACAATTGGATAACTTTTACAAAAAATATATCTGGAAACCATTGTGATTTATCCACTTTTCAAAACATATATCTGGGAACGATTGTTTTCTATCCACTTTTCAAAACATATATCTGGAAACCACAACGTTCTATCCACTTTGCTAAACATTTTCATACCTAGTAAAGTAGGATGACAAAATTACAATGTAAAGAACTTCCTAATAGATAATGGCACAATTTAGCTCATTATGTAAATAAAAGCTACACTACAGATTATGGCAAGGGCTTCCTAAAGCAAGAAGTCATGGACCCAACCCTCAAGTAGTTGTACAATTTGAGAGGCAATTCAAAAACTTGAATTGTTGGATCTCAGTCACATTTCTCCAAAACATTCATATAAATTTTCTATATTTGAAAATGTCTTTGAACTAAAAGCTCAACTGCTTTTCCATCTAAAGATTTTAAGATGCCAATGCATTCCTATAAATCTGCATCACAAGTTTTACTAGAACCCACTCATGGTCATCATCCAAATATTTTAGACCATGTACCTGATTCTAGCTGAAACCTTTTTGCTACTTCATTTCGTAGTTCTGAGACACCTACATTCAAAAACAATCAAAATTGAATAGTGTCATCTTTGTATGTTGCTTTGACTACAGTTGATCTACTCTCATCCTGGATAAGCCTATCTCTTTGGAATCCACTAGCTTCATTGATATCTTGTGTCAAATCTATGCTCTAGAGATGGGTAAATGTACCTTAAGTGAAAAATGGATCCTCATCACTACTGTGTCTAGCCTTGCTGGGAAAGATGCAGAAAGTAGTTTGTCTTTTATGCTTGCTAGTTTCTCCATTAGTAATGTGTTCCAATTTGGACTTGAAGTTTTCTCCATCTCCAGAATCAAAATCTAGAAATGTTGGTGATCGATAAAATGCAATGAAAGTTCTTGGGTACTTTAGGTGAACTTCATTTGCTTTGAAATGACTTTGAATCATGCCATGACAGGAAGCTTGAGCTGCTGCTTTTCCTTGATATTGTATTTAGGTGAAACTCTACTCTTTGGTACAATACTGCCATTAGTAGTTGTATTCACACAAGTAATGCGTCCATTTTCAACTTGATAAGTATTTCGGCATCTATTTCCTTCTAGCACAAAGTCTTTCCCAGGTACATCAGGACCCATAGGAGTATGCATTTCTTGATGAATATGAGTACTCCCTTGTGTTCTGGATTTTAATATGGAAGATAGATTCATAAAATTGCTGAGTGTGAAGCCATCCTTTCCAGGAATACTGTCAAGAACATTGTTAGCATCACTTGGAATAATAGCGGGAAATAATTCATCTAAACAAATGAAACATTACTTGTAGGTAAAGTTGGTACCATTGCTGCAGATGTTAAACCAGATGTAAGCGTTCCAAGATTAAAGGCTCCCTCTGCACTATGTACAAATTCAATAACTCCCTGCATTTTCTTTAGTGAATGGTTCACCTTGTTAATCTTACAAGATGGCCTCCTAGAAATCCCATGCTTCCTGCAAATCCTTTTCAATGTTATTGGGCAAGCTATAATATGAAACCAATAAATATTCAAACATAAAATGACAGGTTGCTGCTCAAAGTGTATCTGCATGCTCTCAGACAGCCAAGGAAACTAGAACAACAAAACATAATTGTGCAAGAATTACGTCCTAATTTGCAAATAACTACAAATATGCAGCCATTCTTCTAAAAGAAATGTTAAAACCATATATACTTTACATGAATATAGCGTATGTCAATCGCACGAGTAGGTATTAATTGCCAAATAAGCTAAGTGAAAGCATTTATTAGGTCTGAGTCAGGAACTTTAAGCAGGAATGAGTGGGCAGTAACGTGTAGTAACATTTTTAAAGATAGTAAACACAGTTCCTTGATTTGTAACTATCACTTCACATATTGCGTGTAGACAGTTTCAATTGCATCCTAGATAAAAAAGGAAGGATAATTATTATATCAACCCAAAAAATAATCATACCCTTTTTTGGTTAAATTCTATCTCTTCAGAGCCTTTTTTTGGTTAAATTCTGTCTCTGGGAATGCACTTCATAAAAATTCTTACAATGCAATAGTGTTCTAGAAAAGCTCCTCGGTAAAGTACATTATCGATATGTATACGAGTCTTCTTCTATATCATGTTTGTTAAAGTATCTATGTATATGTATATGAGTTAGAATACCCTAACCTAATTTGGGGTATGTATGTGTATATGTATACGAGTCAGAAGACCCTAACGTAATTTAGGGCCTAAACCAGTACGATTTGAATAACAAAGAAATACTTGTTTCTTAAAATTCAATATGAAGGGATTTAGGCCCAATAAGATTATATATTGTCGTACTTATCTTTTAATTTCATAAGCTTGGGCCACAATTTTGAGATTTGTAAACATGGATGCAATTGGTTATAACCATGGCTAAAGTAAGTACATTTGCATGAATATGTGAAACGTGATATGCTATCGAGATAATCAATTTGGGACACACCCCCAATTTAGGTATCTCCTGATGAACAAATACATGCAAAATCAAGCTCAAAATTTGTTGAACAATATTTGTAAAGAAAAGTCTTCAAGAATTACCCATTATAATTAGTGAACTTGTGCACACGTGGAAAATCTGCTAGAATCCAATCTAACTGATCGCTTGATGCGATATGAAACTACATTATGCAGCACATGTTCCTATTGGGCATTGTTTCCTGCAGAATTTACTGACTTTTTGCATCAAATTGGAACACTAACCATCTTCTTTTCTTAAGTGTAGCTATTGTCAGATCACTATGCACTAATATCAAGGAATCCACCTACCAATCCATGCAAAGCACAAAGATGGCAACGATGAAACATATTTGACCATGCTTATAAAGTTAGTTATTGTATGCACATTTGAAATACAATGTTCCAAAAAGAGATACTACACAAGTTTATGAAGATAAAATATATTTGGTGTAGATATTAATTACAACATAGAGGGTCTCCCCTATGCATGATTTCTTATGGTTGCATGGAACACCGAATATGGACACGTTAGATTGAAAAAATGAAGAAAAAATTTTAGTTACCCAAAACTATTTTGATAGAATTATGCATGTTTGGAATCCTTGGGGCAATGCAAATCAAAGAAACATAAATGTAAGAAATGCTTAATATATTATTTGTGCGTTGTAAAAAACTACTACTTTTGAGGAATATAATTGAATGTTATATTTATGTGCATCGTAGGGATTACAAAATTTGAACTCGCATCTAATCAAAGAGATTATGAACAAGACTATGAAGAATAAGCTAATTGAGTGGAGAGTCATACCATGTTTAAAGACGGGACTTGCCTACAAAAAAATAGAGGAAATTTGATTTGTAGGGAAAATGATATATAATAAAATGTATCAATTTTTTTGCATACAAGTTTAATAATATTAAATTGTCTTTGATGGAGGTACAATGGCCCTCGTCCTCTACATCTTGAAGGATAAAAACTATATGTAGAGGTTTCGATAGGAGATAAACTATATGCAGACACTGAGACAGGGGATAAACAATATGAACCAAACGAAATGATGACCACATCAACAATAATAACTGTCATGTGTTGTAATTGTGGCTTGCCAAAATAGATTGGCAACAAGTTCTTTTAAATAATGTCATTGTCAACTACATTGCGAAGTATACTACAAAAGCAAAGAAATAATTAAAAAAAATTCACCAAATGCTAGTGTGATGTGCACATATTGAAAACCCTGAAGACCTTGCCACAGGAGTATATAGACACTTGTTAACTGAAATGATTGTTGAAAGAGATATAAGGGCAATGTAGACATGTCAAATATTGTTAGAACTTCCTTTGGTTGAGTGTCGTAGAATATTTGTATTATTAAATGTTGGGCGAAAAGTTTTTAAACTAGTATTAAAAGATGATGATGAAACTAAAAGACATGGAAAATCAATAATTGATGGATACATTGATAGATCTTGCATAATGGAACATATACCATTCATTGAAGTCGCTAGATCTTGGTTCCACAATTTTAAAATTTGAAGAGGCAAAAAGTGGACGCTAAGAGAAATAGGGGCTACTGTAAGGGTATGGCCAAGGTTTTGCACCATCTTTGAACAAGGCAGTTAATAATTTGTGGACTTTTGTTGGTCGGAGTTACTAGTTTAAAAACCATTTTATGATATAGAGAGAGATATTGGCCTTGAGGATGATACAATCAAAACCAATTGCGATCAATTTCAATATAATCTTTTGCATTTAGAGCAGATTATTGAAACAAATAATGAGATTCAATGACAATTAGAGGATGAAATTGAGGATATCATCTAACAGAACACCACTGAACATGAGTGGGAGATCGTCTTAGGGCTACACCAACGACAACATCTGGTGATCATATCAAGGCTGCACCAATGACAACATCTGTAAGTTTATGAGATTGATATGTTGGGTCGTATGGATCTTGATAGGTAAAAACCTTGGAATACAAAGTACCAAGGTGGAGGACAAATGAAGAAATCTCTCAAATTCATAAGCATGGCAAAAAACAATGTCTTACTTGCACTGAAATAGAGGCCATCTAATTTTTGCTATGAAAGTTTCAATGTTAAATAAAAAATAGTATTTGATATAATTATTAGACAATATAATTGAGGACAAACAACACCTCCATTGCATATGATAATCCAATGAATGGTAGGAACAAGAAACTTTTATCTTATTGGAAGGATAAGGCGAACATTGCAAAAGTTAGCACAACCACAATGTAAGACCCTTATATTACTTGCTCTAATTGAAGCTGAAACATTCAACATTGGTGTGTCTTTAATACATAAAACCTTGTGAATCCCTATTGTAAATTTAAAGAAATTAGAAGGAACAGGGTTAGCAATCCTTCGAGAAGAAATCTGGGATGTTATATATATTTTGATTGATGATATGAGCTTTATAGGTCAAAAGACGCTTCAAAATATAGATTTTATATTATGCCAAGCATTTCCAAAAAAAATAGATGTGCTTTTGTGGAAGGTATGATATTCACAGGGGATTTGGGACCATTATCTTCGATAAATATCCATATGCAAACACAACACAAGCAAACTTATCATGGAAAAATTTCAAGACAATTATTACTCTAGATAGGGTTTTCAAAAAAAAAGGAGAAAGTGAAGAACAATAATGATTTTGAAACTTCTAACAAATCTAAGGGACGTGCATCCAACAATTGAAGATAAGTAGATGTTGATGACTAGAATCGATGTTTCACTTGAAATAGTTGAAAAGGAGGATTTTAACAAACATATACATTTATTTGCAACAAATGATAATGTGCATCAACCTAATAAAATAAAATTTTATGCATTGAATCAACATGCTACATGAAGCATTGCAATCAGAGGATGGAACAACAATGTTGTGGGATTGTATGTTGAACAATCAGAAGTTGAATTGTTGATGGATAATGGCGCCAAGGTGATGCCCATTGCAAAATTGTAGACATAAGTAGGTCTTATCAATAATGCACTCATATATGTTCAAAGCATTGTCTACAAACCATGAGTGGCACCCCCTGAACCACCTACGTATGTAATGGTTCAATTTGATAACTATGATATATTCCTTTTGTTAATGCAACTCCAACTAGAATTCCAATCACTCCATCGAAAGGGATTGTTGTGTCAATCACCTTTGAAATTGGCATGGGGATTGATAATCCACAAATCACATGGCTTAACACTTAACAAAGCCACAATTAATATAGGACTTCCATAAAGACAAGGTTTGACCTTTGTTGCTATATCCAGAGTCAAGTCACCACATGCACTGAGGATCTAACATCCTTTCACATATGACTATTTTGAAATATTAAAGAGTGGAAAATAAGTGGAGAAAATAGAGGAATAAAGACTTCAATCTTTGGAGGAATAAATGTATCATGAAGATGGATATCACAAGTATTTTTCTGATGCAAATATATCATATATGTATAATCATATACGACTAAAATTGTGTTGCTCTCTATTTCCCATTTTAATATCGCATTAAATGAAATGAAAATGAACATAAAAAATAGTTATAGTTTCATTGATATATTTCAATATAAATAGATCTCATAATATAAATTAGTATACAAAAAATATCATAAAAGAGTTTTCATGAACAATAATTCTTTATTTTTTTAATTTTTACTTTACGCAATTGCAAATGCTATTAGCTTAGATATCTTAAATGCATGCTTGTTAAACATCGAGAGATATCAACTTCGAGGTGCCTATATTAAATGTTAGGTTTTTGTATAATGGGCCGCCTTATTATTGTTAGAGGGATCCAAACATGGATCATGCTCTTATAAGTTCAATCTTTCTTCTATATCATGTTTGCTATTGAAAATTTAAAAGTAAAAAGACTAACCTAATTTAGGGCCAAAACCAGTACGACTCAAAAAATAAAGAAATACTTATTTGTTAAACTTAAACATCAATATTAAGGGATTTCACTAAAAAGAATTACATACCGCCATCCTTGTCTATTCATTTCAAAAGCTTGAGCCACATTTTAAAGATTTGTAAACATGGGTGGTGTGTAGACACCTAAAAATGGTCCTAGGGTATTTATTTGTCATAAAATCACTATATTCTAGGTTACATGTGTGTTTATCGATTATTGATCCAAAATATATTCTACAGGGATGTTTTTCCCTATGTTTCTAGTTGTTTCCTATCACGTTCCCCCTCTTTTTCTCTCTCCTACCTTCTATTCTTTCCTCCCTCCCTGTTCCCATGAGACTTTGAATTTTTTTCCAGAACCATACATTGTGCATTTCTAGGTCCCCAAAAACATACATTGTACATTTCTTGGGCCTTAAAAACATACAATACACATTTATCGAGTTGGGCACTTTTAACCCTTCTTTGGGTTCCCCGAGAATTGTGATACATAATTTGTTAATGTTTTTGTTTGTTATGTATTAGGTGTGCATCAATAGGGACCTAATTCAAATTCAAGAAGTCTATAAGTACATGTGCATTAGCACATTCTGGACATATAATAAATGAACACAAGCAATCATTTCAAGAATTTAGAACATACATTCAAGACTCTTTAAGGAAATCTAAAAAGCATCTAGCATTTACTACTACAATCTAGAGGGAATCAAGCATTCTTTGTAGTGCTAAAAATCATAATAGATTTAAACACTGCATCACATTGGAATGCTAAACTGAATTGCATTATACTTGGCATGGTGCTTTCAATACCGTGAATTGTTGAAGGGCCTAATAAGGAATTGATCCTTAAAACCTTGTTGATCATGAGCACAAGCTCCAATACAAATATTTTCTTTATCCTCTACAGGTCAACTATGCTATTAGGGTTTTGAAGGAGATAAATTTCCCAAATATCTATGTAGAATTTCAAAAAAATAAGTGAAGTTTTTGGAGTCTTGAACTTAATGAACAAAGTCATCAAATTTTCCCTATATGTTATTCACTAGAAACTTGTAGTAAATAGTTTTGGTTACCAAAAATGTCGAGTGTATGGTTTTGATGAGGTGCTTGAGTTGTCACAAGTTTTCTAGGTTTTCACTGCCTTGCCCTAAAAATCTTGATTTTACTCTTAGACTATGACAGTTGTTTTCAGATTTGTGCAAAAATTGGGTACTTGTGTAAACCCTACTCTTGCCAATAATTACACTAGAAATTAAATTTAGTAATTAAAATCTGATTTTACTATTTGCATCTGATTAGACTTAATTACATTTTTATGAGTAGATGTGGAACTATTTGACTTAGATCCATTTATTCATATTACATTATGAGGGGGATTTGAACCTAGATCATGCTCTTACAAGTGTTGTGCCCCCTTGTCTCCCCCACCAATCCTATTTGGCCAACAAAAAACAACAATTTCGCTAATTATGGTTTATGCCATAGTCATACCGAAACCTTACATAAACATGGAACATAGTTAGCAAATTTGCTATCTTTTTGTTGGCTAAATAGATTAATGTAAACTTTAAGATATATAATACATTTTTTATGTTGAGTTTTGATATATATAGGGTGTGTATGTATGGAAAAGTTAAAAAATCCCCTTGCTTCTACAAGGTCTCATATTATTTCTATTTTTATCACCTTAGTGTTGCAACCACATTTATTTACTCCATTCATATGCTTAGACAATGATAACTCCCCTACTCCATTCATTTCCTTAGCTGACTATAACCACCCATCAAGCAATTATCATAAATCTTGCACTTTTTGAATAAATGAAATTTTAAAGATTTTCCCCTTCCAATCAAGCAAAGCTCTGAACTTGACGATGATACATAGTCACATGGGCTGATGTATTTATTAGATGATGAGATGGTCACATGTGCTTATGTATTTTATTAAATGATGATATATAGTCATACGATAAATTGTATATTCTTTAGTATTGTACACATTTATACATACAAATTTATCCTCTTAGAACTTTAGTTTCTCTAATAGTTTCCATTTACATCCTTTATAATTTTTATATATGCGTAATACAAATGAGTGTACAACATGTGTAGTTGTGGCAATCTCTTGCATTCTATTTATTATTGCAAATGTGATCTTATCAATTGGAGCAAGAGCCTAGCAATTGCAGCCTGTAGATGTAGTCACCTCAAAGTTTTCCATCTTTTATGCTTGTTAAATCTAACACCACTAGGCTTCTTGAGATCAAGGTCATAAATCTATTTTTCTTGAGAATTTCTACCTCTTACCCTCCACTAAATCTAATCTCTGATCAACAACCATCAAATTCGAGAGTAAAGCTGGGGTCTTCACCAAATCAGAGCCACAACCATTTGCAACGTATTAGATTATTGGCGCAACATGACATCTTCTATTATCTCCCTCATTATTATTTGTATATTAGCCATAGACAACTCCCAAAAATACTAAAAGAACACTCTCGACAACCTCCAGCCACTACCATAGGGGTCAGGGGGCCAACATCCCCCTTGTGCCTTTGCTTCCCTAAAAAGAAAAGGTAAACAAATCTTCGGTTGAAAACCCTTGGTGGATCATCTTCATTAATTCCAGTGTAATCCAAAAGGCACACGAGAGGTTGAATCCTCACAAGAAGCAACCCAATACCTATTCTCTTCAAAAAATACTTTCTAATCAGGCCAAAAACCAAACCAATTTCATTCAAGAAATGATGAAAGTATTCCAAAAGATGTTCCTACAAAATTAACCACAAGCAAAACTAGTTCCACAAATTACTTTTCAAATAGAAGCAGAAGTCAATATTCCCAAGTTTAACAACTTCAATGGAGAGAAGCTCGACGGCCGATGTCATAACCTTGAGGCATGTTTAAGACTCATCTTGAGATTATTGATGCAGCCAAGATCCTAACTGCCAAGGTCCTTATGGAAGAAACTACTCTATATTGGTCACAAAACCATCCAATTAAATAACCTAATGCATCAAATTCAATTCTATTTTGAAGAAGAGGTTTTATCCTACCGGGTATCAAGAAAAGTTGTTTGCGCAATGGTTCCAACTCGCTTTCTAGGTCAATCTATCAACGATACATAAATTGTTCAACATGTTCTAGGTCAAGTTGGAATTCCAAATACGAAAGAGGTACTTAAGATCAAATTTATTTCTAGTTTACTTCCTAGTCTTAGTAAAATAATAACTATGTTTGAAGTAAAATCTGTAGAACGAGCATACGAAATAGCAATATCTGCTGAAACCAAAATTGGATCCAAGTTTCCAAAGAAAAGTTCCAATTTCACTACTAACACTAGTAGTGGCTCTTCCTTAAATTCTTGTGCATCCAAGACTCCATCCAACACTAATTAATTGTCAAAGGATTTGTGCTAATCATCTTCATAATATTATTTGTTGGTTATAGTAGTAATATCTTTAAAATATAGTGTATGACGATTTTCAGTATCTAAGTGATTTCGTAAATGCATACAAAACCTCTGATTATGTTTAATTAAAAGCTGGTATATATATTATATTTGAAATATATTTATATAAAGGATATGACGTAATGAACCCAGTGTACGGTTTGTTTTAGAAAAATGAGAGTAAATTTAAATATTACATCATTACTTTATATTAGTCTCATGTAAATTAGCAATTACTTTTAAACTCGTGTTAGATTATATTTAATTATGCATGGTTATATGTAAGGTATGATGGGTTATATTATTTACATTTGGTTAAATTTAAGCATACTGGCTTATATATTTACCTAGAGACTGATAATCGATATATGATTTTAAGTTCTAAAAGTACATTTTATTGTTTGAGGCTGAAAAAGGTTAACACACATATATATGAAATATCATTAATTATTCACTTGAAAATAAGATGTGAACTTTAGTTCAATTAACTATTTAAGTAGTGGATATTAGTATTTGATTGTGTTAATATATCTATCGTGATATGATCTTTTAAACTGAGTGTTGAACAATTAACATAGAAATCCATTGAAGAGTTTTTTCGCATATAAACTTATAAGGGGATTCATTAACGTACGAGAGATACAATATATATGGAATAGTAAACCTTGTTATAAAATTGGAAACTATTATACTAAGTATAGTTATATACAACTTGTGGTAAATTGAACATTATCCATTTACGGTTTGGTTATAGTGATGCTTAGTTATTGAGTAAAGTTAGCTATGATGTATATTTATGCTTGTGACTAGGATTTCAATGAATTCTTATGAAGGTTATGAAATTATGAACTTAATATGATTCATGACCGAATGGTATGATTTTTAAATAGAAAGGGGATATATTCATTATATTTTAAATACCTTATGTGTGAAATTCATTTAATGCATTTGATGGACTAAATGCATAGTTATGATTATTTTACGTGCTTAGCATGTTTATATATCTGTTAATAGGAATAATCTATTTTTAATCATTAGTTAATATATTATGTTATATTTAACCAATCTTGCATTGATAATGTCAAAAAGTAGTGAGACGGACTTCACTAGTTTAATTGGCATCATGAGTACAAGATGAGGGTAATCCAATCAAGTGATGTGTATGAAATTGACTGATCCTAGAGATCATATGTTATTTAAAAAATTTGGCCAAAGTAATGTTAGATAGACATTGTTATTTCATATGTTTGATTTATGTGTTTGTGTGATATCATGTTAGAATGTATTTTATTTATGATATACATCACGTAGTATAAATCTTACAACACACAACGTACTAGCATGTCTCTCTGGATTCCCACACTGTCAATATCTACCTATTCGTGAAGGGAGGGCCATTACCTGATAGGAGGTTTTACGAGGGATCAATGGTCCATGGTTGGTGTGGAAAAACGCTCGGATGATGCTCTCCCTCCCTACTGCAGTACTTTCTTGGAGACTACACTTGAGATTATCAAAGATCATGAGTTAGTTTGACTCGAGCTCCTTGGAGCATAGTATCTATTTATTGTATCAAGGCTAAATACATAATAAAAATGTAATTGTACAATTTGTTATATTTCAACAACAATAATTGTATTATTGTACCATCCATGGTTGGATTTTAAAGTGATTACTTTCCTTGCAATTATGTATGTTATATAAAAATCTAGTGATTGAAACTATTATTGTTGCAAGTTCGTGAAAATCTAATATGCTTTGGTGGTATGTTAAAAATCACTAATAAGATTTCCGTGGTGTAATCTAATGAAAGAATATGTCAAGTATTTAATTTAAAAAAAATTATTACATTATTCTACTACAATCCATGAGGGGTTGTTACAATTTCTTTTATCATTGATAATGGCAGTCAATAAAACCTAGCATCTCATAATCTAGTTTCATATTTATAGCTTCCTAGTACATCCCATCCTAGTCCATGGAAATAAAAAACTAGCATTTCATAATTTGGGTTGGGCCAAAGATGCTGGAAATATAATGCTTGTAACAAGGCAATTTGTACTAACCTTTGCCATCATATCCTTTAAGAATATAGTTCAATATGACATCACTCTACTAGACTTTCCTAAGTTAAAAATTGGGCATCCTTACTAGTATGAACTGTGATCAACATGCAACTCATGATGAACATCACAATACTTATAGAATTAAAAATGAAGGCGAAGTATACAATGTCAAATTTTCTTCTTCACCTAGCCCTCCTTTACTTTTTGGTAAGCATGGATTGAAACAGGTGAACATAGCTTCCTAGTATTGATTTATTTCTAAGATCTTCACTCCATAATTTACCTCCATAACAAACCACACATATTGAGCTTGTATATATAAATAAGTGACTATAAAAACTTCTTGATTATGGTAAGATATGCATACACCTATATTTTTCACTTACTGATGACTTCTCTTACAAGACTCATATGCACATCAATCTCCTTGAGTGCACATCTTAAGGAATGTTCTAGGATTGTGGTAGGCTAGTTTGTGGTGCTTTATAAGAGACTCCCCTATAACCATCTATTATATATTCCTATAATTTTTATCATGTCAACTACTCAATCTAGCCTCCGTTTGTAACCTTTCCTCTCCTTTTCCTCCTCTTCATGTTTGTGAGCCTTTTTCCTAATAAGTTGGCCTTGGCAAGTCAATTATACAGTGCTTCATGTATTTTCATACTATATTGGTCAGATTGATGCAACCCTATCTCTGTTTTCCCTTTTTGTACTAACTTGGATAGGCTGACACAATAATGTTTTCAGTCTGTTTTCATTTCTACATACTTGGTTGGGCTGAGTCCATCGGCTTTTGAGATAGGTAACTTTTAAGGATATGTATATATATAGTTCCCAAATATCATTTTTAATAATAAAATACATCTGATCTACTTTTCTTGTGCACACAAATCTACACTTAGTAAGAAGAATAAGAATTATGGTATATAAGTTTATACTTGGAGTTTTAGTTTTCACAATATCTTTAAAGGTCATAAGAAGATAAGCTAAACCAACAAAGCAGTCTTAGTATTTGGAGTCCACAACTAAAGATACTTTGGTATTCTTCCTTACATCTTAATTTTCACCTACAACATCTCTCACAAAGTGCCACTTGAGTCAATGGTGTTATTGATACACTGATAAGTCAACTCAAGATAAGTATCCATATCACTGTACTTTTTATTTATTTAATTTAGTATAAATATTTATGTGTGTGTATATGCTATATTGGTTGTTGTCTTCCAGGGCTAAATTAACTTATGCTTGTTAGTGTAAGTTATCTTTACATGCTTTACTTCCTTTGTTAACAACGCTTGGTTACAATCTTAGTTTAGATACCTCTTGGTTACCACCTAATGACCTTTTTACCTCTTTAGTTTACCTCTTTTACATCTTAGATAGATGCAAGTCTATTTTTGCTAGTTCCTTGCATAAAGTTTCTAATTATATCATTGATACCCTTATTAAAAATAAATCTTGCTTATAGTCATGTTGTGATTTACGGTGCTTCAACTTGTATATATGTTGGATCTAGTATAGTCTTCTCCCTTTTCCTATACTAAAGGAAATTTATATTTTTAACCATATTCACCCTTAATACAAGATCCATCATTGCAATTTTTTTTTCCAAGCCTAATTATACCCATGAACAAAAAAAATGAATGAATTTACACACATTATAGAGATTAAATAAGATACTTGTGAAAAAATCAATACACACTACCCGAGATCTATGTTCTTATAGTCTAGTTAAATTAGGCTAATTTTTTTAGCAAAATTGATCTAAATTTTGGCTATTATCAAGTTGGCATGAAACCTTTAGATGTTTAAAAAATAGCATTCAAACCAAAATATGGCCTTTAGTCATGCATTTTATCTAATAATACTCTAGTAACATTCATAAGAATAAATTGGACGACACATTGCTCTACAATAGTAGTTGGGAGGACCACGACAAACATGTTCAAATTGCTCTTGTTTTTTTTTGTGCTAACATAAATTGCAAGCTAAAATGAACAAGCCATTCTTTTGGAAAACTTCCATTTAGTGTTTGGGCTTTGTTATTGACTATAATGGTGTACATGTAGATCCAAAAAAATCCAAAATATTTAAGGATTGATCCACAACATCCAATACCAAAAACATTTACTAGGTGGTATAAATTTTAACAAAAAAATTGTCTGACATTTATGGCATTTCTAGACAACTTCAATTATCCCATGAGGAGATTTTCTCATGTAATGCACCTACAATTAAGGAATTTCAGTTGCTGAAGGATGCTAATTGATAATCTCTAGTGCTTTCTCTTTAGTGATAGAAGTTTTCTGGATGGGGTGATGGAATGGATGAATGATTATTGATTACAAAGGTTTGATTGATGTTACCGATGTGCTCAAAACTAATGTATAATGTGTGGTGGAACCATAATATTGGTGGAAAAAAACTTGTGTATAAGTGGAACATGCTCGCCTTCTTTCTACTTTAGAAGTGTGATCCTACGAACCCATGTGTTTCATGTGTCTTTGATAGCCCTTGCATGTCTCAATGGAATTTCAGGGTCCTTTGTGCCAAAATTAATTTAGAGAGTAGTATTAGGAGGGTTTATTCTGATATGATGGACTGGATGAATGTTTAGAATAATCCATAGATGAAGTGCTACTAATTGGAACTAACACAATGGTAGAATCACATTGGGGATAATTAATATAACTATCATCAAAGAGTGATTTGTCATTAGTGTCATTGAAGCATAAGTCAAAATTTATCAAGTTGATGTTTTGGTTGATTTTTTTGTTGTTGATGATATTTCCAATGGATTATTTGTACCATAGGATTTCCATGTTTTTAGCTTGGGCATAGCCAAAAAAATATGGGTCATTAAGAGTGTATCCATCATCATAATTGGGAGTATGGAGATAGCCAAATATAGATCAATGAGTTTTTTCGAGTCATGAGTCTGAGTAAAAAAAATCGCTAACTTTGAAGAATGGATGACTTAACATAAATCTACGAAAATGTGTCGAGTGGAAATGAGGTGCCAAGTTGAACTCATGCATTAGGAAAATTTGCGAAGGATATGACACAATGTAATGAAAATGCATGGAAAGATAAAAAACTATGAGAATAAGGCATGAAACAAGATAAACGAGGCCAAGCTATGAAAAGGTGATGATAAGTGGTAAGTTCTGAAGGCCTATGCATAAGTTAGTAATTAATAAGCTAAAATCAATTGAGTCAAAACACTGATGAAAGAATGCAAGGCCAAATTTACATTGTGTGAATATATAAAACACTACAACTAAGAGTGAAGGTGAAATACAAATTAGTCTCATGCATCCAATGCAAATGAGCACAAAGGCACTTGATGAAACAAAGGTTAGACGCATCTAAATTTGTCTACGTATAAATATATCCAAGATAAACCAATTTTTATGTGAAGCTAATAATAAAGGAAAATTTCCAATGATAACATCATGTGACTAAGTTGAAACACATATGATCAAACACAAATAAGTGCAAAGGAAGGAGAATAATTCCTTGAGTTGGCATAACTAAAAGATGACTTGAGACCAAAACTATAAGGGTTGTTTAACAAATGAAATAATCTACCTAAGAAGTAATATTCTAAATTTGTTTCCAAGATATGATAGGACTTGATTCAAAAGGTGTTTGAATCTATCAAATGTAGGAAATACACACACGTCAGTCTTTTTAGAAAGCGAAAGACACAAGATACAAAACCCATAAGTCATTTACCCAAGCCTTATTCAAATAATGAGAAACAATAGTATCTTTTTGTTTTATGCAACATTAAATCATTTTTGATATTATGATGATTATTAAGAGAATTTAAGACCTTAATATGAGTTCCCTTTCAGATTGCAAGAGTTCATGAGTCCAAATAATGTGTAGGGCCTTAGTGTCTTAATAACCTAAGATATGTATCCTTAATTTTTGGGTTGTGCACATAATTAAGGTATTGAATCAATTATATTATTAATTCAAAAAAAAAAAATGAATCTAAACACATTAACAATAATCACATCAATTATGAAGGGCATACATACTTATAGTTTACCCCAAATCAGAAATTGGCATTCTTTTTGAGGATTGTCCAACAATTTTGAGATTATTTATAACTTATCCAACATGAGATAGATGTCAACAAGATTATAGATGTAATCATTCACCAACTTCATCTTCCATTATTAATTATACATGGACATATAAACTATTTAATGTATATAAATATTTTATCTCAAACGTGTAGGTCAACCAACATACATTCTAAGCTTATGACTAGACCATTTCTTGCATTATTCAATGACTAGTGGTATATATTATAAATGATAAAGTAACCAAGATCCTTCATGTAAGTAGGTTATAGTTTTGAATCTCACTTCGCAAATATGGGAGTCCATTAAACTCAACAAGTATAAGATGGACTACCACATTAATATTATTTAAGGCATCTCATCAAAGAACATAATGACTAGGATTCATTAACATATAGGCAAGTAGTTTAACTCAAAAATTTAGAATTAAAGGCATTTAGATAAGATTACCTATAGTACTATGAACTATAGTATATAATCATTTCCAAGGAAATAGAATACAAAGGTCTAACCTAGTTCATTTTATTATTCCTTAATTGTGTTCATTTTATGCCTTTAACAAGATAATGAGATTAAGCTAAATAATTCTTTTTAAACATCCCAAATCTCAAAAAGGATTATGAATGAATTTCCATACTTATCCCTAGCATTACTTAGGTTTATATTCAAGTTTGTTTCCTATTAATAAACCATACATACTAAGGAAATTAAAAGTGTATATAAATTAGAACATATGCACTTGATTATTGAAGTTTGCCTATTAATTAGAAAACTTCATTATGTTCATCCTTCAATACCGATTATGAGATTATTTGGTGCGATGATCCACCCACCACCCACATTGCATTTTCACATAGTCCATAGGGTAAAATTGAGTAATCCATCTCGCTATTGTATCCCCTATAACTTCAAAATTCTCCCTTGAAGTATCTCAGTATAATTAAGAATGAATGCATTTAAATGATCCAAAGATTTCCTCTTATTGAACTATATACATGGCTGATCTAGCTAAGATCCAATGCATTTAACAATGCTACCAAAGCTTTCCTACAACTCTATACATACATACATACATACATACATACATACATACATACATACATACATATATATATATATATATATATATATATATATGTATATATATATATATATATATGTATATATATATATATATATATGTATATATATATATGTATGTATGTATATATGTATATGTATCTGTGTATATATATATATATATATATATATATATATATATATATATATATATATATATATATATACATATATATATACATATATATACATATACATATATACATATATATGTATGGATGTATGTGTGTGTGTATATATATATATATATATATGAGCTTTCCTGTCTCCATTGAGTTGAGTATGCATTACCCCAAGGTAACTTCATATGTTGAGCATCCATATGTTGTAATATTCCAAACTATTGTAAGGATTTACAATGGAGGTTTGTCCAAACCTCCATTAGTAAATGTGTTCCTTACTAAAATAACTTAATCTGATCAGACATTATAACATGTTGTTTGAATCTTTCACTTAACTGATTATATATATCTTTTCTCTCTCTTAGATACTATTTATTTCTTTTTTAAGACTTCCATTTATAAAACTGTCTTTCCTTCAAAGGACTAGCCTATTATTTATCCCTAAATTGATGATATAGGGTATCTAGGGTTAGGAATATATAAATGAATAATCACAAGGGTGGTAAATAGATCTATAATAGGATAATTAATTTGTAAACTCAGATAAACAATACTCTAAATTTAAATATTCAAATTTGTCACAAATAGAAAGTATAACTATTGATTAATATTGAAATAAATTAGAAACACGAGTACTTATCTATTTTATTATGCACATGTAGATTTGGGATAAAATAGGCTGAAAGTGGACTAGATTAGGATCTTGGAACAATCATCAGATTCTAAAGTTTTGGATTATGAGTCCTCAAATGTTTACATCGGATCTGGATAGTTGCATCAACACAGGAGTCTGATTTGGATGTAGGTGTCCTATATGAAATACTAACTAGATTTGGATGTGATCAACTGTAGCCTTTTGGGTTTTCTATCACCTTTATTATGATGTGTACAAATCATGTGTATAGACTATTGCTCTTTATCAAATGATCAAACCCTAACTTCTTCTCCCTTAGAGTGACTATGGATAAAATGGGTTAGTACAATCATGGTGTCGAGTTATCTCGAGGATCCCTATGTTAATGGGAACTACTTACATAGCCAATAATATGAAAAGGGTCTTGAACTTATGTAGTTCTCCCCTACGTGTTGGCTTATGTGTGCATAAAGAAACAATATATGATAAATAAATACATAAGTGACATAGCTTTTAAGTTAGAAAATATGTCTCATGAGATGATCCTTCAATAATTTAGACCTATGGGGATATTACTTCTATGGTTGATATAGGAATGGGGCTGAATAGGGTAGGTTTGCTCACTTAAATGCTTGATTGAGAGATTTTTGGTAAGTTGCCTTGTGAGTTCCTCAATATTTGTTATATGGGGCATGAATGAGGATTGGTATTGTACATACACCAATTATTCGGAAAAATATATCACATTAAATCAACAAAATCGACCATAAGGACCCATTACATTTACAAATTTGATGACTTTTGGGCATTGGACACTTAGTTAGAAAAGGAACACTTGTATCGACATAGGCATCTATCTGGGATGCAAGTGTCAAAGAAGCTAGAATATAGGTACTAGTCTAAAATTGATAGAGAAGGGTAATGATCAGGTTTAAATAATTTTACATAATATATAAGGCCTGCTCATCAGAATAGCATATGGTCAAACTAAGAGATAAACAATTTGGCATAAAGAGATAGTGTACATGAGCCTTTTGACAATGTGAAGGTCTTACAGATGAAGAGTACAACCATGATAGGTATTTTCTAAGTGTACAAGATTAATATGCTATATAATTCAAATTTAGTGTCTACATTCCCTCCCCCCCTTAATTTAGTAATGAAAATGTTAGTTTAAAGGAAAATAAATGTGTGCTAGGTATGTATAACATGCCTTGTATTTGCGTGAACCCACCTTGAATGTTTTTATGGTGACTGGCCTATAACTAAGAGAATGTTAAAATGTATAATCAATGCATATAATATAAATTGAAAGAATTTGAAATATTTGAAAGAAAATAGAGTAATATTAGGAGTACACCCATGTGCTAATGCAACTATCTTGCCTTTTGGAAATTTGATTTGAAGATATGCTTCATTATGAAGCATTGAAGCTGAGATTGGGACAATTTTAAAACTTTCAATTATATATATATATATATATATATATATATATATATATATATATATATATTGGAAGATGACATGCCCCCAACCTTAACGAAAAGGTGAGTTACCACATGACCATTGAACTTATCTCAATCATGCAACCTAATCATGCTTATAACATGGTAAGTATGAGTGATCCAATCAAATCACACTATATATTTGGTGAGGGTGGATGATCTAATCACTCTATCCTATAAATTTGGTAAAATTAGATGATTTAATCAAGTCTAACTTATAAATTTGATAATATTAAGTGATTTAATCATCTCAACATTTATAAAAGGTTAACTAACTATTGCAGTATGTTGGTTCAATAAAGTCTGTAAAAGTCCACCGTGGCTATGATAACATTTCATAGTAGTATTTGAAATTTGAAAACTTATTTGATTTTATAATTTATGTCATCCTTTGCATGGCTTATTCACTTCATATATGTCTCAAGCTGAAATATGTGTAGAATAATGGTACCAATGCATAAAATGTTGCCACAAATATGTATTTAAATCATATAAATGTAAAATTTGGCCAATTTGAATTTTTTTGCAAGTTTGGAGGATAAGTTTCCATGACATGGCCCCACTAAATATAGAGAATTTGAGAATTGGTGTAAGTGTTGATAACATGTTTTCACAACATGCCCTCACTATAATATCAAACTATGAAAAAATGTGGAGGTAATACCTCTATGACATGCCCCACTTTTAAGGTGAGGGAAGTAGAAACTGGTAGTTACCTTACCTTAAAAGGAATAAATAATTGTATAATCTATGTATGGTTCATGTAAAACATAAGAGGAACATCTCTAGGTAGATATATCATTAAGCATGCAAAATGTGATCATATCAAGTCCTAAGATGCATGATATAGATCATAACAATGTATAGATATAAAAGTACAAGATTAATAAGCAATAAATCACACACACAAGATCACTTAAAATCAAAACAAAAATCAATGGTCCAAGGAGATTACATACAAGGGGCATGTTTAAATGCCCTATAATTAAAAGGACACGACTTAGTCAAATGTCTAAAAAGCATAGGTTGATAGATTCAAATGTCCACATACAACAAACAATGACATATTCAAAAGTAAAAATAGGCAAGCAAAGGCATGAGGGCCATAATCAATCAAGTATATTCAAATGCTTGAACAATAAAAAAAGAGAAATCAAGGCAAGACACTCAAGGAAGTACAAAAAGGGAAACATGGAATCATAAGAAACCAACATAAACATATCATACTCATCCATAGATATACATGTTAGAAAAAAATGTTAAGTATATAGCATATCAAGTACACTACAAAAGATATAAGCATGGATAAAGGCATGTGTAAGTACATAAGCTCAAACATGATACTAGAAGGTGATCATAGAATCATATAACATGGGTGTATTATGATCAAAGAAAATGTATTTCTCCAATGTATTGATGACGTGAGTAGAAGAGAGGCCCAACATCCGTATGTGTATATATGATGTGCCCGGGTATGCTTGTATCACACTCCAAAGATGCGTGAAACATGTATGTATATAAAAATAAATGATATGATATCGACAAATATGGAACCAAAAACATGGATGCCAAAGAGATAATAAGATATGGAAATGCTGAATATATTTGGATTCTTGATTTTTATTTTTATTTTGGTATAGGATCAAAAGGTGTAGGATCACTTGAGAAAATTTTGAACCTTTGTTGATAGCAATGCATTGTCACCGCCTCATTGTTTTTGTGTAGTTGTTTATCAAAATCCATTGGTAGGGGAAGATCACCATATCCAAAATGTTATATGCAAATATCCCTATCCCTAAAAATAAAGGTGATATACATATTTGTAGTATTCAAAATTGTATTTTAATCAGCTAACCAATGTTGACCAAATTTTAATGTTAAATGTGGCTCCCGATCTAATATCCATATGACCATGGGGACCACCTATGGTCCACATGTGATGGGTAGTTTGATGTACCCATGACATTCTAGCATCAACAGAGAGTATGTTAATTTATTTATATTATGTCCCAATTATTGAATAAATGGGGTGCTACAAATTGTATCCCAATTGTTCATACCAAACTTAAGATGTTGACAATAGGCCCCATCAATATTACTAGTGCTATTTAGATCTTCGTGGCTTGGTCACTTTGAAGGATGGTTTCCTTGTGAAAATTTGGAAGTATTACATTATTTTCATTTCTTGGGCACAATTTGTATATATGTTCTTCAATCTTATATTTTTAAACTTGGTTTTTCAATGCTTCACATCAATTTTTATTATGGAGAATGATCTAATGATAGTTACAAAATGGTAATCCCTCTTTAGGAAGAAGTGTGCTCCTTGATCTGTGTTTGTTAGGAGGCAAAGATATCAACTTATGTTCAAGTAACATATAAATTATTGGATTCAGAGTATCTTGGGTTGTTACGATCTGTAACATTTGTTTTGGAGTTTTATGGGAGACTCACATATTATTTACATGATGCATTTGAATTTGACCTTTATAAGGTTGATTCAATTTTTAAAGCCATGAGGGATGTATGTAATAATAAACATTTACATGCTCAAATTCTATATTACTTTTCCCTTATCTTAACCTATAGGTGTAAATAAGTTATGTTAAAGATGCTTAAGTGGATCAAAATTTAGTTTTTGTAATTTTACATTTGTCATATCATGGGCTAGATCATCATCACTGTCATAGTAATCTGAAACATGCATATCTTGATGCTTGACATGACCCACTAAAGGAAGCTAAAATTTTTAATTTGATTTTGGTTTTGGTAGCATTGGTCCTTTGGTAATGGTTTTTCCTCTTAATGTGCATCGATGTGCACCTCAGTGGTTACTGCCTTGTTTGTATCTAGAGGTAAATGAGCCATTGAGTTTTACTCACCCATTTCATAGGTTTGTATATTCTCAAGGGGAATGAATTATTTAGGTGGAACCAATTTAGATATGCCCTTTATATCAGAATTTATCATTTTGAAAAATTTGAAAGGTTCATTATTTGAAGGCATTGCCAATAAGGTCCCATCATGTACAAATTTCACACATCAATGTAGTGTAGATGGTATGACTTCCATTGTGTGTATCCAAGGTCTACCCAAAAGTAAGATATAATGTAAAGATTGAGACATTACCTAGAAGGAAGTTGGAACCATTTTTGGCCCCAGTGTCACGTCCAATGTGATTTGGCCAATATGAGGGCTATGCGAATTATCAAACCCTTTGATATGAATAACTAATTTTTGAAGAATATTGGTACTAATTCCCATGGTAGTTAATAAATTCATGCTACAAATGTTTAGGACTGACCCATTATCAATGAACACTCTTTTGATTCCTTTATTATGTATACTCACTTGTATGAACAAAGACAAATCTTGGTCAATAATATCCTTGGATGGTAAATCTGTTGGATCAAAGGCGATGAGTTTTACCTTATTTTTGAGATTTTTCATAATATCCAAAAACTAAGCTAGTTCAATATCACTTGGAACTTAGGTATCACACAATGATTAATATAGGATATCCTTATAGATAGTAGAATGCTTTAGAAGTTTGAATATTGAGATATTAGAATGCATATTTCTCAATTAGTCAATAAGGTCACATCCCTTAGATTTGATCATAAGTTTAGGTTTAGGAGGTACTTGCCATATATTTATAGGTGGCAGGCTAGGTTTTGCACGCTTAAATTTTCATCTAGTGACAACATTGACCACAAAATCAATATAAGTTTTGGGAAAATAATGGGTGTGAGATGGTTGATGTCACTCAAATAGGATTTAAGTGGAACAAATGATTGAGATCATACACGTTGGCATCTAGATACTAACTCTATTGTATTACAAAAGGAGTTAGAAAGAGAGATTAAATGTTGCTTTTATTTTAAAACACTCATTATATTGATGAATTAATTTATTGTGTTGAATGTCAGGTTTGATTAAGCAATCATAATAGTAAACAAAAACTATAATTACAAATTAGAACCTAAAATAGCCTATAGATACATCCATGTTGAGTATAATTATAGAAAAAAAATGATTTTTAAATTTTAAATATTTTGAAATCAAAACTCAGAAATTAGGAACATCAAATCAAGAAACCCTAGTTCAATTTTAGATTATTGAGACTAAAGTTCAGGTTCACCAAATTTTTAACCATAAATTGATGATATGGGATATCTAGGGTCAAGAATATAGAAATAAATAAGCATAAGAGTGATAAACAGATATATTGTAGGTCAATTAATTTGAAAACTTAGATAAACAATATTATGAATTTAAATACTAAGATATACCACAAATAAAAAGTAAAACTGTTGATTAATATTGTAATAAATTAGAAACAAGATTACTTAACTAGTTTTACTATGTGCATGCAGATCTGGGTTGAAACATGATGAAAGTAGACTGGATCAAGATCCTAAAATAGTTATTAGATTCTAGGATTTTGCATTCTATGGCCTTGGATGCTTGCATCAAATCTAGATAGTTGTGTTGATGTACAAGTTTGATTGGGATGTAGGTGTCTTATACAAAATATTGATTGGATCTATATGTGACTAAATAGAGCCTTCTAGATTTTCTGTCACCTTTCCTGTAATGTGTACAAATCACGTGCAAAGGCTATTGCTCTTTGTCAAATTATCAAACCATAGCTTTTTTATCCTTGGAGTGAGTGTGGAAAAAATAGATTAGTGCGTTCATAGTGTCGATCTTTCCTAATGACCCCTTTGTCAATGAGTGCTATCTACATAGCCAATACTTTGAAGAGGGCCTCAAACTTATGTAGTTCTCCCCTATGTGTTGACTTGTGTATGCATAAAGATGCAATATGTGATAAGTAAGTATATATAATGACATAGCTTGTAACTTATAAAATAGCACTCATGGGTTTCTCCTTCAATACTTTATACCCATGGGAATACTGCTCCTATGAGTGATATATAAATAGGTACATATAAGGAAGGTTTTCTCATTTGAATGCTTGATTATTTTTTTTTGATATAGTTACCTTATGAGTTCCATGGTATTTTATAGGTGGGTTATGAATGAGGATTGATCTTGTATATATACTAATCCTTTGGGAAAATATCTCACACTAAATCACTTAGGATGACTATAACAAGTAGTTACATTTACAAATTAGATAACTTTTGAGCATTAAATAGTTGAAAAAAAGACACTTCTATCTAGAACACAAGTGTCAGGGAAGCTAGAAAATAGGTACAGGTCTAAAACTAGTAGAGAAGGATAATGACTAGGTTTAGATCATTTTTCACGGTATAGAAGGCATGGTCATAAGAATAACATATGGTTGAACTAAGAGATAATAAATTTGGCACAAAGAGATAGTGCATGCGAGCCTTTTGGCAGTAAAAAGGTCTTAGAGATGAAGGGTAAAACCATGATAGGTATTTTCCATGTGTACAGGACTAACATTCTATATAATTCATATTTATTCTCTAGGAATGTCTCAGAGACTATTCATTTATTTTTTAATACTCCCCCTTCTAAAACTATCCTTCCTTTAAAGGGCTGCCCTATATATCGTCATAATTTTCTTTATCAAAGAGTCCTTTGCGATTATTTACTCCTTGAATGACTTAAAACACTCATAATACATCCCATATTATGTTTTCTAATGTTATTTGAATACAATAATTAGATATATAAAATGAATCATTTCACTAATTTGCAATCTATAAAGAGAGCCTCCATCGTCTTGAAAAATTGTAAATATCATACATGCATCTTTATTTCAACCACATTCATTCTTAGTCAACCTACAAGTTCTTTTTAGACATTTTTCAGTAGTCCTATCCTTTTAAACATGTATGTGCTAGGTTACACAGGCTTGTACTACATCATTATTCATTAGAGCGTACATGTCCCTCGCATTCTAACAATCACTTTTTAAAATTGAGATGTTTCACAATGGCTCTCCCATGCCATTTTTAAATTTAGTCAATGAAAATACTTGAAATATTTTCCTATAAAAACACATCAAGGCTTCTCCAAACACATTTAACAATCACTTGGAAATATTACTACACACTAATCAAAAGATGACTATTTATTCCAATTTTAATTATGTTGCATTCTAACAGTCATAGGCCAAGTGTGAATATATTTTATTATAGGTCAAGGGCATATATTTCCAATATTTACAATTAATCTTATAGTTGTATTCATACAATTATACAATCATGGATCACACACCCTTCAAAGGGAGAGATACATCAACTTGAGGACCGTTTGGGCTATGTAAGTAGCACTCAGATTCTACAAAGTTTTTTGAGGATAGCTTAGCTATTCCCCTTACCATATTATAACTTTTACATTTAATCTCTATTGTTCTTGTTATGCAGGAACAAGGATTTATATTTTGTAGGTATTCTATGCATCATATCAACTCACATAATATATCAGTAAACCCTCGTAAACATTTGTATAAACCTATATCAAAAAATTAGTCACACAATCAACTATGATGTGGTTAAAGTCAATAGATAAGGCCGCAATGCACCCTTATTTTCCTTTTGTGGACTTGTCCTAGCATAGTTTAAATTTTTGCATATGGTCATGACATAGTACACTAATCCCATCAAGTAGTTTTCAATCATAGTAAGCCTACATAATCAACATAAGATCTATTATAGGGAGGTTTATATATTTGTAGGCCTATTTATTATTTTTAATAAATTTGCAATTCTATAAATTTTATGTTTTACTATATTTTGTTGTATATTATTGTTTATCAATTTCAATAATTTAGATCTATTAGTTTGATTTATTCAATTTAAAATAAATTAAACAATTTGGTGAACCTGCTATTTTTAGAATATTGCTTGTTGTTTGCTTGATTTTTGTCTTAGGATTTCATTCAAATTTATGTAAATTTTGACACTAAAAGAAAAGAACCTTCAACCTTAGATATAAATCTAACAAATAATGAAGAATTTGTCTTATCACCTTGGATAAATCTGACACTGCATTTTTTTGTTTCGACCTCGAGTAAAAAGTTACTTATTTCTATACACAAAAAGCTTTCAATCTTATTTTCTATTTGCTTGTTATTTTATTTTAGAAATCATGTTATGTTATTATTAAAACTACTTAGTGACTATCATGAAGGGATACAAAGTGATTTATTTTATAGACATCATGGTGTGATGGATTTATCCCAATACTCATATCTATTATACAACACTAAACAAGGTATGCCAAAAAAACTTACGATCCCTTGTTTATACCATAAGAAGCCTCTTTTACATGTTTAATTTGTGTTGCACTTGAAAGGAATGTATCACTCAGGGAAGTTAATCTCACCATACACTTATAAATGAGGTTAGTGGACTACATTAATGGTTTTACCTTTGTAGTTAGTGATCTGAAACATTAGGCTGACACTAATCAATGAATGAGCAAGTATGTTTGAGAGCCCACATAATCAATCAAAGCCTTACCTAGAACACCCTTTATACATTGAATTTTGTTTGTATTGTATTCATAATACTTATCTCTATTATACATTTTATATTACTTGATTTCATTAAGTGTTCTCTTGGTTACATTTATTTTATTCAAATTCATTCTCTATATCATGGATTGTCAATCTTCCTTGTTCACTACTCATACTATACATTTTAATTGTGATAATGAATGGAAAAAATAATAAGAAAAAACTTATTGAAGAAGCATACAAGGATAATTATGGTTTTGATGACAATAATACATAGACAATTTTATTTTGATGCAACTTGGGAACACGAGTCCATAAAAACAAATTCATCTTTAGAATCTTGTTCACATTCACCTTCTTCATTGACAAATAATCTATAACAAAAAGATAAATTCACTTGTTAAATAAAGAAACATTCCGAGGTAAAGCTACCAAATCAAGATCAAAATATTTTCAAAAAATTATTTATTAATAAATGCATTTCAAAGTAATAATTAATTTCTAAAGTTACTCCTTTACAAATATTAGAGATTAAGCCTATATGTCATAGTTCTTCCCCCATGTCACCTAATGAGGATAAAATTCCTTCCTCTTCCCTTAGTACATCACAAGATACAATTGAAAGCAATGTCATTCCTCTTCATACATCTTGTGATGTTGCTTTTACTTCCACCTCATGCTTTTCTTCACATGATGACAATGCATCTCTTGTTAGTGATAATTCTTTCAATGTTATCAATCAACAAGAATAAAATAACTCATTTATAATCAACAAATCTCTCATTCAAAAGGAAGATCCTATCCCTCCCACACCTAATATTGATGGTGTTTATATGCATATTAAATCAAATAGCGCTAAAGTTTGTGCTTGTGAAGCCTTTCAATATCAAATCATCAATATGAGAAAATAAATAGAAGAGTTACAAAATACAAATCAATATTTTAGTTCAAAGATCATATCAATTAAAAATAATATCAAATATAAAATGAATCCAAAATATTCTAGTGTCAATTATGTATCTTCATCAAGTTATCATGTCCCTAACAAGTAACATATGCCTACACTTAATGTTTCAAAAAGTATACAAAACACTAATAAGAGTCCAAGTGATATTTTAATATAAATGTTTCAAAATAAGTTTGTTACATTACCTTTGAGGCCTCCTCTAAGAAGATCAAAATAATATTGTGCATATCATAGATTATATGGGCATCATACAAATAGTTTCTTGGCTTTGAATAAAAAAATACAAAGTATCATTGATAGTGGTGATCCTATAATAGATAAATCAATTAAGTAACTCATTTATATTGCATCTCATAAGAAACAAGTGCAAAAAGAACAAAAATAGAAAATATAAATACAAAAGGACAATTTAGAACAAGAAAAGACTCAAAAAGTAAAATTAGAGTAAATCAGATTACAAAGAGAAAAAGATGAAAAAAAAATATTGCAAAAAGAATAATTACCAAAAGAAAAGTTGCAAGAACAAATTGAAGATAAACAAAAAATCACTATTTGGAAATTATTTTTCATGAACAAATTTTCAAAGCAAAATATCCGTACAAAGCCTAATGATACAAAAATGGTTGCTAAGGAATCAAGCATTATATCTAATTCATGCATAGGGAAAAAAAAATTTAAAACACAAACTAATTCTCTTCCTCATGTTCAACCAGTAATACATGATCATTCTATGGTTTATAATAAGACACAAGATCCTAACAATGATGCACATACTCAAACAATAACTCTAATCTATGGTACAATAAGTTTCTTGTACAAATATATAAATTATAATCAAAATGGCATATCAAAATTTCAAGCTCAACCTGACAAGTTAATCCTCTCTTATGATAATGATTAAATTTATGATTACGGTCTTAATAATACAAAAAATTGGTATGATCCTGATGATAAAAAGCCTATACATAGGCATATATTTTATGAGATCCTTGACTTACATATATTCCTATGTACATAGCTTTTTACTTTTACTTCCTTGCTACTTATTCTATCCCAACTTTCAAGCATTATTCTAGCCCTTGGATTTATTTTCACTTTGCGAACTTTCCCTCTTCATGTTCAAAATGATCCTAATAATCTAAAATAACTATCTTATAAATGTTTTTGATGATCATTCTTATTTATTATTGCATTCCCATTATACTAGGGATTTCATTACACTTACATGATCGCATCTCTCTTACCCATGAGGAACAAGTACATTCTTATATATCTTAATCATTTAAGCTACATTACTAAGACTCATTTACACATGCATTGGGGGCACATAACTTGCCTTCCTTGTTACCTCTTTATGCTTTAGCACCTTGTTTTGGATTGTTTGAATCCGTCCCCTTTCCACTATTTTTGAAGCCTTGCTTCTTAGAACCTTTTCAAATATTTTTAATATTCGTATATTTTCACACAACTAAAAAAAATTTCAAAAATTCAAAAATTCCAAAAAAATTCATATATGTCAAAAATTCAAAATATCAAAATATTTACAAAAATTAAAAATCATGACCTCTAATAATTTTTAAATGTTGTTAGCTTACTTATTTACATATGTTATTTATTCTATGTTAAGTAGATAACATATTTCATATTTCAATACACATTAATTTTCGCATGTATTTGAGTGTGATCCAAGACATACTTTCACATGGTTCTTTGATCTTGAGCTCCCTTATTACCCAACAAAATTGCTAAGTTGGGGGCATCACTTCATCCTTCATGAATAATTCAACATGTTGTACTTATCCACAACCTTTATACAATGTTGAGCTCATATACAAATATTTTGTTAATCACTCATACTATACATATGTTACATGAAAATGTTATTTGTTAACAATGACATAGATACATATAGTTGATTTAAACTAGTTTCATTTACTATATGATTCACTCATACTTTACTACATGATAAGATATACTTACTTGCTTATTGTGTGTGGCCCTTGGACTTGTGTGCTTATACGACATTTACATGTCCCTTATTTGAGGCCTTTAGGATTTATGTATTACATATTATGCAAGTTGTATGACACTATGTGACATTACTTACTTGGTCATTAGTTTTTACTATGGTGGCATGATTCATATCATGTATTACTCCTACTCTCTATTATTACTTTAGTGCCATGATGCATATTATGTACATCATGTTTATGTGCTTCAATGATATACTTATCTAACACATGTTTCATACATAAATTCAATGCTATATTTACATACTATGATGCAATACATTCAAAATTTCAATGTGCTACTATGTGATTACATCTTTTATAATTATTCTTTTGAGATAAATAACTTGTAGGTTACATCTCTATCTCAAAATGGGGGCATCACAATGGGCTTGTATCGAGAATTCAAGTCCTCATGAGAAAATTTCAGACTTATGGAACTATATAGTTTTAAAATTATAACATAATTCAAAAAAATTAGATTATGGGGTCATGTGACATACATGTGCACTCATTCCTACAGTTACAAGTGGAATTTTTTTAAATAGTTACATGTTTCAATTGTTTAAAAGTTCAATCAACATTCAATATCAATTCAATACAACATAGGAGGCATGATACTCATTCATGTTCAAGTTACTACATAAAAATTCTAAAAAAAATTAGGTTTAAAAGTTTCAGGTTCAAATTTTACAAGGTTGTAAATTTTCAAATAGAATCTAGATCTGTCTGCATTGTGTGATTCATATTTATGTTGCAAGTGGGCCATGTTCGAGTCTACTGACACTCAAAATAAATGGTTACAATTTATTTATGTTTCAAGCCATAGTTAGTGGTTACACCCCTTCAAATATTTTATAAAGCACTCTACACAGTCAAATTAAAGTTGGAGCATATAATCTTTCCAACTCAAGATTATTCAAAGGTCTTAAAATTTAGACTTGATCACTTTCAATTTGCCACAGGTTCAACGTTTCTCCAAATCCCTCAACAAGGTGGAAATAACTTTTCCACTTTAAAGTTACATGGAAATTATATTTCATACTCTTTCAGGTGTATATTTGCCTTGCTTTTGTTTCAAATTTCAAGTTTCATATTTTCAACTTTTAAATATGGATAATAACTACTTTCCATGGCATTGTAGTAGGTTTCACACTAAGGCATCTTACATGATCAAGTTTCACATCAAAAGACAAAGTGTGTATACATACTTAGATTCACATCTAATTTAATCTAGTAATATAACTTTGTTGCATCACTAGAATAAAATAAGATAAAATTTAGACACATAAAATCAATCATTAAGTGTTTGATGATGTTTAATATTGACACCATTGCCTTACTTGGTATATTCACCATTTTGATAACTCAAAAAAAATTATATATCTTCCACTATCTTGAAAACACTAAATATATCATACATGCATACTTATTTCAACCACAGTCATCCCTATTAAACCTACATGTTCCTATCAAATCTTTTCCAGTAGTCTTTATCCTTCTAGGATAGGTCCGCAATAGGTTAGATAAGGCTATACTACAACTTTACCCACTAGTATGACTTTGTCCCTTGCACTCCAGTGGTCATTTTTTTAAATTAAAAAATTCCATGATGGTTCTCCCACATCTTTTTAAAAGTTGGTTAACACAAATATTATAAATATTCCCATACATAAGCACATTAATGCTTCTCCAAACACATCTAACAATCTCTTGGCAATATTACTGCACATTGAGTAAAAGAGCACTATTTATTTCAATTTTAAATCTAATGCATTTAAAATTCATAGGACTAGTCAGAATATCTTGTATTTTAGATCAAGAGCATCCATTTTCAAGAATTTCAATCAATATTATAACTATATTCATTCAATTAAAAAATCATAGATCACATACTCACCCTAGGAGGGAAAATTACATTGCCCTGAGGTATATTTGGGTTATGTAAGAAGCATTCAGACTATACAAGGTTTTTTTAGGATATCTCAGCTATTCCCCTTACCCTATTCCCTCTTTTGCATTTGATATCTATTGTATTTTTCATGCAAGAATAAGGATTTATGTTTTCAAGTCTTCCACACATCAACTTGATATAAAATTTAAGAAATACACCCTTGTAGACAATCACATAGAACCAGATCAAGAAATCATTGCCATAGTCAATCAAGGTACGACTGTAGTCAATAGACAAGGTCACAATGTGCCCCTATCCTCCTTATGTAGAGTTATCCCAATGCAATTTAAATTTGTGAATTTAGTCATGACATAATACATAGGTCTGCTCAAGTAATTTTCAATCATAGTAAGCCTGTATAGTCAGCATAAGATCTATTTTAAGGAGGTTTGCATATTTTTAGGCTTATTTACCTTTTTATCAAATTTCTAATTCAGTAAACTCTATATTTTGACTGTATTCTACTATATATTCCTGTATATCAATTTCAACAATTTAGAATTATTAATTTGATTCATTCAATTCAAAGTATATTAAATACAAGATTGTTTGGAGCCACATTTTCATTACCCACATTTAATTTTTTGAAGGCTTTAGGGTCAAATGATATCTCTTTTTATAATCTTCATTCTCCTTTTGTAAGTTATTTACACTCACATTTCTTGTAGCTATTTTCTATCTTTTCTACCTTTACTTCGGTTGTTGAGCAGTTGTGTTGCTTGTGGCCATTCTTATCATCCTGACTCTCTAGTTGTCACCTTCCTTAGGCTACTCATATCCCATTTGCACATTAAACATTACCAACCACTATGGTTTTGATTGTGGTCTTTATTTCATTATTCTTGGTTACAATATTAATTTTCATCAGGCTACCTTATAAGGATTATTTTATACATTAGTTACATTTCAATTTGATGGCTATGAAGCCCTTGGCTTCTTTTCTGATTTTATTTCCTCTAAATGTATACATGGACAACAATCCTCATAACCACCATGTCATCTTATGTTCATGCCACATATGCATAAGGTGATAAGTAGTAGGCATCCAACATGATATATATTCAATTGCACCCAAGGTAAACCTCATTTCTAATCTATTGTTGGGATTTATACTTACTATAAATGTCCTTTGCTGAAGTTATTGTTTGTGTTGTGTCAACTCAAATAACACACCAATGGACTAAATGCAAACCCAACCAACTCATCTCATAGATAGTATATAAAATTAATACCCATTCAAAAACACTTGTCTCATGCACATGCACTAAACTCATCACAGTACCTCTATGGTATGAAGAGATAAAATTGAAAGAATATTAATCAAATGATTATTCATCATAAAATATAACATCTCTTCTCTCATTATCCAATATAATATCATCAAATTATATATATATATATATATATATATATATATATATATATATATATATATCATGAATATATAACATATCAACGGGTCCAACCTTGATTAGTACTTAACCATGTGCCTAAGCCAAGGTGAGATTAGGCAAGGGGTTACAATCATTTATTGATAGACTCTATCCAACACAAGGTTCCATTTTAAAAGAGAGCCTTGTAGAGAAGCTTCAGCATATGTGCCCCTCTCTTACCACCGATAACACCAATGAATTAGATAAAAATTCACACTCAAAATGCATTTAACAACATGTATTATGTGAACCTCTAGAATGGAGGAGGAATTTTTACATATGACCAAATCCTCTATACTGATTCTGCCACTCGAGAAATCGCTATAATCTTTACAGTGAATGAGACTTAATTTTTTTAATGGTTTTTTCTTGGCATGCTCAAGGTGGTTAATATTGATGTGCTCATGATAAGTGAGGGAAAAATCCACAAGGTTTGTTCAACTACTAATTTTGTTTCTTCCATCATCAATGCACACAGTCAATCGTCCTCCACCTCCATGTGATCGCCCAAAGTCAATTAGTTATATTAATGTATTTGGATAATAAAACTGCTTCATATCATGTATTCAAAATCATTTTATGTTTTTCATTATCTCTAATTATACATTTTTTGTTACATGCATAAAATTATGCCCCTAACCTATTATTTGACACAATATAGTAAACACTAAAGTGGTTCATTTGATTTTTATATTCTATTTTCCCCTTAAATTTGACATGTGTGTGACCATAATATGTATGAGAGTTTTGATAGATAATAATAATTTAAAATAGGCCCTTACCCCATGATACAAAATAATCTA
Source organism: Torreya grandis (assembly GCA_037957365.1). NCBI lineage: Eukaryota > Viridiplantae > Streptophyta > Pinopsida > Cupressales > Taxaceae > Torreya > Torreya grandis. Next base: position 4,627,143 of record JARHVA010000170.1, on the reverse strand, counting down.
AGTAGTAGATCAAACCAAGATAGATAAAAGATGTCTATATGAGAACAAAAGGAGACATGCAAAAATCAAAAAAGCTAAGCAACCACAAATCCAACTGGCTAGTTACAAGAGAGAAGACTAAATAATATGAGCCCATAAGATTCACATCAAAAACCATAAAATAATAACATAAATTACATCTTAGAGCAGTCAAGGAGTGCATGCAAGAATCACCATCTTTGAACAACTCAAGGAATGCAAGAAAATGCCATTGCCAGAAACCTTGGTCTATAACTTGCTGAATGTCCTTCAACCACTAAACCAAAACCAATAATCTAAAAAAATTGATGATGTTTGAACCCAAGATAGAATCCATGGATTCTCCAATCACCTCAAACATAATCGATCTAAGGAGCCAAAATAGGGAGGAAAACCTGAGACTACAATAAACTCACCAAAACCTAGATCATTGATTCTTTCAAAATGATAGTTCGATTAAATGGTAAAAGCAATTCAAGTCTTTTATAATTGATTATATGTATTCTTCCCAAGAAATGATACCTTCATAGTGACAAAATTTGTTAGGAAGAAGGTGAAGAGCTCCAAATTTAGCTAAGAAATCTGCTGGAGAGTTAATCCTATGATGACTGTGGGAGAAAGAAATACAATAAAAAAAAGGAATGACATGGAGGATATATTGAAGATTAAAATTGAGCTACCAATGATCAAATATTCTTGATTTAACATCATTGATAATCAAGAGAATCACCTTGCATAAATAATTTCCTAAAATTAGAATCAATCATGCTTCTCAAACCTTTGAAAAGAGCTAGCGCTTTAGCCAAATTGTTTGAATACCATGGAATGTCGAAGGCAAAACATGATAGCACTTGTCATATATTATCTTTAAAGATGACTGCACCTCCAAAAAGACTTGAGTTACCTATAGATGCCCTTTTTAAATTTATCTTAACATAAATGTCACTGGAGGGCTTCTAAGAATCCATTAACCTTTATTAATTTAAGGAGGGAAGTTGAATATATTTTATAATAAATTCCATTATAAGTGAATATGGCGTTCCTCTCTAGTGATTTTATTTTTTGGAGGTGAAACTTTAGCCTTAAAAACTATTGAAGGAGCACCTATATTTTAAGAGTAATGATTTATTCAGAGAGGGATAGGTTCCTAAAGACTCTATTTTTTATTTATTTCCATAAGCTTTAGATGATCAAAGATGGGGCCATATCCCAAATAATTCTGAGTTGATCCCATCTCTTTATGTCCGGTTAATCAAAAGTTCATGAATAGAACCTATTACTACCCTAAAGGATGTTTATTTTCTTAGAAAATGAAAACCAAATTCTCCAGAAAAATTTGCAATGAAGGAAGATGTGTTTCAGGGTTTCAAAATTGTTCTTACAGAAGATGCACCAAGAGGGCCCCTAAAATCCAATCCTTTGAAGTCTGTCCCAGAAAATATATTTCTTATTCATGATAAACCACATATTTACATTAAATTTAGGAAGTCCTCGAAGGATCCAAAAATTTTCCATAGGCAATATTGGTGTATTAATATGAGAGATTAACTTATTATAGATCTGTTTCATTTTAAGCCATCAATCTCCTCTGAGCTACTACTATGGTGAGATGGTGAGAGTTTAGGAAGAAGTTGAAATAAATAAGAAGATTAGAGGAATGGTTAGCCATAGAAATACTTGGATTTTTCCATCTTATTTGTGGGATCTATATACTTTGGTTTAAACCCAATAATTACAAACTAAGGGTCCCCATAGGTTTGAAATTACTCTTCTAAAATGATGAAGGAAGGATGATTTAAAAGAAGACCCACACTAGACCATGTATCCTTTAAAAAGTTAACGGATCTACTATTTTTAATATCCTAATAGATGCAATTAGAGATAAAGTCTACATTTCCTAAGAAAATTATAGATATGAGACCCATACATCCAATGCTCTATAGTAAAAATATGAGTAGGATCATCTACATAATCAAGATATTTTCTTTGGAGTAAGATGCTGCAAGTGTTGTCTTTGTCCTAATAAATTCTCCATATAAGTTTTCCTCCCGGAGATTCATTCATTTATTTATTTTTTTAATAATTCTAGCCCCACCTTTTGATTTAGGCAAGTACACTTCTTCCTATTTTATGAAATTAATTTTCTTAGGCTCAGAAAGACCATCCCACATTTTTTTTTTCATAACATTAGTTAATTTAGATTTAACACTAGTTGGAGCTTCAAAGATTGACATAATGTAGATTGGTATTGTTAGAGAACCACTTGAATCAATTGTATTCTTCCTGCCCAAGAGATCCATTTACCTTTCCAATAATATAATTTAATCTGCGAGGTTGTGATCATATTGTCCTAAAATTATTTTTTAACCGACCATCAAAGAGGGGGATCCCCAAGTATTTTCTAGGAAGAGAACATAAAGAAAATCTAAGATTTTTTATTAAATTGTATTTTGTCTACAAAGCGAAGTGCAGAGGAATAAAATGTTATATTTCAAGAGGTTAACCTCCTGATGCAAAGCATGTTAATACCAATCTAGTATTTTATTCAACATTCTAGCTTCTCGAATGTGAGTAACGTTTCCATAATAGTATCATCCACAAATTGTCTATGAGATAAGTTTACATTCTCAGTAATGTTGAAGCTACTGATGAGATTTAGCAACTTTGCCTTTAGAGAAGGTTCTATGTAGGGATTCTACCATGATGATGAATATGTAGAGTGAGAAATTACTTATTTGACGGATACCTCATAAAGCATTGAAAAACTAATTAGGAATATGCTTACAAGAACTGAAAGCATAGGAATAGAGATACAAGATTTGATCCAATCACACCAAGCCTCTGAGAGCCCAAAATTCTTAAAGATAACGAAAATAAAGTTCCAATTTACCCTATCATAAACTTTGCTACTATCAAGTTTGATGATCATAGTCACTTCTTTATTTAATTTGTTGGAAATTATCTTGTGCAAAATAACACCACCATCAAAGATTTGTCTATTATGGAAAAAATCACCTTGTTGCTCTGAAATAATATGATGAAGAAAGATTTGGAGATTATTAATGAAGGCTTTTAGGATAATCTTATAGATGATGTTGCAAAGGGTTATAGGTCTGTAGTTTTCTAAGGAGTCCATGTTAGCTTTTTTGGAGTTAAGAACTAGAAAAGTACAATTAAAATCCTTTAGATTTTTTCTCGAGGATTTGGATTCATTAGCAGCTTTGAAAATATCATTTTTTCTTAGGATAATGGTAAAACGAAGGGTTTTGAAAGGGACCCTTCCCTTTTACAAAGGAGAATAAAAATATGGCAATTAATGCTCAAAAGAGATAACTCTACCAACGGTAAATAAACAACATGTTGTGAACACGTTGTTAGCCTTCAACAAATCATAATCAAACCTCACAAATGACATAGTTTTACTTCTTATGAGGATGAAAAATAATGATATTTTAAGAATATGGTAAAATTTAGAGCTTCTTTTCTGCTCAAAATTGTTTTTGATAAATTCAATCTATCTCTTACTCATCATTAAAATTTTATGAATAATCTAATAGAATCATTAATCAATGTACTATGTGACAAATCTATAATAAATACCCAAAAAATAATATGTTTTACATTTTTCAAATAAATATATATCATTTTTAATGAATACAATTGTACATTATCATACTAGCACAAAAATAAATTTAAATTAAATTATACATAATATGATATAAAAAAGTACTAACTTTAATAAAACATTCACAATATATGTGAAATATAATAAATAATGTAAATTTAATTATTTTAGATCCAATCATAATGTATTCTCATAGGTTTTAATACTTATCTTTGGATGTATGCATCTCATTGCCTTTCCTAATTATTCCATGGATCCCCACCCCAACGTCTTCCTCTGATGTTACCGCAGATGTTTCTTCAAAGCAAATGAAGCACCCCCGCACCTTTATTGCATTATTTGTCACAATAATTTCAGGAGGTACTTTTATTGCTTAATACTTTCTTAATTTTATGTATTATTTATTTATTATTTACAAATTTTAAATATTATAAAAAAATTATTTCAAAATAGTAATAGGAAATAGTTTATATTTAAGTTATCTCATGAAACTTAAAAAAATATTTCTTATAATTAATTTAACTCCTCTTAAAAGTTAAGTTTGTAATGATTATATTAATTTATTAAATAATTGTTTATAAAATATATTTTTAATAATTATATTTATATATAATTATTTATTTTATTATTATTTTTTTTAAATTGAATTTATAATAATTAATATTTATTTGGTAACATTTTATTAAAAATATTTTCACTCCATTCCTCTTAAATGAAAATAACTTTTTTAAATGATTATAATTATTAAATAATTAATATGAAATAATACTTCATTTATTGATAAGGTAATAGTGGTTGAGAATTAAATAAAAATAATATTATGAAAATTAAAAATAAAATTTTAATCACTTAATATATTAAAAATTATAATATTAAATAAATAATAATAATGTTTTATAAATATATATTTCATAAACACTAATAAATGTTGAGAGAATTTATTGAGGCATTTTATTATACAAAGCCAACATTGGTTTTGCCTCATCTCAAAATGGGGTTTTGACATGAAGGATGTTGACCCTCAATTTTGGAAAAGTTTGAAGGAAAAAAAAAATGTTAATAAGGCTAATATGAAATGATGTGAGTGAGAAATACTCAGTCATATTAAGTTATCTTACAATAAGGAATAAAGCATAGTTCATAAGGCATGGGAGATGTGCAGCAAGGATGGTGCATAAGACACACAATGTAGGGTATCCGATGAAGAAGATTAATAAACTTGTCACGTATCTTATAAATCAAAGTGCATGTAGTTTTATATATGTTAAATATGTTGTTCCCAAAATCTGTCACTCATTTTTGGGACAACATATGAACTATTTTGGTCCTACACGCCAAAATTCTCTTTTCCCTTCTCAAAAAATTGTTCTGAGTATTCAAATTCTCCATTATTCAAGTTTTTTCAGCTAACGGACTCTGCACGCTGATTTCTACAAACTCTGTAGGCTTGTTTCTACGGACTCTGCAGGCTAATTTCTATGGACTCTACAGGAAAGAAACAAGTTCTCAACACTTAGGCAATTTCAAGGTTGGTTCAACGCCGAAGTTCAACCAAAAGGTCCATCGGCATGCTTCAAACAAATGGAATGAACTTTGAACCATTCAACCCCGCTTCAAAGGTTCAAAGGTTCAAAGTTCAAAGGTTCAAAAAGAGTTAAGCGCTCAACAAGTTCAAAGAAGTTCAACCACTTTGAAAAGTTCAAGTGGCTTTAAAAGACTTAAACAAAAGAAGGCTTCAAAGAGTGAAGGTTGAACTATTGAACCGTTGAACCTTGAACCAAAATGGTTCAACAAGTTCAATAAGAACAAAAGACTTAAACAAAAGAAGACTTCGAAGAAGAAAGATTGAACCGTTGAACCATTAAACCTTGAACCAAAAGAGTTCAAAGTTCAAAGGTTCAACGAGTTCAATAAAGTTTGAGAGACTTAGAGAATAAAAGGATTCAAAGAAAGATGATGAACTAATTGAACTGCTGAACTTTGAACCAAAATGGTTCATAGGTTCAAAGAGTTCAACCAGTTCAAGAAGTTCAAAGGTTCAAGGAAGCTTCGAGCGAAGGAAGGAAGCGGGAGATTCAAGAGACAAGTTCGAAGAGATGGTTCAACCAATGAACCAAAGAAATGATTGAACCAAGGAGCCGATTGAACCAAGGTGCCGATGTCCCCGTGGACGTCAAATTTAAGGTCATGAAAAAAATGTTGATTTTCAAATGTGGCACGGAACCTAAAGAAAAAACTAAGCGACCAACTGAAGAGGAAGCTGAAAGAGCCTGCAGAAAAGAAAGGAAATAGCTCGAGAGCTCAAATCATGAGAAAATACAAAATACGTGGTAAGGAAAGAGGGAAAGACTAAAAATATCTATAGAAAAGTTATTCCAGTAGTTGGAACAGTCCGCCAGGTGGACGTCAAAGAGCACAAACATTCAAAGGTGCGACCTGTTTTCTCCCTTTGAATAAAAGTGAGTGGACAGCCGTGTACTTATCTAGAAAATAGACCAGATGACCCAGGCTAAGGAGAAGACATTTGAGATGAATTGACACGCCACAGTTAAGGCCGACGCCCTGTTCCAGCATGGCCCCCTGATAGAACTGAAAATGCATTCAAGGCATTAAATGCAAAACATGGGCCATTCCATGAAACAAAGCACCAAGTCTTTCTTGGCTGCTATATATTGTAATCTCTCTTATTGTCTTAAGGGGATCTTTTTGTTAATAGAAGTGAAACTCTACCCAAATTGAAAGGCGATTACTAAGACTTTGAGCTCAGATTGTTGATCATATTACTTTATCTAAATGAGAAAGCAAGTTACTTTCAGACTTTGCGCTGTGATAGCTTGTGTTATCTTAGGAAATTGTTCTTATGTCTGTTTCCTAGGAGCATTCTTGTTTATTTAATTTGACAAGCAGAACTAGTGGAAATAATCAGGAAGATGTCCTAAAGCCAGTTACTTTCAGACTTTATGTTGTCATAGTTGTCTTCAGTGTGTTTTTAGTTTCTTTCTATGTAAAGGATCTTGGGACGACTTTGTGCCCACATTATCCTTCGTATTTCACTCTTTGGGCAATTGAGGTGGAGACTTTGTGTTTCATTTCATCCTGCTGGTTACTGCGCCTTTGTTACCAGTTGCTTGTCACTACTTGAAAGAACTCCTGTTGTTTCTTGCAAGATCACTTCTGAAAGAAGAGAAGTGCTTCCAGTGATTTCACCAGGATTTTCTCTTTTGTCTGTGAACATCACCTCTAAAAAAAGAGAGATGGATGGTGTTGTCCTACCCCTAAGTGTTATTTTTTGCTTATATATAGCATATAGCTCCTCATATTTATAGGGAACCTCCCCTTAATGAGAGGAGAGATTTGTCCACCTCTGTTGTAGTAAACCTACACATTTGGCCAACCAATCTCCCTATGCTGTGGTTGAAGAGACCTATTTTGTCCATCAGTTAGCTGAGTGACAAAATATTTACCCAAAAAAATAATGAATAAGTTAGGAAGGGAAATGGAATATGCCACTATATAGACAAGTGTATATGTGCTTATACCAATTCTTATTTTAGGCCAAGGGGATAAAATATTTCACTAATGAGGAGATATAATAATATACGGTAGTAAATTATATAAATCAAATCCATCTAATAGAAAAATAAGGAACATAGCTCAAGTGTAGCATAATAATGATAAATGCAATGTAAAGGAGAGTAAATGAGCTAGATTGATCACACCTTGACTATTTCTAGAAAATTGAACCTAGAAAATGATAGTGAAAATTGTCTCCCAAATATGTACACAATTTCAACTTCCTAGGTAGACTCATTACTTAGCATGGATTTGACTAGGGAAAACACCTCAATGGGCAGATCCGTATGCCACATATAGCTATTATCACCAAGCCTAACCTACGTAATGTTCTAAGACATGTGCTCTTTAGCATTATCTCACTATTCTATATTACACCTTCTTATATGTCCTCTTGCTTCTTTAACTAGGCATATTTTTATATTTTTTTGTTGTCATTCTTGACCTACTTTGACACAATGAAATGTCAATCCAAAAGAGAGAAGGGAGAAGTGGTTCGGTCGGACAACCACCAACTATATTTCTCACATACTAGAAGTATATCCCTTGAATTTCATGCAATGTGTATATGATGTGTTTGAGGTAGGGATTCCACCTCCTCTCTATAAGCGTAGATGCAACTAGATTCACTTAGGCCTTCCCTTGGTACAAGATGCAATGATGTGATGCATTCCCTTATAGGTCCTTCATAATTATGCCTAGAATTTTAATGAAATTTAATCTTAGAATATTCAAAGTGATACTTGATTCTTAAAATGATTACAAATCATTTGTATATATAGGTTTATCATTATTTTAATTAATAATGATGATAAAAAGGATTAACTAGCGCACAAATTTTTGCCAAAAATCATCAAAATCAATAGTTGAAAATTGTCAATTGAATTCTATTTTTGGGTTAGGTTATATTTTATATACTCTTGTGCCTTTATAAAGTTAAATTTTTAAGCTATCATTTGATACAAAATATCAATTTTTTATATGATTCAATGGTATTGTTTTGGGCATTGCATCTAACATTATTTAGGGACATGGCATTTATTATTAGTTTACTAGTTACATTTTGTCTGCATTGGAACACATTATTTCTTATGCTTTATCCATTATATCTTGTCTATATTGTGGGCATGTAATTATTGTGCTTCGATTGACCACATATATCCCATCAATGGGGCATGATTCATACACATTATTCATGTGATTTATCAATTATATCTTGTTCATAGTGAGGCATGCCAATTATTACGATTTTATCAATTATAAATTATCCATAGTGGGGAGAGTATCACACTAGTACTTTTATTTCTTATATCTTTCCGACATTAGGGGGAAACATATTGATACTTCTATATCGTTCATGCTTGCAAGGGTATATTATCATTGTACATCATTTTTTATACATTTCTCATTGATAGAATAATTTTCTCATTTGTCTATAGGTTATACATTTATTATATCATGATAGGATCTCATCATATGTTCCTATTATACATCTTATTCACATTGGGGATTAATGCTATGTGTGTTTAGCTACTATATCTTGTCTATAGTAGGGCTATTATTAAAGTAGAGAATACATTTTATTCTTAATTTTATACCTTTGATTGTATTGCTACTAATTCAACATAGTAAGCTTGGATTACATAATGTTTATGAATTTTCATGATCACATATTTTCATGCTTCCATATCAAAGTGTTTTATACACGAGCTTTAAATATTATCATGGATTTGAATTTTATATATGCTACATGTGATCCTTTTATTTTAAGAATAGTGATATGCAGGTGCACTTTTCACCTCAAAATAAGGGCACATAATTAACTTATTTTATTTTTAGTGGCCCAAAATTTTAGATATGTTTCCTTTTGGTAGGATTAGTAGGACCCACATATCATTTGTTTTTCCACTTGAACAATTTGACCCATGTTTTAATTACATTGGCCACTTGGTAGGGTCAGTTGGGCCAATGATAGTTTGAGATTTTTAAGAGATGGAAACATGGTTTGCACACCACTAGATGTATTCATTCCCAATGTTTAATTTTATTTGTAGATAATTTAAATGGTTAGCTTATTATAAATTTATATTGACATTTATTTTATTATAATTTTTTTTCTTGCAAGTATACTCGAGATGTTGACATAGGAGAATTGATGATTTTTTATGGACCATAAATGGAAGTTAAGACATTCATATAGATAACGAGGAGATTTTGTTTAATATTTTTAAAGTTGATGGACATGTAATCTTATATATAAACGCCTATGTTCTCATTTTTACATTTAGATCGCTCATATCTGGGATTATCTTTGATCGTAAATTATAGGTTTCAACAACTTCTTTATTGAGTCTTCCAAGGTGTTATTATTTGTTTTACTTTAATGTATATCCACACACCCAAATTAAAGTGGGGCATTATGTAGATGCACCTAATTATAATAAAGTAATTGTAATTACAATTTCATTAAATGTGTTTTTGTGTATATGGATTATTGGTTCATATTAGGTTCTTATTGATACATTTTATTATGATTATGACTCTATTTTTCTTTGTGTGGTCATATGATGTTCCTATTATTCTAAGTTTATCTTTTCCCTATGTTTTTTGAGTCTTTGGATCCCCATTCTTATTTCATTGTTTCTGAATTTATCATTTTCTAGTATCAAAACCATTACTATACTAGTTTGACATGTATTCAAATATTCTAATCCTAGTTGTTGTGCATTTTGGGCCCCTTTGTCCTTAGGATGTAATTTACATTAATCTTTCCATCTTTTGTCAAATTTTATATTTTATCTCTATATCATATTGTGTGCTAATAGGTCCTTAATTTGAATTTCAAAAGTATATCTATACAAAGGAAACCTTAAGGCATTCAAAACATTACACATACATCAATAAATTACATCACATGCTCATGCAATTACAAGGATTCTTTTTAGCTTGTTCTTTACTAAATTTTCTATCTATTAAAGCTTTATTACTACAGATGTGTTAAAATAAGGGCTAGTGAAAGAACATATAAAATTGACTAATTGTTGGCATATTATACATGGGATAAGGTTTTAGGCTATCATACACATGGATTTGATTTTTGACTTGCATGAGCTTTGATTTACAACTTTCATTCAACCTAAGATTGACTGAGGGAGTCCCCTAAAAAATAACACCAAGTCTTTATATCCTTACAAGATCTCTTAGAGTGAATAAAGACTTGAACAAAGGAGAATGAATTTTATTTTTTAAGATGTAATAGAAATACCTTTGTACCACATTTACAAAAAGTATATGTATTCTTTGCTCCATCATGAACTATCTCTCTATCATATTGCCATAGCTTTCCCAATAATGCATGACATGCATCCATTGGAATAACATCACACCATAGTTAATATTTGTAAGTTTTTTTAATATAAAACTTGATTAAACACCTTTATTCTACTATAACTTCATTTCACTTCTTAAACCATGAAATTCGATAAGGATAAGTATGCTTTTAACATTGTAAACCTAGTTTCTCTACCATTTCTTTAGAAACCATATTTTCAAAACTACCACCATCTATGATTACTTTGCATATATTACCTCTCATGAACATTATTTGGAAAATATTTATAAGCAACCATAAATCAACACCTTCTTTATTTTACACATGTTATTTCCTTGGAGATATCATTGTTATCCTCATCATGAGATATTTTCCTTGGAGCTATCATTGTTATCCTCATCATGAGATTGTTTTCTATGTATGTAGCTGCAACTTATATATAGTTTTTTGTTTCAGCCTCAACCAAAATTTACTCTAGGACGATCCTCTTACCTCCTTTCTTATTCATGATAATGTGGACACTAAAACAATCCATGTCCTTTTTCACATTCGTAACAAACATAAGGTCTACATGAACCATTTCATCCTCTACCACCACCATAGCCTCTACCTATGTGAAATCCTCCTCCTCTTTGCACATATCAAAATCCTTGTCTATTATCTTCTTTATTTTCTATATAATGAGATAATTTTGCTCTAATGAGGTTAAACCCACCTCTAGTGGTATTGAACCCACCTCGTCTCCTTATTGGAGATGATTGTCCTCTTTTGGGCCGAGTTGATCTTCTAAAATCCTATCTATTTTGATTTTCTTCTGCTTTCAAAGCTAATTGATAAGCTTCTTCCATGAAAAGTATTATATGCATGCTTAATTAATCTTAAATATAAAATTTCAAATTATTTACATACCTTACGTATGTTTGTCTATTTCATCAAGTTCCACTTGTATATAAAGCTTGTAAAACTCATCTATATATTCTTGTATACTATGACCATTTTGCCTTACATTATGGAATATTTTATACAAGGTTTGTGCATAATCTACAGGAAGAAATTTATTTAACTTTTTATCCATTTTGATTCAAGTATCAAAATGTTCTTTACCTTTCCTCTATCTCTCTTTCAGTAGGGGTCTCGCCAAATCATTGCATGACCCTTCAATTTCATTCATGAAAACTTCAATTTCTTTTTTTTCTCTTCCAACTTCTCCATTCATTTTTTTCCCATACTATTTAACTAATCTATCAACTCCTCTGGTTTAAAACTATCTCCATATTATGAAACTTCAACCTTGATTCCTTTGTTTCTTCCCTCTAAAACCTGAACCATCCTCTCTTATATCGATGGTGATTATTCTTGTTCTTCCTCATTTTGTTGAACTTAGTCTTCATGATCCATTTCCCCCCCTGTTTTCTCTCCCTCTTGCCTTTGTCTTTGATTTATGATAATTACAGTCAATTGTTCCACCTACCTCTACAATTATTGCATAGATCAGTTCATATGTGTAATTCCTCCTCTTCCTCTTGACATTTTTACACCTATTATTCAATCATAAAATATTCTCCCAAAATAAAGTTTTGAAACCTAATACAAATTCACAAATATTTTATCTCCATGAGTTGAACTTGATTTGATACCAGATGATGAATCCAAGAACTAGCAAAGCAAAAATATCAATAGGTACAATACTTAGAATTTCATGAAACAATAATCTTTATTGATTCTCATTGAATGAATAAAAATATTACATAAGAGTCTTTAAATAAATCTCAACTCAAAATTAGAGTTGACATGAAAAAAATTTAAAAGTTAAATAAATCAAAAGCTACCTAAAGTTAACCGACCCATGTTATTTTTAAGCCATTTCTATTTTTAGTAACTTTCATCTTCATGCAAGTTCAACAATCACTATATTTAATAAGTTTCACATGTAAGCTTGGATTGGCCTTAAAATCTCAACTTATTCTATACACACTAAATTTACACTAACGAACGAATTTTAACTCAAGTTCATGTCCATTTACAAATATATCTAATTTTAAACATTTGAAAATACCCCAAAAAAATATTAAAATACAATTTCAGACCCTTTTATAATCACTGATAGCCCTGAAAATATATCAAAAATGACCCTAACTATATAACATGGATAAGATCACATTTTCCTCTTTGATACTATCATTTTTCCAAAATTGAGAGTTCAAACGAACTTACAGATCAAAAGTGACGACCTCTATAAGATAAGTCTGTATTATTCTCCTTTAATTGAAATCAACTTAGCTCATGCGAGTTGTTCTGAAAGTAATCCTCCCATTTATTCTTGTCAATTTTCTTCAAATCCTATTCTTAAATCCAAGGGTTGTCTTCTTATTGTAATCGTTCTGAATGTACCAAATACTTGTTATAGCTTCCTTGTCTTGTCTTCATTATTTTCTTATCTAGAATTTGTGTTATCTTTTCTTTTATCTTCTTTGGTACATCTTGCTTCCAATCCACTTATTTATCTTCTTCCACTTCACCATATTCTCTATAAAAATCATATAAATCCGAAACATTAAATAGTATATAGATATCAAAATTCTATGGTAAACTCACCATATAAACATTATCATTAATTTTATTCACAATTCTGCATAGACCAATTTTCTTGTACTTCAACTAGTATGTTCATTTGGTAAATATTTATTTTCTCAAATACACCATCACTAAATCTCTTTATTCAAATGCATTTGAACTTCTTGTTATATTTTTTATTTATTTATGATTTTCATTACTTTCCTATAGATTTCTTCTAACTTCTTGTAACTATTTTATGTACTCTAAAAATGCTTTTGCATCTTCACTAACTCGTTATGCAATTGATAACTGCACCAAATCAAAAATACCATAGGATTTCAGCCATAAACAACATGAAATGGTGGTTTTTCTATTGATCTATTCACGAAACTATTATATTTAAAATCAGCTTGTGGTAAATCCAAGTTCCATTGCTTAGACTTCTCTCCAAATATGCATCTCAATAAATTTCACAAGCTCCTGCTTACTACTTCTATTTTTCCATCTATTCGTGGATGGTATGCGCTACTAAATTTTAGTTTAGTTCCTAACTTTCTTATATATAGTCCTAAAAAATGACTTAGAAATTTTGTGTCCCTATTTGATATAATGAGTTTTCGAACACCATGCAATCTCAAAACATTATTAAAAAATAATTCTACTACTTTAATGGCTTCATTGGTTTTATTTTATGTAATAAAATGAAGCATCTTAGGAAACCTATTATTTTAACTATTTAGGATTTAGTGTATGTAAATCTTGTATTATTAAAGGGATGAGTATGACAATTACTTGGAATGAAAATAGGAAATAATTGATTTGACAAGTCTTCCCTTAAATAGCAAAGATGTAAACAAAGAGTACTAATCTGGAGCAAAATAGATGATTTTGTGACTCAGGAAAGTGTAACAAACTTGAGAAACAGTCAGACACCTTTCATTTTATGACTATAGCTGAAACCAAGCTTCGGACAGTAGTACCCTTATGTGGACAATAACGCCATGTGGTGCTAGTGTTCAATTATGGCACTAGTGTCCCTCTTGGAGGAGCTATCTGAAACTTCCAAGGAAGCTGTAGGAGGTTTTGGGGGAGCTATAGGTGGTTCTATGTCTTCTGTAAGCTCGCATGTGTCATTATTTTCACTAAATATCTTCTAAAACCTTAATGAGTACTTAAAAAAAGAGAAAAATTGAGTTGTGGGATATTACGATTGCATATAGTAGAACCCCTATTATCATGGTTGTTGCCTACATTAACCCCAATACTAGGGGTCTTAGATCGCATGTAGTTTTCCTTTACGTAATGTGCATAATCAACACACATGATATGCTATAATGACTTTCGCTTAGGCACTTCTTTGATCAAGCATGTAATGTCTAAATGTAATAACTAAGTAGTCCGTAGAGTATTTAGTTGTATTATTGATTGATTTTATGTCATTATGTGTCAAAATAGTAAGTGCTAGATGTAAAATGCCTTATGAGGCTCTTTATATAGAAATAACTTTGATTTGAATGTAAGACCTTGTTCATTGGCCAAAAAATCATAAAAAGGGTTTAAAACATAAGAGAAGGCTCAAATAGGGTTAGGACCCAAAACACATGAGAAAATGACTATCAGACACTAGAGCCATAATTGGACACTAGCACCACGTGGCGCTAATTTATACCTAAATCATGTGTAGGTATTCTCTTTTAAGATCATCCATTAGTTACTATCTTAATTCGAAGGGTGTTTCTAAGCTACCCAACATGAGTTAAATGTTAAAATGCTCAAAGATGCAATATTTATCAACCTATTGCTTATAAGGTTATTATATATAGACAACTAAACTAATCTTAGTGCATCTCAATTGCATAAGTTAGTCAAATAATTCACACATACACATCCCATGCCTATAATTATGCTTCTTCCTTGTAGTATTCAATGGCCAACAATACTCATGGAAAACTCAACATTATTATTTTCAAGCCAAATTAATTTATTTCATAGTATACAAGACTTGCACATGAAACAAACTCAATATATTAAGAGTCAAAATTTTACTCAACCATCTTTCAATATCACTATCAAATATTACCCTTAAGCAACATGTACAAGATGAATTGTTACGTCCAAACTATCTAATGAATATTACATTATGCTTGAGAAGCATAATATAAAGGGTTTGTTCACCTATTAAATTATTAATGTGAGATTTTAAACCAATGAAAACATAATGCACAAATATACCCTTAACATTTAATACAAGGAAATGCAATGCATCAATCCATTTCCAAGGAAATAAATCATAGAGATTTATTTATAGATCCTTTTATTGTTTCCAAGAGCAAGAAGAAATCATTTATGCCTTGGGTAAAGTATTGATGTCCAGCCAAATAATTAATTTCTAAGAAATCTATACCTCTTATATAACCATGAATATCATATCATAGTTATCTCTAACATTACCCAAAATCGATAATTAGATTCACTATCAATATTTATGATCTCAAGAGAAATGAAAATCATGATTAAGCTAGAATGCATTCACTTGTATATAATATTTGTTTGTTGGAATATTAGATTTCATCAAACTCATGCTTCAATATAGGCTATGAGATGATATGGTGCCATGATCCACACAATCACCCACATGGAGTTTGTACGTAGTCCATAGAGTGAAACTGAGGAGTCAATCTTATTACTTTATCTTTTGCAGCTGTAACATCCTTCATTAAAATATCTTAGTTTCGTTGAGCACCAAAGCATTAAACATTTATCTAAATTTTTCCATCAGACAAATAATATACATGACTGCTATTTTCTTTACCACAAAAATATGTATGCATTACACTATGTGGCTCAATTTGGTTGAGCTTCTTTCTACTACAATATCGTAAGCCATTGTGAGGTTTTGCAATGGAGGATTATCCCCCATTATCCAATTTCATCTCTTTTTTAAACCAGCTTAGTTTGATCTTGCATTTTAACATGATGTTTAAACCTTTCTCTTAGTGAGTATTTATTTACCCCCTTTTTTTCTTTTAGTAGATTGTGTGCCCTTTTCTCTCAAGGTTCTCCTCTACCTATATCCTCTTTCCTCTTTTATTGAGTGTCCTTGTGATAATTTACTTCTTGAACTACTTCAACCAATCACATTAATCCTAATATTGAATTCCATGTTGTCCTTTGACTACAAGATTGCTTGTATCCATATTTTCCTTTGCTCAAATTTAATTTTTTTCAAGCTATAGGGCAAGTTGTCATTTCTTGTAGCCACTTCCATCCTTCTTTTGTAAGTTTTCTATGCATACATCTTATTGTGGATGTGTTATTTCTTGTCTGCATTTAATTTTGTTGTTTAGCAGGTGAATTAATTATGGCTAACCTCATATTAACTCTCTCAATTCCACCTTCTTTAGGCTATTCATAGCCTACTTGCATATTAAACAATTTTCAACCACCATGACATTAATCATGGTTGTTATTTTGTTAGTGGTCATAATTTAAATTACATTTCACCTTAATGACCACAAAGCCTTTTTGGCTTCTCTTCATATTTTATTTTCTATGCATGGAAATGTTTCTCATGTGTTTATGCCATTTAGGCACAAGTCATAAGAGATTTGGCATCCAACACACCATATATTCGATTGCACATAAAGTAAACCTTATTTCCAATCTATTTCAGGATCTATGCATACTGCAATTATCCTTTATTAAATTTCCTGCTTGTGATGCATTGACTCAAATAAAACACCAACAGATTGAATGCAAACCCAACTAGCTCATATCATAGTTAAAATATAAATTTAGGACCCATTTAGAAACACCTATCTCCTACACATGCACTAAACTTATCATGGTACTTCGATGATATGAAGAGATGGAAATAAAAGTACATTAATCAATTAATTATTTATTATAACAATATAATTATCTATTTCTCATGATTTAATATAATATCTCCAAAGGATATGTGTGTGTGTGTGTGTGTGTGTGTGTGTGTGTGTGAGAGAGAGAGAGAGAGAGAGAGGAGAGAGAGAGAGAGAGAGAGAGAGAGAGAGAGAGAGAGAGAGAGAGAGAGAGAGAGAGAGAGAGAGAGAGAGAGAGAGAGAGAGAGAGAGAGAGAGAGAGATAAAACATGACAAAAATCTTGAATAAATAACATATCAATGGGTCCAACCTTGATTAATACTTAACCATGTGCCTAATCCAAGGCGAAGCTAGGTGGGGCATGACATACTTCCCCCCTTGGGAAAATCCATCTTGAAGTTTTGTTGTCATAATAAGTATGCTCATAGAAGTGGAATACAACCCATAGAAGATCCAAGTTTTCAACACTTATTCATGAGGTAGTGGCGAGGATCAATGGATATGCCAAGTGATGCATGAAACATAATACCGGTCATTTTATCAACAACCCGGTTGAATATCCAAACTTGTGCAACATCAACAAACCTATATAAAACATGGTTATCATATTAAGGTACAAGCATACACTTCTTAATATGGGGTAGCACACAATAAATCAATTTATTCTCCTTCACACATAACAACAATACATGAGGAACATAATTTAAACAAACATCCATCATACATGGGTAATTATAATATCTTGGCAATAGTCTATCATTTTAGCAAATATATATCATAAAGTGAACATTTGCATGGAAAATTGCAATAGTCAAACACCAATCTATCATTGCAATAATCATATCATATAAGAAAACATCCATCACACATGGGAATTTTCAATAGTCAAGCAATAGTCCATCATTGCAATAACCATTTCATATAAATATATCATCTGTAGCACATAAAGTAAATTAAATAATCAACACAAAGCAATTATCCATCATTACATTAAGTAAACATCACAAATCAAACATCATCAAACATATAAGAAATTGTATAATTAAATCAATATAAGGCAATTGTCCATCATTGCAATAATATAATATCCACACAGAGTAGTTGTAATCAATCATTATAATAGTTTAATTTGGTATTTTGAGTGATTGGATCAACCAATCGCACTCCAAAATTACTCACTTACCCAATATTCAGCTTACATGTTTTCATTATAGTTTGACATCTCAATCATTAAGAGAAATCATCATGCATAATTAATTAATGATCCAATGGATCATCAATAATCAAATACATAATCAGATCAGTTGTCACAAACTCAAGATCAGTATACACATGCACAATCAAGAGCAATTTACATCCATAATTGGAATACCAGAAGCATACACACAACAACATATAATAGCATAATCAATCAACATATACACAACAACATATATATAAAGGTATCATGTAGTATCAGACATCATGAAAACAACCATGCTCATTCACATCATTGCAATGAATACACATTCATATCAATAGAAAGAATTTTAGACAATCAATTTCATCCTCATGGAAAATGAAATCACACAAACAATGCTATACCAAGAAATATAATCATGTCCACATCAATACATCACCCTAAATCAATATTCTTGCTACATAAGATGTCGTTATCCAAATCATGAAGTTACTCATGCTCAATTGGTTCTAGATGAAGCTTTGTCAAAAATAAAATGAGATTTTTGTTTATTAATAATGTATGTTAAGTCAAAAAAAAATTACTTTAGCTATTTTTTACAACCATGTAAATGCTCCATCAATCATCCATAAAAGCTATGGAAAAACTAATTTATCTCAGGTATTTCATATTTGAATGCTTAACCAATCATTCAAAAATCAGTGTCCACACAAATGAATCAAACCAAAGGAGGATTGCACCTCATATAATGTAGTAATTTAATCCATTATAGTGTCATATACAATTATGTAATTTATTTACAACTACATCACAAGAACAACCACCCAAATTGTGTCTCTAAATTCAATCTAGAGCTTCACCACATATAAAGATATTATTCTTGTTATAACAAGAATATCATCGTCCATCTCCAAATGGGGAATGTTCTACACATTCACTTCCTCATTCATAAATCTAATTTTTCGAACCAACAAGTAAAAAATAATGGTCTTATATAGTTCAGTAATTAAAAATAATGAATCAAGATGATAATCATAAAAAGGAATTGAAATCCAATTAATAAAATTTTGTGAATTCAACAACATGAAGTCGAGTAAAATATCTAACTCTGTAAAATATCATAGCAAGAATAAGGTCCCCAAATCCCACAACAACTCGAAATCTAGGTGTTGTAAAAACATGTAGCACATGCACAATAATGAATAGGTTTGTGTATAGTGGAGACATTTAACCCCACAGAAGACAATATTCCCAAAGACACCAATATGGGACTTAACCACCTCTCCTATGCCTTCGCAGAGGCCTCTACACTATGTATTAATAATGTCAATGAACCTGATGGAAGTATTATATGTAAGGCATTATCCTTTCTTCTTCTTCAACCCTCCCAAAGAAGTCACAAAGGAAGAAAAATAAAAAGTAAGAAGAAGAAATCTCATAAATTTAAATAAAATAGTCTAGCCACTATTTCCAAGATGCACAAATCCATAAAGGAAATTACCAAGGATCAAGATTAGATCCAAAGATCACAAGATTAAATCTCATCCTTCAATCAAGTAAATAAAATAAAATTCAGTTAAGAGAAAGTCATAATAAAAATTCACATGTCTGCATGCAATCAAAATAGCAAACAATGGAAATACCAGTCAGATCATAGATATGTATGTATCTAAAATATTGAACAAGAGAAAGGTCAATCAAATATTTGGACATCACCTCCTACATAATAGTAGGTGGCCAATTTCCTTTCCTAAACAACTATGATCTAACTGTTTAGATTTTCATTTCTCCACCAAAGATTGCCACATTTTCACTTTTTAGGGGAGTTGCAGCGACAAATTTTTGTCTATTAGCAATAGATGAGGGCATATCATGCATAAAATCATTTCCTCAACCCTTCAAGGGGATGCATACACTCAAACATGGATACAAAAGTGCTATATTCTACCTCTTCCTGTAGATTTTAACAACCAACATTGGTTTCTCAAGGTCACAAAGTGACAAAGTTATCACACAACCATTCAATAGTTTGTTTATTAACTTACAAGGGTGTTTGATTACTTAGATAATAATCCAAGTTTTGATTAAAATTCCAAAAGAGTCTCCCAAACTTGTTTGTGAACAACCATTCAAGTTTTGAGTTCTCCTGTTACGATCTTTTTTATTAGGACCATTACTTAAAATTTAAATTTGTAAGTCATTATCATAATGTTCTCAATTGGAATTTCATTTACAAAGTTTTACCATGCTCTGATACCAATGTGTAGCACCTTCATGTGCTTCTTCTAAAACCAGCTATAATTTTTCCTTTAATATCTTAATTGATTAGATTAACTTGCTTAGTTACACTTGTGTGAAGCAGATAGACCCAATGCTAGCAACATGATTAGAAAAAAAAAATCTTCTTATTACAATAACAATTATTATGAATTCATTCACAGTTAATCCCTTCAGATTAATATGGAAAGTATACTGAATTAACCTTGATTTGTCAAAATCCAAGACCAAGTTATGATCCTAGGACCTATGACTTATGAGCCCAAAAAAAATGACTTCATGAAGATCACCATCCATGCCATATTTGCATTCATGAAGATCACCATCCATACCATATTTGCATAGAAGAACAATCACTTAAATAGCTCCATCAAAACATAAATGCGAAAATGCATTATTCATTCAAAATCTCATGTTGAATATTAGAGCATACAGTTTTATGATAATGCTTATTCCACGGCTTATAATAATTTCCAAATGCAATAAAAATTATGACAAAGTTGCTTGCGGATTTCAACAAATCTGCTTATTTTGATAATTAATGGGCAAGATGTCCATCAATATTTATCCAAACATTCTCAGGCCCTAGCCATCGACCTTCCTTACTAGATGATGTTTTATCCCCTTAGCTTTGGATCTGATGCTGCTACGTGGCATAAATTCCCACGATCACGACTTATCCTGAGCATTTAAATGCATGCCTTTCTATATAATTTTGAACCAGTGCCATGCTGACACTTGGCACCTTCCTATTGGCTCAATGGTCTCTATGTGAGGTGTGTGGGCAATGGAATGATGACATGTGACATAAGTGACTGCCTCACAATCTTATAGTGTTAGTCCCCTCTAGACTTGTGTTAAAAAAAAGGGTGAGTCGCGAATCCATAAAATGGTGACACGTGGCTAGTAGTGATTTCCTCGCTACCTCATTGTCCTTAGGTTCTATGCTGACTAGTTTGTGACTTTGAAGGTGAGAGTATTCGAAAATGTGACACATGGCCAATAATGTTTTCCTCACAATCCTTGGGTAATGTGACCAAACAAAGCAGAGATCAGACATTCATAAAACAGGCTAAGTTAAAAGTGACCAAACAAAGCCAATTTTGACGCTAAGCTACCAAGGAAGAAAAAAATGGTAGTATCAATGCCATGAGACTTATCACAAAATCATGTGGCTAAGTCATTTAGTTTGCATGACAAGGGATAACCCGTATTCTAAAACTTCAAAGCCATTGTAGCAAAGGAAGCTAATAGAATAAATTGCCAAGGGGGTTTTCCTTTTTCCTTTGTCTTTGATTTCAAACTATAGCATGACTTTATGCTTAGGATCTAGATATTCGAAGGTACCCATACAAGTTATATTCCACTGAAAGTTGAGTAAAAAATCTCATAATCGTTTGTCCAATCCTCATCATGATAAGGAGTAGCAATTATAGCTTTTTTTCTGAGTATTCATTTCATGATGAAAATGCATAATATTAGAAACACTCTGGACTTTGTTTATTAATCTATTCTCTAATGAGGAATCCAAATAAGTTACATGGATCTAGTTCGGATCTGATGTCATCATTGGTTGTCCATATAAAGGATTAGGCATACATACATACATGTATAACCATACATTCTCAGGGCTTCCTTTGTCTAGTAATGATCAACACTTATATTTATTTTAGAGTCATTGCCAAAGATGAAAATACAACATTAAGGCATCTCAAGCCTTATGTTGATTATTCAATAAAATGCCAAATCTTAAGTTGAGTTTTCTTTTTAATTACAAGAGTTCATAAATCTAATATGATGCGTCTTTGCAGCTAGAGATCCATATCTCTCTGATTGTTGGATTGTGTTTGTCATCAAGGAAATAATCCTTTATTAAATTTAATCCTTCTTCATGTCCCAAGTAAGAAGGCATTCGATCCTATTATAGATAATTTATTCAAACTTGAGCTTAACCATTTCTTAAGTTAAGAGATAGAAACAAGTGATTTTTTCTTGCCCTATAGTCTCATTTAGTTCATTTGACATCCATCATAGGTTTCACAAAACACAATTATGAATTATCATAATCTTATTGCTAAAGGATTATTTATACTTAAATCATACTTAGGTATTCTCTTTTAAGAGCCTCCATTAGTTACTATATCAATGCTTAGGTTGTTTCCAAGTTGTCCAACATGAGATAAATGTTAACATACTCGAAGATGCAAAATTTATCAATCTCTTGCTTCTAAGGTTATTAGATATAGATAACTAAACTAATATTTGTGCATCTCAATAACATAGGTTGGTCAACCCATTGACACACACACACACACACACACACACACACACACACACACACACACATCCCATGCCTACAACCATATTGCCTCCCTGCATTATTCAATGGCCAACAATACTCATGTAAAACTCAACATTATTATTTTCAAGCCAAATTAATTTATTTCATAGTATACAAGGCTTGCACATGAAACAAACTTAATATCTCAAGAGTCATAATTTAACTCGGCCATCTTTCAATATCATTATTTAATATTATCCTTCAACAAAAGATACAAGATGAATAGTCGCATCCAAAACATCAAATGAATATTAAATTATGTTATAGAAGTAGAATATACAGGGTTTATTCACCTAGTAAATTATTATTATGAGCTTTTAACCCAACCAAAATAGAATGTACAAATACCCTAAAACATTTAATATACGAAACCATAATGCATAAATCCATATCCAAGGAAATTTATCGTAGAGATTTATTTCTGACTCCTATAATTTCTAAGATCAAGAATCAATCATTTATGCCATGGGTAAAGTATCCATGTCAAGCTAAACAATTCATTTCTAAGTAATTCAAACCTCACAACTAACCATGAATATCATACCATAGTTAGCTCTAGCATTACCCAAAATTGATACTTAGATTCACTATCAATATTTATGATCTCAAGAGAAATGAAAACCATGATTAAATTAGAACACATTCACCTGCATAACAGAGTTATCTATTGGACAAGAAGACATCATCATGTTCATACTTCAATATCATTTATGAGATGATTTGGTTTCATGATCCACTAGCCACCCACACGATGTTTGCACATAGTCCATACGGTAAAAATAAGGAGTCCATCTTGTTACTCTATCATTTGCAATTGTAACATCCTTTAATGAATTATCTCAGTTTTGTTGAGATCCAAAGTGTACAACATTGCTCCAAATCTATTCATTAGATAAACAATATACATGATTGCTCTTTTCTTTGCCACATAAATGTGTATGCATTACACTATGTGGCTCGATCTGGCTTAGCTTTTTTATACTATAATATATCAAACCATTGGGAGAATTATTCTCCATTATCCAATGTGCTCTATTTTTAAAACAACTTAGACTGATCCAACATTGTAACATGTTGTTCTAACCTTTCTCTTAGCGAAGTATTTATTGACTCCTTTATTTTCTCTTAGCAGATCGTGCACCCTTTTCTCCCAAGGTTGTCCTATACCCATATTTCCTTCCTCTTTTATCAAGTGTCCTTGTGATCAATTATTGTTCAAACTACTTTAACCAATCACATTAGTCCTAATATTGCATTCATTATTTTTCTTTGACTACAAGATTGCTTGTATCTTTATTTTCCTTTGCTCACATTTACTTTTCAGTAGGTTGTAGGATAAGTTGACATTTATTGTAGATGTTTTATTCCTTCTTTTGCAATTTGTCTACATGTAAATCTTATTGTGGCCACTTTATTTCTTGTTTGTTTTTACTTTTATTATTATGCATGTGAATTATTTGTGGTTGACTTGTTCATATTAACTCTCTAGGTACCACCTTCCTGAGGGTACTTATAGTCCACTTGCATATAAAATAATTTCCAACCACTATGGATTTAATCATGGTTGTTGTTTTGTTGGTGATCATAATTTAAATTATAATTACTTTATTATTAATTTTACCTTGATGACCATGAAGCCTTTCTATATTCTCTTCTTATTTTAATTTCCTATCCATGGAAATGGTTTTCATGTGTTTATACCTCTTAGGCACAAGTGATAATAACTCAAGCATCCAACGTGTGATATATTCGACTTCACATAAAGTGAACCTTATTGCCAATCATGGTCGAGATCCATGCTTACTACAATTGTACTTTGTTGAAACTCCCACTGATGTTGTGTCAACTCAAATAACACATTAATGAACTAAATGTAATCCAAACCAACTCATATCATAGTCGGTATATAAATTTAGGACCCATTTAGAAACCCTTGTCTCCTACACATGCACCAATGATGTAGGGGCATCCTCAGCTAGCCCACTTTTGATGCATAATGATGGTTAAGTGTCCCAAGGGTTGTGTCAAGTTGATAAGGAGTCATGAATTGTAAGTCAAATTTGAATAAGAGTCCAAAACAAGTTTCTCTCGCCTTTTGTCTAATTTGAATTTTCAAAACTATAATGACAGTTTAATAGTGTGTTTGGGTCTACAAGGTAATGTAAGGGATCATGTTGTATGAGGGAGTCTTAAAGGATTTAGGTGGATAATATAAGTGTGTTCTTATGAGAATTTTGTGCTAAGTCAAGTTAAGGTGTGAGGTGGCAGTTAGGGTATCCACCACCCTATGTGGGTGAAAGGAATGTGGAGGTTTCTTGAATCAAGAAATGGTTAGGAGGTGATATCCAAGTCTGTAAAAAGCCTTTTGAGTAATATAGGTATGTGTGTGTTTGAAGTAGTGTGAAGAAAGAGAGGAGAGAACAAGGCAAACATGGTAATAATGAAATAGTGAGGAGTCTGTCATAACAAGATTGAAGGACTATGTGTAAGTCCCGGCTATATACATGAAAGGATATCAATAAAGAATGTCATTTTTAGGAATGCTTATTGTGATCACTATGTATGCTTATGTTTACATAGTTATTTATCTGACTTTAATGCAAGATATGCAATCTGATGTGATTCAAGAAAGTTGGCAGTATATACAACTCTGTGTGTGTTGTCAATCCTTTCAAGGTTTGCACATGTTGTGTAGAAGAATTAATGAGAAAATATGTTAAGAAATACAGTAATGTTTGATTCATTTACAATTTTTATCAAATCATTGCCTTGTTGAGAGTCCCTTTGAGTTGTTAGCAAGTGTTCACTGTTTTGTTTTGAGTACAAAAGATTGAGTATGATAAACCAGTGTCATCCTTTGATTAATCTAAGGTAGTATAAGGTCTAATAACTATTGGTGGAGTTGTATAAAATTATGGAAAAATCATGAATAGATTCTTTATTTCAGGAATGAAGGCCCAATAGGTGAATGTGAGAGTCCAAGTGAAATAGAGTTAAGAAGGACTATTATAGTCAATTTTCCAATAATCTTTGTGAAATTGTGAGATAGAGACATTATAAGGATAACCAATGTTTGAGATAGGTGTGAAATGTTAGATTCAAGCTTTAGTAACTTGCATAGGCATTTGGAACCAAATTTATAGCTTTGAAATCCAAATAAACCCTTCTCGAGTTTCTCAGACTACACAAACACCCTGTCTAGGGTTCTGAATTAAAATCTAGTTTCCCAGTGAATAAACTAATAGAATCACTTCAAAATTTATGGATAGATGTAATAACATGTGTGCTCAAGGATTTTAGAGTTTGATAGATGTTTATATATGTGTCCATACAAATATAGAGGCATGTGCATTAAGTAGGGGTCTGAATAACCTAGAGACCTAAACAAGGACCTAAAAGCACTTAAAAAGGTGATCTAGTGAATGAGTTGGAGGATGTAACTTGGTGAAAAGATAGTATAATAAAAAGGTTTCTGGAGTTGAGTGTAGTTTCTTGATTGGTGTCTGTACAACACCGTATACAAATACTTTCAACAAAAAAAGGCTACAAAGATTGGTCAAAAGGTAGGCAGAGTTGTATAGAAGTGACTTAATGTTGGTAGCAGGTTGTATATTGAATAAGAGATATCGTCAGATTATAATACATATGTTAAAGATAATTAACACTGTGTATAAGCTAGGAAGACCTAAACCTTACCTTAGGAGCTAATCGGCTTTGGTGTAGGCATGTATAAGTTTTGACTATACAAGTAAAGGTTGCTAGGTTGAAGAGCGGGTATTAGTTAGCAATGAGAGGTTGTTACAGAGTTGTATAGTACACATAAAGACTAGGAGTCTAAAGGCAAAGAGAGTAAAAGGAGTTTACAACATATTGAGTAAGTTGACAAGTAATAGATGTTTGATAAGGTTGAATGCATAAGTTGTTCATTACATGT
Source organism: Torreya grandis (assembly GCA_037957365.1). Taxonomy (NCBI): domain Eukaryota; kingdom Viridiplantae; phylum Streptophyta; class Pinopsida; order Cupressales; family Taxaceae; genus Torreya; species Torreya grandis. Next base: position 4,600,450 of record JARHVA010000170.1, on the reverse strand, counting down.
GATAAAGCTATTAAAGGAGCAGAGATTGAGTTTAGCTCTACATCATTTTTGTATCAGAGCCATCTAAATGCTTTGGGAATAGGTATGAACTTAGTATGTACTTTTTTCATAGTGCATGTTGCATGTTGATCAAGAATTTGTAGGCAAACAAGCAAGGAGGCAGTTTTCAAGGAGTCTTTTGAAAGACAAAGTTGAGAAAGTAGATAAAAAAAGGTATGAGTTATTTTGTGGTTGATTTATTGGTTTGGATGCATTGTTGATGGTATGTGACAGGTGAGGAAATAAAACAAGTAAATATTGTGGTGGTAAGCCCTAAAATAAGAGAGCTATTAACAAACTCAAAAGAGAGAAGCTCATAAACAGAGCTTAGGAATGTGAAAACAATCCTAATGTGAAGGACAAGAGTGTGGAAAGGCCCTAGTGAGGTCTGAGATCAAAAGTGAGAGGGGTTACAAGTGTGAACCAAAATAAAGTGGTTCAAGTGAGGCTAATAAAAGATGAAGAGTATGTACCCAAGTGAGGTACTAAAGATGAAAATGATAGGAGAGGTAAAAATAAAAATGAGAAACAGGGTTAAATTTGAGTACCACAATAAGAGAATGATGGAGATAGAGATAAAAAAATGAAGGATGCATTGGCAAGGATGGAAAGAGAGTTCATGCAGATGTGAAATGTGTATAGTCTAAAATATGGAATCAAGACCAGAAAAAAAGTTAAGTGTTGTTTTAGAGAAAGAATGCAAAATCGAGAGAATCAACAAGCATTAGAATGTGTGCAAAAACAATGGAAGGATATGGTCAAAAAATTAATGGAACAGAGAGAGGCACTTGGGCTTCAAAATTTTTAGTCTAAGAATGATTTGTCATAGTTGATTGTAGGTCAAGAAATGAAAAGTGAAGAGTATGATTGGGATGAATAAATTGATTGGACAACAATCCATAGGGAAGAAGAAGCTGATGAATGTAAGAGTGAAGATTCAGTTGTGGATGAGGTGTCTTACCCTGAAGATGGTGAACTACTTGATGAAGAGGAGTGGAGAGATGAGAATTCAATAATAGGGGATAAAGAAGACACAACATGCCACATGAAGGTAAAAAAATTGAACCAAGAAGGCAAAGGAACAACAGATAATGAAGTGAATGTAATTTTTGATGAGTATTTTGAAGATAAAAATGATATTTTATATAAAGATACAATAGGTTTGTTTGAGGAGTTTATTGTATCAGTGAAGAAGCAATAATCACATGAATTGCTTGAAGAAAGTGATGAACGGGTTAAGGAGAAAGTGATTGATTTTCCAGTCCATGAAGAGAAGTTGTAAAGTGATGAGTTGACTGATTTGACAGTTAAACAAGGAGCAGTTGTAGTGGATGACAATAAAATAGAGGATGCTGACAACAAGAATATGAGCAAGCATGAGACCTTGGAATGGTCACCAAAAAAGGAAAAGAGTAGAACATGGACAAGGTATATTGATGAAAAGGCAGAAAAAACACTGTTAGAGGAGGCAATAGATAGAAAATGGCAATTCATTCTAAATGCCATGAATATTGAAGAGGATTATGAAAAAAATAAACTAAGAAGAATAACTACATGTACAAGTAATAGTATGAGAAATATCAGGAGAAAGAGAAAAGGATAACATGGATGAGAAAGTAGAGGCATAGGTGTGGAAGCAAAGAGCATACACATTTGTATGAAAATTTGAATGAAGAAGAATATGGGTGTCAATTTATTTTCTTCCCTTGGGAGTATGATGTAGGGGCATCCTAAACTATCCCACTTTTGATGCATAAGGATGGTTAAGTGTCCCAAGGGTTGTGTCAAGTTGATAAGGAGTCATAAATTGTAAGTCAAATTTGAATTTGAGTCTAAAATAAGTTTTTCCCGCCTTTTATCTAATTTGAATTTTCAAAATTGTAATGAGATTTTAATAGTGTGTTGGGGTCTACAAGGGAATATAAGGGATCAGGTTGTATGAGGGAGTCTTAAAGGATCTATGTGGATAATATAAGTGTTTTCTTATGAGAATTTTATGCTAAGTCAAGTTAAGGTGTGAGGTGGAAGTTAGGGTATCCACCACCCTACATGGGTGAAAGGAATTTGGAGGTTTCTTGAATCGAGAAATGGTTAGGAGGTGATATCCAAGTCTGTAGAAAGTATTTTGAGTAATATAGGTATGCGTGTGTTTGAATTAGTGTGAAGAAAGAGATGAGAGAACAAGGCAGATAGGGTAATAATGAAATAGTGAGGAGTCTGTCATAGCAAGAATGAAGGACTATGTGTAAGTCCAGACTATATACATGAAAGTATATCAATAAAGAATCTCATTTTAAGGAATGATTATTGTGATCTCTATGTATTATTATGTTTACATAGTTCTTTATATGATTTTAATGCAAGATATGCAATCTGATGTGATTTAAGAAAGTTATCGGTATATACAACTTTGTGTGTGTTGTCAGTCCTTTCAATGTTTGCACATGTTGTGTATAAGAATGAATGACAAAATATGTTAAGAAATATAGTAATTTTTGAGTCATTTACAAGTTTTATCAAATCATTGTCTTGTTGAGAGTACCTTTGAGTTGTTAGCAAGTGTTCACTGTTTTGATTTGAGTACAAAAGACTGAGTATGATAAACCAGTGTCATCCTTTGATTACTATAAGGTAGTATAAGGTCTAAGAACTATTGGTGGAGTTGTAAAAAAGTATGGACAAGTCATGAATAGATCCATTATTGTAGGAATGAAGGCCCAATAGGTGAATGTGATAGTCCAAGTGAAACAGAGTTAAGAAGGACTGTTATAGTCAGTTTTCCAAGAATCCTTGTGAAATTGTGAAACAAAGACGTTATAAGGATAACCAATGTTTGAGATAGGTTTGAAATGTTAGATTTAATATTTAATAACTTTCACACGTATTTGGAACCAAATTTTTAGCTTTAAAATCCAAATAAACCCTTCTTGAGTTTCTCAGACTGCACAAACACCCTATTTAGGGTTTTGAATTTGTAATCTAGTTTCTCGATGAATGAACTGATAGAATCACTTCAAATTTTGTGGATAGATGGAATAACATGTGTGCTCAAGGATTTTATATTTTTCTAGAAGTTTTTGTATGTGTTCATACAAATGTAGAGGTTTATGCATTAAGCAGGGGTCTGAATAACCTAGAGACCTAAACAGGGACCTAAAAGCACTTAGAAAAGTGATCTAGTGAATGAGTTGGTGGATGTAACTTGGTGAACAGATAGTATAAGAAAAATGGTATCTGGAATTGAGTATAGTTTCTTGATTGGCATCTGTACAACACTGTACACAAATAATTTTAACAAAAAAGGCTACAAGGATTGGTCAAAAGGTAGGCAGAGTTGTATACAAGTGATTTAATGCTTTATAGAAGGTTGTATATTGAATAAGGGACACCATCAAACTATAATAAATATGTTAAGGATAATTAATAATTTGTATAAGCTAGGAATCCTTGAACCTTACCTTAGGAGATAATTATCTTTGGTGCAAGCATGTATAAGTTTTGACTAGACAAGTAAAGGTTGCTAGGTTGAAGAGCGTGTAATAGTTAGCAGTGAGAGGTTGTTGCAGAGATGGATAGTACACATAAAGACTAGAAGAAGTCTAAAGGTAGAGAAATTAAAATGAGTCAAAAATATTTGAGTAAGTTGACAAGTAAGAGATGTTTGATAAGGTTGAATGCATAAGTTGTCCATTGCAGGTGACAGAGCTATTGAAGGAGTAGAGATTGAGTTTAGCTCTACATCAACCAAACTTATCAGGGCACCTTTATGGTATTAAGAGATATAAATAAGCACATTAATCAAATGCTTATTTATCGTAACAATAATAATTATCTCTTTTTCATGATTTAATGTAATATCTCCAAAGGATATATATATATATATATATATATATATATATATATATATATATATATATATATATATATATATATATATATATATATATATATATATATATATATATATATATATATATATATATGATAAAGGATTACAACAATCATGAATGAATAACATATCAATGGGTCCAACCCAAATTAGTACTTAACCATGTGTCTAACCCAAGGTGAGGCTAGATAGGGCATGACATATAGTAAAATCATATCTAATTAACAAAATGATATTTTCATTGAATTCACAAACATCTCATAATAATTCAGCATTGCTATTATTTTCACCAACGGGTATTATAACATTTAACATTAATGCTTTGCCAATCTATTCATGCCTTTGTATACGTATAAAATAAATGAATCCATTGGAAGGGAAATCACTTGTAACTTCACCACAATCTTTGCAATATATCTAGTACAGTTTCATCCAATACATTATCTCACATTGATAAGTTTTGCCCTTTTCTTCCCAAATTACAAATCAGTCACTAGGAGTAGTCACAAGCCATGTTTGATGCATACCAAATCAAAATAAAAATAAACATTGTCAAGTATCAAATCCAAATCATTAACTACATATATAGAGAGAAGGAACACAATTTCACAATCATGCTTGGTGGGAAAACTATGTGTGGCTTGATTTCCCTCTTTGGAGCATTGGATTCATAGGCAAAATTTAATCATCAAACGGAGGTGATTGGGGTTAGATCATCCCATTACACTGCCCCAAATTTTTAAAGGTTCCTATCCCTCATAAGCATGCATAGTGTTTCAAGGTGGAGATTTATTTTTTGAGTTTTATGCATCATCAAGGTTTGTAATCACACATACAAAACTTTCAGAGATAGGTAGAGGTGATTGTACAATCACAGACCCTCTTTTTGACATAGGTCACTATTGACCAACATAGGTCAATACTGACCCTATACATACAAAAACACAATTACTAAACCAAACGAATCACAGACCTGCTTTAGTTTATTTTTCACTACCATAATACATTAATAATCAGATGATCAGCCAGAAAAACTAAGTACTCAACCCTTTGTTATACTTACTATATTTATCGTATGCCACTTATCAAATCATTACAATCTATTTCAAGCTTTTATATTCAAATGTATGCTTGAAGGTCATATTTAGTAATCTAAATTATTTTTATAGTGTCTATCCTATTAGGGTTTGTAAAGTTAAATTAGGATAAAACACTAAGAGATAAACATGAACTTGTCTTTGCAATTCACCTATCATGTGCATCATAGTAACTATCTCAAAAGTTGGAAAAACTAAAGTATGACATGGATCATTCAATAGACAGATATCTTTATTGGTTTCAAACATAGGAGTGTTAGGAGGAACAGGCTTAAAAAAGGGTAAGATAACAATCACTAAAAATAATATGAACATTATTTAAAATATATTTAGGGTTTGCATTAGCTACTTATATCATCGTATTCATAATCTTAGCCAAGTAATATGGGTTTTTCATAATGTAATTATCAATATTTTGTAATATTTTCATAATTAAGTTGTTCATCTACTTCAAAATCATATTCATTACTATACGATGCATGCATATTTTATTTCGAAAAATATGTATTGTTCACATCGTAAACATTCATATTGTTAGTAAAGAAGAAGTACACTAAGTAAATGCATAACCTAAGAAAAGAGAAGGATATATCCTAGAAATGGGAGAATAGAATGAATACTTAAAATTCATATTTGATATAGATACAATAAAACCCTAGAAGGTGTAACATAATAAAACCTAAGGTTAGAAGTAGGATAGTATAGTTTCACCAAAATGCTTTATGGTAAAGTGGCTCTAGGTTAAATAATACTACACTAAACCATAAAATAATGAATATATAAAATATAATATAAATAAATTAAATATAACAAATCGAGATCAAAAATATGCTAGAAAAAAATGAGAGTCAAAGGAATGACATAATTGAAAAATTGACTTTATTGACACCTACCTAATTTCAAACCAACTTGTATTCTAAAATTCATTGTAAATGATGAGAAATAGGCCCTTAGATAGTGCAAAGGATCTAGAAATATGATAGAGTTCTATTATTGTGACTAGTATCAAACTACTCTAATAGTAGCAGTCTAGTATCAAACTCTTCCAATGGTGACAATATATCCTAATAGTGGCAAGTAAGTTTCAATAATGGTTGCGTAGATATGTACAGCCTACAACTTTGCAAACCTCTTTGTCAACAACTCACTATTAGAAATATCTCCCATATTTTTGATTAAATGTGTGAGACTGCTAGAATTGTTTTTCCTTTGCTTTAACCGTAGTCCACTCCAAGAGACCTTACAAGTAAAAAAATAAGTGATTTTTAAGGGGATTGCCTCAGTTAGACCTTTCTTTGAGGATAAATTAGAAATCAACATTCATGCAAGTAAATAATTGCTCCCATATATATGAATAGTCCCAACCCTTATCCCTATGAGATGAGATGTAAACAAGTAGTCTAATCTATATGATATTTCTCTAGTCCTTATTTGGTACATATGCAACAATAACTATTAAATAGATACAAAATGTATTGTAAATACTTGGATGTGATCCTTCTAATTGTATGAGCATTTGATGTTCTAATATTTCAAATGTCTTGGTGTGAATTTGTATATATAATATTATCAAATTATAATTAGAGACCTATTAGTGTGTAATATGACATAGGATAAAATATAAACGCTGAAAACATAGGAGGCAAGCAATGGTAACATCAACCCAAGGGCTAAAGGGCCAAAATAGCACACTAACTAGTATCAATACATTTTGATATAGGTTAAATCAGTATTGAAACTATTTTGATACTTGGAAGAAACAAAATCATAAATAGATAAAGAAACACAAGGATATCCATATTCTTAAAACATAAAGGAGAGAGAAAATCATAAGAATATGAAGATTGAATGGCCGCATGGAGAATAATATAGTCACAAACACAAGAAAAGGTGCCAATAAGAGCATACTCTGAACCAATGATCTATATGTACAAAAACATGCTAATAACATTACAATTACAAGGGTTGTACCAAAATCAAGTGTCTAAAAATATAATAAATCAATAAATAACATGTATGATATACATCATGGCACCACTCATATTAACACAAAGTAAATAGAGTAAGGTAAACACATCAAGCAATGAGCAATCATTACACTTTCAGAGTAAACAAACAAAATTGTATTACACACATAGTATACAATTCAAATGATATCACATAGAATAATAAATTAAATTAGTGTTAGATAGAGTAATCAATAAATATTAGAAAACATACAACAAACTATGAGATAGAGTATACAACTAAATAATCCACTATAGAGAAGACAAGAGAGAAACACCAAGCATTAAATAATGTGGAAAACAAGTGAAATAATTTAGAATGAATGCAAAACACTCATAAAAAATCATGTAGGATATATTATATACCATGATATGTATAATCAATTATATAAATTATATATAATATTAAAAAAAAAAAAAAAAGATGTAACTTGAAGAATTGTTTGGGATGCCTCTAGAATTGACATAAGGATGCCCCAAGTATGAGCATGAGACTCCCATTAAGTAATTATAAATCCATTTCCATATGTAAAACATGTATAGCCTATGTCTAAATCAATAACATTAGTATCATGTGTGTAAACAATGTACATAAAACCTATATCAATAGGTAGATAATCAGGGTATACTAAGTTGTGTAACTATGTAATAGAGAAAGATAAATGCAAAGAATTTCATGTATACAAGTAATATGAACGCACATAATAGATCTAGAGTGAATAATGATTTCAAATCATAGCACATATCAATTCAACACATAGAGACATGATATTTTACCATGAAAAAACTTCAAAGAGGTTAAAAACCCACCAAGTGATTTTTCATTAATAGAGAAACAATTTACCTCAATACAACTCCAACTTCTCACTTCTTCTCAACAAAGTCTTCACAAGCCCTTTGATAATTCAAATATCTTGCAAATGTCAAGATATCAAGTTGTATTCACCATAAGGTTAAAAACTCCAACTTCTCACTTATTCTCAACAAAGTCTTCACAAACCCTTTGATAATTCAAATATCTTGCAATTGTCAAGATATCAAATTGTATTCACTATAAGGTTAAAATCCTTTTTATAAGTAAATATGAAGGGAGGTAATCATTGTAAATAACAAGTCCAACCATCTCGAATACATAAATGACCCCGATTAATTAATATTTCGAATGAATATTTAGTGATTAATGTCCCGATTTAATAAAAACTTAATAAATAATTAAATAAATATAATATGGTTATTTATTTACACAAGGTTTCCACCTCGTGGTAATAAATAACTTATTATTATTATTTAATTAATTATAAATATATGCTAAGGGTTAAATTCCCACTTGGTCATTAAAATTGCTCTAACACTCCCCATTAATGTTAAGTGGGAATAAATGTTATAGTCACCATAAAGGAATTATACTATGTGTAAATTTTGAAAAATTTAAAAACTTTCATGTAAAAAATCACTTTTTGAAACAAAAGGAATTATAATCCGTAACCTACTCAAAAGTAAGTTTAGGCTAGCATGATTATGAGATTACATTTCACTGTTTCTCATAAAAAATCACTGAGCATATTTGGAGCATTTTATAACATAAATTATTTTCAGTACAAATTATGTTTTTAATGTATTGGGGCATAAAAGTAAAACTTCCACATGAAGTTTATTTAAATAAAATAACTTTAACAAGAAGTTTTTACAATGCTTTACAAATGAGAAGTATAAAAAAGAAGTAACAAATGGTTGTTAGGAGGTGGCATTATCATGTACTCCCCCTCAATGGCAACTCTAAGAGGCCCTGCATTGCATGAAACTGACAAAACTTAGTAGCACCAAGTAGCTTTGTGAAGATCTCTATCGTTTATTTATTCGTATGATAGAACTGTAGATTAATATCACCATTGAGAACTTTCTCTTAGATGAAATGCACATGAATTTCAATATATTTGTTCTTTGGTACTGTACTAAATTTTTTGTTAGAGTTATACAACTTTAGTTATCACAATGAAATATAGTAGTTTGAAAAGCATCCAAATGAAGTTCTTCCAACAACTTTCACAGTCATATGACTTCTTTACCAGTTTTCATAGCACTTCTGTACTCATTTTCTATAGAATAGAGAGAGACAGTAAGTTGCTTCTTGTTGTTCCAAGTGATAGCACTTGCGCTAAACTTAAACACATATTTATAAGTAGATTTGAGATCTAAAGTATCAACAACATAGTCAGCATCACAATAACCATATAAGTTAGTGTTATCAATAGAAGAATAAAATAAATCATAATTAATTGTTCATTTGATATAACGAAAAATATGTTTAGCTAATTTTTAATGATCCAAATAAAGATTCTACATAAAATCTAAAAGCAACATTGATAACATATGAAATATTTGACCTAGTAATGGTTAGATAAATCAAACTTCCAATAAGTTGTCTATATAAAGTAGGGTTAACTTTTTCACATACAAGTTTAGAATCAAGTTTAATACCAACTTCAATAGAAGTAAAAAAAGATTTACAATCAAGCATATTAAACTTAACAAAAATATTATGAGCATACTGAGATTGTGAAACAACAATAAAATATTTATCTTCAAATATAGTCATTCTTAAAAAATGATGTAGAATGCTTACATCAGTGAATTCAAAGATTTGACTTAGTTTATATTTATATTTATGAATTCAACTAGTTAAATCGTCAGTAATCAACAAATCATCAACATATAATACAATTAGAATTAAATGACCGTTTTCAATTTTAACAAAGAGATCATTTTTTGAATAGCAGTTAAAAAAATTTAATTCTTTGAAAAAAGAAGTAATTTTAGAATACCAAGCTCGAAGAGCTTGTTTTAAACCATACAAATATTTTTTTAACTTGCATACATAATGTTCTCTATTAGGGTCAATGAGATGTATTTTTGACCCATAGATTTTTTCTTCTAAATCACCATTTAGAAATATATTTTTGACATCTATTTGGTGGATAACCCAACCGTTTTGAGTTGCAAGAGCAATAAAAAGTCTAACAGTACTCATTTTTGCTACAAGAGCAAATGATTCAACATAGTCAATCTCAAGTTTTTGAGTAAACCCACGAGCAACTAATCAAGCTTTAAATTTATTAATTTTATCAATTGAACTATATTTGATCTTATAAACCCACCTACAACTAACAATAGGTCTTTTACGTGGAAGAGAGATAAGATTTTAAATCTGATTTTAAATTAATACATTATATTCAGTTTGAATAGCAACATTCCATCTATCATCTTGAGTAGCTTCCTCAAAGGATTGAGGTTCACATTCATACATAGTCATTAATGTATGATAAAAATGTTGACTTCTAATTAATTTATTAAGATTATCAATATTAGAAGATTGAATTAAATATTTTGTTCACTTAGGTCTTTTAGATTGAACATGAAACTAAGAGGGTTCTTCAGACTCTAAGTTATCCATAACTAGATCAACTTCTTCATAGACATCTATTTTATCATAAGGAGAAACCTGAGAGTCGGGTTCATCAACAAAACATTGAGGAGGATTCATAGAGGGCTCACAAAAAGATTTTTTGAGACTAAAAACATTCATATTCTCAATGATCAGATGTTTAGAGAGATCGTACACTCTTAAACTTTGTCTTACCTCCATATCCTACAAAAATGCAAGAATAAGTAAGGTCAAGCTTCTTTCTTTTAACTTAAAGGACAAATATAAAAGCAAGACTATCAAAAATCTTAAGATGAGCCACATTGAGTTTCTTAGTCCATATTTATAAAAGGGTAGAAAAATACAAAATTTTGGTAGGGATTCTATTCAAAATATGAGCAATGTTCATAGGTTTGACCCATAAGAACTTAAGATTTTTTACAGATTGCAACATAGTCCTAGTGATTTCTATGATGGTGTGGTTTTTCCTTTTAGCAATACCATTTTGCTGAGGGGAATAGAGAGTTGTTAGTTCCTTTTGAATATCGCAATTAATGCAAAAAAAATCAAACTCTTTACTAACATATTCTCGACCACTATCAGTTCTTAATTTCTTAATAAAAGATTAGATGTATTTTTAACATAAGTTTTAAATTCTTTAAACTTAAACAAAACATCAATTTTTTTTAATGAAATAAGACTAGATCATTTTAGTATAATCATCAATAAATGTAACACTATATAAAAAACCATTAAGAGATACAACTTCAAGAGGTCTTACAACATCACTATAAATTAATTGTAAAGGATGAGCGGAATTTACATCATGATTCTTGTGAAATGGGTTAGTATGTTATTTACAAGATAACAACCCTCATAAGTTTCATGATGAGAGGGGATAAAAAGAAGTCTAACAAAAAAATTGTTCACAGACATATCATGTAAACTTCTAAAATTAGCATGCCCTAATCTTTCATGCCATAACTGAGATTCATTCTTATTATGTTATGAAAGTAAACATGCAAAAGGAGAGAAGATATATAAACCATTTTTTTTAACACTTTCAACAATCAAGGACTTAGATTGATTTATAATAAACCAACTATTTTTAAGCAATGTTATAATAAAATTATCATTAATAAGTTGAGAACAAGATAACAAAAAAAAATTTAAGCTTAGGTACATAAAAAATATCATTAATAAAAATATTTAAATTTTTTATTTTTCCATGTTTAGTTGCTTATAAAAATGAATTATCTCATAAGTAAATTCTTTCAGAGATATCTCTAGAATCATATAAAATATCATATAAGCATGTTATTTGGTACGATGCACCACTATCTAAGATCCACTCATTTTTATTTGAAGTAAATAAAGCAGCATATAAAGCAATAACATTTTGACCCTGATTGTTATTTTAATTAGGGTTTTGATTTTTCTACTTATTTTGATTAGATTTCTTCTCTTTGTTATTTTTAGAAGATTGATTGTTAATTTTATTCTTATTTTTATAACATATTTTATTTCTATGGCTAAATTTGTCACATAAATTACAATTTTCATTGAATTTGGGTTTATTATTCTTATTACCAGTTTTCTTGTTTTCGTTTTTGTCTTTAACAACATTAGGGTTAGATTTATGATTTTTATTGTTATCAGAAACATTATTTAAGGTGAGAAGTATCTGAGTGACATTCTCTTTAGAATCAAAATTGACCATTACTTTCTCTTTTTGAATCAAGAGAGTATATAAGGTGGTAAGGTCAGGGATATCTTGCTCAATTTGATACTTAAAATTCAAAATTGAAATGAAATTTTTAAATTTTTCATGAATGTTTAATTGAATGATAAAATAAAGCAATTGATCTTGAATCAAATTACAATTACAACCATCTAATTGAGATTTAATGTTCTTAATTTTAGCTAGAAAATTTATAACTTTTTCATCACCCTTCATAGGTGTTGTCAGCGATTCAAGGATTAACTTAACATCTTTGAGAGATGAGTGCTCTCATGCATGGATTCAAGGAGTTTCTAAGCTTTTCAAAGAAATTTCAGATTATCAATATGGAGAAAGAATTCATCCTTAACACTCTGCAAGATAATGGACATAGCTTCCTGCGATTTCAATTGAAATGCATTGGTAAGTTTGGGGATCACATGATGTCCAGACAGAACTTTCTCAATCCCAATGACAATATTTCATAATTTATGGGTTATGAATTCAGCGTTAACACAAATTTTCTATATGTTATAGTTATTTTCATTAAGCGTTTGAGATTTGTCGAGGGGAAGCCATGACTTCTCTTTGAACATTACAGTATTCAAATGATTAAGAAACAACTTTTTATGTGTGAATTTCAAATTTATTGATAATTAAAAAAATAAATTTAAAATGTAAATACACACTATTTGTTCAAATTAAAACTTGATAAAACAAGAAATTTTCATAATATTGTGACAAAGCAAGGTGTCGCAAGTGTCGAAAAATACACTAAAAAAAGAACAATTTTATGGTTTAACTTTTTTAAATGAAAATTTTTAAACTATTTCCAAAATAAAATGAATTGAGCATGCAACTATTTTTAGATATATAATTTAAATGCTAACCAAAGGTAAAAAATTGAATTAATATTGCACTATTCTAGGTGTCAAAAAAGTGGCACTCATAACAACCACCTAGCATAATTAATAAAAAAATGTATAAAATCAATAACAAGAAGTTTCAAAATAAAAAATTAACCACACCAATGCGTCTGGAACATGTCAAAACCTAAAGATCGATTGGTTGGATAACTACACTTGCCTAGGTTTAGACTAGATCAAGTGTCGAAATAAGGTCAATAGATTTAACTGAAATTTTGAACATGAGAGACTAGGTACGCAAACCAAGAAATTAAAATAAATTGATTTTCAACTAAATTTGACGAAGTCAAACAAATCTAAGTCAACTAAAAAAGGTTTAAAAAAAGGTTTTGAACACGAGACCTCTCATTTGCAAGTTTTTACCAAAATTATAACTACCAATTCATCTATATGAGTTTATTCAAAAATTTACATGCAAGATATTATATTTAAATCTTTTTAATCTAATTTTGATAATTAAAAAAATATTTTACGTGCATGTAATTTTGAAAGTAATCAAGGAATTTTAATTTTAATCTTTTTGGTAAAAAACTTAGCCAAGGTGGGACCCCTTTTTTATTTCCATGCAAATTTTGGAATTTAAAAAAAATATATTTTTTAAATAATTTTTATCAACTATAGAAACATTTTACTTACATGTATCATGCGTCTCACTAAAAATGGCAAGCAGGGAAGCTTGGAACAGGTGGAATACACTGCCAAAGACCACCAAAATTTACAGACCTCTTAGTTTTTGTAGGATAAATCCAATTGAATTCTTAAAATTTGATCTTTAGCTCAAAAAACAGGTTTTTCAATTTCTCAGATCATACTATGACGTTCCAAAGAAAAAAATTGTGCAAGGCAACACATAACTTCTCAGGGTTTGAAAATTTGCAAAACACCTTGTATTTTCCAAACTAAGGCTTCAGGGCCTTTAGAGGACAGTTTGAGGCCACAAAACTCAAATTTTGAATATCCTTCAAATGCTCAGGGTGTACTATGATGCACAGGTAGATGGAAAACAAATAACTTCTTCAAAACTCCTCAATTTGGCTCTTCTAATGTCAAAAAATGATCAAAAAAATGTTGAATGGCCCTTTATAGATTAAGAAAAGATTGATGAATTATTTTTTTTTGAAATTTTTCTCCTTCCAGGGTTGTACAATTAGCATTCCACATGATGAGGCTGATTAAAAAACTTCAACTAAATGACTTTAAGTTGCTTGGCAATGATCTGAATTGTTTAAACTGAAGATTTGAGGTACTTGGATGGATATCAAATATCTCATAGAGTATTTTCTTGAGTTTTCCAACTTTTCAAATAACATAAAAGGCGTACAACACCCTCATAAAAAAAAAACTCTTTCAAATTAAAAATGAACTTGTTTTGTCAAGTATAAACACCCCTCAGGGTTTGTTATCATGAAGAAATTCATGTATACAAGTAATATGAATGCACAAGATAGATTTAGAGTTAATAATAATTGCAAAGCATAATACAAATCAATTCAACACATAAAGACATGATATTTTACAGTGGGAAAATCTTAAAAAGGTAAAAAAACCTATCAAGTGATTTTTCATTAATAGAGAAACATTTTACCTCAATACAATTCCAACTTCTCACTTCTTCTCAGCATAGTCTTCACAAGCTCTTTGATAATTCAAATATCTTGCAAATGTCAAGATATCAAGTTGTATTCATCATAGGGTTAAAACCATATTTATAGGTAAATATGAAAGGAGGTGATCGTTGTAAATAACGGGTCCAACCATCCCAAATAAATAAATGAGCCCGATTAATTAATATCCCAATGAACCTTCGATGATTAATGTTCTGGTTTAATAAAAACTTAGTAAATAATTAAATAAATATAATATGGTTATTTATTTACACAAGGTGTCCACCTCGTGGTAATAAATAACTTATTATTATTATTATTTAATTTATTATAAGTATACGCTAAGGGTTAAATTACCACTTAGTCATTAAAAATGCTCTAACAATATCAATAGGCAGATAATCAGGGTATACTAAATTGTGTAACTATGTAATAGAGAAAGATAAATGCAAAGAATTTTTTGTTTTCATTTTATTATTTAGAAGACTTAAAGCAAAAATCAAATGAATTTGACTAGGAGGATAGCAAGCTAAGAGGTGAAAATGAGAAGGAAAAGGGAGGAATCCTTATTAAACTACAACATCGCTCATAATTGTGTACTGGGATGGAAGGCCTCCATATGTAATGTGATGTTATCATGGGGAAGCTAGCACAAGATTTATGAACAAGAAGAAAAAAACAAAGGCAAGGTCTTGAAAAAGGAAAGGGTGCAATCATCTTAAATGAAGAGGCTATAAGAATGATATAAAAACCATTACTGAAACTAGAGAAGGGATCCAATAGAAGACTAGAACATGAAAACAATTAAAAAAGAATATAACTCCACAATTTAAACACACTTATGTCAAAAATTAGAAGTAGTAGGAAATGATAGACCCAAGGGAACAACATGGAAGAAAGTTAGAGAAATATGCACAATAATACTTGCACAACACAAGACAAGAAGCAAAACCAAAAGAAAAAAATAAAAGTAAATAAACGAAATAAGTTGGATATAATAAATTGTTCAGTTCAGGGACTTGGGGTTAAAAATGAAGGCTAACCAATAAAACCTTATATTTAACCATGTAAATAGATGCAGCCATGTCCTCGGTATATATTTGGATGTCTTTGAACCCATAAGTCCAATAATTATAATGCATCATCATCATCACTATCATTGTTAATATAACCATCACCATGCTATGATATGTGTCATTGTTAAAATCATTATCATTGTAATCATCCTTATTACAAATGGTATATATTTTTTTTAATTTGTACTTTCCTTTATCTGAATGGCAGGCTGCATAATGATTGTATTTTTGGTAGATGTTTTATTTTGAATAGACGTAGAAGGCTACGATAATATTACTTTGGTCTATGGATGAGTAGTTACTTGCACTTTAAACATATGTGGTTGAGGTCGTTTGGTTATAATTTTTAGTCTCTCTTTAGATAACAACTCACTTTGCACATGTATGGGAGGTTTGTAAATAGTGCCTTGAATATTGATCGATTTAATATGATGGACAAAACTTAAACACTAGTGAAGTTTTGATGGGATCACTTTCATTTGATTAAGTCTGGGTCATCCAAAAAATGCATCGTATGTCCCATTATTTGGAAACACATGAAATCAAGCTAACACAATTTTAGGACCAATAGTGACATAAGGTAACGTCACCAAGAGACATGTTGGTGATGCCATCATATCCCCCAACAATTCTAGTTGTACCAACTAAATCTCCATGTGTATATCCAATATTGGTAATAAATTGCATTTGACATGATACACCATTGTCTGCCATAATTCATGCATGCACCATTATCTACCATAATTCTAGTTGATAAGCCCAAATGTGTATCTATTAAAGCTCGAATGAATAATACACCATTGTTGGAATTGTCATTTCGAATCTTGTAATTATAGAATGGAATAGGAGGAAGCTCCTTATGAGTTTTAGTGAACATACCTAAAAATCCATCGAGGATATGCCCATTATGAACCTCATGTGTAGGTTTCTTCTAAACTATCATATGGACGTCATCTTAGCTTTTAGATTTAGTAGTATGATTTGATAAAGGGTTGCTAAAGATATTCAAGTGTTGATTGAGTAGGGAAATCGATTCATTCAGTGTCATTTTTTGACCTTATACTCAGATTTGGTTATTTTCTATAAATTATTGAATCTTATGCTTCAAATTCATGCATTTGTTTCACTGACATTTGGAGATTATATGAAAATCAGTGTGCATTAGCATCATGGTTTCTAGTTAAGGATCATGATGAGTCCCATTCTCTCTAGGGAGGAAAATATATCATATTGAAGTCAATAAAATGTTTAAGCACATTATGAGGAATCTCACTTAAACCGAGTAAATTTTCTTTGCTCTTTTTTCTATGAAAGGACTATCATTTTTTATGGTTGGTCTACTGCAATGACTAATTTCTTGACCTTAATCGTAGGTTGATAATTATTATCTTTAGCCTTGGTTTTAAATGTTGATTTACCTTGATATTTTTCTCTACTATAGGTATGTGCATTAATCTCATATTTGAGCATATTGACCTCTAAATTTTTGATCTCATATTTCCTAGCCGTGTGATAAAGTTCATTGAAATGTACAAAACAATTTCACAATAGACCAAATGACTTGCTATAGAGATTGAATGGCATGGACCCCTAGATCATGCTACACATTGATTGTTATCCTTTGTCGCCAAATATCCAATACAAATATTGCACTAGACAAAGACTTGTTGTAGAGCTTGAATACTTAAGAGACTTGATTGACCATTGATGCAACATTCCTTGCACCAATGGATTTCTTGTTGCAACAGATACAAATCCAAAACAAGTAACGACCATCTTGGCATGGTAATGGCAACCGATCAAATCATCCTCATCTCCCAGAATAATGATCTTACTACTGTACCTAATGTCACTCCCAAACAAAGAGTACGACAAAATTTGGGTGGTAGAACCCCGTAAGAAATTACCCAATCATGATAAGCATAATTCAGCCTCCCTTGGATTTATCATTTATCATCGCATGCATGTGTTTATTTGAAATATTTTTTAGGTTTTGTATATTTTATTTTGTGAGTTGTTTTGTTATGAGATGCATGTAGTTTTTCCTACTTAATGTGAGCCCTGTTGGGGTTCTAGATTTGCACCCTAGCAGAGAAGGGGATTGTTCAGAGCTTCCTACTCAAATCTAGTCCAACATGGGACTGATCCTAGGTTGTGGGTATCCTAATAGTGGATCAGACATTTGGAAAATGTTGGCTTCCTTATGGATCTATCACCTACGCTAAACCTAAACTAGCACTTGCTTGGAAAAGGGAAAGAGATTTGACAAAAATTATAAAGCATGTAAAAAAAAGGGTGATGCACCAATGATTTGATCACTCCAACTCACATAAAACACACTATGAGACACTTTTAAGACCAAAGAACATCAAACTCACATAAATATTTCAAAACAAGACATTAATCAGTTACTAAATTAGCAAGAGAGCGCAGATATCCACTTTCAAACTAAACAATAGACAATAAATTGCACTTGCAATGCCCTGTGAGAACTATTAAGCACTCCCCAAAGGTGAGAAGCTCATACATAAACAAGGAACATACATTCACTTAACAATAGTGCATACATTCATAAAACACGCTTCAATCTTGGCTTAGAAAAAGATGGAAATCAGTCTTTATTGCATCAAAAGGCATCGTACAAATTTTGTCAGAGTCTGGTCATACCAAAAAGAGGGATAGAAGAATCAATATTAAGGCTTAGAACCCTATACTTATAGATAAGAGGAGAGAGTTTGTGTTGTGCATTGGAAAAGGTTCAACGGCTTTCGATAGATTAGTACTCTCCAGAATACTGACTCGTGATCTTATCAACAAGGCACAGATTCTGTAAAAGAATTAAATGTCCATTGCCCTTATCCAACCCCCAGATTTCTCCTTGGAAATATGTCATTATTTACTTGATCTGTTGACAAGGATCATTTCATGGAACTCACTGAAATGTGCCACATCTGCATTAGGTGGCCATCAGAACCTGAAAATGTGAACCATGATGAGGCGAGACACAGGGCCACTATATGTGAAAACTAGTCTTAGACCATTGATTTTTATACAGTCACAATATCTATGAAAGTCTGCAAATTGCCCAACTTTGCTTCATAGTCACTGGTTTATCTTCATCTTCAGTATTTAGATCCAAAGGATCTTACCTATATGGAGCTTTGTTGATGGTGCTTGGTCTCTGAACTGTAGCCCTGGTTCAACCATGGCTTGTCTTCGAGCTCGGCTCTTTGATATTTGCTTTCCCTGGGTCCCGAATAACCTTTTCGACTTTTGTTGAAAATGTCCCAAACTTGTTTTTGCTTATTAGTTGTCGATAGCCAACTCGGACTGTCTACATCATGCCCAACTATCTTTATGCTCATTGGCTCTGTAAATACGTTGACTTATTGACCCTACCTTGCTCCATTGATTTGTTTGTGCATGGATGCCCACAAGTCATCAATTTTCTGCCAACTGAACGCGCTTGTGCCACTTGTCATGCACACATTTGCTCTTTAGATCCTCTGACCCTTTGACCTCTACTCGCCATTAGATCTGAATGATCGATCAAACGCCAACCATTGATCTACTAAGGCCCACAATTTGAAAGCTAACAACTACTTCATGATCTTAAAATTGATGTCCTCGCTCCCGTCAAATGACGTTCGCGTGACTGTCATTGACAGTCATGTGACCGTCAAATTTACACTCAATTGGATCTGTCTTGCTCTTAACATTGACGTCCCGCCCACTGTCATTTAGCATTCCACAAAATGTTATTGACATCCCGCAGACCATGAATTTAAAGCTCATATGGATTTCTACAGTGGCTTTAATTTGACTCTCGCGCAAACGTCTTATGTTGTAGGTCCTACTTCAAATCCCTATAACTTGAAGCGTAGGAATCATGTAGGCACCAAAATTGTTGGAGATGTTCTTGAGGTCAAAAGGAGCAAATCCTTTTGATCCATTGATCCTAAAAGATTTATGAGTGAAGATATAAAATGCTCCAGTTGAATGGTCCAAATGCTTCTATGTGACATCCTGGGGACGGTCGAACTCAAATGGCTAAGTATAGAAAACTTAGTGAAATCTGATTGAAGAGCCAACTTTACACATGCATAACTTCATTTGCGTTTCGATGGATGCTCTGGGACTTGGTGCCTAGAAACCTGGGACCAAAATGAGCAAACCCATGTGATCATTTTCTCCAAAAACTGTTACACGTGAGAGATCTAATACCAGAAAAGTGCCCACTTGGCTCTGTTGATCCCCTGTGAAAATGGCTAAGTATAGAAAAACATGCAGAGAGTGACTGAGGAGGGAACTTTGGACCTCAATATCTTTTGATGTGCTTTGGTGGACTTGAGATTTGGCGCATATGATCTTGGCACAAAAGTGAACAAACCCATATGACCGATTCTTCTTGACCCGTCCACATGTACGAGATATGGCCTCGGCAAAATGCCTACTTGGACTTTCTGCTATTGGACCCAAATGTCAAGATGAACCCACAATGAAGAACCGGATGTATCCCTTGCATTCCCATATTCATTCCAAGCATTCTTGACCTCTTGTAGGGCCTCTACAACCCGTGGACTTGTTCAGTGAGCTCAAAGTGTTTCAAAAGATTTGCACTCTGCATGGTCTCATTTGGGTCCACTTATTCAATACAAAGCTCTGTTCACCTTGAGTCATTGGACCATGCATATTTTAAAAGCAACGATCATCCCTTGTGCTTAAAATTGACACTTGTGGGGCCATCCTAGACTTTTAAATTCAAACGCCTATTTTCCTTGAAAATGGACCCTTTCGAAACCTTGAATTGGACCATTTTCCCTAGAAATGACCCTTTCAAGAAAATTGTATAGGGCACCTCACTGCAAAAAGATCCTTCAGGACTTCATCTAGGGCACTATTTCTCTGAAAAAAATACCCTTTGGAAAAAATGTATAGGACCATTCATTGAAAACTAACCTTTCGAAACTTTTGAAAATGGACCACTTTGTCGAAGAATGCCCCTTCAGAGCTTTAGAATGGTTCACTTTCTCAAGAAAAGACCCTTCGGGAAAATGTTTTGACCACTTGGAAAAGATATCCTTCAGAAAAAGTGTTTTGGATACTTGGCTTCAAAAGTACCCTTTGGGATTTCTAAAAAGGACCATTTCATTGAAGAGTTATCCTTCGAAAAAATTGTATATGACCATTTCATTGAAAAATTATCCTTCAGGAAAATTGTTCAGACAATTTTCACGAAGGAATTGTGTCCTTAGAATGTCCCTTCGGCCCTTTGAAATAGTCTTTTGCCTTTGGAAAAGTGTCCTTTCTGAAAGAAAAGTACCCTTCGAAAACCCTGAAGTAGACTATTTCCCCGAGAAAAGTACAGTTCGAAAAAATTGTTTGGGACACTTTGCTCGAGAAAGTGCCCTTCGGGGTTTTTTGCAAAGGTCCAACTCCTCTGAAAGATATCCTTTGAAACTTTTGTAAAGGACCCCTTCGAAGAAATGACTTTTTGGGGAAATTGTTTCGGACAAAATGTCCGAAACAATTCCCGACACTTAAACAAAAAGCCCGAAACACAAATCCCGAAAGAATTTCAACACTTATCCAAATAAAAGGTCCAAAAGAATTCAAGTAAACACTGAGTGCAAAAGGGGTTTTGTACTTAGATTTTATTTGAACTGCACTTGAAAATTTGCTTGATCCTTGAAGGCTCGAACACTGTGAAAACTATTTAGCTACCTGCTCTTTGCAACTGTAGAAAAGAGAACCCTGCTCCTTCCACTGAACTCTTGGACTAGGCATATTTTTTGGAATGTAAACCAAATTTGGTCAACAAGGCCCTTTTACATTAAAACTTGTGCTTGCTAAGAATTGAAGTGAATAAATAAAAACTAGTATAATGCCATATTAATAAACTGTGACAGGCTACAGCTACAAATTTATAAAATTATCATGGCCATTAAATGTTGCCCTGTTGCCAAATGCTATATATAACCTGAACCCTGAATGCAAAACAGATAGGAACATTCAGGTATAGCCTAAAATACATAATATGGTGTGTTGGCAGGGTTGCTTCTATTTTACTTTCCTTTTTGCAAAGGTTCAGATATATGGGAATTGAAGAATGGATATTATATATACTGGCCTATCTAGAGCCCTCTTGTTTAGCTATCTGAAGGCCTGTTCATACTGCTAGATAAATTAGATAGTTTCCAGAGGTATTATCCAATCATATCAGGTGTTGCACCCTATTCCATCAACAGATTCTCATTAAAAAAAACATCTAGACAAATTGTTAATACTGAGACATGCATGTTGATGCACAACAAGCAGAAAAACCATTAGCTAAAATATTCTTGGCAATTTCTCGTTTATTAAACAATTTAATGACAGAAAACAAAAAGCCACACTTTTGGAATTGCAACTCCCTGGTGATTATTAACGAGTGCTAGGAGCCACGCTGGTGTTAGCT
Organism: Torreya grandis; assembly: GCA_037957365.1. Classification (NCBI taxonomy): domain Eukaryota; kingdom Viridiplantae; phylum Streptophyta; class Pinopsida; order Cupressales; family Taxaceae; genus Torreya; species Torreya grandis. The sequence continues at coordinate 4,578,215 of JARHVA010000170.1, read as the reverse complement.
TACAACAAGAACATTCTCACTGGATAACTTATTTGACCTTCTATGGAAGTTTTCTAGCCAGACCCCAATCAGAGATTACTTTCCATGTTTTGAAAATATATTGGGAACTTGCTAAACAACTGCCTACCTTTTACATAAAATGTATCTGGAAACCACTGTGATTTATCCACTTTTCAAAACATATATCTGGAAACCACTGTTTTCTATCCACTTTGCAAAACATATATCTGGAAACCACAGCGTTCTATCCACTTTGCTAAACAAATTCGTACCTTGTAAAGCAGGATGACAAAACTAAAATGTACAGAATTTACTTCCTAATATAGATTGGCACAATATGGTTCATTATGTACATAAAGGCATGCACTCAAGATTATAGCAAGGGCTTCCTAAAGCAAGAAGCCCGGGACCCAACCCACAAGCAATTGTACAATTGAAAGGCAATTCAGAAACTTGAATTGGATGATCTCAGTCACATTTCTCCAGAACATTCATAAGAACTTCCTGTATTTAAAAATGTCTTTGAACTACAAGCTTAACTGCTTTACCATCCAAGGACTTTAAGATGCCAATGCATTCCTGTAAATCTGCATCACAAGTTACTAAAACCCACTCATGGTCATCATCCAAATACTTCAGATCAAATGTACCCAATTCTAACTGAAACCTTTTTGCTACTTCATCTCGTAGTTCTGAGACGCCTGCATTCAAAGGCAATCGAAATCGAACAGTGTCACATTTGTATGTTGCTTTGAATACAGTTGATCTACTCTCATCTTTGATAAGCCTACCTCTGTGCAATCTACAGGCTTCATTGATATCTCTTGTGTCAAATCCATGCTCTAGAGATGAGTAAATGTCCAGGTTTTCAGACTTTGACAAAATACCTTCCGTGCAAAATGGATCCTCATCACTACTGTGTCTAGACTTGGTGGGAATGATGCGGAAAGTAGTTCGTCTTTTTTGCCTGCTAATTTCCCCATTATTAATGTGTTCCAATTTGGACTTGAAATTTTCTCTAGCTCCGGAATCTAGAAATGGTGTTGACCGAGAAAATGCAGTGAAAGTTCTTGGGTCCTTCAGGGGAACTTCATTTGCTCTGAAATGACTTTGAATCATGCCATGACAGGAAGCTTGAGCTGCTGCTTCTCCAATACTGTATTTAGGTGAAACACTATTCCTTGGTGCAGCAATGCCATTAGTAGCTGTATTTACACAAGGATCGTGTCCATTTTCAACTTGATAAGCAGTTTGGCCTATACTTCCTTCTAACATAAAGTCTTTACCAGGTACATCATGACCCATATTAGAATGCATTTCTTGATAAATATGAGTACTCCCTTGCTTTCTGGGTTCTAATATGGAAGACAGATTCATAAAATTGCTCAGTGCGAAGCCATCCTTTCCAGGAATATTGGTTTCAACACCAAAATTATCTTCAATATTAGATGGGGGAATGATGTCAAGAACATTATTAGTAGCACTTGGAATAATAGTGGGAAAAGAATTCCTCTGAACAGATGAAACATTACTTGTAGGTAAAGTTGGTACCATAGCTGCAGATGCTAAACCAGTTGTAAGTGTTCCAACATTAAATGCTCCCTCTGCACCATGTACAGATTCAATAACTGCCTGTATTTTCTTCAGTGAATGGTTCACCTTGTTAATCTTACGAGATGGCCACCTAGAAATCCCATGCTGCCTGCAAATCCTTTTCAATGTCGTTGGGCAAACTGTAATATAGAATCAATAAATATTTCAAACATAAGATGATAGGTAGCTGTACAAACTGTACCTGCATGCTCTCAGAAAGCCAAGAAAACTAGAACAAGAAAACATAATTGTGCAAGACTTATGTCTTAACTTGCAAATAATTACAAATATGCAGCTATTCTTTTTTTCTAAATGTTAAAACCATATATACTTTACATGATAATGACAAATGTCAATCGCATGAGTAGGTATTAATTGCTAAACAAACTAACTAAAAGCAAGTATTAGATCTGAGTCACGAATTGTAAGCAGGAATGAATAGGCAGTAACGTGTAGTAGAATTTTGAAAGATAGTAAACACAGTTCCTTGATTTGTAATTATCACTTGCATCCTAGATCAAAAAGAAAGGACAGTTAATATATCAACCCAAACAATAATCATATAATATATCTGGTTTGTACCCTTTGTTGTTTAAAATCTGTCTCTGGGAAATCACTTCGTAAAAAAGCTTACAATGCAAGTGTGTTCCCAAAAAGCTCCCTGGTAAAGTATCATTGTGGATATGTATACGAGTCCTCTGTATCGTGTTTGTTTAAGTAACTATGTATATGTATATGAGTCAAAAGACCTTAACCTAATTTAGGGCCTAATCCAGTACGATTTATATAACAAATAAATACTTGTTTGTTAAACTTCAATATGAAGGGATTCAGGTCCAAAAAGATCACATATTGCCATCCTTATCTTTTCATTTCCTAAGCTTGGGCCACAATTTTAAGATTTTGAAACATGGGTGCAATTGGCTATAACCACGGCTGAAGCAAGTACATTGGCATGAATATGTGAAACATCTGATACGCTATCGAGATAATCAGTTTGGAACACAACCCTGGTTTAGTTCTCTCTTAATGAACAGGATCACGCAAAATCAAGCTCAAAATTTGTTAACAGCATTTGTAAAGACAAGCCTTCAAGAATTACCCATTACAGTAAATGAACTATGCTAACACATGAAGAATCAGAATCCCATCTATCTGATCGCTTGATGCGATATGGAACTACATTACACGGCACATGTTCCTTTTGGGCATAGTTTCCTGCAGAATTAACCGACCTATAGCATCAAATTGGAACACCATCTTCTTTACTAAGTGTCACTAACATATATTGGCCAAACCTCCATGCACTAATGCCAGGTAGTCCACCTACCAATCCACGTGAGGAGCAAAGATGGCAATGACAAAACATAATTGACCATCCTAATGTAGTTACTTATTGTATGCACATTCAAAATACAATGTTCAGAAAACAGATACTACACAAGTTTATGAAGATAAAATATCTCTAGTGTAGATATGAATGGCAACATTGAGGGTCTCCCTGTGCACATGATTTCTTATGGTTGGATGGAGCCAAATATGGACACTTTAGACGGGAAAAATGAACAAATTAAAGTTGCCCAAAACTATTTTGATAGAATAATACCTGATTGGCATCCTCGGGGTGATGCCCATCAAACAAACATACATGTAAGAAATGCTTAGTATATTATTTGTATGCGCTATAAAAACCAACTACTTTTGAAGAATATAAATGAATATTATAATATGTGCATTTTAGGGATTACACAATTTGAGCTCGCATCTAATCAAATAGATCATGAACAAGACTATGAAGAATAAGTTAAGTGAGTGGAGTGTCATACCATTGGGACTTGCCTATAGAAAAAGAGAGGAAGGTTGGCATGCAAGTAAAAATGATTATATAATAAAATCATAGTTGCCAAGAGACAGGTACGGGTACAGGGAGACGACTAGGGTATGCCTTTTTAAAAAAAATGGGAGACAGGGGTACGGGGAGACAATTATATATATAATTTAAATATATTAATATTACAATTATATATATTCATTATTATATGAAAATAATAAAAAACCAAAAAATATGGTACTACTGATGGAGGCATGGGGGTACGGAGAGACGGGTACGGGGGTACGAGGGGTACGGGGAGACGCATCTCAAGGGGTAGGGGACGCGTCTTCGTGCAACACTGAATAAAATGTATCAAAAATTTGTGCACAAGTTAAATAACATAAGATTATCTTTGTTGCAGGTACAAAGGCCATTGTCCACATCTTGAAGGATCGAAACTATATGCAAATGTTGAGACAGGATATAAACAATATGAGTTGAAAAGAAATGATGATCGCATCAACACTCATAATCGTCATGTGTTGCAAACGTGGCGTGCCAATGTAGATTGGCAACAAGTTCTTTCAAATAATGTCGTCAACTACATTGCAAAGTATACTACAAAAATAGAGAGAAGTTCAAAAACATATCAACAAATGCTAATGCAGATATTGAAAATCCTAAAGAACCTGTCGCATGAATATATAGATACCTATTAACCGAAACAATTATTGAACTTCCTTTGGTTGAGTGCAGTAGAAAATTTGTATCATTGAATGTTGGGCAAAAGGTTTTTAAACTGGTATTAAAATTAGACGCTGAAACTAAAAGGCACGAAAAATCCATAATTGATGGATACATTGATAGATCTCACATAATGGAACATGTACACCACTCATTGAAGCCTCTAGATCTAAGTTGCACAATCCTAAAATTCTAAGAGGCGAAAAGTGGAAGCCGAGAAAAATGGGAGCTATAGTGAAGGTATGGCCAAGGTTTTGTAGCATCCCTAAACAAGGCAATTAACAATTTGTGGACTTCTATTGGTGGGAGTTACTATTTTAAAAACCATTTCGTGATATAAAGAGAGATATTGGCTCTTGAGGATGATACAATCAAAACCAATTGTAATCAATTTCAATATAATCCTTGGCATCCAATGCGGATTATTGAAACAAAAAATGAGATTCAAAGAAAATTAGAGGATGAAAATGAGGATATCATCCAACAAAACACCATTCAACATGAGTGGGAGATCGTATCAGGGCTACACCAACGATAGCATTTGCAAGTTTATGAAATTGATATGTTGGGTCGAAGGGATCTTGATAGGTAGAACCTTGGAATACAGAGTACCAAGGTGAAGGACAAACGAAGAAAGCTCTCAAATTCATAAGCATGGCAAAAGATGATATATTACTGTTATCACCCAAAGCTTGCACCCTTGAGGATAATTCGTGGTATGGAAGTGCTTGGAGCTCGACAGCGCTGAGCGGGAACGAGCATTGGGCGCAAACAGGCACTGGGCTCACCCGAAGCTTGCACCCTTGAGTAATTCGTGGTGCAAAAGTGATTGAAGCTCGGCGCAAGCACTAGGTGCGTTGTGAGGGCATGTTCAAGACCTCTCGCATGCATGGATAGTTCAAGGCTTCGGTGCAACAATGGGACGGTCCCCCAAGGTGTGGGATTCTTACACTCCTTGGGACGAACCTCCGGAGAAGGCCGACTTCCTGCTGATCTAAGTGCATCTGGTTTAGGCCCAGCGCACAGACCTACAAAGAGCAGAAAGGAAATCTACTGCTAATGCTAAACCTAATCTCAACAAAGGAAAAAAGGAGAGAGAGTGTGAGGGGTTTGTTGAAAGGAAAAGTGGTGATGCACCAAGAAAAGAGTGAGGACCCCTAAAGACTTACAAAACACGAAGCAACTGCATAAAATGAGAAACTATTACATAGTCCCCAAAATATACACTACTTGCATAAGTATTTTGCATGGAGACGTGGGAACACAATGCAGTGCTAACGGTCCACAAACAGTCCACAAATAGGGCGCGCATAGCTTGGGTGCACGCAAAGTACGACCTGCAAGAGAGCCAAGTTCTACATGGGTGTGAATGCATGGGCAATAATACAAGGGAAAATACATCCACAAACAAAGATCAACAACCATTAAAATACACACAGAATGAAAGAATCATGGAGAGAGGTAAACTTAGTCTTTTCATTAGTCACTGGGTTCAGGCAACAAAGGCTTCATGAAGGACAAATCTTAGCAGTATTTCTATGCCTACAAAATGTTCACCCTTATACAATGACCCAGCTTTTATAAATACGAGAAGCCCATGGGTCAGTAATTACATTGGAGAAATACAGATGAGAGGATTAAAAAGAAGTTAGAGCCCATGCTTATTGAATTCTAAATGCAATCCGGACATGACGGTAGTTGGAGGGATTCCTTGGGATCTGTTGGACGTCATGTCCTGCCATTTGCTGCAGGTCCCCATGCTCACTTGACCAACAGAATTGAATGCTCATATCAAAGGGTGGTTGAGATCTACATTGGGATTTGTTCCTTGGCCATGCTCTTTTGTCTTATTAGCTGTCGGTTCAATCATTATGTCAATCAAAGCTGATTGTTTTTTATTCTACAACTTAGATCAAATTTGTCATTTTGGGCGAGGTTTGACACTTGACAGCTATTGCTTAATCGCCCATCCAGGTGGCTTTCACCGCCGAGCACTGGGCGTGAGTGGGCACTAGGCGCAAACGGGCATTGGCACAAATGGGCATAGGGTGCGAACGGGCATAGTGCGCGAATAGGCACAAGATGCGGACTGGCATTCGGCCGCATTTACTGAGTACTTATGCGGCAATCCCAAATCCATTTTGAATGTGCACACTCCCTTGTGCCCTTGTCTTTGAGCATTCATCCTTGGGCACAGATCCTTGCGAAGGCCAAAATCTTAGCAAAGCGCGAAATCTTGATTCCTTTTATTCTAGCCTCCTCATGAACTCCATGCGAACCTTGAGGAACCATGCTCGATGAAGCACTACTTTGAGTCTGGGGGTGGTCTTTCTCTTTGCGTGCATGCACATCGTGTTAGAGGAGTTCAAGGTCATGGTGACTTGAAAGGTCAACACTAGCACTAAAATAAAGGCCATCTAATTTTTGCTATGAAAGCCTCAGTGAGAAACAAAAAAAAACCACTGATATAATTATTAGACATTATAATCGAGAACAGACCACACCTCCATTGCATATGATAATCCAAGGAATGGTAGGAACAGGGAAATTTTATCTTATTGGAGGGATTAAGCTAGCACTGCAAGAGTTAGCACCACCACAGTGTAAGCCCCTCCTACTACTTGCTCCAACTGAAGTTGCAGCATTCAACATTGGTTCGTCTTCAAAACATACAACCTTGTGAATGCCTATTGCAAATTTTGAGAAATTAAAAGGGACAAGGTTAACAAGCTTTCGAAAATAAATCCGACACATTAAATGTATTTTGATTGATGAGTTGAGCTTTATAGGTCAAAAGATGCTTCAAAATATAGATTTTCGACTATGCCAAGCATTTCCAAAAAACAGTGATATGTGCTTTTGTGAAAGGTCTATGATATTCATTGGAGATTTGGGACAATTGCCTCCGGTAATGGATAAATCTCCATATGCAAGCATACCGCAAGCAAACTTATTATGGCAAAACTTCAAAACAATTATTACTCACAAAGTGAAGAACAACAACGAATAACATCACAAATCTAAGGGACGCACATTCAACCATTGAAGATAGGCAGATGTTGATGACTAGAATTGATGCTTCAATTGATATGGTTGAAAAGAAGGAATTTAACAAACATATACATTTATTTGCAACAAATGACAATGCGTGTCAACATAATAAAATAAAATTTTATACATTGAATCACTCTATTGCACGAAGCATCACAACTAGAGGATGGAACAACAATGTTGCGGGATTGGATGATGAATAATTGGAAGTTGAATTGTTGATGGCTAATGGCACAAAGGTCATGCTCACTCCAAAATTATGGACATAAGCAAGTCTTGCCAATAGTGCATGGATATTTTAAATCATTGTCTATAAACCAAGAGCGGCACCACCAACATATGTAATGGTTCATTTTGATAACTACGCAAGTATTCTTTTTGTTGATGCAACTCCAACTATAATTCCAATCACCCTATAGAAAGGGGTCATTGTGTCAATCGCCTTTGAAATTGGTATGAGGATTGACAATCCACAAATCATAGGGCTTAACACTTAACAAAGCCAAAATTGATATAAGACTTACATAAAGACAAGGTTTGACTTTTGTTGCTATATCATGTGTCAAGTCATTACATGGACTGAGTTTACATAGGACTGTTTTGAGAGATTGAAGAGTGGAAAAGCAGTGGTGAAAAGAAAGGGGGAACAAAGGCTTTAATCTTTGGAGGAACAAATGTATACATGAGGATGGATATCATAAGTATTTTTCCAATGCAAATATATCATATATGCACATTCATATTTTACTAGAATTGTGTTACTCTCTATTTCCCATTTTAATATTGCATTAAGTGAAATGAAAATGGATATCAAAAATAGTTATAGTTTCAATGATATATTTCAATTTAAACAGATCTCATTATATAAATTTATATACAAAAAAATATCTTAAAAAAAAAATTATGAACAATAAAAAAATATTTTTTATTTTTACCTTATGTGGCTGCAAATGCTAGTAGCTCATATATCTTAAATACATATTTGTTAAACACCAAGAGAGATCAACTTTGAGGTGCCTATATTAAATGTTAGTTTTTATATTATGGACCACGTTACTGTTGTGAGACGAGGCGCCCGAACATGGATCATGCTCTTACAAGTGCAATCTTTCTTCTATATCATGTTTGATATTGAAAATTTAAAACTAAAAAGACTCTAACCTAATTTAGAGCCTAAATTAGTAAGGTTCAAATAGCAGAGAAATACTTATTTGTTAAAACCCAAACATCAATATTAAGGGATTTCGCTCCAAAAAGATTGCATATTGTTATCCTTGTCTATTCATTTCAAAAGCTTGAGCCACATTTTAAGATTTGTAAACATGGGTCACGAATGTACCCCATAATTGGTTATACCAAAACCTCACCACATGCCCACTAGAGTTACAGGGCGCCTTAGTGTTGTGTAGACAACTAAAAATGGTCCCAAGGCATTTATTTGTCATAAAATTACATTGTTCTAGGGTACATGTGTGTTTATTGATTATTGGTCCAAATTATGCTCTATTGGCATGTTTTTCCCCATGTTTCTAGTTGTTTCCTACCATGTTCCCTCTCTTTTTCTCTCTCCTGCCTCCTGCTCTCTCCTCCCTCCCTGTTTCCCTAAGATTCTAGAATTTTTCCTAGAATCGTGCATTGTATATTTCTTGGGCCCCAAAAATGTACATTGTACATTTATTGGGAATCAAAAACATAGAGTACAAATGTAATGCCCCGCCCACTGATACAAGGCTTTTGTGGGATATTGACCTTATCCTCACCTTGCTTGCCTTTGCACGTGTGTGCGAGTTAATGAATCTGCCCTATAGACATGACTATGGCATAGCAAAAGAGCTAATGTGATTGATACTCGAGCATGGCAGCATGTTTAGCCACTCATGGCTTGCATGGTGTTGTACTACGAACTTAGAGTTGGCTATGCTTGGACGAGCTCCATTAGTGGATACTAGATAGTGGCATGATTGGATAAATGTTGTTGGTGGTGGTTGGTCGTAAAGACCTTATTGCCTTCCTTTCTTCTTGAATGACCTAAGGGTCAATAAACAAAAAAGTGAAGGTGAAAAACACACTTGGCCTATAACACCACTTCAGAGAATACATGGTGTTGTCTCCTCGTCTCTGAATGGATATCAGTGTATATATTGCGATCGTGGTATAATCCCGATCAGCATCCCATATGGATTACTTTACACTGGATGCAGTATGTTGTCTTCCTCGTGTTTTCCAAGCCTTGGACGAGGTATATTTCATATCACTGAGTAGTGAATCACTTTTGCTTAGGCGAAGACACGTTGTAGAGATGACCTCCCTTTTTACTCTAGTGAATCTGGTATGCATCCAATTTGCGTGTTTGTTTAACAAATTCATAAGTTAGGATATTGAATAGCTTGGGAAGCAGTCTTATACCAACTAATTATGGGACATCTCCTTCATCTTTCAAGCTTGTCAATAGTAGCAAGCAATCTCGTGATACGAGTAAGTGTCGTCTTGGGAAGCTAGCGGTTCATGGATGGTCATCAGCGGAACAGATAACTCCCGGATTGGGAGGAAGCAATGGTTGCCAATACGATGAAGTTTAGGAGGAGGTAACAACCATTGGTCGTATATAATCGTATTGATTATGTAGTGATTCAATGTGTAATTGTACTTCATAACCAAGGTTGTAGGTTAACAAAACATGCACTAAGTTAAGTGCTTGCTAACGGAAATAACTATGGTAAGTATTAAGAAAAGAGCTTTAGTATATCATAAGCATTCCTATAAATATTATAACATGAGAAACATTATAACAATGATTATAATGTTGAACCATGCCATCTCTTTAATTAAGGGCTTTATTGCTAGTTACACCATTCTTTATTGAAGCGCAGTTTTTGTGGTCTTTGGGAAGTGGGAGAGATTTGGAGAATGTGACCACCTTCTTCTAGGTATTGCTGAGGAACCCAATGCATTTGGGGAGTGTGAAAGGAATATTGGTCTTAGAAATCAATCCTATTAATGGCCTTGATAATGCCAATCGTCATGATTCTGCCTTGGGAAGTCAAGACAGAAAGACAAAGATAAGTGCTTAATCAGGGAGGAAGAATGATTAGGGGGACTTGCCTTGCTCAGGAAGGAGGTGGAGAAGGCAGGGCGCAACAGGAGTATGCAGCAGTGAGAGGTGTCATGGTCAGAAAATGGAAGGAGCTTCCAAGGACAGATCAGGCATGTTTTCTCTGAGAATATTTCTTGATATGTGATTTGAATATTCTGACTTAATTAATTTATTACACCGCATACGAATAAAAATCTGGTGTCTTTCAGAACTGGGTACTCAGTAAATCCGAATTCAAGATCCCAGCAATATGAACTCTTTATTTTATGCAAATAAAATGGTCTTAGGAGGCATAAATTCTACATCCAGATATGATATTCTTGTTACAAGTGAATCGCCAAGTCTTTATACCTTCGTAGTATGAAATATGCAGCGAATTATGTGTTTGCTTGGGTTCAATAGCAGAGACATATTGCAGGAATTAATATCAGTCTAAGGCTTGCATAGACTGTAGAAGATGAACTTCGTTGTATGAGGTATTTTTTATGTGTGTCTAGATTTGATAATGTGACCAAGACTAAACAAGCACTGAGTGCTGAAGAAAGGAATTCTTGTGAGATGTCTTAACTGGACATATAAAACGCCCTTGAGTCACTGGTTTCAGTTAAGAATATTGAATTATTATCATTTGGGCCTCTAAATACATTTTGTCCCTTTAAAATCTAGGGACATCTATTTATGTCTTATGCGCCTTGACCACAAGAGATCCTACAGCATATACAATCATTGATATTCTGCATTTAGGGTTAATAAGTCCTGTAGCGAGGGGTCTTTGTTCTTCATATATCACCCGATTAATTGCTCCTTTTAGTATGACTGAGGACTTAGTGGATGATGAAACTTTGCCCAATGTTATACAACCACTCTTTACCCATTTACAATGCTTCCTGTTATTGCACTGTTCCCAAATCCATAAATTATTTAAATAGTCTGATATGTACTTTTAACTCCCGATGTGGGCCAGTGGCAGCTGTCTACAGCCTGCTGTAACGATGCAATTCCCTTTTTTGAAGTGCAAAATGGAGATGAATCATAATTCGTTTTGGTACATGAGGTACCATTTTAGCTGTAGATTTTATATGCAGGACTCAATATATGGCTACCTAACCAAGCTACATGCCTTTCTAATTACCTGAAGTTTTAAATCGATGCTAGTAAGTGTTTGTGATGTCGGCTGCGAATCACGGTTTCAAAAATACGTCAATATGGTAGAAACTATGTTTCCTCCTTAAACGTGGATTTAGGTACCAGGCTGGGAGCTTCCATACCCCTCCCAAATTAAGGATGTGGCTGTATGTTTTACTCCTCCTCGTTTTAGGAAGTTTCAGAATAAAGCTTCGCTGGAAATATAATTGGAAATACTCTTACCATGGGAAAACATATTTTTATAATTAATGGGAGTGATGAATTTGCTGTACAAATATAAAGGATTTACAATAGATTAATTTTCTCTATGAAAGATATTGTGGCAGTATAAAATGCGGGTTTTATGTCATTATTTCTGGGGACAGTTTTCTTGCTTCTGAGCAATAGGATATCCAATAAAATTGAACACTCGTTCTCTCCATATGCCACGTAGGCTGGGCAAGTAATATACTCTTTCATTTCTTTCTTCCTCATTTTGTGGGTGGAACTCTTTGTATTTTATAGTTACTCTATAATCTTTACTTTTACTAAGTAACTTGAACCGAGTTAGTTTGGCCACAAACACGTGCCCCACCCTCCTCTGCATTATTTTCATTGCGAGATAATAGACAGGCATGTTCGTTCATCTTGGAAATGGTATAGTTATTTTTTAGATATATTGTACGATGATTTGAAGTGAAGAAGACTATACTAATTTCATAGATTGTTATTATGATGCAATGTGGCTATAATATAAATATGACTTATTTAAATGTAGTATAATGCAATGGTACCTTAATGAGGCAACAGGAGGTAGTCCCTAAAACTAAATGTTTGATAGGATCAAACAGGTGACTGTATTTTTCAATAAAAGCATTTAGCGTGATTAGATTAAAGATTTTTTTTATTTGAAATCCTTTCCTACAAATTAGAGTATGGTGCCTCTATTAACATTTCTTGATTATTATGGAAGTTAAAAGTTAGTAGTTCCTAGTAGTTTCTTGGAGATACATGCCAGTTTATAGCTGACGTGACTTGCTGTTCATGTAGTGCAGGATGGAAGTGATCGGAAATTATACAGAATCAAGGAACTTCTCTTTATGATGATAAACACATTGATTGGACTGTATTGCTAATATGTTTCTGTTCAAGCAGTTAGTAGTGTAGAAGAATATACGTATATAAAATATTCCCCTACCTTTCGAAGGGTAGTATTCTAGGATGTATCTTGATATACTTGAGAAAGGAAATTAGATTCTTTGTTGTTTGAACTTCAGCTTGGATGTTATGAATAAGTTCAGATAAGGAGAATATATTATTTTTCTTCTTGCATTATATGTTGCATTGCAATCACTAATATGGAAGGATTGCGAACAACTGGGGATCATAAATGGTTTGACTCATTTTTTTTATTTTAAGTTACTTGATTTGAGATGAGAAACAAACCGCATATAAAACTCCTTGACCTAGAAACTTTAGCCATTTTCCTTATCCTCTAAATCCGCTTATAAAAGCAAATGACATTCCTCATTGATTATATTGCCTTAAGTCCTTTGAATATCCTGTTGAAGCGATTGGTTACTTATAAGCTTAATATTGATACCCTAGAGGAATCCATGAATTAAAATGAACCTTTTGGGCACTTCCTTTAGGAAAACTTATCAAATGAATTATTAATGAAAAAAAGGCCTCCATCTGTGAGTTGAAATTAACTAATTAAAATTCAGATGCATCATGTAACCTTGTTTTCATCTAATTGGTTGATTAGAAATTGTGGGCATAGGGAGATCGATATGTCTTAACCAGAAAATTGGATCTTGATAAAATTAGTAATTCATGCAAAATGGTAAAGTGAATGACCACAAGTATCGCTATGCGGAGGCTGCATTCAATTATATTAGTATCTATACTTGAGTGTACTTGACCAAACCTTCCTTATGATTGTTCCCACCTTAGAGGAAGCAAATAAAACAATGCTAAAGAGTGAAATATATTTCTTAACAATTGAGTAGGGTATATATTGTGACAATTGAGCTTGAGTGATTAACAATGGTTTGCTCAATAAACCCTTTGTGATGAAATCTAAAATTCTAATAAGCCTAGGTTGAGTAATGAAGTCTATATGTATGAATGAGATCAACCCCTTAGTGCATTGTGAACTAGTGGTCGGTAAGAAGCCTATAAGAAGGGAATAGAATAATAAACTTGTGTCATTTGTTAACATCCTATTTCTTATTGATAGGAATGGTCTCTTGAATCTAATTAATATCATTCCGTCAATACACATGCTGTAAAAGGAATATAAGTCTTCCTAGTATTTAATGTACATAATATTGAACAGTGTATAATTGGTGCTCGTAGGGTGATCCTCAAATGAAGTAGAATGTTATAGATAAGCCCTTATAGTTAATATCTTGTTGCTTTCATTAAATGTGTTAGAATTGTATCAGTTAAATGCTATGCATTGTTAATTACAAACAAATTGGTGGCTGTATAACTAAAAGCGAATACTCTAGCCCTACGTTTAGGCTTATCGTTCATGCTTCTCTTGGATTAAATATATCTAACGACTCTATAAGCATGCCTTCAAACATATAATGAATTATAAATTCTAACCTCTTCCATGTTATCTTGTACAGGTTGGGAAAACATTCATCCTTAAGACTCTTCCAACTTTAGACCATGTTACAATGTAATGGTGATAGGCTTGAACTTTGCCTCCATTAGAAAGCTAATATAACCTTGAGTTATTACTATTCCTTGTTGATAAGGACTTCAGAATTATAAAACTTCGATGAAGACTTTCTATCATATTTTGATCATAATGCGATAAATGCATCATGATATCGTAGTACTCTATATAAGAAATGTTGTCTCCCTGACCTCAATAAGAAGCGAAGCAAACATAGTGTGGGGTTGTATATTCTGGAGGATGAATGACACATCGAGGATTGTCTCCTTGAGATGTTACTCTTTCCATGTGGTTTGGGAATTGAGGGATGTAAACATTAGTTGATCGTGGGTGAAACCAACTTAACAGAACATCTTAGATCCTTCACTTATTTGCAGTTCTTGAATAACCTCCATTCTGTTGATAGCTTGTGCTACTAAGTAGTCACGACATCAGTTCTTGGCAGTAAGCAAATTGTACTATTCGCTAAGGAGATTCATTCCTTCTTATCATCTTCTTCTTGAAAGACGTAAGTAGTAAGAAATAAAAAAGTTGGTCGTGTTTTTATGGTGTGTGGTGTGGAGTGCGTTACAACGCATTTCTAGGGTTGGGCCCTTTTCACCTTTCTTTGGGTTTCCCGAGAATTGTGGTTCTTGATTTGTCAATGTTTTCGCTCGTTATGTGTCAGCATGCGCACCAATTGGGACCTAATTCGAATTCAAGAAGTGTATAAATACACAAATGCATTAGCACATTTTGGACATACAATGAATGAGCACAAGCAATCATTTCAAGCATTTAGAGCATCCATTCAAGAATCTAAGGAAATATAAAAAGCATCTAGCATTTACTACTGCAATCTAGAGGGAATCGAGCATTCATTTTAGTGCTAAAAGTCATAGTAGATGTAAACACTGCTCACATTGGAATGCTAGGCTGAACCGCATTATACTTGGCATGGTGATGTGAATATTGTGAACCGTTGAAAACCTCTTGACCCTAAACACAAGTCCCAGAACCAATATTTTCCTTATCCTCTACAAGGTCAGCTGCCCTATTAGGTTTTGAAGGAGATCACTTTCCCAAGTATCTGTGTAGAACTTCAGAAAGACAAATGAGGTTTTCGGAGCACCGAACTTGACGAACAGAGTCATCAAATCAATTTCTCCGTCTGCTATTCACTAGAAACTTGTAGTGTACAATTTTGGTTACCAAAGACGTCGAGTGTATGGTTTTGATGAGGTGCTCAAGTCACTACAAGTTTTTTAGGTTCTCACTTGCTTGCCCTAAAAAACTTGAGTTTGCTCTCAGACTATGATAGTTGTTTTGCATATTTGTGCAAAAATCAGATACTTCTCTAAACGCTGCTCTTGTCAATAATTACACTAGAAATTAAATGTAGTAATTAAGTCTGATTTTACCATTTACATCCGATTAGACTTAATTGCATGTTTATTAGTAGATGCGGTGCGATTTGACTTAGATCCATTTATTCATATTACATTATGAGGGGGATTTGAACCCGGATCATGCTCTTATAAGTGTTTCCCCCTCTCTCCTCCCCATAACCCCACCTACCAACTTCAACCAACCCCCGCCCTCCCTATCACCCCCCACCAACCCCATCTGCCACCTTGTTACAATTATACCACAACTACTTGCACTATTCAAACTATCAATTATTATTATTATTATTATTATTATGCAATACCTAATAGACAGCAGCGGAGGAAGGAATCAAATTCAATTAGCTTCAGATTACCCCTTTAGTGTATATTTCTGAGTACAAGTCATTTAAAGAAAGATTTAAGAATTAACAATCCAACCTCAACCACAATCACCAATCAATTACTGTGTTTCATAAGGAATCAAATTCAATTAGCTTCATATTACCTCTTTAGTGTATATTGCTGAGCACAACGAGTCATTTAAAGGAAGATTTAAGAATTAGCAATCCAACCCCAACCACGATCACCAATCAATTATTGTGTTTCATACTCTTAAATCACCTCGTTTAGATTCAACTTTAATTTTGAGGACTACAAAATTCAGAAAAAACCCGACAATGGAAAATATTAGCAATTTTGGCATTAAGTTTGAGAATAAAAAATAACTTAAACTATATAAAATAAATTAATTAAAGCTAAAAAAAATATTAGATAAAAATTATTGAAAAAAAATATTATATATAATTATAATTTATAATTAGTGAGAAAAAACAGTTCAAGGGGTTGTGTAATGGTAATGGGGGCCACTCATACTAACGTGACCCATGTTCAAATCTCCCTACCACAATAAGTTGGCCCACAACTCCAATGGACATGTGCCTTGGTTGCAATGTAAGGATTATGGGGTAACAATCTAGAGTGACCCATGATTTACCAATCTTAAGAATGTGGTCCAAGCTTACCCCCCATACCATGTTAAAGGTGGCCCATAACCTCATCCAAGATATACCATACAAAATAAATGAATTACAACTTAAAAAACAATAATTTAATATAACTTAACAAACTGTATAAAATCTATGTTATATGTTCTAACATATAACATAAAACATAAGACATAAATTATAAATTAAAACTCAACATAACAAACATATTATAAATCTTGAAGTTTACACTAACCTATTTGACCAACCAAAAAAACAGCAAATTTGCTGACTATGGTTCATGCCATAGTCATACCCAAACCTTATATAAGCATGAAGCATAGTTAGCGAATTTGCTCCTTTTTTGTTGGCCAAATAGATTAGTGTAAACTTTAAGACTTATAATATGTTTTTCTTTTAAATATGGGTAAAAACCGGATTTTGAAAGGCTCCAGAGCATTGTACAATGGAGCTAAAGATAAAACAATGAAGGCTCAAAAACTACACCTCTACCAGCGGCCCTTGGAACACAACTGCTAACCAACAAGGAACAAGCTGTCCAAACAACACCCAACATAGAGAACCGAGACAGCAAAACCCAGGAAAAAGAAGCAAACTATTAGCCAAAAGTCCCACCTTTCAGCTAACTGCCACTCAGGTTCCAGCAAAAACTCAGCGCTACAAACTGCCTCTATTGATCCTTTCTGAGGGAAAGTCTTTGAACCAAGGCCTTTGCTGAGACTTCCTTTCCTCTTCCTACACACCGAAGTCCAACACTTTTATCATCAAGGGCTGAAGCAGGAGAGAAAGGAATATCTATTTCGAGTTGACATGAATCCTTGCAACTTCCATTTCAACATTTCTCTTTAGAGAGAGGGCTTGAAGCTCTAGGTGGGGAGCTTGGGGCTGCCTCAAAAGCTTCCTCTGCTTGCTCCGCTACAATTGCATCATCCTTTTTTTCCGAATCTGAGTCATCCCCTTCGGATTCAGCATTGTCCACAAAAAGATGACTGGGGAGGGAATCCTTCCATCAAGTGGCTTCCTTCTTCCTTTTGGAGTTGCTGCAATCTCTGGTTAAATGGTCAGTCTCGAAGCAAACACAGCAATGGAAAGGTAGGCCCTCATAGTCGAGGGGTTGGGTCCAAGAGCAGTCTTCAACTTTCAGATAGATTTTTCCAATAAAGTCCTTGGAATTGTCAATGTTAACTAGGATTCTTGCATAAGCTGTGTGTGAAAACGAGGATGTGACAGGGTCAGCCTACTGAAACTCACCTATGGAGTTACCTATTGCCTTATAGCAAAGGTTGGACCAAAACTGTAATGGAAGATGGGAGAGGCAAACCCAGATAGGTCTTATGTTGAAAGGTTCGGTGAAGGGGTTGAAGTTTCGGAACCAAGGTTTCATCACAAGAGGGTGGTGGTCAAAGCTCCACATCCTAGATTGTATTTCCTCCTTGTCCTCAATACAAGCAAAAATTACAATGAAAAAGCTTTTTGCACTAGGGTATAAGTCCAGCCTACCTTGCATGAGGGGTTGCCACTGCTCTGAGATCCAAGCATGAAGATCAGAAAGTTTAGGCCAAAGATTAGCAAATCTGCAAATGATGCCCTTCAAGAACTACTCCTCAAACTCAAGCACTTCTTGAGTCTCTTCTTTGCCAAAAGCCACAACAGGGTGTGACGTGGCAGCGCTAAGAGGGCTCAGAACTGGTCTGGTAGTAGCAAAAACCACCTTAGCGAAGGTCTGAGTTTTTCGTGTTTTCAGCTCCTTTCTTGGCTGAAACAGGGTATACCCTTGTTTCTTCCCCTGCTCCTTGCTGCATTCCCCCTTCTTTTTTGATCCTTCTATCAGCGTTTCTCCTTGTATCTGCTTCGAACCGCTCCTCCTCTCTCCCTTCTCCACGCAGCTCTGACCCACCACAAGGCAAGCGGCTTTCTCCCCACTATCAGCGTTCATGCTGAGTTTTCATTTATAATTTATATCTTATTTTTTACATTATAAGTTATCTCCTTGTTCCCACAAGGTCTCATATGTCCAAGAGGCATGCCGACTAGGCTAGGACCAAAAAAGCCACCTTTACCTTTACCTTTTATATCATATTAAAAAACTGATAATAAAATTGAACGTAGGTACTAATAGCTAGACCCATACTAAAAATTGATCTATGAATGTACGAAGAAGTAAACAAAAAACTGTATCTTCAGCAAAACAGCTAAGTATGTCTATCCAAGTGATTTCTAGTTTCTAAAGGCCAGATATCTTCAAATTTATTCGCAGCTTCAATGAGGCTTATACGAAGAAAGCGGGTAAACATGAGACTGCATACCTTACCATGCAAAAGGGCAAGGTATGGAAGAGCATGTTTGGCAATGTCTTTTGAGAGCTTAAACATATTTCAGACCACAGTATGCCAGCAGAAGTTTTATCAATAATAGGTGTGAGGCCGACAGATAGCATACACTAGCAATACCAGGGAAAATAAATATATATCCCTTCCACTTGACAGATCAGTAACAGTCAATCAAATGTTACCCCTTGCCATCAGTTACGGTATGGCCAGGAAAAAAAACCCCAACACATACAAAATTAAATGACTGAAGTTAATAGAGTTTGGAATTGTTGCGTAAATTCATTTAGTTTAGCATGCACTTCCTCATCTTGTAAAAATGCATGTGTTATTAGAAATCTCAAATTATTGTTAGTTCTATCACCTTACCGTCTCAACCACATTTATTTGCTCCCAAATTATTGTTAGTTCTATCACCTTACCGTCTCAACCACATTTATTTGCTCCATTCATATCCTTAGATAGCTATAACTCCCCTGCTCCATTCATATCCTTAGATAGCTATAACTCCCCTGCTCCATTCATTTCCTTAGATGACAATAACCACCCATCAAGCAATTATCATAAATCTTGGACTTATTGAATAAATGAAATGTTAGAGATTTTCCCCTTCCAATAAAACAAAGCTCGGAACTTGTCGATGATATACACTCACATGGGCTGATGTATGTATTAGATGATGAGATGGTCACATGTGCTAATGTATTTTATTCTATGCTGTTTGGAAATGGAAATGAAAACATTTCAGAAACACATAAATGCTAATTTTCAAAAACCTTGATTTGGAAACATCGTGGAAACGTCCATATATATAAAATGATAGAACACTTAAAAGTATATGGTATCCATTCATTCATTACTTCAAAGACAAAACATACATTCAAATCTGGAATAAATCATCTAGATTGCCCTCAATTTCATGAATGCCACTCCCACTATTTTTCAACTTTATCATTTACTGACGCTTTCTCTCGCAGGAGTTTGCCAGTGCATTGAATCTCCCAGAGTGTATGCCTTAAGGGGTGCATAGGGAATAGGGTGGATCGGCTTGTGGCACTTTGCGAGAGATGTTCTCATACTATTCACTCATACCTACATCCCTTCATGCAGCCTTCGTACATCCTGTGATGTCTCCTTGAAATCTTGAAACCCTGAAATATGGCTAAGTTTGAAACCCTGGAATCTAACTAAGTCTGAAATATCATAGGATCCTCCAAAACCTAAAATTTGCATTATAGCTCCTAGAGGTCCGAAACCACTTTCAAACATCTTGAAAGTATATATATAAAATATAATTTAAAGTATAAGTTCTTATGCTTAAATGTTTATTTTATATATATATATATATATATTGTCTGGTTCAGGCTGGTTTTACATTTTTTTTTTAAATTTGTTGACTTCCGACTTTTTTTCCCACTAGAATCCCTTGGAAACGCCCAGAAACATGACAAAAACAGGCAGGGGCGGGAGGGAACGTTTCCAGCAACATAGATTTTATTAAATGATGATATATAGTCATATGAGAAATTGTATATTCTTTACTATTGTACACATCTATACGTACAACTTTCTCAAAAGCTTAGTTTCTCGAGAAGCTTCCATGTACATCCTTTGTAATTTTTATATATGCTTAATACAAATGAGTGTACAACATGTGCAGTTGTGGCAATCTCTTGCATTCTCTCTACTTGGGTTATGGGCTTCAACGGGTTAAAGACCTCAGACCTCCATTTCTTCTTCAAGGGGGAGGAGATTGAGATCCCTAGCACCTATATTTATTTGGGGGTGCAATTCTCTGGACCCAACTTTAGTTTGAGACAGGCCCTCCAGCCTCGAGTCAATAAGGGCTATGGATCTTTAGCCCTCGTCGAGAGACAGTGTTTTCGACATCACTTTCAGGTTATTTCTTGCAAGATGTCCCTCATGGACACCCTTGTCAGAGCCACTGTTCTCTATGGCTCTATGATTTGGGGGCCCTCTTTGCTTGAATTGGATTGGGCTTCTGCCAAGAGAGTCCAGACGCTTCTCCATCACATTATCAAGTGCAAACAAGCTGTCCCCCAACACATCATCCTTGCAAAGTTTGTGGCCCGACCCTTCAGGTTGGAGACTATGTTTGATCTAATCTCTTTATTGCATCACATCTGGGGCTTTGTCGACTTAGCAAAGGGGCGGGACAAGTACCCATACTTGGATTTTTGTTTTTCAAAGACTACTGCCCTTTATAACTCTCCAGGCCGAGCTCGTTGTTGGTACGTAGGGGTCTCATATCTCTTAGAGTCCATGGGTATTAGGATGGACCATCTCCCTCCATTTAGGTACTCCTTGGGCGCACCAGGCCACCTTCTACTTTACAGACAGGAGCTGAATAGGATCATCAGGGAGGATATTTACAGGCAATTTATCCATACCACTTGGGTAAACCCTCATGATGGGTTACGCCCAAAGATGGCCTTTTATGCAAAGCACATCTTGGAACTTCATGACGGGCTTATTGTCAGTCCTCAGTATACATTCTGCCATTGGATGCATGCTCTTTGCATTCCCCTAGGCCAGTTTCGAGTGGGCTCTCATGGGCTTCAGATTGAGACAGACCACCAGATGGATTGCTCATATTGGACCTACCAGTTATGTAGCCTTCAGGAGGTCGAGATGGAAGAACACTAAATCTTTTGTTGCCCCATCTATTACATGATCAGAAGGAGGTTCCACTGCCTTTTCAGGGGAACCCAGGGTCTCACTAACTTCTTCAGATATGACGACTAGAGATGCTTGGCTTTATACATGCAGAGGCTCTTAGGCTTCGTGACCATACTATTCAGGGCCCCACTAGACCAGACCCTACCCGGTGGATCACTTCCTTTTTTACGACACTACCCTCGGGGAAGGGCATTAAGCGCCAAGTCGATATCAGCATGGCTTCACCCTCCAGATTAGTGCGAACCTGAGGGACCATCCACAGTTCCCCGAGATCTCATTGACATGACCATTCCAGTTCTAGTACCAGGAGACTAAAAAGATCAACCAGGTCTTTGCGACATGCTACCTTCTCCAGATAGTAGCACAGTGGGCGGCCCAGGGATTTCACCTCCTCTTCTTCTAGTCATCCTTCTATGCTGAGTTTCTTTCAGCCGGCCTTGGATGTTAGGAGAGTTGAGTCTACTCCTTGATGGACCTTTCTCATTGCTTCTCCTGGATCTTTTTCCTCCTAGGTCTTTCTCTTATTGTACATCTCCACCTCCCAGTTGTGTTTGGGGTCGTAGGTTAGGTCTACTTTGTACTGTTTTTCTTCTCTTTATTTCTGCTTTGTGTTCTTTTTAAGAAACCTCCGGGTTTTCCTGATTTGTATTGGTACCTTTGTACTCTGCAGTCCCTTTGACCTACTTTGGTGATCATTTGTCGGACATTAATATATTTATCTTATATATTGCTGCGAACATGATCTTATCAATTGGAATCAAAGCCTAGCAATCGCAGCCTCTAGATGTAGTCAACTCAAAGTTTTCCATCTTTTATCCTTGTTAAATCTAACACCACTAGGCTTCTTGCGATCAAGGTCATAGATCTAGTTTCCTCAAGCATTTCTACCTCTTACCTCCCACCAAATCTAATCTCAGAACAACCACCATCAAATTCGGGAAGTTACTTCATTGCTGGGGATTTTCACCAAATCAACACCACAACTGCTTGCAAAGTAGTAGATTCTTGGTGCAACATGGGATCTTCTATTACCCCCCTCGTTGTTTGTATAGCAGCCCTAGACAACTCCCAGAAGTACTAAACGAACACTCTTGGCGACCTTCAGCCGCTACCACAGGGATCAAGGGGCCAGCGGCCCCCTTGTGCCTTTTCCTTCCCAAAAAAGAGAAGGTAGACAAATCGTTGGATGAAACCCCTTGCTGGATCCTCTTTATTAATTTCAGTCTGATCCAAAAGGCACACAATAGGTTGAATCCTCACAAGAATCAGCCCAATACCAATTCTCTTGAACAAATCCTTTATAATCAGACCAAAAACCAAACCAATTTCATTCAAGAAATGATGAAAGCATTGCAAATGATGTTCTTACAAAATCAACCACAAATTACTTTTCAAATAGAAGCAAAAGTCAAGATTCGTAAGTTTAATAACTTCAATGGCGAGAAGCTCAACGCCTGGTATCACAACCTTGAGGCATATTTCAAGACTCGTCTTGAGATTACTGATGCAGCCAAGAGCCTAACTGCCAAGGTCCTTATAGAAGAAACTGCTCTAGATTGGTGACAAAACCATCAGAATATGATTGCTACGGAAAACAATTAAATACCCTAATGCATCAAATTCAAATCTATTGTGAAGAAGAGGTTTTATCCTACTGGTTATCAAGAAAATTTGTTTGCACAATGGTTTCAACTCGCCTTCCAGGTCAATCTATCAACAATACATAAATTGTTCAACATGCTCTAGGTCAAGTTGGAATTCCAAATACGAAAGAGGTACTTAAGATCAAATTTCTTTCTAGTTTACTTCCTGGTCTTAGGAAAGAAATAACTGTGTTTGAAGTAAAATCTTTGGAACGAGCCTACAAAATAGCAATATCTGCTGAAACCAAACTTGGATCCAAGTTTCCAAAGAAAAGTTACAGTTTTAGTACTAACACTAGTAGTGGTTCTTCCTTAAATTCTTGTGCATCCAAGACTCCATCCAACACTCATTAATTGTCAAACGATTCGTGCTAATCATCTTCATCTGCTGGTAGATGTAAGAACTGCAGTTATCATCAGAAGCCAATCCATTCTACTAAAGAATGCAAAGCTCCTCAAGTCAAGAAAGAGTCTTAAGATTCCTCACAAAGCAACAACCTAAACCAGAAGATGCTGAATTGGAGTTGACAATCTAGCCGCTTCAGATCTGCAGCTTATCCTGATGATCAGAGACTATTCAACGTGTCCAAAGGAAGCACTCTTTAACCAGAATTGTCAGGTAAAGAATCGCTTGATTTCTCATAATGGCAGTCAATAAAACCTAGCATCTCATAACTTGGGTTGGGCCAAATATGCTGGGAATACAATGCTTCTAACAAGGCAATTTGCAGTAACCTTTGCTGTCAGATCCTTTAAGGATATAGTTCAATATCACATCACTCTACTTGACTTTCCTAGGTTATATGTTTGGCATCCTTACTAGTATGATCTATGATCAACATGCAACCCATGATGAGCAGCACAATACCTACAGAATTAAAAAGGAAGGCAAAGTATACAATGTCAGCTCTTCTTCTTCACCTAGCCCTTCTTTACTTTTGGGAAAGCAAGGATTGAAACAGGTGAATATCACTCCCTAGTTTTGATTTGTTTCTAGGCTCTTCACTCCCTACTTTACCTCCATAACAAACCACACATATTGAGAGTGCAGATATAAAGAATCAACTGTATAAACTTCTTGATTATGGTAACATTTGTATAAACCTATATTTTTCACTTACAGACGATTTATCTTGCAAGACTAATCTGTGCATCAATCTACTTGAGTGCAAATCCTAAGGAGTGCAATGGGATCGTGGTGGGCTAGTTTGTGGTGCTTTATGAGAGACTCCCTCGTGACCATCTGTTATATCTACCTATATTTATTATCATGTCAACTACTCAATCTAGCCTCCGTTTGTTCCCTTTCCTCTCCTTTTCCTCCTAATCATGTTTGCGAGCCTTTTTCCTAATAACTCGGTCCTAGCGAGTCAATTTTGCAGTGTTCCTTGTATTTTCCTATTGTATCGGCCGAACCCAACACAGTCGTATCTCTACTGTCGCTTTTTGTACTAACTTGCCCAGGCCGACACGATAATGTTTTCATTTCTACAGACTTGGTTGGGTCGAGTCCGTCGGCTTTTGAGATAGGTAATTTTTAAGGATTTGATCCATATATATGTGGTTTCCAAATATAATTTTTAATAATAAAACACATCCGATCTGCTTTCCTTGTGGATGCAAATCTACACTTAGTAAAGTAAAAGAGGAATTATGGTATAGAAGTTTATACTTGAAGGTCTAGATTTGCACAAGATCTTTAAAGCTCATAAGAAAAGAAGTTGAAGCAACAAGGTACTCCTAGTATTTGGAGTCCCCAATTAAGGATACTTCGGTCTTCTTCCTTACATCTTGATTTTCACCTACAACATCTCTCACAAAGTGCCACTTGAGTCAAGGAGGAGATTCATACACCGACAAGTCAACCCAAGGTAAGTATCCCTACCACTATACTTTCTCGTTATTTAAATTGGTAGATATATTTGTGTGTGTACAGGCTATATCGGTATGTTGTTGTCTTCCATGCTTAGATTAACATATGCTTGTTAGTGTATGTTATCTTTGCATGCTTTGCTTTCTTTGTTAACAACTCTTAGTTACAATCTTAGTTTAAATACCTCTTGGTTACCACCTAATGGCCTTTTTACCTCTTTAGTTTACCTCTTTTACATCTCAAATAGAGGTGAATCTATTTTCGCTACTTCCTTGCATAGACTTCCTAATTATATCATCGCAACACACTACCCAGGATCAATGATCTTTAAGACTAGTTAAATGAGGCTAAAAAATTTAGCAAAATTGATCTAACTTTTGGCTATTATCAAGTTGGCATGAAACGTTTAGATGTTTTTAAAAAATAGCATTCAAAACAAAATATGGCCTTTAGTCATGCGTTTTGCTCTAATAATACTCTAGCAACAATTGTAATAATAATCTAGAGGACTCATTGATCTCCAATAGTAGCTGGAAGGACCATGACAAACATGTTCAAATTGCTCTTGATTTTTTGTGGGAACATAAATTGCAAGCCAAAATGAAGAAGCCATTCTTTTGGAAAACTTCCATTCAGTATTTGGGTATTGTTATTGACCGTAATGGTATACATGTAGATCCAACAAAATTCAAATCCTTAAGGATTGACCCACGACATCCAATACCAAAAACGTTTCTTAGGTGATATGAATTTTAACAAAAAAATCATCTGACATTTATTGCATTTCCAGACCACTTCATCCACCTATCCCATCAGATTTTCTCATGTAATGCACCAACAATTAAGGCATTTCAGCATCTCAAGGATGCCATTTGCTAAGCTCTAGTGCTTTCTCTTTAGTGCTAGAAGTTTTTTGGATGGGTGGATGGAATGGATGAATGACTATTGATTACGGAGGTCCAATTGGTATCACCGTTGTGCTCAAAACTCATGTAGAATGTGTGGTGGAACCATAATACTGGCAGAAACAAACTTGTGTAGAAGTGAAACATGCTCACCTTTTCTCTACCTTACAAGTGCAATCCTACGAACCCATGTGCTCCATGTGTCTTTCATAGCCCTTGCATGTCTCAATGGAATGTCAGGATCAATTGTGCCAAAAGCAATATCGAGAGTAGTATTAGGAGGGTTTACTCTGGTATGATGGACTCGATGAATGTGTAGACTCCTTAGTTGGAGTGTTGTTAGGTGAAGAATACCTCATAGATGAAGTGCTAATAATTGGAACTAACACAATGGTAGAATCCCATTGGGGATCATTAATATAACTATCATCAAAGAGTGAGTTGTCATTAGTGTCATTGAAGCATTAGGCTAAATTTATCAAGTTTATGTTTTGGTTGAATTTTGTTGTTAATGCTGTTTCCCAAGGGCTTCTTTGTACCATAGGGTTTCCAAGTCTTTGGCTTGGACATAGCCAAAAAAATATGGGTCATTCAAAGTAAATCCATCATCATAATAGGGAGTATGGATAGCCAGATATGGGTTGTTGAGTTTTGTCGAGTCACGAGTCCACGTAAAAAAAAAATTGGATGCCAAGTTTTCCTAGAGTCTGACTTTTTGAATTATGATAGTGAAATCTAGGTTGGAAATTGAGGTAATTGGTCAACTATGTATCAGGACAAATTTGAAGTTCAAATCTTAAGGTTAAGTTCATCCAATTTGTTTCATCCAAATCTAAGAGTAGGTGGTGTGCACCCTACAAGCTCGAGGTTTCCACTATAACCTTTAAGGGTTTGGACTGGATAATTTTGCCTTTGGTGATCATGAAAAGGGATACATGGTAATTCCTCTAGTATGCATATTTTATAGACCCAACATCATTGTAATTGTTCAAAGTTCCAAAGATCGGTGTCGCCTTGTACTTTAAGATGGCACAAGAGTGAGGGAATTCGACACGCTAGTAGGTTGAGGATGTTATGGCCATAGTTACCATGTTCGAAAAGTTCAGGTTGTTCGGAAGGGGGAAAAAGTTCAGAAGTTCAGGGTTTTGCAAAAAGTTCGGTTCGGTTAGGAAAATTTTATACATTTAAAAAATAAATATATTTTTATTTTTTACATAAAAATAAATATATTTTTGTTTTTTATTTAAAAATAAAAAATATATTAATATCATACATAAAAATAAATAAACATTTAAATGAAATAAATTAAAATGAAACAAAGAATTAAATGTAAATTTATGAAATAAAATAATATCAATTTTAAAATTAAGTAAAAATAAAACAAACTATAATCAAACACAAATTTAAAAAAATCATTTAGTATACTTATAAAGTTATACACGTAAATTTTAACAAATATAAAACAAAGATTTATTTTTTTTAAATTTAATAAAATAATATATTATATAAGTATATTACTAATGTTGAATACTGACAATGAACATTCCTAATTCAGCGATATCCTCACTGCAGTCTGCACAGTACATACATCTCGCTAGGGCTTGACTTGTCTTTGTAGGGGATGAAGGATAAAAGTTTGAAACGACCACTACTTGAATGGTCTCCGACTCTCCTGTTCCTTTTTGTAGGTAGTCTCTGCTCGAAGCCTTGAACAACAATAGTGTGATGGTGTGAAATAAATTGCAAGCATAGATAGCGTGACGGCAAACCCTGACTACAGACCATGTGATAACTGATAGCTTTTGAACCGTGAGTGTACACTGCATAATGGAGTCTTATGGCACGAATCTACAAAATACTAAATGGCAAACTGTGTTATTCATTCTCCACTAACTAGCGATTGCATAGATCAAAGGGTTGTCTTCGGTTTACTATTTTTTTCTCGTCTAGGGTTTCGTGTTTTCCAACGAAACAAGGGCGAATGATTTTAATGTTTTGTATGAAGTGGTTTGGCATTTAGTCTTTACATTTTTGACGTTTGTGTGTACATGTTAATATTTTAAATGTTCCTTTAAATTTTTTTTAACAAAAAAAAATAAAAAAATTATTAACGAGTCAAATTTTACCGAATAAATTCAGTCAGTGGAAATGTTCGGTTCAAACCAAATGTCAGCCATGTTCAGACGAACTTGGTAACTATGGTTATGGCTCTCCTACGATGATTCCAAGGACAACCAAGAAGGATGTTGTAGGAGAGGGGAAACTTGAATATCATAGCTTTCACTCTAGCCATCTTAGGTGGTAAGGTAATTGGAGTCAAATGCATCCCATGGAAGGTTTTGGCAAGTGCTACAAGTAGATTTAAAGTTATCAATGAAGTGTTCAAGTGATTTTACAAGTTGAGGTAAGCCACACATGTGTTAGAACCTTCGTCAATGAGGGCTAATTTGACTTGCACCTCTTCAATTATGACATGATTAAATAGAAATGGATTGTCGGCTCAGAGAAGTATTTCACTCAGATCATCGATTAGATGGAAAACTTGAGGGATATGTTTTGATTGTTGTTTGATCGACTTGGATGGAGATTTTTACATATTATTGCATAATACTTTCTTTGGATCCATTATGAGTAATGGTGGTTAGAAATTTCGAAAAAAAAATTCACAAGTCTATTGTAGTGTTTGGGTGATGTCCTCATACGCTCGAGGAATGGGACTTCACTAGGTAGGTTGGGTAGTTTGAATATGGGATCCCATTCTTCTAAGCTAGGCTAGTTTTTTCTTGGCGTCTCATCATGTGTAAAGGTCATCATGATCTTCGTAGTTGCATTGGACTTTGGCTCAAGGGTTTTTTTTTTGGTCTTTTTCATCATCACCGGCCACTAGCCTTGGCTGGTGAGTTTTGTTCTTCACCGTTCTTGGCTAGAAATGCCAAAAATTGCAATATTTAGGATATTTTAAGAATTCAAGGCATAGTCAAAGGTTGGCAAGGTGCAAGGATTAGCTTTAATAGTCTTGTAGACCTCTTATGAGTTTTATTATTGGTTTGGTAAGTGGGGTTGTCCTCGTTCACACATGCAATGATTTGTTTCATGCCTTGCATTTGGATTATTCTTTCTTCACTATTTGGGATATTAGGATTCAATGTTTTTTCTATGGCATTTGTTGATCGGTATGAATTAGTTGGAGGTTGGTTTTTTTTGAGTTACATGGTGTACACACCTAAAAATGGCCCCTCGGCATTTATTAGTTGTAAAATTGCTTGGTTCCAAACCCTTGATTGATCTCCTTTGAAACAATTTCCAAACCCTAGTGTGCTTGTGTGATGTGTTTGCTCTATGCTTGAATTGTCTTATCATAAGTGCTTAGTTTAAAAACAAATTTGTTCATCATATTCTTTTGATTAAATCTAGATCAAGCTTACATAAGAAACATGGATTCTAGGAATGCACCTAGTGTTGCTTTAGAAGCTAAATTTTCTATTGCAGAAGATGTGCCCTCTTTGAATGATAAAGTTGTAGATAGATCTCAAAAGCAAAATATTAGGAAAGTGAGGATGATTATGATTATGCGGCTGAATTAGAGAAACAAAATAGGGATGAGGGCATTAATAATATTGAGAAATATGCTATGGCTAATCCTACTATTATATCTAGAATCATAAATGCATTGAAAGAAGTTGCTTGTCAATATCTCCTTTCTCATGATGTCACTTCAGAAATTCCTCCTAACCCAACTCGTGTCTCTACTATTGCTAATGTTCTTCCTTCTCAAAATGCTAGGTTGTGAAATTAACAAGATGTTTCTATCGCGTTTCCTCCTTAAAATGTGATTCCTCCAAATTCTCAACATGTTTCATTGCCTTCTCAAATCTCTCCAATGTCTCAACATGCTTCTCAAATTCCTCTTGTTCAATCATTGCTTGCTTATTATGTTTTTCAAATTCCTTCCAAAGATGTTAACCCTTCTCTATTCTCTTCCATTCCAATTTATTCTACTACTTCACCTTGTATTCCTATGCAATATCCCGAAATGACCACTATGATGCATACATTGTGTGACTTGCAACATCAAATTAAATTGCTTTCTCAAGGGTTTCAAAAGGCAAGTACTAAGGTCATTTCTCACCATAGTTGCCATGTTCAACCAAATAAGGCTCAAGTTCGGTTCAAACTGAACAAATAATGTTGATTGAATATGTTTCGTCAAGTTTGACTATTGAACTTTTTTACTTTTTTAATTAAAAAAACATTTAAAATATTAATTTTTAAACAAAACTCATAGAGTCAACACAAACCCTGAAGGCAAGCCACAAAAGGCAAAAGGCAAAAATGCAAACGTTACATTGAGATCAACAAGAAGAAGAAAACACGGCAAATGCAGTTTCAAGTTTGCAGTTGCACAAAAGGGTGAACACAGTTTTGCAGTTGCATAGCCCTGTTCGCAGTTGCATAGATGGTTAGACTTGTTCTCAATTGCATAGACGATTAGACCTATTAGCATTTGGCACAAGTATGTTGTCACAATGTTTGGCATTTGCTACAGTTGTTGGTGTTCGGATTTGACAGTTTGCTTAGTTGGCGAGGGTTTGAAATGGAGCGAGTGAAACACATCGAAGGAGAAAGACTAAAACAAAACAAGTGAAACCCGTCAAAGCAGAAAGACTGAAATGGAGGGAGAACAACTCGAACATCATATAATATACTAGGCTCTAGTGTTTTACATCGCCATCTGCCATCACCAAAGTGCATCGATTCAATCATTCATGTATTTCAATTTTCAATCTATTATCTTTGCCTTCTAGCATTTCGGTTTTACTGTTTAACCTTAAACATTACATGTGTAAAATTGTAAATCATTAATTTATTAATATTAATTTATTAAATATACTATTATTAATCTGTTAGAATATTATTAAGTATAACATGTTATTTTTTAAAACTTGAGTTTAATAATTATAATTTATTAATAAGTTAATAACTTTAGTTTGTTTTATTTTTTATTTAATTTTATTTCTTAAAAGTTAAATTTGAATTTAAGTTTTCCTTTATTTTTATTTTTTTTAATTTACATGTATAAATATAAATAGCGAATTTTATTCTTAAGGTAAATGATAATTTCGTTTTATAAGTTTTAGACTTTAGTATATAAATATTAAAATTATTAAAATGTTAACATTTACAGGTGAATATGTTTCATTAAATTTCAGCCAGAGATCAGAAGTTCATAACAATGTATGCAAGGTTGAGCAATGGACAGTGAGGACTAGGGTACAGTTGGAAAGTTCAGAACAGTGTATGCAAGGTTGAGCAATGGGCAGTGAGGGTACATGGGGCAGCATGTCTAGCTGTCCATTAGAGATGAAATAGATCGTCTAGAGAGATGATAAAAAAAACAAATATGAGATGCACCTTGTGCAACGGCAATATCACGAGCAGTGTCACTAGAGTTTGGTACCATTACCTTTGGAGGATCTACTGATGTGAAATGTTGTACCATAGCAAATGAAAATTCAAAGGAAGAGGAGTATGCAGATTTCATAAAACAAATAAAAGCTAAATGATGTGAGTCGTGTTGGATCATTTGCTTCAAAAGCAAAGGCTAAAATCCAACACTCTATCTCGCAAATTGGCTCTTTCAATTGTTCAAGTTGAGCTCCATCATCATTTTCCAGTGGAATTGCAAGTGAAGCTGGAAAGTCACAGGTGTCATTGAAGTCCATGTTAAGGCCAAACAATAACATGATGTAGATAGGTTGGCAGCGAGATTGTTTTATGATGGGGCCATTCCTTTCAATGTCATTCATTCTCCACATTTCAAAACATTTCTAGATGCGGCTATTTAATTTGAGAAGGGTTACAGATTGCCTCACTATGAAAAAGTAAGAACTAGTCTTCTTAAAGAGGAAATGGCAGCCATATCCACTGAGCTAGCTGAAATAAAGAAAATTTGGAAAAGAACAGGGTGCACAATAGTAAGTGATGGATGATATGATTCAAAAGGAAGGCCCCTCCTAAATATTTTGGCAATATCCTCTGATGGTGCTATGTTTATAAAATCAATTGATACAAGCAATGAACAAAAAACTTATCTTTTCATTTCCCAGCGAATTTGGAGATAGGAGAAGAGAATGTTGCTCAAGTTATCACACATTATGTAGCTAATTGTAAAGGAGTGGGTGTTATACTCATGGAAAGATTTTTTCATATATTTTGGACACCATGTGTTGCACATGTTGGATCTTTTGCTAGAAGATCTATCAAAATTAGAGTGGGTAAATAATAGTGATAGAAGGAAAACAATATTCTAAGTTTATCCTCAATCACCGCTTGACATTGAACTTGTATTGTTCCTTTGCAAAGCGTGAGCTTCTATCCTCTGTTGAAACAAGATTTGTCACCAACTTCATTACGTTGCAAAGGGAGGTAGAGGAGATGACAGCATTGAGAAACATGGTGGTTACTGACAAATGGACAGAGTCAAAATTTTCCAAGGAAGCCCATTAAAAAGATATTGAAAGAATTATCTTAGGGGCAAGAAGATCATAATGGTGTTTGAGCCACTTATTATAATTTTGAGAATGGTTGATGGCAGTCAACCTTGCATGGGCTTTGTGTATGAGGGAATGGACAAAAGCAAAGGAAGAAATTCAAAGGTGGCTTGCAGATAACATTGAAGAAGTCAAGAGCATTTGGTAAATTGTGGACAAGCGATGGTTCATGCTACATCATCCTCTACACATGGTAGCCTACTATTTAGAACCTAAATTAGTAGACGTCAATCATGATGCAAATGAAGAGATAATGAGAGGTGTATTTGCAACAATAGATAGGTTGTTTATTGATGAAGATGAGAAGGAAGCAACGAGACAACACCTTGTTTTCAAGAACCAACTGAAAATGTTTAGCATCAAGGAGGCAAAGGCAAGTAAGATGAAGTGGGAACCATCTAAATGGTCGCACACTTATGAAACTTCTATTCCATAGTTGCAGAGGCTTGTCACGCGAATCTTCAACCAATGTTTCAGTGCTTCTACATGTGAAAGAAACTGGAGAACATATAATTTAATCCACACTAATAAAAGGAATCAACTAGGGGCTCATAGCAAATTATGATTGCTTACTCTCTCTCTTGCAAATGAAGATAACTCTCGTCTTGGCAAACCATGTTTTTGGAGATGAAGAAAATATTGATGTTGTTGATGAGCCTACTAATGTAGGATTAGATGACGTTCCTAGTAATGCTTTTGATGTAGATGCAAGGTTTGATGTTGCGGGTGTTTAAATTTCATTCCGATTTTTTATTAATGCTAGAAACTTTAACGTTATACTGAAAATGTTTACCATCAAGGAAGCAAAGGCAAGCAGGATGAAGTGGGACCATCTAAATGGTGGCAGACTTATGGGGCTTCTATTCCACAGCTGCAGAGGCTTGCCATGCAAATCTTCAACCAATGTTTCAGTGATTTTGCATGTGAAAGAAACTGGAGTACATGCAATTAATCCACACTAATAAGAGAAATCGACTAGGGGCTCAAAAACTCTTTGATCTTGTGTTTGTTCATAACAATTTACAATTGCTTACTCACTCTCTTGCAAATAAAGATGACAACTCTCGTCTTGACGAACCATGCTTTTGGAGATGAAGAAAATATTGATGTTGTTGATGAGCCTCCTAACATAGGATTATATGATGTTGCTAGTAATGCTTTTGATGTAGATGCGGGGTTTGATGTTGCAGATGTTTAAATTTCATTCCAATTTTTATTTAATCCTAGAAACTTAATGTCAAAAAAAGGATAATTCGAAATTCTCGTTGTTATATTTTATATGTATGAAGTTGAACAATGAACATTGAATTTTGACACTCTATTGGATTTTGCTATCATGTGTTATTTATGTTTATGTGTGAGTGCCAAGTGGTATTTTCTTTACAAATATGTATGATATATTTACTTTTTATAATTTATAGAATTTTCCTAACCAAACCGAACTTTTTTCAAAATCCCGAACTTTCAAACTTTTTTCAAAATCCTAAACTTCAAAGCTTTTTTCCCCTTCCGAACAATCCAAACTTTTCGAATATGATAAATACGCTTCTCATGATGTTCTTTTAAACCCCTTGGCTTATGAAGTACTTGCATATCCATTTCCAAAAGATTTTATTGCTTGAAAATTAGCATTGTTTAATGGAAAAGGACACCCTTCTCATCATATTAGAGTTTTATATGCCTCGTGATTAGATTTTACCCATGGTGATAATTTGCTCGCTAAGCTATTTCCAAGGAGCTTGAAGAATTATGCACTTGGTTGGTTCTATGCTTTGCCACATGGATCCATGCATTCCTTTGCAACAATAGTAGATAATTTCCTAGATCATTTTTCAATATATATTGGTATGAAAGTCGCATTTACACACTTGGCTCAAGTTAGAGAAGAATCAAATGATACCACTAGTGAATATGTGATCTGATTCAAGACCATGATTACTAGGATGACTTATCAACTGCCAAATAGTGAGCTTTAAAGTATTTTTAACAATAGTTTACCATCAATTATTAAAGACAAAGTGGCTTTCAACACTAATCAATCTTTCGATGAGCTTTATCATGCGGTTATAGACTTTGAAGTCAACCTTTTTGAGGCAAATGTCTTTAAATATAGGTCAAAAGCTTTAAATCGTGTGAAATTACAAAACAACCCAAATTTTAAGACTAGAAGCAATGGCCATGAGTTTCAACATAAAAGCTATGCTAAGAAGGTGGTCAATGTTATAGAGCAACCATCTAAGAAGCTTGTGTTATCTCAACAAAAGGAGTATAGGCAACTCACTAAACTATTAAACTTAATGAGAGTCCACAAAATGTCTTGAATGAGTTACTTGAATGCAATATGATCATTTTGCCTCCAAAAAGGAACTTTGATACTTCAATGCCACTACCTATGTATTTTGATGCCCATGCATATTGTGATTATCACAAACTTCCAAGGCATTCTACAAATAGATGCATCACTTTGAAACATAAGATACAAGATATTAGTGACAATCAGTAAATTCAACTAGATGGCACACACACAAGCTCAAGTGCGGTAATAGAATCATCTAGTCACAAGGAGCAATCAACTAATAATAGCAATGCCCATATAGTAGACAAACCAAAGGATAAAAATGTGTCCATGGATTACAAACATCATCAACTTGACGGGTTTATTAAAGAAGTTGATTCAATAAAAAAAAACATCTACTCAAATTGTGTTTACTGAAGAGTACATGGGAAGAGAAAGAGGAAGAGCAAGAGCAAGGAGATGAGGAGAAACATAAAGGAAGATCGCATCACCCGTTTTTTAACCTACAAATGAAGATCCCATAGTATGATTTCAACAGTAAGATGGAGGCCCATACATCGTTGAGCAAACTTAAACTAGCCTTTAAGGTACAAAAGATAAAGACTCAAGAGGACAAGTTGAATGTGTCTCCGCAACATCTGGACAGTGTTGCCCACAATTGGGGAGAGAGATGGGTTTCAACAAATCCGGAGGGGGAATTTTCAGATTTTCCCAAAGCTCTGAATAAGAGAGCCAACCGTAACTAGGATGATCCATATGATACCCAGTTGATGCCCCTGTTTCAAAAAGATATGTCCATGTAGGCTTATACAGAAAAAAAGCAAGTTTTGGAGTCCAAGGCCAAGATTTATTTGACGCTAGTGCGGAAGATCTATATTTCCAACCTATGGGCCGATATTTGAACTTGAGGTAAGGATGTTTGAACCTGATTCTTTTGAAAAGACCATTATTATGGCTAGAAGAGCAGAAAAACATATTTATGTCCTAACAAATAAAATGGTAGGACCTATTGCTTGCATCTCTTTTAGTTGGGATAAGAAATCCAAAGACCCTAGTCGTGATTTTACCTACGTCCACTGTTGTAAACCCATGTTGTAGATGTTCTGATCCATGGGGTAAAGGTCGTGTCAATAATCCAAAAAATATTTTTATGGCAGAGGATGTATGTTCTTTCGAGCTAGGGTAAGAGTCAGAAAATGAAGAAGCCCCCAAGAACCCCTTTAGGGTGTGAACCCGACAATCTATCTCCTGCCATAGTAAAAACAGAGGAACCATCTCTATCATTTTCTACAATGATAGGATTGGACCGTTTGGGCACATTCAAGTTCTTTGCCCATGTGAAGAAAGCCTGAGTTTTGGTCATGGTCAACCCTGGAAGTACATTTAATATTTTGGATAAGAAACAAATCCAAAGATTAGGCCTCCATTTAGACACTTCTGAAGGTTTCCCCATTCGGTTTCCAGGACACCAAAGTATTGAATGTGTAGTAGTCCATAATGTGGATCTATCAGTTGTAGATTATGTCCTTAATGATAAATTCTATGTGGTCGATATTGGGGATGTGGATGTTGTTTTAGGGGTTCAATGTTTATACTCACTTGGAACATACTCCACCAATCATCAGGAGAGATTCTTGACGTTCAAGCAACGGGTCCATGAGTAAGTCCTTGCCCCCGAGGGAAATCAAAATTGTTGATTCCAATCAAATGAAAAAAATTGAAGGGGCATTTTGGCTTTATGGCTCACCTCTACAGTATGGATGTGGAATCTTCTACCACACACAAACAAGCCCTAGGATTCCAGAGTTGCTATGCAAATATAAGGTAGTTTTTCAAAATCTACCAAAGAGGTTGCTGCCAGACAGGGAATTGGAGCACATTATTGACCCTGACCCTACAATGGGACCAATGGTGGTACATTCTTATAGATACAAGTATTTTCAAAAGTCGGAGATAGAGAAATTGATCACTAAACTCTTAGACGCTAGCATCATCATCCCTAATAAGAACCCATATGCTACTCCAATGGTACTAGTTAGGAATAAGGATGGGTCATATAGACTTTGTATCGATTACAGAGCCCTAAACAAAATCATAATAAAAAAAATTCAATGGCAAGGATTAATGATCTACTTGATGAGTTGCATGGGGCAAAGTTTTCTCAAAAATAGATCTCCAATCGAGATATTATTAGATTCCAATTCGAATTCAAGATCAGGATAAGACGGACTTCATAACACATTAGGGCCAATATCAATTCAGGGTCATGTCTTTTTGGTCTCAGCAATGCTCTAGCCACCTTTCAAGCATTAATGATCAAGGTATTCAGCAAATTCTTGCATACGTTTGTTCTTATAATTTTTTATGACATTCTAGTTTATAGTAAATCATTGGAATCCCATCTTGAGCATTTGGATTTTGTGTTGGATATATTGTCCAAGGAGAAGTTGTATGCCAAGGCATCTAAATGTGAATTCGTGAAGGCATCCTTGAAATACCTTGGTCACAAAATTTCTATTGATGGGGTTCACATTGACCCTACAAAGATCAAGGTCATATGTGATTGGCAAACACCCAAGACTCTTAAGAAGCTTCACGGTTTCCTAGGTTTGGCAGGATTTTATAGAAGATTTGTGAGGAACTTCTCAACAATAGCTCGTCCCTTGACTAACCTCACTAGGAAGGATCCCTTCAAGTGGTCCATAGAAGCACAAAAATCTTTCAAGGATCTCAAAAGAGTTCTAGTCTGTACTCCAGTTTTAGGAACACTTCATTTCTAAAAGTCTTTTGTTATTGAATGTGATGCCTTTGGATCTGGACTAGGTGCAGTTTTGTCTCAGGATGACCACCCAATTGCATTTGAAAGTAGGAAATTTAACGAATAGGAGCGAAGAATGTCCAAATATAGTAAGGAGATGCTTGCCATCCTACATGTAGTTGCCAGATGGCATCAGTTTCTGTTGGGGAGCAAGTTCTTTGTTAAAACTAACCACCTCAACATTAAGCACCTAGTAACTCAAGGGTCATTAACAAAGGAGCAACATAAATGGATTGATCGCCTTCAGGGCTATGATGTTGAGATCCTTTACAAGAAAGGGAAGGATATTGTGGTGGTAGATGCACTGTCCTACTAGGAAGATTTGCCAATATTTTAGGGCATGTCCATCAGCCAACCTACTTGGATACACAACCTTCTACATGATTACTTAAGTCACCCCACCTTAAATAAACTTATGCAAGAAATTTAAGATGGGGGGAAAGGAGTACTTGCTCAGTTCGTATTGGCATCATTTTTTCTAGAGGATGCATTTACTTGAGAAGTGGCTCTCCCTTTGTTCAGAAGACACTAGAGAATGGCCATGCGTCTCCATCTGCAGGCCATGTGGGGTTCCAGAAAACATATAGAAACATCAAAGTAATTTTTTTTGGAAGGGAGTGAAGGATAACATTCTAAAATTTGTAGATGAGTGTGACATCAGACAACGGAAAAAGGGGGAGAGTGTTCCTTTGTCAGGCCTTCTACAACCAAATTTGGTCCCACAGCAAAAGTGGAAAATTGTGTCAAAGGACTTTATCACGAGTCTTCCCAGCTCTGAGGGTAAAGATGAAGCTTTTTTCGTGGTAGATAGATTGACAAGGTATGCCCATTTCATCCCGACAAGAAAGGTAGGGAGCAATGATCCTAAGGTTGGAAAATTGTATTTCCAACACGTGTTTAAGCTACATGGGATCCCTAAACAGATCATTTGCAATCGGGATCAGAATTTTCAAAGTCATTTCTAGAATGAGTTGTTTCGAAATGCAAGTGTTACATTTAACATGGGCACTGCATACCACCCCCAAACAGATGGGCAAATAGAGGTGGTGAACAAATGCTTGGAAGGGTATCTAAGAATATATGCAAGGGATAAGCAAAGCAAGTGGATACAATGACTACATTTGGCTGAGTATTGGTACAACACGTACCACTCAACTATGAAAATGTCACATTTCAAGGCATTGAATGGTTATGAGGCACTATCACCATTAGATTGGGTAATTCAGGGGGGAAAGGTCCCAACGACTAAAGAAGTTGTGGAATAAAAGCAAAACATTATGCGAATTTTGAGCGATAACTTGATAGTGAATGCCAACAGGATGAAGAAACAAACACACTAACATAGGACAGAGAGGAGTTTTAAGATCGAGGATATGGTGTTTGTATGGTTGAAACTGAATAAATAGAAGACATTGAAGAATGCAGGCAAGCAAAAATTGCAACCAAAGTATTAAGGCCCATATCGAGTGCGTGCAAAGGTGGAAGAAGTTGCATACGCATTGGACATCCCAAACAAGGGGAGGTTACACAGAGTGTTTCATGTGTCATGTCTAAAGAAGCAACTAGGAGTGCATATGGTGCCTCAGACAAAGCTACCAATGACTGGCGAAGAAGGAAAGCTTGTTCTAGAGCCAGAGTGCATAATCAGGGAGGAATTCAGGAAGCTTTGGAACAGGGCAGTGTGCATGTCCAAGACAAAGTGAAAGGGGCTTCCCATGGAGGATGCAACTTTGGAAATAGAGGAGTTCATAGCCAGGCATCCAAGACTAAAAGAGCCCTCAGAAGGATAATAAAAAATAAAAAATAAAAAAAAATATGAAATTTTTGGAGTGACAGACAAGGTATATGCTCAAGCTGGAAAGGGGAAAAAATAAAAAATTCTCAACTCAGTTGAAAATGGTGAAGATGAAGACAAGCATGTTGGAAAACGTGTCCAAAATACAAGGAAAGCCTTAGGATTTTTCCTTTTTTTTAAACCCTCATTCTCAATCTTGTAATATGTCGAGTCATGGTATGTGGCAAGTTGGTCAAAGCTTTCATGTAGTAGGTAGAGGTCTTGGATTTCATTCTCCTAATGAAAAGTTTTACACTTTTAGAGTTTGACTAGCTTTGAAATCAAAGCTCTTTAAAGGAGAGGGCATGTTGTGTACCTAAACCCAACATATATTTATGTGTGTGCATGCACACACTTAGTATTATTTTAAATTTTATGTGCCAAGAGTTGTGAAGCGTTAAGTCATGAGTTAGCCTTGGATTAATAAGAGTTTCTAGAGGTTGAATACAAAAGGGGGGAAAACCCCAACCCTAAATGATTTTTTTTTTACAATATCAACTTAATGCAAGAGATAGTCGTCATTGTGTGAGAGTCTTTTGTTACCGTCGGATTTGCAAGTGCAATCCACCCTTGGTGAAGCATGTGCTCCCATCTTTTCCATTTATCACCATTTCACTCTATACTTTGCAGTTTTGTTTTCTAATGTTATTTGGAACGTAGCATCGTGGTCCCATATTGTCTACTTTTTCCTCGTTTGATGTGAGTTTCCATGCCAATAGGACCTTGATTTAAATTCAGCAAGTCTATAAATACAAAGTTACATTAGTGCATTTATCTATTCTAAAAGGCATCAAGGAATCTAATGAACATTTAAAAGAGCTTCTAACATTTATTCTAACAACAATCTATTGAGCATTTACAAGCATTTAGAGAACATTCATCCTAGCATGTAAGTCCGTAGTACCGACACATTGCACCACTAGTTTGCATCATTGAATTATGATTGCATTTTGTGTTGTCTTTGATAGTATACCATTGAGGTCCCTGATAAGTAGTTGGTGCTTGAAACCATATTGACCCTAAACACATGTCCCAAAACAAATCCTTTTCCTTCTCGTTTGCAAGTTCAACTACCCTATTATGGTTTGAAGTGCAATTTCCATATGATTGAGATGAAGTTTCAGAAAACTAAGCGAGGTTTTGTGAGCCCTGGATCTAATGAACATAGTCGTCAAAACAGTTTTTCCCTACCTATCATTTACCAAAAGCATGTTGTCTACAGTTTGGGGGCCAAGAACATGTTGTGTGCAGTTATGGGGCACAGGGACATGTTGTGTGCGGTTCTAGGGAGGTCCTATGTTTGTGCTAATTTTTTTGGGTTGGATTCATCTTCTTGTCTTACACTATTTCGCACTGTCAAATCCTAACAATTGTTTCCAATTGTCCCAAAATCAAGATACTCTTCTACACCCTCTTCAAGTCATTAATTGCTCTAGATTTGGAATTATATATTAGGTCTGATTTACTGTTTTACATCTAATTAGACTTAATTAAATGTGTATGGATGGATGTATTGCATTTTGAAGTGAAATCCATTTATCTATACTATAGTTGGTTGTTTTTAGGGACATGTTTATTGTTCTTGGAATGGTCAGGAAGATGAATTTTGTGAATACCTAAATGTGTGTTGGCTTGATGTACGGCTTCACCTTTGCTTTGTGCATTCATTACTTGTTTGGCTGGAGAAACTCTTGGTATCTTTCACCAATAATTATGTCATGGTCAAATTTATTTCCTTGCATGAAGGAGTATGCTAGGTTTTTTATATAACAGCAGCTTTCATGAAGATACCAATGCAGTTGGAAAGGAACATGCAATCACATGATGAAATTTATGAAAAAAACAATAAAATGATGCTAATAATGATCAAGCTTTGACAGTATTGAGAATCCAAATATTCTCAAATATGACCAGAAAAACCATTACTATTTCTGAACTGCTAAAACAAAGGACATCAGTAAAAAAATATATCTCTCTCATAAATCACCTCTGTCATATCCCAGTTTTAGCCACTAAATAAGTATGCATTCATCACCATTGTAATAAGACCTGCTTGTTGTTTTTCTAGGTTGGACTTCTTGTTATCAAAATTGAGTTGTACTTGTTTTATGAGCTTACGTGTATTTAATCAATTTCAGTGATTTAGCTTTACTACTTCATTACTTGCAGTTGTTTACTTTCAGTTATTTATGCAGTTACAATAGCTTATATCTCATCTTTTCCATTCAAGTACTACTGATGCTTGTGTGCTTGTTTCAGGTGGTACCGTCCAATGGAGGTGAGCTAGGCCTAGCGGCGAAGGAGTCCGAGAAGCAAAAGATATTTCAATATAAAGGTATATGTAGGTATATGGGCATGAAAAAGATACTCTTCCACCTTACAATGCATGATTGTTCGTAATGTGCTAGACCTGTACTGTGTTAATATTTTTGTCACATTCTATTGTCGCCCTATACGGGTTTCAGTTGATGACAGATCAATTTGATCAACGAAATTCTAAAAATGCCTTAAGCATTTTGTGAATTGAAAACGAGTTCAAATGCACCTCCCGTGCATTTGAGGTCGCAGGCAACGCATAACACTTGAAGGACATGACTTGAGTCCTTCACAAGGAGAGAAGAAAGAGTTAAGTCGGTATAGCACTTAGTGCCTAGAGCATTTTCAACATTCACCATTGACTGTTATAGTGTTAAGGGTGTGCTATGATCTTATGTGGTCTGCATATTTTCATAATATTAAAAGGCATATCATAGGGTGCTAGGGAGCTTTTAACTTGTTATATTTTGTGCTTTATAATCTAGCACTTATAGTGTTAAAGTGCCATCATAAGTGAGGGACCACTACATGATCATGGCACTTGATTTTAAGAAGTTTAATGATTCTTAAAAATCTTGTAAAGGGCTTTGGAATGACTAAAAACGATATTAATCAGCCACAAAAGACGTTGACCGCGGGGATGGAGAGAATAGAAGGAATAAACAAGAATGGAAGGGAAAAAATAGAAAAGAACAAATTAGGGCACAACCCTGCCGTGTAGTCTGAGGAGGAAATGGGAGTAGGAGCATGGTGGAATAATGGCGAGATTGCCAAATTTCACCTCCATGACCCTGATTTTTCTTAGTGGAGTTATTTGGGAAGTTTTGGATGGATATATCTAGAGGATTTAGAAAGTTGGGGAAGACACAGAGAAAAGCAAGGGAATCCAGGTACCATTTGAGCAAACTTGTGACTTATAATCCAACTTAGAAGCAAGAAGTAAGTTTTG
The DNA here is from genome assembly GCA_037957365.1 of Torreya grandis. Lineage (NCBI taxonomy): Eukaryota > Viridiplantae > Streptophyta > Pinopsida > Cupressales > Taxaceae > Torreya > Torreya grandis. The sequence goes on along the minus strand of JARHVA010000170.1, from coordinate 4,535,520 downwards.
ATTTTATATTCTTTCTTTTTGTCCTTTTGTATCCTTTTGATTTTATTGTAATTTGGGTGCTTTAATGGAATTCCTTGGTAGGGATTATTAGGCGGAGAAGACAAAGAAATGGGTACCCTGTTGGGCAATCGGTGCCTTGCATGGTTCTCCATTTCATACTTCTCTTCTCCAGGTGATCCTTACTGCCAAGATATCACCCTTGTAGCCTTAGCTACTTCTTTGATTGCTCAGTTGTTGTGGATTGGCAGTTGATTGTGTTGTATTCTGATACTGAGGTTTGGTATGAACACCCTAGTTTTTTGTTTATCCTCAAGGACTTGTTGAGAGGATTTAAGACTTATCTTGCTTATCGCCCTAAAATGGTTGCAAGGAAATAATGGCTATTTGCCCTCAGATGGCTGCCATTGATGGTGGGTGGAATGTTGTGGACCATTGTGAGCTCACTATCCAGTTTGTGTTTCTGTGATTTTGTTTGATGTTTTGCATCCTTGTTGAAAATCTATTAGTGCATTGCGTGGTGGAAACAAAATGTATCTCTCTCATACATTTGCATAGACCTGTATTTCATTGTCCTTTTGCTTGGGGGACTGTTTCACATTCAGGCTGATGGTTGGGGGTGGTAAGGGCCACTGATGGAGGGCTCATCTTATTCATTTCCCCTTTCATTCAGCAGTTATACAGAGAAGAAGTTAGCTTGAGTAATTGACCTGTTGACCTTCCATATATCTCTCTTGATTATTGTGGTAGCAATTGAGAGTAGTATATACATTGTGCCAAGTGGTCACAATATGCTTGCTATACTTAGAAATGGTAAAAATGCTATTGAAGATGCTAGTTTGGTATTGAAGTCTGTAATTCTATTCTGTAACTGTCAAACAAGAGTTTTTACTGTAAAGTCTTTTGATATCAGTAAGGAGTTTTGTTGCTTTCTTGGACCTGTTAATCTAGCCTTATGAGTAAATTGTGTTTGAATAAAATTTAACATAGGTAAGTTTCTTGGAAGTTGTATTTGATTATGACTATAAAGATTCCATTGTTGATGTATTGAACTAGTATGATTGGTATAATGAGACACATTTATGGGGTTGTAACATGAAGGTTTAAGTTGATACATAACGACATTGCTTGCATTCATTCCAAAAGTTTGGTATTGAAGTCTGTAATTCTATTCTCTACCTGTCAAACAAGAGTTTTTACTGTAAAGTCTTTTGATATCAGTAAGGAGTTTTGTTGCTTTCTTGGACCGGTTAATCTAGCCTTATTAGTAAATTGTGTTTGAATAAAATTTAATATAGATAAGTTTCTTGGAAGTTGTATTTGTTTATGACTACAAAGATTCCATTGTTGATGTATTGAACTAGTATGATTGGAATAATGAGACACATTTATGGGGTTGTAACATGAAGGTTTAAGTTGATGTATAATGACATTGCTTGCATGTCAAGCCTGTGCCTTACTATGAAACCTAACCCTCCGTTTGAGTTAATTCCATTATGAATGTATTGAGTGAATGAGACTGACCACTGTACTTTTGCTTGCATAGATAATAGAGTACCGTTAAGCATGGAATAGGCACTCGTTACAACACTGTACTATTGAATCTAAAGAAAATGCTAGGGCACTGTAGCATCGTATGACTGTTCATTTGATCTCACTTTCAAATGGGCATGATGACTCATGTTACACACATTGTTACCAGAGGGCTGACTGTACCTTCTTTGACTGTGGCAATGCTGATCTAGTCTCAGGAGGGCATGCTATGTCCTTTTTGGGACTGTACCTTATATGGTTACTTTCACTTTGATTGATCAATTATGTGATTTAAATGTTGGTTAATTGACTGCGTGTTAAGAAGTTTATAGCATGTTGTGAGTCTAGAAGGTGCCATAGGAAATGAATAGCTTTAAGCACTGGGAAATACCCTATTTTGCCCTGCTCAAAATAAATGACCTGGTTGAGAACCTGGACTTGTGACACTTTGTAATCTTGTATGAATTGTACTGCGCTGGTTAGATTAAATTTTGTTGTAGATGGATGATAACACCTTTATAGCACTCAGGTTTGGGTTATAAGTGAATGGAACAACTTGGGAATTTTGTCCCCTGCTCTGATCATGAAAAATGTGCACTAAGGTTTAGGACTGGGCCAATAAACTATGTGGAACTTTGTATTGATGTGGCTTCTTTATACTTGGATTGAATATTTGGAATGCTTGTCTATGATGTCATTTGTGTTATTTGCATTAAATAATGCTTAGGAACTAAATGCACATGACTGACCCTGTTCTGGGCAGAATAGGAAATTATGCTTGTTGGTCTAAATGCATTTCCTTAGAAGACTTTGCTTTTGTTCACTATGATTGGATGTACATTTAATGATGTTCCTTGGTATAACCTGTTGGTGGTTATCATTAAAATGTCATTTATGTGGTTAGAGGAAACAAAAGAATACTCTGTAGTTCCATGGCATTAACTAACTCTTGATCTTCTTATAGGCATTGAATTGAAAGCAGTATGATCGAATCTGGATATTAGTGTTTGACTTTTTTGTTGTGTTTGGTTGCTTAGCAGTTGTGGAAACCTGTTAGAAGCATTGACGCCTATTCATTTAGTTATCTTGTGATTGTAATTTGTGAACAAGGACACTGTTTTAATAGACACTGCCCAGTAGTTGATAAACTCTGTTGAATATCAATACGTAAGATGGTGACTAAATATTCTAGATGATATTGCTTAGGGTTTGGCAATTTCTTTTCCATTGACATAATGTGATTAAATGGATCTTTTATCTCGTGAACTTGAACCCTTGCTACAGAGAATAGTGCTAGGTACACTTAAGTTCCTTTGTAATGCTAATATGGTAAGCATATTAGGAATTCAGTACTTTGTGGCAAACAGTGAACACCTTCATTAGGTCCGATTTATGGTGTAGTGAATGCTTTTGGATGTAACCGTGTGAGTACTTTTGGATCAACATTTCGGGCCACACTCTATGAACCATCATTAGGATGAGAAAAAGAATAGAATGATTACCGATTGCAGACTTAGGTCTATTTATTCTTTCGTTGTCAGGGTGAGAGGAGGAAATCATTAAAACATTTAAGTTAATTATAAGATTTTAACTTTGTGATTAAAATACTATAAGGAAAAATAATGAAAGTCAAATATCAAACAATACCAAACAATACAAACATAAATACATATTATGGTAAGAATAATAATAAAAAGAGGAATTAAAATTATAATAAACTGAAAAATCGACAATGAAAATAAAATTAGTAATTACAAATTAGTAGTTAGGAAATAGAATTTTAAAATTAGAAATTAGGAAATCCAGAGTTCCAAATCACGAAGTATAAATAAAAATAGATAAATAAATAAATAACTGCTACAGGGACAAAGATAAAAGAACACTGTAAAGACAAAACAATAACAATTGAACTAAATAGTAAAAAGAGACCTTAACCCAAGAAACGCAATTGAAAAAGAGTAAAAGAAGATTAACAAAATGAAGATAAGTACAAACACTAAAATAACACAACGATATTGAAACAATCTGATATCATTGCGATTAACTAATAAACCTAACGGCTTCAAACATGGGAAACATTACATACAAGTTAGAAGATAGGATATAATGTTCTAACTTGTATGTAATGTTTCCCATGTTTTAAGCCGTTAGGTTTATTAGTTAATCGCAATGATATTAGATTGTTTCAATATTGTTGTGTTATTTTAGTGTTTTTACTTTTCATTTTGTTAACCTTCTTTGTTCTTTTTCATTTGTGTTTCTTGGGTTAAGGTCTCTTTTTACTATTTAGTACGATTGTTAATTTTTGTCTTCATAGAATGCTTTTATCTTCATTCCTCTAGTGTTTTTTATTTATTTATTTATCTATTTTTATTTATACTTTGTCATTTGGAACTCTGGATTTCCTAATTTCTAATTTTTAAATTATATTTCCCAACTTCTAACTTATTATTAATTTTATTTTGATTGTTGATTTTTCAGTTTATTATAATTTTAATTCAATTTTAATTCCTCTTTTTATTATTATTCTTACCATAATATTTATTTATATTTATATTTTTTGTATTTCTTTTTGTATTGTTTGGTATTGTTTGATATTTGACTTTTATTGTGTTTCCTTATGGTATTTTAATCAAAGTTAAAATCTTACAATTAACTTAAATGTTTTAATGACTTCCTCCTCTCATCCTGACAATGAATGAATAAATAGACCTAAGTCTGCAATCGGTACTCATTCTATTCTTTTCTCAACTTGATGATAGTTCACAGAGTGTGACCCGAAATGTTGATCCAAAAGTACTCACACGGTTACATACAGAAGCATTCACTACACTCTACATGGACTGTGGAAATACGATTGATTTTACAGATTTATGGTATTAATTGATATTTGCATTGAAAAGCAATCTTGCAGAACTTGTAAAGTCTATATAGATGATTAGTTCATAGCTTACTAGCAGTTAAAATGACATACGGAAATTTGTTTTTGAACTTGTCTAAGTTCAGACCTGCACACATTTTGATGTTGAATGACTCTATTATGTTGTATTGGATTGATGACAAAAAATTTGGTAAGGGAATAACTTCATGTGGTTAGAGTTAAGAAGGGAATTAAGAAATTAAAAATTTATGTTTGGTTTCCTTTCCCAAGGAGTTGAAAATGATTGAATATTGTAATAGGATAATTGCACTTAACCTCGAAGAATAATTGGAAGCCTTTCAACCTGAAAATATTCTTTGAATGCTTTAAATGATGTCTCAAATGGAACTTAGGGTCGTAAGAACCAATTTCGTCCTTGGTAATAATTTAGGCAAACATTTGAGACCTTGGTTGATAACTTCAAGAGCAATCTTATTGGGGATCTTAGTTCAAATTATCTTGATTGAAGTAAATTAAGATTTATTAACCTTGGCCTAATTCACCTCAATCAATATAAGGACAACCTGTCTCATAGATGAGCTCAATATTGGTATCACATACTCAGCACTATGAGATGATCTTTGAAACCCTAGAGTAATCTTAAGTAAGAAGTTTTGTGACTAGACATAAACCTAGTCAACATCTGCAATGGCTCTGCTTGTTTCTCTGTGGTAAGGTATATGCTCATCAATTAGCGTTGACCAGCGCTGAGTTAGTATGTAAATGTCATAAAGGTATGCTTGAATTTAGTAAACTCACTTTTGGCAGTTGGATAATTGTGAGCAAACCTTGATATCCATGGTTATGCATAAAAAACTAGTGGTTTGAATCTTTGAGGATATGACAGTGGTATCAGAACACAAGTTTCTACTCTAGGGATCTCTTGAGAAAACTGATCTACATAATGTTGGCTTGTGTATCTCAGGATGGTGAGAAAACGAATCGGAAGAGGTGAGGGTGGCAACAACCCGGCAAGAAGCAATAGAGTTGAAAGAAGGGAAAACAAGTTTCGACAAAGGAATGGACCCCTTCTGTTGATGATGATGCAAATGCCAATGGCACTAATAAGAATGTTAGTGCTAATGCCAATAACAATCCACTAGTGGGGAATGATGAAATTCTAGCTAGCATTCTTGAGGTGCTCAACACCATTCAAGAATAGCTAGAGGCTCAAGAAAACCAGATGACAAATATGGAAGGCCTTAACAACAACCAGCTGACAGTGAAAGATGAGCTTCCGGAACCCGGAGCTGCTCTTAATCCTTTAATCAAGGAACTCAAGAAACTTCCACTACCATATATTCCGAGGAAGACTCCAGTGATGTTATTGAAGCCTGGGTGGTGAATTTGCAGAAGTATTTCACTCTGCATAACATGAACACTAATGTCAAGACTCAGATTGGGGCCTATCAACTTGTTGGTGATGCCGCATTTGTGATGGAATCATCTTTGTGCTCTGAAGGGATATGAATTGCTAAATCTCACTTAGGAAACCTTTGAAAGGGCAATTCTAGAAGAGGTATTTAAATGCCAATCACAAAAAACAGAAAATTACTAAGATTTAACTTTTGAAACAAAACAATTTGACTGTAACTAACTATGAGAACAAGATCTCATCCTTTTGTGTTATGTTGATTACATGCATGATGAGGAGACGAAAAATCACTAAGTTCAAATTCAGCTTTGATGCATAATGTTAACATGACCAAGCCCACATTTTTGTTGCTAAAATTGAAACTGCTCATCAAGCTGAGGAAAAATAAAAATTTTGCTTAAAGGCTGGACAAGAATTAAGAAACAATACACTGCAATCTAAGTCTTCCATCCCACCTGCTGAAAAGAATTTCAAGAGATAAGACTAGAAAAAGAATTTTGGGAAAAGCAATAATAATTTTGGCCAATTGCAGATCCAAAATAGAAGTTCAAAACCACAATAATCTTCAAAGCGTAGCACTATAAACATAAATCAGCATCTAGCTAATCATCGTGGTCCAGTAACCAGTGTTAATTCAGTACCTTTGCCTCCACAAGGAACAGTCCAACATTGGGAATGTGGTGATAATCACTACAATAAGGATTGCACCAAGCTACGAAGCAATCAACCTGCCAACCACAGAGTGTATGAAATGGTTGACTATTGGAATGCAGATTTGAAATCCACCCCGATTAAAACCCAAGGTATAATTTTTGGTTTTTCCTCTAATGTTTTAATTGATTCTGTAACAACGGATAATTTTATTTCTCCTTCTATTGTGAGTAAATGTAAAGTTAGGCCTACTAGAGTAAGAGAAGGATAGGAGGTAGAGTTTGGCACAAACAAGAAAATTCTGGTTTTGGAATGTATGGAACAAACTGAACTTGATCTAGGTGTCTTTAAGACCGAGTTGAATTGTTTCTAGCACCTTTGGGGTCCTATGCCCTAATCCTTCGCATGGATTGGTTGCAAAAACATCAAGCTAGACTTGATTGTTTCAACAAAAAGGTACAATGCCTTGATGATTCTAACAACCTAGTGGAAATCTAGGGTATCTTAAGACTAGTTCCCTGTAAAATTCTATCAGCATTTTAGCTGAAGAAGGCAATCCGTAAAAGTTGCAAGCTTTATTCTGTGCAACTAAAGGAACTCTCTAAGGAGAAAAAACCTGCATTAAGAGAGACTTTCCAGGCTTACAAGAATTCAAGGATGTGTTCCCCAAAGAACTTCCAAGCTTACCACCTGTAAAGGAGTTTGATTCTCAATTGATATTCTGCTCAGATTTGCACCTGCATCCAAAGCACCATAGAGGATGGATATGGCAAATCTACAAGAGATCAAGGTCCAATTGCAAGAGCTCATGAATAAAGGTCTGATCGGACCAAGCATTTTGCCTTGGGGTGCTCCCATTGTCTTCGTCAAGAAAGACAAAACAAAAAGACTTTGCATCAACTATAAGATGTTGAATAAAGTCGCAATCAAAAACAAGTATCCTTTGCCTAGAATTGATGATCTTTTATATCAAATGAAGGATGCTACAGTCTTCTCTAAGATAGACCTTCAAGCAAGGTACCATCGACTCCGAATCAAGGAAAAAAGTGTGCATAAAACTGCCTTTAGAACTCGGTATGGCCACTATGAGTTCACCGTCATGCCCTTTGGCTTGACCAATGCACTAGCAGTGCTCATGAATGTAATGAACAGTGTGTTTAGAGATTTCTTAGATCAATTCACTCTAGTATTTCTAGATGATATTTTAGTCTACTCCAAGAATGAAGCAGAACATGAACAACACTTGCACTTAGTCCTGTAAAGACTAAGACAGCATAAGTTTTATGGCAAACTTTCTAAATGCTCTTTTTATCAAAATAAGATCCACTATTTGGGGCATAAATTAATAAAGAAGGCATTTGTGTTGATCTTGCTAAGTTCAAGGTTCTCAAAGAGTGGCCTACTCCTAAAAATGTTCATAAAGTGTGAGGCTTCATGGGATTGGCTGGTTACTACCACAACTTTTTGAAAAAAAATCTGAAATGGCTAATCCCATCACTTTCTTGCAATTGCAATGCAAGGGGAAGATATTTGTTAGGACATCTCAATGTGAGGAAGCTTTCCAAAGACTCAAAGAATTCTTGACTACTACACCTATACTCATTATTCCAAATCCCAAGGGTTACTTTGAAATCTAAAATGATGTATCTACTAATCGGTTTGGTGGCATTCTAACCCAAGATCATGGAGTGGTTGCTTATGAGTCTCGAATATTCAATGAGCATGAGAAGAATCACCTCACTCATGATTTGGAATTAGTGGCAGTGGTCCATGCACTCAAGCAATGCAAACATTTTCTGCTTGGAAAACACTTCAAAGTAAAATCAAATAATCACAGCCTTGAGCATCTGTGTTCACAAGATGATCTGAATACAAGGCAGCGTAGATGGCTGGAATTAATTAGCAATTTATGACATAGAAATTTCATATATCAAAGGAAACGAAATTTGTGTTGTTGATGCACTCGCAGACATACTTATTTTGTTGCTCTTTATGTTTTCGGGTCTAACTTCGGAAATTTTGTGCTGGAACAGCAATTAATTGATGATATTTACAAATAAATTTGAGCAGAATTAGCCAAAAAAACTGTGGCTAAGGCTTTTTCTGATTATTCCTTGGACTTAAATGGTCTTTTAAGACATCAAGGAAGGATTTATGTTCCTAATTCTAATAAATTAAGGAAGCAAGTTCCGGAATAAGTGCATCTTTCACCTCATACTGCTCATACTATTGTCATCAAGATGACACTGAACTCAAAAAGTTCTATTTTTGACATGGATTAAACAAATATGAGGTTGCTTATGTAGCATAATGTTTGGAATGCCAGTGTGTTAAAGTTGAGCATTGTCATCCAGATGGTTTGCTTCAAATGAGGACAAATGATTTGTGATCTCTATGAATTTCATTTCGGGATTGCCCAAATCTCAAGGTAGGCATGATACGATTCTAGTGGTTATTGATAAGTTCACCAAGGTTGTACATTTTATTGCAGACAATCTGAAAGATGATACCCCTAGTTTTGTTGATAGATTTGTTAAGGAAATAGTTCACCTTCACAGAGTTCCTGAGGTCACCATCTCAAATCAAGATAAGTTATTTACCTCAAGGTTTTGGTCGACCATGACTGTTGCATTTGAAACTCGGTTGAATTTCAGTTCTTCATACTAGTTCGAAACAAATGGTCAAACCGAAAAATTAAATCACGTGGTTGAAGATATGTTGAGAATGTATGTAATGGATCAGCAAGCCAAGTGAGAAAATTACTTCTACTTAGTTGAATTCTTTTACAATAACACTTTTCATTTTTTATCAAGATGGATCCTTTCAAAGCCTTGTACGGTCGCAAATGTTGAACTCCCCTTTGTTGGGAAAGTTTGGAAAAAAGAACTATGGCAAACTCTGAAACCCTACATGATTATGACACTCAAATGGCTCTCATTCGTCAAACATTTAAGGCTACCTCTGATAGACGAAAGAGTTATGTAAACCTAAAAAGAACCCCGAAAGAATTTGAATTGTGGGACAAAGTTTTTCTAAGAGTGAGAGCTTAAAAAGGTTCCATCAAGTTTGGCAAAGCTTCTAACTAGCTCCTCGCTTTGTCATTCTATCCGACATTGTGGAAAAGATCATACATGTTGCTTATCGTCTAGCTCTTCCTCCTCATGTATCTAGAGATTCATGGCATGTTTCACGCTGTTTTATTAAGAAAATATGTATTTGATATGTCTCATTATTTGGATTGCAAAAATCTTCAGGTAGCAGACAAGGAGAAAATTCCATTGAATCCTGTCAAAATCTTGGCCCATCGCTACAAAGCCGAGAAATTCCACAGGGGTTGATCCAATGAGATCAACTCGGTAAGAGAAGAGGCACTTGAGAAGATAAAAGTCTTTTTCATCAAAACTATCCTAACTTTTTTGTGTAGGCATAAGGACAGTGACTCCTTTAAGGGGGTGTGAATGTCATATCCCAATTTCAATCTCTAGATAAGTGTGGCATTAGCATCATTATAATAAAACTTGTTTGTTGTTTTTTTGGATTGAAGTTGATCTTTTCAGAATTGAGTTGTCCTTGTTTTATGAGCTCACTTATATTTAATGACTTTTAGTGATTTGGCTTCAATACTTCATTAATTACAGTTCTTTACTATCAGTTATTTATGCAATTACAATAGTTTATATCTCATCTTTTCAATTCACGTATTGTTGATGCTTGTGTGCATGTTTCAAGTCGTACCATCTGATGGGATGAGCTAGGCATGGCGGCGAATTAATCCAACAAGCAGAAGATATTTTGATATGTAGGTATATGGGTATGAGAATGATATGTTTCAACCTTGCATTGCATGATTGTTGTAATGTACTAGACCCATTTTGTGTGTATATTTTTGTCACTTTCTACTGTTGCCTTATACTAGGGTGGTTTCATTTGATGAGTGATCCGTTTGATCAATACAGTTGCAAAGATGCTTTGAGCATTATGCGAATTGAGCATGAGTTTGGATGCACCTCCCATGCATTCGAGGTCTCAAGCAAAACATAACACACGAAGGACGTGACTTGAGTCCTTCGCAAGAAGAGAAAAAAGAATTAAGCTGGTATAACACTTGGTGCTTAGAGCATTTTAGCATTCGTCATTGACTGTTATGTTGGAATGCTTGATGGTGCTAAGTGGGTGCTATGATCTTTTGTGGTTTGCATATTTCATAATATTAAAAGGCACCATAGGGTGCTAGGGAGCTTGTACCTTATCATATCTTACACTTTATAATATATCACTTATAATGCTGAAGTGCCATCACAAGTTGGGGGGCACTATGTGGTCATGGCACTTAACTTTCAAAAGTTTAATGATTACAAAAAATCTAGTAAAAGGCTTTGGAATGATTAAAAAGTGTTGGAAATATTGTCATTGATGTCAAAGGTCTAGCATTGGTGATAAAGGCCCCATTGCATTTAATGATGTTTTTAATATTCATATCTTGACTAATGTGTATTAATATTTATTTAATATTAACGAATATATTTTGGTTGCATATAAGTCAAAAGAAGGCCTATGGAGAAATCAAAGAGTCACGGGGTAAAGACAAAAGAGGAATGGGACGCATTTTCTCATGAAGAGTCATCTTGAGGAATTGCAAGAGTCACCATGTGAAGACAATAGAGGGTATGGCGCATTTTTCCATGAAGAGGCACTTTGAGGAATATGAAAAGCCACCAAGATAAAAACAAAAAATGAAAGAACGCATTTGCTCATGAAGGGTCACTATGTGACTTTTCAAATGCAAGGATACAAAGGGTCATGCAAGTTTGACGTCATTTTCCATGAGGATTGAAGGGTCATAAAGGGTGAATGCCAAAGGGCATTTGAAAAGATATAAATAAAGACTTGACAAACCATTTGTAATATGCAAGAAAGTGCATAGTTTGTATTTGTGTTAGAGGAGAGAAAAGCAGGAGATATTGTAGAGTTCTATCATTTGTTGAGTAGGCAACATTGAGAGATAGTTGTGTTTTATATACAAGAGGAGTTGGGGCTCCTGTGGGTTGGTGCTCACAAATCTTTGCAAGGGGTTGGCGCTCCTGTAGGTTGGTGCTCACAAATAGTTGTGTCGGTGCTCCGCAAAGGAATTGGTGCTCCTGCAAATTGGTGCTTGTGAACTTTGTAATTGGAGTTGGTGCTCATTCATATACTTGAGATTATTCTCCATGGGTTTTTCCACTTTGGAGTTTTACGTAAAAATCTGCTCTCTCTCTCTCTCTCTCTCTCATGTGGTGCATGTTATTGTTTTAGTTTTATGACATATCTTGAATGTGTGATTAAGTGATTAAAGCAAAGAAATCAGATTAAGTAAAAGATATATTATACACTGATTCACCCCCTCTCAGTATATTTCGTGCTTAACAATTGGTATCAGAACAAGGTCCTTTTTGAAAAAATTTTATAGTTTGAAGGTAGATCAAAGAAAGCATGATGGCTGGATCACATGAAGGTTTTTCTACAAATAAAGCACTTTTGTTTGATGGGACAAATTATGTTTTTTGAAGCATAAGGATGAGGACTTATTTGATGGCTCTTGGATTCGACATTTGGCAAGCAGTGGTGGAGGAATATGAAGAGCCACATACACTTGTAACTACTTCGACGGAAAAGAAGGCAAGTGAAAAAAATGCTAAAGCTTTAAATGTTATTTTATATGGTTTATGTGAATCAGAATTTGTTAAAGTTATGCAATGTAAATCTGCTCATGAAACCTGGATAAAACTTAAGAACATTTACAAAAGTGATGGAAAAGTTCAGCAAGCTAAACTTCAGACTTTTAGAAGACAGTTTGAGAGTTTGAAGATAGGAGAGAAAGAAAATATAGCAAGTTACCTTTTGCAGGTTGATCAAATAGTTAATCAGATTCAAGGTCTTAGAGAAAAGTTAGAAGAATCAATTGTGGTACAAAAAATTTTGATATTTTCTACCATTAAGATATGATGCAAAAATTTCGGCAATTGAAGAGATGAAAAATTTAGTCAAGCTAAAGATGGATGAGCTACATGGTATTCTTACGGCATATGAGATGCGGACCAAACAAGAGAAACTCTCAAAGAAAGGAGCTGTTTTCAAGACATCAAAGAAAGAGAGAGCTAAGATTCAAGAATCAAGTAACAGTTCTAGCGATGATGAAGATGACAACGGAGCTCTATTCATTCGCAAGCCGAAAAAGGGCAAAGGTAAATATAAAAAAAATTACCTTTCAAATGTTTTAATTGTGGAAAGATTGGACATTTTACAGCTAAGTGCCCAAATAAAGGTAATGGTGACAATGAAGAAGAAAAGTCTACATACAAGAATTTCAAAGGAAAATTCAAAAAGAGATTCGAGAAAAAGAGTTTGAATTCTAAAGATCCTAGTTCAGCGGAAGATAGTGGAGTCAGTGATTCAGAAGAAGAGATTTTATTCATGGCCACACATAAAGATGCCTCTGCAAACAAAAGTACAGATGATCAAGAAGAAGAATAAGATGAAGCCAAAGTGAATCTGGAAAGAAAACTCGTTTGTGCCTTAGAAGAGTTAAAAACTCTTGAGAAGAAGAATCGAAGATTAAAGCTCTAAATCGAGAAAATGAAAAGAAGTCAAAAGAAACAATTGAAGATCTACAAGCACACTTTGAAGAAGCCAAGAAGAATGAAAAAGATTTAATGGCACAGTTACAAAAAGTAAGTGAAGAATGTGAAAGGTATGTTATTGAAATTGCTTCTTTAAAAGCAGAGCTTGAAAAAACAAATAAAGCAATCAATGATAGAGTAGCAAATGATTCAAAATTTGAGAATAGCACTAATATGTTGAATAAGATATTAGAAAGTCAAAGATCAATGTCAGATAAGATAGGTATCGGATTTGAAAAAAAGAAATGAGAGGCCACTACTTTCACAAACAAAGTTAATACAGAAAAAGGAAAGAGCTACGCTGAAGTTCTTACAAAAGAGAAAATAAAAAAAGAAGTTAAGAATACAGAGAACATTTCAAACAAAGAAAGTTGGAAGGAACAGAGCTACAAAAAGCAATTAGGGCAGAAATACACAAACAGGTCCTATTTTTATAGTTATTGTTTTTATTGTAATAGATATGGTCATAAAAAAATAGAATGTCGAAAAAAGGCTAACAATGTCAAAAATAAGAAGAAAACTCATGCAGAGTCACACAGAAGCCACAAATTTTTTGCTCCTCTATCGGGATTTAATGAAGAGGCCATAATATGTTACAAATGCAACAACTTCGGACACATAGCCTGGTATTGTAAAAACGTGTTCGAGTCAATCAAGAAGGACAAGAGTTTCAAGGCTCCATTCATCAAGAAAAAAGTTCAGACAGGTTCATGACAGAAGAAACAACTTGAAAAATATATGTTGATACAGACAGCTTTGCATGCAAGAAATGAAAAAAAGCCATAGTTCATTGACAGTGGATGTTTGAGGCACATGACAGGGGACGAGCAAGTTCATAACCTTGAAGAAGATCAATGGTGGCACAGTGAAATTTGGAGGTAATACCACTGCCAAAATTGTCGAAAAAAATACACTAAGTTTGGTCAATGGTAAAACTAAAACTGAAAATGTTTTGTATATAGGTCTTAAGCATAATCTTTTGAGTGTAAATCAAATGTGTGATCAGGGGCACACACTAAAATTTTATGCAGAAAATTGTAAAATTAAGAGAAAAGATTCAGATGTGTTAGTTGCAGATACTCAGAGAACAAGTAATAATTTGTATATGTTATCAGACATCAAAGGTCAAAGATATTGTATGAGTCAGATTGAAGAAAGTTGGCTATGGCACAGGAGAATGGGACACAAATTTTGACAATCTTGTCAACATCAGCAAGAAGCAAGCAGTCAAAAATCTTTTAAAGATTACAAAGTCATTCGACATGCTTTGTGAACCTTGTTAACATGGGAAACAAACCAGAAGGCGGTTCAAAACAAAAGAGTACTCGACCACTCAGATGTTAGAGCTTGTTTACACTGACTTGTGTGGATCTATGAGAACTCAAAGTACTCAAGGTGAAATATTTCATGTCGCTTATTGATGATTTTTCACGTATGACTTAGATAATGTTTTTTTTTTTAAAATCAAAAGTTTTCAGACATTTCAAAGCATTAGTTGAGAATGAAACCGGTTTGAAGATTAAGTGCCTAAGATCAGATCGAGGAGGAGAATTCATGTCAAATCAGTTTATTGAGTTTTGTGAAGACCATAGAATAAAGAGACATTATTCAACAGTCAAAACTCCACAACAAAATGGAGTAGTTGAACCGAGAAACAGAACAGTTCAGGAGATGGCAAAGACAATGCTAAATGAATCCAAGATACCAGATAAATATTGAAGAGAGGCAGTTGCTACAACAGTGCATATTCAAAACAAAACATTATTGAGAATCAACAGTGACAAGACTCCTTATGAGCTATGAAAAGACAAACCAATAACAGTTGATTACTTCAGAGTTTTCAACAGCAAACACTTCATTAAAAAATCGATGAAAAACTAAGTAAATTTGAATCTAGAGCAGATGATATATTTCTTGGTTATTCTTGCAAAAGTAAAGCTTATAAATGTTATAACAAAAGAACCAAGAAAATAGTTGAAAGTGCAAGTGTCAGGGTAGAAGGAGCACAAAGAATCAATGATCCAATAGACATTCTTGAAATCATTGAAGAGGAAGATTTTGAAGAATCAGATGAAGATGAGAAAGAGAAAAAGGACACCAAAACCCCATCCAAATATGTTCAAAAAAATCATAATAACAGTGACATCAATGGGGACAAATGAAAGAATTCGCACCAGAAGAATGATGGTAAGTGAATGTGAGCAAGTTAATTTCTCTTTGTTATCCAAAATTCAGCCTAAAACTTTTTCAACAAATAGACATGATAAACATTGGGTTAAGGCAATGGATGAAGAATTAAATTAAATAAAAAAGAATGATACTTGAGAATTAGTACCTAGACCAAAAGATCACAATGTGATAGGAACAAAATGGGTTTACAGAAATAAATTGAATGAAAATGGAGAAGTGACCAGGAATAAAGCAAGATTAATATGTAAAAGATATGCTTAGATTGAGAGAATAGATTTTGAAGAAATTTTTGCACAAGTGGCAAAGCTAGAAGCTATTAGAATATTTCTTACATATACAGTGTTTAAAAATTTCAAAGTGTTTTAGACTACGTTGTTTAGATACGGGTACGGGTATGGGTACGGGTACGATTCGGGTATGCGGGTACGTCATTTTTCAAAAACCTTGATTTGAATACGTCGTGGGTACGTCTCTATATATATTTTTAAAAAATATATATATATATATATATATATATATATATAAATTTAAAAGAATTTTAAAATTAAAAATATTAAAAATAAAATTTAAATACTACCTAAAGATATAGTAAACTGTAAATTTAAAATAAAATATAAATTATAATATTAAAAATGTAAAAACTAGATAGTATTTAGTTTAAATTTTTAATATTATATTTTATTTTATTTTTAATAGTTATATTATATTAAATGAAAAATTTAAAATTAATTAATTTGATCCCGCTTTAAGGAGAAGGAAACATGGTTTCCCTCATCCTTTCAGTATTTCTTTCCCAACTCGAGTATCCGATTACGATCAAGCTCGTTGTTCCAAGTGCAACTCGTTAGATCGACCCAGCTCGGGCTCGAGTTGTGCAAATCGCACTGAAATGGCAACTCCGACAGCATTCCGAAGGTCCACTCCCGGAACCATCCGCAAAAGTGTAAACCGAACTGGGAAAGGGCGGCTAGATCCAATAGTTTCGGAGAACAACTCCAGGAACAATCAGAAAAAGCCAAAATACATGTAATCAACTCTGTTACTGGGTGGGTGAGTTGGGATTCGGGAATCGACAATCCTAACAATAGCCTCAGGCCAAAGCTCAAATCGATTAAGTTTTTAGCATAGTCACAAGGTTCGGAAATCCGAATGCATTCGAAAGGGCAAAAAAATGCGGAATGCGGACTTCTTGAAAAAGTTCAAAAAAAATCCGAAAAAATCCGGTTCAATATATATATATATATATATAATGCAAAATATAAATAAAAAAAATTAAATTATTAATAGATTTTAATATTTTATTTAATAAAATAATTAATATTTGAATTATAAATTAAATTTTATAATATTTATTCAAATTATTTTTATATTTAAAAAAATAAAAAATTATTATATTGAATTTTATTTTATTTAATAAAATAATTTTAATATCTATTAAACTACATTTAATATTTATATTTTATAATATATAAAATTTAAATAAAATAATTTAAAAAAAAAAACGAAATCATTTTGTATTTTAATAAACATTAACCTAAAATTTTATACCACCTACCTCACCCTGCTCCGTCGATCGTCCTAGGCTCCAGCTGCTTCTACCATTCCCGTTCGTAACTCAACCTGTCCAACCGCCTTCATTCCCTGCTGAGTCGAGCTTGCGTTGAGCGTTCTTTGCAGTTTGCGTTCGGCTTTTATATACCTAAAAAAATTTATTTTCATGGTTCGTCGAACCGAACTTGACGCATTAATCCGGACCCCCAAAAAAATTCGGATTTTCTCGGATTCGGCCGAGATCTGGCCGAACCTTGTGACTATGGTTTTTAGGTTTTTTTTCGCGCGTTTTCTATTTTTTTTTCCGCGACAGTCGCTGGAAAATTTCGGGGACACCCCTGAGGCGCCCCGGGTACGCCCGGAGTCGTCCCGGAGGCGCCAGCCGGAGTGCCGGACATTTCCAGCACGCCGACGGGCACCTCCGGGATGCCTCCGGGCGTCCCCGGGACGGAGGCGCCTCCAAACAAGAGGCGTCGGGCTGGGGGGCGTACCCCTGCAACACAGGTTTTAGATGGATGTCAAATTTGCCTTCCTAAATGAGAATCTAGAAGAAGAGGTCTACATTGAGCAGCATGAAAGATTTATTTATTCTCTCAAATATTAGTAGCCATGTATGCAGATTGAAGAAAACACTGTATGGATTGAAACAAACTCCCAGAGCTTGGTATGCAAGACTTGATAAGTACCTGCAAAATCAAGATTTCAAGAGAGGATTTGCTGACAGTAATCTCTACATCAAAACAGAAGGTGAGCATCAATTGATTGTTGTGGTATATGTTGATGACATCATTTTTGAAAAAAACATTGAAAATATGACAAAAGATCTTTCTGATAATATGCAAAAAGTATTTGAGATTTCTATGCTTGGAGAATTGTCATTTTTCTTAGGATTGCAAATATTTTAGTCAGATAAAGGAATTTTCATATCTCAAAATAAATATGCCAAGAAAATGTTGAAAAAAATTGGTTTTGAGGATTGTGCACCAGTTGACACACCAATGAATACAAAAAATAAGGTGAACAAGGATGAAGATTCACCTATTGTAGATCAATCTTTGTATAGATCTATGATTGGTAGTCTTTTATATTTGACAACATCGAGGTCAAACATCATGCATGCAGTAGGTATGGTTGCAAGATATCAAGCAACTCCAAAAGACAATCATGTTCAGTTAGTGAAGAGAATATTCAGATATATCAAGGGGACATTAGATTATGAATTGTGGTATCCCACAGACAGAGATTTCACTTTGGTTGTTTATACAGATTCAAATTGAACAGATTGCTTGGATGACAGAAAGAGTACAAGTGAAAAAGCTTTATTTATCAGTGATAGCTTAGTATCATAGCTAAGCAAAAAACAGAATTCAATATCACTTTCTACAGCTAAAGCAAAATATATTGCAGTGGTATTGTGTTGTACTTAAGTGCTTTGGATGAAGCAAACTTTGGAAGATATCCATGTAAAATATGATGAACCTATTTCTATTTTTTGTGACAACACAAATGCTATTAATATTTCAAAGAATCCAGTGATGCATTCAAAAACAAAACATATTCCCATCAGATATCACTTCTTGAAAGAGCAGGTTACAGATCAACAGGTTAAGATGGAATATATCAGTACTACAGATTAGATTGAAAATATTTTCACAAAAACACTATCAAAAGACACATTTGAGTATCTGCGAGAGAAGTTGGGAGTAATTTCTCACTTCTTGCCATTAAAGATCAGCATCAGTTGAGGGGGAGCTAAGTGTTAGCTCCGGAATAGGCCATTTGCCATTGATGTCAAAGGGAGAGAAGAATAGAAATAGGTACAAGTACAGGTACAGAGAACAAGTACAAGTTGCTACAGTAAAAGGGAGTTATTGTATGTTTTTCAGATGGCAGTATGTGCAGGTTTCAAGATGTAGGAGTTTTAGTTTGCGGTTGTCATCAATGACAAAGGGGGAGATTGTTGGAAATATTGTCATTGATGTCAAAGGTCTAGCATTAGTGATAAAGGCCCCATTGCATTTAATGATGTTTTTAATATTCATATCTTGGCTAATGTGTGTTAATATTTATTTAATATTAACGAATATATTTTTGGTTGCATATAAGTCAAAAGAGGGCCCATAGAGAAGTCAAAGAGTCACGGGGTAAAGACAAAAAAAGAATGGGACACATTTTCTCATGAAGAATCATCTTGAGGAATTCCAAAAGTCACCATGTGAAAACAAAATAGGGTATGACGCATTTTTTCATGGACACTTTGAGGAATACGAAAAATCACCAAGATAAAAACAAAAGAGGAAATGACGCATTTGCTTATGAAGGGTCACCATGTGACTTTTCAAATGCAAGGATACGAAGGGTCATGCAAGTTTAACGCCATTTTCCATGAGGATTGAAAGGTCACAAAGGATATATGCCAAAGGTCATTTGAAAATTTATAAATAAAGGCTTGAAAAGCCATTTGTAATATTCAAGAAAGTGCATAGTTTGTATTTGTTTTAGAGGAGAGAAAAGCAGGAGATATTGTAGAGTTCTATTATTTGTTGAGTAAGCAACATTGAGAGATAGTTGTGTTTTATACACAAGAGGGGTTGGTGCCCCTGTGGATTGGTGCTCACAAATCTTTGCAAGGGGTTGGTGCTCACAAATAGTTCTTGTGTTGGTGCTCGACAAAGGGGTTAGTGCTCCTGCAAGTTGGTGCTTGCGAACTTTGTAATTTGAGTTGGTGCTTATTCATATACTTGAGATTGTTCTCCGTGGTTTTTTCCACTTTGGGTTTCCATGTGAAAATCTAGTCTCTCTCTCTCTTGTGTGGTGCATGTTATTGTTTCAGTTTTATGGCATAACTTGAATGTGTGATTAAGTGATTAAAGAAAAGAAATCATATTAAGTAAAAGATATATAATATACTAATTCACCCCTCCCCCTCTCAGTGTATTTTGTGCTTAACAAAAAGAATATTAAAAATCCACAAAGGGCATTGACAACAGGGATGGAGAGAAGAGAAGGAATAAAGAAGAATGGAAGGGAGAAAATAGAAAAGAAGGAATTAGGGCAAAACCTTGTCGCACAATCTGAGGAGGAAACTGGAGCAAGAGCATAGTGGAATAACGGCGAGCTTGCCAAATTTGACCTC
Organism: Torreya grandis; assembly: GCA_037957365.1. Classification (NCBI taxonomy): domain Eukaryota; kingdom Viridiplantae; phylum Streptophyta; class Pinopsida; order Cupressales; family Taxaceae; genus Torreya; species Torreya grandis. The sequence goes on along the minus strand of JARHVA010000170.1, from coordinate 4,515,511 downwards.
CATGACCTTGATTTTTCTGAGTGAAATTATTTGGAAAGTTTTGGATGGATATATATGGAGGATTTTGAAAGTTGGAGAAGACACGGAGAAAAACAAGAAAAAGTAAGGGAATCCAAGCACCATTTTGGCAACCTTCTAACTTAAAATCCAAATTTGAAGTGAAGTAAATTTTGATTTTAAGTTCTTTCTTTTTCTCTTTTTGTATGCTTTTGATGTTACTGTAATTTGGGTGCTTTAATGGAATACCTTGGTAGAAAGAATCAGGGGAAGAAGGCAAAGAAATGGGTGCACCCTATTGGGCAATTGGTGTCTTGCATGGTTCTCCATTTCATACCTCTCTTATCCAGGTGATCCTCATCACCAAGATAACACCCTTGTAGCCTTAGTTGCTTCTCTAAGTGCTTTGTTGTTGTAGATTTGCAATTGATTGTGTTGTATTCTAATACTGAGGTTTGGTGTGAAACACCCTAGTTGCTTTGTTGTTTATCCACGAGGACTTGTTGAGAGAATTTAAGAATTATCTTGCATATTGCCCTAAGATGGTTGCAGGGAAATAATGGCTATTTGCCCTCGCATGGCTGCCATTGATGGTGCATGGAAAGCTCTGGACCATCATGAACTCACTATTCAATATGTGTTTTGTGATTCTATTTGATGTTTTGCATCCTTGTTGAAAATACTATTAGTGAACTGCATAGTGGAAACGAAATGTATCTCTCTCGCTCTCATAGATTTGCACACCTTTATTTCATTTTCCTTCTACTTGGAGGGCAGCGTTGCATTCAAGCATTCAAGCATTGGTAAGTACCATCTTCTGCCCTGTTCAAAATAAATGATGTGGTTGACAACCTAGGCATGTGACACTTTGTAATTGTGTATGAATTGAACTATGCTAGTTGTATAAAATTCTGTTGTAGAAGGATGATAACAATTTTATAGCACTCAGGGTTGGGTTAAAATTGAATGGAACAACTTGGGAATTTTGTCCCTTGTTCTAATCATGAAACATGTGCACTCAAATTTAGGATTGAGCCTATAAACTTTGTGGAACTTTGTGTTGATTTGGCTTCTTTATAATTGGATTGAGTATTTGGCATGCTTGTTTATGATGTCAATTGTGTTATTGCATGGAATGTTTCTTAGGAATTGAATGCACTTGACTGACCCTGTTCTAGGCAGAATAGGATATTGTGCATTGGTCTAAATGCATTTCCTTAGAAGACTATGCTTCTATTCACTACAATAAGATGTACATTTAAGGATACTCCTTGGTATAACCTATTGTTGGCTATCATTAAAATGTCTTTTTATGTGGTTAGAGAAAACAGAGGGATACTCTGTAGTTCCATGGCTTTAACTTACTCTTGATGTTCTTATAGGCATTAAGTGGAAAGTGGTATGACTGACGATGGAAATTAGGGTTTCATATCTTTGTGTGTTTGGTTGTTTGCCAACTATGGAAACCTATTAGAAGCATTAACACCTAATCATTTAGGTATCTGGTGATTGGCATTTGTGAATAAGGACCCTTTTTTAATAGGCACTCCCCAATAGTCGATAAACCCTGTTGAATATCAATAAGATGGTGACTAAATATACTAGATATTGCTTAATTGACATAATGTAATTAAATGAATCTTGTTGTCTCGTGGATATGAAAACTTGGTAAAGAGAACAGTTCTAGACTAAGTTGCCTCATTCGAATTCGTGTTCGAATTTGTTGAGGATAAAATTCATAAAAGATTCATTGCTAAAAAATCTTACATAAAATTCATGATTAAATCTGACTAAAAGAAATATGTTTGTTTTTAGATTAAATATTCAAAAACCAGCCCACAATTCTTAAAAAATCACATTTCATATAAGTAAACATGTCAAAATAACTTTCCAACAAGTAGCTATCGTAAAATCATGTTGAATAACAATATTTTAAAAGTTTTCAAAATTTTATATATCAAATTCTTAAACTTCTTTATGGGCTAAGGCCTACTTGTTGCATCAAAAAGCTCTAGATCATCAAGAGTGCTTGGTTCAATGTCATCATCACTAGCATCATCATTACCAACATCATTAGTTTCACCCTCAAGTTCATCACAAACAAAAGTAGGATCATCTTCATCAGAAGTCTTCTAAAAAGAGTTGAAGCTTCATCTTCTTAGAAGTACATGCATCTTTTGTCATTTTCTTCATAGTCAATCACAAATTGTTGTGAACATAAACAAAATCCCCTAGCATTTCTTATAACAATCTAATCATTTTCTTTAATTGAATATAGTAAAAGTTGCTCCAATTCCTCTCACAAGCTGATGCACTTACTCCTTGACTCAAGACTCGAACTGGAAAATGTTGTAGTTGAGTTTTTGTTCGATAGAATCCCCATCATTCATCTCCATCCATGTCCTCCATGTCATCTATAGTTGATTGGGTTCCAAATAGCCCATTTCATCACCTATATGCCCTGAGTTGCTCTCTTTTTTTTTTGCAATAACTCGATCAGGAACAAGCTTTTCAATGGTTGCATAAATCCCATCCATGACTTCACAATCACTTTCTCTTTTTATGTGATATAGTATTAAATCCTCATAACATGTTATTACATGCAAATGGGTATGCAACATTCTCCATCTTCCATCACAAATATCTCATATCTCATTATATTTTACTTTCACATTATTGAAAGCCTTTTGGATGCCTTCTTTACAATGGTTCATAACCTCATAAACCATGCCAATACAAGGGGTCTCAGCATCAACAATGTGAAACATGTGAACTATGGGTGCACACATTTTGGAAGCCTTAAAAGTGTTTTCCCAAAAGTCATGGCTTATAATGATTTGCTCCACATACTTACCTTTAGAACATTTTGCAAGAACAAAATTTTCCCTCTCTTTTCTACAAACAACAGGGCGGAGAGCTCCTTTCTGCTCAACCACTCTTTTCAAAGTGACATAGAGATAGGCAAATTGTGTGTCACATGGCTTCAACAACTACTTGGAAGCATACTTCCTATATATACTTAATGTAAGGCAACAATTTTTTACAAAGTTGGCAATTGTTCTTCCTCTTTTCACTACCTCGTTTACCCAAAGAAACTTGGCTAAGTCATGGAGTAGTAAATCAATGCAAAGCACTACACAAGGGCTCCAACTGTGGGTGTTTTTCTGCTATCAACTTTCAGCCTCTACATAATTGCTAAAACTATTGGTAATAACTTGGACCATGTTTTCTAGACCACCAGCAAGAATTGCTTCATCCAAAATGTTAAAGATATACTCATAAGTTTTTGTATGTTTCATGACATCAATTATCCATAGAAATATAACACCTTTAGGGCAATAAATCAACACAATGATTAATGGCCTTTGACATATATCTGACCAACCATCACTCAAAATGATGCAACCTATTTAACTCCGAAAGTCTTTAATGTCTACCAATTTTTCAATGACCCTATCTTTTGATCTCAAAAGAGTTGCTTCAAAGCTTCTAAACCTAGAGTTGTGTCCCCTTTGCCAAACGAAAAATGATTGTTGAATAGCATTTTTAAAATGAGGACTCCTAGCAACATTAAATGGAATGGTAGATTTATAAAAGAAATCAGTGCATGTATCATCAACCTATTCTTTTTGTAAAGGCTTATAAAAGCTATTCAATGTTGTCCCACTAACTTTTTGAGGCATCATTGAGCTTGTGGACATGTTGGAGTAATAAAATGTGTGGGGTATTTGACATCTATAAAGTTCCTCTTGGATTCACTAGTTTTTTTTGTGTTTTTTCTAAGTTATTGCTAATGAGTTATTATAGTTTTTCTCCAATGTTGGCTTTATTTCAGGGGTGACCTTTGAATATGCTTCAACCCGACCTCCCTTGGCCCCTAATATGCCAAGAAAATGGTCCATTACTCTTGTTAATGTGGTTGTAAAATAGTGCTAATATAAAGTGCACGTGACAATATTAGTTCAATCCTCATGGTTCATATATTTTCATCCTTTTGCAATTGATTTTGGAGGTGCCATATTGATGTAGGAATATGTTTCTCCAATTTTTTTATAAATGAAGATAAATAAATAAAAAATGTTTATACATGAAAAATCTAAAAACCAGAACTAAAATCTATATAATAAATTAATAATTATAAATACTAAAAACTATAAAACAAAAAAAATATATAAAAAATAAACTATAAAATTAAATTATAAAGTAAAAACTATAAAATAAACTATGAACTATAAAAAAATAAACTAAATTTAAAATTAAAAAACCATCCATAACGTTATGTGATTTAACTTTATAGAATAGTCGAAAACGAATTAAAACTAAAAAAAAATCTAATAAAAAATAATCAAACTTACCTAAGTCGACTGTCGAGCTATTGAAAATGGAAATGACCCACGATTGAGTCTCAGCAGAGGCTTAATTTTTAAATGCGCCATGTCTGCAACTCTGTAGACTGCAAATCCACAAGCCATGGCAGCCTCCCAACTCCCAGATCGATCACCGCAGACTCGCAGAGACTAGACTTTGTCACTCCACAACACGCAGTATCACGACTCTCAGTTACACGGCTTCCAAGTTGTAAACTCCGCAGTGCAAATTAAAAGTCCAGACAATCTAGAACTAGAAGCCTACAAACACGAATATCACGAGTTTATTCTTCATTCTTCTCAATCTTCAATCTTAATTACACAACAGCTAGGGCAAAACAAAAAAGAGGGGGAGTTTTAAAACACTTTTATGCCAACCTTTACCCTAAATACTAAACACGAATCTCAAGCCACGGCCTGCATTTGAGACAAATTTAATTTGATGTTCATTTTTTATATTTGTATTTGGTTCGCATAAATCAAATTGCAATTTTCAATGAATTTTTTTGACAAAGTAGAGTTTGGCAAATTTCAATTTTTTAGCATTAAAATCGCCAAATGCGATGACTTAGCTAGGTACACTTAAGTTCCTTTGTAATGGTAATATGGTAAGCATATTAGGAATTCAGTACTATGTAGCAAAAAGTGAACACCTTCATTAGGTCAGATTTCTGGGGTTAGTTGATATTTGCTTGGAAAAGCAATCTCACGAAACTTGTAAATCCTGCAGAGATTATTAGTTCATAGCTTACTATTGATTAAGATGAAATCTGCAAATAGGTTTTTGAACTTGTCTAAGTTTAAACCTGCATGCATTTTGGTGTTAAATGACTCTATTATGTTTTATTGAATTGATGATGATAATTTTGTCAAGGGAACAACTTCATGCGGTTAGAGTTAAAAATGGAATTAAGAAATGGGCAATTTATGTGTGGCTTCCTCTCCTTAGGAGTTGAAAAAGTTTGAATATTGTGATAGGATAATTGCACTTAACCTTGAAGAATAGTTGTTAACCTTTCACCCTGAAAATATTCTATGAATGTTTTGAATGACGCTTTGAATGGAACTTAGGGTTGTAAGAACCAATTTTGTCCTTGGTAATAATCTAGGTAAACCTTTGAGACCTAAGTAGATAACTTCAAGAGCACGCTTATAGGGGATCTTGGGATGATTAACCTTGGCGTAATTCACCTTAAGTAATATAGGGATGACTCATCACATAGATGGGCTTCATATTGGTATTACCTACTCAGCTTTATGAGATTATCCTTGAAACGCTAGAGTAATCTTGAGTAAGATGTTTTGTGACTGGACATGGACATCAACCTAGTCAGCATCGACAATGACTCTACTTGCTGCTCTGCAACAGGATATATGCCAATCAATGAGCATGCTGACTAATGTTGAATTAGTGTGCAAGTTTCATAAAGATACGCTTGAATTTAGTAAACACACTTCCAGCAGTTGGGCAATTGTGAGCACACCTTAATATCCATGGTTATGCCCAAGAAAATTATGGTTTGGAATTTTGAGGATATGATAGTATTGACAATATTCAGAGTCCAAATTTTCTCAAAGAAGACCCCAGAAGCCATTATTGTTTCTGAACTGTTAAAACAAAGGACATCAATAAAAAGTAAATCTATCTCATAAATCAACTCCAAAAAACATGAAACTCGTATGGAGAATGATGTCAATATCAATCAATCATAGAGGCCTTTCATGGTTTGACCGAAAATTTCATTTTCATATTACTAATCTTGTTTTCTTGTCTAGCAGTCTTACTTGCACTATCAGTGCAAATAAGGCAGAAACTCCAAAATCTGCCTACTTAGAAACCTGGATAATTAAATTCCGGAATTGAATTCCCTGAAATACAAGAGGTTAGAGACATGCAAGATAAACTATCCTATGAATAGCTACTTTACCTAGTCACTCAAGGCATCTGCCAACATTAAAAACCATGTAAATATAGGAACACACAACATAATGAAAGACCATAGAAAAGAATGTCAAAATTAATAAAATAAATGGAAGAGCAAATGCTCTTGATTGGGGTTCAATCACAATAACACATTTTATTCAAATGAACTTATTACAATATATAGTGTTTTATTCTCCTACAAGGAAGGAGTCAACACTCATCCCGAAACCCACAAATCACTCTACCCTATCTCATAAAGACTCTTCCATAAGCCTATCTTCTAGTGAGTTGTTTTATCTCACGTACAACTCATTTTATTCACACACACACTCATATAACTATACTAACATCACAATATAATAACCCACATATGAAGCACTAATATCTATCAAAAATAAGCCAAAATGGGTCAAGCATACATATTAAAGACGGAAAATTGTCCATGTCTATAAAAAAAGGTTTAGGGCCAAATTAATGCTTTAAAATGAAATTAAAATAAAGTCCCTGGCAATATATGAGGTGCTACTTACTCTGAAAACACATTGTCTGTGAGAAAGAAAGAAAGATAAAAAGAAAATATATTGATGTCCATGAATGACCATAAGTAGGTCAATGGGACATGAGAATCCACCCACTTACAATAGAAAACGTTAGGGTAAAAGGACCCTAGGTAGTGAGAACAACTACTAACTAATAAAAGAACATAAGCACTAAAAGTAGACTTAGGGTAAACTAAATGCAGGAAATTCCCCAACCCATGCGGGTGGGGTAACAACAAATAGCCATGTGGAGGGGGTAAGAACCCCAAAGAGCATTCGTTGATGAAAATCAAAAGTCAAAAAGATTGGATAGTAGTCTCATCAAATATCTCCGACTATGCCTGAGATAGAGGAATCATTTGTGTCATTGTCATTGTGAAAAGGCCAATGCAAGATCTGATAATGCTCCTCAGGGAATGTCTAGAGCTGAGGGAACCAGGATGGGTAATCCTAAGAGGAAGCAAAGGATCCCCATGTACTCCCTCCTAACATCCAAGGCCAAAGAATCTCCCATGGCAACAAAGAAACCCATAATGTGTGCTTGGCGATTGCGAAGAAGCAAATCCACAACAACGAGTGTCACATCCCTCTTTTGATGGGGACATGATGGAAGACCCTTAGCCTTAAAACCCTTCTCAGGGGCTAAGGGACAAATATAAAGGGATGTAAGTATTGAAATGTTTTTAAGTGGATATATGTACAAGTATTTTTTTAAAAGCATTTTATGTTTTCAAATTCACTTAAAAGGGGAACCTTTAAGGGTTTTGGATGACTTAAGTGATTTTATAAAAGATCATAAGATAGGATCTATTAGATCCTTAACGTTACCCTTCCTTCCCAATTTTGGGTCCTACACTTGGGAGGACTACATAAAATAAAGGGTCAATTGATGGATTCATGATTTTTTTGGATAACCATTTTCTTGGAGTCTAAGCACAAAAATTTGGGCTTGTACTTGGAGAACGAAAACCCTTCAAGGGAGCTGAATTAAAGACGAAAACCCGAAATTCAAACCTAGAGCAGCTTCATCTAGGAGTTGCATTGAGCAAAATTTATATCAAATGATGTTTTCAACACCAAGTGGGATCTTGCAGGTAGGCAAACTATTGGAGGAGCTAAGCGTGGACTTTGGAGGGCTATTTGAGGGCAGCGAAGTACCTTTATGAGTGCTACACACATTTCTAGGGGCAGCGAACAGCTTGGGAAAATTGGCGACCCACTTTGGGGTCTTTTTGGGAGTAGTTTAATAGTGTGGACCAGCCACACTTGTTTTTTGAATTTTTATCATATTTTACAGCTCAAATACTTCACCAAAAATCAAGTTCTTGGCTCGTTATTTGGCAAATATATTATTATATTTTCCGCTAATTTTTGGAGAGTTGAAAATAATATTTGGAGCTAATTTCAAGGATTATCTAACGCTGTATTTGTAAATTCAGTTTGCTAGGGTTTTGAGATAAATCTGAAAAATTTATATTTTGTTGATTGAATTGTTAGAATATATCTTTGTTTAATTTAATAACCCTAAAGGGGGCATTAAAGTGGTATCAGAGCCAATTTCTTGGCTAGTTGTGAGAAACAAGGGTTACATGTCAATCAGTGACATGGACAGAGCTAGGCTCGAAAGTTTAGCTGGAGCATAAGAACAAACGAGAAGAGTGATGGAGGAATTTCTTCAAACAGTGAGAGATATGAAAGGAAAGAAAGAGCAAGGTTTGGCAAGCAACACTATGTGCGTGGGAGTGGAATCCATACCTATGCCTAGGGTTCTTCCAAAAGAAGCCACTTCAGAAAAAGAGAAGGAACAGCGTTCATTCAAAGCTAAATTGTTAGCATCATATGGTGAGTATATGACTTATCCACCTCCTTTTCGAAAGGAGATGAACTTTAATGGATATGTCACTTGGAAAAGAGGCAAAGGAGGTTCCAACAAAGGGCGGGACAGCCTTGGAGAGTGGAACGAAGAGATAGGGAAAGTCATTTTGCCTACTTTTGATGGCATTAAAAGTAATTCAACTAAGGCTTGGATCAATAAAGTGGATACATATTTTTCATTACATAAATTGAAGGAGAAGGATGCCTTGTCATTAATTATTTTACATTTAGAGGGAGTTGCCCATGAATGGTAGCACCAAGGGTTGATAACCCCAGGACACAATAACATCAAGACCTATGAGGAAGTCCAAAATAAAGTCATTGATAAATTTGAAAAAGTAGATTTTCCATGATTTGGCCCACTTGCAACAAAGACAATCTTTGGGAAATTACATTGAGGAGTTTCAAAGGATATCCACCTTGGTTAATAATGTTTCGGAGGATAAACTTACAACATGGTTCGTTGAAGGACTATCTCCATCTCTCAAGGGTTTGGTTAAGGCCTTTAACCCCCCTTAATTACCAATGGCCATCAAAAAAGCTCTAGATTGTGAAATTGCAGCCCCTTTTGTACAAAATCTGCCCTCCTTACAGTCTAAAAACAGCGATGAAGTTCGTAGGGAGCATGAGGGAAAAAGGAAGGCAAGGCAGCCTGGTGAGTTGATCCAAAAAGTGACAAAATCAGACTTCAACGTACAGGAAAAAAGAGGTCTCCAGCAAGAGGAAAAGCATCCAAGGAGGCTGCAAATGAGTTTGAAAACCTTCCTACACAGAAGAATGAATTTCCCGCCAAGGAAGGGCCAGTGAAAGGGCTGCAAAACTGTGACAGCAGTACAGAAAGGTCTGAAACAGTCCTCAAAACAGTGGAACAGCACAAAAAGATGAATTTCCAGCCAAGAAGAGGGCCATTGGAAGGACTGCCAACCAGTGACAGCAGAATAGAAGGGTCTGAAACAGTCTTCAATGCAGTAGAGCAAGATGCAGAAGTTGATGAAAGTAAGGTGGGCACCCTTGCAACCATAACAGGTATTCCTAACCACCACCCATTCAAGGTTAGAGGAGTTTTACAAGGCAAAAGAGTCACCATTCTCATTTATAATGGGGCTACACATAATTTTGTGGACAAAATATTGGCTTCAAGATGTGGGATGAACACAATTTCATTTGAGGGTTTCAAGGTAACTCTTGGAGATGGAATTTCTATTCCTTGACATCATAAAATTCCATATTTGAAACTCACCTTGGGTAACCAAAAGGTTGAAAGGGAATTCCACATGATTGACATTGGAGAGGTGGATGTAATTTTGGGGGTTCAAGGGTTGCACTCCCTTGGAGAATACACACAAATCCCTCAAACCATGACGCTGAAATACAAAGTGGAAGGTAAGGAAGTGGATATTCAAAGCTTGAACAATGGGGCACCTTTCGTTGTGACCTCAAAAAGAATGGAAAGCATAATAAATGAAGAAATTCAGATTGGGGCAGCTAGGCAAATGGGATTTTCTGAGTTGGGACAGCCAACTATCATGAAAGAAAAAGATTTCATTGATGACACATGGAGTGAAGGAATGATGGGAAAGAGTTCCCAATGTGAAAAATGCAATATGAGGGGTCTAAGGCAGCCTCTAAGGTATGAAAAAAGTTTCCAAATTTCTATTTGCATCAGCTGGTTTTTTAAGCACACTATAGTACGTATCCTAATGCATGGTAATGTGAGAGGTTTGTTGGAAAAAACTAATGATATTGGGTTTCCAAGGTATGGAATGATTCATTCAACTATCCCTTTCCTTACCAATGTTGGAAAATTATGCTTAATTTGAATGTTTGGGAAGCTTTAAAGATCCGTGTTTGGGGAAAAACAAGGAATCTGAAAATGAATTGGGAAAGGATTTTCGAACACATTCAGAAAATTCTGAGTATTTTGGGCCATTCCAGCCTATCATACGATTTGAAAATATGTTGCATAAAGTGTCAATCCGGTTGGGAGAACATGCTAAAAAATCTGAAATCAAAGGGGCACTTAGTAAGGACGTGAAGGAGGGAACGAATAATCCACTTCAGTTGGGTATGTATGTTTGGAAAAAGGTTGAAAGGGGCAATAAACAGCCCACTACAAGGTCTAGTTTTGCAAAACAAAGTAAGTTTTACTTGAAAGACAAGGGACCAAGTACTACTCCACTTTGTCAAGGCGAGCAACATCCACACTTCGGGATTGTGTTTCCAAAACCCTCAAGGTACATATGAAGGGCAGCTACTTGATATCTTGCAAATCTAAATTTTTTTTAAGATCATTATGTCTCTTGAATGTGGCATAAGCACTAAGAATTTGAATGGTTTTACTTTAACCAAGAATTGCAAGGTTATAAGGAAACATGATAGTTGTGTGACAAAGGAGTTGGTTCACTCCAATGCCAAGGTACAAGTAAAATGGTGGGGTGAAAATGGATTTAACATTCCTACACATGAATTTTCAGTTCGTGGGGTGCATCGCGGGAGGATTTTGAAAAGTTTTTGCAGCTATTATGAATTGCATATGGCTGGGTGCACTTGGGGCAGCAAGATGGAAAAGAGAAAAATAAGTGAATATAAGGTTAAGAAGGTTGATAAGGGTTGCATACTTGGTGACATTCAGAAGTTGGTAGCCATGTTTCACAAGCCAATCTTGGTCAACAACTTTCAAAAGGAAGAAAAAAGAATTGTTTTGACTAACATGTTTGTTTCATGTGCAGATAAGTACATAAGGGCCATCAAAGCCCTCACAAATGAAGACTACCTAGCTGGAATACCAATTTCCAGCCACCCATATGATGACAAATCCAAGGATTCTCTTGCTTCTCACATCTTAGAAGCATTTTTTGAATATATGGGGTCAAGAAAGAGAAGTGGCAACATGAGGTGTTGCTGGTTTTACATTTTCAGTTTGCGTAAGTTACACAAAAGCTGCATAGGCAGTTGTAGCAAACATCACCAAGAGGGGCCTCTTCTTTGGAAAGGGCCTAGGTTCAAATTTGGCACAAAGCCAACAATGGAGATAGCTTTTTGGTTGCTTCTATTGCTTGAAGACAAGCAATTTTGGATAGGGAGGATTGTCATGTCCCTCTTTTGATGGGGACATGATGGAAGACCCTTAGCCTTAAAACCCTTCCCGGGGGCTAAGAGACAAATATAACGGGAAGTAAGAATTGAAATGTTTTTAAGTGGATATGTGTAAAAGTACTTTATGTTTTCAAATTTACTTAAAAGGGGGACTTTTAAGGGTTTTAATTTAATAAAAATAAAAGAAAAAAATAAAAGATCATAAAGTAGGATCTATTAAGATACTTAAAGTTACCCTCCCTTCCCAATTTTGGATGCTACACTTGGGAGGACTACGTAAAACAAAGAAAAGGTCAATAGATGGATTCATGATTTTTTTGAATAACCATTTTCTTGGAGTCTAAGCACGAAAAGTTGGGCTTGTACTTGTCGGACAAAAACCCTTCAAAGGCGCTGAATTAAGGACGAAAACCCGAAATTCAGATCGGCTTGCATTGAGCAGAATTGATATCAAAGGGTGTTTTCAACACCAAGTAGGATCTTGCAGGGAAGCGAGCTATTGGAGGAGCTGAGCGTGGACTTGGGAGGGTTGTTTGAGAGCAGCGAAGTACCTTTATGAGTGTTGCACACATTTCCAAGGGCAGCGAACAGCTTGGGAAGATTGGCGATCCACTTTGGGGTCTTTTTGGGAGCAATTTGATAGTGTGGCCCAGCCAAACTTGTTTTTTGAATTTTTATCATATTCTCCAGCTCGAATTCTTCACCAAAAATCACGTTCTTGGTTGGTTATTTGGCAAATATATTATTATATTTTCTGCTAATTTTTGGAGAGTTGAAAATAATATTTAGAGCTAATTTCAAGGATTATCTATAGCTGTATTTGTAAATTCAGCTTGCCAGTTTTTTTGATAAATCTGAAAATTTATATTTTGTTGATTGAATTGTTAGAATATATCCTTGTTTAATCTAATAACCCTAAAGGGGACATTACAACGAGGAGCAGATCCATGATGTTGAGCAGAAGCGAATCCCCATTGCTAAGAGCTAGCATATTGGGGTACCTTAGGAGTAATGTTGTGCAGAGATGAGCGTTGCCTTATTGACCTACCCCCCTAAATGTGTGAAGCAATAGCATCCAAAGGGCACTTAGTGCCACCAACCTCTGTGAGGGGCTGAAAGAATGAAGTGATCAACATGGGGTCTCTAAAGGCTTCCTATTGGGATCGGCTTGGAAGGGTGACAACCTCCCAAAGAAAACAGGCAAGGCACCATTGACTCGAGGACCGAAAGAAAGTGGACAGAGAGTTGCCCGAGTCTCTGTAAAGGCAGTGGTATCTCCCCCAGCCCTGATAATAGATAGGGCATCAGAAAATAAAGTGGTCCTCAATCTCCACCTCTTGGAGGGGACAAAGACGACAAATCCAGTCCCCACTACATGCAACACAAACTACTTAAATAATTAAAACTATGATGAATATAGACAAAATAAGGGTGAGAAGTGATAAGTTTATGGAGAAAACTCTCCACTCATCACTTACTCTTTTTTGTATACGTCTGGTAGCCACTCTATTTTGGAATGTTTGGTTATATGTGTGCAGTCCACTTTTTCCTTGTCCGTTGTTCTTCACATTCTTAGTTCTAATAAGCTTTTGTTTTTAATTAATGCAACATTACCTTCCTTACACAAAAGAAATATAACATCTGTCATTTTCCTGTTTTTTAAATCTTGTAACAATTGAGTTTAAAAATATGTATTAGTTCATTTGTTGTTAGCACCGTCCACATTCCTTTGAGTCTTGACACCATGACTTCCACTTTCTCATAATATAAGACTACCATTATGTGTGTGTCTATGCGTGTGGGAGGGGACACCTGTTACTGCAATTGATATGTGACTATGGTGTGCATTTTCTTGATTTTCAGCATCAACATGTCAAGCAATTACCGTTCAGGTCTGGGACAAAGCAAAACTGTCAATTAAGGTGATCTGAGACCAAAGCATTAAAAAGATCGTTTAGAATACTCAGGACAATGTCTTTTTGATACAACCAGCAAATATCCAAATAGTGCCAATGAAGTAAGCATCAATTTTCAGCATTTTCAGCTTGACTTGTGATTTTTGATACATTTTCCCTGCTCGGCTGGCAATCCAGAGTTTCAGCCTTGTCAATATTCATTGTTGTCCAATTAGTTCAATTGTGAAAAAAGAATCTCTCCTATTGATAGCTTCCCTCCCAGGTGTACAGCAGCTAAATTTTAAAACTGCAATGGAAATGACTATTTTACATTGATTAATAGAGGCCAAAACAGGCAAGGAATGTCCAAAGATGGTGAGGAAAAGCACATTCAAATGTATGTTCTAAATATCTGTAACACAATTAAACCCCAAAACCGCAAGAAATCAAAAAGAATACATAAGTGAACTACACAATGATGGTAATTGGGAGTTCACAAATAGTTCAAACAGGCAAAAAAATATTGAACATAAAGCAGGTTTAAGATAGAGCTTGATTATATTAACAACCGGCACTACCCCCCACATATTTCTAAGGTGAGAGATTTAGAGACATGCAGATACAAAGAGGTTTAACCAAAGTATTGCACCTCAGTTCCAATAGTGGGACAGACAAATAAGGCAGCATACAGATTAAAGTTTCTAGCCTATGCCAATATTCTTATAAAGCTCCCCCTTGTTCTTCACAATGTGTTTCCTAGCTACGATGATATTTTAGATAATGATGTACTCAGCTTCACAATCAGGATGAGATATTTGGAACAGGAAAGATAAGAAAAATCTAGGTAGAGGCTGTCTGGAAGTCTGAATCCTTTCTAAACAAATTTGGCCTCCTCACTGACAGCAATGAGATTTGTGAAGGGGGAAGAGACGTTCAAGCACCAATTTTCAGCAATTACAAGTCCAAAGGACCATCACTTAACATATTGTATTGTCGAACTCATAGATCATAGCTTAAGTAAAGAGAAAGGGGGTCAGCTTACATTGACAATTAAGTCAGATGGTTTGAGAAAGGAAAAAGAAAAAAGTAAAGAGGAGACTAATAAAACAATAGTGGGGGTGCCTCCTTCCAAGGAAATTCAAAGATCAAACAGACCACTCAAAAACGTGGAAAATGAAGCGATTTGTCCCGCTATTCAACCCAAAGGACTCATTGGAGAGCACTATAGTAGAACATGTGCAAGTATGCTACTGATGGTTAAAGAGATGCTCCCAGAGATCACAGCCAAGAAATTTCAACAGTTGCTTAAGGAATTTCAAGAGTGGACCGAAATAAGACTTGATTCTTGGTTGAATATCACCGTTCTTGCAGCAGATTCCAAGCTCATACTCTTCCAGAAGCTGGTTAGTGTTTGTCCTCAATTTGGGAAAGATTAGTATAGTTGTTCTGGTCTCCAAATCTGCCCTTTTGCTGGAAATCACCCTGTAGGCTAAAATTTATAATACAAAGTTGCAGCCCCTTTTTCTTTACCCTTGCATTCAAATATTTGAATTTTAACTTTAATTTCCTTTTTTCTAGCAGAGTATGCATTGTTCTATGGTTGTTTTTATTTGGTAATATCATAAAATTTTATCATGAGACATAGATGCCTAGACTAGGTGACCCTCGGCTGGAAGTTGTCTGGGAAAGAGGAAACGAGAATAGTGAAAAGTACTTTTATGTGTTGATGAAGGGTAATAATTTGCCATTCAAATGAGGAAATGCCTTCTAGCTGGTTTTATCCCTGTTGTATCCCTAACATGGAAATGCCACCAACAGCAATATGGTAGATAATTTGCCTCATTGCTGTGATGTCCCCATTTCCACATCATGATCAAGCAGGTATTGAAGACTTTTAGTCTATTTCCCCATAGACTAAAGGAACCCTTTTGGGGAATTAAATTTTGTTAATTAATTATTAATTGTCGAAATAGTGATTTTTATCATAAGACAATTATTACTTAATAAAAAATTTATTAAAAAGTGGTTTTTACCACTAAGGTGCTTAAATGAATTAATTATTAATTTATTTGCTTTAAAGTAATTTTAATTACTATTTTTATTAAGACAACAAATCAGTATTATATTAAAAAAAAAAAATGTCGCCATGGGAGCTAAAGCAAGGGAAAAAAGATGTTCTAAAAAGTGCACGCAATGGCTTATGATGTATTTTATCTTTTCAAGGTGGTTCGTCTTATTTGGAAGATACAAATACAAAGTGAAGACTACAATGGAGGACATGTTGAATTTTGATAATTGTTTTTCATGCTTAAAGAAACTATTAGGATGCATGCCCAATAAAAGTTTGTTGTTTTGGTGTTGATCAATCTAAATAAGGTGTCTTTTAACACCACCTTTGCTAAGGAGATCTTATTCTTGCCCTAATAGTGGGGCGATGTACTTTGAAGAAGTTTTGTGAAGTTTCGTGAGGGCTTTGAGGTTCATTTCTTGCATGTTAACCTTAATAATTATCCTATTTTTGCAATTGGAGCGAACCACTTTGGCAGCTTGGATCGAGGGTTTAGAGGCCTCTTTTGGTCTATTTTATGCAAATTAAATATTCTCACTTTATTTGTTATTTTTCTGCGTATTGGTGTGAGCATTTGGAAGAGTTTCGTGGAGGGTTTGAAGACCTAAATTTATAATAAGTTAAATAATAATTTTCAGATTATTATTTAATTATATTTGACGGGTTTCGAAAACTTTTTTCGCTTTCGGAAGGGAAGATCTCGCTCTCTTAATTTTCTACTAATTTTCCTACACTTGGTGAGTTGGGCGATTGGCTTGGAGAGCACTTTTTGGCCATTTTTATGCCCAAAAAGGTTCATCATATTTTTTGGGCACTTGTGAGGATTTTTGGCAAGGGTTTGAAGCAGAAAAATATTCAGAATAGCAGCTGTATTTTTGAAATTAAATCAAAATCTTCAGCCATCATAAAGTGGTATTTGAGCTTCAAAAATTTGGCAAAAAAGGTACTTGTTTTGTGCATTTAATTTTTTGACTATTTCTATAAATATTCAGTTAATTTTGGGACAAGTTATTCGCTGAAATTCATCTACAAAACCCTACTATTGTGGCATCTAGGGTTTCTAAGGCTTGACAAGGGTTTTTGAGCTTATTTTGCAAACTAAGGTTTGCTAATTTCATTTTCAGAATTGTGCAATTTAGAGGAAAACCCATTTTGTATGAAATCGTCTCATTTGGGGACGTTACAGTGGTTTTAGAGCACTGTGTGAGTTGGTTGTTGGATGCAAACAGATAAAGAGTTCATAGTTTATCAGAAGAAGAAAAAGACTATGGAGGACCAAGAGCTCAAGGGTTCTCTTCAGAATAAATTAAGCTTATGCAAATCTTTATCAAAGAAAGCCAAAAAGAATTTCGACAAACATTGAGTATACAAATTGCAGCCATGTTGAAAGATACTACTATTCCAAGGAAATATCGCCCCTTCAATGGAGGACATTCGAATGATAATGAGAGGGTTCCTATTAACCCCCCTCATAAATTCTTCAAGACCACTTTTTTGTAGAAATAACCAGTAATAGAGATGAGGACACCAAGGGAGGATATTTTGGAGATTCGTCAAAGAGAATATGCAACCCTAAGCTTAGCCACACAAGATATTTTGTCTTTTTGGGATTTTTGTGAGATGAAAGAAAAAACCAAGCCAAAGGTTCCTAATACGTAGCCCCGCAGAGATTTGCAACAAAGATTGGGCAAGATTTTTCTTCCTATTTTTTATGGTACTGATAAACTTGGTTATAAAAATTGAAAACATATTTGTCACTTAACCCCATATTTGAGGAGGCTCTAAAATTTGTCACCCTACATTGGAGGGTATTGCTCATGAGTGGTGGTTTCATGGCCGAATCGCACAAAGCCACAGATCTATTACTAACATGGAGGAGTTTGGCAAAAGAATCATGGAGAGGTTTGATAGAAAAAATACGGAAAGACATTTTCGTGAGTTAGCACAACTCAAACAATATCATGATGTTGAAAGGTATGTTGCTAATTTTTAAAAAGTTTCAGCTATGGTACCTGATATTAGTGGAAAGAGGTTAATTGTTCTATTTGTTGAGGGTTTGATTGATCCTTTGAAAGGTTTGGTTAAAGCTTTTAAACCTCTTTCCTTACAAAATGCTATCACTAAGGCTTTGGATTTAGAATCTTCAACATACAGGGGTTATGAAAGGCCAAAAGGGCAACCAAGAACAGCCACTTATTCGCTGCCCAAAGGGGCAAATACAAGGCAGCCAAGGACTGATTTTAGTGGGTAGCAAAGAGCACAAGGTGGGCAGCCCAAAGCACCACCAAATGAGCAACAAAAGAATCATTTTTCACTCTATGTGCCACCTCATAGATCGTTGCCCTATAGCAGCAATATGAAAGATGATAGAGATGAATTAAGAAGGCAAGGCTTATGTTTTACTTGCAAAACTCCATGGACCAAAGGCCACCATTGCATGGGCCAGGGACATGTCTACCATATTGAGGTAATTGATGATGATTGAGATTTTAATATTGTTGATACTTTTAATTAAAAGAAAGACATTGTTATTGATGAGCATGTGCATGAGGAAGACACACAAGACTTGGGTAGCACACTTGCTTCTCTTTCAGGAGCTCCCAAGTATCATGCCTTCAATATAAAAGGTACATTGAAGGGTCAAACAGTGACTACTTTGGTTGATAATAGAGCCACTCATAATTTCATTGATAAAAGCTTGGTTAAGAAGATGGCATTAGAAGCTATGAATTGCAAAAGTTTCAATGTGACTATGGCGGATGGATTCACCATTTCTTGCTCTAAAAAATTGCCACAACTTCCACTCACTCTTGGGAAACACAAGGCAATTGAAGATTTTTATATTGTTGACATTAGAGATATTGATATTATTTTGGGTGTTCAATGGTTGCATTCCTTAGGAGATTTCACTCAAAATTATAAAACTATGGAGCTGAAATTCTTCAAAGAGGGCAAGGAAGTGGGTCCTCGAGGGTCTAGCAAATGGTGCTCCACAAGAGGTGTCTATGAAGAGGATGGAGAGAGCTTTTAGACGGGGTCAATTTGCTTGGGCAGCAAGCTGACTTATCACAGTAAATTCAGAAAAAAAAATGCAGCCCCCTCATGGTAAGCTTCAAGCTATTTTAGACAAGCATATTCATGTCTTTGATGATTTACCTTATGGTTTGCCACCAAATAGAGGTTTTGAGCACAATATTGAGCTGGAAATGGGTGCCAAACCGGTTATTGTCAATCCTTATCACCACCCAAGAGCCTTCAAGGAAGAGATTGAGAAGAACATCAAAGAATTACTTGATACTGGACACATAAGGCCTAGCTCAAGTCCTTTTGCTTCTTCAGTTGTTTTAGTGAAGAAGGATGGCACTATGAGAATGTGCATTGATTACAGGATATTAAATAAGAAGACAAACAAGAATAGGTATCCAATACCTATGATTGATGAATTAATGGATGAGTTACATGGTGCCACTTATTTCTCCAAGATTGATTTAAAATCCTGTTATCACCAAATCAAGGTAAGAGAAGAGGATGTTCATAAAACTGCTTTTAGATGTCATTTTGGGCATTTTGAGTTTTTGGTTATGCCGTTTGGATTGACTAATGCCCCAGCTACTTTTCAGTCATGTATGAACAATATGTTTGGCAAATATCTAAAGAAGCATGTGCTAGTTTTTTTTTATGACATTCTTGTGTATAGCAAAACCTTGGAGGAGCATTTGAGACACTTGGATTTGGTCTTGAGCACATTAGAGAAGCATTCTTTCTTTGCAAAAAAATCCAAGTGTGAGTTTGGATTAACAGAGATTTTGTATTTAGGACATGTCATCAATGCACAAGGTGTGCAAGTGGACCAACAAAAAATTGCAGCTATCATGGATTGGCCTATTCCCTCTACACTCGCACAGTTAAGAGGATTTTGTGGTCTTTGCAGTTATTACAAGAGATTTGTGAAAGGTTTTTCACAACTTGCTGCCCCCTTGACTGATTTGACTAAGAAGGGGGCTTTCCAATGGTCCAAAACAGTCCAACTAGTATTTGAAAATCTCAAGAAGGTAATGTGTTCGTGTTCAGTTCTTGCTATTCCAAATTTCTCTACTCCTTTTGTGGTTGAATGTGATTCTTTAGATGAAAGGATAGGGGTTGTTCTAATGCAAAATAGACATCATATTGCTTTTGAGAGTATGAAGCTCAAGGATTCAGAGAAAGCTTACTCAATCTATGACAAGGAGATGTTGGCAATTATGCATGCTTTGAGTAAATTCAGACAATATTTGGTTTGTGGAAAATTCATTATAAAATCGGATCACAATAGCTTGAGATTCTTCCTCAATCAAAAAGCTCTGAATCATAAGCAACAAAAATGGGTAAGCAAAGTACAAGCTTATGATTTTGATATTGAATATGTGAAAGGTAAAAATGATGTGATTGCAGATGCTTTATCTAGAAAACCTTGTTTTGGATTACTTGAGGGCAAGTAATTTTGGGAAGGGAGGACAGTGATGTCCCCATTTTCACCTCATGATTAAGCAAGTATTGAAGACCTTTAGTCTATTTCTTCATAAACTAAAAGAACCCTTTTAGAGAATTAAATTTATTAATTAATTATTAATTGTCGAAATAGTGATTTTTATCACAAGACAATTATTACTTAATTAATAGAAAATTTGTTAAAAAGTGATTGTTACCACTAAAGTGCTTAAATGAATTAATTATTAATTTATTTGCCTTAAAGTAATTTTAATTACTATTTTTATTTAAGGTAATTAATTAATATTATATTCAAAAAAGAGAATGTCAGCATGGGAGCTAAGCAAGGAAAACAAAGATGTTCTAAAAAGTGCAAGTAATGGCTTATGATGTATTTTATCTTCCCAAAGTGGTTCGCCCCCTTTGGAAGATACAAATACAAGGTGAAGGCTACAATAGAAGACATGCTGAATTTTGATAATTGATCTTCATGCTTGAAGAAACTATCGGAATGCATGCCCAATAGAAGTTCGTTGTTTTGATGTTGATCAATATAAATAAGGTGTCTTTTGACACGACCTTTGCTAAGGAGATCTTGTTCTTGCCCTAGTAGTGGGGCGATGTACTTTGAGGAAATCTCGTGAAGTTTCGTGAGGGTTTTAAGGTTTATTTCTTACATAACCTTACTAAATATTTATCCTATTTTTTCAAGTGGAGCGAACCACTTTGGAAGCTTTGATCGAGGGTTTGGAGGCCTCTTTTGGTCTATTTATGCAAATTAAATATTCTCCTTTTATTTGCTATTTTTTTACGTATTGGTGTGAGGATTTGGAGTTCCGTGGAGGGTTTGAAGACTTAAATTTATAAGAAGTTAAATAATAATTTTCATATTATTATTTAATTATTTTTTATGGGTTTTGAAGATTTTTTTCGCTTTCGAAAAGCAAGATCTCGCTCTCCTAATTTTCTGTTATTTTTCCTATACTTGGTGAGTTGGGTGATTGGCTTGGAGGGCACTTTTTGGCCATTTTTATGCCCAAAAAGGTTCATTGTATTTTTCGGGTATTTTTAGGGCACTTGTATTTTTGGCAAGGGTTTGAAGCAAAAAAATATTCAAAACAGCAGCTGTATTTTTGAAATCAAATCAAAATTTTCAACCATTATAAAGTGGCATTTGAACTTCAAAAATTTGGCAAAAAATGTACTTATTTTGTGCATTTAATTTTTTAATTATTTCTGCAAGTATTTAGTTTATTTTATGACAAGTTATTGGCTGGAATTCATCTACAAAACCCTATTATTGTGGTGTCTAGGGTTTCTAGGACTTGGCAAGGGTTTTTGAGCTTGTTTTGCAAACTAGGGTTTGCTGATTTCATTTGCAGAATAGTGGAATTTAGGGGATAACCCCTTTTGCATGAAATCATCCCATTTGGGGACATTACAATTGCACAGCTTTGCTTTGACTCACTACAAATAAGAAGAGGCATCAATGTTAAGCCAAATCATACTAACATTTGAACATATGCATTGACATGTTCACGCACATTTAGTTCAATTTATGGCATGTGTTCGGTTTGTGCTAAAAGTTATGAGAGGCTTATTGCTTCTGCACAAGTGATAAACATTCTAGTTGGACGCAGAGGAATAGGCCCCAACGTCTATTGTCATGCAACTAAAGATAAGTGAAAGGGGACTTCAAGCCATTAAAGGGTACATGTAAAGGAATATAGGAATAGTGCAATTTGTGAGCCACTACTGCATATATGTTACCAATAAACTTAAATGGTGCTAGCATAGGAGTGAGGACTCCTCGAGAAGGTTTTTGCTGGTCATAAGGTATAATATTTACATAGCCTGCACATGCAAAAATCTAAATAGAAGCAATGTGATAAATCAAACTTTGCTGATAACTCATCTTTGATAAATATATTTAACTCACTTTTGCTCTCAATCTTTTCTCTCTTTTTACCTCTTGCATTTTCTTCAAAGGTTTTAACCACAAAACATATCTCAGTTCAATGAAGTTCAAACAAAAGAAATTTCGCAAATATTCAGATTCGAAGTGGAGTTGGACAGAGTGTTTACCACCAAGACTCTTTGCTGCATCTTTCAAGCTTCCGGCAAAGTGCTGCTGAAGAACTTCTAAGCTGATAGACTTCTCCATTTTACCCCTCTTATTTTCCAGTCCCCTATTGATAATTGTATGCTCTTTAAAGGATCTAGAAGATGAAAAATCCTCGTTCGAAGGCACTGCCGCAATTTCATTGTTGAGCCAAGCTAATACTGATCGGTGCTGTTTTAGATCATATAAATTTGATCCTTCACCACTCAAGTGTTCTTTTTGATAACAAACAAAAGCAGATGATGAGGTAATGGAATACTGCCCCACGTTCACATTATTCATATCCAGCATGCTTTCCACCTGCAAAGGCTCTTGCAAAGAAGCTTGGCTACCTAACTGTGTCCTCTCTTGGCTTTGCTCGTTCCTTAAGCATATTTGTGCTTCTGGAGCTACCCTTGAAATACTACTACAAGGTAACCCTTGCATATCTATAGAAAAGTCATTTTGACAATAAAAGCTTTCACTTGTAAGTTCTTTTGTAGCTTCAAATAGTTTCTCCTCTTCAAGTTCTTTATCTGTCACAGTTCGCAGAGTTTGGTATGCATGTTGCATGGTGATAGATAAGGAGTTCAACAGCAACTGCTGCTCTTTACTGTCTTTGCAGTCTGTGGGAAAAAAGAACTCCAGTATATAGTCATCATTGCCAGTGTGACAGCAGCGTAGACGAATGGCAACAGCAGCAGTTAATTGAAACAAGCGTGCATAGTGCACTAATGGATATTCCATCTTGCTAAAGCGAGTAATATCACTGCAGAAACATGACTGGTTGCTTGTAAATGCCTTCCCAGGCACACCCTGCCCTTTCTGCAGATGGTGCTCAGCACTTGCATCTCGAAATCCCCACATGTGAGCATCAGTTACATAGAATGCTGCATCAGTTGCTGACATGTAAACTTGTCCTATGCAACTTCCATCGAAACTTGTACAATTTCTCTTCTTCCCACCCCCAGTCGCAAGGACATTGCGATGCCTGCACGGAACCCAAGTCTGAGCTAATGGCAGTTTATGTGTCTCACAAACTTCAGTTAAAACATCTAAAATCTCAGCTAATGCAGCTTGGCGGCCCACATTATGTATCTGGTCAAAATACATTCTCCAAGAGTATCTAGTCAGGTAAAATACATTGGGCGAAAGGACATTGACTGTATAATTCCAACAACCATGGCAAAATGAAAACATAAATAAATGGGCTATTCACCTGCACTGTCAGATGATCCAAAATTTCAAAGCTCCTCAAATTAACGGCCTGCAGTAAAGTGTTGAAAATGTTCATGCCGGAAAACAGAAAATCAAAGAATTTTCTATAAACTAGTTTCAACAAGCAACATTGTCACGGCCCTGCTCAGAGTTACTTATCTTGCTATCCAAGGGTGTGGAGTTTGCTTTCATGTTTGATTTTGAGCGTTGCTAGCTGGCCATTTTTGTGGAGCAATTACAGTGGCACGGATATCTTTGCATGCTTTTCAATTTCACTCAAACACCTTTTACAGACTGTTTTGGCACCACAGCAAGCAGTGTTAGGCCCTGCATCTTTGTGCCTAAATGGTTCTAGATGGATGGAGAGTGTGGTTTCTCCAGGCCAAGACAGCTGATAAGTTTGTGCATGTCCTGTTTAATCTACAAGGTATGTGCTTATACCTGGTGTGGTTACCAAGGAGAAGTGCTGCCATGTATTACAAGGACCAATCTGCTGTTGATGATTTTCCAGTATTTGGTAGCCTGTGTCCAGTATGCATCATTTTGAGTTAAGGGTCTGTTGTGCGTGTGGCAGGCTCCATGGCATTCTGCTACAATGAATTGGATTTCTGCCTGTGGGTGTTATTCACTAAAGTTATATCCCTTGACTCTCCTCTTCCATGTGAGGATACAGGTCACATTCTTCCTTGTCACTTATATTCTAGTACATGCAGAGGATACGTGTTATGATAACAATGATAATGTCACTTTTGGGGCTGCTGGGCAACAATCCTTTTTAGACAATGGGTTTGTCCACTTAAAT
Source organism: Torreya grandis (assembly GCA_037957365.1). Classification (NCBI taxonomy): domain Eukaryota; kingdom Viridiplantae; phylum Streptophyta; class Pinopsida; order Cupressales; family Taxaceae; genus Torreya; species Torreya grandis. Next base: position 4,491,162 of record JARHVA010000170.1, on the reverse strand, counting down.
TTTTGGTCAATGTGCCCAGGTTGTTTTTAACAATTTTGTTAAGTATGAAATAAATAGTGTTCTTGTGGTAAAGTCTATAAATAGAGGCTTGTTCCATTCAATATGTGATCCAAACCACAGGGCCCAAGACGGCGGCTCGGATGAAAACCTTGTATCTTGGCCAGCAAACGAAAGGTTATACAACATGCAATGGTAAACTATTACAGCAATAAACCAAAACACATTTGAATGCAGAATAATGTAACTTCTATTCAATGAGAAATAATAGGATAAACTACATAGGTGAACAATGTTCAACAAGGTTGAGAGTGAGGAATCCCATGATCAGAAAGGGGGAAGCACTTCCTAGCTGATTTGCCTACACTGCCATGAAAGAATGCAAAAGATCATTCGATGTTAGATACTCAAGGAGTGTTGACATTAATGCTTAAGATATCTTGTGATGTCAATCGATCCCTTAGGGTCAAACAGTTTACAATATATACATCATTACAAGAAGGCAATTACAGAAGAGGCCGGTTAAAAAACAGTTCATCTTCTACCTGAGTGATGATTCACCTTCCTGCAGGTGTGACGGTTGGACTTCCAGTGTCACAATTTGTTGACAAGTGCTTTGACGTGGCGCAAGATAAGGAAGTGCCACCTAACATGCCACAAAGCAACAGGAAGTTGCCACATGGCTGCGAAATTCTAATGGTTATGCGCAGCATTGGAGAGACACGTGGTATGCCGCATGGCGTTGCACAAGCGTGCAATGGTACACAGAGGTGGCATGAGAAGCATGCACTATCGCAGTGATGCACAAGTTGTGCAGAACAGGTGATCATGTGTGGCATTATGCGGTATGCACAATGTTTCCTTACTACTTTGTCTCAACTCAAGGTGTTCCAATCAGGTTGAGTGATGTCTAAGGAACATGCAATGGTAAACCATTACAGCAATAAGCCAAAACACATTTAAATGCAGAATATTTAAGAATAATGCAACTTCTATTCAATGAGAAAGAATAAGATAAACTACATAGGTGTATGATGTTCAGCAAGGTTAAGAATGAGGAATCCCGTGATCAGAAAGGGGGAAGCACTTCCTAATGCATTTGCCTAGACTGCCATGAAAGAATAGAAAAGATCAGTGGATGTTAGATACTCAGGGCATGTTAACATTCATGCTTATGATCTATAGTGATGTCGATTGATCCCCTTAGGGTCGAACAATTTACAATATATACGTCATTACAAGAGCAATTACAAAAGAGCACAGTTAAAAAACAGGTTGTCTTCTACCAAGTGACGGTCCACCTTCCTGCAAGTGTGACAGTTGGACTTCCACTGTTGCAGTTTGCTGACAGGTGCTTTGACATGGCGCAAGCTAAGGTAGTGCCAACTGACATGCCACAAAGCAATGGGAATCTGCCACGTGGCGGCAGAATTATAATGATTATGTGCAGCATTGGAGAGCCACATGGAGCTGAACAAGCACGTACGGGTACACAAAGGTGGCATTAGTAGCACACACTACCGCAGTGATGCACAAGTTGTGCAGAACGCACAAGTATGCGCAGCATTGTGTGGTATGCACATGTTTCCTTGGTGCTTTGCCTCAACTCGGGGTGTTCCAATCAAGCCAAGTGATGCCTAAGGAAGCCCCAGTATACTAGGATGCTGGCATAGAGGTTGCTGTGAAGATCAACCTGTGTAGAAGTCCTCGGTGTGGTGTTGCACTAGTTTATAAAACATCAAGAGTTCTAAGCTACCTTCAGTAAATACATACTCTTGCACTGGCATATCACTTGAACAAGGAGTTTAAGAGCTCATCCGAAGTACAAAATAAATCACCAAGAACCTCGCCATTAAATGAAAATGAAGATTAACATTAAACAAAACATAACACACATAGTTCATAACCAAAACCTAACACAAATCATTAAGCATAAATGAAATACACAACAATAGTATCATATACATTACCATTCCAATATAATCAACGACAGTTATTTACATATATATATCTCCCTCATAGATCATAGTTAAAACATAATACAACATTACAAGCTTCAATGCATATTCAATATGCTTCTAGACATTACATACAATTTACCATTGCTGTAGATATACATCAAAATGTGTAATCACGACTGATTTTGCATCAAAACCTATGTGTCTAAATGACAAGTCAAGGGGTCTATTTATAATATCTCCCTGCCAACATACTCATGACAGCTAGGTCTAGGTGGATATCTTCTCGATGGATCTAGAAGATTCCGTGGATCATTACTTACACTCTTCAAAAGATGCTTATGGATCATTACTTCTTTGTGCCACCTGTTCATCTGCATGCAACTTCCTTGCTTGCTAGTTCTGTGCAGCAATTTGTATGTTGTGCGGATATCATTGTGTTCCTTTCCATTACTTTTGTGTGTAGTAGAACTTGCACATAACTCCATCCTTATAGCCAAAATACCAGGTCCTTAGCCTGGTGTGCATTATTGGGGTCAACATGTGGTGCACTACCTTGCATTGTGCCAACTGAGTGAAGCGTCAAGTGAGGATATCCAATTAAGATGACGTGAGTTAGCATAGTGTTGCACAAGTTTCATGGATGTTGTGTTGCACTAAATGTTGAACGTTTTGGATCTGGTGTTGAATATTGTGTGTGTCCAAAAGCCGACAAGAATACTACAATGAGAAGGTAGTCTTGAGGGAACCATTCTATGCTCTAATCATTCATTACCCCTTAGAAAACAAGGGTCCCCCATTGTTGTTAATTTTAAGTTCCTGGGTGAAGATGTTGAACCAATGTTCAGAATCAAAAAAGCTAGTGGTGAATTAATGTTGAATCCAATCCCTAAGAAGGAATGTAAGATATCAGATCCCTATAAAGAGATATATATTTGCCTGACTATTCTCTGATGTGGTGCAATGGTGCAACATCTTGCCCTCTCCTACGATTAAGTAAACCAAGTCTAGAGATGCTTAAGAGTATACCAATGCTCCTAGTAGGATAGTGTAGAACCTGCTATGGATGCTTGCAAATGACAAGGGATGTATGCAATATCCTTGTACTCCAACACTGAGAAGATGGGTGTGTGTACCCATGTTGCCTTCTCAAGGGATGTGAGAAGACTCCATGTTTGTGAGAGTGGATTGTAGATGGAGTATATGAATGTCAAATGTATGTTGCGTGCTTAGAAATGTAATGAACTATGTGCAGGAGTTAAGCCTAACTAAAGACTTGCACGAAAGTTTGAGACCGGTGCAATGGCGGTGCTAATTATAAGGTAGACCAATCAAAATAGCATGAGGGTGATAACAATATTTTTGATCATGGGATGATCCAATCGGGATAGCGCTTGATACCAATGTCATTTGGAGAAGAAGAATCCATCTAGTGTGACATGAGTTTAGTGTCCCATACCAAAACTCTACAATAGAGGAGTGAAGATGAGACACCCAATGTGCTCTAGCTCTAAAAAGAATTATGAAGCTTCCCATGTGAGTACAAGACATGTTACATCAAAAGATGACCAGCTGACAGCGCAAAACCATAGAAATGATCATACACAACACCCTATGGAATCAAGGTGCATTATGCAAATACCAATGTGTGCGCAGATGTGTAACATGATGTGTTGTCATCCAACGCATTAATAATATTGAAAGCCTTGCACTTGTAAGCATGCTTTAGAGAGGAGGTAAATATTTCCCCAACTATCAAGGTCCATCCACCCACAATGCAGTTTTACAAAGTGTTTGATTCTCTGCACAAGGATGTCAAAGAACCAACATGTGGATTAGGAACAGACGCTTCTTCTACAAAGGGCGCAAAGATGAATATCCCAACAATGTTCAGCTATATGACCTTTGCACTGCCAATGGTTGCAAGTAATTGGATTATGCGTTGTGTCTTTGTTGAGAATGTCTTCATGGCTAGCACAGTTGAGCCATGTGGTGTTCTCGAAATCGATGATACTCAGGTGTTTGTCAAGGCGTACGCCATTTTTGTGCTAGTTTTGCACAATATGTTGTTGAGAGGCTTGTGTACTTGCCTGGGTATGTTGTTACATGGAGCAATGTCGTAGGGCTTGCACCCGTTGAATTGATGATTGCATGAAGCATTGTTGGGATGCTTGTGCGGATTCTTTGGCTCTATCATAAAGATATTGGGTTAGAGTACTTGGCACACAAGTGCAAACACTCGAACCATGTGATGCACAGTGCAATGTGGAAGCATGATTCACGCTTGACTACGCGGAGAAGCATATGAAACCTTCTTTGCTTGCGCTACAACTGGTGTAACTAAGACCAATGTTGTGTGGTCTCATCTCCATTTAGAGGGAAGTGATGATGCCTTGGCCATTTTTTCTTAGACCGTGGACATCATAGCCAATTTGTTTCAGCAACTTAGAACCAATGCCTTTGGTGTATTTCTCAAAACTACAAAAAAACGGTGATGAATTAGAATGTTGTGAATGACAGGGGCTTACCAGGTTTTCTTTTATCATGGTATGCATCGCATGTTGCAATTGAATAGACAAGGGTGTTGGTGACTCGCTAAGTCATGCACAACTGTTCACATTTTGCATGGATGCACGCAACCTCTTCCTCTTTAGAAGTTAACTCGTTTTGCAGCTTCTGCATGATTTGGTTACATCTCTCCTTGGCTTGAACAAGGCCATCAAGGAAAAGGTCCGCAAGATAGGTATTGTGTGCCATAAAGTCTGTAATCTTCCCCAGGGCAAGGTTGAGGGTTTCCTCCCTTGAATGGAGTGCATCTTGCAACTGTTGATTCTGGTGTTGGAGATGTCGAATCTCCTTGAACAAGTGCTAGTTCTCATCCAGAGATTTTGAGAGGGATGCTATCATTTGGGGATGGTTTGCCTTCTTGCTCGTTTTTTCCATGACTATAACAAAGAAGATGGGCACATGTGCTTGTTGAAACACTGGGTGAATCAAGAGCTTGAACAAGGACCTAGTCTAATGCCAACTCTCCAACTTAGTGTGAAATCTAATGACAGGGTGTGTTATAGACTTCTTTGCTCAAATACCATTTCTCTAAACAAGTGAGGACCAGCCAGTAGAATGGTATGAAACCTAGTCTGAAACCAATGATCCAAACCACGAGGCCTAGGATGCGAGCTCGAAGAACAACCTTGTAACTTGGATAGCAAACTACGGGTTATAGAACATGCAATGATAAACTATTACAACAGTAAACCAAAACACATTTGAATGCAGAATAATGCAACGTCTATTCAATGAGAAAGAATGGGGTAAAGTACATAGCTATACAATGTTCAATAAGGCTAAGATTGTGGATTCCCATGATCAGAAAGGGGGAAGCACTTCCTAACTAATTTGCCTAAAGGTCATGAAATAATACAAAATAACATTCAATGTTAGATACTCAAGACATGCTAACATTTGTGCTTATGATCTTTGGTGATGTCGAATGATCCCCATGGGTTCAAACGGTTTACAATATATACATCATTACAATAAGGAAGTTACAAAAGAGGATGGTTACAAAATGGTTCGTCATCTGCCCGAATGACAGATCACCTTTTTCAAGGTGTGATAGTTGGACTTCTAGCGTCATGGTTTGCTACCAAGTGCTATGACATGGCGCAAACTCAGGAAGTGCCACCTCACATGTTGTAAAGCAACAGGAAGCTACCTCATGGCCATGAAATTCTAATGGTCTTGCAAGGCATTGGAGAGTTGCACAATGTGTCACTTGGCATTGTGCAAGCACACAAGGCACAGAGGTGGCATGGGTGGTGTGTACTACCGTGGTGATGCACAGGCTACATGGAACGCGCAAGCATACGTGGCATTGTGCAGTATGCATAATATTTCTGTAGTGATTTGCTCAACTTCAGGTGTTCCAATCAAGATGCATAATGCCTAGGGAGGCGCCAATATGCTAGGATGATCGTGCAAAGGTTGGGGTGAAGATCATAGTCTCATCAATTACTCGGCAACACAAAATTTCAACTAAGCGTCGAGACTACACAATTACTTAGCAACTTCATTGCTACTTTAAAAAAAAATCATAAAACAAACTTAAATAACATGTAAATCACTAACAATCACATTGCAACAACTGGTAAATGATTAAAATCGTCTTAGCAAAGCAAAAACTATAGAAAATCAAGGCAAATGTTAAAATTATGTTTTTAATCCATTGGAGGTTATTAACGCCCAACAATGAAGCATTAAGCTTAGACTTGTAACTAATGGCAAGTAATCGTAAGTAATTACTCATGATTTCTCGCGAGTCCAAGCTTAACACTTGGCTTGCGATAAGTAAGATGATTATTCAACAGGGTAAAGTGTCGGTTTCTCGCAAGTTTTGGTTCTATGGTGAAGCTCAACCTATGTAAAAACCTTGGTGAGGTCTGCTACCTCAAAGTGTGCAAATCGAGTGGAGTGTCTAGGGAGGATATCCAACTGTGATGGCATGAGTTGGCGCAATGTTGCGCAAGTTGAATGGATGCTATGATGCACATTGAACTCTATGGATCCAGTGATGAATACTTTGTATATGTTGTAAGCTATGGATCTAATGTTAAATACCCTATATGCGTCCAAAAGCCGACAAGAATAGCACAATGAGAAGGTAATCTTGAGGGACCCCAAGTGTGCTCAAATCACTATGAGGTCAGATTATCTCTTCGGAAGCCTTTCCTCTTAGGTAGTTTGAACGTTAAAATCTCTATCCAAGTGGAGCACCCATACTGCTCTTGTATTTGGCTTGAGTTGGGGCTCATTCCGTCTCAAGAAAGTTTCTTACCATATTATGTATTGTTTTGATTTGTTATTTTGACTATAGTGAAGTAACATTATACAATTTCAGCTAATTTTTGCATTCTTACCCTTGTTCAAATAGTTTATGTTTGTTTCATAACTCAAGATTCAATTCAAAAAAATAGAGCAAATTCTAGTATTTCATCTTAGTCTTCATGTTCCCAGTTCAAATCTAGTTGTTTTTAGAAATGGTTTGTTTATTTGATTTAAAACTCACAGGTACCCAACAGTTCCCCGTAATTATCCTCAAATTTTTTGCTAGTCAGGTAGCCGGCTACCAATCCACGATACGTTAAGCAGGAAATCACTCGCAATTTTTTGCGGGTAATTACCCACAATTACTTGCCAAAAATGACAATTAACAAATATCAACTCAGCTATATAATTTTTATAACCTCCAAGACAAAAAAAAAACATTTTGTCGCGATTTTCTCTTGTTTTTTGCTTTGCTTCCACGGTGATAGTATCAGACGATTTTGAATTGACTTCATACGACCTGAGGGGTTTGATTGGACTGGTCTCTAAGTACCTTGCTAGCTAATTTTTACAATTTGATTGGACTGTATCTGCCAAGGACAGGTTCATAACTTCAAAGTTCAGTCACTTAAAATTTCATTGCCATGGCCCAAGGCCCACATATTTGTAAATAATTGTGGGATTAAGAACAATTTTAACCTATTGCTTGCATTTGTGCCATTGTACCTGGGTTTTGAACTATAAAACACATTTACCCTGAATCTTTGTTTAAAGGCCACCCAATTCAACTAATTGCGATCAGCTTTGAAGGATTTTCACACGGATTGGACAATTAAGAATTCTATCTAGCTTGTAGGGTTTATCTTTTTTGTTTTCCCATTTTATTCAACTTCTTCTAGGCTTCCAGCATCTAAGGTTTTAAACGGTTTATTATTTGTTTTATAGGGTTTCAATTTCAAGAATGGCATCTGGTTCAAGTAGTTGTGCTCGTAGGGGTAGGAAGTCCAATGAACCTACATGGAACCAAAGCGAAGACAGCCTAGAGTACAACTCTATCATATGCAATTATTGTGCGTTCAAGATGAGTGCATGCCTCAATCGCCTCAAATACCACATTGCACAAATTCCAGGAAATGATATGTAAGTGTGCAACAAAGCGTTTCCTGAGGCTCAAAGAGAGATGGTTGTTGTCCTAGCTATTTATGAGGAAAAACAAAACAAGGATGGCTGAAGCACTTGTAGCAGCGATGAATAAGGGGCAGCGAGAGTTGATTCTAATGACTTAGGAGTCTTTGGCTCTTCTATTACCCTGAGGGTGGTTTAGGAACAGGGCTCATCTATCGGAGATAGTTTGGTATCACAAGGACAGGGGTTTTTTTTGTTCCTCAAAATATTCCTAGGGCACAACCTTCATTTGAAGGTACATGTTGGAACCAAGAATTGCATGATGAAGCAAGGGTAGTTGCAATAAACTTCTGGTATTACAACATTATATTCAATGTGGCAAAAAGCCCATACTAAGAGAATATGGTAACTGCATTAAACGTTGTCAAAAAGTGTTTCAAGGCACCACCTCCTCATGATTTGAGTGGGCCCATTGTTGGAGGACGCCATCAAAGATAAGCAAGTTATTGTAGATAAGCAAAATATAATGTGGCACAAATAGGGCTGTAGCATTTTGTTTGATGGGTGAACAAATTGAAAGAAATACACTTAAACTAACTTTATAATGGCTTCAAGTGGGTATTTAGTGTTCTTGAAGTCAATTGATGTCTCCCACCAAATGAAAAATGCAAACACTTTGTGTGATATGTTGAATGAGGTGGTCATGGAAGTGGATGTGGAAAATGTCCAAGTTGCAACAACATATGTAGCAATGAAAAAATTTCTTAATAGACACCCTACACTTTTTTCGAGCCCTTACACAACGCATTGTATTGATCTCCTAGTTGAGGATATACGAAAACTTGCATGAGTTAAAAGTGTGGTTGATGAAACAAGAATTATCACAAAATACATCTATAATCATCCTTGGGTGCTAAGTTTGATAAGAGGGCAAACCAAGGGAAAGGATCTTGTGCGAGTGAGAGCTACATGATTCACCACAACTTTCATCACATCGCAGAGCATTGCAGTCTCACTAACATCTCTTAAGCAGATGTTTGTGAGCACATGGTGTTTGGAGTCTCCCTATAGCAAGAAAGCCGAAGGGGAAAGGGTCATGAAGAGCATTTTTTATTATGTGCTTGCAAAGAACACATATGAGATCCCCAAAGTAATTTTAAACTTAATAATTTTTTATTTATCATTTATTCTTTTTATAATTTTTAAACTCGAATTTCTCTTATTTTTAATTTTTAAAATGCACATTAATTTGTTTTAAGTGTTGGAGCCTTTTGTTAGAGTTCTACGGTTTGTGGATAAGAAAAAAACCCAACGGGTTATTTGTATGAGGCCATGGACTGGGCCAAGGAGACCATAGCAAATTATTATGGACAAATTAAAAATATATATGAGCCCATTTAGAGCATAATCAATCAAATAAATAAGCAGCTCCATTGACATATACATGCAAAGGCCTAGTACTTGAACCCGAGCTTTTCTTCTCCGATTAATTTAAGGCCGATGAGGAGGTTATGGATAGCCTAATCATATAGAGAGAGGATGATCCCTGACGAAGCCACTAGAGACATAATACTTGATGAGTTGTAGATTTACAAGATTGCATATGACAGGTTCTTTTCTTCACCTCTATGCATTTGAAAGAGAATGACCCAACATCCAGGTGAAAACAAATTGAGTTCTTTGATTGTAGTCTCGCTACTTCTTTAATAAATGCAAGCCTAGTTGACTTACAGAGTTATAAATGCCCTATTTGCATATCTGTGGTGGGAAGATTATGATGTAAAAAAACCAAATCTTTAAATGTTAGTCATCTGTATTTTGTGCCAGCCATGTAACGCTTCCAGGTCTGAACGTAATTGGAGGATGTTTGAAGCCATTCACATAAAGAATCACACCAGACTGACAACACAACACCCCAATGACTTTGTCTTTATGTGATGCAATCTTTTTCTTTATGTGATGCAATCTTTTTCTTTATCAAAAACAAGTGGAGAGGCAAGATAGTCATGAGGCAACTGACTTGAATCATATCGATCTATATGCAAACTAGATTGTTGAGCCTATGGATGGGCAATAGTGGCCCATGTTTACCGACGAGATCGCAAATTTGGAGAGGGGAGCAAATAAAGCAATAGTGGTAGGGGAAGTAGATGCATCGGAAGGGGTTCATAAGGATCTAGATGATATGTTTGCGGATGATATTCCAAAGGAGGAATCTTTATCTTCCACTTCTAACGCACAACAAAGGAAGTGAAGATGATTTTATGGTGTATTGATTACTATAGCCTATGAGCATTGTACTCTTTGTTGGTCTAAAACTAAGCATTGTACTTTTTTTGGTCGAAAACTAATACAAAATATACTTAATTGTTCTCTGCATTCATTTCACGTGCTTTTTATCAGTATTTTACATGTTATTTCAATTTATTTTATGAATTTATATTTTTTAAAGTAGCAATAAAGATGCCAAGTAATTGCCCAGTCCCAAGTGCAAGTCAAAATTTTGGACTACCAGAAGCAAGTAATTGCCGAGTCCCAAGTACAAGTCAAAATTTTGGTCTGCCAAGTAATTGCCTAGTATGAGTTTTTGAACTATGGTTTTTCAGTTCAGATTTCAGCAATATAAATCAGACATTTGATAAAGATCTTCAGAATTTCAGATTTTAGCTGCAGAAAGTTTCCAACTATAACAGGATTTGGTTATTACCCTCTGGGTGGTAGTATTTTATCCAGTTTGTCCCTTCCTGGTCATCGTTCACCGTGAGGACTTTCTGGGACGAACTTACCGAGAAAAGGACTGGGGAACATGCAACTTTTCCTATATAAGCAAGATTGTGTTTGTAGAAAAAAAATAAAAACAAAATAAGAGTTCAAAATGGGGGGACATGCTTGAAGGGGGAAATTAACATCCATCCATAAGAGAAATTTGCTAGAAGAAGAATACACAATGGGGGCGGCAAAGCTGCCACTAACTCAATGACATTGGCAAGGTAGTGGGAGGTACAGGATTGTAGTGCAAAATAACAAATTTTGATTTTGAGGAAGGAATAGAAATGAAACCTGGAGGGCTCTGCAGACCTTGTCAACCTCTGGGGCATAGTTAATCTTTTGGGCCATCAAAATGAGCTCCACCACGCCCACACAGGATTCCCCTGCGGCCTCAAAAACTGGAAGAGCCACAGTTCCTCGAACATTATACAGCTGCGCGTGCGTTACGCGAGGATATTCCTTCATGGAATAATATTGCACGTCCGGAGTCCATTCCGGTAGCTTTCTGCGGAATACCCTTCCTGGTAAACCAAGGATACCTTCCTTTTCCTCTTCCTCCGTTGAGAATATGTAGGTCAATGACACTGTCCGGTACTGGAAGAGGCTATCATTGTGACTATGAGACTCAAAAACGAAGGGCTGCCCGCAAGTGGTAAGCACGGACTTACCACTTTCCCCTTGCTTCACTGGTGTCCACACCTGCGCCAGCAGGCTCTTCTGCTCTTGCTCTTGCTCTTCCCATTCTTTTAAGTATCTCAGTGCCTGCGTCATCTTCTCCCTCAACAACAGGTTTCCTTCTCCTTCATCTCTAGTATGAACATGCAGTGGTGTTGTTGGAGAAGGAAGTGAACACCAAGCATTCTCATCCTCCATCATCATCCATTTCTCCAAGTCTTCCATGTCAACGTTTCTTTTTTCTGCGGGGAAACAGGAACTGCGGTAAAAAAATAAACCAAATAGGGACAATATTATAATACCCAATCATTAGAATATAAAATATTATTTCAGATCTCACTAAAGTTATCCTTTCTTAATCAATACCACTAGTCTACTTCTCTCTATGAAAGGACAATCTATATAGAGGTAGAAGGAAAACAGAATTATGGAATTGGAAAATAGGTATAGGAATAAAGAATTGTGGAATTGGAAAATAGGTATAGGAATTGAGAATTATGGAATTGGAAAATAGGGGTAGGAATGTAGAATTATAGGATTGGAAAATCAACAAAGTTTTATTTGGTTTACTCGTTAAATTAGTGGTCTTATACGGATGTGAAGTTTGGGGTAGCAATGTATTTGATTTAAATTGGAGATAGATAAAGAGAATCTAAAAACATCTAATCACATGCAGTCTCAAAGTCAATGCTTCAATTTCATATGAGATGTTATTAGTCCAAACAAGTATATTTCTATTGGAAGCATCAGCAATGACTTGGACATTAAGTTACTTAAAAAATATGTAAAATATAAAGAACCATTAATGATCTAAAATGGTAATCAAAGAAGAGATAAACATAAGAAAAAATATGTAAATGAAATAAAACAACAAATGGATGAATAAATGGGGCATCAGCATACAGGAATATCCAAACACCAATGACGAAATAAATAAATATGTGACAGAAATTCGGGATACTCATGTGGACGAAGTAGTCGAGATGGAAGAAAACATACTACATTAAAGAGTTTAATCTCACATGGGAACTCAAGGAAAAAAACATACATAAGGGTAGAAATCAAATGGAAAGCAAATATGTTCATTGCACAGTTAAGGACTAGCTCACATCATCTTAGGGGTGAAACAAGTTGGTGCACAGTGCCCAAGGAAGAATGGGAAATGAGAATATGTTTATTTTGTGACAAGTGTGTTGTGGAGACAAAATGGCACTTTATTATGGAATGTGCAGCCTATAATGACATTCGCACCAAGTACAAGACAACTTAAAGGTCGACAACTTTGTTAAATTGTTTACAAAGGAAAGGTTAAATAGTACAATAAGTTTTCTAATCAAGATCTATAGTAGAAGAGTTAGCATCAAAAAGGGGTCTAAAATTTTGTATGATTAGAAGGATAGCCTTCATGTCAGGGAGTTGTGCTAATACAGGATAGTTTTGTTACAGCGCTCGGTCCCATAGACTGCTTGGTCTCATGGATGTTATTAAAATCTTTCATTCATTCATTCAAAGAAGATAAGGCACATGACCTAAAGCAGGTAAGGTACAAGACATATGTAGTAAGCATAGTATCTTAAACGAGATTTAAACGTTTTCTTATCACACATCAAAAGGATATCCAATTGTGTCATTTCCAGAAGGGTTTTGATAGATTGGATGTTCTATGTTATTGATTTTTGTAATAAAAATCAATATATTAATAATATATCATATTATGGTGATTAATCTTCTTTCTGCAAAAATTATTTCTAAGCATGGTAAACTATAAAATTAATGGTTGTGTAAAAAAAGAGGGGAAAAGAGCAAAAAGATAAGTAACTTTCAGACCGAAATACTCCACAAGCGATTATTGCATCACTCTCAGGCATCTTATTGGAAAAGTATGAGATAAACAAGAGGAAGAAGTTTTTTTTAATTTCATTGACTTCAATAAGGTATTTGACATGCTACTTAGAAGCAAACTTTAGAGCAGGATGGAAGAACTTAGAGTTCTAGATAAGTATATTTATGATCAAGTTTGAACCAAAACAGGGAATGGAATGTTAGGACACTTTTTAAATGACATTGATGTCAAACAAGGTTATCTATTATCTCCCACATTGTTTGGGATAGACATAGATAAGTTAGAGAAGTGGATAAACAAAGTTGGTGGAGGGGCTATTCACTTAACTAGTTATGTAGTAAAACTACTCTTGTAGGTGGATGATTGTATCTTAATTGTAAAAACAACACATAGTTTGAGACAACACTTAAGGGCCCTAGATCATTTTCATCAAGAGGTCGGGATGCAAGTGGATACCAATTAAACCAAAGTCATGATCTTTTCATTACAAATAAAAAACAATTAAATAAACTTTTTTTTCAAAGGAAGCCCTTTGGAAGTGGTGGAAGAATACAAGTACCTCTATTTTGATTTCTACAACATTTTTAGTTGGGAGAGTTGCAAGATAAAAATAATATAAGGGGGTGGAAAGCTTTATTGTCACTACAAAATAAATTCAAAAATGTGGAATTATGTGATTGTGCAATTGGAAAATCAAGAGGACCTTATTCAGGTTGCTCGTAATGACGACAGTGCTCTACGAATTTTAAGTTTGGGCTAGCAATGTGTCAAATTTGAAATGAAGACAAATAGATAGAATTCAAAAACACTTAATCACAAGTAGCCTCAAAATTAAAACATTAGTTTTGTATGAGAACTTATTAGCTAACAGAGGTACTTTCCCATTGGAGGTATTGGTTGCCAAGTTATTTAAAGAAGACAAAAAAAAAGATTCATTATTGGCCTAGAATGGTAGTGGAGGGAGAATTAAATAGGATGAAGAACATGTGGATGAAACAAAATATCAAGTGGATGAATAAATGGGGCATTAGCACGAAAGAGTGCTCAAATACTAGTAAATAAATAAAAAGGTATGTGAGATAAAATTTTGGGTGACCATGTCAACAAAAACTTGAGCAGAGGAAATAATATTATGTCAAAGAAATTAATCCCACTTGTGAGAATAACCAAAAATATTACAAATTATTGTAGATGCCTAATTTTGTTTTGAGAGTAATTTTAGATTTTAGTGTGTATTGTTCCAGGGTATTTGTGTGTTTGTTGATTATCAATTCATATTTAGCTCTTATTGGTGCATGTTTTCTCTAGATCAAGAGTCATATATGCTTCCCCTTCCTCTCTCCTACATGGTTTTATCTTTCTCCCCTTGGTTTTTTACACTTTTTTATGGCTTTGACCAAGACCATACCACTATGGTCCCAGTCTCTTTTCTATGTGGGTCCCTTTGATCCTTGCCCTTTTGTTCTTTCAAGGTTTGTGCTTCTTTTTGTTAGCTTTCCCATCCTTTTTGAGCCAATAGGTTCCTAATTTGAATTTGAGAAACCTATGAATACACAGGTGCATTATTGCATATAGGAGAAGGAATAATGTGATAAGAGTTCAAATAAAGGATCAAGAGTGATAAGAAGAAGCCTAAATTTCATTAAAAGGCAGAGATTGAAGTATTAGAGTAGAGCTTTTATTTGGAGTCTTCATATTGCATCATTGTCGTTTGTTCATGCTAGTGAAACGTCATATAAAGATTTGGACTTCCATCCATTATTGCTTGTTAAAGCCCATTGAGTGTTGGTTTTCTATGTGGGTCCCTTTGACCTTTTCCCTTTTGTTCTTTTGAGGTTTATGCTTCTTTTTTTCAGCTTTCCCACCCTTTATGTGCCAATAGGTTCCTAATTTGAATTTGAGAAACATATGAATACACAAGTACATTATTGCATACAGAAAAAGGAAGAATGTGATAAGATTACAAATACAAGATCAAGAGTGATAAGAAGAAGACTAAATTATATTAAAAGGCAAATATTGAGGTATTATAATAGATTTTTGATTTGGAGTCTCCATATTGCATCATTATCATTTATTCATACTAGTGAAAAGTCATATAAGGATTGGGGCTTGCATCAATGATTTCTTGTTAAAGTACATTGAATGTTGGTTTTCAAATTGTCTAAGAACAGGGCTTTGATTATGTTTATCTTAAATTTAGTTTTTACATATATAATAGGTATAAACAAGTTACAATTAAATAAATCTAAGTATGTGCAACTAAGATACAAATTTTAAAACTATTTAAGAGGCTAAATAATGAAAACAAGCCCAAGTGTTGTAAATGAAAGCTAAATCAAAGAAATGAATTGATAAAGAGGTTGAGAAACAATCACACCTTGACTATATTTGACCTAGTCCTAATTTTCTAAACCTATGCTTTGCTCTATGACAAACCCATACTTGTATGGGCCTATTATGCAAGCTCGATCGTAATACTCCAACTGTTTTTCTATGCCCCCAAGTGCATCTTTATATGGTTTCATAGGCATTCTAGTTCCTGTGCACTATGTCTCCTTGGTTGTTATTGTACCTTAGCTGTATAGATGTGCAAGGCAAAATACACTATGTAGGTGACTCTTCACTTTGACATAACTTGCACAATCCAAAACAAAATAAAAACAAGGGAATCAGACAATGTTGAAGTAGTGTTGTGAACTACGTATCTTACACACTCATAATCAAACCTCTATGTAGTTCTTGTGGTGTGTGAATGAAATATCTCGAGTAAAGATTTCAACATCCTCTTCCCTATAAGTGATCAATGCAACTACTGAAGTCTAATTACCCTCCTCATGCACAAGGGAATATGTAGAGAGACCAAGATGGATAAATATCATGAGTGTGTGGGATTTGATTCAACGAATCATAACTTTAATGGAAAAGCTTAGCTCTAGACTTGACCCTTGGTGTATTGGGGTGTTAGATGTTCTCTTCCTCTCTCTTGATTCCGTAGTAGTATGTAATCTGTCAAACAGTTTGGCAAAACCATATATTTATAGGATGATCTAGGATGAGTAAAGTATGTTGATCAACTTTTGAAAATACAAATGGGAAGTTTTAAGGCTCTTAACCAACAATAATTAAGAAATGATACTAAAAATTTAAAAGAGACAACCTTGTATGGGTAGAGGTTTGTGTAGGTGTAGACATTCAAATTTAACCATTAATTGTTTTAAAATGTTTAATCTTGATATCCTTACCTTACTTAACCTATTTATCATTTCATTAATTTAAAATCTTTATGAGAGCCTTCATTATCATATTCACTATCTTGAAAATATATAAACATATTCAAACATCCCTAATCTAGTTACAGTTTCTTGTTAGCCAAGTTCCAATAGTTCATGTCCTTTTTAGGACAATACCACACTAGGTCAGACAGGGTCACATCTTTGCCTTGTCCACTAGTATGGCCTTGTCTCTTGTGCTCTAATAGTTAGTTTTCAAATTTGGGATGTTTCATGTTGGCCCTCCCATGCTTTTATCAAAGTCATCTAATGGAAATATTTCAAATCTATCACTACATAAACACATCAAGTCCACTTAAGACACTACCTGACAACTAGACAATTTTAAAAATTCACTCTCTATACAATCTACTGCACATTGAACAAAAGAGCCTTGTTGTTCCCAATTCAATTTATGATTTATTCTATAAGTCATGGGGTAGCAGTTGTAAAAATACATAGAGATTTGTCTTTTTTGGCTAAATGATGACATGTTTTAGCTAAATCATGAAGTGAGGGATATTAACCCAATGCCCAAGCCTTAAACAATGTTATACATGGATTTTAGTTCCCTCATACTTCACACTTTATTGGAAACAACTAGGGTCCCTTGTTTATACCATAGAAAGCCTCTTTAGTTACTTGATTTGTAGTGCACTTTAAAGGAGTGTATCACCCAAGGAAGTTCCTCTCGCCATACCCTTAGAGATGAGATAGTGGGCTATAAACACAGTTTTAGTCTTTGTAATTAGTGATATAAAATATTAGGCCGATACTAATCTACGAATGATCAAGTATAGTTAAGATCCCACACAATCATTCAAACCCTTGCCTAGATCACCCTTTATACCTTGATTTTTGTGTGTATTATATTCAGAGTCATTATATTTGTTATATATGCAACACTTTTTACTAGTAATAAGCTTGTTCTTTATCACATGTACTTTATTTGGATTCATTATATATATCATGGGTAGTTAAAGTAAAAAATTTAATGTTGTTTATCCTCTAGATTTTTTGTTCTCTACTCATGTTGTGTCATTTACTTATGATAATGAATAAACAAATTGTCAAAAGAAAAAACTTATGGAAGAAGCATATATCGATGATTATGATTTTGATGATGTAGTAATGGATAGACAATTTGATTTTTATGAAACTTGGGAACAATAGTTCATAAAAATTATTAACCAACTTGACCTTAAGGAGCAAAATGCACCTCTTGATTCATTCTTGTAACCCTCTTCAAATTCTTTTATAGATCGCTCTTTGGATTTACCTTTGGATTCCCCTTTGGATCTTCCTTCACCTTCTTCGTGAATGTTAATTTAGAGCACAAAGAACATTCTAAAAATGAATATCTACCCTCTCTTAAATTGCCACCTACCATCAAAGAGGAGGAACCTTATCCTTGCACACCTAACTTCTCTTTCCACCTAACTAATGTGTTTTATTACTTTCAATCCTATAAAATAAATAAATATAAAATAAGCCTAAAGAATGATGATATTAATCATGAACAAAATCCCATTTCTCCTTCCTTTGAACAAAATTTTGAATAATATTTCAATGGTTAAATTTGAGAGTCTACATTAAGATAGGCCCATTTAACCACGAGTTTATCCAAAAGATAAATTAGACTTTGTTTTCAAGGTAGGACTTGTTAATGGATAAGATGTAGTCTAGATGTATGAATATATATCTTTTGGATAAGAGTTGAGGTGCTATTGAGCTCTGTGGACCAAATATAGACTTATGTGGCATTAGAGCCATCTTGGGAATAGTTTAAAATGTACAAGTTTGCTAAATAAGTTGAATTGAGAATAAAACATGGGAATAAGAGTTTTGTGCCAAATTTGGGTGTCTATATATTACAACAAGCTCTTTAGTGATTACTCTTTTTCTAAGATTTTATAAGGTGTTGTGAGTTGAGTATGGTTTCAAGAAAGGAGATCAATTTCCTAGAGATTTACAATGAATTATAGAAAAATGAGTGAGGTTTTCATAGCCTAGAAGCAGAAGAACAATGTCATCAAATTATATTTATAATATTACACATTAGACATGAACATAGCAGTACAATCCTAATCATGCCAAAATTAAAAGAAGTATTGTTTTGGTTTAATATTCAAAGTTGTTAGTTTACAAAATGATTTATGTGCTTTGTTCGTCTTACCACATGGAATTGTTTCCAATTTATTTCATCCTTCATTATTTATAGATTTTTATAAATTTGGTGTTCTTCTAAAATCCCTATCTTTATAGGATTTAATTAATTTAGGATATTCCTTTATGCAATCAGGTCTAATTTTTAATGTTATATTAAGGTAAATTTGATTAATTGGTAATTACAATTGTTACATCTCGATTCCTCGCTAAGCAAATTTTTTTATTATCTGTGGATATTTATAGTTGACACATTAGATTTAGTTAATTTTGACTAAGATTTGAGATATATGTTATTATGGAACAGTAGGATATTACTTATGTTATATGATTTCATTGCTATGAGTTAGCCATAGTGTATATGTTTACATTATGATCATGTTAATTTGTTGTTTCAGCTATATTTTGTGATGTATATATATCATGTTGATATGATCTAATTACTTATTGTTGTGAGGTTGATATAGGAGAACTCATCCTTTAGAGCGTGATGAAGGGAGAGCATCATCAGAGAGAGTGATGTAGATGGAGATGTCAGAAGATGACAAATAAATTGGTGAGAACTTTGTACACACCATAATAGTTAGCACATGTTAGAATAAAGTGTGTTTATTTCTACTTGCATTAAATATTTATTTGCCATGATTTTCTAAGTGTAGTCTAAATGATTTAATGAAACTCATTTTTGTAATTAGCATGTTGATTGTTAAAAGCTAGTAGAAATGTGATTTCCATAGTTAATAAAATCTGGATTATTAATTGATGAAATTATCACTAAATCCTTATGACAAGGAGGGTATTAATTTAATTAATGAAATTATTGATTATTATAATTAAAATAAAACATGATAATTAATATCTCGGAGAAAAAAAAAAGATGAAAATTTCTCAAAATAAGCAGAAAGTGAAAAAAGAAAAAAATGGCAAGTTAAACAGAAGAGGCAAGTTTTAATTAAATCTTATGATTTTTGAGAAAAGAAGGAAAAGTCTAAAATTGGAGAAAAACAAAAGTAAGAAATTAATAAAAAATAAAAACAAAGAGAAAATCTAAAAGAAAAAGGAAAAGCTACGCTCTATTAAGGAAACTAAAAAAAGATTAAAGGAGGCCATTAAGGAAGAGAGAAGGAGGGCTTGGAGGAAGATTTAACACAGAGCAAGAGGAAAGAAAACCTCATGGTATCATCTAAACGCCATTAAGATGTTAGTATTATTATTAAATTTGGAAATAATGTTTTACAACATGGAACTTTCATGGAATTGGCAGACAATAATTTAGTTTCACATTATAGTGATTTATGGTTAAAAATTTAAGACTCTAACGCTTCCAAACATCTAATAGGAGACAATATATTGGGTATTAAATTTGTATACTATAATGCCGTCATGTTTATTCTGTAATATCATAATATAAACCATAATAGTAGTTTATATTTGGATAACCATGAATTTCTATTGGTTTCAGATGTTAATTTTATACGATTAAATATGGATAACCATGATTAAGATATGGATATCATGATTTGTTAATTATAAAAGTACCCTATAGTTAATGATAGGCAGTGATTTGCTATAGCGATTTACAGACTAAACTATATAGGAATTATTCATAATAATTGCCATTATCGGATAAAATTATAATTATGATAATCATTATACAGGAATCAAATAACCTTGATTAACAAACTCTACAAGAATTACAGGAATAATATGGTGATATTCAAGAATTATATGGTGATACTATATTTGTGAACTTCTATAGTACCATACATTAACTAAATAAGAATTATTCGAGAATTATAACTAATAAAACTTTTAAAGGGTGATTCTTGTATGTCATATAAGAATACAGTATTATCAATATTATCATAATAATACTATCAATAAGATAGTTGAATTTATGTATTCCAACAATAGCATGAACAACTTGTAATCATTCATTCCCTTATCATTAGCGATTTGTGGGAGCTTTAATGTGTGTATTATGAAATATACCTATGTACAAATAACTTAGAAACATTATTGCAGTTGTGAGTTTATTAGAGTACGGTGTTGTAATTTTGAGTTCAAAAGAATGTAATTGTTGAACAATTTTACAGGTTGATCATATAGGTATAGCCCCTAGGAGGTGCTCAAACGACCCAAATCCTATTTTTGTATTAGGTAGAACTGTGTGCATCTATTTCAGCTTTTGCGCACTTGCTTGTCTTGAATGCAACAAGATTAGGGCCTATGTGGAAACTATAGGTCTATATGGCTTGTCTAAAGATTTAAGGTTGAAGGTGTACTTTTCTCAGGTATCACTTTACAATATGGGTTTTGTACATCAAATGTTTGCATGCCTTTATCTAATCAATCTAGTCATATATGTGGATGGGTTGCTTCTGATAATGATGTCAGTTTACTTATGTTTGTGCCATGCTTCTTGCTCACCTTGCGAATGTTGAGCAAATAAACTTTGGTCTTGGGTGATCCTCACACTATATTATACTCTTACATTATTGTCCTCATGCATTAGTTTCCTTTCTGATTCTTCATAGGTTGATTAATACTTTTGCATAGAACTTTTCATGCATCTGCACGCTGGCATCTATTTAATGCCTTTAAAATCTCAACCTATACCATGCAAGCCCAAACAAGTATATAAATATAGCATTGAATATTTTGGAATATTTCATTTTTGTGGCATCCATTACATTTGGTACCTTCATTGGGTCTAACATGTTTGGAGTCTTTAAGTGTGTGTAAGTACTATTTAAAATAAGTCAAAAAAATCAACTTACATAGGGTAATATGCATAGGCGGCTATGAGAAATATGTGTGAGTGTTTGAATGTTATAAATAGTGGCAGTTTAATATGAGTAAGAATAGTTGGTTGCCTATGATAACCCATTCATTAATACTCTAGGAGTATTAGTATCTTTTATAGGTCGTCAATATATTTTTTGATTAGAAAAGTTTTAATGATCAAGTCCTTGATCAGAGTTCTAATGATTGTTGAACTTAGCAACCATATTTATATATCGATAAGCACTTTTATGTGAAACATTATTTTATTACAATTAGTATATATGAGGGTATTCATATAGAAAATATATCTATATATATGGATGTGAGTGTTCATCTAACTTATTACATACATGGGTGTATTGGGTCATATGCCTAAACCTAAAACTAGATGAATAATTTAAATGAATCATAAGGTATCTGTGGGACCGAAACTACAACTGTGTAAAAAAAAGAAAATGAGTTAAGTTGTTAAAATGAAAATATTATGGAATAACTTAGTTATGAGTTATTTGACTCTTTGAGAATAGCATGACTAACTATTAGTTTATATATATATTCATCATTGAATACTTATGTGTAGTACACATTATGAGAGTGTTAATACATACAAGTGTTTAAACATATATAGCATACAATAATGCATTGAGATGTGTGCCCATAAGTTTTAGTAGTATGCAATTTAGACATAGGGTATATTTGGGTGGTATAAACTCATAGTTACTACATTATTATGTATGATGATGAGTCATTTATTTCTTAAAATTGCAAGACTATTTATTCGTAATTGTGTAGTTGTGTTCATAAACAATGAACTATGATATTATGGGAGGTCATAGAGTATTATAATATAAATTTATGTTGTACCTGGGTGGTGCATATTATAATTATTATGTTTGAACTCACACATATTTTGGACTGATTAAATGTATACATATTGGTTATTATTATGAATAACATGTTTTGTGGCAATTAGTAGGACTTTATGTATGTGTGCATACAACCCCTGAGAGTGTATTGAATGCTAGGATAAGATATCATGTGTTTCATGTAAACTGTGACTTGCTTTGTTATATCTAGTTGTTTGAATAGAAACTTATGTTTTCATGTATTTAAGATCATTTTATATGACTGATTGTGGAAAACTTGTAGTTACGTCTTAAAATACTAGACTATAGTAATATCGCTTATCATAGGGTGTAGTATGTTTGGAAACTAATTGTGATAGTTAGAATCTAAAGTTAAATGTGTATTTTATCTGAGTGGTATAAATTGGGGTCATTATTTCTATCATGGGATAAATAATAATGTGAAATTCATTCATATATTTGATAGAATAAATATATGCTTTTTTATTACTCCTATGCTTAGCATGTTATGTGATATGAATACTAGTGGAATATTAATTGTATGAATATCTTGGTTATATTATGTTAACCAATCTTACTTTTTTGATACTAAGTAAGGAGTGAGATGGACTTCACTGGCTTACTAGCATCACAATGTTAGATGAAGGCAATCCGATCAAGTGATAAAAATGAATTTTAATTGATCTACAGATTGTTATTATTTATTATTCTTGAAAACTTTGGTCAAAGTATGTTTAATGAGATATTATCATTTCATGAGTATGATTTACATGGATGTGTGATATCTTATAATAGAATGAGTTTTTTATGATACACTATATGTTCAGTTTTAGAAATCATACATCACATGGGTACTTTCTTGTCTCTCTAGATTCCTGCATTGTCAATATCTACTCATCCATGAAGGGAGGGCCATTCCCTGATGGAATTAGTGCAGGGGATTGTTGATCCATATTTAGTGTGAAAAAGTGCTTGGATGATGCTCTCCCCCCACAATAGTACTACTTTTGAGACAACACTTGAGATTGCTACATATACTGGAGAGTTTGAAGAACTCATGCTCCGGGGAGCCATGTATCTTATTTATATACATTGTATTATATTGTATTTATTATTGGAAACATTGTCATGAAGAATTGTAATTACCTATTTATTATGGATTGATAATAGTGGATGTGTATTATACAATCACAATATGGCTATTTATAATTATTTTTTATGATTGTATTATGATGCATTTTCATATATTGATAGTGATCAGTGACTATTAGTTGTCACGCGCTTATTTATAGTTATCACACTTAGAGTATTTTGTATGATCACTGCTTAGATTCTCATGGTATAATCTATTTATAAGATATGCATTTAATTAAAAAAATCTATGTATTTATAGTTAGCTCTTAGTGGGGTTGTTACATGTGGTATCAAAGCTGTGGCTCAAACTCTAAGACCTAATAAATCTATTAACATTTTTGTATCCTTCTATTTATCAGATTAAAAAATAGTAAAATGTGTGTGATACATTAAGTGAGTACCTTAGGAGAATTCATACCTTATTAGAGATGTTAAAGGGTTGGTGATGGTTGTATATGAGGTTTGGGTAGGTGAATACATAAGATAGTTCATGAGTTGTAAATAAGAGTGCCCTACCATAGTCTTGATATGCATTAATTTGTGTGTTATTTACATTAATCCTAGGAGTGGGAAATCTTAAGACCATTTTTTTTTTAGTTTGGTACCACCTAGTGCAGTGGAAATTTTCTTGTAGTAGAGTGTATATGTCTTGGTTGAGAATTCATTTGTGTTAGGAGTTTGATAATGGATTGGCACTCTTATGTTTATGTGGATTAGGAAGAAGTGCCATCTCTCATAGTGGGCATAGAGGTGAGTTATCACTCCTTCACTATCCTTGACATCATTATAAGCCCCTAAGAGGATTTTCACTTTCATGATGTTGAAATTTGTTTTTGAAATGTTGTTTTGAATCATATTCCCTTGACTTCATGGGACAATGTCTTCTACTTCTTGTTATGATAGAAGTTGTAGAATTGGATGGATTGATCTGTTTATGTGGATTAGTATTTTCCTTCTGGTTGTGGAAGTAGGTTATGATACTACTCATACAATATTGGTAAGTGAGTTGTGATTTGGCATCTTGAGTTTCAGTGTTTTCTTTTTACATAGTGAGTGTATTCAAGAGTTTTTTTGTTGAGATGTTGGTTCTATACTTTTCACTTGTGACTTTTTAGAGTCGCTACTTTATCTGACTTATGATTTTGGATCACGTAGAGTGGCAAACCTAGAATTTATATTGGTTATAGATTAAGAATTACAAGTTGATTATTTTTGTTATGTTGTTATATACCCTTGAGTAGATTGATAATATTATATTTTTCTTAAGCATGTTGTTTGAAAGGATATTAATGTACCTTCGCTAGGAGTGATTAGGGTATAGGATATGTAGAACATCTTGTTAGTCTAAAAAGGGTTGAGATAGACTTTTAACTTGTTGTGTGCTAGTCGTGCAAGCAAGGAGACATTGTCTCGCTTATTTTTTTATAAGGTTATAAGGATGGTATGATTCTTGACCTTTGTATGTTATGATATTTTAACATTATTTCCTCTTAACTATGAATATAACACTATAGGTTAAGCTGTGAAATATGATGCTATGTATGTTTGGCTAGTGGCAACTTAATACAATTATGGAATGATTTTAAGATTTTTTTGCTTGTATGTATGTTGGTACATCTGGAATTATTTAGCATATAGTATTAATTTATATGATTTATTAATATAGAATTGTGATTCATTAAACCTTATACACATTTTGGAGATCATTAGGTCATGGAGACTATTATAGCTTGGAATTTCAGCTTTGTGAGAGAGTTCTTCAAGCTCCCCCACTTCCAGCTACAAGCATGGAGATAACCTCAAGAAGTGGGTATCCTATGGTGAGGTTGAACCTCTAATATTTTTTATGAGGCTAGTTCCTTATGTGCTTCACTTCATCTCTTGATCTCACACTAAAATCTATTGTCTGCTAAGAAAAAGGGGTAGGAGGATGACTGAAAATAAAATCTAAGCTAAGGGAGGTGATGCACCAAAATTAAGTGATCCACTTGGTCTCAAAAATGACACTAATTCAGCATAAGATAAGTTGGCTTACACAACCTCCTAACCAGCTAACTTGCATAAATATTTTGTAAACTAGGCTCACTGAACCATATGTGAAGCAAAGAGGGATTTCTAAATCCATATTAAGCATCCATTAATGGCAAAAATTCTCAAGTTCAGACATGTAACTAACTGGAAAACACTTGAAAATAAGAAATAAAAAAGGACAATAAGGTTAGAAGGATGCTTCTTCACAATGTTATTATGCACAAGCTAACTCAACACAATTTTTGGACAAAGAGATAGGTAAAATAATATTTATTGATTCAAAGGTCTGTTACATAATGATTTTTGCAGAGTGATTCTATCACTAGCCCAGGGATGATTTGCTTGGCTCCAAGGCCTCTATTTATATAAAAAAGGGGGAAGAGAGAAGGGGAAGAAAGAAGAAGTTTTTGATGGTG
This sequence comes from Torreya grandis, assembly GCA_037957365.1. Classification (NCBI taxonomy): domain Eukaryota; kingdom Viridiplantae; phylum Streptophyta; class Pinopsida; order Cupressales; family Taxaceae; genus Torreya; species Torreya grandis. Next base: position 4,465,296 of record JARHVA010000170.1, on the reverse strand, counting down.
AAAACTCTCATGTTGTACTTCCTTATTGCCCCTAAATGTGCCGCTAAGGATCACTAGACAATTTTCTCAAGCCTTTAAAACTTTCTTTGGCATGTCTGAAAATTCATGTTGCATTTAAACGTCGAATGATGATTATGGAGAGCTAACTATGGTGGATGAGAGCCTTCATAATTTCTAGCTACCAGTTACTTGGACTCTCCCATGCTCATTGGTCATCTTTGTTCCACTTGGCCTTTATTGATTGACCCTTTTTGTTCTAGTTTACACCATGTGGCAACCTTCTATTCGTTGCATCATGATTTTTGTGTTGTTGGACGAAGCTTAAGTCGAGCACTTGAAGAATCTTGATTTACTCTATGCAAAGTAATTCAAGTTATTTTATCTCTCCAACTTCAAACTTTCCTAGATCCTTTACTTATAATTTTTTAAAGTAAAGTACTTGGAAAAACTTGATTTATTCTATGCAGAGTAATTTAGGTTCTCTAAGCTTACTTACTTTGGACTTGTCCATCTTGAAGTCTTCTCACTTTGTTGTTTTCAAGCCTTAAGACTTCAGGCTTTTCAAACCTAATTACTTCTAACAACTAGTCACTTATCTTGATTTTGACATCCATTGGCCCATCATTTCTTTTGGACACTTGGTCTCAGGTTTTTTTTTGAAGGAATTCTTTTGAAGGAATTCCTTCAGCCTTTTTTTCAGGCAAAACTCCTAAAGGAATTTGTTCAAACAATTTGTTTGAAGAAATTCCTTCTGACTTTTTGTTTGTCTATCTTCAAAAATTACCTTTGGGGATTTTCACAATGGACTTTCCTGAAGGGTAAGAGACCCTTCGGGCTTCTGCAAATGATCCTCCTGAAGGGAAAGACACCCTTTAGTAATTTTGAAATGGCCCTTTCGAAGGGTAACATATCCTTTGGGAAACTTGCAACTGTCCACTTGGAGAAGAAAAAGCCCTTCAAATCTATGAAGTGTACCTTTAGGTTCTTGAAAGACCCTTCAAAAAAGTTGACTGGTCCCTTTTGCCCTAAAAAGGCCCTTTATTATTTTTGAAGTGACTTGTCTCTTGAAGAACTCAAGAAACACTATTTTTTAAGACCAAATCAGGTTTGTCAAGCCCTTTTACTTATTTCAGGCTTCTAACTGCTCACAACTTATGAAGTAATCAACTATTACTCTTTGGAGAACCCAAAATACACTGTCCATGAGTAATTTAGGTTTGTAAACCCAAATTAATTTTGCTTATAAAACATTTAGAAGTTAAGTACTACTGAAAACTTGATTTTCATCGTGCCCTCAAAAACTCAAAGTTGTCACTGCTGAAAAACCTGAAGTCCTCCCAAAGACTTGCCATTTTCTTGCCTGAAAGCTCCCTTTTTTATACTCAGGTAAATTTTTATATATGGGACAAAAATGACCAAAAGAGACCTAAGGTAAGAGTGGTGAATTAGGAATGTGAGTACTAAGTGATACTATTGGATCCTACTTATACTCACATTGCCTTGGTAGTTACTGAGTTTGGATCCAACATATGGACTTGTCAAATCTAAGATTTGACGGATGAACTTGTCAAATTCAGTCATATGGCCATATGCATTTATATGATGGAATGATTATTCTTTGATTTTTTATACATTAGAAATGTAGTATTTCTAATTCTTATTAATCATCATATTTATCAGGAGCTTCGAGGAGTAGTCACAATATTGACATGTTATACTTATCAGAAGCTACATAGAGTAGCGATAATATTAACTTATATGCATTATTCTTACTAGGGTCCCTAAATACTTTTCTTCAAAATGAGAAAAACACTCTCTAAATTAGAGAGATGTGCAGAAGGGCTGGAAGACTGTGTGGAACTCTCCCTGGCCATTCGTTTTGGCTTTTATGATGATCTCATGTGCTTTTAGGAAGTCAATGAAACTTTCACCAAGACATGTGGGGCCTTTGAGGTATCAAAAGTGGTTAGTTATATGGTATATAGGCTTATATTACAAACCTATATACCATACAGAGTAAGTGACACTTGTAAACCTTGTTTGCATAATAGGAAAATATTATAAGGTAGGGTCTTGTGGGACCAATACTTTGAGAATAGTACTTTTGGGAGAACTATGATGAATTCAGCAAGATAATTTCACATTTATTTGTTTGATTAGATACTATTATACTATGTTATTTCTTTGATGAATAATGTTTTTAATTCAAAACTTATGTTTGAATAAGAGTCATTCAAGACAATGACTAGTTTTGGGGAGAAGGATGTTACATCTCAATTTTTTGCTAAGCAAAATTATCTGTAGATATTTATAGTTAACACATTTTATTTGGTTAATTTTGAATAAGCTTTGAGATATATGTTATTATGGGATAGTAGGATATCACTTAGGTTATATGATTTCATTGTTATGTGTTAGCAGCAGTGTCTATGTTTACATTATGATCAAGTTAGTTTGTTGTTTCAATTATATTTTGTGATGTATATATATCATGTTGATATGATCTAACTTCTTATTATTGTGAGGTTGACATAATCAAACTCATTCCTCAAGTATGATGGAGGGAGAGCACCATCAGAGAGGGTGACGTAGATGGAGATGTCGAAAGATGACAGATAAATTGGTGAGAACGTTGCACACGCCATAGTAGTTAACACATATTAAAATACATAATGAAATAGGTAACATAATGCATTTATTTCTGCTTGCATTAAATAGTTGTTTGCCATGATTTGCTCAATGTAGGCTAAATGATTTAATAAAACTTGTTTTGCATAATTAACATGTTGATTATTAAAAGCTAGTAGAAACATGATTTCCATAGTTAATTAAATCTAGATTATTAATTGATGAAATTATCATTAAATCCTTATGACAGGGAGGGTGCTAATTTAATTAATAAAATTATTGATTATTTTAATTAAAATAAAACATGATAATTAATATTTCAGAGAAACAAAAAAGGAAAAAGAGAAGAAATTCTCAAAATAAGCAAAAAGCAGAAAAAGAAAAAAATGGCAAGTTAAACAAAAGAGGCATGTTTTAATTAAATCTCATGATTTTTGAGAAAAGAAGGAAAGGTCTAAATCTGGAGAAAAACAAAAGTGAGAAATATTAAAAAAAAAAAAAACAAAGAAAAAATTTAAAAGAAAAAGGAAAAGCTACGCTCTATTAAGGAAACTAAAAAAAGATTAAGGAGGCCATTAAGGAAGAGAAAATGAGGGCTTGGAGGAGGATTTAGCACAAAGCAAGAGGAGAGGAAACCACCTAGTATCATCTAGATGCCATTAAGAGGTTAATATTGTTATTAAATTCAGAAATAATGTTTTATAACATGGAACTTTTATGGAATTGGCATATAATAATCTGGTTTCACATTATAGTGATTTATGGTTAAAATTTTAAGAATATGATGCTTTCAAACATATGATATGAGATAGTATATTGGGTATTAAATTTGTATACTATAATGCCATCAAGTTTATTCCATAATATCCTAATATAAACTGTAATAATAGTTTATATTTGGATAACTATGAATTTCTATTGGTTTCAGATGTTAATTTTATATGATTAAATATGGATAACCATGATCTATTAATTATAAAAGTACCCTATAATTAATGATAGGCATCGATCTACTAAAGTGATTTATAGACTAAACTATATAGTAATTATTCATAGTAATCACCATTAGCATATATAATTATAATTATTGTAATCGCTATATAGGAATTCAATAACCTTAATTAACAAACACTACATGAATTATACAACGATACTGTAGTTGTAGACTTCTATAATACCATATAATAATAAAAAATAATTATTCAAGAATTATAATTAAAAAAAATTTAAAGGGTGATCCTTGTATGGCATATAAGAATACAATATTATTGATATTATCATAATAATACTATCGATAAGAAAGTTGACTTTATGTATTCCAACAATAACATGAGCCACTTGTAATCATTCATTCCCTTATCATTAATGATTTGTGGGAGATGTAATGTGAGTATTATGAAATATACCTATGTACAAATAACTTGGAAACATTATAACAACTGTCAGTTCATTAGAGTATGATATTGTAATTTTGAGTTCAAAAGAATATAATTATTGAACAAATTTATAGGTTGATCATATAGGTATAGCCCTTATGAGGTGCTCAAGCCACCCAAATCATGTTTGTCTATTAGGTAGATCAGTGTGCATCTATTTTAGCTTTTGGCTTATATACTTGTTTGTCTTGCACGTAACAAGATTAGGGCTTATGTGGTAACTATAGGTCTATACAACTTGTCTGAAGATTTAAGGCTGAAGGTGTACTTTTTCTCGATCTTTGCTTTATAATATGGTTTTTGTGAATCAAATTTTACATGTTTTGATCTAATTTATTTATTCATGTATACAGATGGGTTACTTTTGATAGTGATGTGAGTCTATTTATGATTGTGCCATGCTTCTTGCTCACCTTGCGAATGTTGAGCAAATAAACTTTGGTCTTGGGTGATCCTCACACCTCTCTTTTTTTGCACCTTTGATATCACCCTCTTGTGTTGTTGTCCTCATGCATTAGTTTCCTTTCTGATCTTCACATGCCGATTAATAATTTTGCATAGAATTTTTCACACATCTGCGCACTAACATTTTTTTAATACCTTCAAAATCTCAACCTTTTCACCTATATTGTGCAAGCCCAGACATTTATATATGTAGCATTGAATATTTTAGAATATTTCCTTTTTTTGGCATCCATTACATGTGGTACCTTTGCTGGGTCTAACGTGTTTGGAGTCTTTAAGTGTGTGTAAGTACTATTTACAACAAGTCAACAAAATCAACTTGCATAGGGTAATATGCATAGGTGGCTATGAGAAATATGTGTGTGTTTGAATTCTATAAATGGTGGTGGTCTAATATGAGTATAAATAATCGGTTGCCTATGATAACCTGTTCATTAATACTCTAGGAGTATTATTATCTTTTATAGGTCGTCAATGTATTCTCTGATTAGAAAAGTTTTAATGGTCAAGTCATTGATCAATGTTCTAATGGTCCTTAAGCTTTACAACCATATTTATATACTGGTAAGCATTTTCATGTGAAACATAGTATGATTATAATTAATACATATGAGGGTAGTCATATAGAAAATATATCTATACATGGATTTAGGTGTTCATCTAACTTATTACATATATAAGTGTATTGGGTCATATGCCTAAACCTATAGTTAGATGGATGGTTTGAACGAGTCATAAGGTGTCCATGGGACCGAAACTATAACCGTGTGAAAACAAAAAAGGAGTTAAGTTGGTAAAATGAAAAGATTATGGAATAACTTAGTTATGAATTATCTGACTCTTTGAGAATAACATGACTGAATGTTAGTTTATATATATTCAACATTCAATACTTATGTGCATTACACATTATGATAATGTTAATCTCTACAAGTGTTTAGGCATATATATCATATAATATTACATTGACATATGTGCCCATAAGTTTTAGCAGTATGCAGTTTAGATATAGGGTATACTCAGGTGGTATAAGCCCATACTTGTTAAATTATTATGCATGATGATGAGTTGTTTATTTTTTAGAATTTCAGGACTGGTTATTCGTAATTATATAGTTGTGTTCATAAAAAATAAACTATGATATTATGGGATGCCATAGAGTATTATAGTATTGATTTATGTTGTACCTGGGTGGTGCATACTGTAATTGTTATGTCTAGACTCACACCTACATTTGATTGGTTAAATGTATGCATGTTGGTTATTATTATGAATAACATATTTTGTGATAGTTAGTAGGACTTTATATAAGTGTGCATACAACCCCTGAGAGTATAATGAATGTTAGGATATGATATTATGTGTTTCATGGAAACTATGACTTATTTTGTTATATTTAGTTGCTTGAATAGAAGGTTATGTTTCCATGTATTTAAGACCACTTTATACGACTGATTTTGAAAAACTAGTAGTTATGTCTTAGAATACTAGACTATGGTAATATGGGTTATCATATGGTGTAGTATGTTTGGAAACTAATTATGGTAGTTGGAATCTGCAGTTAAATGTGTATTTTACTTGGGTGGTATAAACTATGGTCATTATTTTTAGTATGAGATAGATAATTATGTGAGATTCATTCATATATTTGATGGAATAAATGTACGCTTTTTGTTTAATCCTATGCTTTGCATGTTATGTGATATGAATGCTAGTATGATGTAAATTATATGAATCTCTTAGTTATATTATGTTAACCAATCTTGCATTGTTGATACTGAGTAAGGAGTGAGATGGACTTCACTGATTTACTAGTATCACAATGCTAGATGAAGGCGATCTGATCAAGTGATGTGTATGGATTTTGATTGATCTATAGATCACTATAATTTATTATTCTTGAAAACTTTGACCAAAGTATGTTTAGTAAGAAATTATCAATTTATGAGTACAATTTACATGGTTGTGCAATATTTTATAATAACACAGGTTTTTTATGATATAGTACATGTTTAGTTTTAAAAATCATACAACACATGAGTACTTCCTTGTCTCTCTATATTCCTACACCATCATTATCTACTTATCCGTGAAGGGAGGGCCATTCCATGATGGGATTAGTGTGGGAGATTGTTTTTCCGTGGTTGGTGTAAAAAAATGCTCGGATGATGCTCTCCCTCCCTACAACAATACTACTTTTGAGATGACACTTGAGATTGCCACATATATTGGAGAATCTAGAGAACTCATGCTTCTAAGAGCCATGTATCTTATTTATATACATTATATTATATTGTATTTGTTATGGGAAATAATATCACAAAGAATTGTAATTACCTATTTACTATGGATTAATAATAGTGGTCGTGTATTGTACCAGCAATGGTTGGCTATTTGTAATTATTTTCTATGATTGTATTATGATGTATTTTCATATATTGATAGTGATCAATGATTGTTATTTATCATGTGTGTATTTATAGTTATTACACTTAGAATATTTTTTATGATCACGAATTAGATTCTCGTGGTATAATCTATTTATAGTATATGTGTTTAATTAAAAAAAAAGTTCACGTATTTCTAGTTAGCTCCTAATGGGTTTGTTACAATAATTTTTTATGGTAGGTATAATGAATGCTGATGTAAAACCACTTTTCTATATTAAATTTTGGGGAACTCGTATTGACTTGCATGCTTTAGGCCTTCTAAGATTACATGCCACTTTCATTGTAATAGATATGGTTTTTTTAGGATTTTTCTACTTGTTGCAGTCATTATCCCTAGCCTTTTGTGTGGTTTGTAAACCCTATTTTTTTGTGCTTTATTTGTCATTCAATTTTTAGGATATATTTGCATGTATATATGTTTTCATTTTATGCTAACCAAGGTAGATATATCTAAGATCCATACTAAGCAAAATGATAGATTGAGTTGAAAACTTATTGATTTTATTGAAATTCATTTAATTAATACTCATGTTTATCTAAAAAATAAAATAGTGTCTCTCAATGATGTCAACGATCTTGTGAATGTATATGATGTGAATGATATTATTGTGAAAGAAACTTTTGTGACTAGATCTCACATTTTTTATGGTTCTAATGATGAGAATGATAGTTCTAAAAGACTTTCTTTGTCTTGAAAACATATCCTAACCATGTTAAACAAATAGATGTAATGTTGTGTGTATTGAGGGATATCCAAATAATTCCCTAACTAAAGATCCTTGTATATAAGATATTATTTATGAGGTGAATATTGGATATTTGAGTGCTGATAATTTGGATAAACCTTCTAGAGGGTTCCCTTCCATGCCTAATGATTTGGTGGTTTCCCAACTTGTGTCAAATACTTTTCCTCCACCCATTTCTTCCAATTGTGTTGTTTTGTCTTCTCAAAACATTTTCAATGCTTTACTCATTGCTTCCATAATTTCTCAACCATCTCACCATGCTTCCCAAATTTAATTTCTCTTTCATGGTGTTCTTCAAATGACCAATGCTTCTATCCTTATTCTACCACTACTTCTCTTCCAACTCCAAAAATTATTGCCCCTACACAAACTATGCATATGTAATAACAAGTTAAATCGTTCTCTTAAGGGTCTCAAAATACAAGCACTAGGGTCACTTTACATGATATATTTTTCAACCACTTGGCTTATAATGTTCTAGCCTACCTTTTGCCTATAGGTTTTTTGGCATCAAAGTTTGAATTATTCAATAACAAAAGTAATCTTTCTCATCATGTCAAATATTTTAATGCTTCTTATCTTGACTTTGTATATAATGATAAATTCTTAACTAAGTTATTTCTTAGAAGCCTTAAGGATTGCACTCTTGATTGGTTTTATGCTTTTCCATCTAGATCCATGCACTCATTTAACACTATGGCCGATGCTTTCTTAACCCATTTTTAAAACAATATTGGCATGAAAGTCACATTTTCCCAAATTTCTCAACTCAAACAAAGACCTAATGAGAATGTTAAGGAGTATGTGCTTAAATTAAAAATTATTTCTAAAAATATGACTCACCACTAACTTGATAATGAATAACAAATTATATTTACTCAAAGTTTACTTTTACCCATCAAAGACAAAGTGGTCTTCAATACTTATCCTTCTTTTGATGATCTTTGTATTAGAAACCATGAGATCAAGATATTAAAAGCCAACACGCTTAAATATGGGACTAATTCCCTACCTATAATGGAGCCAAAACCTAAGTTAAATCAACTTTCAAGGCTAAAAGTAGTGATAATACTTTCTAGCCTAAGAGTGAGGCCAAGATTGTAGTAAATGTGGTGGACCAACCATCCAACAAGCTAATATTATTATAACAAAAGGGACAGAGAAAATTTACAAGATTGAGTGAAAGTCCTCAAAATGTGTTTAAATGATTGGGTAAGTGCACAAACTTGGGGGACAAAAAGTGGCCTACCCGTGGACATGATTTTTCTAAAATTTCAAAAATTTGAACTTCTATAGATAATTTGAGATGTCTACACTCCAAATTTGAAAATGGTGTAAAAACATGAAATGTAGAATTTCAAGTCTAGTTTCTAAAACATTATTTAAAAAAAAATTGGTTAAATATAACTAGGTTAAATATCTAAAATTTGAAGAGGAACTCCTATTTTTTCAGAAAACATAGTAGATAGACAGCCGTGACGCTCACCATTTTATAAGCAGTGTTTAATATTATTTTAAACCCTTTGGGAAAAATTTAGATAAAATATTCTAGCATGTCACTTATATTTTTTTGTATTTTTTCAATGAATACGTTTTTTTTTATGAAATTTTCAAGTAAATAGATCCTAAAACCCGACAAAGAAATGGATAGTCATCTGTGAGTCATGCCTAATTGCCTTAAAAAAACATTTTTTTTGAATGTGTGTATAATTATGTATACTACGTCATTATATAATTTGTTTTTCACTTGGATCAATGAAAGATAAATTACATGAACATGTATAGGCATGTATGTTTGCAATATGTAGTGGCCTAAAAAAGGCATAGTTAGAAATAAATATAGTTTGAAATCTTAAATTGGTCTAAAAATTATAAGAATCACATTTTTGGAAAGAGGAGAGCGTGATCGTCATGATGGTATCAAGTATTTGAATTTTCACATTGAAATTATTAGTGTATTTGGCAATCAAAGTTAAAATTTGTTATTTATTTTTGAACCTTTCAAAACTTGGTTGTACATTGACAGTCCAAGCCTTTGGCTTGGGAATCCAAGCCATTCTTGAGATAAATGGCACAAGAATTGAATTCAAATTTAATTAGAATGATTATATTAATAACTACATTAATAATGTGATCATAGTATTTAATAACACGATAGTGTTATATATTCTCAACATCCTAAAACCTGAATAGGAGCCATTAGGCCTAATAGTCTTAAGATCAAATATTGGTTTCAGATTAAGATTGTTGTTTGGGACCAATGTTCTTGTCAAGAATTGATAGCATTGAATGATAATTGGAGATGTATTAACCTATGAATCTATTTATTGTTCCTTTGATCCCAATATGGTGTGCAATCAGGCCTATAGATCCTAAATTGACATTAGATGGACATATTTCCTTGGATGGATTTTGGTTGGCCCCAATTACGTATCAAATGAAACTAAATACTTAGTTTTAATAATATGGTGTGAAATTAGAGACCCAATTGACATCATATGGTCATAATTCCTTTCTCAAGGCTCATTTAACCCCAATTATGTATTAGATTGAATTAAATATTTAATTAGTTTATTATGGTGTGCTATCAAAGCCATAATTGACATTATATTGAATGAATTCCTTGCATGAGGACCAGTTAATCTTAATTACATATTATACTGAAAAAAATACTTGATTGGTTAAATATGATGTGCAATTAGGGGAAAATATTCACAATGGACAAATTAGATGGACACAATTCATTGCATGGAGTGACAAATGCCTCGATTGATATTCTAGGTGGAAGTAGTTAATTACATAGGACTTAATTATCCTCAATTGTGTATAATATTGAAAAAATATCAATTAATTTAACATGGTGTAATTAGAGCCCCAAATGACATTAGATGGATGTAATTCCTTGCTTGGGGATTGAGTGGCCCCAATTGCATATCATATTGAACCTAAATACTCAATTGGTTCAATATGGTGTGCAAATGGGGATAATGGAAGTTGTAATTGACATCAGATGTATTCAATTACTTGCATGAGCCTTGGTTGGCAATAATTGCATATTCAACTAAACTTAATACTTGGTTCATACGATATGTTATGTATTTAGGACCAACAGAACCCCCTGTTGATAGTAGAAGGATGAAATTTCTTACACAATGCTTGTTTGGACTAAATTTCATAAATCATATTAAAGAAAATATTCTTTCTATTAAATTTGGTACACAATCAGAATCCTAATTATTATTAAAGATGGATGCAATTCCTTAAAAAGGGTTTAATTGGTCATCATTTCATATCAGATTCATGATAACACTCAATTATTTGAATAAGGTGTGCAATTAGAGCCCTAATTAAAATTATGTTGACACAATTCCTTGGGCAAGCCTCGATTGGCCCCAATTATGTATCATCTAGAACTAAATACTCTATTGGTTCAATATGGTATGCAATCAAGGTCAAGTAAGCCCCAATTTCCATTATATAAGAATGTAATTCCTTACACATGGCTCCTTTGGAATGAATTGCATATCAAATTGAAAAAATACTTATTTTTTTAATATGGTGATAACTTGGATCCCCAATTGATATCATATGGCTGAAATTCCTTACATTGAGGCTTAATAGGCCCTTGAGATCAATTTAGCCCCAATTAAAATCCTTTATATATAGTAATAAATAGGTTCACAGGGATGAACTTGGTTAAAATTGCATCATTCATTACTGCAATTGACTTCATAGGCTCAATCTGTGATGATGTGGGGGATAATTGATCCCAAATTCACATTCTTTACTCATATATCTACATTCAAAGAGCTCAAATTTACCCCAATCACCATCATGATTGTAATTTATATACCCTAAAACCTATACCCTAAGCCCTCATACCTGAAGTTCGTAATCCTTAAACTCTATTTACTATAGATATAAACTTTTAAAACTTTGAAACAATCATTTTAGCCCAAATTAACATCATTTAGACTAAAATTAAGTTCATAGGGCTCAGTTTGGCCTAAATCACATGACTTATTTCCCTCGTTGACTAATTCACTCAATCTGCATGATGACATCCATGGTATAATGACAACCCAAAAACACATTCTATAGTCACAAATGGGTCCAAATGATTCAAATTGTCCTCAATTATCTTTGTGATTGACCTTGTGTACCCTAAACCATGTATATGCATTAAAACCTAGAAGTCGTAAACCATAAACCCTAAACACTATATCCTAATTTTTAAACCATTTACTTTCCACAACCCACTTCAATTTAGTCCCAATTAACATCCTTTGTAGTAAGAATCTAGTTTGAACACATGGCATATCTAGTGATTAGACATTAATATACAGGTCCTTAAACCTAAACCCTATGCCCTAATCCCTATTGATCCTTAAAACATTAATTGTAATCCATATGTCCTAATTCCCACTACATGCCACAAATATACATGCCTTATGATATAACTAAGTTTATCACAAGATGTCAAAAAATGCACTTTTTAAACCTATGGCTAAAGCCTTTGGAGTACTAATCTAGTTGTGCATATGTTTAGTGAATTGGGGATATTTTGAGCCCATTTAACCAAATTAACCAAAGAGGAGGAGATATATTTGATTCTTTTAATTGAGGAGGCATTTGAGGCCAATTTGAGCCCCTTTAATAGCAAGATATGATTTGGGGCAAAATTTAAAGATAAATCTTCTATCATGAATTGATCTAATTAGTTAATTTGTGTAATTCCCTGTATGGTTTGGGAGAAATTGAGCCCCTAAACTAAATTTATGTCCCAATAAATTGTATAATATGTATGCAACATGTACATGGCATAATTGACCCTACTTGTATTAGAATTGTAAACATGAAGGTAATCAAGTCATAAATAGGTGTCACAAGCAGCTCAAATGTTCTTTAATTACCTTAGTGATTGGAACCTATATCTGATATCTTAAACCCTAAATTATGTCATACCATTTAAATTTAACCCCAAAACATATACCATTTACGTTAAACCCTAAGCCATAAGCCCTAAACCCCAAACCCTTTAAATTATAGACCCTAAACCCTAAACCAATAAATTTATCCCCAATTAACATCATATATATATATATATATAGTAAGAATTAGGTCCACAAAGATGAACTTGATTAAAATTGCATCACTCATTACCACAATTGATTTCATAGGCTAAATTTTGTGATGATGTGGGGGATAATTGATCCCAAATTCACATTCTGTAATCACAAATATATGTTCAAGGCTCCCAAATTTGCCCCAATTGCCTACATGATTGTATAAATATACACTAAAACCTATACCCTAATCCTAATCCTTAACTTTATTAATCCTTAAACTCTAAACCACAAATATAAACTCTTTAAACCTTGAACCAATCATTTTAGGCCAAATTAACATCATTTATAGACTAAGAATTAAGTTCACAAGGCTCAGTTTGGCCTAAATCACACAAGTAATAGTCCCATTTGACTAATTCACTCAATTTGCATGATGACATCTAGGGTATAATGACAAACCAAAAACACATTTAATTATTAACGACTTATTATTATTTTTTAGGTCTTCAAGATGCTCGGATCTTCTTTCTGCAAGTATTAGGAGAAGGAAAAAAATGACTTAAGAAGTAATACCATGGAATTTAATGCACTTTGGGAAACATATTGGTCGACCACTTAACAAATTGAAACTGTAAGTGATATGGCATTTAATGCACTTTGGGAAGCATGCCTAAAAACATTTTCATGCCACATATGTCATAAAAGTGTGTTACCCGCTATTTTATTAAATGCACACATCATTTCAATTTATGGGGAGCCATTTCCCTTCCATCACAATGTCAATTTAAAACCATGGGCTTTAATGTAAGGAGAGACGCAAGTATCAATAAATCCAAGCCATTCTAGGTAAAATGTTTTAGTAGTCGACCACCTTCACTTTGGACCTTAATTGTAATCCCTAATCCCTAAAACATAAATTGTAATCCCTAATCCATAAACCCAATGCACTAATTCCTTAATCCCCAATCCATAATCCCTTATCTATATTAAGTATAATATGATCACATTATTTGATAACGTGATCATGTTATTATTAACATAAGCAACACTCGGTCCTCATTACCAATTACCAACCCCAAAGCCTATATTGACAATAATGCGATTATGTTATGTAATAACGTGATCACATGATTATCGATATGAACTTCTCGATGTGTTTGATGGGTTGGGACCTTATAAAAAAATAACGCGATCGCATTATATAACACAATCACATTATTAGTATTTTAGTGATAAGATCACTTATCAATGACTATTTTTATCGCAAATCGAGAATTCTTTCCCCACAAACTTTCTTTGCATACTTTTGTGAGATCTATGTAAATGTGTACTTGACCCCACCTTTGAAAAGTTGTCCCTTCTAATGGGTTCTAGATCACATTCAAAGAGGAAGAGAAAGTTGACGAATAAAACACTAGAGGAATTAGAATATTTCAAAGAGAAATACAAGCTACTAATGCAAAAAGTTCATGGTAAACAAGGCACAAACCCTAATCCTGATGAACCAAATGCCATAAATAATGAGCCAATTGATGATAATGAATTAAGCAATGATGAAATTGACTATAATCAATTGAATAATGTTGAAATTGACCATAATGAAATGAATAATAATGAAATTAAAAATAATAATTAGTATGTTGGAAGTTCACATTCAAAGTTCCAAGTTTTTGATTTTGTTGATGATGAGTCTATGTATGATGCTTCACCCTCCATTAATGAAGAAAATTTGATGGAAATAAATAATGATGAAATTAACCATCAAGAAAATTTCATGGAAACATATAACGAAGAAATTAACAATGAAGAATTTATTGTCATCCCACCTCTAAATAATGAAAGTAATAACGGTTTTGAAATACCCTCTCAATAAATTCCACCATTACTAACACCTCTAAGAATTATGCGTAGAAAAGATAACTACTTAATTGAAGTCGATGAAAATATTTTAAAACTAATGCATAACAAAATGTCTGATCACCATTCAAGAAGACTGGCTCAACAATTTTGGGACACTTTCTTTCATAATTTAGAGTATGATAGTCAAAGATGTCAACTATTTGTTTCATTGATAAAATTGATTAAGATGAGACCTATAATATACACATTAGGACTAAGAATATCTAATATAAATGATGAAAATGATGAAATTATTGAAAATCTACATGATGCATATCATATTGTAGGCCCAAGATCACGTAACAAATATTGTAATACTGCCTGATGTATAATGACAACTTGTGTAGTAAGTGTTAAAATATTGAAAAAATGATTGATTTCAAAAACAAGCCAAACACTTGATATAAATAGAAAAAACATTAATGAAAGCAATTACAAGATGTGAAAGACTTAATGAACCTAATACCAATGAGCTCTAGGCATTTTCTAGTAGACTTCCACAAAAGGTCAAGGCTATAGCCGATACTCTAAAAGAGTTACTTGCTCAATTTTCGAAAGACAATACAAGAGTTTTACCCAATGCAAGAGATGTTGTGAAAAGAAGAGTTGGTTCTCTTAACCATGAACCGCATCCAAAACATTTATTAGATATGACTCAAAAATAATTGTACTCTAAATTTTTGGAAACATCTACAAATTTATATTTCATAAATATATTTTTAGATGGTAAAACATTTTTATGTTAAAATAAATCACACACACACCACTTGTTGTTGTAGGCAACATGTTGAATTTTCAATGTACTATGATGTAATTCACCACATTTATTGAACTTTTCATACTAACATCTTGCAGGAGTGTGGTATAGAATTGCCACTAAAATTAGCCAGGGAATTCATTCCAACTATCTTCTACAAAAGATCGAATGGGCAATTATTTTACAATAAATCATATTTAAATGGAAATTGCAACATTTGTGGTGGATTGTCAAATTTAAAAAAAAGTATCCGTGAGGAGATTACAAGTGCAATGAGACAAGAATTAGTTGGTTTTAGCAAATATAAATTAGTAACATATCAATTCAAATATGGAAAAGAATCTAAAAGGTGTGATCTTGTTACAAAAAGGTTACTTGTTCAAAAAATTTGGTCAAATTTAGGGAGAAGATTGTTTATGACTATACAAGACACACACACAGGGCTAGATGGTTGGATTGACATTTCAAGATATGCAAGGATACATTCCCACTTACTTCCATTGTTTTAGTTCTTAATTTTGTAGATACTTATATATTCAAACCCTAAATGGAAGTTCAATCGTAGTATTACAACTTATCACAAGTTGCCATATTCGTGTATATATGATTCATGCATGCACCTGATAATATAGAGCAATAAAAAAAAACATTAAGGGATTACCATTTCTATATCAATGATGATAGATCACATTGTTTAGAGTATGTGCAAGGTTTTTTTTAAAATGTCTATGAACATTTGAGTCAGAGGAACATTACTTTCAATTAACATTATATTTGGTTAGACAATTACACATCATAATTAAAAAATGCACAAATGTTTTATTAGTTGAGAAGGATGCACGTTATCACAGGTGTCAAACACATTTGGAGTTTCATTGAGGCTGACCATGGAAAAGGGGAGCATGACAGTGCTAGATCATGTGTAAAAAAAGTTATTGCAAGGGAGGAGTTGAAATTTGAAGAGGGTGTTCATTTGATAGATGCAAAAACTATGGTTGAATGGTATAATGAGAACACGTGTCATGGTGCTCAACTAAATTTTATTGTTCGTAGACATTTTTGGTTAATGGAGGAAAAACACTTGACAAAGTATGAGGATTGTATGACTCTAACAGGTTAAAGAGACCTCCACTCATTTCGTAGCTCAAATGCAAGTTCTTAGACTATTCATATGAGACACTTGGCATTTTTCTATTCTACATGCATGGAATTTATTTGGAATGAGTGTGAGTCACAAGAGTGGGTAAATGATTGGAGCTATAAACCTCTAATTCCAATCAACACATATCAGGTTTCAATAACATTGCAACTTATAGATATGACATCATCAGATGACTTTGACCATGTATTTGATCTAGTGCAGCCAGGTAGAATATTTTTTATTATGTACAATTTATTCTCATTATTTATATATCTTCATATTTTCATTAATAATAATTTTTTGTGATGTATAGGGCATTTTTTTGTAGTTATTGCAGATGAGGATAACAAAGAAGGCACTGATTACTACTTGTGTCGGTGTATAGAGAGAAGAAAAAATTAACTTCCCCAGTTACAGATGAAGAAAACATTGAATATCCCATTGGATAAATGATATTCATTGGAGCTTGGTTTCAATGATATCCTATAAAAAATTTAGATCAATGGTTTTTTGAAGAGTTTGAAATGCACAAGAAGATACTACACTATTTAAATTTGATTTTTGTAATGAATATTTAATTACAAAAATATCACAGGAGGCCATTAAACATGAAACTATGAAAAGTTTGAGAGTTAAATCATGAAGCTGTTATTGATACTATCGAGGTTAGAGCAGATCCTAGTTGTTCGTTGGATTGAAATACGAACGCATGTTGACTTTTCAAATGTAGATGTAATCAATTTTACCAAATATTTTTTATTTTCTAGGTAGTACATATATATATTTCATTTTTAATTGCTTACTAATAATTTTTTGTAGGTTAGTGGTGCTAGATAAGTTTCCACCTTCACATGGTTGGCACTATCAATAAAAGATTCTATATTCTTAAATCTAAGAGAAGCTTAGGTTTTATGGGTATTTGAACTTAGGCTAAAAAATTGCATTTTTCTTGTATTAGGTAGGGTGTTCTTGAGGTCTAAATGGGTGGTGGGTTTGTTGATCAGGACTGATGGGAAGCCAAGAACCTATTCCTAGATGTTATCCACCCTCAGATGTGTTGGCAGTGTTAGTTTTCACTCAGGAAGCATCAAAACCAGAGTTTTGTAACCACAACTTGAATTTTGACAACATTTATTGTCAGTGTTTCCACTCTTCAAAACGATACTGAAAATGCACTTTTGGGTGGATTTGAACATTATGGCAATGTGATAACATGTAATTTGCCTATCTAGATGTGATCAAAGTGATATATTTGTATGTGGAGGTCTCAAAGGTAGAAATTCTAGTTGGAGCTCAAGAAGTTGTTTGTTCATTGACAAAAACTTGCATTTTTAGACCCGTCAATACAACTTGTCTAACAGATTGATCTCTAAGCTTCTACCCGAGTGCTCTGGGGTATGATTAGAGGGCTTAAGAAGGTATGTGAGGGGTCCACTAGTTCATATAAATGACTTACAATTTTCATTTTATGCATATTTTAACTTAGGCTAAAAAATTGCATTTTTCTTATATTGGGAAGGGTGTTCTTGAGGCTAGAATGGGTGGTGGGTTTGTCGATCGGGCCTGATGGGAGGCCAAGAACCTAGTCTTAGACGTTATCACCCCTAGACGTGTTGATGGTGTCATTTTTCACTCAGGAGCATTAGAACCAGATTTTTGCAACCATAACTTAAACTTTGACAACTTAAACTATAGATAGGTAAAAACTTAATGAGTAATTGATCTATTGACCTATTGACAACTTTGATAACTTTGACAATTTTGATAACTTTGATAATTTTGACAACTTTAACAACTTTGAAAATTTGAAAACTTTGACAACTTTGACCTATTGATCTATTAGGTGGTATTGAGTAATTGACCTATTGACCTATTGATCTCTAGAATAAAGAAACCCTATCTATACCCTATTTTGGGTTAACAGTCACTTTGCAAAGGGAAGTAAGAGTTGTTTCTTAATCTTGTCAAGTATTCCATTAAATAGATATGGACTTGGAAGATTGTCCCATCATCAAAGGAGGTTTTTTAGCTCTTAGAAGATGTATGAGAGATTTGAGATTGAACTAATACTCCATGTTACTATCATAGGCGTGTAGGGTGCCTTGTTGTGCCCTATATGTGGAATTGAATGTTAAAGTGTGTTTGAGTGATTGTAATAGGTTAAGGTAGGTGTGATTTGACCATGTAAGAATGTCTATGATAAAAGACTAAATCTTTGAGACCTATATCATGTTTTGGTAAGTTTGAAAACTAAGAGGATTGCCTAGTGAGAAGATAGTGAAAGAGTGAGAGGATGTTTGTGAATGGAATGTATAAAATGAGATAGAGAATGAATGTGATAGGTTTGTAAGAGGTCTAGTGACACCAATAAGTATCTCCAAAGTGTATAAAAATCAAGTACAAAGAGAATAAGGCCATTAAGCCTAATTGATAAGAGTGTCATTAGTCATTTCCACTACACATAATGAAATAAAAACTTTAATTTAAAAAAATATGTAAGATTTGAGATATATAGCATTGAAAAGAATAAAATTTTAATTCTCATTTGTGCACGTACAACATTAAATATCAGATCTGATAGATAATAATTTAGAAGATGAAAACAACACTGTACAATAACACGTAATGAAATAAAAAGTGAATATAAATTAGATAGATTACCATGATAGGCATACAATAAAGGCACATACATGTCCAATGTCAACAATACATAGATTGTTGTGATAGGCATAGAAAAAATTACATCTACCAACATAGTATCTAATGTTGGCTAAATGTCATATGCACATATATAATGATAAAAATGCATCAATTACCATATATGCATACAAAAAAGTACATCTCATGTGTAAGACATCCTATTCATCAAATGGACTCCCTCTCTTTGCCTTCCTCAAAGAAGACTCTCCTTCGGATGTCCTACTAGTAGATGGAGACCCCTTTAATGCCTTGGATTGCTCCAAGGTTTGATTGCGAGTCCTACGCTCATAGCTAGCTTTCAACTGAGCTTGTTCAAATACAAAAACTATTAAGAAATTAACATAAAATACATTCAAATAATTGCTAAGAAATTAATTTAAACTACAATAAAAAATCATTTAAACATGTGCACTTACTGCAAGCTCACGATCTCGCTCAATTTATTTTTCACACTCAATCAAGTCAATGGCAAGCTCAACTATTTGAATAGACATCTCAAATACGGGAGCAACATGAAAATTTTCCCCAATCACCATCTGAATTGGACTATCAGCTATCATATGACAAACCTACATACACAATACATTTACAGAAGTTATATTTTCCCCAACTACATGTACTAAAATTATTAAAACAATTCTATTTTTACAATTCAAAATTACAAGAACTAATATACACCTCTATTAGTACCTATGTAGATGACATTGTAGCAGTAATGCCTATGTCTATCTCAGCTCGTAGAGAGGGAGGAGTGTCAGTACCAGCCATCAACTATTCATGTAAACAAGGTCTCACTTAGTTTTATATAAAGTACATCAAATCTTATATATGGAAACCAAAATGATCAATAGAAGCACTTGCATAGAAAATATCTGTCTATATACGTACATGAATACAATGACACATTATAGTAAAGAAGAAGACAAACATGCACATGAAAATACACTTAGATCTGAATTAATAATCCATCTATTAAAGTGTTAGAGCTACAACCTTGTACCAAAACCAAAATTAGAGGATTAAAACTATGAAAGGGAATATATAATACACTAGTGTCTTTTTTTCAAATTGATAAATATAAATATATTTGGGTCAAGATCTTTAATTTATGTTATTTACATGTTGGGCTATATTGGTTGTTGATTTATTACTTGTCTAAAAATAGGGGTTTGACTTAGGTAGGACCCTCGTAACTATTTCCTTTTGTATGAATTTTAAAGATTAACTTAGAGTACTTAGGTATATTTTAAATTGTGTTTTAAAGGTGGGCCTACATTTGATGGAGTAGAGTGATGAAGTATGATTGGCTGAACCTAGGATTATAGAGAAATTAATGACTAATGATTTGGTGACACTATATATAATAGGGATACTCTTGATTATGTAGGTGGGGATTGTTATCCCATCGAGTAGATTCCTTTACAACCTATTCACCAACTAGGATTTGTCATGTAAAATAGTTTAATTTTCCCACAAGTCCCTTGAGAGTGGACTATCACTTTCAAGGTTGTGATTAGGATACTAGGTTTGTTGGCTAAAGGTAGGTTTGTGACCTTGATAGAGGATTGTGATAGAGGTAAGGTTTTTAATTGGGTGTAATACTTTGGTGATGTTGATGCACACAACATAGGTTTTAAGTATGGGATAAGACTAGTGGGGGTGGAGTGGGTAATTATCCTGACCCTCTGAAATGATATTAAATAGGGATCTTTTCCTCCCATCTAGTGGGAGACAAAGGGACATATTTCCTTTTGTATAGATGGGCACCTAATGTTAGGATTATTGAGGAGAGAGGATGGAAATTTTCATGGGTCTAAGAGGTGTTAGCATATGCTTAATTGTATAGTTGGCCTAGAGGAAAATGTGGTTGGTTTAGAGTCTCAGGTGAAGACTCTCAATGAGATTGTTAGGGATAGGGGAGGTTAGGCTCCATTTACCCAAAAAATAGTCAGAGGTACATCACCCACGTAGGTATAAAAAAGAGACACAAAAGTAGAGAAATCATATCCCACATCACTCATCAACTTTGGGACATTATCATAAGAGTAGGAGTAGGATCGCTAGGCAAAACCCCTAGATGAGACAACTACCTCTAATAGGACCTTAGGGTCACACCATTGTATTTATTTTATAAAATGGGATAAAATCATACCACGAGTGTGATTATGAACATAATGTTCAACAAGAGAGAGATACCAATATATTACATGGAATATCATCCATTGGGGGAGCTCATGACAATGGTGACACACATCAAAGCTTGAATGGAGTTACCCACAAACTAAATAAAGTGCAAAGGGTCTTAAATTCAATGGATGAATATTTGTTAAGGAAGTTGATGCTTGGATAATATGTATGAAAAGGTGCTTTGGGATAAGATATTTTTCAATAAGTAGTATGGACATGCTATTTATTTTATAAATTTTAGATGAAGCAAACTTGTGTTGTGACTATTAAGAAATAATTGTGAATTTAGATATGTCCATAGTCATTTGGGTGACGTTCAAGGAAAGACAACACTACTTGTTGGATATCTACTTAAATGATCTAGAGTAAATGCATTCTAGAACCTTTGTAAAAATGCCAATACTGAAAAGGAATATAATGCATGTTTTTTACCCTTGCTTAGTACATGTGATATATGTAATCAACTTATTTTTGCATATAGGTTGTGTTTATTTTGCATTAATTCTTGAGAAGAGAAGTTACAAATTAGATGCAAAAAGCAAAACATATATGTAAACAATTTTTACCTCTATATAGGTAAATTGTGTCATCCTAATAGAGGCAGATGCAGTCATGGATGGCCCAACAACTAGATCTGAATATGAAAACAATGACTATGGCAAATTGAATGATATAAATGCTAGCTGTGAAGATGAAGGAACCATCACCTCTGGTGACATAAAAAATCACACACACACACACACACACACACAGACACACACACACACACAGACACACACACACACACACACACACACACACACACACACACACACACACACACACACACACATTATATTAAATTTTTATGTAAATTAATTGTTAGCTTAAAAATTAAATTTGTAAATATAACTTAAATTTAACATGACATTTATATAAAATATACATGTATTTATGTGGTGACTAATGTTTACATGGCAAATGTGAGTGCCAAAAACTCATCACTCATAAAAATATGATCTAAGCCATCTAAACCACTGATGCCATCATCATCAGAAGGTCTCATGCACATAGCTCCACATGAACTACAAGGGTGGTGTCGAGGTCAGGTAGCCTATGGCATATTTGTAGCATCACTCTATGAAAGCCTACGTGTATGTTGAGTGAGTGTATTGGTGAGTGAACTAAGAGCATGGAGAGTGTATATCTCGATGACCTATTAAACCACATAGGGGATCTTAGGCTCAAGTGGATTTTGGATACTAATCCATGCAAGTTGATTAGGTGAATTACGTGCACCTGGTTGATCTTGTGCAGAGCCTTTTCCTCAGCCTTGAAACTTACTAAAATCAAAATAATTGGGAATCCAATTGAGGATAAACCCACAGTAGAGTTTCCTTAAAAATATAATAGGACCTCATGGTTGTTACATGGTAGATGGTCAAAGACCATCCACCATCGATCCCAAAAATTAATCATGATTAAGTTGTGTACATAATGATGGATAGGAAAATGTTTAGCGATTATGGGAAATGGGGCATTAGTGGTTGGGTCGATGAATAAGGTGCAAATGTTAGCTTTTAAAATATCTAAATTCTTGACCTAAAGGGTTGACAACTTGTCAGCATAATATGCCCTATAAGTATCTCTATATGAGGTCCATCAGTCAATTTGACTTGTTATCAAGTCAATTTGACATGATAAGGTCTGTAAGGAATCAACTAGCTGGATGCGGTGGGGGTTGGTCAAACTAGGATCCCTCATTTTATCAATTAAGTCTTTAATTTCAAGTTTATTTCCTACAATGTTGTCAATCAAAACCTCTTGATTGTTAAGGGGGTTTTGGGGAATTGTAGGAGGGTTAGGTGGAGGGAAAGAGGAATAATAGGGTTTTGTGGAGGGTTAGGAGGAGGAGCAACCAAAGGGTTTTATTGAGGGTTGGAAGGGTTAACAGAATGTGTTGTAAAAAAAACAAATTACAATTAAAAATATGGGTTAAATAATGAAAATTATAAAAAATTAGGGTTAAATAGGGAAGATTTTGATCACTTACCTCTCCTACACGGTGGCATTATCGATCAACAAGTCTGTGGGGTGAATTTGGCAGCTTCCTAACACTCTTTAAAGTCTTTTGAGTAAAATGTGATTACAGAACACGGGTAGATCTAGGAAACATGAATGTAAAATGAATAATTTTGCATTTGGATTTCCCTTTTTATTTTTTTTTGCACATAGAGAATGCGATTACATTATTAATGTGATCACGTTATTGTTATGTCAATAACGCAATCATGTTATTATTTAATATAACGTGATCATGTTTTAGATTAAGGTAAAAACAGGTTTTGAAGGGACCCCGAAACCCTTTACATCAAAAAAGAGATAAACCTTAAAGCACTGCCGGGTTTCTAAAAAGAAACTTGAAACCAATAAAAGCAAAACCAGGTTAAACAGGAACCTGAAACAGCAAAAAAGACCAGATGTAACAGCTGACAAAACACAGAACGGACTGTCAAAAGACAGGATCAGCACCCTACAAACCTCCCATACAAATGAGGTTTTAATTATTTTTTTTACACGATCAAAGATTCATATCTAGAGGGGGGACCAAAGGCTTAGAATTCTTCCTCTTAACTGCTGTCCATCCATCCTCTACCTTAGCTGCCTCAACCATCCATGCCTCAGAAGACAGTGATCCATGAAGCCCAGGGGACACAGATGCCTCAACAACATCCTTATGAAAACCAGCCAAAGTCTGGCTCCTAGGAAGTTCCTCCAAAACAGGGGGAGAGACCAAAGCCTCCTCAACAATTGGCTCAGAAGGATCACTAATCCCAGTCTCCACAGGACCTTCAATAGAATATTTCACCAGCAATCCTCCTCAACCATCGGCTCAGAATGGATACTATCTTCATTCTCGGAATTAGCCGGAGCTTCCATGGGTTGTTTAGCCATGTAATGTTCGGAGGAAACCTCAGACCACCAAGAAGGTGGTCGTCTGGATTTTGATTTCCCAGCCGTACAACGAGCAGCAATATGACCCGTCATGTGGCACTTTCTGCACCGAAAAGGTAAACCCTCAAAATCCAACATTTGTGTCCAAGTACCCCTTGGGGAATCCAGACAGATCGCCTCAGGAAGGCCCTTAGAAACATCCACCTCAACCATTAAGCGTACGCAGGTCGAATGGTAACAATCCGAAGTATTTTCATCCACAAATAAAAAATCTCCTATAGCATTTCCGATGGTTTTAAAATCTCCTTTAACATGATCATGTTATTACATAACACGATCATGTAATCTTGAGCCTATATTTAATTAATGTGATCATGTTATAGGTAATGTCCATAGAATTATCTCCCAACTTTATGCACTTACCTAATTATATGATTGATATATGATTACATAACCTCTTATGAGAGATATGGATCCATCAAAACCTTTTCCTAAGAAGCATGATGCTAATACATATTTTTATTATCATAGCATTTCCATATGTTCTTAAAACAAATGAATTGCTATGAAACATAAGATCTAAGACCTTATTGAAAATTATCAATTTCATGTAGAGGGTCTTTATAGTTATTTGAATGAATCAATGACACAACCAACCCAACATATTAAAATATCTATAAATTTTCAAATCATGTGACTTAATCCAAATATCAAGGCAATGTTCATATGATATCTCAAAACAACCATCATAAGATTTTAAAGCTCGTCAATTTGATGGATTCATAGGTGTGATCACGACAAGACATAAAGAGCTTCCTCCAATTATGTTCTATGATCATGAAATTATAGAGGATGACTCCAATAAAGGGTCATTCTTCATTTGAGCTTTTATTGATACACATTCAAGGATAACAAATATACTTATGATTGATAATGGTTCAATTATAAATGTGTGCATACCGAAATTTATTACTAGTCATGGATAACCTCAAAGAAATTTAGTTAGAGATATAATGATTATTAAAAGATGTGATGGCATCACTAAGAAATCAATTGGATACATTACCTTACTTGTCATAATGGGCCCTAATATCATATTATTTTGGTTTCATATAACACCAAATAATAAGACATATGAAATGTTCCATATAAGACCATGGCTTAATAAAATGAAAGCAATTTCATCAACACTACATAAATGCTTAAAATATTCATAACAATAAAGTGATTACTATCCAAGGCTGTTAGCATTATTTAGATAATACATTGTTTAGTTTAGTTAGCTTAACTTTACAGTTATGCAGCATCAGTTAGATGCATTGGTTAGGTGATTAGGAGCAACGGTTGGTATTTAAACCGTAGGTTATTCAACTGAATGACCGCTTTCCTCATTGTATATAGTCAGCTCTTTCTATTCAATAAAACATTGCATTCTCATTCCATTCAATAATTTGGTATCAGAGCGGTTCATAATGAGATCCTGAGCATTGTCATGAGGGGCAGTTGCAGTTCACTTTGCCTCTAAATATGAAAAGAAGATCTAGCTATGATAATATTTATTCCATTATTTTGTATGAGCTTTGTAGTTGTCATTGTAGTTATTATACTATCGAAGAAACGTCCAGACATAAGAAAGGAGAAAGCCTGTAGCCCAAGACGTGCGTAGCGTGTAGTATGGAAATCACCGCTAACTAAAGCTTGAAGATTCCATAAGAATACAGTGACCTGTATTGAGAGCCTGAGGATCGAAGCCTGGAGAATTTGGAAGCCTGTGAACTGCTGGACAAATTACCTATTCAAAGATAAGCTTGGATCGTACAAAACCGATGCTGGTAGAAGATAAAAGTAGCTAAGCTTGAAAAAGTCTGCATAGAAAGTGTGGAAGCTGGCAGAGGATTACGGCTTGGAAGCCAAGTTAGCATTAAAAAAAATAGCAGCCAACAAAACTACACAACAAAGGAGAGCATGCAGTTTGAATTTTGGTCGCCTACCTTCATAGTATCGGGTGGCACATGCATTTCAAAGTAGAATTTTTTAGTACATTTGTGCAATCATACTTCTTTTGGATCTGCGAAGATTTTAATGCAACTGTGCTTCGAGCCGTTCAAAGGTAATATCTATTTGTAAAACATTGTGCTCAGTGTTTTTTGCCATCTTGTCAGATTATAAATTCATCAATCTATAAATATTGCATGTTGTTCGTTATACTCTACCGCCATCATAGATCTACAGAGTTAATTAATACATTGGAAGTACTAGTCGACATCATACGCTCCAATCGACCTATTTGAAAAACCGGTTTCCTACTTGCTAGGTTACATGTTTCGTTGAATTTTTCATAATAGTCTTTTTTGGCTATATTGAAAATTGATGGCAAGATAATTAGAGTCAATGGGTCATATGTCAAAAATAAAATTAATAGTCATGTTATTGAAGTTATTTGAGTCCATGTTAATAATGTTTTACAAGTTGTGTCAAGCTTTTTTAAATGTCAAAAAATCGTCAAATTTTTAAAAATTTGTCAAGTCATTATTATCAAAAGTTAGTGTCTTTATTTTGTGTTCTTCTAGTCATTATTAAAAAAAATAAAATATAAAAAATAAAAAATATTGGGTCAATTGTAAACGGATGTATTTTCAAGCGTATTCGACATTTGGTGAGCATGTCAATCTTGTGGGGGACCTTATTCTACTCAAAATGACATGCAGTTGAGCTTTTTCAAGATATCTGCTGAGTAAGTAGCTTCTTCTACTGGAGGCTGGAGGATACACGGAGGTTGGAGGACAATTGACGTCCTTTTGTGAGTCGCCTATGATGAGGTCGCATCATTGCTATGGTGACATTTTTTGTTGTGTTTATTTTATGTTTTGCAGTGTGTTTTTCAATAAAGTACTGAGCATTAATTTTCAGTTTGGTACCTCCTGAAAAAAAGAACATTGTGGAGAGCAAAAGCACTAAAGTAGCACTTGGTTCTTGGAAAAGGGTTTGTGAAAATCCAAGAAACCACCAAAGTGTATAAAACAGTCGAGACCTCTTGCTACCTCCAGCTTCGTGGTCAACTTGCAGCAGAAAACCGTATGGGTTTGTGGTAATCCTAGAAACCACCAAAGGTGTTCGCAAAGAGATATACTCCTGTCACTTACTAGGTTTGTCGTAATCATATAAGGAAAAGCTAGGGTGTTACCAAGACCATGAAGCCACACAGATGGCATGCCACCTCAAAAAGTGAGTAGGCTACATGGAGAGTGTAAAAAGTTTTTACAGTGTTTGAAATAAAAGGGGGACCACTATCAGGGAATATAATGTTTGTAAAAACAATGTAATAAAGGGGGGATTGTTAGCATTATTTAGATATTACATTGTTTAGTTTAGTTAGCTTAACTTTGTAGTTATGTAGCATCAGTTAGAAGCATTGGTTAGGTGATTAGGAGCAGTGGTTAGTAGTTAAACTGTAGGTTATTCAACTGAATAATCATTTTCCTCATTGTATAAATTCACCTCTTTCTATTCAATAAAACATTGCATTCTCATTCCGTTCAATAAAGGCATTACTTATAATCCTCCAACACAAATTCAACATCAAGTGTTACCTAAAAATTTAACAAAGAAGTAATCAATCATGAGACCTCACATCAACACACCTAAATTTAAAGTACCTACTCATCCACGTACCAAAGTAACCTTATTACAACTTCTTGTATATGTACAAGATAAAACACCTACAAAAGATCTCAATTTTTAAGCTAAAATTTAGATGGAGTGCACTACTTTGCAATAGAGTATAAAAGATAACACAATTGCTTACAATGATAATGAATACAATGGTGATGACTATAATGATCTGAATATTACATTGATGATTCTTATAATGATGATGATTATATTGACGATGATAATATATTGCCTTTCCAGGAATCATGGGTACTTAGACATCTTGATCTTGCCCTTGAGGATAGGATTGCTTCCACTTATATACATTATGATGATGATTCACCTAATGTTATTAGTTAGCCTTATTTGCTAACCCCATATGCTTGGACCAAAATAATCTCTATTTCACCATACATAATATCATTTCTTTTTATTTGTTGGCATGCTTTCTCTTTTCTTGCTTGTATTGGCCTCCCTTATTATTTCATTTCACATGTGGATTCTGGGAATCTTTATTTCTTCTTTAGCCTTCTTTTGTGTTTGTTACCCACTCGGGTGTTCTTTTGCCTTTAGTTTATTCTAGTTTACAATGGTTTTTTGTTTATTCTTATTTGAATTTTGAAGTTACTTTTTTCCTTATTCATTTCGATATTTTGGTTATTCTTTTTTGTTGGATTCCTTCTCCATTTCCACTCATGGTTTGTACGTTTCAAGCTCCCTCTTTCCTCTTTGGTTACTTATGGGTCCTTCCTCTTGTACACATATGTGTCAATATTCTAGCATTTCCCTTTATTTGACTGTGTTAATTTCTTGTTTCTTTTAGCACTTTCCTTTATTTTTTGTGTCCCATTATGCTCACAGTTCCAAGGGATGATCTAAGTTAGTATGGATCCCTTCTTTCTTTTGTCTACCTACTTTCACTCTTAAGATTCCATCATATTTTATTGATTCCTTTGATTATTTTATGTCTTCTATTTGCCTTTTTATTTTAGTGTTATTGTAATGCTTATTTCTAGGTCCTAAATCTTAATGATTAAATTTAGTTATCTATGACAACTACCACACCTCTAGATGATAAGTACATATAGGAAGGATTATAGAGAGAGAAACCCATATGCATAACCCTCTATTTAACCCCTTTGTGGCTTAGTTGCATCTTTTTAAGAAAACTTGTTTCCTAAGTGCATGTTATTAAAGGATTATACTAGACTTTGGTGGTTCTAAGTTCTAATTAAAAAGTATTTAATAATCAATAATTAATATTGTATTTGTAAATAAAAATAAGTGTATTAATTACTCATGTGACACTTGTCACAAACTAATATTAGAAAGTTTTAGTTGATAGTACTTATCACTTGTATGTTCTAGAATTGAAATGTTCTAATTGTGACACTTACCACATGATCCTTCTAGGGATAGACTCTTATAATCTCCTCTCTCTCCTAGTTAAGGAGCACAAGTGTACTTATGTAACAATGAAGACCAGAGAAAAAGCTTGTATGTATTTTTGAAGCAATCATAGTTGATAATTCCTTTATGTTATTTTAGTAGTGTCCTTGTCCTCTCAAACTATTATTTCTTGGTCTTTTGGCTTGATCATGAGGATATGCATATATATTTTTAGTTCTTTTATAATATAAAGTCAAAGGAGCATGTCCATGAGCCAACATCGGTAGCTCCGCATCCACCCAGAGAGATTTCATCAAAGAACATTTTTAGAGCATCATTATTGCCCTAGTAACATCCAAAACACACATTTTGGATTTATTCGGTCTCTTCCTCTTAATTTTTATAACTTTGGATGCTTTTAGAACTTAGTGATTACTCTTGGCTTAATTTTTCCCATTAAACTCAGTTTTTTGTTTTGGGGGAATTTTGGCCACAATTTTGTTTTATTCATCACCACTGTCATTTTGTTTTGTTAAAGTTACTATTTATTGATCCATTATTCATCTTCTAAAGAATATAGAGAAGCAATAACTATTTTTTCTAGTGGTTTATATTTTTTCATCACCATATATTCTATGAATGCATAAGTCAATTTCTATAGCATTCATCCACAGACCTGTACTCTCATTGCACTTCGTTGTTTGAAAACCTATAATAGGCATAGCCATAGGGGACAATCTATCCATGCATTCATTGTTTGATTTCTTTTTCTACTCTACTCTGCATTTTTCCCACCACCAAGCTCTTTCACATTGACATTTAACTTAATATAAGAATACTTCTACTGCTCTATATCCTTGCCAACATGATGCTTGTTGCTAGAGTTATGGCTATGTGTAGTACTACCTCAGATGTAATAGTTGTTATAATCTGCTATTCACTGTAATTCATATTAAGCATTATATGTGCCCGAGCCTTAGCCTGTCGATCCAACACTTGTCCCAAGTTCATTGATTTTTATTTTACCTTAACATACATACCTACTTATTCAATGCATCTTTCCTTCTTCATTGGCTGATCTATATCAGATATGTAAATAATTATCTTAATTCTATCTTCACGATGAGATCTTAGGGTTTGCCCATTCACTCTTCATTATGTTAAGCAGGAAATATATTGAAAGGGTGGGGAATCAATATATTATATATCTTTTACTCAATCTGATTTCTTTTCTTTAACCACTTAACCACACGTTCAAGATAAGCATTAAAACTAAAATAATAACATGCACCACACAAGAGAGAGAGAGAGACACCATATTTTTATGTAGAAACCCAAATTGAGAAAAACCACAGAGAATAATCTCAAGTATATGAATGAACACCAACTCAAATTACAAAGTTCGCAAGCACCAACTTGCAAGAGCACCAACCCCTTTGCCGAGCACTAACACAACAACTATTTATGAGCACCAACCCACAAGAACACCAACCCCTTGAAAATATTTGTGAGCACCAACCCATAGGAGCACCAACCCCTCTTGTGTATAAAACATAACTATCTCTCAATGTTGCTTAATCAACAAATGATAGAACTCTACAATATCTCTTGCTTTTCTCTCTTTTTTTCTTATATAAAATAATTACAAAACCATGCACTCTCTTGCATATAAAAAATGGCTTCTCAAGCCTTTATTTATAACTTTCCAAATGACATTTGGCATTTACCCTTTGTGACCCTTTAATCCTCATGAAAAATGGTGCCAAAATTGCATAACCCTTCGTATCATTGCATTTGAAAAGTCACATGGTGACTCTTCATAAGCAAATGCATCTTTTTCTCTTTTGTCTTTATCTTGGTGACTTTTCATATTCCTCAAAGTGTCCCTTCATGGAAAAATGCACTATACCCTCTTTTGTCTTCACATGGTGACTCTTGGAATTCTTCAAGATGACTCTTCATGGGAAAATTTGGCCCATTCCTCTTTTGTCTTTACCCTGTGAATCTTTGACTTCTCCATGGGCCCTTTTTTGAATTTTATGCAACAAAAAAATATATTCATGAATATTAAGTAAATATCAACACACATTAGCTAAGATATGAATATTAAAAACACCATTAAATGTTATGGGGCCTTTATCACTAATAATGCAAGACTTTTGACATCAATGACAATATTTATAATAATCTCCCGCTTTGTCATTGATGGCAACCTCAAACGGAAATTGCCTCATCTTGAAACCTATACTGCACATGTCAACCTACACATACTGCCATCTAAAAAACATACAGTAACTCCCCCTTATTGTAGAAACTTGTACTTGTTCCCTGTACCTATTTTGTGCCAATTTTTGCACTTATACTTGTTTATGTTCTTCTCCTCCTTTGATATCAATGGCAAAGGGCCTATCCTAGAGATAACACTTAGCTCCCTCTCAACTAATGCCGATCCTCAATAATAGGAAGTAAAATAAATTACTTCCAACTTCTCTCGTAGATACTCAAATGTGTCTTTTGGTATTGCCTTTGTGAAAATATTTATAATCTATTATGTAGTACTGATATATTCCATCTTAACCTATTGATCTACAACCTACTCTCTCAAAAGTGATATCTGATGGGAATATGTTTTATTCTTGAATGCATCACTAGATTCTTTGAAATATTAATAGCACTTGTGTTGTCACAAAAAATAGAAATAGGTTCATCATATTTTACCTTGATATCTTCCAAAGATTGCTTCATCCAAAGCACTTGAGTACAACATAATACCATTGCAATATATTCTGCTTCAGTTGTAGAAAGTGATATCGAGTTTTGCTTCTTGCTTAACAATGATACTAAGCTATCACCGAGGAAGAAAGCTCCTCCACTTGTATTATTTTTGTCATCCAAGCAACCTGCCTAATCTGAATCTATATAAGCAACCAAAGTGAAATCTTTGCCTGTGGGATACCATAATCCATAATCCAATGTCCCCTTGATATATCTAAATATTCTCTTCACCAACTAAAAATGACTATCTTTTAGAGCTGACTGATATCTTGCAACCATACCTACTGCATGAATGATGTCTGGCCTTGATGATGTCAAATATAAAAGACTACCAATCATAAATCTATACAAAAATTGATCTGTAACAGGTGAATCTTCATCCTTGCTTACCTTATTTCCTGTACTCATTAGTGTGCCAACTGGTGTACAATCCTCAAAACCAATTTTTTCAACATTTCCTTGGCATATGTACTTTGAGATATAAAAATTCATTTATTTGACTGAAATATTTGCAACCTTAAGAAAATTGACAATTCTCTAAGCATAGACATCTCAAATTCTTTTTCCATATTATCAAAAAATTCTTTTGTCATCTTTTCAATGTTTCCTCCAAAAATGATGTCATCAACATATATCACAACAATCAATTAATGCTCACCTTTTGTTTTGATGTAAAGATTACTCTCAACAAATCCTCTCTTGAAACCTTGATCCTGTAGGTACTTATCAAGTCTTGCATACCAAGCTCTGGGAACTTGTTTCAATCCATACAGTTCTTTCTTCAATCTGCATACATGGCTACTAATATTTGAAAGCAGATTTTTGTTCAGGAAAGCAGATTTGACATCTATCTGAAACACTTTGAAATTTTTAAACACTACATATGCAAGAAACATTCTAATAGCCTCTAGCCTTACTACCGATGCAAAAGTTTTTTCAAGATCTATTCTTTCAATCTGAGCATATCCTTTACATACTAATCTTGCTTTATTACTGATCAATTCTCCATTTTTATTCAACTTATTTCTGTAAAACCATTTTATTTCTATTACATTGTGATCTTTTGGTCTAGGCACTAATTCCCAAGTATCATTCTTTTTTATTTGATTTATTTTTTCATCCATTGCCTTAACCCAATACTTATCATGTCTAGCTTCTGAAAAAGTTCTAGGCTGAATTTTGGATAACAAAGAGAAATTAACTTGCTTAGATTCACTTACCATCATTCTTCTGGTGTGAATTGCTTCTTTTATGTCCCCAATGATGTCACTTTCATTATGATTTTTCTAGACATATTTGGATGGGGTTTTGGTGTCTATTTTCTCCTTCTCATCTTCATTTGATTCTTTAAAATCTTCCTCTTCAATGATTTTAGGAATGTCTACTGGATCACTGAATGTTTGTGCTCCATCTTCTTCTATCTTGACATTTGCACTTTCAACTATTTTTTTTGTTCTTTTGTTATAACATTTATAAGCTTTGCTTTTACAAGAATAACCAAGAAATACACCTTTATCTACTCTAGATTCAAACTTATCTAGTTTTTCATCGGTTCTCTTTATGAAGCATCTATTGCTAAAAACTCTAAAATAATCAACTATAGCTAGTTTGTCTTTCCATAGCTCATAAGGAGTCTTGTCACTATTGACTCTCAATAATGCTCTATTCTAGATATGCACTACTGTACCAACTATCTCTCTCCAATATTTATTTGGTATCTTGGATTCATTTAGCATTATCCTTGCCATCTCTTGAACTATTTTGTTTCTCTATTCACCTACTCCATTTTGTTGTGGGGTTTTATTTGATGAATAATGTCTCTTTTTTCCATGGTCTTCACAATACTCAATAAACTGATCTGACATGAATTCTCCTCCTTGATTTGATCTTAGGCACTTAATATTCAAACTGGTTTCATTCTCAACCAATGCTTTTGAAATGTCTGAAATCTTCTAATTTTTTCTTTAAAAACATTACCCAAGTCATATGTGAAAAATCATCAATAAACAACATGAAATATTTCTCACCTTGAGTACTTTGAGTTCCCATAGGTCCACACAAATCAGTGTGAACAAGCTCTAACATTTGAGTGGTCGAGTACTCTTTTGTTTTGAACTGCCTTCTGGCCTACTTCCCATGTTGACAAGGTTCACAAAGCATGTTGGATGGATTTGTAATCTTTGGAAGATTTTTAACTGCTTGTTTCTTGTTGATGTTTACAAGATTGTCAAAATTTATGTGTCCCATTCTCTTGTGTGATAGCCAACTTTTTTCAATTTGACTCAAATAACATCTTTGACCTTTGATGTCTGATAATATATATAAATTATTGCCTATTCTTTGAGCATCTACAACTAACACATCTGAATCTTTTTTCTTAATTTTACAACCTTTTGTATAAAACTTTAGTGTGTGCCCCTAATCACATATTTGACTTACACTCAAAAGATTATGCTTAAGACCTTATACATATAAAATATTTTTCAATTTTAGTTCTACTATTTTGCAAAATTAGTGTACCTTTTTCGATAATTCTAGTAGTAGTATTATCTTTGAATTTCACTATGCCACCATTGATCTTCTTCAAGGTTGTGAACTTGATGTTATCTCTTTTCATGTGCCTCAAACATCCACTATCAATAAACCATGGCTTTTCTTCATTTCTTGCATGCAAAGCTGTTTATACCAACATAGACTTTTTAGGTTGTTTTTTCTACCATGAACCTGTTTGAACTTTTTTCTTGATGAATGGAGCCTTGAAACTTTGGTCCTTCTTGACTGACTCGAATACACTTCTACAATACTGGGCTATGTGTCCAAATTTATTACACTTGTAACATATTATGGCTTCTTCATTAAAGCCTAATAGAGTAGCAAAAAAGTTGTGGTTTCTACTTGATTTTGCATGAGTTTCCTTCTCTTTATTTCTAAAATTGTTAGCCCTTTTTTGACATTCTATTTTCTTATGACCATATCCATTATAATAAAAATAGTAACCATAAAAATAGGACCTATTTGTGTATCTCTAATCTGATTGCCTTTTGTAGCTTTGTTCCTTCCAGTCTTCTTTGTTTAAGATGTCCTCTGTATTCTTAACTTCTTCCCTTTTTATTTCCTCTTTTGTAAGAGCTTCAACATAGCTCTTTCCTTTTTCTGTGTTAACTTATCTATGAAATTAGTGGCCTCCTCATTCTCTTTCTTTGATGTCTTAAAATCAATTTCTCTCTTTGAGGGTTTCTCTTGTTCGATCTGCATCTCATATGCCGTAAGAATACCATGTAGCTCATTCATCTTTAGCTTGGCTAAATTCTTCATCTCTTCAATTAATGAAACTTTTACATCATATCTCAATGGTAGAGATTTCAAAACTTTTTGTACCATGATCGATTCTTCTAACTTTTCTATAAGACCTTAAATCTGATTAACTATTTGATCAACCCACAAAAGGTAACTTGTTATATTTTCTTCCTCTTCCATCTTAAAACTCTCAAACTATCTTCTAAAAGTTTGAAGCTTAGCTTGCTGAACTTTTCCATCACCTTTGTAAATATTCTCAAGCTTTACCTAAGTTTCATGAATAGATTTATATTGAATAACAAATTCTGATTCACATAAACCACATAAAATATCATTTAAATCTTTAGCATTATTTTCACTTGCATTTTTTTCTACTGGAGTAGTTACAAGTGTCTATGGCTCTTCATATTCCTCCATCACTATTTGCCAAATGTTGAATCCAAGGGCCATCAAATAAGTCATCATCCTTATGCTCCAAAAAGCATAATTTGTCCCATCAAACAAAGGTGCCTTATTTGTAAAATAACCTTCATGTGATCCAACCATCATGCTTTCCCCGATCTACCTTCAAGTTGCAAAACTTTTTCAAAAGGAACCTGCTCTGATACCAATTATTAAGCACAAAATATACTAAGAGGGGGGTGAATTAGTATATTATATATCTTTTACTTAATCTGATTTCTTTTTTTAACTACTTAATCACACATTTAAGATATGCAATAAAACTGAAACAATATCATGCACCACACAAGAGAGAGAGAGAGAGAGAGAGAGAGAGAGAGAGAGAGAGAGAGAGAGAGAGAGAGAGAGAGAGAGAGAGAGAGAGACCAAATTTTTACATTGAAACCCAAAGTGGGAAAAACCACGGAGAAAAATTTCAAGTATATGAATGAGCACCAACTCAAATTACAAAGTTTGTAGGCACCAACTTGCAGGAGCACTAACCCCTTTACCAAGCACCAACATAATAACTATTTCTAAGCACCAACCCCTTAAAAATATTTATGAGCACCAACCCCTCTTGTGTATAAAAAACAACTATCTCTCAATGTTGCTCACTCAACAAATGATATAACTCTACAATATCTCTTGATTTTCTCTCCTCTTTTCTTATATAAAATAATTACAAAACCATGCACTCTCTTGCATATAACAAATGGCTTCTCAAGCCTTTATTTATATCTTTCCAAATGACCTTTGGCATTCACCCTTTATGACCCTTCAATCCTCATGGAAAATGGTGCCAAACTTGCATGACCCTTCGTATCCTTGCATTTGAAAAGTCACATGGTGACCCTTCATAAGCAAATGTGTCCTTTCCTCTTTTGTCTTTATCTTTATGACTTTTCATATTCCTCAAAGTGTCTCTTCATGGAAAAATATGCCATACCCTCTTTTGTCTTCACATGGTGACTCTTGAAATTCCTCAAGATGACTCTTCATGGGAAAATGTGTCCCATTCCTCTTTTGTCTTTACCCCATGACTCTTTGACTTCTCGTGGGCCCTCTTTTGACTTTTATGCAACCAAAAATATATTCATTAATATTAAATAAACATCAACACACATTAGCCATGATATGAATATTAAAAACACTATTAAATGTTATGGGGCCTTTATCACCAATAATACAAGACCTTTGACATCAATGACAATATTTCCAACACGTTATCCCTAATTATCCATTGGTGAAGATGTTTCCTTTATTATCTCTATTGTTATTGATGGATGATGATCTAAATTATATATTATTCAGCTATAAGGTTCAAATTTGACAACAAATCCACCAGCCCCTCGTGTCACCATCAAATACACCTTCTTTCTCACTGGTTAAGACATCGAAGGTTCCATTCCTGTGCTGCAAATGATTTGCCTCTGTATTGTTTTCCACCAAAGCCATTTCAATAAAAAAGAAAAGGGTTACAAAGAAGAAAAGGGATGGTTTCAAACATAATGAACTTGTATCATCTTCTCAAGCATTAGCGCCATCCTTATGTAGAGTGGATTTCAAACTGGTTCATTTCTAATTAGTTTTGCACTTGGCAAAAATCATGTTTTTAATTGAGCAAAAATAAAACCTTAGAATATGCCTTTATAACTCATTAAAGAGAAATTTAATCACTTTCATGGAATCTAATTTCTAAGAGGCTTGGGGTGAGGTGGCGGTCTACCCTATCTCCTTTGGATAGTTTTTAACATTTGGCTTTTGAAGAAATATCTCATTCCTAAAAGTCGTATTTTTCCCTTCCATGATTAAAATGACAAAAAAATATTTTAAAATTTTAGGTTGAAATTGGGAAATTATTCTAGACCTTGCAATTAGGAAAATAAATTGGCAATATTATTGTAAAATTTTACCAAATTGAGTGGGGAGGCTTTATTTTTCATTACATTTTAGAAATTTTGTAAATCAAAAATATGTTTGGATGTATTTTCAATGGTCCCTGACATCTTAAAGGCATGATTATAAAATTGTAGATGTACTATCAAAGGTACTTGATGTCTATCAAGATTTTCATTTGCACATACTCTTTCATGACTACTTCCTCTGCCATGCACATCCATTTATTTGAGTGACTCACAACTTCAAACTACACCATATGGAAACTGAAGATGCAATAACTCCAATCGAAAAGCTTTTGGCATGTTCTTTTTGACATTTTCCTACCTTTCACATTGGAGAAGGACCATTATTTGTTCACATGAAAACACGATGAGGCACTTGGTTTGATCAATCTCAACATCTCCAACACCCTTCTATTTCACATTTCTGATGCCAAAATCCCAAAGGAAGCCTAGGACAAATTCAATACACTTTTTGGTAAAGTTGACGAATTCAAACTATTAAAACGTGATGTAGAACTCTCTTCTCTTTCACCCTCTAACTTTTCCACTATTGAAAAAATTATAACAAAATTCAAAATCATTAGGTCTCAATTGCACGCCATTAGAAAAGATAAGACTAACAAAGAGGCCATCTTTCTCATTTTATATATGTTGAAGAATCATTGTAGTATCTTTGCTTCTAACTTTTACTCCACTATGGATGCCTTGGGTGACCAATTTAAATATCCCACTTTTGAGCTATTTTGTGAATGACTCACTAGGGAGCAAACCAAGCTAATGACTCTCAATGCTCTTCTTAGCTCTAGTCACATACTTTTTTCTAACTCCTCCAAAGGTAAATCTAAACTGAAGCCAAAGACTGTACCCCCCACCAAACCAAAAAAAACTCCTTCTTGTAGGCCTCTTAGTCTTATAATTCTTCCAAACCTACTGAGTATACTAAGACTTCTAAGCCTTTTAAACCTAGACATCAAAATAAACTAAAGATGACTTATGGTCCATGTAACTTTTATGGTGGGGCCAATCATTCTGAGTCTATATGTTTCAAGAAAATGGAAGCCTTGGAAAATGTTGTCAAGTAACACAAGATTTTTGTTCCTACTCCTTCAACACCTTCAATAGGTAAATGGAAAGCATTCATCGCTAAGGCATTCATTGCATCACAAGATGGTTGGATTGTTGATTTTGGTGTTTCTTATCACCTTACACATTCTTGGGATCTTCTTTCTTCTTTCTTAGATTGTATCACTTCCTAGATTGAAGTGGGTAATTCTTCTAGAGTTGATATGTTGGGCTTTGGTACTATTACGATTAAGGATGGCTACATTAATAATGTGTTGTATGTTCTAAAATTTTCCATAAATTTGTTGTCTGTGTATCAAATTTTTAACTCAGGCATGAGGAAGATAGTGGAGTTTACTCCACAACATGTTGTAATCCGTGAATCATTATATCTACAGGATATAGTTGTTATAGGTGAAACCAATCATGGTTCATGACTTTATAACTTTAAGATATTTAAACCTTATATTGTATATTATTTAATTGATCATGCTGAACAACCCAGTAAATTTTGGCATGGGCATTTTGGGCATCTTAATTACAAATATCTATAACAAATGAGTACACAAAAGTTGGTGATTAGCCTTCCCAATGTATCCTACACTGATGGATTTTGTCTTGGTTGTATGTTTAGTAAGAAACATCGGGACCCTTTTCTAAAGGATAAGGAATATCAGGCTAAAACCCCTCTTGAGCTAGTGCATAATAATCTCATGATATTTCCCACTCACTCTTTCTCTAGAGTCAAATATGTACTCACCTTCATCAATGATTATTATAGAAAAACCTAGGTATATTTCCTCAAGTACAAAAGTGAATTATTGGAGAAATTTAACACCTTTAAGGATTTTATAGAGAATAAATCATCTCTTCCACTCAAACAAATACACATAGATAATGGGGGGAGTATGCCTCTAATGCATTTCAAGAATTTTGCACATGATGTGGAAAATTGCATCAGTTTAAAGTGCCATACACCCCACAACAGAATGATGTTGAATAGTGGAAAAATTACACGTTAAAAGAGATGACAAAATATATGATTCACTCTAGAGACATGGCTCTTCAATATTAGTAAAAACCCATAAATTATGTCAATTATATTTAGAACTACATTCCTCACATAGAAGTATGAAACAAAACTCCTGAAGAAGCTTGGTCTAAGATCAAGCCCAACGTATTTGTTTTTTCTTATATTTGGAAGTACTACTTGGGCATTTTTTATATTAACAAATGCAAGGCTATGGAGAAGAAGAGTATACCACTTATATTTTTTGGCTATTGTAATGATGCCAAATCCTATCAACTACATGATATAGTCATCTGTGATATGTTTTTCAAATGGGACAACAAATGTGATGAGATTATTATTCCAATGGAGCCCTCATCACCTTCTTCTCTATTTGAAAGTCTCCATTCTTCTACTTCAGAGGACTTTCTTCTAGTTAGTGATGATGATCATATTGCACCACCATCTCTTCCACCTACTTCTCACCTTATGCCCAAATGGGGTAAGTCAACTCTTGAGATGGTTTTTTAGTGGGTGATCCTTTTATTCCTTGATGTACTTGATCACATGCATCTGACATCTCCCTATTGAGTCATGTCATCTCAGATGATCTAGTTGTTAGAGGTACAATCACTGAGAGGGGGGGTGAATTAGTGAGCCGAGATATTTCAATTTCAATTCCAATCCTTTCAAACTATTAAATAATCAGCAAATATCAACTTGACCAAGCAACATTAACAAAAGAGCTCATTAAATCAATGCATACACAAGATCAAACACACAAAAAATGGTTCATATGGGAAACCCTTATGGGGAATAAAACCCACTCTCAAGCCTACAACACATGGACTACTTGTCCTATAAGAGATTACAAATAAGAGATTGGTTAAGTCTTTAGACCAAAACCTTGATCAAGTACTCCTGACCAAAGGCCTTTAGTGAAATACATGTTTCACAAGGAGCAATTGCCTTTGAGGAAGATCAAGTCATTTAAATCCTCCTTTGAAGTGAACAACTCCACCTTAGAACTCATGTCTTCAACACCTGATGATGAATCTTTGATTATCTAACCCCTGCATAAAATCCCTCTCTATCTCATATAGGCCTTTCACATAGGCATGCCACAATCTCTATCCCTTACTTAAACTATCCTCATATGCATGCTCAGACCACTTCACATATTCTCAAACTACAAAAAAACTAATTTATCATCATAAATATGACCTATAGGTCATACACATAGTCAATAAATTGTTCTAATCATTAACTCATCCAATAGGCACATGACCTATCCTCTCTAATTCGCTTCAATACATACTCTTCTCACACAAGCCTCTTTTAAGTCTTGTTGGGTTATTTTTTTAAGTCTATCTCCAGCACTGAAGTCCAACCCAATGTGCTAGCACATTGGCCCTTTCACACAAGACCTGGGTCTTGCACACTCACCTGAAGCATATGGTAAAAGATCAGTTCTGAAAGGTTTTGTAGCATAGTTTTGATAACTTGTTCATATTCAATAATTATGCAAAGATTATATAAAAGCATAAACTTACTAATACAATCCTATGGGTTCTATATTTGATTAGCATTATCATGTAGACTATAGTCATCTCTATACTTGTCATTAAGTACTAAAAAAAAGAAAATATTATATTTCTTACATAGTTTAATCATTATTTCACACCATCACTGATAGTATCACAAGTTGATATAACATTCTATCATATATTAAGCTTAAGATTTCTCATCAAATTTTTTTATAATTACTACGTCTATCCTCTTGCTTCACCAACCTTTTTAATACTTCATAATAGGGGTATTTATACTTGTTTTTCCATGATTAAGTGTTATAATCATTTATGGTATGAAAAACTAGCACACGAATTATGAACAGACAGAGAGTTATGGCACTTACAACTAGTTCTTCCTAGAGACTCGTGCCTCAATGCCCCTAGATCCACACTCTATGATATATCTCAATGGACATGTATTCCTTCTCTTGTAAGAAGGGGAAAATCTTCCTATCAATAAGGCTAAAGTGACTTGTATGAATCATTCATCCAACTACCTCCCGCTTCCCATACACTATCCTAGTCTTCTGCTTTCATTCTGAGTCCTATGTTCTTAGGTTCTTCATGACTTATTCTCCTTTAACTGGGCCCTCTCATGCTGGTTTTCCCATGCCATTATCCTCTTATGCTTAGTAGGTTCCATGCCATGATGCTTCTATGCTTGTCAGCTACACACCATGGTTATCTCATGCCATGGTCCTTCCATACTATGTCACCCTGTGCCAAAATGGGACAATGGTCTTTCCATACCATACTGGTTTTTTACTAAAATGGGACAACACTTAGTCAAAATTCAAGGGGCCAACATCCACATATATAGAAACCATCACATTTGGTTTCAATATTTATAGAAAATTCATGAATTATAAGTCCACAATCTTCCTTGTTGGTCACAACACATGCCTTCACCCTTAAGGCATCTTACATGGGTCACACTTAAGCACAACTCTCTTTCAAACAAGCCTAAGTCACTTTTTAGGTCCTATGATGACCCATTCACCTCTTTGACACTTCTCTAAGCAATCTAAGAATACAAGAACACTTTATAACTCATGAACCATGTCATATGATCTATAGGTCCTCATTAAATGCCAACAACCATCATAATACCCTTCTGCTTAAGCACAATTTTCTCAAATAAATCTTTATACATAGTCATTATGAATGAAAACACGGTTGAATTCTAACCCTTTTTTAATATTGAATATGATTAGTCAAAACTTCATAATGCACACATATGATTCTCATGGGTTTATAACACTCCCAAATAGCTAAGTCATCATGAGACATTGAAACAACATCAAAAAAATCTTGAAAAGTCTTCTTGGGTCACTTACAAAACAAACACATAGTCAACTTTGAACCTTCATAACTTTGACTATACACACTTTCAGATCTTTAAATCTATATTTATAGATGAAACTTGGAGTACTCTACAAATTCTCTTTTTATACGATGAGAAAATTCTACTTGTATCAAAAGATATGGCCAAAATATAGAGCACTAGTTTTTCCTTTGTTAAATTCAAATATTTGAATTCCAATGGTCACAATTAAATCTTAAACACCATGTTATCATCTCATTTCCTCAGTTCTCAGATCAATCATGCACCACTAATATTTTTTGAACTTTAAATCATAGTGTGCCAATGTTCAAATATTAAACTTCAAACAGTTGACCTCATCTCGTGTAATCTTGCAATCTTGACCACATATGCACCGTTGATCTTATTGTAAGGAGCTCAGTTTTTAACAATGCTAAATAATTGTCACTTTAATTACATCAATTGATTATGAACCATTGATATCTATTTGTATGAACAGCCAATCATTTTTATATCTTATAATAATCTCGATCTTTATCTCTACTTGTCATTAAAATTTGAACACTTGTCCTCATCTCACTGCTTCCTGACACCTTAGAATGAACATGTTCCGTT
Organism: Torreya grandis; assembly: GCA_037957365.1. NCBI lineage: Eukaryota > Viridiplantae > Streptophyta > Pinopsida > Cupressales > Taxaceae > Torreya > Torreya grandis. The sequence goes on along the minus strand of JARHVA010000170.1, from coordinate 4,421,846 downwards.
GATCTTTTTGTAAGGAACTCAATCTTTACTTAGTTTAAGCATCAAATAATTTGACCCTTTTGAATTATTGCTCACCATATATATAAATTTATGAACACCTGTGAATTTTTGGATCTTTATTTGGTCCTAATATTTAACATCATGCAAAATAGACTAAGTATGGGGATCATTGCTTATCTGCTTGGAAGGCCAACTTTGGACCTCAATAACTTTTGTTACGCTTAGATGCATGGTCTAAAATTTGGACCATATGATCTCCTCACATAGGATAATACAACCATATATCAATTTACTCATGAAACATTCATACGTGTGAGATATAATGCCATTAATCTAATCACTTATATGTTTTTGCCACAAAGCCAACTATGTCAAAAACTACATGGAAGGCCAACTTTGAACATGCATATCTTTTGTTGCACTTCATCACATGACCTAGAATTGAGAACATATCAAATATGCACAAAAATTAATAAACCCATATGATCAAATTATCCTAAAACATCCACACATGAGAGATATATCATCACCAAAATGCTTACTTGGCTCTTTCTTGCCTCGTTCAAATTTGGCTAAGTATGAGAAAACATTATCAAACTACCTAAGAGCCCAAATTTACACTTGAATATATTTTATTCTTGCTTAGTCACATAACCTAATATTTAGAGAATAATATCTTGGCACAAATGTAATCACAACCTTATGACCAATTCCTCTTGACTCATCCACACATGGCAATGGTGACATCAACAAACCGCTTACTTAGATTTTTTGCCACTAGACCCAAAATGTGTAGATGAAAAAAATGATCAACCAGATGAAAACCACTAATGTAAAAAATCACTTAAAGTATAAAAAAACTCTTATAATATCCCTTGGACATGCTCAATACTCCATATTCATCCTTGAACCTCTCTAACCATGCCAAAACTAAAGATCAACCAAGCCTCCTTCAAGCATACTAGGACAAGCACATTACACACTTTATCATTGTCACTTAGACTATCAAGGCACTTCATCCACTCACTTGGAAACTTCCGTGACATCACCATGACATCATTAACAACTCTTCAACAATCTTCCCCTTTGTGATTGATGTTAATAACCATCATAATGCAATATACAACTCACCTTCTTTCTCTCTCTTCAAGCACTCCTATAGTAGGAAATTTCTCCCCCTTTGACACAATGACAAAGTGGGCACCAACTGATCCTAAGGACCTAAAAATACCATCAAAAATAAAATAGCACCTTAAAAATATGATACAAACTCCCCCTTATCTTGAGCCTACCTCTTCTTTGCCTTGACAACTTCCTCTTACTCCATGCCAACACTCTCTTCAACCAAGCACTACAAATAATGAATAAAGAACACACAAAAATAATGAAACTCACCAAGAAACATCTAATAGTTACCCCCCCTAATATTTATGAGCCATTGCATCACTTGAGCACCATGAAGAACCATCATACAGGCTTACTAGCCTTCTCTCTTAAGCCACCTCAAGGATCATCAATAGAACTTCATGTCACTTAAAAAACATAAAACATGATCTAAAACAACCTAAAAAATCTCTTAGAAACATACATACCTTGATCTTTTGGAAATATTAATCAAAAACATCAAATCTTCATACTAGACCTGTCTAGTCTCTTTGTAGCCCTACCTGGAAAATTTAGAGCCCACAAATTTCAATAGGCACACCATCAATACTTTATAATTCATATATAGATCACTGTAATGTTGGGATAAATAATCAGAAGCACACAATTGATTACCAATCAACTTAATATGCGGAAATTAACCAGAATACACAAGTAACTAGAATTCAGAAATAACACATGATATGAGAGACAATACACAACTTGTGTTAAAACTCTTTCAGAAGGAAATACAACAAAGAAGGCTGCCACAGTTCTTCTTCCTTACACACCTCTAGGGCTCCCACACCTCTAGGGCATAAACAGTAAATCTTCCCTCAAAGCTCTTTCTCTTAGGTCTCAACACCCAACTCAAACACAGAGTTGGTGTTCACCTTACACCTGTGCTCCACGCACTCCACAAGTGTTCCACGCACTCTAAAAGTACACAAACGTACTTCAAGTAGATCCCACCTGATTATGCTCCCTGTTGTGTTGCTGTCCTATCTGATCTTGCACTCCTGCAAATCAATCTGGTTCTGCACACCTGTGAACCTTGACCTTGCACACACATATACCTGTAGATCAATGATCTTACTTACCATGCAGATCTCCTATCGTAGCCATGCTCACCTGATGACCAAGATCATACATACATGAAGAACCCCGCTGATTCTCCAATCCAGCACCCACACTTGGTACTATGGCACTAGGAGGAACACACCATTGCTCTCTTCTCTCTGAAGGAGCTTATATTATTGCTCTCTTACTCTCTAGCACACGTTTACAATACAACCAATGAGTATCTTAAATAGATCTCATGCAAACAATAATTAGACACCTAATTACAATAATTAGATCCGCAGCTCTTAGTCTAAATTTGGCTCTTGACATGCAAACACTTGGTTCGTTAGCTAACTACCCGTAACATTCGCAGTCCGAACCACACAGGTGACCGACGTTGGTCCCTGTCTGCCTGGGGGATGTCGACGCCGACCGACTTCTGACCGACGTCGGTTGCTCTCCTACCTTATCCTGTCGACGTCGGTTGGCCTGACCGACGCCGGTGTCTGTGACACTCCGCAACCCTTCGCAACCTCCTTCCCTGCTTGCATCAGTGAAGCTTTTAGCTCCAAAACCTAACATCTAATATTCCCCCTTAATCACACAAATTTTCATTACCTATCTCATCTTTTGTAACATACTTCCTTCACAAACCTACTAGCCAATTAGGCCTCCATCTTGACAAAAACTTGAATAATTTGAAAAACACTGACCTTCAGATCTCTGTGAAGATTGATTTGACAATCCATTTGGCCCATTTAACCTATTAAGATTCCTCAAATCTCAATTCATAGGGCAAGCCACTTTTCTATCATAGCCCAAAGCCATAGAATCTCAAACAAAGAGTCAACAAACCTCCTTCTAGTCAACGTCCACCTCTAAAACTTCTTGTACACCTGGAGACAAACATTTAAAAATTATATACAAATATTTGATATTAAACATATGTGGGAACACATAAATATTATAACCCATTTAGGACCTATATACTTTTAAGCACAAACTAGGAAACGTGAGAGTAAACAAAAATTCTCTAATTTCACAAAAAAGATCTTCAAAGCTTGAAATCACTTGGAATGCATCACAAAGAAGTGCACAGACATTTTTTAGCATCAAAATATTCTTGATATTGCATCAAACTAATTCGGCCATGTTAGGTTGTGGAGCTAAAAGCTTCACCAGGATGCAAACAAGAGAAGTTATGGAGGATGCAGAGTTGCGGGGAGTTGCAGGGAAACTGGCATCGGTCTGATCAACTGACGTCGGTCAGATGGCAGTGAGGAAGCAACCAGCGTCAGTTACCAGTCAGCCGACATCGGTCATGGAGGAGCCGACGTCGACATCCTGTGCGTGAACAGGTAGTTCGCATGTTGATTCTGGAGAGTCTATTTTTGGATTGTTTGTTTGCATGTTGAAGGCTAGTCTTAGTCTTGAGTTGCATGTATAATTATTGTAATTAGGTTAGTCTAATTATTGTAAGTATGAGATCTATATATGGACTCATGGGCTGTATTGTAAAAGTGTGCTAGAAAGCCATAGAGCTTTTAGAGAGAGCTAGATTAGCTCCTCCTAGTTCCAAAGGGGTGCTGAGTGTGTATGATCAGGGAGAGTTACAGGGTCTGCAAGGTCTAAGAGTTGATCCACCGGGGTACTGGTTGAAGAATCATAAGGACTTGGTGAGGCAAGGACAAGGGTTCTTCAGGGGTGTAGAGATATCTACATGGTGAGTAAGGTCTAGTGATTTGCAGGTAGTAGAGAGCAGGTGATCTACTTGGAGTACAGTTGTGTACTTGGTGAACTGGCAGTGCGTTACTGACTGGTTGGAGAGGTGAACATCAATTCTGTATTGGAGTTGATTGTTGTGACCGAGAGAGAGGGAAGAAGGTCTTGAGGTGTGGTGAACCTTTGAGGTGGAGGAAGAAGTGGCATCTTCCTTATTGTATATTCTTCTGAGTGATTATTAATACAATTGTGTATTGTCTCTCAATTCTTATGTTGTTTCATATTTCCAGTTACTTATTGATTCTGGTTAAATTTCGTATTTAGTTGCTAATACAAGAAGTAATCATATGTGATCTATTGGTAGAGCAAGATCCTGACTAAGTAGGCATCCGAGCATGTTTATTGTTCTAGGTTCCTGACAAGTGGTATCAAAGCTTTTGGTTGGGTTGACTAACAAGTGGTATCAGAGCATTTGGTTGGGTTACTAACAGGTGGTTTCAGATCTGGTAGTGTTTGTTGATTACAGGTTACTCACAGGAGTTTTTGATTGAGTGGGAGTATAGCAATGGCAGAAGGAAGTAAGCTACGAATGGAGAAACTGAATAGCACGAATGGTCTGATTGATGGAAAGAAAGAGAAGGTAAATAAAGATTGTTGGTTGGTTGCAGATCAATAGGGAGGAGCAGATGTTGTAGGGGATGTTTCACAGGATGTTCTGGATAAAGTGGAATCTTGGTTCACAGATTCTTTTACCTCTTTCCATGCAGTTCGAAATAGAGCATCTTTTCATGGGTATGTCTTTGGAGACTTTGGAGAGATTTATTTAGGAGCTGGAGAGCCTTGTCAGATGATTGATGAAGAGGAAGTGAAGCTAAAATTGCAGACGGATGACACACAGTGGTTGAAAGAAGTCATGCAGGTACCCGTCTTGGAGATGAGTCTAATTTCTTCAGGAAATTTGGGTGATGAGAGATTCACTGTAACTCTCACAGCGGATACACTTGAATTAGATGGTGGTAAGAAAGTAGGTATCCTTTATCTATCTACTTATATTACTGATTCACCTTCTGTTGCAGAGATGTGGCTTCACAGGCTTAGTCACATATGTAGAAGGAGAATGCAGGTTTTGAAGCGGAAGTCAGATGTCTTTGACAAGCTAAAGAATTGGAAAGCCTTGGTGTTCATGGAGGAGATGACGAATAGAGATCAGGTGAGGGAACTGAATTATTCTGAGCAGGGCTATGTTGATTTAAATAGGGTTTTGATCCATGGAGAGCTTGCGGGTAAAAAGTTATCACTCATAGATGAACACAGGTATCGGCATCGGTCAAACAGTAATCGACATCGGCAACAGGAAGACTGACGTCGGTCATGAAGAACCGACGTCGGCAGAAAGGATACCGGCGTCGGCTAGGGAGACGACGTCGATAGTCAGGGTCAGTGCAGGGAATCGACATCGGTTGGGAGCAGACTGGGAGATGGCTGAGATCGGTCACTGGAACAGAGATTGGGCGGACAGCTAGCTGTCAACAAGTCTCAAATGCTCATGTCGAGGTCAGAAAGGGTAAGTGAACCTCATATTCGTTGTTCACCTTCTTTATATTGCTTACTGATGGTCAAGAACCAGGAAGATGTGAAGAGGCAATGCAGGTAGAATCCAGATACAGTGGGAGCTTGGCATGGATGAGGAGTGTGAGTCCTTGGAGAAGAACCAAACAGGTATTTGTTGGTAGAGTTGTCAGCTGGAAGAAAGCACTGAGAGACGGATGGATTCCCATAGTTAAAGAAGAGAGTGAATGGATACATGAGATAGAAGGCCAAGGCATATGGTCTTGAAGAAGCTGCAGGACAGTGGTACAGGTTTTGATAGGTGGATGACTAAGCATGGCTTCAGTCAATGTCAGTGTAACTATTGTGATTTTGTTCTTACCAGGTGGATGATGAGTCGCGACATTATCCTGTTACTGTATGTGGGTGATTTACTAGTAGGTTTGTACATACAGGTATTTGCTGAGCTAAGGGTAAGGTTAGTTCAGAGGTGTGTCATGAAGAATTTAGAGCAGCAAAATTCTTTGGCATAAGAGACATGGAGATTTTATCTCCAGTGGGAGCTGATGTGAAGACGGTGTTGGCGAGGTTCATTGCGCAGGATGCAGAATCAGAAAGCACACCAATGGTTGGACAGTTCAAGCTTAGCTTGAAACAGGGTTTGAAATCACATGAGGTCTAGTGTAGACCTGAGTTTTCCCAATCAGTGGGGGTTGTCAGAAAGTATGGAGCCAATTCGGGGAAGGAGTATTGGAGGGCAGTTCAGTGGGATCAGCAGCAGGGATTCTTGTTATGTAGGGTCAAGTTCTTCACTACATGGATATGTAGGTTCAGATATGGCAGGTTACTTGAATGACAAGTATAGCATCACAGGTTGTGTGGTGGTTGGTCTTCAGGATGGATCTTGAAGAGGGATACAAGCTAGGGAATAATTTAGATGGTGTACAGGTACAAGTACAGGTGCAACTATTTATCTCCAAGTGGGAGATTGTTAGGTTGTGGAGCTAAAAGCTTCACCGGGATGCAAACAGGAGAAGTTATGGAGGATGCAGAGTTGCGGGGAGTTGCAGAATCAGATGTAGGGAAACCGGTGTCAGTCTGATCAACCGACGTCGGTCAGATGGTAGTGAGGAAGCAACCGGTGTCGGCTACCAGTCGGCCGACATCGGTCATGGAGGAGCCGACGTCGGCAGCCTGTGCGTGAACATGCAGTTTGCATGTTGATTCCAGAGAGTCTATTTTTGGACTGTTTGTTTGCATGTTGAAGGCAAGTCTTAGTCTTGAGTTGCGTGTCTAATTATTGTAATTAGGTTAGTCTAATTATTATAAGTATGAGATATATATATGGACTCATGGGATGTATTGTAAAAGTGTGCTAGAAAGCCATAGAGCTTTTAGAGAGAGCTAGATTAGCTCCTCCTAGTTCCAAAGGGGTGCTGAGTGTGTATGATCAGGGAGAGTTGCAGGGTCTGCAAGGTCTAGGAGCTGATCCACCGGGGTACTGGTTGAAGAATCATAAGGACTTGGTGAGGCAAGGACAAGGGTTCTTCAGGGGTGTAGAGATATCTACATGGTGAGTAAGGTCTAGTGATTTGCAGGTAGCAGAGAGCAAGAGATCTACTTGGAGTACGGTTGTGTACTTGGTGAACTGGCAGCGTGTTACTGACTGGTTGGAGAGGTGAACATCAATTTTGTATTGGAGTTGATTGTTGTGACCGAGAGAGAGAGGGAAGAAGTTCTTGAGGTGTGGCGAACCTTTGAGGTGGAGGAAGAAGTGGCATCTTCTTTATTGTATATTCTTCTGAGTGATTATTAATACAATTGTGTATTCTCTCAATTCCTGTGTTGTTTCATATTTCTAGTTACTTATTGATTCTGGTTAAATTCCGTGTTTAGTTGCTAATACAAGAAGTAATCATATGTGCTCTATTGGTAGAGCAAGATCCTGACTAAGTAGGCATCGGAGCATGTTTATTATTCTAGGTTCCTGACAGGCCACCTATAAATACCCATTCTAACCCTGCAGACACTACATACACAATAATACTTGCTTCTCCATTGAAAGGAGTCTCTTAAGAAGCATAAACAGATACACCCTACTTCACAATGTCCTAGGAACATATTGAAACTAGGATTTGCTCACAAATCCTCATATTTCTTCTCCTCCTTGGTCAATTTATACTTGTATTTTTTCTTTTTCTTAGACTCATGTTTATCTACTACAATATTCTCCTCTATGATTAGATTGACAATACATAGAGATAACATAGATTCGTGACACATTTTTTAATATGTAGAATCTTCCTTGCAGCTTTTAACCTCATCACTAAGCACTGACAATTGATGTTCTTTGAATGAAACTTTCTTTGTAATATCATGATGTTCACTTGGATCCATACTTACCTCATAACTAGCCTTAACCAATACCTTGGTCTTCTCCTTGAGCTTGGTCTCTTCATTCACAACATGAGCAGACAATGAGAGCCCTTGGAACTCTTCAGCTTTTTTAGTATTCTCCACTGTAGCAAAAAAATTACTTAGACTTGCAGTCTCATCATGACTTATACCTACCACCTTTGGCTTCCATGAGTTGACTTGCCTTCTTCCTTGCACTCTAGGAGTCTGATTAAACCTATTCTAACTTGTAAACCTTTTCTTGTAGAATCTAGCAATGTGACCTCTTTGTTCATAGTTGTAGAAAACCATACTCCTTGATGGAAACTCATCTTGTCTTACCTTGTTTGAATAAAAACTATTAATGTGTCCAATGTCATGACAATTGAAACAAACTACTCTTTTTGAAGAAGTCTTACCTTGCCTTTCCTTATTTGCACAATGTTTTGAAAAGTGTCCCACATTATGAAAGTTGAAACACTCAACCTTTATCACACCACTTATTGATTATTCCATTCATATTTCCATGAAAACTTATTTCTACGAGGTCTTCTACATTCTCTAGCTCTACGCCCAAATTGATTACAAGTATAGCAGTAACCATTGAAATTTGCATATCTCATAGCATTTGGTTGTTTGATTTGATTTTTATTCATTCTAACAACACCTTCATTCCTTTTTTGATGATTTTTATTCAAAGGATGATCCATCTTGCTCTCATTGACATTTATGTCATCTTGAGAAGCAACTTTGGGCTCTTCATTAAAACCCAATCCAGATATGTCACTAGCTAACTTTTGACTCTTTAAGAGATCATCTAGATTATTAGAACTTTTATCAAACTTGAAAAATGATTTCACTTTGCTTATAGACTTATGTAATTCCTCTTTCAAAGACATAATCTCATAAGCATACCTTGAACATTCTTCTTCTTCGGCTCTTAGACTTACAAACATAGACTCCAACTTAGAATTAAGAAACATGACAACACCTTCATGCTCTCTAGAGTCTTCAACCAATCTTGCCTCAAACACACTGAATTACTTGTCATAGTTCTTGAGTTTAGATTTCATCTTCTTATTGATCTTCTCAATATTCAGTTCTTCAAGAACATTTATCAATGCAGTCTCATAGTCCATCTCATCTTCACCATCATTTGAATCACTCCAAGTAGACTCCTTTTAATATGATCAACTTCATTTATCAACCATGAATAGGGATTCACCTTCAATAGGATCATATTCATGATCATTCTTTGAGTTACTGTCTTCACTCTCATCTGATGAACTGCAATCTTCTTTGGTGTAGAGACTCTTCTTGTTTTTGAAGTACTTTTTCTTGTTGTCAAACCTTCTGAATCCCTTTTTGCTTTTATTAGTCCTAAATGATCTCTTGCCATCATCATGACCTTGATCATGCTCTTCATCATCATCCTTCTTATACTTATGAGGGCACTTATAAGCAAAATGTCCTACCTCTCCACAATTGAATCATTTAATAGGTAGTTTACCCTTATACTTGCCTGAACCTATTTTTAGTTTCCTTGAAATCAAAGCAATTGGTTCTTCCTCATATATATCATAAATGCCATCCTCCTTGGGTTTATTACCTTGGAACTTCTTCTTTGTCTTCATTTTAGTCTTGAAAGCTGATTCCTTCTTTGGTGGTATATCATCATTCTTCTTCATCTCATAGGCAGTAAGAGTGCCATGCAATTGATCCATCTTCAACTGAGTAAGATTATGACTTTATTCTATAGTAGATACTTTTGGATCAAAATCGAGGGATAAAGACCTTAATATTTTTTAACTATAGTAGCCTCTTCAAGGTTCTTTCCAAGACCTCTGATGATGTTCACAAACTCATAGAATCTCTACGGGAAAGATGCCACAGAATCTTCTTCCTTCATCTTGAGACTTTTAAATTACCTTCTTGGAGTTTACAACTTAACAATTTTGACCTTTGAATCTCCTTCATAAATGATATGCATTTTGTCCCATATCTCTTTATTATATCTACAATGGACTACGTTGGTGAACTCAGTCTCTATAAAACCACAAGTAATGGCATTCATTGCCTTATAATACTTCTCAAACAACTTCTTGTCTACAACACTAGATGGAGGAATAGTAGGAACAACATAACCAACCACAACAAATTACCATACATCAAACCCTAGGGACATAATGTAAGTCCTCATCCTTACACTCTAAAAAGCATAATTAGATCCATTAAACATTGGTGTTTTCTTAGTAGAGAAACCTCCTTGATGACTACCCATATTGTACCTTGGATCACCTTCAAGTTATCAAGCCTTTAATAAAGGACATACTCTGATACCAATTGTTAGAGGTATAATCATTGAGGGGGGGGGTGAATCAGTGAGCCTATATATTTAAATTTAAATTCCAATCTTTTCAAACTATTAAACAATCAACATTAAAAAGAGAGCTCATTTAATCAATGCATATACAAGATCAAACACACAACACATGGTTCTTATGGGAAAACCTCATGGGGAACAAAACCCACTCTCAAACCTATAACACATGGAATAATTATCCTATAAGAGATTACAAACAAGAGACTGGTCAAGTGTTTTAGACCAGAAACCTTGATCAAGTCCTCTTGACCAAAGGCCTTTCGTGAAACACCTATTTCACAATGAACAACTACCCCTAAGGAAGATCAAGTCCTTTAGACCCTCCTTTGAAGTGAACACCTCCACCTTAGAAATGATGTTTTCAACACCTGATAATTGACCTTTTATTATCTAACCCTTGCACAAACTCCTTCTCTATCTCATAAAATCCTCTCACATAGGTATGCCACAATCTCTCTCCTTCTTTACTTAAACTATCCTCATATGCACACTTAGACCACTTTACATATCCTCAAACTACAAGAACACTAATATCTCATCATAAATATGACCTATAGGTCATACACATAGTCAAAAAACTATTTGACTCATTAACTCATCCAACAAACACACAACCTATCCTCTCTACTTCACTTGAATGCATACTCTCCTCACACAAGTCTCTTTTAAGTCTTCCACATATCTAAAAACCATCACTTTTGGTTTCACTATTTACAGAGAAATCATAAATTATCAATTCAAAAATATTCCTTTTTAGACATGACACATGCCTTCACCCTTAAGGCATCTTACATGGGTCACACTTAAGCACAACTCTCTTTCAAATAAGCCTAAGTCACTTTTTAGGTCCTATGATGACCCATTCACCTCTTTGACACTTCTTCGAGCAAACAAAGAACATAGGAAAAATTTCCAAATCATAGAGCCATGCCACATGATTTATACGTCCTCCTTAAGTGCCAAAAACCATCACAGTACCCTTTTACTTAAGTACAATTTGCTCAAACAACTCTCTGTACACACAATCATTATGAATGAAAACATAGTCAACTTCTAACCCTTTGTTCATATTGCATATGATTATTTAAACCTTCATCATGCACACATATGGTCTTCATGGGCTGTAAAACATTCCTAAATAGATAATTCATCATGAGACATTGAAATAATATCAAAACAAGCTCGAACAATCTTCCTGAGTCACTTGTAGAACAAACACGAACACACAGTCAACTTTGAATATTCATAACTTTGACTGTGCACATTTTTAAATCTTCAAATCTATATTTCCAAATGCACTTGGAGTCCTATATAAATTTAATTTTTACACCATGATAAAATTATACCTATATCAAAATATATGGCAAAAATATAGAGCACTAGTTTTTCCTTTGTTAAATTCAAATATTTGAATTCAAATGATCACAATTAAACCTCGAACATCATGCTATCATCTCGTGTCCTCATTATTTAGATCAATCATGCACTATTGATCATATTAAAACTTTAACTCATAGTGTGCCAATGTCCAAATTTTAAACTTTTAACATTTGACCTCATCTCATGCAATCTTGACCACATATGCACCATTGATCTTATTGTAAGGAGCTCAGTTTTTAACAATGCTAAACAATTGTCACTTTGATCACATCGACTCAATATGCACTATTGATATCTATCTGTATGAACACCCAATAATTGTTAGATCTTAGAAGAAACTTTATCTTTATCTCTAATTATTATTAAACTTCAAACACTTGTCCTCATCTCGCTGCTTCTTGACACCTTGGAATGAACACGCTCCATTGATCCTTTTGTAAGGAGATCGATCTTTACTCAATTTAAGCATCAAACACTTTGACCCATTTAAATTAATATGAACCATAGATCTAGATGTATGAATACTTGTGAACTATTAGATCTTCACTTGGCCCTGATCTTTAACATCATGCAAAATAGACTAAGTATGGGGACCATTGCTTATCTGCCTGAAAGGCCAACTTTGGACCTCAATAACTATTGTTGCACTTAAATGCATGATATAAAATTTGGACCATATGATATAATCACATAGGATAATCTAACCATATATCAATCTACTCCTAAAACCTTCATATATATGAGATATAACACCATTAATTTGCTCACTCAAAATTTTCTTCCATGGAGCTATGTCAAAAACTACCTAGAAGGCTAACTTTAAACAAGCACATCTTTTGTCAAACTTCATCACATAACCTGAAATTTAGCGTATATTAATTAGGCATAAAAATAAACAAACCCATATGATCAAATTCTCATGAAACCTCTACATGTGTGAGATATGCCATCACCAAAATACTTACTTGACTCTTTCTTGCGTCATACAAATTTGTCTAAGTATGGGAAAACACTGTTAAACTGCATGGGAGCCCAACTTTGCACTTACATATCTTTTGTCGTGCTTAGTCACATGACCTAAAATTTAACACATAAAATTTTGGCACAAATTTAATCACAACCATATTATTAAATCCCCTTGACTCATCCATACGTGGTAATGGTGATGTAAGCAAACTACTTACTCAGATTTTCTACCACTAGACCAAAAATGTCTAGATGAAAACAATGATCAACTAGATGAAAACAATGATCAATCAGATGAAAACCACTCATGTACACAAGCACTCAAAGCATATTAAATCTCTTATAGGATCCCTTCCACATGCTCAATACTCCATACTAATCCCTGAACATCTCTAACCATGCCAAAACTGAAGATTGACCAAGCCTCCTTCAAGCATACTAGGACAAACACATTGCACACTTTATCATTAGGAAAACCATAGTGGGATTTTGTTATGCCCCTAACCTATCACATGTATTGGGATAAGAATAGCCAATTTATGGCTTACTCATCCCTCTTTGATGTTATTTCACATTTCTCTATGCATTCATTTGGTTAGTAGGTTAACCTATAGAGTAACCATGGCCTAAGTAGACTATAAATAGGAGGTCATGGGAAGTTGTTTATCATCAAATTATGAATTTTTATCTTATTAAATCTTGTGGTGATTACCCCCTTGAAGTGGCTTGTCTTTTATTCATATATTCTACCATATTTTAGTCATATTGTGATATATTATTGTTATTCTACTTTATTATTGAAGTAATTTCATTACAAGTGGTATCAGAGCTACGATTTGGGTAATCTTATGGGTGAAACCCTAATTTTAGATATTTTATTATATCTTCAATCTACATTGAATTTTAAAACAATTTTTTTATTGAAGTTGGGGAATCATCCATGGACATCATAAAATAAAAATTAGCATTTTGAGGTTAGTTTTGTGCGAGCTATTATGATTTAGTGTTTTTAATAAATTTACTCTATAGTATGTAATTCAAGGAATTTTCATGAGTTATTTAAATTTTTTGAAATCTTAGAAAAATATATTTGGGTTATGTTCTTTGTATTTTCTAATTTGAGGCTGATATAAGTACAAAAACACTTGGTCAAAGTTGGGTCAAAAGTGCTAATTAGGCTCAACATTGTCAAGCCCTTTTATGGCAAGACTGCAAACTAGGGGCCAAAGAAAGGGTACCAAAACTCTATATAAAACTCATTTAAATGAAGATATGGAGTCATAAGGGGGAATTACTATATCATTTATACCAGGGTTCTCTGAGATAGATCACAAAGTGAGCCAACTTGACTACAATGTGTAAGGCATTCAAAGTGAAATGCAAGGCATACAATCTGAGATGAAAGTCGTATAATATAATTTGGTAAATATAATGATGGATATAAATAATAATTATCCAAATCATCCATCTATCACTATTACATAAGCCCACCATGGTCGATATCGTAACCATCCTAATCTAGATCCAAGTACCTTGCCACAAAGGAAACTGTTAACAAAGGTAGATATGCATAAATTTGATGGAAAATATCCTCTCAATTGGATCAAACAAATGGAGAATATTTTTGATCTACATCAAATCCCATATGGACAAAAGGTTACCATGGCATCCTTGTATCTAGAACCTGAATAATTCATTTGGTATTGATGGTTGTGTGCTCAAAAGAAAAAGATGACTCTCAGTATCACCTGGTCAATTTTTACAGAGGAATTGCAATTACACTATATTAGTAGTGTGACAAAGAATTACTTTAGCCAACTATAAAAATTATGACAAACTAGCTCAATCAAAGATTATATTCATCATTTTCAAAACCAATCTTTGCATATGGAGATAATTTTTGATGAAAACCTAAATGACCTATTTTTGGATGGCCTTAAGGACCATATTCAGAATGAGGTATGCATGTTTAATCCACTTAAGATTTATGATTATATTATCATGACACATAGTGTAGATGAAAAATTCATATCTAACAAGAAGCAACCATTGAATCACTTCAAAGATCATAGCATATCGACACCATCATTTCCTCCACCTACTAGATTGACCCCTCAACAAATTGAAGAGAAACATGTAAAAGGAATATGTTTTGGATATGACACAAAGTTGAGTAAAGGACATAGATGTGATGAGAAGAAGATATTCTACATCAGGGGATCCAAAGAAGATGATGAAGTGGATGCTACCTCAATTGATGATGAGGAAGAGATAGAGGAGGTACTTGAATATTTTAAACTTAAATATCTTGTCATGAAGTTTCGGGTATTAACACTCCTCAAACACTTAAGGTGGTGGGTTTCATAAATAAATAGAAGGTGATAATGTTGATTGACTCAAGGATCACACATAACTTCATCAACCTCAAGTTGGCCACTCGATTGAACTTTTTCATTTACCCAACACCAGAATTTTAGGTCATGATTGGATATGGTGGCATGGTTAATTGTTTAGTGAAATGCCATAATATTAAGCTTGATATGGGCAAGTACAATCTACATTATTCTATGTTTTCTATTCAAATGGGTGGTGCAGACATTGTTTTGGGAGTCCAATGGCTCACAACCTTGGGTACAATTGAGATGAGCTTCTAGGAACTATTCATGTGCTTTCATTCTGAAGGAAGGAAAATTGAACTACGTGGATTATGGGCAAAATCCCATAATTGGTTAGTTTACATTAGATGACAAAGATGCTAAAAAGGGTCTAGAAGGATTTATAGCATGATTGTGTTCCATATAATTTCAATCCACAAAGCCATCTACACATCTTGATATATAAATGATTCTTGATGACCACCCAACTATTTTTGGGGCCATGACAAAAAGACTACCACCAAAAAGAGAATATGATCATGCCATTCAACTACTTCCAAGGAGTCAACCACCAAATATTAGACCATATATATATATATATATATATATATATATATATATATATATATATCCATATGCACAAAATATTCAAATAAAAAATATGGTCCATCAGATGCTAGAGGCAGGGATCACCAAGCACAACCAAAACGAATATCCATCACTAGTGTTCATGGTGCATAACAAGGATGGCACATGGAGGATGTGCCCAGATTACAGGAAATTTAATAAGTACACCATAAAAAATAAGTTTATTATTCCAATAATTGATGATTTACTTGATGAGTTGCATGGTGTTGTTTATTTCACAAAATTGGATCTTCGTTCGAGGTACCATCAAATTAGAATCAAGGATGAAGATGTTCATAAAACTTTAGAACTCATGAGGGCCATTATGATTTTTTGGTAATGCCCTTTAGTCTTATAAATGCATCAACTACTTTTCAAATCTTGATGAACACTATTTTTAGGCTTTTTAAAGGAAGTTTGTGCTGGTTTTCTTTGATGACATATTGATTTATAATAAGACGTGAGAAGCACACTTAAAACATGTGAAACAAGTGTTGATAGTTTTTGAGCAACATCAACTTTATGTGAATCCATCCAAATTTTCTTTTGGAGTATAGGAGGTAGAGTACCTATGTCACATTGTATCCCATGAAGGTGTTAAAGTTGATCCTCAAAAGATCAAAGCTATGTTAGAATGGCCAATTCCCAAAACTCTCAAAAACCTCTAAAAGTTCTTAGGATTAACAAGTTACTACTGAAGATTTGTGAAAGGTTATGGTAGCATAACAAATCCACTCACTACAGTGTTAAAGAATGTGTAGCTCCAAGAATTTGAATGGAACCACTAGTGTTTGGTAGGGTGGTAAATCAAACCACTAAGAGACTAGAAGGCTCAGGGGTTATATGTGATATAGGAGGTCTATAGTGGTTATCTAGTTTGATGGCTTGCACCAAGCTATAGACAGAATTATAAACTAGGTTGGGGCTATCAAGAATAAGTACACAAAGTACACAATCTCCTCTAATGGATCTAACCATAGTAAAGCAAGTGGCTAAAACTATACTATGGATTGCATAAATAATGTAGAATCAATAATACTGAATAAAATGAAATAGCCAATGGAATATAAATCTAGAAACTAAGGCACTTTGAGGCCAAACGAAAGATGTTTTGGGAAACAAAGATGTTTTCAAGAAAGGGTTCAAGAGCATGCCTATCATAGATTTAAGCTATATTTCAATGCAATGCTACTATTTTCTAATAATGCAATACTTCTAGTTTTAACAAAAGAGAGGGAGATAGGGTTTGAACAAGTTTTCTAGTTTGTCTATTATGCAATGAAGAAAGCTTCCAAAGAGATCAATGACATACAATAAAGGAATTTTTCAAGCAATGAAAGTAATCTTTAATCATTCACAAATACAAAAAACTTTAGAAACTATTCTAAGAAATATAGCAAACAACTAGTTTTTTAAAATAGAACAAACCCTAGCATGTATACTATTGAAAATAAGAAAAGAGTTTCACTTTACAAAGAAAAGTGCCCTCATATCAAACTCAAAGAGATGTGATGAATTTCTACCAATTGATTATCCAAACTAAAAGGCAAGAGAGGAAGAAGATCGGGCTGTGTGTAAGCTGAGTCTAGACCAAGAGCCAAATGCTATGGAAGAGATGAAGGAGAAACCACCAATCTGTGAGAGATAATGCAAGGAGCATAAGTGATAGGTGTAATGGAGTCTTGAAGAGGCAAGTAACTATCCACAAGCTTTTGTAACACTATCAATAATAGAGAGAATCACTAAATGGAAGCAATAACAAAGCAGGGCATCCCTTTTCACAAGGAAAGCAATTGTGCCAGCAAGAATCAAGAGAGATTCAGGGAGGCAACCAAGCTTTCAATGTGAGATGATCAGAGTAAAGATTTAGCAAAATTGGAATACGAGTGAATAAAGAGTGTGAATGAATGTGGAAACATACCTATATCCAATCCTAATCCCTCAATAAGTAAAAAAAAACTAGCTATTTTTGACTATTTTGGACCAAACACATCACTTTTCATGCATTCTACGTAGGACAAAAATTTATTGAAGGAAACATGTGGCTTAGGCCATGGGTTGCCTTCCTAAGCCATGACATAGGTCAAACAGGGGCCTAAAATGGTCAAAGATCTCCTGAAAGGGTCTTGGGGGGTCCTTAGAGAGCCCTTCTAGCATGAGAAAGGTCCATAATGGTTAGAGGATGGGAATAATGCATGAGAGAGGTCCAAACAAGTGGCTTATGACTCTAAGTAAGATAACTAGGGTTGGTAGTCTACATGTGAACCGATGTGTAATCATAAGGAAGAGTATGGTCATGAAAAGTATGATTACATATGCCCTCAAGGTACGAGCAGTCAGTGTTCAAATGAACAAGGAGTGATTTGAGGTACCTAGAAGCCACACCAAAGCAAAAGAAAACAAGTACTAAAAAGATAACATAAAACATTGCCTACACATACTAGATAAGGATAGTAGAAAAAGAATGTTGATGGTGTGATCCATGGGTGAAAGTGCAAATGATGTGTAATCTAGATCCAAATCCAACTCCAAATCTTGTAAAAGGGAAACATAAGTGATATCAAATCAAATCATACTATCTAGAATGACATTCACCAAGGCTTCAACCCTAGTTTTCTCCATACGATAGATGTGGGTGAACTAGACATCCTTGAAGAAAGATGGAAAATTGCATGTCACCTTGAAGGGTGGAGTAACTCAGAGCTAAGGATAAACCAAACATCAGTGAGTTGAGACATGACTAAAAGTGAGTTAGAGAAAAACTGCACATAACATGTGCCTAACTCATGAGTGTTAATCAAAGTGAGAATGATCAGGTGATACTCGGTGGCATTATTCAACTCACTAATCAAGAAATGACCAACCACAAAAATCTCATCGCCCCATAGATTGTCAATAACCCAATCCACAACCATAGGTCCTAGGTTGCCTTGACTACCACCATCTATGTGAATCACCACTGAGAGGTGCACCATGATGGGGGTCGAGGACATAGGACAAGCAACCATAAATAAGTTGTCTCAAAGAAAGGTGATGTGAGCAAGTTTCATAGGGAAATAAATGATGAAACCAAGCCATAATCATAGTAATTGACCAGTGTCAACCATGGGAAGAGGTAACAAAGGAAAGTGGGGGGAAGTTTGGAAAAGATGAAGACCAATTGGTAAGACTAGAGAAAGCCCCAAACCACCATAGCCAGCTAACACATATACCTTATAACCATGAAAAAAATAGAGAGAGGGAGTTAGAAATGAATTGACTATGGAAAAGTAGAGAAATGACTAACTAAAATAAGCACATAAAGTAACTTCTATCCTTGGGTGCCCACAAAATGGGGCATGGGCCCAAGAGGTTAGTAGGGATTTGGAAGGGGTCTTGGGGACCAAAATAGGGCCAGATCATGCCCAAAGAAGCCTTATATTAAGAAATGGAGGCCATCAATGCGGTCAAAATGTGCTAAAACCTTTAAGATTGTCTCACGGTCTAAAATGCATCAACAAAAAAAAACCCAAAAAGCTCCCACTAAAATGCTAAAAAGAGAGAAAAAGAGAGAAAAGAGGTCATTTTCACTTTGAGAGAGCCTAAGGAGAGCCCATGAGCAACCCAAATCCTAAGTGGAGTGAATGAGGATATGAGAGCACATGAGAGATGCACATGATGACCTAAGTAAGTCCTCTGAACAAATGTTTTCAAATTTATTCAAATTTCTAGGGTTTGGGAGGCCCTAATGCTATTTTCACTCATTCTATATGATTTAATGGATGAATAAAATGAAAGAAGGTTGGAAAATGGTGGTGGGCTTGGGAACACAAAAAATGGGACCAATGAGAGGCTCTCTCATGGACTAAAGTGGGAGAATTGGGGAGTGCAAGGGCTCCCCAGGATGTCCCACGTAGGGTCACAGCTTGGCTGGGCTAGGCTGTGGCCTTACAGTGGGGTAGGCCATAAAATTTGTTGCCTGCCCCACTATAAGGCCTTGAATTTTCCCATAACACTAGGACCTTGGGCAATAAAGGCCTAGGTAGAGCCCCAACAAGCTCGGTAAGGCTTGAAAGCTCTTGAAAGGGTTAGAGAGCAGAGAGGAAAGGGTGAAAAAGATATAAGTAGATAAGAAGCATGTTTTTATTCCATTATACCTGTTTCATATCTATTTTACTAAATGGGTTGCATATTACTCACTTGTGTAGAGATATAGAGGAGTGAGCATACCAGTAGAGGGATAGCCTTCACAGGTGAGAGAGTGGTAAGCCTAAATAGATAGGTCATATGAGGTGTCCAACCAAGAGAGAGTCCCATTATGGCTGGCTAAGGAGGCAGATGATCTACCTACAGAGGTTCAAGGATACCTATAGAGTACAAGACTTTAGAGGCTGGTATACGTACCATCCCTATGTTACTTTAGAGACCTAGTTAATGCAGTATTCACCACTTGGGTACCTGAGAGGCACATGTTCCAATTGGGGCTTGAGCTAGAGGCCATCCTCAACATAGAGGATGTCTACCATCTCTATGGGGTAGAGCCTATGGGTAGAGAGATAGACTTATCACTGATGTAGGATGCAATAGTAGTAGAGGTCTACTTGGTGGGACCCCAATCTCAATAGAACAACCATGGGGTTCAGATCACATAATAGTTATCAGGGTTTTCACCACTCAGGATAGTGATAAAAGGTATTTTAGTCGAGAGGTTTTATGCTGGCTAGAATACAAGATGACTACCACTCTCATGGATAGGAGTTGTCTAATGTGTAGAGAGAGGCCAAAGATATGCCAGGGGCAAGTACATCCTAGGTAGACTATACCAATAACTAGATCACATCTGACGTACAGGGACAGGCAGACTGACACATCCTAGCTTACTCATGACTTGGGCTTATGAGGGGTTCCCACTGATGAGGATGAGAGTATCATATGATAGTGATGCATACCCCACACTAAAGACAAGCATAACATGGGCTACATAGTTTGTAGATAGGGATGGGCCCATGTGAACCACCCTAGATCTGGATGTAGTAGCGAGTTATGTTTATGATCCATACGGGTCTATTTTATGGCTAAAAGATGCAACATTAGAGACCTATGTGGGGATGGAGGAGCTTCAAGGTCTATAGGGGTTATACCTTCATCTTTAGAGGTAGGCTCTAGTGATAATAGAGAGATGTGCTCAACCCAGGCCAATTGGAGCTGAGCACAATTGACAGTCATCGTAGAGTGAGTGGGGTAGCAGTGGAGAGAGACTAGCATGATGAAGACCACCACCACTAGGAAGGGCATGACCTATAGAGGTGCCATAGAGGCCATCCACACTACCAGGTAAGACAAGTTTATTTGATAACTAACACTATATTTTTATGCTCATCCTAAGCGAGAATGTATATGTAGCTAACACATTATGTGTGTATGTAGAAGACCAACCTAGCTGGACTGGACTCCAAGTGGAACTCTTATTTAGTGAGCTATTCCTTGATGTGGTGGGTACACCACTGATGGAGTGAGTACCACATCTATTGATTGGGGAAGAACCACATACTTAGTTCTGACATGTGGGTACATGATCCTTGCTCGAGCTAGTGAGGGTAAAACATAGGATTCCATAACTAGAAGCTGAGCTAGCAAACCACATGGTGATTGTAGTGGAGAATGAGGTGAGGCTAGTGAGAGTCAAGGTCGATATTGATTGTCTATGAGCTGAGATAGCTTGAGAGTAAACCAATAGAATTGAGGCACTTGAAGTGAGGGTAGACCATCTGGATGCACTGGAAGAGACCATAGCTCTACTGGTTGAGAGGTAGAGAGCTAGATCTCTGCCTAGAGTATGACTAGCATAGAGACCGTCTAGTCATAGGTTGATTGGATATGAATGTAGCCATGCCCATGGCATATTTTGGGGACTACAAGCCCATATGATGTACCTAGATAAAAACATTTATTTTTTGTGATATATATGCTCCCTTTCTCATGATTAACACATGTATGTGTATGATTTTGTGTGTGATATGTATGCTTCATCTAAAGTAGAATATTAGATACAATGTGATTAGATAGTAAACACTGCTAACTAAGAACCTACATGAACACACATACACTAATAACATGAATTTTATGGTGAGAGAGAGAGGAAAGGCTTGCCTTACCACCATAGGTGACTTTCCTTGAGGGTTGTGCAGGCCCTAGACATGGAATGCCTTGAGGCAAAACCCATTGATTGGGTGTCACAGGGACTCACCTTCAAGGGTCAAAAGATGATATGCCCCATTCTCAAGAGAGGTAGTGATAAAAAAATTACCAAACCACTTGTGAGAAAACTTTCCCTTCTTACGGTGCTCCTTATAAAAAATGAGGACCGTATCACCTACCTTAAAAGGATGAGGGCACACCAACTTCTAGAAATCGTTGCATTGACGATGCTGGTAAACATGTTTATGTTCTAGAGTGGTCAAACATCGTTCATCTAACTTATAAATCTCAATAAGGTGAGTGATGCATTCTTCCTCATTAGAAAGAGATCCAAAGGTCTTAACCTATAGTGATGGGATTAGGACCTCCAAGGGAAGAATTTTTTTTGACCCATACATGAGAGAGTATAGGGTTGCCCCCATGGTCATTCAAAATCTAGTTTGATAGGCCTAAAGGGTAGTGCTGACACTATGGATTTCACCCTTAAAAGAAGGCTGGGATTCTCTCTTCCATGCGACACAATGGAGACTCCCCTCTTACTATGGGTTTGGCAAAACTAAGGGGAGAATCTGTAGATAAGGGGTAGCTCCCTTTGATGCATCTCTGAAGTCTTTTACTACTACTGCTAACAATGGGGGGGTGAAAAGGGAGAAGGATATAACCAAAATAGAAACTAATCTAAGTAGTGATGCACCAAATGATTTTTATTTACTCAACTATTCACACTTCAAACCAGAAGGGGGAAAAGATACACTTTATCTGGCAAAAAGACCAGACTGTAGGGGTATTTTAATAGGGGGATTAATGGAGACACAAAGAAAAGGAAGTTACCATAGGTGCTATAGAAAACACACTATCTGATAGCTACTCTTCTGTCTCTGTGCTCTAGATGAAGGACTTCCAATTAACCTTCAGAAATGGCTTTGGCTACACTAGGTAAGTTGGTGTCAATCTTGTGAAAGAATCAAGCTAAAATGACTGAACATAGAATTGATACACAGACACACTCAAAAGCACAACTAGTCAAATAGAGGTAAAACACATTCTTATTAATCAAAGGTGAAATTTGGCAGGGCTTCACCTTAAAAAATGAGGGATATCCTTCTCACCTGAGAGGTTACAATATACATACATACATACATATATATATATATATATATATATATATATATCATGAAAGAAAAGATTTTGGCACTTTCTAGAGTAAGCAACTCATGCTATGTTGAATGCCTAAGAAAGAGGAAACTACTGAAGGGACCATGCTGTGGCAGTCACAAGTCTTGACTTTGGTGCTTAAATCATATTAAATGTCACTGCAAAAGCATGGGTCACTTTTTCTCATCCACATCAATAACTTCTTGTGCCGATGATTTTTGTGCCACCTAGACTATTCTAATTCATGTCTATGCTTGGTTGGGTGCATCCTTTGAAACATTCCAAATGTTGTCGTATGTGTACGTAGCTATATTCTATATTCTCTATTTTATCCCCTCTTTCCTTGTTATTTCTTGTCATTTTCTAGCAATTTGAGCTCTTAGGCTATTCTTTTCCCTTTTTTGGGCTCTTTTTTTAGCAGGTCACTGAGTTTATCCTCGGGTCTTATGCCCCTTTGAATTCGGTTGGGCCTGTGCTCATGAATTCTTTTAGGCAAGATGTCTAGAAGAATTCTTTCAGCTGCTTGTCCAAAATATTTCTTCTTGGCTTTTCCTCAACGACTAATGCATCTTGTTAAATTTAACGTATGTAGGCCTGTCACTATTTGAAAACCAACAGATTTTTCACTATCTTGAATTTGAAACCTGTGGGGACGTCACCAAACATTTAAACTACCAACAACTAGTTCATCATGCTAATGTTGACATCTTCAGGCCCATCATCATCTTTGGTAATTCCTTCAGCCTTTACAAAATGAACCTTCTCAAAGGGAAGGTGTCCCTTCAAAAAAGTGGAAAAGGTCCTTTTTGATCACTGGGAGCCCTCCATAAGGGTACTTGCCCTTTGGGCTCCTTTGTCTTCCCATTTCCTTCAGATAAAATGTCTGAAGGAATTCCTTTGGATATTTTGCTTGAAGGAATTCTTGCCTTCATGTCTCAGCCTTCTTTTGTGAATTTCTTCAAACAAAATGTCTGAAGGAATTCCTTTGGGCACTTTGTTTGAAGGAATTATCCTTTGGTTCTACATGGATTTTCTTCGGACAAAAAGTCTGAAGAAATCCTTTATCTTTTTTGCTTTGTCATTTTTTAGAAGGAAAACTCTGACCTTTTGGCCTTCTCTTTGATCTCTTTTCAAATTGTGTTCCCTGCCCTCCATAAGGGCACCTTGGGCCTAAAATGTCCTTCAAAGCCTGCATGAACGACCCCATTTGGCACCTTCTTACCCTACGCAAGGGCACTTTACCTTCATAGTGTTTGTAAAAGACTTGCTTTTCTTTAAAACTGGCCCATTCCTTTGCAATAAAAGGCATGTCTGAGGTAATTTTCTGAAGCGAAACAAGCCCTAGATTAACTCAAAACCTTTAGGACTCAAATCACTCAGCTATTTCATGGAATAGGCCTACGATAAAGGGAGAAAACCATGATTGCAACAAGGTGAAGGCATCAAAGACTGGCACATCAAGGAAAGAAAAGGGAGACCAAGTTTTTTGGCCTATAGGACCAAAAAATGGTCAACAATTTGGTGATTTATAGGGGAAGCATGCCTGCTATGCTAAATAAGACTGGTAGCCTCAAATTCCATTGGGCATGGAGTCAGGTTGTAGCTTGAAAAAGTTAGTAATAGGCTTCTAAAGACCTATGAACCAATAAAGCTTTACCTCAAGCAACAAGGAAAAAACAACACACAACAAAGTCTAAAAAACACTACACCTATGCGAACAACACTTAGGGAAACAAAGACAACTAAAAGCAAATTAATATGTACAAATAACTAGGTATCTTTTCCTCCCTATTGGATCAAAGGGAAAACTTCTCAAGTCTCCATGGCAAAGAAACTTATGGTGCCAGACAAGTGACTGAATAGAATGGAGACTTGGTGACTTGCCTCTCTTGCCTGCCACCTTGATTAGCTTGTATCTGAGTGGATCAGGGACAAACATGTCTCCAACATCTATGTATTCACTTTTCCCTTTGAAACCTGATTCATGCTGGTGTATTTCATCAAGAAATCAATGGCTGCTAGCTTATCATTATAAGCCTCATTTAGCTCATAGCCTCCCTGACATGCATCATGGATTTCTTGAAGAAGGGTGTCTGTTGTGATGTCCAAAATGAGATCACAAATTGCTTTCTCATCCCATAGAATGTCACCTTCTTTCTTAAGGCTCTCTTCTTTAAAGCTTTCATCCAGATGGATAGGCCTCTCCTTCTCTTGCTCAAAAACTAGAGTCTCTATTTGTTCAAAGACATGTTCTTGATCCTCCTCCAACTCGGGTCTCATGCCATGGTCATTCTCTTCATCAAAGCAACAAGGAAGTTCATCAAAAAAGGGAGGAGAGAGCTCACAATGCTTACATTCCTCATCATCCATTGTTGATAAATAAATTTTGTCAACCTCTTCTTCATATTGCTCGAACATTTGCATGTATGCCTGACCTATGTCTTCTCCATTATTGATGATGTCTTCAAAGGGGACATCCATGATGATCTCATCCTCATTCTCACTCATGATAGCCTCTTTGGTAGCTAAAAATTAGATCTTCTCTTTTTCACTTGCCTCTTTCAAAATAGGTTCCTCCTTGAGAAAGAATGGAGTGGAGGGTTGATGGACCAACTCATGTAGAAGAGGAGGCAATCCTTGAGCTAGAATTGAATGATTCTCTTCCTTCCATTTGGCCAACACTTCATCTACATCAGATGTGGCTTGATATCTCTCTTGAAGGAGTGTAGATGGGGTGTGTTCAAACATGGAATCTGCTATTTGGTCTAAACCATCCATCACACCCTGGCTGAAGAATCTCATTTTGGACTCCATCTCTATAATTTGCCTGGCTATATTCTCTTAGGAAAGCCTTTTTTGGAGATCATGAGGATCACCATGAATAGGGGCAACTTCATCATTTCCTAGGCCCTGAGCTGGTTCATGGTATTCCCTCCTCCAACTTTGAATCTTGACATCATGTTGAAAGACTTGAGGAGGTTAAGGAAGACTAGGAAGAGATTGTTGATGCACAGGAAGAATTTCTTAAAGAGGGACATGCTATTTTTTGAAAGGCATAGAATGATTCCATTCAAAGGAGGATTCATAAATATAAGGTATTGAGAAGGTTCATTTCCATGGGAGGTTGCTCTAATGCCCTTTGATGCTAAAAAGCTAGGTGTAAGGGATTAAGAGTAGGAGTGGTTATTGTATCAGATGAGCTAGAGTGAGCAAGTGTTATTTGGTAGAAAGGATTTGGTGCACAAGAGGGGAATTTATTTAGAATAGGAGGGGGATGCTTTAAAATGGGAGAAGACACATAAGGCTAATTGCCTTGAAATAATGAACTCTCCCATTTTGCTACTTCTTCCTTTATGGATTGCAAACCCTGAGCTTCCCTAAACAAGCACTCCTCTTTGTACATAAGCTCTTGCTGATATCTATTCTACTCCTCTAATCTATTTATCTCTATCACTTGCTTCTTAAATTCTAGCATTAGTTCCTTTACACTAGGTGAAAGGCAACTAGTAGAGCTGCTTGAGGTGATGCCATGAACAACCTAAGCTTGATCAAAGTTATATGAAGGAAAATAAGGTCCATGCTGCTGAGCAATGGAATTATACATACCAAAATGTGATTTCTTGATGGCACAAGGACTACTTACTGATTCAACTCAGAGTCACCATTGGTGTTGGTTGAAATGCCTCTAAAGGCTGATTATTTGAAGAACACACCAAAAAATCCTTCAACTCCTTGGACAAACTGTCCCACCAGGCGTGCTAAAAATTGTTGACACTATGGATTGCACCCTTGAAAGAATACTAAGCTTCTCTCTTCCACGCAACACAATAGAGAATCTTCTCTTGCTATGGGTTTGGTAGAACTTAGGGGAGAATCTCTAGATAAGGGCTAGCTCCCTTTGATGCATCTCTAAAGTTTTTTACTACTACTGCTAACAATGGGGGGGGGGTGAAAAGGGAGAAAGATACAACCAAAATAAAAACTAATCTAAGTGGTGATACACCAAATGATTTTGATCTACTCAAATATTCACACTTAAAACCAAAAGGGGGAAAACATACACTTTATATAGAAAAAGACCAGACTATAGGAGTATTTTAATAGGGGGCTTAATGGAGACACAAAGAAAAGGAACTTACCACAGGCACTATAGAAAACACACTATCTGATAGCTACTCTTCTATCTCTGTGCTCCAGATGAAGCACTTCTAGTTAACCTACAAAAAGAGATTTGGCTACACTAGGTATGTTGGTGTCAATCTTGTGAAAGCATCAAGCTAAAATGACTGAACACAAAATTGATACACAAACACACTCAAAAGCATAACCAATCAGATATAGGTAAAACACATTCTTATTGATCAAAGGTGAAATTTGGTAGGACTTCACCTTATAAAATGAGAGATATCCTTCTCAACTAAGAGGTTACAATATATATATCATGAAGGAAAATACTTTGGTGCTTTCTAGAATAAGTGACCCATGCTACGTTGAATGCCTAGGAAAAAGGAAACTGCTGAAGGGACCATGCTGTGACAGTCGTAAGTCTTGACTTTTATGCTTAAATCATATTAAGTGTCATTGCAAAACCATGGGTCAATTTTTCTCATCCACAATAATAACTTATTGTGCTGACACTTTTTGTGCCACCTAGACTGTTCTAATTTGTGTCTGTGCTTAGCTGGGTGCATCCTTTGGAACATTCCAAATGTTGTCATATGTGTGCACAACCGTGTTTTGGATTCTCTATTTTGTCCCCTCTTTCCTTGCTATTTCTTGTCACTTTCTAGGAATTTGAGATCTTGGGCTATTCTTTTCCCTTTTTTGAGCTCCTTTTCTAGCGGGTCATTGAGTTTATCCTTGGGTCTTATGCCCCTTTGAATTCCATCGAGCCTATACTCATGAATTCTTTCAGGTAAGATGTTTGAAAGAATTCTTTTGACCGCTTGTCTGAAAGAGTTCATCTTGGATTTTCCTCAATGGCTAATGCATCCCATTAAATTTGACATCTACGGGCCTATCACTATTCAAAAACCAAAGGCTATTTCACTGTCTCAAATTTGACGCCCACGGGGATGTCACTAGATGTTTAAATTGATAACGGCTAGTTCATCATGCTAAAGTTGACGTCTTTGGGCCCATCATCATATTTGGTAATCCCTTTAGCCTTTACAAAATGAACCTTCCCAAAGGAAAGGTGTCCCTTCAGAAAAGTGGAAAAGGTCCTTTTTGATCACTAGGAGCCCTCCGCAAAGGTACTTGCCCTTCAGGATCCTTTGTTTTCCCATTTATTTTAGACAAAATTTTTGAAGGAATTCCTTCAAATGTTTTGTCCGAAGGAAATCTTTCCTTCATATCTCAGCCTTCCTTTGTGAATTTATTCAGTCAAAATGTTGAAAGGAATTCTTTTGGGTACTTTGTCCGAAGGAATTCACCTTTGGTTCTACATGGATTTTCTTCGGACATAAAGTCTGAAGAAATCCTTTGTATTTTTGCTTTGTCATTTTTTCGAAGGAAAACTCTGCCCTTTCGGCCTTCTCTTTGATCTCTTTTCAAATTGTGTTCCCTACCCTTTGCAAGGGCATCTTGGGCCTAAAATGTCCTTCAAAGCTTGCTTGAACAGCCCCATTTGGCACCTTCCTGCCCTCCACAAGGGCACTTGACCTTTAGAGTGTTTGTAAAAGACTTGCATTTCTTTAAAACTAGCCCATTCCTTTGTAATAAAAGGCATTCTCGAGGTAATTTTTTGAAGTGAACAAGCCCTAGATCAACCTGAAACCTTCAAGACTCAAATCACTCCGCTCTTTCATGGAACAGGCCTATGACAAAGGGAAAAAACCATGATTTCAGCAAGGTGAAGGCATCAAAGACTGGGACAGCAAGGAAAGAAAAGGGAGATCAATTTTTTTGGCCTACAGGACCAAAAAATGGTCGACAATTAGGATAAAGCATGAGATGTTAGTCCCTCTTAGACTAGGCTACAGTGAGAAGAAACATCTTCTTCAAAATTTTATTTGAAGATTTAGCTTGCCCATTTCCTTGGGGGTAATGGGTAGAGGAGCAATTGAGCTTGAAACTAAAGCATTCAGTGAGCTCACACATCTTGGGGCTTTGAAAGCCCAAACCATTATTGACCATGATCACCATGGGAACCTTAAACCTTCAAATAAGCTGATTCATGACAAACTTAGCAACGGTCTTCCCACAAATGTCACTAAGGGGCATGGTCTCAACCCACTTCATGAAATAGTCAATTGCAGTGATTAACCAATGATGGCCATCAGAAGACGTTGGTTTGAACTCTCTGATAAAGTTGAAAGCCCATATGGAGAAAGGACAAAGTGTGGAGATAGGGTGTAAGAGGATTCTTGGGGCATTGATGGCATCCCTAGTGATTTGGCACATCTTTCACTTTTTAGCATATTAGATGACATCTTTAACAAGAATGGGCCAATAGTAGTCCATCCTAATAATACGTTGAGTGGTGGCCTGACCACTTGGTTGACCACCACAAATGCTCCCATGGGATTCCTCTAGCATGAGAAGAACATCCTCAGGGGTGAGGCACTACATCAACATGCCATCAAGACCATGCTTGAATAATATACCACCAATAATGACATAATGAATGGCCAACTTATATATTTGATAACATTCCTAAGAAGGAGCGTTGGTGGGATAAGCTTGGTCAATGAGGTAACATACAATGTCCTGATACCAATCACACTCAAAGACCTCAATGTATTTGATCGAATAGACAATATCATCTAGAAAGGCATCATCAACCAACTTCATGTTTGGATTGGGTAATGGGAAATCATCAAGCTTAATGGCCATGGCCAAGATTTTGGTGGATTTTTGGTTGATGATGCAAGGTCAAACTCTTAAAGAAGCATGATCCACCTCATAGTCCTTCCAATAAGGTGTGTCTTTTTGAGCAAGTGCCAAAGTGGTTGGATTAGACAATCACATTGGTAGTTTGACCCAATATAGAATGTCTCAACTTCTTCATGTCAAAGATGAGGGAGAGGCACCACCATTCAATTAGAGATTAGTTGAGCTCAAGGCCAACTAGTGCATGAAAGATATAGTAAATAGATCTTTCTCTACCAGTGTCATCCTTTTGACACAACATGCCTTTAATGGAAAGATTAGTGATAGAGGTGTACAAGATAAACTCATACCCCTCAATATGTGCCATTAGGATGGGAGTATTATGAAGCATGCACTTCAATTCCTCAAAAGCCACCTGGACTTGAGTGGACCATAAGAACGATGTGTTCTTGTAGAGGAGACGTGTGAGGGTTATGGAATTGTGAGCATACTCCTCAAGAAAACATCTAAGGAAGTTGAGTTTTCCAAGAAAAGATTACAACTAAATAAGATTACGTGGAGGAGGCATCTCAAGGATCGTCTTAATATTCTCAAGATCCACTTTAATGCCCCTTTGTGAAATAAGGAAGCCAATAAGCTTTATAGTGGAAACATAAAAAATGTACTTATTGGGGTTGAGACTAATGTGATACTCTTAAATACATTCAAATATGATTTTTAGGTCTCACATATGCTCATCTTGATTATGAGATTTTTCATGGATATCATTGAAATAACACGCAAAAATCTTATGGATGAGGTCATGAAAAATGTGGGTCATGGCACATTTATGCATAGCCCCAATATTATTAAGACAAAAAGGCAGGATGATATATCATAAGGTACCCTATGGGGTAGTGAGTGTCATCTTGTACTGATCTTTAGGCACAATCCAGATCTGATTATACCTAGAGAACCCATCTATGAGGGACATGATCTCAAAACCAACACTAAAATCAACAATCTAGTCGATCAAAGGAGTTAAAAATTATTCCTTTGGGCAAGCCATATTGAGATCCTAGAAGTTGATGCAAATCCTAATTACTCCATTCTTCTTAAAAATAAGAAAAATGTTGGAAACCCATTGGGGGTAATCAACAACCTGAATGAAACTAACTTGGATGAACTTTTCAATCTTAGCCTTGACTAAGAGACTTTTGCTACCATTGATTGTTACTTATGGAAAATAGGGTGGGATCTATTATTCATAATGAGGTTATGGATAATTATTTTGTAATCCATTCCCTTCATATTAGTGTATTCCTAAGTGAATACATCCAAAAATTCATGCAAGAAGGTGATCAAGACATCCCATTCCTCAGGAGTAAAGCTAACGCTAATCTTGACAATCTTGGGCCTTGCTAAAGTGCCAAGGTTGACATACATGGATCCTTCAACATCTATAGAATTTCCTTCCTCAAAACACTCTTGAGTGGGAGGGAGTGATTGGTCTAACACCTTAGGTTCAACTGGGAGGACATTCATGGAGGGAATGCCTAGAGTTAGACATTCAATGAGAGATATCTCCAAACCAAGGTGATCAAGGGGATAGTGGTACTTATGATAAGCCCATATAATCTTGGTATAATAATTTCTCTCCTTGAATAAGTTGCATGCCATAACATGAATGAAACAACACTCAAGATTAGACAAAGCTACTCTGGCGATGTCAACAAGAGACACATTGAGAGAGCCTATACTCTTATGGGAAAAGCATGATAAAAGGGGGAGCTTGACATTTATAGAGACATTTTGAAAAAGGTCTCTAAAAAGAGATGGGTTGGCTTGATGTCATGGAGTGGAAGAGGGAGTCAACTGATGCATGTTAGACTTTGAAGGGATGAACGCAGATTGGTACTCAGTCGGATCACAACGCTCATCGTTGAGAAAATGAGATTCAACCACAAAAGGTATGTGGGCACCCATATAATGCCATAAAGAGATATCCAAAGTCTTAATTGAGGGATTTGTCTTTATGTAAAGCAATGTCCAGGGATTTGGATTAGCCTCTTCATGAATGAACAACACCATGCAAAATATGGCCAATGTGATGGCCTGCATGGTGGTGGTTCTGGGATGACCAAGAATCATGTTATATGAAAGATCAAGGTCTAACACACAAAACTTTATTTATACCACCTTAGGACTAAAATTGATGTAGATATTCACATTCCCCACTAACATAATTGTGTCATTATTGAAACCAACACACCTATGGCAAGAATCAAAAAGCTTCTTTTGACTAATCCTAAGCTTATCGAATACGTGCAAAGGCATGATATTCAAGGTGGTTATTTCATCGTTAATGCATCACTTAACATGAAAATCATCAATAAAAGTCTTGATGTAGAGAGGGAATTTAGCCCTCTTTGCCATAATTCAGGCATCTAGCAAGGAGGTTGGGTTGAAAGATAGAACAGGGTGGATAAGATGCTCAGGTGTATTAGAGTTAAACAACACTCCAATGTCATCCCATAATATATCTTCATGAGAGAGATTGAGCTCATCAAAGATGAGTCCCTTTTTCTCAAGACAAAGGCAGCGTAGGTCTTAAATGGAGATCCTAATTAAGAGGTCATGTAACTCCTCTATGATGGAGTAAGGATGATATCTATCTTGGGGAGGGAAATTATGTTGAAAGTCAAACCTGACTTTGGGATTCCTTACCCTTGTGTGCTGGATGGGAGACCCAACACCACTAGTCTCTCTAGCAGGGTTGGTTACCTGACCCATGTGCATGACCCACGTACATATTGACAAAACACTTATAACCAGTAGGAGTGATGTCAATAGCAATAATGACTTTACCACTCTCACACTTGGCTTTCCCTCTCAGGTCAACCTAAGAAGAGGAGTTAGAAGAGGGGGAATATCAATAAGGATAACGTGGGTCCTTAGCCTTTGATTTCTTCTTTTTATTTTTCTTCTTCTCCTTATTGTGGTTGATAGAGGTTCCTTGAAGACATCTAGCTTATGGTTGGGTTTTGCAAGAGGAGAACTTTGGGACTGAGGCAAGGCTTGCCCACTAGACTTTTGGGTAGCATAATTAGCATCATCATGCCCCCTCATCTGATGGAAATATAAAAATTTGGAGGGGTTATAAGGAAACACCATCTATTGATTTGTTAAACCAATTAAAAAACCTTCTTGTCAGTTGGTTTCTTGCTCATGACATTTACCTCGTGGCTTTATTTCTTGTCTTTCTTCTCAAAAGGAGAATCAGTGACA
This sequence comes from Torreya grandis, assembly GCA_037957365.1. Taxonomy (NCBI): domain Eukaryota; kingdom Viridiplantae; phylum Streptophyta; class Pinopsida; order Cupressales; family Taxaceae; genus Torreya; species Torreya grandis. The sequence continues at coordinate 4,388,813 of JARHVA010000170.1, read as the reverse complement.
CTATTATCAATGGCATTGCGGTTACGATCACATGATGATGATGACATTTAGGAAGGTATAGGCTACATGCCTACATGCACCTCAAAAACATTGATATTTATACACTCATTAATAACCTCATCATAAGAGGTGGGTTCATGCTTGAGGACATCAAGGTGAACCTCTTGCCTTAATGCTTGCATTAACATATCATAAAGCTGGTCATTTGAGAACCTAGTTTTGCACATATGAATAGCTACACACCATATATGCATAAAATTAAAGTTCAACTCACCTTTGGCCTACACCATAGAGTTGAGTGACTAGATGTTGAGGTTAAAAGGTTTAGAAATACTAAAATATTGGAGGAAATCATTCAGAAGGAGTTGAAAACTAGAAAGAGAATCTGAAGATAGATTCTAAAATTAGATAAGAGCTTCAGCTCATAGAGAACGAGTGAAGAGCTTCAACAACATGCCTTCATCTTGTTCCCAATCCATACATACCATCATGAATGTCATAATATGCTACATAGGACTGGAGTCCTGAGTCCCATTAAACTTTGGCAATTTAGGGATAGGAGTAAGAAGGGGAATAACACTCACCCAAGGGGCTAGAGGATTCCAATGGAGATCATCATAGGCACAATTGATATCTAGTTGGTGATGAGCTCCAGGAGGGGGATTGTGATGGTAGTGATGTTTCCTATGACCATAGGCATCATCATAACCATGATCATAGAGAGTGTGATGTTGACGTGGATCCTGATAAGAAGGTCAATCATAATGGAAATCAACTTTACCATGAGGTGGGGAATGACCATCAGAAGTGTGACAGTCCTCACAGGAATGATGGGAAGAAATAACATACTCAAAGAAGTGGTTATGATGACCAAAATCTCCTTGATGCTAGTTACATGCCATCAAATGAGGGTCAACCAATGGATGTTGATGCTCTTGATATGCATCCTATGGATCTCTAGTCTGCAAGTGGTAATTGAAATCAACATGCTCTTCAAAGACTCTAAAGGAAGGACTAAGAAGATGGTAAGAACCCTCATGATGAATATACCTTCTCGAGTGGGAATACTTATAAACTAGAACATGGATGTGTGGTTATTCTTTCTAGAGAGTCTCTTGTCAAGAGAGAGGTAGGGAACTCGCATGAGAATTGGTCAAAGCACTCAACACTAAATAGGTATGACCTCTGTCTCCAAAGGATACACACCATCAACTCCTAGGGGGATAAGGATACACTTCATTCAATTAAAGACATAAAATAATAATCAATTATTGTACACAACTCATCAGGTTCTAATCAGGCAAGAGGATCCTCATCACCTCGAATGGGTGAGTGAGTTGTGGCATGATGATGAGCAAAAAAATCCTTAGATGAATGAAGTTTGGATTGGTGAAAGGGAGATCAAGTCCATTGGTTATAGTCCTATCGATATTGTTCCTTTTTGAATGCGAGAGGGTACAAACTACCATGCTAGGTTGAGGGAAGCTCTTGGGTCCTATGGTGTCTATAACATTCTATTGTAGTCATGGCTTGTTCATGAGTTAACTCAGGGGTCAGACCCTGAATCTAATGGGAATAACATTCTAATGGTGGGAGACTAGCCATGGATGCAAAAAAATAAGAGAAACATAGAAGACAACAAAAAAGGAAAACTAAAGGAGAACTAACAAGGAGAATAACACAATACCAAAGTAGAATACAACAACCAAGATAAGAGCTTAAACACAGCTAAAAGCAAAGCCTAGTGGGTAACAGATGGGAGTTAGCTAAGAGAGCTCTAAACAAGATAAAACTAACATGAAATTGTATGTGAGGTCCCACCAAGTGTGCCATAATGTAGCTCTAGGAATTCGAATGGAACTACTAGTTTTTGGTAGTGTGCTAAAGCAAACCACTAAGAGGCTAAAAGGCTCAGGGGTTTATGGGCTATAGGAGATCTATAGTGACTATCCAATTTTCTGGCTTACACCAAGCTATATACAGACTTACAAACCATATTGGGGTTAGCATGAATAAATTCAAAAAGTACAAAATCTCCTCTAATGGATCGAACCACACTAAAACAAGTGGCTAAAATTATACTATGGATTGCACAAATAAAATAGAAGCAACGATACTGAATGAAATGAAATAGAAAATGAAATGTAAATCTAGCAACTAAGGCACTTTGAGGCCAAATGAAGGACATTTTAGGAAACAAATATGTTTTCAAGAAAGGGTTCAAGAGCATGCTTATCTTATATTTGAGCTATATTTCAATGCAATGCTACTATTTTCTAATAATGCAATACTTCTATTTTTAACAAGAGAGGGATAGAAGGTTTGAACAAGTTTTCTAGTTTTTCTACTATGCAATGAAGAAAGCTTCCAAAGAGAACAATGACATAAAATAAAGGAATATTTCAAGAAATGAAAGTACTCTTTAATCATGTACAAATACAAAAAACTTCAAAAACTATTCTAAGCAATATAACAAAGAACTAGTTTTTTTAAAACAAAATAAACCCTAGCATGTATACTATGGCAAATAAGTAAAGAGTATCACTTTGAAAATCAAAGTGACCTCATATCAAACTCAAAGAGATGTGTATACTTTTTACCAACCGATTATCCAAGCTAGGAGGCAAGAGAGGAAGAAGATTAGGTTGTGTGTAAGCTAAGTCTAGACCAAGAGCCAAAAGTTGTGGAAGAGATGAAGGAGAAACCACCAATCTATGAGAGATAAGGTAAGGGGCATAAGTGATAGGTGCAATGGAGTCTTGAAGAGGCAAGGAGAAATACACAAGCTTTAGGAACACTATCAATAGTAGAGAGAATCACCAAATGGAAGCAATAACAAAGTAGGGCATCCCTTTTCACAAGGAAAGCAATTATGCCAAGCAAGAATCAAGAGAGATTCAGGGAGGTAGCCAAGATTTCAATGTGAGATTATAAATGGAGATGATCATAGTAGAGATGCAACAAAAGTTTAGTAAGAGTGAATAGAGAGTGTGAATGAATGTCAAAACATGCCTATATCCAACCCTAATCCCTCAACAAGTCAAAAAACTAGCCGTTTCTGACCGTTTTGAACCAAACCCATCACTTTTCATGTGTTTTTCCTAGGTTACAACCTAGGCCATGAATTTTGTGAAGGAAACATGTAGCCTAGGCCATGGGGTTCTTTCTTAATCCATAGCCTAGGTCAAATAAGGCCTAAGCAGGTTAAAGAGCTCTTGAAAAGGTCTTGGTGGGTCCCTAGAGAGCCCTTTTGGCATGAGAAAGTTTTGGAATGGTTAGAGGAGGGGAATAATGCATGAGAGAGGTCCAATCAAGTCGCCTTTGACTCTAATCATGATAAATAAGGTTGGTAATCTGCACGTGAGCTGATGTGTAATCATAGGGAGGAGTAGGGTCACGAGAAGTATGATTATAAAAGGATTCCTTCTACTAGAATGATGCATCCACTATAACATTTGAGCAATTTAAAGTAACTATGCGCACCACCTCGACTTTGGCTACTCTAGAATTCTCAAAGATGTTCATTATTGAATGTGATGCTTTCAAATCAAGGTTGGGAGTAGTACTAATGCAAGAAGGAAGACCCCTTGCATTTGAGAGTCATTAGTTCAAAGGTAAGAATCTACAAAAACTTGTATATGAGAAAGAAATGATGACTATTATTCATGCAGTCAAATAATGGAGGCCCTATCTAATAGATAGACACTTTAAGGTGAAAACAGATCTTGATAGTCTCAAATATTTTATGGATCAAAGATTATCATCTAAGAAACAATATAAGTGGGTAATAAAAATGTTGGGTTATGATATTAAAATAATACAAAATAAAGGTAAAGATAATGTAGTAGTAGATGCACCATCTAGATAGGATACATCTATAAAAGCATTACTTTGTATAATGTCCATGTTGCAGGCAGATTGGGTGGATGAAGCTAGGTTAGAGTGGGAACAAGATAGGGATACAAGGGTTTTGATTTAAAATATCTAGCAAGGTTCTATATCTTATAACAAATTTTAATGGAAAGGTAATGCCCTATGGTATAAGGATATGTTATACTTGTGTAAAGATTCAGAGTTGAAGCATAAGATTCTTGCAGAGTTGTATGCATCTCCAATTGGGGGACACTCTGGGTTTTTGAGAACTTATCATAGAATCAAGTGAGAATTATTTTTGGAAGGACTCAAAGGAGATGTATAAAATTTTATCACTGAATTTTTGATATGCCAACAAAACTTAGGTGAGACAGTTAAGACCCCAGGTATGTTACAACCTTTAGCAATTCCTAGTCAAAGGTGGGAGGAGGTTTCCATGGTTTCATCACAGGGTTATCTTGTTCCAAAGGTAAGAATGTTATCTTGGTAATTTTGGATAGGCTTATAAAATATGGTCATTTTTTTCCCCTCTCACACCCATTTACAACAAGTATAATAGCAGTTATTTTTTTGGAGGCAATTCTAAAATTACATGGAACCCCAAAAATAATTGTAAGTGATCATGATCCTATTTTCACTAATAATTTTTGGACTAAACTATTTTCCTATTTGGGTACTTAACTAGATCATAACTCATCTTACCACCCTTAATCTGATGGACAAACATAAGTGGTCAATAAATGTTTAGTGGGGTATCTTCATTGTTTTGTATCAGATAAGAAGGAATGTTGGGTTAAATGGCTACCACTTGCAGAATGGTGGTACAACACATATTTCCATAACTTTTCTAAAATGTCCCCATTTATAACACTATATGGTTACCATCCACCTTCCATCGCTTCTTCCTTAAGGGTTCAAACCAAGTTTTGAGATGTGGAGGATCACATTCAACATCAACAAGAGGTTTTGGCTAGTTTGAGAGACAATTTGGCCTTGGCACAAAACAGGATGAAACAACAAATAAATCAACACCGTAGTGAGTGATATTTTGACATGGGTGATTGGTCTTTGAATGTTTTCAACCTTATAAGCAAATGTCCTTGAAGCAAGATAAAAAGGACAACAAACTTGATCCTAAGTATTATGGCCCTTATCAGGTTCTAAAAGAAATTAGAAGTGTGGCTTACAAGCTAGAGTTGCCTAATTCATCTCGCATACACTGAATATTTCATCTTTCCTACTTAAGAAGGTCATTTCACAATAAGTTTTGGCCTAGACAGAGTTACCAAAACTAGATGAATAAGGAAGAGTCATTTTGGAACCAAAGAAGATCCTAAAAACATGTACTAAGAGGTTAAGAACCAAAGATATTAAGGAATATTTGATCAAGTCAAAGAACCTGAGCAGTGAGGATGCAACTTGGGAGGGTGAAGATTTTTTTGCAACAACATCCAAAGTTGTTCAATGTCAAGGACAAAATTGGTTTGAAGGGGAAGGGCATGCTACACCCCTAACCTATAACATGTATTAGGATAGGAATAACCGACTTGTGGCTTACTTGTCCTTTGTTGATATTATTTCACATTTCTCTATGCATTCATTTGGTTAGTAGGTTGACCTATGGAGTAACCATGTCCCAGGTAGACTATAATTAGGAGGTCATGGGTAGTTATTTATCATCAATCTCTATGATTTTTTCTCTTATTGAATCTTGTGGAAGTTTCCCCCTTGAAATGGCTTGTCTTTTATTCATATATTCTACTATATTTTAGTCATATTGTGATAAATTGTTATTATTCTACTTTATTGTTGAAGTAATTTCATTACATATGCTACTTTGTATTAAGAGTATTCTTATCTCATGAAGAATCACACTTTGGCTAGATAGTACCACTTCCTAAGGGAAGGAAGCTTGTAAAATGTAAATAAGTATACACAACCAAATATGTAACATATGGTTTAATAGACAAATACAAAGCATGCCTAATATCAAATGGATTTTCATAGGTTGAAGGGGTAGAATACCTAAAACCTTTGCTACCATTGCTAATATGGATTCAATTTGGCTTATACTCTCCCTTGCTGCAACACACCATTTGTCAGTTTACTAGATGGATGTAAAAAATGCCTTTTTGAATGGTTATCTACATAAGGACATCTATATAAAGTGGCCTCCAGGTTTTATGCAGGACTCTTTACTTGTATACAAACTATGTTATTCTTTTTATGGACTCAATCAAGCTCTACATGCTTGGTACGAGAAGATGGATTCTTTTTTGCTCACTCCTTATTTCTCTTGATATCACTCCAAACTGAATGTATATATCCAAATGCATGGGGATCACATTCTAATACTTATTCTATGTGGACATGATCTTATTCTGACTGGTAATCCCAACCCCATGATTGATGATATTAAACTTAAGATAATGAGGCAATTTGATATGATATACTTATAAATTTTACACTACTTTCTCAGACTTCAAATTCATTAGTCATTTGATGGGATTTCTCTTGGACAACAAATGTATGTCATAGATATGTTTCACTGGTTTGATATGGTTGACTATAAGCCAACCCCTTTTCCATTTTAGTTAGGTGTTGTATTAAATACTAATTTTTAGACTCCTATAGTTGATCCCACTTTTCATAGGTAACTTGTAGGTAGTCTTTTATACTTGAATCACACTAACCTTAACATCACCTTTTTATTAGCCTTGTATTTTGATTCTCACAAGATCCCCATGAGAGTTATTGGAAAATGACTTAGGTGTTTTTTGGGGTATATTAAGGCTACTACTCACTTTGGGATACAATACACACCATAAGGCACTTTAGAGATTGTAGGTTACACTAATTCATATTAGGTTAGAGATGTTAGTACCCAAAAATATACGTGTAGTTTTGTTTACACCCTTGATTGAGGTCCAGTTGCATAGGGATGTAAAAAGTAGACATCCATTACCTTGTCATTTACTGAGGTTGAATACTAGGGAGTTGTTGAAGCCAGTTAGAAGGCTCTATGGCTATGTTAGTTGTTTGATGAGTTTGATTTTCCACCACACAACCCTAATACACTTTAGTGTTTCAACCAAAGTGCTATTTTTATTTCTTGTAATCTTGTTAAGAACTAGTGCATAAACTAGATTGAGATACATATGCACTTTATTTGATAACTTATTCAGGATGGAGTCGTTTCTTTAGAGTTGATGCCTACAACTGAACATGTTGACACCATATTCACCGAACCCTTGGGCATACCTAATTATATTTAGTTGTGAGTATTGCTTGGGCCGAAGCAAGTTGTCTTTAGGGGGACTTAGGGTGAAGTCTTTCCTTCCTTCTTCTCTCTTATCTTTTTTTGATTATACATGGGTACCTAACATGGCCTAATAGCTGGGACCCATCTTTTGTTCCTCCCTAATTATTGACTTACATGAGGGTATTAGAGTATTAGACTAGAATTTAGTAGTTCTAAGATTTAAATAGGAACTATCTAATAACAAGGGTCACATAGTTGTTAGTCCCTATCTATATTGTGTTAATTATAGGAAGCTAAGATATTTTGGAGGCTAAGTTATAGGTTAATATAATAATGAGGGTTGCATATTATAAAGAACAATAATTGACCAAATAGATATGGGTGAGTTGGTAAAGGGGCTCGGTTGTTTCTAGGCCCACCTAGGTTAAAATCTTGTTGAGGCATGTGAGGTTCATTGTGGCTATTGGTGATATTCTAAAGGCTAGTTGTGGCCATTGGTGGTATTCTCTTAGGGACTGGGCCCCTGTTTGTGTCTCGAACTGGTTGTAGCTTCGGTTAAAAGTGAGTATCGATATAAAAAGAGAGAAATAACTGATATTAATGAGTATTATTATGTATTAATTATTAAAATAATTAATTTATATGCAGTTGCAATATATAAAGGCAAAACAAAGAAGGGAGAAAACAATTGAACAAAACTTAGAAATCAGGTTTTAGTTTTTGACACTTGACTAGGAAAAACATCTTCTCCCAACACTTGTCAAAAGCACATCTGACAGTGTAAGACGTGATCCTGACACACTTAAGGTCAATTTTAGATTTGATAAAAAAATTCATAATGAAGTTTCTGATAGGTATGTCAATATATTTCTAACTTCAAGTTTATAGAAAAAATATTTGACAATAATTAATTCCAAATATACTTGTCATCTCTGTATTTATCTTCCTAATATGTAATTTTTTTGGGGCATTACAATAAGTTGTGGGGATAAACATTAGAGATTATAAAGTTTAGGACTAATGAAGGAGCTCAATATTCATAGGTAAATGATGGGACAATATACATTTTAATTTTTTGCCATGTTAATGACTAAGACCATATACATCTTGTAGACACATGATTTTAATCACTAAGTTATTGACAATATTTAAACTTGACGTCCTTACCCTTCTTTTCCAATTTACCATTCTATTAATTTACAATCTATAAAGAGAATTTAGTATTCTATAAATTGTCTTGCGACTACTCAAAATATCATTCAAACATACCTATCTACTTACAAACTCTTATTAGACCCATTTCAACACTCTTTGTCCTTCTTGGATAAGCTTGTGCTAGGACGGATTGGGATGCAATACGATGTTGTCCACTAGTGTGACCTTATCCCCCATGCCCCAATGTTAACCTTTTAAATTTGAGTAATTTCATCTTACCCTTCCCATGATTTTAACAAGGTCAATTTTAACATAAATATTCAAAATATTCCTTTATATAAGTACATCAAGGCCTCTAAAAGCATATATTACAAACACTTGGAAAATACTACTTCACATTGAAAAAAAGAGCACTGTTTATTCCAATTCTAATTCTGAAAGATTATAATAGTCATAGGACAAGTTTGAATAATTTTTTTTATAGGTTAAGAACATTAATTTTCAAGTAATCAAAACAATATATGTAGTTGTATTCATATAATAAAGTCAAAATTCACACACTCACTTTAGGAGGAAGAACTACATTGACCTGAGGCTCATTTGGGATATGTAGGTATTACTCAGATTATGCATGTAGCTTGAATATTACCCATGTAGAATTTTATATCTATTGTGTTTATTATGCATGAACTAGATGTTATGTTTTTACAAGTCTTTCCTATAGAAAATCATGACATAAAAAATCACAAACACTTATAGATAACTGCATGTGCCTAGATCAAAAAATTAGTTGTACAATCAACTAGAACACGACCATAGTCAACAAACAAGGCCACAATGTGCCTTTGTCCTCCTAATATGACCTTTCCCTATTAAAGTTCAAATTCTTATTTCTAGATGTGACATAGTTCATAGATATTTTTAGGTAATTTCCAGTCATAGTTAACCTGCACAATCAACATAAAATCAATGAGGGAGGTTTGCACACTTGTTTGTAAATGTACTATTTTTAGCTCATTTCCATTTTTTTAAATTTTGTATTTTACTTCCATATTAGTATATTTATTTTATTTCAATTTCCATAGTTTACATCTATTTATGTGATTCATTTCAATTCAAAATAGGCTAAAACATTTTAGTGAACCTATACTTTTGTTTTAAGAATGTTGTTTGATTTTTTATGTGGTCTAGGGTTTCAACTAAATTTTTGATTTCACAAAACTCAAAGTTTATTGATTATTTACACAATAATTTTTTGAAACTTATTTTCTATTTACTTGTGATTATCTTTAGAAACTATGTTCTAATAATTTAAAAACTACTTAGTAATTATCATTATACGCTACGCAATGATCTATTTTATACACATCATAGTGTGAAGGGTTTATCTCAATACTCATTGTCATTTTATAACACTAAACACATAGTTTAGTTTCCATGTACCTGACATGATATATCAAAAACACCTAGTGTCCCTTGTTTATACCATAGAAAGCCTCTTTTAGACATTTGATTTGTGGTGAAATTGAGAGAAACATATCACCCATGGAACATACTCTCATCGTACCCTTGATAACAGGGTTAGTTAGCTAAAGTCATGGTTTTACATCTATATTTAGTGCTCTAAAACATTAGGTTGACACTAATCAAAGAATGAGCAAGTATATTTGAGAGCTCATATAATCATTCAAACCTTTGTCTAGATCACCCTTGATACCTTGATTTTGATTGTATTGTATTCATAGTAATTCGAATCTCTTTTTTATATTTGTATTATATTTATAATGGGATCAATGAATGAATGTTTCTTTTATATGGTACATAGGATTACACAATTTATTGTAAAATTTTGTTACTTTCTAAGAGGATTTTCATTACATATGTACATGGTTAAAATTCAATGATATTAAAAAAGATACCTTAGAGAAATCACAATTACATTATACTTCATATTGCTATAATATTTCTGAATTACCTCCCATAATTAATAAATGCCAAAGAGCATGTATGCAATTTTTTGTTATTAATAAACCTCAAAATGTTCATGTTGTTAATATTCAATGAGGTAAAGTTCCTTGTGTTCCTCCACCCTTAGCTTTCCCCCCCTCCACCCCTTCCATTGGGAAAAATACCTCAATCTAAGGGATTTGACATCCTAGACCAATTAAATAATACTAATGACAAGATTTCATTATTAGAGCTCTTACAAATAATGTCAATATACAAAGATATCTTATATGAGGCATTAAATAATACACTCTTACCTAATAATGTTGAACTTCCTTATGTATCTTTTATTATTGATACCATTTTATGGACAAAATAAAGTATTTCCTTTGAAAAGGAAGATCTTCCCCCAAAAAATATTATTGATCAACACGTACCCTTGTATATTCAAGTCTTTTTATAAAATAAGGTGGTCAAAAGATACTTATCAATAATGGATTAGGATTGAACATTTGTAACATCTCTTTCTTAAATTTACTTGGTATAAAAACAAAAGATATAACTCATTAAAATATGAACATTTGTGGCTTTGACAACATTCCACATCAAGTACTTAGGAAAATAACATTGAATATTACTCTGGGCCCATGCTCTCTTGCTACTATTTGTCAAGTTATGCCTAATGATCTTAATTATAATATTTTATTAGGCCAACCTTGTATTCATGACATTAATGTCATTCCTTTTACATGGCATACATGTCTTAAGTTTAGTTATCAAGGTTATATACATATATACATACATACATATATATGTATATGTGTGTGTGTGTACACACATATATGTATGTATGTGTGTACATAGATACATACATACATATATGTCTATATACATGTGTCCTTTAGATCAAGGTCCCTTCAAATATATATATATATATATATATATATATATATATATATATATATATATATATATATATATATATATATATATATATATATATATATATATATATATATGACACATACACACATATACGTATACATATACATACACACACATGTATATGTATATATATGTATGTATGCATTACACACACACACACACACACACACACACACACACACACACACACACACACACACACATATACATACATATATACACAAACACACATGTCTTTTAGACCAAGTTCCCTTCAAATATTGTGCAATGATCCATCCTACGAATACTTATGTTCCATATATACAACCTTATCCCATCAAGGTATTGTCATCTACTTCACCTATTGATTCACATTCATTAGTACCACATTTTAATGACTCATCAATCTATTTTAACCAATATAGTTTTGGATTTATATACTTACAAAATTACAACTACAACATTAAACAATGGTTGGAAAAACATGTTCAAGGTATTGTCTATCTTATTACTACTACTAGTGAGGGCAAAATAAGTCTTGGGTATAATGATAAGTCTACCTCCCCCCAAGTTCATACTTGTTGTACATACACGCTTCAAGCATAATAATCAAGTTGACCATGTTTCTCAATTGTCATTAGTATATACTGAGCTCATTGATAACACAGTTTCACTTGAAAATTGTAAATTAGATGAATTTTCAAATGAGAGTCGCTTTTGGAATATTTAGGTGCCTATGAGGATCTTCCTTCCTTTTACCACAAGAAGAGTTTTTCTCATGAAATAAGCACACATGCATATTTTAGTGAAAGTGATGATTTTATTCCTCAAATAAAATTAGATGGACCCAATATTATCCCTATGGCAACATATGTGGAGGATAGATCAACATTGAAGAAATAATTGAATTTCATTTTGGTACTAAAAAAAATCCTCGGCTAGTCCTTTTAACAGCTATGTTAAAAAATGATGAAGACAAATCTCTTTGATAGGTTTTACATGATTATCTAGAATTATTTGCATGGGCATATAAAAACATGCATAAAATTGACCCAATAGTGGCAATGCATAATATCATATTATATCCAAATGCCAAACTAATCGAGAAAAAAATTAGGAAAATGCACCCTAAAGTAACATTATTAGTCAAAAATGAAATCCAAAAAATTTTAGATGTTGGCTTTATTTGAGTTATCAATTATCCTGAATGGGTTTCTAATATCATATCAGTGACAAACCCTAATGGAGATATTTGATGTTGCACATATTACCATGATTTAAACAAGGCCTTTCCTAAAGATGATTTTCCCTTACCCATAATAGATATGATTGGGGATTCTACCATAAGATATGAAATGTTATCATTCATGGAAGGTTTTTCTAGATATAACCAAATCAATATAAATTTTGAAGATCATGAAAAGACATCATTCACTATATCATGAGGGACATTTTTTATATAGTCAAGCCTTTTGGATTAAAAAATGCAAGAGCACCTTATCAATGAGCTATGACACATATTTTCCATGATTATATCCATAAAATAATTTAAGATTACGTTGATGATTTGCTAGCCAAATCCAAGCATTGACAAGACCATGCTAATGATTTACATCTAATTTGAAAGAATTAGGTGATATAATGTACGCTTAAATCCAAAAAAGTGTATTTTTGGAGTATCTTCAGACAAATTACTGGGTTTTATCATTTCTCAAAGAGGTTTTGAAATTGACCCAGAGAAAGTAAAATTTATACTCAATATTCCACCACCATCTAATTTAAAGAAACTTCAATGTTTACAAGGTTGCATTCAATCTATAATAAATGTAATATTTTTCAAGGTTACTTAAGAAAGATACCAAATTTGAATGGGATGTTTTATCCTGATCCTTAGGTCTATACAAGCCTATTCTAATTTATTCAAAGGGTCTTGCCTCAAATTAAGCACCAATGACTTGGATAGGTAAATTTATCATAAATGCAAACATAAAGGCAATTATGGCAAATTTGAACCTATTGAATCTAAATGCAAAGTTATGATGTGATTAAAAGGGATAAATTATCCCACATTTCATGATATATGTTGGCCTTAAACCCTAATTTTTATCACAAATTAAATGTAATTTAGACTAATTTCAAATCTAATTTAGGATAATTGAATCTAATTTGGACTAATTGACATCAACCAAGGGGAAAATTGAACCTAATTTGGAGTAAATGAATATAATTTTTGGCCTAATTGAACCTAATGTAGACACGAATCAAATTAAGGGGCTAATTAAAATGAAAATGCATTGTATGATAGTATTATTGCATAGTTATATAGGATTAAGCTATATAATAAATAGTGCTTATGCATTATAACACATATGCATTATTTACTCTATAGATAAAGCTTAGTTTTTAACGATTATTTTTAACCCAAATCAAGAAATATATCCCCATAAACATTCTTTATGTACTTTCTACGTATTCTCTGCATGTTTTTCAAGTACCTTTTTTGACCCCACCTTTGAAAAGCTATCAAGTCCAATGGGTGATAGATCGCATTCAAGGAATAGGAATAAGTTGAAGAACAAAACACCATATCAATTAGAAGAGTTGAGAGAAAAACACAAGGTATGAATACAAGTACTTCATTCTAGACAAAGTACACCAATTAATCCTGATGAATTGAATAATGATGCATTAGATAATGTTGGAATTTCACATTCAAAGTATAAACTTTTTGATTTTGTTGATAATGATTCTATGCATGATGCTTTACCCCCCAACAGTGAAGGAAATTTCATGGAAACAAATAATGATGAAATTAGTAATAAATAAAATTTAATGGAAACATATAATGAAGAAAGAAACAATGAATAAAATTTCATCCCACCACTAAAAAATGAAAGTATTAACAATTTTGAAACACCCTCTCAACAAATTCCACTATTAACAACACCTCTAAGAATTGTGTGTAGAAAAAACATGTCCTTAATTGAAGTCGATGAAAATATTTTGAAACCAATGCATAATAAAATGTCTGACCATCATTAAAAAAGATGGGCTCAATAAATTTGGGATATTTTCTTTCATAGATTGGATTATGATAGTCAAAAATGTCAATTATTTATTTTGTTGATGAAATTGATTAAGATGAGACCTACAATATACACATTAGGACTAATAATATCTAACATGGATGATGAAAATAATGAAATTATTGAAAATATACATGATTCATATCATATTCTAGGCCCAAATTCATGAAATAAAGATTATAATTCTGCCCGATGTATAATTACAACTTGTGTAGGAAGTGGTCAAACAGGAAAAAATTGATTGATTTTAAAAAATAGCTAAATACTTGATATAAACAAAAAACATTAATGAAAGCAATTGGAAGATGTGAAATACTTAATGAAACCAATTCCAATGATATCTGGTCATCCTCTGGTAGACTTCCATGAAATGACAAGGCTATAAACGATGCTCTCAAAGAGTTACTTGCACAATTTTGGAAATACAAAATAAGAGTTTTGCCCAATGCAAGAGATGTAGTGAAAAGAAGATTTGGTTCTCATAAGCATGAATTGCATATGAAACATTTATTGTATATGACTCAAACATAATTATAATCTAATTTTTAGAGGGATTCTAGAAGTCATAGTCATCTTCATGGGACAAAATAAAGTAAAATGTAACAACATACTATTTTAACAGGTCATTTACTAACTTAAGTTGGAGAAGTTGAGGAAGAATCTCAACTAAATATACACACTCCAAGATTTTAAAATTATATAACAACATGATCATAATCTATCCTATCACTTTGGAGGCATACAAGACCCTTCATAGGGACAAAAAGGCCAGATTACACCATTGGAGAAACTAATGGCAGTTTACAGTCTGTTAAACAAGGATCTGTAAGTGTGTTTTGGAAATTTTCTTGTCAGAAAAGAATAACATTTGTTTTAAACCTATGGATTCATATCTATTATGCATAAATTAATGTGATTCATTCAAGTCTATAACATGTTTTATATCATATTGAAGTTTGTCTCCTTAGAACTCATAATACCCCTATTTTCTGTGTGAGGACAGTCTTCTCAATCATTTATATCATGTGAAAAATCATGAATGCATTGAAAATGAAGATTATATTAGTTTAGGGAGACTTAAAACCATATTTTTCAAGTGTTTTTTATTGATTTTATAAGTCTTATATCATACGAACAATCAATAAGAAGCTCTTAGCTTCTAAAACTCAAAAAAACCCCTAAAACAGGGTTTAATGACATTAAACAACTCATATATTTGTTTTAAATTGGTGTTATTCAACCAAAATTTGTATGAATGTTAAAGATCACGTCTATAAACTATTTTATGCTTTATTTTAATGAATTAGATCTTGTGAAAGAAGAAAATGTGGACTGTGACAATGTTTCTTGTAGGTGTTGATTTGTCAAGACAAGGAATAACAATTTTGGATGAGAATTCTTGTAGATGAAATAAATAATATTGTTTTGAGACTTGAGACACTTTTTTAAAATTTAAAAATATTTAAAAAGTTATTTTTAGGTGGATAAATAACCTAATAAGTGATTTGACCTACTAAGAGCCAATTAGGCCTAGAGACCTAAAACATAAAATTAGTCTAAAATTGATATTTTTAAGAAACCAATGAATGGAGATTGGTTTATTAACAATAGAGTTAATTAATACACACACACACACACACACACACACACACACACACACACACACACACACACACACACACACACACACACACACACACACATTTAAATGACTTTAAAAATAATATATAAAGAATTCAGGAGTAAAAAACATCATTCTTAAGGCCCAATTGTTCTAAAATAGTCCTGTAATAGTCATGAGATAGAGTTTAGTTTTTGGATTATTAAGTGTCTTATTGGATGTTTGAACCCATACAAAGGACTTATTTGAGTCAAGTGACAATATGATAAGAATTTAATTAGTATAAAAGAGGTATTTATTCAAAAACATATATTTTCAAGTTGTAAAGAGTTTATATCAAGACTCAAATTGATTGTTTCCAAAGTTGCAGGTTTCCCTTAAGATAGTTAAGAAGGAAAGATCCATCAAGTGACATCACCTATCTAAGGGCCTCAAAAGACCATACATAATTTAAAAATAACCATACATTATATATTTAAGCATAACAAGGCTTCTTATTACTAAAATATGACCTACTTGACACTTTTTGACTAATATGTACAAACTTGAGTCTTTTAGTTGATGCTTTTCCATCACTTACATATCTTGAATAAATGGGTATAAGTAATTTGAAACTATATAAATTAATATTCTGTATCAATGGTCAAACATTGAACTTCATGGTAATTTATAAGTATAAATAATTTTCCATTATCAAATGTAGATCAATGGTCAAACATTACACTTCATTGTTGATAATAATAAAAACCATAAAGGTATACAAAATAATAATAAAAACCATATCTATACAATAATAATAAAAATAATAAATGCATACAAAATAAGAACATAATATAATTTAAAGTGAATTCAATATAGACATACAATGTCAATAATACATACATTACCATATAGACATACAAAAAATTACATCATATAACAACATAGTATCTAATGTTGAATGAATGTCATATATGCATACAATGACAAAAGTACGTACATTTCCATACAAGCATGCAAAATATTACATCATATAAGACATCCTAATCATAAAATAACCTCCCTCTCTTTGAATTTCTTGAAGAAGACTTTCCCTGGGATGCCCTACTTGTAGATGGAGATCCCTCAAATGCCTTGGATTACTCCAAGTTCTGACTATGGGTTCTATGCTACAGTTTACTTACAGCTGAACCTATTCAAATAAAAATATTATTTTAATATTAACATGATATACATGAAACTAAGTTAATGAATTAATTTTAAATTAGAATAAAAAAATCATTTAAACATGCACTTAATGTAAGCTCATTGTAATCTACTTCAGACGCTCAACTAGATTAGTGATAGGTTCAGTTGCATGAACAAACATGTGAAATGATGAAGAAACATGATGAGGTGCCATATTAATTATATAAATTGGACTATCAGATGTCATCTGACAACCCTAAATACACAATACATTCACATAATTTATATTTTCCCAAGTACATGTAGTAAAATTAATAAAATAAATCTATTTTTACAATTCAAAATTATAAATTAATATGTACCTCTGTGAGTCTCTGTATGGATGAAATTGCAAAAACAATACCTATGTTTATCTCAACTTGAAGTGATGGAGGAGTGTCTACTCTAGTCATCAACTAAACAAATAATTTTTCTTAGTTTTATAGAAACTATTGAATATACACGGCAATTTTTTCTCATTTATTAAACCAAGAGTGTATTTAATAGAAATGTACTTAAATTTTGAGATCCTTGATAGATAAATTTAAATTAAGTATAAGATTTAACATACATGGAGAAAATTCACATACAGTATAATATTAACTCAAAATTTTACCTCTGTATATGTAAATAGTATCATACTAACACATATGAATGCAGTAGTGGATGGCCCGTTAGCTGGCTCTATAAATGTAAACATAGGTTGAGTAAGATCAAATAATGCACCTGTGGACTATGATGATGAAGGCACCTCCTATAACATAAAACTTACATATATATTATTCAATTAATGCATAAATTAATTGTTAGCTTTTAAAATTACAAATATAACTTAAATTCAACATAAAATTTATATAAAAGATACCTACATATGTGTAGCGACCGACGTGTGCACACCAAATGTGAATGCCAAAAACTCATCACTCAAGAGTATATCATCCAAGCCCTATGAAGCACCACCATCACCATATGAAGGTCCAGTTCATATAACACCACAAGATCTTAAAGGGTGGGGTTGGGTATGAACACTAGGTGGAGTATATCTAGCATCAATCTCTAAAATCCTACTCATATGTTGATTGAGTGTATCAGTAAGCATACTAAGTGAATTTAGAATGTCGATCTCCATGAATTCCTTCACCACAAAGGGAATCTCATGATGAAGTGGTTTTTTGGTAGGAATCATTGTAAGCTAATTAGGTGAACAATATGCACTTGGTCGATCCTATGTAGAGCCTTTCCCTCAGCCCTAAAACTCACCATAGTAAAATAGTTTGGATTCTCATTGAGGATAAACTCAAACTAGAGTTTCGTCAAAAAATACAATGGGACCTTGTGGTTGTTACATGGTGGATAATCAACCACCATCCACCATCGATTCCATAAATTGGCTTTAATCACATTATGTTGGCATCTATAGATAGGGAAACATTTATCAGTAAGTAGAAATGGTGTATTGGTGGTTGGGTCGATAAATAAGGCACATATTTTATCTTTTGTTATATCTTTGTTCTTCACCTCCCGTGATGATAATTTTTATCATAGTAAGCCCTACACATATCCCTATACAATGCTCATCTATCAATTTGACTCGTTACCAAGTCAACTTGACCTAATATCAACTCTAAGGTATTGGCTAGATAGGTGTGGTGGGTGTTGGTGGAAGTGGGGTCGCTCATTCTCCTAATTATTTTCTCAATTTCAATTTTGTTTTCCACTATATGTGCATCTAAATCCTCCTGACTACTTGGGGGATCTTGTGGAATTGTATGAGGGACATGAGGGTTAGGCAAAGGGTTAGGAGGTGGCCTCTTACACTAGAGCAAGCTGTTTAAAAAACATAATTTACCAATAAAATAATGTAAATAACAAAAAAATATAAAAATTTATGGTTATTAGGTTTAGTTTTTTATCACTTACCTCCTCTCTATGGTGACATCGTTGACATGGTGAGGTTTTCAACTTTTCAATAAAGAGCACATGGTAGCACAACAAGCAAATCAAAATGCATTTGCGTGATGACACAAAACCATAAAGAAAAAATCTGAATGATATGTTTAGGGGGCTCAAGTGGGGTTTTTAAAAATTAAGCGTTAAAAATGCATACATGTTATAATGCATACCTATTATGGTTCGGTATCTCGAGCCTGAAATTCAAATAATGCATACACATTATGGACATAATACGTATGTGTTATGTTCATAACACATACACATTATGAGAAAATATGCATGGAATTATCCCCAAACACCGTACACATACCTTAATATTCTTGGGGTGTTATTGGAGAATATTCCTCTAAATTTATTACAATAGTACAAAAATATACATCATGCATTTATTAAAGTTGGAGTTACTTAAGCCAATCAATAACCTATGAAGTGTGGTCAATGTATAAAATCATTTTTAATTTCAATGACATGTATGCATTAGTCATTTATTTTTATTTTTAGATGATAGAATTGAGATCTTGTTTCCACATTCAACAATATTACAAAATGTATGATGTCAACCACACTTTTTAATAGATGTATAAGTACTTATGACATGAGAAAATTAATATTTTTGCAATACATTTAAACTTTAAGAACATAAATCACATAAGTCTTGGATCTTAATATGCATAGAAAGTCAAAATTTAAAATAAAATCACTTGCCCACTCTTCTAATAGTCACCTACTACGTCCTCCTGGCTTGTCTTCGTCCTCTGATCTAGATTCGTATCTTGATGGTTTTGACCTTCCTTCTGAGGAGGAAGATTTTAAATTATTTAGGGAGAAGCATTATTTTGTGCGGCCTGTTGGGACTTCTTCTAGAGTGAATTACCTACAAAGGGGCTCCCTCTACCATCCCTCCTCCAAACCTTCTAAAAAACCTTGTCTTGTAGAAGTTGTTTCTCCCCCTTTGCTCGAAGGCAGTCTCCCCTCCCAATTTGACTCTTTAGATATAGAAAGAGATCCAGGTATTAAATAATTTGTAATTGTGATTAGAGGCACTCTTTCTAAACATGTGGTTGTCTATGCTTTTGATTCATTAGCTTCCAACTCTCTAGTTCTAGCTTCTATTGCTCTTGAGGTGGTCATTCCTGGGGTCTCTTCTACTCTAGCTCTGCTTGTTATCACCCCAATTTCTACTCCAAAGGAGGATAATCCTGATGGGAGGTCCAATGATCAATTTTTTTCTAAATCTCCCTCCCCTTTATCTTCTTCTATTCCACCTATTGCAGTAAAGGACCCGTTGGATGTTGGCCTCATGACTTGTTAGGTTTATGCCAAATGCATAAATGTTTCCAATCCATTTCAGCATTGCTCAAATTTTGGTAAATAATGGATTCCCTATAGCTCTAACTCTAGTGTTCCTTCTTTGGTGGATACTTCCTACTTGTCTTCCTAATCCTCTACTATGAATATTCTTTTAGGGGACATCCAAATTTGTGTTACCATGATTGCTCCTGAGTTGGAGATCCCTAAATCCCCTTTACTCAAAATGGAAGTTGATTTAGGAAGAAAATATATCTTTGGGAGATGCGTGGGCTTATTCACCTCTATTTAAGCTCTTTCAACTTGGGCCTCTAAGGTGTGGTACTCCATTTCTCCACCCTCCTTCTCCGTGCTCTATTCTAGTTTATTCTTGGTGGAGTTCCAAAGTCTTGCTGATAGATTTTTTGTTTAAAACTCTAGTCTATGGTTTTCAAGATTTTTGGTATCTTCTTTTACCCATGAAATATCTCTTTTCTCACTAGATCTGATTGAAATCTCTACTGCTCTAATGTGGTTATAGTTATATTATCTCCCTCCTATGATGAAAAACAATCCTTTCATCAAACTTTTGGTGGTTAAAATTGGTTCTTTTGTGAAAATCAATGCAACCTCTTAGATATCCAATTTTATTAGAGTTTATGCATACATTGATCTCTCCAAGCCAATATCCTTTTGGTTCAAGTTGCTCTCTTTGCAAGGTTTGTGGAATCAACTTCTCAACTATAAAGGCCTCCTTTTCTATTACTTTCATTACCACCAGCTTGGACATTGCAATGTTGGGTGTCCTTTTAAGTCTTGCAAACATCCTCAACATGAGTGGAAGAAGAAATATGGGGTTCTTGACCATGACTTCTTGTAAAAATATTCATGGAAAATTCTTTCACCCCCTTTCTCCTTCGTTGGGTCTCAAACTAAGAGGGATGTTGTTGATGGCCCTCTAAGGGAACTGGTGGCTTTTGCTCTCCTTTTGATTCATCCTCAACTCAATGAGCTCCCTTCTTCCCCACCTAGGCCTCTTTCTTCCCTTGAAAAGGATTCCTTGAAGGTTAATTGGGTCTTTTTTCTTGCCCCTCCTCAAGGGGGTGTCTATTGGAGCTCCACTCCCAAGCCTTTTAAAAAAATTGATGATGTGGGAGTCTCCTCAAAGAATAAAGGGCACACATTGGAGATTGAGCTGCTGAGGTTAGAAGTAAATTATTTAATCAGTAATGGCTCTCAAAATACTTTGGAGGACCTCCCATTTAGGCATGGGAGACATTTGTATTTCGCTTGTGGCTAAGATTCATTGGGGTGTGTGATAGGTAGGCCCAGGCCTATGGTTGAGGGCTATAGGACCCTCATTTTTGTGTTTATTTTGATTGGCTCTCACTATTGTCTTGCTTGATCTGTTCTTATTGAATTTTGGTTGAAGATTCATACAATCAACATTTTGTTATCTTCTTTGTTTCTTGACTATTATTTGACACTTTATTTTTGTCTCTTTCTTAGTATGCTCCTCATTTTGGTTATCATTGTTTTGTCTCATTGCTTTGGTCTTCCTACTTGGTTACAGGGACTAGGCCCCCAATTGTGACCCTATTGGTTCTTAGCTCTGGTCAAAAGTGTTTTACCCTATCTAGTAAAAATAATAATCATGTCACACATTAAGTTTTTAGTATCTTTTGCAATATATTTAATAAGCATGTCACACATTTAATATCCATAGTGTTAAAATCACAATTACTAAGAGGGGGGGTGAATCAATGTCCTTATAAAATTTTAATTTCACTTCAATATATATTCTAATCATTCATCAAGAAATGCAATCATATGAGCAATATCAACTAGTCTATCAACATAGTAATTAGAATATACATATAACAATTATGAACACATCATGTATGAACATGCCTTGGTCAACCATACACACTTACACACTTGGATTAAACTTATAATAGGTATTATAACACATTATAAACATGAATAAACTAATACATTAGGTCAACCATAACTTAACAGACCAAATTCTCTTTTAGGTCTTAAGAAGACCTAATTTAATTAGGTCTTCATTAGAGCATGTTACACTTTGTATTTATTGAAATGCTTCCAAACTCCACACACAATAGGATAAATTCATATATTACTCAAATATACCTTATCCAACTTCATTTTAGGTCCAAAACACCTTTTAGTTCCAAACACCACTTGAACCTCTTCTCAAAACATTGTTAACAATAGGCCTACACAACCTAGAAAGTTTGTCTTGAAAAACTTAAGGGTAAAAAAAATTTTGAAAAAAAAATGGAAAAAAATCACACATAAATAAGATACATGACCTTAGGGTCATCACCATGTGATTTATACTTCATAACTCAAGGCAAAAGGACTTAAATTCTTTTCTGCAGATAGCTCACTTAGAACTGCCAACTAACCTCAAAACACATTCATGGAAACTTGAAATTATGACACCCAAAGGAACACAATGATCCAAAACTCAAAAATATTTGGTTGAAATATTATTCAAGAAATAAGAACAAGATAATTCAAATAATTCTATCTCTGAGAAGAGATGTCTTATTAATCAAATTTGCAGACCCAAACATATGCTTATCTCTGAGAAGAGATGTCTAATTTCCATTTCAGGTTACATATTAATTTATAAATGTTTTTAAGGTTTGGGGAGGATGTGGAAGGTCACCAATATTGAGGGAGATGAATTGGTTCAACTTCCATGATTTACAATAATATAGAATTCAAGGAATTACTATTTTTAGAAACTTACTATTCTTAGACTGCACTACTAAAATTGAAATTTAGGGAACTTCCATTAGGTTTTTAGGGGTTAAACTTAATTATGTGGATCTAAATTCCATCTCACTGTGTTTTTCTTATTCTTATCTTTCCAACGGTTCAAACGGTGAGTCAATTGGAGCTATGGTGTAAAAGTTATGGCTCCCAAAAGTTCCATCATCAATTGGAGTGGACCCGTCACCTAAATTGTCACCTGAATTGTTACTCAGATCATTCCTCCCTCCTTGAGAATAAATGGTCCCCATTACATCAAGATTTTTCATTAAGTGTGGCATTTGTACTTTGATTTGATTCTTGATGCATACTTGGAATGGGCTATGATTTATGAAACTGTGTAGGGCTCGATTGTTCACCATTTCTATCTGACCATCAGTCTGTGGATGGAAGGTTGTGAACTTCTTCAGCTTGGTATCTATTTGATTCTGTTGTTGTGTTATTTGTGTATTCAGGGCTACAACATTAGTCCTTTTATATTCTTGTGGCTTGACCACTATGAGAACAAATTTCTTGGCACTAATCAGAGAGACAGATGTAGAAGGTGGTACCTATGGTACCCTATAACACCGTGTTCCAAGAGTGAGAGTAATCCTTCAAGTTATTGATTCATAGATGCCATGTCGATCATACATGAATGGATGACCAAAGGGTACATCACAAATATCTAGATTGACCACATCACATAATACCTCATCTTGGAAATGTTTTATTACATATGAGAGAAGACATTGGTGGGTGACATGGAGGTTTCTCCCTGGACTCAACCATCCAATACTATATTGTTTTGGGTGAGGCTTCATGGATAGATTTAGAATTTTCACAAAATTATTAGAGATTAAATTCTTTTAACTTCCACTGTCAAGAATGAAATGCAGAGGCTTACCTTTCACCCATAATTTAGAGTGAAACAACCTTTCCTTGTCATCTAGCCTCTCCTCGTGGGTCTGTGATGAAGTAAAAATGGCTTTGGGCTCAACATCTATAATCTCTTCTTTAACCTCTTCGACTGCAGGGTCTATATGAGGTAGAGCAGTGGATGTTGAGGATTGTGACTCAAAAAGTAGGGACTTGATGGCTTGACATTCTTCTTTGGAGTGAGTTCCAGATTTGTGATAATCACACCACTTCCCAGTATTTTCTTCCTTTTGCTTCCAATTTTGGCCTCGTGTTTGACCTTATTTATCACTTTTCCATTTTGAAGGCTGACTCTTCGTATTCATTCTTCCATGCTTCTGATCAATATTTACTGTAAACTTATATGCTTCACCAAGGGTTTCCAAATTGAAGAGTTCCATTTCTCTCTGTATGTACCATTTTAGTCCACCATGGTATTTGAGAACCTTGTGTTTCTCACTTTCTTGGATGCCCAATCTCATAGATAGAGAATGAAAAATGTCAGTGTAATCTTGAACAGACTATTCCTTACCTTGGCAAAGTTGTTGCCACTCTATATACAGATCGTCATATGATCCAATGGGGTAGTATTCTTCCTTTACAGCTTCTATGAAATCATCCCAGGTAGGTTCTGTCTCAAGGCCAATATCATCTATACCGAATCTCTTTTTGTACACTTCCCACCAATTTTTGATAGGCAATGATGCTTTCAAAAGAGCAAAAGTGATCTTCTCTTTATTGGTGAATTTATTTACAAAAAAATAAGATGACAATTGATCCAACTAATTTTTTACTTCATCAGCATTGATTTTTCCTTCAAATGTAGGGATATCAAAATTCACCTGAACCTTGAAGGGTGTTGGGGCACTAAAATTATGTGGGGGTGCGGATGAGGCTAGAATTTTCCATCGAGATTTGTTGGAAAATTTGAGTGAATTTTTGTAGCATCTACACTTACTACTATTAGAGGGCTTCATTCACCATTTCCTTGAAAGGATCGAATGTTTTGGTGTTGTATGCCATTTAAAGTCATTTAGAGTGAATAGGTGGATAGTTTGCTGGTTCTATTTTCCACCCAAGCTTCTTATAATCTGACCTCATCCTCAGGATCATACACTCTAAAGACAAATAACTCTGATACCAATGATCTAAAACTTGAAAATATTTGGTTGAAAGATAATTCAAGAAACAAGAACAAGACAATTCAAATAATGCTATCTCTGAGAAGAGATGTCTTATTGATCAAATTTGCAGACCCAAACATATGCTTATCTCTGAGAAGAGATGTCTAATTTCCATTTTGAGTTACATATTAATTTATAAATATTTTGAAGGTTTTGGGAGTATTTGGAAGGTCACCAATCTCAATGGAGATGAATTGGTTCAACTTCCATGATTTACAACAATACAAAATTTGAGGAATTACTATTTTTAGAAACTTACTATTTTTAGATTGCACTACTAAAATTGAAATTTGGGGCACTTATGTTGGGTTTTATAGGGTAAAATTTAATTTATAAAATATCAATTCCATTTTACCACTTTCTCCTCATTCTTAGCTTTCTAATGGTTCAAACGGTGAGTCAATTGGAGCTACGGTGCAAAAGTTATGACTCCTGGAAGTTCTGTCATCAATTAGAGTGGACCCATCACTTGAATTGTCGCCTGAATTGTTACTCAAATCACACACACAAAGAATTAAAATCATAAAAATTATCATAAAAAATCCTTATAATAACCTCCAACAAAAGTATAGTAATATATAATGATAACTATTGGTCTTGTAGACCAATTTGTTGATCTTCTCTCTCACAAACGTCACTCAGCCAGTCAAGACATTTTAGCTTCAATGTTTCAACCTCTTACACTAAATTCCAAGATTATAAAAATAATGTATATTACGTACTTCAACTTAGGTCAAAGAGCCTTCAACTTATCACTGCAACTTGCTTACCCAGATCTGCCAGTTTACCTTCAAACACAATCATGGTGATAATGACCTTAAACACCTATGTAGACACTTTAAGAGACTACTAATTCATGTGTATGATTATATGAAATAATTATAATAATCTCAAATATAATTATACCATGTTCAAATAACAATATTGGTCTTGCAGACCAATCTAATAACCTCATTGTATACAGACCTCACTGAGCTAGACAAGTCAACTTATGAGTAGCTTTTCAATCATATTCATTGACCTCCAAAATTTTTATTAATCATGAACATGTATTATAGGTATTAAATAATGTCTCCATGACCTTGGATTCATCCTTACTCCATGATAACACAACCTTAATCATCTTCTCACTTATGCCTGGGTTTTTCACTATTTGCATCATTAGGCCTATTAGTTTCTGGTCAAATTGTATGACCAATTTAACACACATAAAAGATAGATCCTAATAAGAAATAACTATGGAAATCAAGTACAAGTCTCAATCCTATACATATAATGATTTGTATACTTTGACTTGGTCAATTCTGATTGCTCGAGAAAATCTCTAAGAAATAAGGCATTTCTTGTAGGATCCACTCACTTACCTGACAAATAAATCACACCTAGAGATGCCTATGAGAGTTTAATACAACCTCCAATCACTTAAATAGCCATTAAAATCCATTATAATCACTTTATAATGAATTCTTTCATATCATGTCACTATTAGGGTTCTTTGACAGTTTAAACCATCTTCTAGTCTTAACCATCATTCATAAATCTTAGTCCCTCATTCTAGAAATTAATGCCTAGAAATTTGAGCTAGGACCCTTTGAAATCTACCATTAATAGATCAGGCTCCCATGTAGAGGTTACATGTGTCAATAAACACTTGAAATTCCTTCTCAGGTTGTGAACCCTCCATTCTGTGCACTCGAGACTTCAAAGCACTTTTTCTTGACTTAACCTTCAAATTTTGACCTGAAACTTGGTCAACACACCTGGAAAAACCTATCACACATATAAAAAATATCACTTATGCATACTTGTCTTGGAAAATGAACCTCATACCTCATTAGGCCATTCTCTCAGCACCTTATTTTTTACATCTAAGTCTTTATGCTACATTAGACCTAGAAACACACTTTCATGCCACTATAAATGCACTCTACACCTCATACACATGATCAAGAAACCTTATACAATATTTCATGCCTATGTGCATCCATATTACTAAGTCATCATACTCATACCTTCTCATAAGAATTTAACATACCATGACTAGTCTTAGGTTACTCAATCACTTGAATTTCATGCCTTTTTTCATACTCTCATCACCTCACTATCATTCTCAACATCTCAGTCTCATGCCATACAACATCTTACCATGATAGACCATTTTCATATATCTTATCATATGCTTGAGACCATTCATCTCACCAAGCAACCAAGCCAATGCCTTCATACAAGTTCTCTTCATGCCATGACTAGGCTTCTCAAGCACTTGAAACTTTGACAACTGACCTTGAGACACTTCTCTATGCCTCTACACCTTTCTCACATGCCATTCATGATCTTTAGACAATGTCATACCTCTGCACATACATTTTCATGCTTACCATGCATATGCTCATTCATGACATGACTATGCTTTAGTTACTTAATCACTTGTCTTTAAAGACCTAACTTACAACACTTATGAAAGCTTATACACCTAAATTTCAAGCCCACACAACTCATCACATCCCTAATCTCACTTCAATTCACCATTCTATCTACACATACCTTCTCACAAGGTCTAAATAAGTCTTTACAAGACACATTGATGCCTTGACATGTTTCTTTCATGTCATGATCTTAACACAACATCAACCAAATAGAAATAAGACACTTGGATTTATACCTTTCTCTATCATGGTAATAAATACATACCTTTAATGATCATAAGCTTATAAAAACACACACTACCAACTGGCCTTACTCATCTAGACACCAATCTAAAAATAACTACTTGACATCAACCTCATTCATCATGATTACACTCTCTCTCATATCAACAACACTTACAATGTTGGTATAATAAATCATCATGCCTTGATAAGAACTTTGTCAAATCAAGCATCAATGATAACAATGACAAAACTATGCCAACACACTTTGACATTAATGACATCATATTAACATCAATGATAACACTGTGCCAACAAACTCCCCCTTTGTCATTGATGAAAAAACACATTACAGTCTGATCAATCTCCTCTCCCCAATCTGCTAACTCTTCCTTCATGAAATTTTCTTTCCCTTTGAAATTAATGATGAAGGATCATACAAACTAAAATTATTAGAACCATTCATTCTCCTGCTTTGGTAATTATTCTTAGAAATTTTAAAAGAACTTAGAGCTACCAAGATCCCTCTTAGATCAAGCATAGTCTTTAAATGAACTCTAATCACAAGAATATACATCATGTCCTTGATATGACTCAAATTCACTAGGCTAGCCCATTTGTTCTTATCTAAAAAAGATATTATTCAAAGGGACTCAGGTATACAATACTACTTACCTTCCTTTATGTACCTTGATGCCATAGAGATAAATGATATGCAACTTCATTTTTCTATTCATGCTTCATAAACATCCAACTTGTCTTCATGATTCTGCATACCATTTTTATACTAAAAACCTAATATTGAAGATCATGAATTATTTGATTAGCTCCCCCTTTATCCTAACAACTTTTGAATCACATATTGAATAATAATCTCTTCTAAACTCCTTCATGCTTGATTGGATCTTCAAATTATGTTCACTGTTCATTAGGTCTATAAAACACCTAGTTCACTGTCTACCAGACTTCTATCTTGCTTGATCACCTTAACCTCATACAACCAGGGCATATCAAGTATATATACCTATGATACATGACCCAAAGGTCATATTCAAATGCCTATAGCAATCACACTCAATGCCTATGAGCATAAACCATATCTATAATCAATGCTAGTCCACCATGTCTATTAGGTTTGTCCACAATCAAAGATATTGTTCTAAGGGAATAATCTAGTCCTCCATGTTGGAGAAAAAATCACTCATGCCACATCCATATGGTATCTTAGAGGTTATTATTACATCAATCTACCTCCTTCATGTCCACAAACCTCATCATGACATCCTCTTTGCATCATTCTGTTAATTGGGTTTGTGCTTGCATGCTTCACTATGATAGACCTCTATCATATCTAGTATTCTTCATGATATGTAAACTAAGACTATCCAATATGTGCCTTGGTCCTCTATGACCTTAAGGTCATCTTGATCAACATGGAACACTCAACTCTCTCTCACAACTAGCTCAACAAATAGAATCATGAAACATCTCAGAATCATGCTCCTCCTTTGTCTTCACAACTTGCTCACCATATAAAACAACAATACACATAGACCATCTCTAACATAGATCAAACACCTTGGTATAAATATCAAAAACTCACATCAAAACATGCCAAAAGACCACACTTCCAACCCATACTCAACAATATTCAACATGTCTTCATACTTTTTTGGCATACAACACTTGACAAAGCTTAAAAAGCATCCACCATGCTTCCACTTACAGATGAGTGTCTCCATGAAGCCTAATAAAGTCACCCCTTCCATAGGGCACTAGAATAACACGAACTTAGGATATTCCTAGATCTTCACTCTTTTCTCAACCAAATTACAATCATGAGTCTGATAGTTTTTTTTAGGATCCTCTTGGTCATGATTGACACCTATGGCTTGATGTCTACATCATCCTTATTCTCTATTTGAGATGATACCAAACACTCTTGGAATTCTACCTTGGTAAGTAGGTCACTTTGATCCATAGGCTGATCATGACTAGTTCTCACCTTCTTTGGTCTCCATACCATGATTTGTCTCTTAGGATCTTTCAACATCTTATTATGATTTAAGGACTTCTTCAATGTGATCTTAAAAAATCTCACAATATAACCAATACATTAAAATTCATAGAAAATAACATTAATCTTGTTAGACATACCTCTTTATTGATGTGGTTTGTGATCTCTTCTTGGCCAATTGCTTCCTTTACCATAGTCCCATGAAAACTCATTCTTGGATGGCTTCCTTCGACTTCTCCTTCACTTTATTTCCAAACTGATAACAAACAAAACAATGACCATGGGAGAAATTGGAATACCTTATGGTGTTAAGTTGTCTAATTAGTCTTCTCATATTTTTCTTCTTGTCTATGAAATACTCATGCTCAACCTTCAAGGAACCTAGCTCAGTCTTTAACTGATCACACTCAACTTCCTTTTATCTCAAACTTGTATTTGTTGTTGTTGGTGTTTTAGATTTGTACCCTCGCTGAGTAAAGGGATTGTGCAGATCTTCCTATTCAAATCTAGTCCAACATGGGACTGATCCTAGGTTGTGGGTATCCTAATACCTCCGGAGAAGGTTGGCTTCCTTTTGTATTTTTCACCTAAACTAGACCTAAACTAGCACTTGCTTAGAAAAGGGAGAGAGACTTGACAAAAAATTATAAAAGCATGTAAAAGAGGTGATGCACCAATGATTTGAAAATCACTCAAACTCGCACAATACACACTACGAGGCACTTTCAACTCTAAATAAAATCAATCTCACATAAATATTTCAAAATAAAGCATTAATCAATTATCAAATCAATAAGAGAGGGTAAATATCCACTTTCAAGCTAGAAAATAAACTATAAACTCCACTTATAATGACCTATGATAACTATTAAACACTTCTTAAAGGTGAGGAAAAAATTAGACATAAGCAAGGAACATACATTCATTTAACCACAGTACAAGAATTCATAGAATGAACTTTAATCTGGCTTGTAAAATGATGGAATTCAGTCTTTATTGCATCAAAAAAATGTCACAATACAAATTTTGGTAGAGTCTGGTCATACCAAAAAAGAGGGATCCATTTTAAGGCTTGGGAGCCTATTTTTATAGAAAATAGAAAGAGGGAGAGAGAGCTATGCATTGAAAAGTCCCAACCACTTTCAATGGATTAACACTCTCAAGGATGTTAACTTAGGATCTTATTAAGAAGGCATAAATTCAAAGGCCTTGCAAAATAATTAAATGCTCACTTTATCTTTATGCAACCACTAAGTCTCTTCTTATAATTCCATGATACCATATAATGATCTATTGATAAGGATCATGTCTTAGAATTGACAAAATTATTGTCACATCTGCTTTGGGTGGCCATTGGTATTTATTTATTAAAATGTGACATTATCAATAGGTGAGACACCTCTTCATGATCACATTTACATCTATATTCATTCCAAATCAAACCTAGGTCCATTATATAGATGAAAAACCAATCTTAAACCATTGGTTTTCACACAGTCAAAACATTCATGAAAACATACAAACTACTTGACCTTGCTTCACAAACACTAGTTCATCTCTTATCTCTGCATCTGGTCCAATAATGAACACCTATTCTTCATCCATAATCTTCTGAGAGTTGAGAGGCTAATGTGTACAAGGATTCTTCATTTGAAAGTAATGAACATGCCAATGGAATGACTCTATAATAGGGTCAACAAGTTTAAAGTTATTGACCAGAGATCTTGTTTAAATCTCAATGGTGATAGAGCCTTGCCCTTGACCATCTGGCCTATATGATAATGCCTGATACTGACCGAACTCTAATGGTGATATGTGTCCTTAATATTTTGTTCACCTAGGTTAAAAAATTGGTTCATTAACCTTCAATGAAAGCTCTTTAGATTTTCTTGATGTTCATTGGTCATTGATTGCCAACTCGATCCATTCACATTATGCCCAACTATCTTTATTCTTATTGGTCCCACAAATTATTCTAACTTATTGACTCTACTCACACCATTATATTTGGATGTATGAATGCATGTGAGTCCTTTATTTCCTACTAGAATATCCCTTTGACATGTTAATTTAATCGTGCACCATCAGATCAATATGTATGAGCTCACACATACCATAGATCTCATTTAGCCCCACTTTCCTGTCAGTGAATGTGTAATGTTGGATCTTAGCTTGATGAACCTGTGCTATAGGATCTTGTATAACTTTTATCTCTTTAGGGATTTAATTTAGGACCTTTTAATTCCTTTGACTCTAGCATAGATCATTAGATCTCATGTGTCAGTATGCAGGCTCATGCTGACCATTAGATCTCGACTAATATTTAAACTTTTTAAGGAACTTTTGAACCCAAATGGTTACTTTACGAAGCTCAAAATTTGAAATTTACGTGAACATCTTAGGTTTTTGAAATCAAATATCTATTTTCCATAGCTTTAAATTTGACATTTGCATAGCCATCACTACCCTCCTGAAACATAAATTCCTAGGGTCATTTCCTTTGGACTTTTTGCTGGACATTTGTATTGGAAACTTTCCCAAAGAAGTGACCCTTTCAGACTTTATCTTAGGATAATTTTGTCAAATAAATGTCCCTTCAAAACTTATACATTAGACCATTTTCTCGAAGAAATGACCCTTCGAGACTTTTACATTGGCCTTTTTGGAAAAGAGATAACCTTTGGGAAAAGTGTTTGGGACTACGCACCTTTTTGGTATGTAGACCAAATTTGGACTACATCTTTGGCAACTTGGCTTACTATGCTTGAGAATGTGGACCATTTATATGAATTTTGACTCATAACAGATAATATTTACATGACTGCAAGACAACCTTTTAACTTATAAAGATAAAAGAATTCCAACCAATAGGGAAAGAAATGAACTTGAAAGGAAACTAACCTAATAAAATAAAGGCACTAAAATACTAAACAATTGTGAAAACAAAAACACTTATTTGGGGCAAGAGAAAGGAAACTAATGTGTTATAAAAACACTTAGAGAAAAATAAAAAACAACTATGTACAGGGGACTTGGCTTCCTTAATAAAAATGCTTAAGATGTATCCCATTGATTGGGATAGGAAGCTCTTCACCATTCATCCTTGTGAGCTGGAAACCATTGTGGGATTTGCAATTGGAGACTATATATGGATCACTCTAGAGAGAATCAAATTTTGTGTGCTTTTTTGGCTTAACTTTGACCTCATCCCACTTAAGGACCAAATCTCCTTCTTGAAAACTTCTTGAAGAAGTTCCTTTGTCAAAAGATCTCTTTGTCATTGCTTGATGGGCTTCCATAACCAACATGGAGTGATGCCTTATCTCTTCTAGCTCCATGATCTCAATATATCTTATTTTCATTGGCTCATTCTCCAAAAGCTCAAGTTGATGCATTAATTCCAAAGTAGGGAATTCAAGAAAAATAGGCATTTTTGCTTCCTTACCATATACTAACTTGTATAGAGAATTGGCTATGGACCTTTTATAGGTGATCTTATCAGCCCACAGAGCTGAATTCAATTTGAGATGCCATGATCTATGATTATCTTCAATAGTCCTCCTGATGATCTTCAACAAATTCTTGTTTGTGGATTCAATAAGGCCATTGTCTTGTAGATAATAGTTTAATGAGGTACTGAGGAAAACACTATGTTGAACTACCCACCGGTTGATCTAAGTTCATAAAAAATCCATAGCATCATCAAAAATTATAGTTAAAGGGACCCCAAATATGGTAAGTAAACCTTCATATAAGTCCAAAACACTAGTTTTATTGGCTTCTTTTAATACCACTACCTCTGTCCATCTGGTAAAATAATCTGTGGTAGTTATTATCCACTTGTGTCTTGAGCTTGAAGGGGGATATATAAGAACAATCCCCATTGGATAAAGGGTTGGTTTATTGAGATTGGTTGGAGAGGTAAGGATGCAAGCTTCACCTTTCCAACAAACATAACACATTGTCTGCATTTCCTAACCCATGTATGATAATCACCAAATAACCTTAGCCAATAATACCCACCTCTCATTATATTGTGGGCTATGATCCTTATTGAATAATGTCGTCTACCATGTCCATCATGGAACTGCTCAAGTAACCTTTATGTTTAGCCTAGTTCTATGCATCTTAGCAGTATGCCATTGATATCCTTTTTGAACAATACGTTATCAACAAGAAGAAAATGAATTGACTGTAATTAAAATATCTCTTCTTTGAAGGGTTCAGAAGAGAAGGATAAATACCATCTTGTATATATATTACCATATCTTGGAACCAGCTAGAAGTTGAGGTCTAGTCACTTGCAACTTCTTCATCATTTGACACCATAACTAGTTCATTAGTCTCTTGCAAGTCTTGGGTTAGATGTTCACAAAGTCCTTTGTCTCTAACTAGCTTTGTGACTTTGATCTCAATATCATATTCTATGATCTTGGTTATCCAACCAACTCTTTTATCATTTATATCCTTGTTTAATGGGAAGTATTTGACACTTGGATGTGTAACCATAAAATTTAAAATGTATCTCTTTATGAAATTGATCTTACCTAAAAATCTTTGCAAGACTTTCTTGTGCTTAGGCAATAAAAGTGCAAGAATTGATTCTATCCTATCAGGATCTATGCTTGTACCATATTTTGAAATTACATATCCAAGAAGCCTACTTTCATGAATAGAGAAAACACACATTTTTGGATTCAAAGACACTCCAAATTCCCCATACCTTACAAACACTTGTCTAAGGTGAATCATATGATCATATATACTATTAGAGAATACTGTTATGCCATCTAAATAAACAAGAATAAACTTGTTAAGGAGACATTGAAATGCCATGTCCATGGCCATATGAAAAGTGGCTCCAACATTGGATAAACTAAAATCCATTTTCGTGTATGAAAATGTCCCCCACTTTATAGTGAAAGCTGTTTTGAATTGGTCTTCCTCTTTGACCAAAATCTAGTTATATCCACTATAGCCATCCAATAAAGAGAACCTTTTTGAACTTGCAACTAATTATAAAATCTATTCTATTGATGGCAATGGATAGTGGTATTTAAGAGATGCCTTGTTCAAGTCATGAAAGTCAACATATAGCCTTATTTCACCATTATTTTTTTGTATTGGAACAAGGTTTGTCACCCAAGTTGAGTACGTAATTGGAAATATTATAGCTGACTCAATGAACTTGTGTAGTTTAAATCTCATCAAAAGTTCAAGCTTTGGGTTAATAGGCCTTTGTCTCTATCTGACTAGCCTAGTCTCATCTTCTAACTCAATGGTATGTTGAGATAGACTTGGATCAAATCCTTTAAGGTCACTGTACTTCCATGTAAAAACATCTACAAAACTTGAACATAACTGAATAAAAGTTTCTTTCTTTAAAGATGTGTAAAATTTGCCTAGCTTTAAACTCTTATCAGTTGCAATCTCTACATTTGCATAGTGTTCATCCTTGGTTGATAAATCAAATTTTTATTTTCTCAATTCACCATCTCTAATGAATATGTTTTCTAGGGTGACCAACCCTTTAGGCAACTTGTTTGTCTTTAATTGCACAATTTGGTCATCATACTATTGTAAATATTTATCTTAGTTCCTTGAGGAGAATTCAACATCCTCTTGTAAGAATTTGACTATCATCTTCAAATACTTGCCAATTTTCATGGCTATCTGGGATAGAAGGTGTCAAAACTACCTTGATGTGTGATTGAAATATTTCATTTTTTATGTCATCTAGGATACTAATTTGTGACCCAACAGTAGCCAACCTATCTACATGCTTGTTCTTATTTCTTAATATGGCCTGAATATTGAAGGCTTGAAAGTCTTCAACTAGGTCCCATACTCTATGATTATAGGACTAACTAGTGGGTTATTTCACATATTAAGTCCTCTTACTTGGTGACCTACTAGTTCACTATCTCCAAAGACTTGTAAGGAATTGACCTTCATCTTTCTTGCCCATTGCAAACCATGTACTAGTGATTCATATTTAGTAACATTATTAGAAAAACCAAACTAAAACTTGAGAGGAGATATATAACTTTTATTGGATGGAGAAATTAACATCATTCCAGCTCCAGTGCCATGTTTATTCCTAGATCCATCAAAATATCATTGTCACAGTCCATCACTAGGCTGATCATCTTTCATCAATGTTGGAATTGGTGTATCATTTTCATGAAGATAATAGACACCAAATCCTTCTTAAATTAATTTATAGGGATCATGTCCATCCAAATTAGAAGCCCATTCATCAAGGAAAATATCTAGGACTCTATCTAGAGGTGATTCAGTTTACACCTCACTATTTTTTAGTACCCTGTCTGAGATAACACAATTAGGGTTCAACATAATTGGCATATATGGCTCCAAATGAAATCTTGAAGTAGGTTCAAAATGTATTGTTACCTTATTACCATACATACATCTAAACATTAAATAGGTTCAATCATTTGACAAATATCCTTCAATCTTTGAAGTAAAGTATCTTAACAGACACATGGAAAAATAGGGAGGCAAGTCCACTACAACTACATATTACTGAATAACAACATTGGGGAAAACATGTAATGTCAATTTTAGATCTTTGATTATGCCTACTATATTTTTTAGTAACCCATATAATTACAATACTTCTTTAGTATTTGGCTCATAGATAATACCAAGCCTATCTACAGTTTGTTTGGGCATGATAATGCTACTAGCTCCACTATCTACCATACAATTATGGACTAAGTAGTTACCAAATATCAAATAGAGATAAAAGGGAGAGGTTTTTTTTGATTTGACATTGGTTTTGTCCACTTTTGTCATGTTATGTATCGGTTGATCAGGGTACTTAATTTGCTGGTCTGAATTGGCCAAGACAACTCCTTGTTTCTTGGTTGGTTCTTTAGATACCTTGAGATCTGAAAGATCTTGAATAAGCCTATCTTTTTCCCCTGGAATGGAAATGGAATACCACATGATAATGATAACATTTGATTTCTTCATTTGTTCTATTACGCTGAAAGATGCTCCACTAACCTTTGGCTGCAACCTTTGAGCCACTGGTTTTTCTCTAATTAGGGGCATTTGAGGAACCTTCATTGTCTTAGTATTTTGAATCTTATGTACTATAGGAATGAAAACTTGATCCTTAACACTCTTTGAAACAAAATTAGGAACACTAGAAGTATTTCTCACATCTTGAGCTTCCTCAACTGCTCTTATTTTAGCTCTAACCAGAGTTGTAACTTGACCATTTATGTTGCTAGTTTCACCAACTTGGTTGAATGCAATATGATCATCCAATTACCAATTAACATTGATAGGATTAGGATATATTATATGTGTTGAGCTTATCCTTGGAATGAAATATTCATGTCTTGATACTGACTACCTTAAAGAGAGAACTCTTCCTGTGTCATTTATGGCATATTAATATCTTGTGATACTGAGGCTTGATTTTGAGTGTCACTTGGGTTGGAAGGCTACCAACCCAGATCTTGCATCGAGTTATTTTGAGGAACAATATATTTTGAACTAGAAGGTACATTAGGATCAAGGGCTACATATGGATTAGTTTGGGTTATGGCTCCTTGATTTTGATAAGGTTGCATATTATCCTTAAAACCTTGAAAAGGGGGTCTTTGGTTATTAAAGGACTGATAAGTATTATAGTTTTTTTGTTGATAAGGTCTACCTTGGTAGTGTTGTCTCTTGAGTTGAACAATCTCGTTTTCAAAAGCTTGTAACATGCTTTTTAGATCGACAATCTCACTAGATTGATTAGGAGGAGCTACAACTTAGACTTTTGGAGATGAAATAGGAGCTATAGATAGAATCTGTGAAACTTGAGGAGGAGGAACATGTTTTAATTCTAGGAATATGGGTATTAGAGGCCTTGAAGCAAGTTTACCAGCTTGTATTAAGCTATTTTCTACCCTTATAGCAATTTCATAGGCATTTGGCAAGGTATTACCACCCATAGACTATATCATGACACTCATATCAGAATTAAGGGCGTTAAGATAGTACAAAATTACATAATCTGGGGATGGTCTAACCAATGTAGGGATATTAGTCCATATATTTTAGAATTTGAAGTTAAAATTAGAAAAGAATTCATGGGGTAACCTTTGTATGGTAGTTAGTTGTTTAACCAAAGATAGATGATCAAACTTGTCTTTAAATTGCCTAACTAAGGTTGCACCTAAATCATCCCAAGTAGAAATGGAAGTCAAAGGAAGATTTTATACCATTGCAATGCTTTTCCCTTGAAGGAAGCAACAAGTAATCTAATAGCCATATTATCTTGAGTAACATTATGAATAAGACATAGATTGGCAACATCTTAGATATGCTTAATAGTTGTAGTTTTATCCCATTCTCCAAAGAAGAAAGGGATACTTTTTAAGGTAGACATAGGAATGCCATAATTTAAGGCTAAATTTAGGGGACTACCCCTATTAAATGGGACAAACACTTGATTTTTGATAACCATTTGGGCAAAAGGGATTTAGATTATGGGGACAATAGATTGGACTAAAATAATAGGTTAATCAGAGGATGAAAGCTGCTTTGGAGGATGAGGTCTTGTATTATTAAATCTTGATATTTTATAAGAAGTAGAAGGTAATTCAATATGTTCAAAAGGAGTACCTTTACTTGATGATCTTGTTGTAACATTTTGCATGAAAGCACTGTCTGAAAGAGGATATGAAATCTACAACTTAAAGGATCTTCAAATTTTGATTATGACATATCTCTCCTCCTTTTGTAATTTCTTCTTTTCAATCTTTAAACTTCAATTATGCCAAATAAGTTGGGTCCCACTGAGCGTGCCAAAATTATTGGGGTTCTAGATTTGCACCCTAGTTGAGTAAGGGGATTGTTCAGATCTTTCTACTCAAATCTAGTCTAACATGGGACTGATCGTAGGCTATGGGTATCCTAGTAATGGATCAGACCTCTGGAGAAGGCCAACTTCCTTCTGGATTTTCACCTAAACTAAACCTAAACTAGTGCTTGTTTGAAAAAGAGAGAGAGACTTGACAAAAAATTACAAAAGCATGTAAAAGAGGTGATGCACC
This sequence comes from Torreya grandis, assembly GCA_037957365.1. NCBI lineage: Eukaryota > Viridiplantae > Streptophyta > Pinopsida > Cupressales > Taxaceae > Torreya > Torreya grandis. The sequence goes on along the minus strand of JARHVA010000170.1, from coordinate 4,349,868 downwards.
AATGATTTGATCACTCAAACTCACACAATACACACTATGAGTCACTTTCAAGACCAAATAAAATCAATCTCACATAAATATTTTAGAATAAGGCATTAATCAGTTATCAAATCAACAAGAAAGGGTAAATATCCAATTTTAAGCTAGATAATAAACTATAAATTACACTTATAATGACCTATGAGAGCTATTAAGCACTTCCTAAAGGTGAGAAAAACTTAGACATAAGAAATTAATATACATTCACTTAACCACAATACAATAATTCATAAAACACACTTCAATTTGGCTTTAAAAATGATTGAATTCAGTCTTTATTGCATCAAAAAGTTGTCACAGTACAAATTTTGATAGATTTTGGTCATACCAAAAAAAGGGATCTATTTTAAGGCTTGGAAGCCTGCATTTATAAAAAAGAGAAAGAGGGAGATAGAGCTATGCATTGAAAAGGCCCAACCACTTTCAATGGATTAGGACTCTCAAGGATATTGACTCAGGATCTTATCAAGAAGGCACAACTTCAAAGGCCTTGCAAAAGAATTGAATGCTCACTTGATCTTTATCTAACTACCAGGTCTCTTCTTGGAACTCTATGATATCATCTAATGATCTGTTGACAAGGATCATGTCTTGGAATTGATAGAATTACTGTCACATTTGCTTTTGGTGGCCATCGGTACCTATTTATTGAAAATGTGACCATATTGATATGCAAAACACCTCTTCATGATAATATTTACGTATATATTCATTCCAACTCGAACATGTGTCCATTCTATAGACAAAAATCCAATCTTAGACCATTAGTTTTCACATAGTCACAACATTCATGAAAACCTGCAAACTGCTTGACCTTACTTCATAAACACTAGTTCATCTTCTATCTTTGTATATATTCCAATATCAAACACCTATTCTTCATCCAAAATCCTATGAGATCTAAGAGGCTACTATGTATAATAATTATTCATTTGAAAGCAATGAACATGTCAATAGAATGACTCTATAATAGGGTCGATAAGTTCAAAGTTATCGACCAAAGATCCTATTTAAACTTCAATGGTGATGGAGCCTTGTCCTTGACCATCTTATCTGTATGACAATGTCTACTACTGACTGAGCTCTAATGGTGATATGGGTATTTAATATTTTATTCACTTAGGTTGAATAACTAGTTTATCGACCTTCAATGGAAACTCTTTAGATTTCCCTGATGTTCATTGGTCATTGATTGCCAAATCAGACCATTCACATTGTGCCCAATTATCTTTATTCTTATTAGTCCCACAGATTTTATTGACTTATTGACTCTACTCACACTGTTAGATTTGGATGTAGGAATGCATGTGAGTACTTGATTTATTACTAGAAGATCCCTTTGACATGTTGACTTGATCACACACTGTTAGATCAAGATGTACAAGCTCACGTGAACCATAAATCTCATTGGGCCCACTTTCTTGTCAGTGAAAATGTATTTTTGGATCTCCTCTTAATGAACTCATACTATAGGATCTTGTCTAACTTTTATCTCTTTAAGGGCTTTAACTTGGGGACATTTTGACTCATTTGACTCTAGTGCGGATCGTTATAATGTATCAGTAAGCAGGCTCACGCAGACCATTAGATCTTGACCAATATTTAAACTTTTTAAGGACCTTTTGAACCTAAATGGTTACTTTATGGAGCTTAAACTTTGACATTTACGTGAATGTCTTGGGTTTTTTAAATTACATGGCTATTCAACGTAGCCTAAAATTGACATTTGTGTAACCATCACTACCCTAATAGAACACAAATTCCTAGGGTCATTTCCTTTGGACCTTTTGATGGAAATTTGTATTGGACACTTTATTGAAGAATTGACCCTTTAGGATTTTGTCTTGAGACAATTTTTAAAAATAAATGACCCTCTGGGAATTTTGCATTGGCCTTTTTAGCGAATAAATACCCTTCAAAAAAAGTGTTTGGGACACTTTGCTTGACAAAATACCCTTCGGTATTTCTATATTAGACCACTTTCTTGTAGTATGACCCTTCTAGAAAATTGTTCTGACAATTTTTATGAAAGAAATGACTCTTAGGCTTTTATTGTGGACAAAATGTCTGAGAGAATTTACACTTAGCCCTTTTTTTATGCAGACAATTTCTCCAAAATAAATAGGTATTTGGAGAAATTTTTACAAAATAATTTCTCTGAGAAAAATCCATACTCATCTTTTGCTTTGGACATTTTGTCTGAAAGAATTCATGCCTTCAAAAACTTTGTCTCAGACAAATTATTTGAAATAATCTTCAACACTTAGCCAAAAAAGGGTCTTGAAAGATTTGAACTTAGAAAAATAAAACCTTGAAAGAAATTTTCCAAGTAAGGACTTAACCATTACAAATGTTTTATACTTAGCTTTTTTGAAACCCTGTAGGCCCTTCTGAACTTGTACTTAAACTATTGCTTGATCCTTGAAGGCCTAAAAGAACTATGGAAACATGAAGCTTGTGCAGACATGTTCCATGCCATTGAAATACTTGGTTTCACCATAAATCTTTCTCATATTAATCATTGGCCCACTCTTCAATCAGGATCCTGCTCCTTCCACTAAACTCTTGGACTAGGCATCTTTTTGGTATATAGACCAAATTTGGTCAATAGTAAGCTCTAACTGATTCTTGAGATAGTTGATGATCTTTTCATCCCTTTTGGCTTATTTGGCCATGAAAATATTTAGGATACATATATTCTCTTCAAGATCCTTGAACACATATCTCAACTCTTAACTCTCTTTATTTAACTGCATAGCCATCTTTTGCTTCTAAGATCACCTTTCAGTTGTTAGGCTTGTTCCAAAGGACCTATCTCTGATACCAATTATCAAAAATATAATGACTAAGGGGGGGGGTGAATCATTTTCCTTATAAAATTTTACTTTCAATTTAATATATATTATAATCATTCATCAAGAAATATCATCATATGAGCAATATCAACTAGTCTAGCAATATAGTAATGAGAATATACACATAACAAGTATGAACACATCATGTATGTGGGAAAATATCATGGGAGATAAAACCCACTAAAAATAGCTTAGAAAAATAGTCCTATGAATTATTGAATCAAATTTAGTTGAGCACCCTTTCAAATTGGAGCACCAACCCCAGTCTATCAAGCACTAACTTGACAGAGTCTTTAACAAGCACCCACTTGCAAGGAAGCACCAACTCCCTTAGTGATTCAACACCAACTCAACCACATCTTGAACAAAAACCCACTCATACAAGTAGAATTATACCTTTACTATTTGAAATATTCAATAGATGATGGTTCTCTTCTTCATCTCTTCACACACATTTATTCCACTCAAAGCTACCTCTAGGTTTCTTGGATTTACTATGTCTCTTTAAGACTGATTAGGTCATATGACCTTGATTTCCATACTTAGAACTTCTATTATATATTCATGAATATATATATACACCCATAAGATGGTATAAATGACCTCATATTTCTCTTCTTTATGCTCTTTTATTCACTTGCACACACTCTTGTCTCACTCAGATAGGCCTAATTAGTCTTGCTCTTATACAAGTCACTTGATCTCACATACCTTGGCCAAATATACACATTTGCACAATTGTATTACCATTAAAATAGGTCTTATAACATGATCCAAACATGAATCAACCAATACATTATGTTTTCCATAACTTAACATACCAAATTCTCTTTTAGGCCTTAAGGAGACCTAATTTAATTAGGTCTTCATTAGAGCACGTTACACTTTGTCTTTCTTGAAACACTTAAAAAATACAAACACAACATGATAAATTAATATATTACTCAAATATACCTTATACAATTTCACTTTAGGTACATAACACCTTTTAGGTCCAAATGCCACTTGAACCTCTTCTTAAAACACTATTCACAATAGGCCTGTGCATACCCAAAAAGTCTGTCTTGAACAATTGAAACATAAACACAATTTTTACAAACAAAAATGGAAAAAAATCACATATAAAAAAGATACATGACCTTAGTGTCATCACCATGTGATTTATACTTCAAAACTCAGGGCAAAATGAATCAAACTCTTTTATGCAGATAGCTCACTCATAACTATCAACTAGCCTCAAAACACAGTCATGAAAACTTGAAATTTTGACACCTAAAGGAGCACAAAAAAGAAATTATAAAGCATAAAAATGATCCTAAAACATCCTTAGAACAACCTTCAATAAAATTATCATAAGATCTAATGACAACTATTGGTTTTGCAGACCAATTTGCTGACCTTCTCTCTCACAGACCTCACTTAACTAGTCAAGCCATTTTGGCTTCAATGTTTCAACTTATTAAACTAACTTAAAAGATTATTTAAATAATGTATAGGTCATTTAAGTACCAAAAAACAACACCATTCATATTACATACATCAAATTAGGGCAAAGAGCTTTCAACTCATTAATGCAACTTACTTACCCAGATCTGCTAGTTTACCTTCAAACACAGTCATGGTGATAATGACCTTCAACATATGTGTGGACACTCTTAGAGACTCATATTTTATGTGGATGATTATATGTGATCATTATAATAATATCAATTATAAATATATAATGGTCAAATGACAATATTGGTCTTGCAAACCAATCTCATAACCTCACTGTATACAGACCTCACTGAGCTAGACAAGTCAACTTATGAGCAGCTTTACAATCATATTCACTGACCTCAAATTTTTTTATTCATCATGAGCATGCATTAAAAGTATTTAAAAATGTATATATGCACTTGGATTCATCCATATTCCATGATAACACATCCCTAATCATATTCTTATTTCTATTTGGGTTTCTCACTATTTGCATCATTAGGCCAAATAGCGACTGGTCAATTTGTATGACCGATTTAGCATACTTGAAGGTTATATACTACTCAAAAACCACCATGGACATCAAGTACAAGTCTCAAGCTTCTCCATCTGATGATTTTCATACTTTGACTTGGTCAATTCTGATTGCTACAATAAATATCTGAGAAATAAGGCCTTTCTTGTAGGATTCACTCACTTACCTGACAAACCAATCACACATAGAGATGCTTGGGAGAGTTGACTACAACCTAAAATAACTTAACTATCCATACAAATCCATTCTAAGGACTTTATAACAACTTATTTCATATAAGGTCACTATAAGGGTTCTTTGAGGGTTTAAACCATCTTCCAGTCTTAACAATCATTCATAAAGCTTAGCCCCTCATTCTAGAAACTAATGCCTAAAAATTTAAACCAGGACCCTTCCCCATCTACCATGAATAGATAATTACATGTGTTAATTAACACTTGAAAGTCCTCAGGTTGAGAACCCTCCATTCTGTGCATTCATGAGACTTCAAAGCACTTTTTCTTGCCTTAACCTTCAAATTTTGACCTGAAACTTGGTCAACACACTTGGGACCACCTATAACACATTTGAAAAAGATAAATTGTGCATAATTGTATTTTAAACTGATCTTCATACCTCATTATGCCATGCTCTCAGCACCTTGCTTTCTACATTTAAGTATTTATGCTACATTAGACTTGGAAACACACTTTCATGCCACTGTCAATGCACTCTATACCTCATACACATGCTCAATCAACCTTATACAACATTTCATGCCACTATCAATGCACTCTATACCTCATACACATGCTCAAACAACCTTATACAACCTTTCATGCCTCTGTGCATCCATCTTACCAAGTCATCATACTTATTCCTTCTCATAATAATTTCTCATACCATGACTAGTCTTAGGTTACTCAATCACTTGACCTTCATGCCTCTTTTCATGCTCTCAACAGCTTATTGTAATGCTAAACATCTCAGTCTCATGCCATACAACCTCTTACCATGCTCAACCACTGCCATACATCTTCTCATATGCCTAAGACCACTCATCTCACTAAGCAACTAAGCCCATGCCTTCACACAAGTTCTCTTCATGCCATGAGTAGGCTTCTCAAGCACTTGAAACTTTGACAACACTCCTTGATGCCTCTACACCTTGCTCACATTCCTTTCATGCTCCTCAAATAATGCCATACCTCTACACATACATCTTCATACTTACCACGTACATGCTCATTCATGACATGACTATGCTTCGGTTACTTAATCACCTATTTTTAAAGACCTACCTTACAACACTTCTGAAAGCTTCTAGTCCTAACTCTCAAGCCCATAAAACTTCTCAAATCCATAAGCTCACTTCACTTCACCAAGCTATCTACACATACCTTCTTGCAAGGCTTTACAAGACACCTTGATATCTTGACCTGTTCCTTTCACGTCATGATCTTAACACAATATCAACTAAGCAGAATTAAGACACTTGGACCTGTACCTTTATCTCTCATGGCAATCACTACATACCTTTAATACTCATAAGTTTGTCACAATAGACACTGCCAATTGAGCTTGCTCATCTAGACACCAATCTTAAAACAACTATTTGACATCAACCTCACTCATCATGATTACACTCTCTCTCATAGCAACAACACTTACAATGTTGGTATAAGAACTCATCATGCCTTCATAAGAACTTTGTCACATCAGGGATTAATGACAATAATGACAACACTATGCCAACACACTTTGATGTTAATGACATCATCTTGACATCAATGACAACCCTATGCCAACACGTAGTTATACTATATAGATCTACTAACTTTTGTTGGGAAAAAATATATCGCTTCCTAAACCTGACTGTAGTTTCTAAAGCAAAATATGTGGATCCTTGAGAAGTAACATGGCTCATTGTCACAAGTATGCATCTCTAAATCATTAGGTTCCTTTAATAATAAATTAGATATGATATTAATAAAGTCCATGTGTTTTATACAAATATGTGAAGATGTTATTAATCCTTGTCAAGAGAGTTACTAAAATAATCACTTTTCAAATATTTATTTTTTGTTTAACTAATCAATTTTTAAAAAATATATATCTTAACAAAACTTTTCCACATTAATATTAAAATATTTTATAAATCTTATTTAAAAATATTTCTCTAACTTCGATACAACTATAAATATTATTTATAAGAAAATACTTAACATTTTTTTAATATTATTATAATAAATAATGTAAAAAACATTTTTTTGAAAAATATGTGCATATAATTAATGCAAAATTTATTTACAATTAATATATTAGAATTAATAATAATAAATAATGTTCATTTTACCATTGGCCTATGGAAATGCAGGTAACCCCAACATACATTAATTTTAAATTTTAATGCACATGTCAAAATTTCAATCTGTTGGACAGGTGGCATGAATATCAAAACAACAATATCTGATCATTTCCATTTTTGACTCCAATCCCTTGTAAGTTGTATGGAGGTGTAACTAACATGTGGCAGACTTGTCAGGGTCATTAATGAAATACAATGGGTGAAGCCCTGGATGTTATCATCTCCTTACTATTTACACACTATATTGTGCCACATACGTCAGTTTATTTCACATGTTGGTTAGTTGGAGGCTTGAAAGTCAAGGCCAGGTAAGCTAAACTTGTCTAGGTAATCGATATTTGCTGAAGTCAAATTATGACAGTATGGCACTGGTCTCATGGTAGTGAAACTTTAAAAATATTTAGTGGGCGCTGTAAAGATTACTTAGGAGAAATTATGTAGTAAAACGGTTTCGTGGATTTTAAAATTGCAAAAATTATTTATGCACATGAAATTAGGTGGTTAGAATATAAAAATAGATTATAGCATAAATTTTTATTCGCGGCAAGTTATTTTTTTTGTGCCTAAATTTTCTCCACGGGTGTTGCAAATTCTTACCTCCAGCGTATACCTATCTTTGAAAATCTCTTTCATTTGTAGTTGCTGCTCCTATTTTTCAAAAAAAAAATAAAAAAAATTTGCAGTTGAAGAAATTTAAAGTTCCATAAGACCACCCTATAACATTAGGGACTTTTACGGCTACTGCGGTTTCCAGTTCGTTGGGTGATAATGTGGTGGCATGTACCTCCCTGGGAATTATCACCCAACTAGTTTTGTGACATTTTATATACACAAGGAACTTCATTTTAAAACAAGATGATCACATCTGGTACTCTCATATTAACGCCTATAATTATTTCCATTCATACAATTCCTATGTGGACACCATGATAGCCACATCACTCTCTCAGCATTTAGCCTTCATGTTTCACTTAAACAACACATAACTAAGAGTTTGTTATTTGAATTATTAGTCCCAAAGGGAGCGATTATTAGCATTCAAAAAAATTTAACAGGTTATTATCCTCTGTACAACTAACAAATCAAATCATATTATTTTCTATGTAATAAAATATATAAATATTTTGGCAAAGTAAGGTGCAGAGATTTTAAGCTATTGAATATAATATTATTTTTACTAATTTTTGACTGGCAAAATTTATTATATTTTATTTCCAGACTCACATAGTTTGAGGCAAACTACTTCGGGGAGTGCATCAAAATGACACTGTCATAATAGTTTGTCAAGGCATAAAAATTGACGTGTTCATTTATAGTGAAATATTTTATAGCATTGTTAATGTTGTAGCATTGCACAATTAATATGAGGATTGCAACGATTTCTATGTACATACAGAGAAACACTTATCATTGATCATATTTGAAGGTAATAAGTTGAGTGTCATTGCCTTCTCTATAGATCTCTATGCAAACCTTTTTGTCATCCTTATCGTACAATTTTCACTCATCAATGGATTTAGATTAAAGTATTATTTTCAAGTACAATTGGTTTGATACTAATTTAGTGATCTCATATGGCTTCTCTCTGGAATTGAACTCATTGCCCAATCTTTAAATGGTGGGGTGGATTTAAGTTACCATTGCTTCCATATACGGAATGGCTTAGCTGTAGATGGAAATAATTTGTTAGAGAAAATTGTGTACATTTTGTTGGTATCATGGATGATCTAGGCTATATGGAGATCCCAATTAGGTGACTTTATCAAGTTTAGAAATGAGGAAATGTAATGTATAATTTTAACCATTGTACTTACTGGTTTTGCTCTTCTAATTATTTGTAAATAATGAAGTATTTATTGTTTAGATATTTCTTAATGCTCTACTTATGTTCACTTTAAATTTGGTTATTACTGATCTCTATTCCTCAAATTTTAGATTTAACATAAATCTTTTAGTAATTGGTCTGTCAAATGGTTGATGACATAATTTTAACAATTACCAACCATGAGTCAATCAATCATAGGTTTGTTTTATTGGTATGTACCGATCAAGGAATTTGTATTTAGATTCAAGTAGTTTCATGCAGGTCTGTGGCTGTAAAATGAGTTATCAGTCCCTTATGACAAGAACCAAAGTCACAAAGCAACTTTAATCTTTAGTAAAAATTGTGTACCCAAAATGGAGATCTTCAAACCCTGCTCTGACAAAGAATGGCTTCTGAGCACGCATAATTCCTTCGTTTACATCCTCAGCACTGTGCAAGTGAGTTGTTTAATGACCTAGAATCCATATGGTTATGAAATGAAATCATGATTTATTCAAAATTTTAAAGTTCAATGAAAAACATTGCCACAAGGATAACATATATATTACAAGCCCTATTTGGTTTTGCAGATTATAATTATAGCTTTCATTGGAGCCACTGTATTCTTGAGGATTGAAATGCATCATAAAACTCTTATTGATGCAAATATGTATCTTGGAGCACTCTTTTTTAGCATCATCACCAATATGTTCAATGGATTTGCAGAATTAGCAATGACAATTTTCAAGCTTCCAGTGTTCTTCAAGTAGAGGGATCTGTAATAGCAAAATTGATACTGCACCATAAGGACTTGGTACATCGTGCCCCTTATTATAATAAGATCATCTCACAAATGATTAAACTACTGTCAGCATGCCAACAATATAATTTAATGGTGATTTAAATTTATCAAAAGTGATAGTTATATATCATTTAGCTCGATGGTTAGCAACCCTAGTAGTTAATCTTTATTTATTTAACATGTACTAAAAGTGTTATTACTCTTATAAAAAAAATCTTGGTGCAAGACACATGCGTTCACCTATACGCATTTCCCATCCATCACATTCATATTTCCAACACATATCAGAGATGCATTACCAAAAACATGGACGTGCTTGCTATTTTTTCTATGCTCTTTATTTTTTAAGTTAATTAGACCCTGTTTAATAAAAAAAATTGTTGGTGTATTAATGACCTAATTTAGCTTTTATTTGAAAGGATGGCTTTTCTAAATTCAGGGCATAACTGGGGATGCTCATTATTACTCTGGCAAATCATAATAGGAAACAATATAAAAAATTAGAGGGATTCTCTAACAACATAATGTTATAAATAACATCTCAAAATTTTAGCCAATCATTACCATGCCAACATTATAAATCAAACAAAGTTAACATTCCAATTGGTAGTAAATAGCAAAGTTAAATAAAGGTTTTAGAGATCCTTTGGCAGTAGTAACTTCATTTTTGATATATTAAATTGAGTCAAAGTTATGTCCATTAAGATTTCATAATCACCTTCTTACATAGTTGAGCATTTGATTAGTACTACCACCTAGAAAATATGTTACAAGGGAAAAAATTTAATTATTTTATAATAAGAAATTTTTATCTTCAAGTTAAAATCATCTAAACACACTTATATTTCAAGATACACGTAAAGATTGCACAATTCAAACGCAGGGTGGAACTAACCATTTCAATTTGTTAAAAATTAGGTAGAGGACATAAAGATTGCACCAGTGGATATCCATTTTTCCCACAATTAATCAAACTAGGAATTGTTTTACTCACTACATCGAGTATCACAAGTATGGGATTTGATATTCCAATTTCTTCATTGTACGAGTAATGTTTTTTTTTGAGCATTAAATTTCTTCTACTCTGTTTGGTATGCGCTGTGTGATTTCATCTATAGATACAATACTAGAGATAAATTACATATTCTTAATGTAGGGGTGTAGTTCAAAAGGTGAAGGTGCCAGTGAATGTGACAAATATGCTAAGTATTATCATTCTCTTTGTCCTAGGTATGGGGTAAGCATATGATCTATGCTTGTCATTGCAACCCGATTGTTTCAGTGATTTCGTCATGCCTTTGCTATTCAGATTTTCTATTTTATCAATTGAAAATGCATTCTCTGTATACTTTACATATCTGGATCTTTAATGGAGTTTACTTTGTTAAGAAACCATACACTCTAAAACAACAAAAAAAAATAGAATGCAATAATAAAGATAATTAAATAGACAAAATACCCAACATGCATGAGATAAAACATAAGATTTACATGGTAAAACCTTACCAAAGCTAAGGAAACATCCATGGTGCAAGATATCAAGCTTTATTAATTTCAAGATGAACAAATTACATGATAACTTGTTGTGTAGATTACATGCGAACTCCGAAAAGATAAATACGTCTAATTAGAAAAGCACCATTAGGATCCCTCCTCCTAAAACCATTAGGACTTTCCTTCTTAAAAATAGAATTAGGTGGAATTCGTCTTCCTAAAAGTAGGGGGTGTCCCCCCCCCACAACCCTCCTGTTGAGGAGTGGACTATAAACTTTGCCACAAAAAGATCCAAAATTTAACTTTGTTGTCATATGTCTAATATACTCTTAAATTTTATTTGAGCTTCTGAGCTTATTGTAGAAGTGAACATTTTGAACTCATATGCATTTTTTTTTTTAATTCAGTTTTAATTGCCTTAGCCTTTTTCTCTTTGATAAATGTCATCTTGAATACCTTTGTTTCCAGTTTCAAAATTTTGATATTTATTCATGACCATTGTTTTTGGATATTCTCAGATTTTCTTGGTGATCCCAAACTCGGATCCTTTTATCCATTCTGAAGTATCATCCTTATTGGATTGTCCAACTCCGTATCAATAGTTTCAGTTCTACTTTAGATGCTTTGCCAAGAGAATTGCTTCAAGTATTTTTTGTATCTTGATTTTGAAACCCATATTTATAGGATTTGCACCATGCGATCATTTGATTTTTATATGCATTTTGCTTGCCATTCCAAGTGTTTATATAACATTTCCCCTATGGAACGTTTCATTTTCTTGTTTAAGTTCTTGAGATTTATGATTAGGTTGATTGTTATCGACGACTTATTAGAATTAAGTTTGTTTTTATTCTCCTTTAGCTGATAGAATTCTAAATTCATATTTCTTTCCTTATATTATCATTTAGTTTTATGATACTATGGATTTTTATTTTAAGAGTGTACTATTACCCCATTTATGATAGTAACCATTTTATGGCTCCGTAATAATGTATCCAAATGGATAGTAAAAGGAAAATAGTCGCGGGTGATAGAAAATAGAAACATATAAAAAATAGAAAATAAAACACACACAGATTGCTACAGCAATCATGGAACAAGATTTTTCTCAATCTTCTTTAATCTTGCAGATCTTCTTGATCTTGCTTATCTTGCTCAATTACAATACTGCACCCATGGGTCTATTAAATAGATTTGAAAGCAAACAATAATTAGAAAAGCAAACTAAAAACTAATTTTAGTCTTTGCATGCAAATTGAAATTGAATTGCTTCTCTAACAGTTTAACTAACTGTTTGATAACTGCTGTGCATGCATGAGGAGTGGAGAAATTATCTCCTGTTAACTTTAGTTTCTAACACTCCCCCTTAATTTCTACCACTAACTACTTTAGCATTTACAATGCCTAAATTTTGTCAATACACTGCCTCTCATGCGAAATACATTGCCTTGCAAAATACATCACCTTATATGTGGAATACATCACCTTGCGAAATACATCACCTTATATGTGGAATACACCACCTTGATATAGCCTAGATTGAGGCTACGAACAAATACAATTTCTCAATGAGCGTTCACTCAACGTTTAAGACTTAGGAGTAGCTTGTCGAAAGGCTATCAATAGACATGCTTATGTCCAACACTGCAAGCTTCCTGCTTGCTTATCTTTCTTTCACCTGATGCTTAATTGTTTAGGTTTCCTCCAAGGACTCTGCTAGGTTCTTACCACATTAGTCTAGATTTGCCAACGATCAGCCTAATCTTCAGACACTTTGACAGCTTCACTCGCTATTCAACACACACACTTTCACAGCTTCACTCACTGTTCAATACACACACTTTCACAATGTCACTCACTGTGTAACACACACTCACACAAAATGAAATGCTATGGCATTCACAATCTCTCGTCATTTATCTTCGGAGAAAAGAAAAACAAATAAATACATAGATCTATCTCTCAGCTCATATAAATATTTAAACATATCTCAGAAGGCTTTCGCTTGGTCAAAATAGACTCTAGCGGAGACCACGAACTGGCTGGAATGCTTCAATGCCTTCTTCACCACTTCTTCGCTTCTATGAAAGCTTGAATCGCACTTCACTTCTACAAGTCTTTGTACAATAAACCGATTTCCATGATCTGCGCGCTCCTCCCAAGCTGACTCAGCTTTTCCACAATCTGTGCACTCTTATGCTTCTAGAGATATGTGCTTGTGGCTTCTTCAGACTTTTCTTTTACTGTTGCATCCTTCTGTCGACTGCCACTTCCCCTCACGCCAAACTGCTACCGCTGCGTCCACGCTAGTTGCTCTTCCTTCTGCTACGTTTTCAAATGGCTCTGCGAAAGAATGTTGACTATTGCAATTTTCCTTATCTAGTTGCACTTTTTTGAATGCTTAGCAGCTGCTGCTGCTTCTCCCACAAACTGCCTGTCTTAGCAGGCTCTTTCACTAGCTGCATGCATTGGCAGCACTTCACCTTCCAAGGTCAGAGTGTTAAGCTGGCTCTGAACCTTCTTCTGTGTGGATCCACAGGGTCTAAATTTTTTTTACAACTTCCCAGGATTCTCTCCATGGGCTCTGATACCATTTGACAGAAAATAGAAACATATAAAAAATAGAAAATAGAACACACACAGATTGCTACAGCAATCATGGAACAAGATTTTTCTCAATCTTCTTTAATCTTGCAAATCTTCTTGATCTTGCTTATCTTGCTCAATTACAATACTGCACCCATGGGTCTATTAAATAGATTTAAAAGCAAACAATAATTAGAAAAGCAAACTAAAAACTAATTTTAGTCTTTGCATGCAAACTGAAATTGAACTGCTTCTCTAACAGTTTAACTAACTATTTGATAACTGCTGTGCATGCATGAGGAGTGGAGAAATTATCTCCTGTTAACTTCAATTTCTAACAGTGGGAAGGTTGACTATGGAATACCTTGTATGTATGGTGTGGGGAGAATTGATTGTAGAGAAGCCCCATTCTGCTTTGTCATACATGTAATATGTTAGTGAAGAGTCTTGTAAGAGATTTGATTTGTCCCAAGAATCGGAAGAATCATCAAAAAACTATCTCATTTGAAGGTGATAAAGTAAATGCCACGATGTGGAAAAATACAAAACTATTGAATGCACGCTTCCTGATGTATATGATTAGCTTTATTATTGACGGGGTATTTTTCAGCTCTTAGGTAGTGCTAGGACTACCAAATGAGATAAGGGTTTAGTTGGGGCATCTACATGCGAAAAAGTATCATGTTTTAACTATTGCATATATCAAATATAGAAGTAAATCTCCTGCCTATTCTCTCTATCCATTATAAAGAAATGAAGTATATACATCAGAAGTAGAAGTAAATTTCTTGCCTATTCTCTCTATCCATTATAAAGAAATGAAGTATATAGAATTGAATTAACTGATGCGGAAATAATTTATTGTTCTCAAATTTACAAAGATATTGGATTTGTATTTAAGCAAATGATAATTTTTGAACTTCTCAAGTCTTTGCTTCTTGAATTAGGAGATATTGGATTCAAATACCTACAAGATAATCATGATTAGACATGCAAATGTCAAGCTTTTTTAACCCGGTGTTAAATAGGAATGATTTCAATTTTTCTAGAGTAGTGAAATTTTAGAGTGAGAAGACAAACAAGCCGAGGGGAGAGTTTTAGACCATTGATCATTTCTTCACTCTTCAATCTATCATTTAGGCTTGAAAATGGACTTCTAAAATCTTTTGCTATTTCGTAAACTTTAAGAAGGCCTTTGATATAATACCTAGAAATTTATTGTTCCAGAGGTTACGTGATATGGGCATCTTACAGCTCTTTATTAATGCTATCACAAGGCTCTATGAGATAGTAGTTGGCCAGATTTGGACTTCCCATAAACTTTTTAACTGTGTGGGCGCTCCTATTGGTGTCTAGAGGGGCACTCTCTATGGAACCTACATTGATGAGCTTGAAGACCTTATTTGACAATGCATTTATACAGAGAATGGGTGTATCTTACATCATGGAATGATTGTTATACTACATTTCATTGATGATGTGTTCCCTGATCATTCTCCAGATGGTTTACAAAGGTAATACTTTAACTTAATTCTTTGAGTTTCAAAATTAGTGGTTAGCCTTGGTAATACTAGTTTATGATCCTCAATACCTACATCAATGCTCTCTTCAAATACCGTTTTCCCTACAAAGGTGAGCTTACCAAAGTCACAACTACCTATACATACTTGGGAGTTCTATTTGTAGGACCTGTCTTAATCTTAATCATGCTTCTCAATCATGATTTCTTCATGAATATGCTTTTCGACTTTATAGTATTGTTTTTTATATTCATTTCTAGACAATTGTTACGAAGATGTAACTCGCTAATGCTATCATTAAACCCATTCTGATTTATGGGTTTAAAATATGGGGGTTGAGCTTAGGGCATATTAACCAAGCACGCATTGAGAAGGTGTAGATTATAAAGCATGATCTATTGTAAAAAGACAATTCCTTTTTGCATTATCTACGCTGAGTTTGATCTCCGATCCCTTCATGTTGAGAGCATCTTCAAGCTCATTTTCCATTTCCATAGACTCAAGTCCATTGCGGATCTTGCATTGGCTAAAAATATTCTCATATTTAGCCCTTTGTTCTTTAGAGTAGGTAGCCTCCTAGATTCTCGTTGGATGATGGTAGTGTTGGTATTCAAAGACTAGCATGCTTCTCCAAAATTTTTAACATTTTCATATACCTACTCCCTCACTTTAGGTGCTATTTAAATGTCCCTTCTTGCCTCCTTTGGGAAAATTGGGTTAGTAATAAAGGTAGTTAGGGAGGACGTATATTGACAAGCTATTCAGGTCAATTGGATCTCTACCCCTTAAACTCTCAACACTAAGATACCATTGTGTAATGAGAATTTTTTTTAGATTGTGGATGACATCATTGGTTGCCTCAACTATATTCAACATCATTGAAGTTGTGGCTTCAAGATTCCTGTTTATTAGTTGCAGGTATGTTCTCACCACTCCTTAAAGTGATAGGATTCGGTGCCTTTGTTCCCTATTGTAGTTGAAGCTGTTGAAATGCTTCATATTCAGATGTCCAATCTGTTGCAAGATTTGCAGGAGTGCTATTGTCTATACAATGCCTCAATAAAATTGAACTAGTATTTCTCGTGTAAGAGAAGTCTTTTTCTAAATATTCTATACACGATTGAATGTATATGATGGCATTAGTGGTCAATTTGGATTTGCTTATAAGTTGTTACTAAAATTGATTGCATTATTCGTTAGCTTTCAGTTTATTCCTCGGGTTTTTTGGTTTTGTGGTTGTCTTTTTCTGGCTGATTAACTTAGGTAAAATTGGTATTTAAATTTTTCAGATGTGAATTTTCATCTTTAATGGCATAGCGTTTTGAACCTTATCGAGGGATTATTTAATGTTAGAATGTGGTTTTGTTACTATGAACGTTGGGCTATTCCATAAACTTGGTTTGTGAGAAAGAGATACAATGTTTTAAAATGAAATATTGAGAAAATGCCATAATCATTGGCCTTATTGATTTAAAAAATAATGTATTTTCGAAATTCTATTGAATGACAAGTATTTTCATCTCAGTTTAGAAATTGCAATGAGGAGTGTGGGGAGGTGGAGTTTAGGGAGGTGTAAGGCCTTATCAAGCCAATGGGGCCTTGATCACCATTAGAGGAAACAGGTCCTCAAAGGATTTGTAGAAGGTTCAATAGATATTGTAGAGCTAAATCATGATAATTGATTATTGAGGGATAAAGTATATTGTAGGTGATGGTGTATGTTGTTAGCCTTCAGGTTCAAAATTTGGTGTAGATTACTTGTTAGGAAATAGTTCTAATATTAAGTTTTTACATGTGGTAAAAACTAGTTATTATTTACCGTGTGTTAGTTACCACAATTATATGTAAAGTTATTATGGGTTGATTGGTTAAATGAATATATTATTGTTAACAACATATTTCATATTTGGGTTAGTTGGTTAGTTTAGTGAGTTATTACTGGGATTATAACATCTCCACTTACAGGTAATAACTATCTATATAATGTAAGCGTATGTGCATAGAGTTGGGAACAATTTCATAGATATTTTAAGTAACACGATCACGTTATTGAAATTATAGCTCGATAATTACTGAGCCATAATGTGTATGCATTATTGTAATTTTAAATAGTACACTATATAATGCGTACGTATTATATAGTGTACTATACAATGCGTACGTGTTATATAACATGTATGTATTGCTTTGTTATAAGTCTAAAACCAACTCCAAAAGCAATTGGAAGTTGTACGTGAAGCCAAATTTATCCATAAGCTTATATTTACTACTATAAATGTTAAATATAATGTTACATTTAATTTACTATACTTTAAATTTATTTTAGGAAATATAAGAAATTAGGTTCACTCAACATTTGATAGAGTTGGTTTTATAGTTGCACATCTTACAATGTAGAAAATATTTAAAAAAAATCTAATTAGGTCTAAGTATTAAACTTAGATATTTTAGGACATAAATTTTACAATTGATATCCATTTTTAATAAATATAGTCATTTTTTAGGTTTTTGTGCCTTCCAGATCGATTCCTAGTATTTATAGGAGTTTTAGGTTTGTTAAAATTAAAGTTTTCAAACCACTCACTTTGAAATTGATGCAAAATGATGTGATTAGGGTAACATAGGTCACATTAATGACCTACACACATCAAACAACCACTTTGTATTAATTTCACTTATTCATCTTCTTTCCTTCATCCTTGATCACTTTTTACTCATGCCTCATCACCCCTAATCACTCTCTCATCATTATTCATTATCCCTAATCACTCCATCATTGACCCTCACTGTCCCTAGTCATCTCTAATCACTCCCTCATGATCCCTGATTACTCCCTTATTGACCCTCACTATGCCTCATTATCCCTAATCAGTCACTCCTTGTCCCTCCTCATCCCTCATCACTCTCTCATTGACCCTCACCATCCCTCATCATCTTTAATCACTTCCTCATCATCTCTAATCACTCCCTCATTGGCTCTTACCATCCCTCATCATCCCTAATCACTCCCTCATTGGCCTTTACCATCCCTAATCATCGCTTCATCATCCCTAATTGATCCCTCCTCATCCCTCATCATCTCTAATCACTCACTTATTGACCCTCACCATTATTCATAATTTATAATCACTCCCTCATTTCCCCTCACCATCCCTCATGATGCAGAGCCCTATTGCATACTCTACTTGTCCAAGCTCTTTGCCAATATCCACATAGCTTTCACTTTGTCTTTTCTTGCTTGGTCTCTATCTTTGGACCCTACACACATTTCAAATTCATACCTGCATTTTATTCATTTCAGTTATTCTCCACCATTATTTATATGGTCTCACTAAACTCTTCATTCTATTCTCCTTACTCAATGCATTTAATATCTCTTACTTTGATACTATCCCCCTTACTAGTCTTTACATTTTATAACAACTTAGATTAAATATTTTCTTTGGTTCCTTAGGATTTAATAAGGCTCTGAAAAACTTCCTTCCACTCCTATGAGTTCTCTCTAACTTCTTCTCAACCTTACTTAACTTCTCAACACAATCCTCATATCATACACTACCTCTTACTCTGTCATAGACTCTTCTTGTACGGACTCAAATCATCAAATGAACCTCATTTATGGATACCCTATAATATATCCCATTTATTCACAAATTTCTAGGCTTGGGTTCAACTATTTGATAACTTCTTTTAGCTCTTTCTACTATCAGATTAGGTCTTTAGGTTTCCTTCACTATCTACCACACAGTTCTCCCCCATCCATACTTATCCATACTTACACAACTTAAAAACACTATATTATCTTTGTGCATGTTAAAATCAAAAATTTCACCAAATTTCATGAATGATTGACAGTTACAACTTCTAAAAACTCTCTTTGAAAGTAGAAACCCTAATACAGAGTTTGGACTCATTTCATAGACCTGAGAAGGGTCAAAATGAGATTTAAATCTTCCAAAGGTGTTTATAATGACTTTAAATATTGGATTAGGTCTTATTTGACCCTATGCACATTTTCCAAGTGTTATATTTCCATTTTAAAGCTACAATAGATTGACTTAACAAATTTGAATAGATTGTGTACTCAGTCACAGGTCCGTAGTAATATAAAAAGAGGTTATTTATTCTATTTCATTCCAAAAAGGGTTATAAATCAACATTAAGGTTGAAAATCATTTACACAATGCTTACACACTTAAAAAAATTAATGCCTTCCATCTATAACACTCAATTTTTCAATTTCCATGAGATACCACTTTGACTGTGTTAAGTTTCTTGATGACTGTAGGACTATGTTAGTTTTGTTTTTTCTCATATAAATATATTAAAGATAATTGAAAGAATATAAGACTTAATGATCATATAATAATCAACTCATCAACATATACATTTGAATGTTCACTCCAATACATGCATATACCTTCTCACACAGATGTTTACTCATAAAAGACAAGGTTGTGTTGTTTAACATATAATGTCCTTAGAAAAATAACAACATACAATATTTAAAGACTATTTATGAATTATTATGTCAAGTTTTTAATTACTCATACATTTTATAAACCCACCAAATAGAATCTCTTCTTCCACAAGACTCTGACCTTCACTCAGATTTCAAGGCACAGTTTGTAAAAGCACAGGGTATATAGTTTATAATTTGAACATTCAAAAGATTTGAAACTCAAATGACAAATTATATAATCACCATAAAATAAAATTTATTTTCAACTTACCACTCACATAAAGATAACAAAGAACTTGTTACTAATCATGTTTCACGATCATGCACACTATCAACTATCTTTGCACATATTCAAGAAGATGCAGGGTCTGTTTGCTTTTTTATATGAAAATAATCAAAACTTGTCTTTATTCACTTGTTTGGGGTTATTTAAATTCATCCTTTTGAATCCTACCCCCTAAAACTCTCTTTAATCTAACTTTGAATACAAAATAAGACATAAACAAGACTCTTATTACCAAATAACTATCAACTGAATTATAAATTCTTTTGTATTTTGATAGTGTCCTCAACTAACTTAACTACTAACATAATTATCAAATATGAATTTAGATATATGTGTTTTAACATCCTAAAATCCTCGCTAAAGTCTAACCACACCAAATTCAATGTTGGACTTCTTGAAATGAGATTGAAGTCTTTATGAAAGTTTAAAAATTCAAAAGAAAGATTTGGCGGGAAAGTCCAATACAAATCTAATTCAAAATTGACATAAAATGATAAACTTAGAAAGAATCTTACAAACTTATTATGACCTTGACCACCTTTTAAATACTCTAGATCATTATTTATATTGGGTAGTGTTGCTCCTGCATCACCTCATCATTCCTAATCACTTCATCATACCTCATCATCTCTAATCATTCATTCCTCATCCCTCGTCTCCCCTAATCACTCCCTCATTAATCTTCACCATCACTCATCATCCCTAATCACTCCCTCATTCTCCCTAATCACTCCCTCATTGACCCTCACCATCCCTCACCATCCCTATTAACTCCCTTATCATCTCTACTCAATTCCTTCTCATCTCTCCTCATCCTTAATCACTCCATCCAATACCTTGATGGTGGTATTTTGTTGGAGTTTAACAATGTTAGGAGATACAAGTGGAGAGTTGAGTTCTAGCATAAAATATAAGACATAGTGATCAAAATGATGTGAAGGCAAATTTGAAACACAAATATTTAACACATATGAAAAAATATGGGCCTATTATAAATGATGTAATTCATAGTTGAAAATCCACCAGAAAAAGAGAGGCAAGTAAAACCACCATAGCACAAAAAAAAAATAGTAAATACATGAAGATCACCAAGCTATGCGATTTCTTGAAACCAATCACTTGATTTTTATATGAGGACATTTTATGATCTAAATAATTATATTTAAGGCCTTATATTTGTATGTATATTGATTGAGTCATCATACTAGAAAGTGAAAAATAATTTTTAAATGATTAGAACAAGTAGTCCAAGATTGGAAAGTGGTGCTTAATTCATAACTTCAATATTCAATCCAATGGAGAGTGTCACACTGTGAGCTCTCTACTTTCACATTTTGAGAAGTGGGTACAAGTTATCTATCACTATAAAAGTTAAGTAGATAATAGATTATGAACCCAATGATATGGTTAGTACTAAAAATATCTCTACTTCTCCCAACAAGAAATTATATGAATTATAAATATTGTTTCATTAATAAATGTAGATCAATGATGAGACAACACACTTCATCATTTCTAATGGAAGTCAGAAGAATTTAATTTCTCTTAAATCATATTTTCAAAGATTGAACTTGAAATTTGTACATCATCCATAACCATATGTTATTGTATGGTCTAGTGTAGGTCTTGAGAAATGGATCACCTAGTAGTGTCACTTGGTGTACAAAATCAAACTTTTTAAAGATGCAATCCTTTGTGACATCTCACCATTATAGGAGTGTTATGTTTTACATGTGATCAACCATGTATTTACCATTGACATGTAGTCTATGAAGTAAATCCGAAATTTTGTGATAGATTGTCTGGATCTGAAATACTATATATCATAGTTAGCTCATAAGCTTTCAGTCATTAGAACCAGGGAGTGCAAGAATATTTTCAGTTCTAGTAAGAAGTATACTCTTTATGGTAAAAATTAAATGTTTAATAACATCCTTATGTCACCATATCATAGTGTGGTTTATCCAACAATAACAAAGACAAAATAATTGAACCATAAACTAGATGCATACAATGATATCTTTTAGTCACCTAAATAAGTTTTTGCATACTATACACTAAAAGATACTATTGATTTGATCACTTAACTACCTCTACCTCAAACCTCTTTATACAACATATCATTTATAGAGAATGAATAGATCAAATGATAGATCCATGAAATCATGGATAATGGACATATTTTACCCAAATCATTGCCTTGCAGAAACTTAATTATTTTTGTACCAAAGTTATGAATCAATTAAAATATATTAACAAGATTAACGTGAAGAACTATTATCCTCATTTAAATATTAAATCATTTTTTTGTTATATCCATGGTGTAGAAGTCTTTTCCAAAATTGATTTTAAATTTGGGTATCATCATATTCATGTTAAACCTTAAGACATTTGGAATATAGTCTTAAAAACAAAGGAAGGATTGATTGACTAGTTGATTATGCCTTTTAGATTAGCTCATATAATGAATTCATTTATTTCAAGATGTTGAATGACATCCTCAGGCCCTATATCTATGCCATTTTTTAATCTACCTTGATGACATCTTAATCTTTAGAAAACATGGGATGAACATCTACCCCATGTTGAACTAGTGTTTCACATGTTGCAGAAACATATTTTTGTGATAACATGAATAAATATTTATTTTTCATGCAAGAGATAAAATATTTGGGGCATATTACACACACAAGGAATGCATGTGTGAACCTAACCAAGATTCAAGTTATACGGAATGAGAAACACTAAATAAATTTACATTAGATTAAAATATTTTTAGAATTAAAAAATTATACAAGAGATTTGTGTTTAATTTTTATCTTTTAAACTAAACTACCAAAGGTGAAACCAAATAAAGTTTCATTTAGTTAGCTGCTCAACAAATATAATTTAATGAACTAAAATTTAGACTCTATTTTGTGTTAATACTTATGTTACTTGACTATAAATTTGGAAGATCATCCAATTCATTCAGTAATAAAATTGACTATCATAAATGGGTATTAACAACACAAGTCCTAAAAAAGAGTTGATTTCTATCATAATGGATTAAACAACATATGATTGGAATTAAAGATATCTTTAGAGTATATACTTATGCCAATGATGAGGGAGTGATTAGAGATGGTAAGGGATGGTGAGGGTCAATGATGGAGTGATGAAGGATGGTGAGGGTCAATGAGAGAGTGATTAGTGATGATGAGGGATGAAGAAAGATTAATTAGGTATTATGAAGGGAAAGAAGTGAGTGATTAGAGATGATGAGAGATAACTAAGATCAATGAATGAGTGATTAGGGATGAGGAGGGAGTGAGTAGGGATGAGGACATGATTAGGTATGATGAGGGATGAGGAAAGAGTGATTAGGGATGATAAAAAATGGGGAGGGAGTGATTAGGGATGATGAGGGGTAGTGAGGGTCAATGGAGGAGTGATTATGGATGATAAGGGAGTGATTAGAGATGATTAGGGATAGTGAGGGTCAATGAAAGAGTGATTAAGGATAATGAAGAATGATGAGAGAGTGATTAGGGGTGATGAGGCATGAGTAGGAAGTGATTAAAGATGAGAGAAGGATGATGAACAAGTGAAATTAACACAAAATAGTTGTTTGATGTGTGTAGGTCATCAATGTGACCTATGCTACCCCAATCACATCACTTTACATCAATTTCAATGTGAGTGGTTTGTAAAATTTAATTTTGATAAACTTAAGACTCTGAAAACTGATAGGAATCAATTCAGAAGACATAAAAACTTAAAAAATGACTATATGTTTACCAAAAATATATATCAATTGTAAAAGTTATGCCCTAAAACCCTTAAGTTTAATATTTAGACCCTAAAAATGCCTAAGTACTGACTTGATTAAATTTTGAAAAACTATTTTTCACATCGTAAGGCATGCAACTGTGAGACCAACTCTATCAGATGCTGAGTGATTTTAATTTTTTATATTTACTAAAATAAATTTAAAAAAAATTACATTTATATTATTAAATTAAATTTAATTTCTTATACTTAATATTTAGAATAGTAAATATAAGCTTATGGACAAAGTTGGCTTCATGTGCAACTCCTAAATGTTCGTGTAGTTGGTTTTGGACTTATAATAAAGCAACATAAACCTGTTATATAATGCATACACATTGTGTAGTAAACTATATAATGCGTATGCATTATATAGTTTACTACACAATGTGTATGCATTATATAATAGGATTCTGTTGCTTTATTATAAGTCCAAAACAAGCCTTTAGGTCTGAAAACGGCTTGGATTTTTGAGCCAAAGGCTTGGGAGATTGTGCATCTATAGCTAAGACTGAGAGTTTTAGGAAAAATTAATAAATTTCAACTTCAATTGCCAATACACTATGGATTTTAACATCAAAATTTGAAACATTATTACCGTTATGATGAGCACATTGTCTTCTTTCTAAATGCATAATTTTTATAATTTTTGGGCTATTTTAAAGGTTCAAACTATATTTATTTCTAACAACACCTTTTTTAGGCCACTACATTCCTCACCCATACATACCTATTCATGTTTATCTAATTTTTTTCATTGATCTAAGTGCAAAATAAATTATATAGTAACAAATTAGGCCTAATTCTACACACATTTAAAAAAAATCAAATTTCATTTTTTTAAAGGTAGTTAGGGTGAACCGCACGACTGGCTATCCATTTTTTTAATCAATTTTCAGGGTATATTTAATTGCAAAATTAATTAAAAATATTTATCGAAAAAATATAAAAAAAAGTTCATAATACATTAGAAGATTTTATTTAAATATTCACCAAAGAGTTTCTAAAAATATTTAATGATGCTAAAAAAATGGTGGGCCGCACGGAACAGTACAATTCAAATTTTCTTAAAAAAAAAAGGAAGTCCTATTCAAATTTTAGACGTTTGACTTATTTATACTTAACCATTTTAAAAAAAATAGTTTTTTAAAAACTAGACTTGAAATGATACAATTCATGTTTTTATACCATCTTCAAATTTTGAGTGTAGCCATCTCTAATTATTTGTAGAAGTTCACATTTCTGAAATTTGAGAAAAATCATGTCTATGAGTGAGCTCTTTTTTGTCCCCCAAGTTAGTGTACTTACCCGTAATGATATTTGAATTAATAAAGTGTATTGTTGAGACCAATTAAATTTTGTGTTTAACTCTTTAGCTCTACCTCATAAAGACTATTTTTAATTTTTGGACTTCTTTGTATCTTTCATTTATTATTTTATGCATCAAATTGACTTGATGACTATATTATACAGACCATGAGCAAAAACTATTGTAATCCATCCACCCCTACTTACACATGTCAACGAATTGTAGTGAAGACCATGTGCACCATTCATTTACATTCTTCCTCTTTTCTTTTCACTCTATTAATTTCTTTCCATAGTTATTTTCACCCATTTTGTTCACTATTGCTGCGTTCCTAAAATTAAAAAAAGAAAAGAAAATATATATATATATATATATATATATATATATATAAAAGATATGTCTGAAAAAAAATTGCATAACGTAGTCACGAAAATATAAATATATTTTTCGTTTCTTAACGAAATTTGACGATTCAAATTTATGTTAGAAAGTTGAATGAGAGGTGAAGAAAACCTAGAAATGGTTTGAATAGATTCTGTTAATTCAAATAGCTGTTCAAGATTGAAAATAGACACTCTGAGCCATTTTAATGCCCAACTCATCCTCCACCAATGGATATTATGCATATCTGGTTCGAAGTTTTCCCCAACAGATTGGCACCTGGCTTTACGCGAGCAGTTTTACATGCAAAAGATTTGAATTATTGAATGAGGAATTGAAATTCGTTCACTGACATTCTCTTCTCGGATCTACAGACTCAACTGGACATCTTCCTGTTCATGGCGATGTCAAGGAAAATAGCATCAACCATGGCAAATACTCAAGGCTCCTCTCTTAGTGGCTCAGCGCAATCCATGGTCTCCATCCTCACAAGACGACACTTATCTCTGCGGCTGCCTGCAAATTTTCATTACGACGATGAAAAGATCAAGTTAAGACTTTCTTTTTAGTATCTATTTGTTATTTTTAGGGTTTGATTTTTACGAAGTCTTTTTTCATTTTATTTTGTTATGTATTTCTTTTAGTTTGTATTAAGTTTTAAAGCTTTGGATTAGTTTTGTTTATTTTATTATTTATGCTTAATTTTGTTTTGATGTCTTAGTTTAGCTATTTTTAAATATTAAGTATTTAAGTCCGTAGTTTTTTTTTTAAATGTTAGATTTGTTTTTATTTCATAATATTTAATAAGTTTTTATTTATTAAAATCTTAATTGTTTTGTTTTTATTAAATCAAGTGTTTAATATGGTTTTGTTATTTTTACTATTATAAATTGTGTTTTTGTAATGTTTACGTATATATTTTTTTCTAATAAGTTTCAATTTGAATTAGTTTAATTTTTGTTTAGATTATGTCTTTAGTCGTTTTAGTTAATATTATTAAAGTTTATATGTTTAATGTTATTGTCATTTTTATATTTATAATAATTAGTATTTTAAGGTTTTAAGAGTCATTTTTATTTTTGTCAAAAATAAAGTGGTCATTTATTTTTTTAATTTGCTTGTTTTAGTATTGTAAGTGGTAGAGTAGAGACTCAATCCTCTTTAAAATTTATGAAATTTAAATAAGTTTTAAAGATAATTTTTAATAATGTGGCATTTTCATAGTCACATGTTTGTAATGGAATGTATTTTCATGTTAAAACTAGCGGGATAAATGTTAGGAAATAAATTTAACATTAATTTTTTACATGTGATAAAAACTAATTATTATTTACTGTGTGTTAGTTATCACGGTTATATGTAAAGTTATTATAGATTAATTTGTTAAAAGAATATATTGTTGTTAACAATATATGTTGTATTTGAATTAGTTGGTTAGTTTAGTGAGTTATTACAAGGATTGCAATATCCTCATTTATAGGTAATAATTTCTTATATAATGTAATGATATTTGAATTAATAAAGTGTGTTGTTGAGTTTGATTAAATTCTTGTGTTTGAGCCTTTGATTCTATCTGAGTGATTTTGGTTTTTTATCCCATTTGATATCAAAGCCTATAAAAACTTATGAGTCATATTGCGCTGCTTTGTCATGGTGGGTAGTTTTTTTAAAAAATAAAATAAAAATTGTACTATCAATCCTTGAAACCTTAAAAATCAATTATATTAAGGATAATTTTTTGGTCCATAAATTTGACAAAAAAAAATTAATGGAAAAATCTGTAGATTTTTTTTGAAATCAACATTTCCAATCATACTCCATATTAAAGATAATTTTTTGGTCCATAAATTTGACACAAAAATTAATAGAAAAATCTGTAATTTTTTTTTTGAAATTAACATTTCTAATCATACTCCATGATTTATAGTCTAATCAAATTCCGTGAAAAAATTTAATTACAAAAATCCAAAGTCAAAAATGAAAAAGTATAGCTCACTTTTTTGTTTGCAAAAAATGGTTTTATAGCCCCTTGTTAAGACCCGCTTGAATTCTACATATTTCTTTTGAGAATGACCCCAATAAGCTGTCAGATTAAAAAGACCTACTCCCTAAGGCAAACCTAGATCAAACATTCTGTATAAACAAAAATTTCAATTGACTCTTGTCATGTATATGCAAGCTCCTACCCCACAATATAAAAATTATAATTGAAACTATTTTTTCACCTTTGGAATTACATAGCTAATTTTTGTTCTGAAAACGAGGACAAAACATTTGTTGGAGAGTTCCACTGTTCCATAGAAAACTGATATGAAAAGTAAGCGAAGAAATTGTGATGTGACTATGTACAGGTGGTAAATTTGTCCATGTAAAACCCTCGTAACCAAGGTTGGTATAAGAATGAGGAGTGCAAAGTTTGTGTAGTGTTGAAACATGATTCCCTATATTTCTCTGGAACTTTCTATTGGACATATCTTTGTTTGATGACCTCCCAGATTGGATAAGCTCCTTTATCGGTGCTTAACACGTGTTGAACAGAATGCAGCTGGCATTGCCAATGTTTTTTGTGAATTAACCCAATTTCTTGAAAGCAATCAGATATATGAACAACATGAATTGTAGAAGCTCTGAAATTTGTCTAACCATGGGTTGCAATGTATATTATTTAAAACCATACCAGAAGTAATAGTGCATGGTGAATTGTAGATCTTGGAAACATTAGGCACGGTAATTCAAAAACAAGAAAAATCAAAGATGCCTTTCAGAGCCAAGGAACTAATAGGAGTGGTAAAGTCTAAAGTGTTTAGGATGTGAAGCTGTAACCACTTATCATCCTAGTAATAATATGTCACTTTGTTTCTTTCGCAGAAGATGTGGTTGATTCAGACTGTGTAGTTGCTTATTGCTCTTGAGGAGTTCAATTGTGCAATTGTTGCTTTAGAGAATTTACCATCAGCTTGGAATTATCATCTTTGTGTAGATTAATTGTAATACAATTGTTCTAGCACCTTCTTCGTCTAGATTTCTCTGCAAAGATTCATCAAAATTGAGTCGTGGAGAAGATTTTAACACCTTAAAAGTTACTTTTACTACTTTCTATTTTTTTGGGTAACCTTTCTATGATGATTTCCCAAAACATGAGCTATTCTGATGTTTTGTTTTCTCCGAAAATCCTTGAAAAATGCCCCTGTTATTTCATTAGAGGGATCATGGAAAGTCATACAAATTGTCTCAACCGATAAAGTTATTAAACCTAGATGCTAAAGGGTATGCTATAAGGATATAATATGATTTGTTTCATCTTTCTCATTCTTTCACAAACACAGGAGAAGCCGAGAAGCCTCTTTTCTGCGTATTGGATTAGGCGAGGATCCTATTTTTGATAGTTTATCAGTTGAAAACAACATTTTTTCAAGCTTAAAGATCCCCATATAATTATTCAAATTTGACTTGGGAGTGGATATTTTTGCTTCATTGATGAGATGTGCCCCTTCTTTACAGAGTATTCACCTAATTTTGTAGCTCTGCCCAAATGAATTTTTCTTCAAAATCGAGGAAGGAACTTGGAAGGGAAAGGGGATCGGAGAGGGAACCAAGAATGCACTTGGTGTAACAAGGGGTGGCAGGGTTTATTTGTGTTATGATGGCCCCGATTCTATTCCCAGTTTCTTCAATTTATGCTCTCGTGGCTTCTATGGAGAGGGCTGGGTTGATCCTTTCAATTTGATCCGGGCCTTTTATGATTTCTATCTCGAGATATAAACTCATGTTTCGTGTATAACACTAGATCATTGATATTACGTTAGTCTGCGAGCAAGTAAGTGGAGATTCAAGGCTCTACATAATCTGACAGTGGTTCCATGCCTAACACTGAAGGTTGGATAGAATGATAATTTTGTAGGAGAATAAAAATTTCAACATTGCTGACCTGCCTTCAAATTACACGAGGTTAATGATTATATTGGGATTCTTTATAACAACACGGTGTGCCATTCAGGTGACACAATGCTCAACAACACTATCATTCCACTGACATAATATTAAACAACATTAACTATCATCCTAGTGTAGTTATCTTAATGACATAACCTAAATAGTGCTAATAAACATCTTAGTGCAATCATCGTGATGAAGCCATCTAAAATATAATTGAAACCAGGGATAAGTTACTAGATTTTTGATATAAAATTGAATTGTTATCAATTCTTCACATTTGAACTATGAATGATGGATGTGATAAATAAGAGCATAAGTACTTGCAAGATATAATGTACATATGAACCTTATTCCAAATTTTAGAATAATAATGGTTATGGTTCCATTTGCACTGTGCAGGTCTAATCTCCTTGCCAATATAAATGCATAACTATGAATAATGTATGTGTTTAACACGAGGAATGATACAAGGTATAATATCTATGCGACCGGTATTTTAAATTTTACATTAGTGATGGTTATGTCAAGGGTATATGTGGACTATGAAGTGAATTGACATATTATGAATGTATTAGTATTAGCATGTTTGGAGGCTTTGTACATTTAAAAAATGATTAATAAAGATATTTTGTATATTACAAATTGAAGTTGTTTTGAAAACAAAAAAACAATAGATAAGATATGGTATGCCATTATTTCTTACTTTGAATATGACATTTAACTTGCCAAATATTTATAAGTTTTTTGAAAGAGTTAATAGAATAGCCAAGCAATTTACATTTATTTGATGATTTTACCAAATATTAGCCAATGGAATATTTCTAAACGCTAGAATTCACCAAAATTTTATAGTAAGTTTTAGGGGTCCATTCTTAAAATTATCTCTGATATGCATGACCTAGGATTAGCCTACAATTATCTTATCTCAATAGACTCAGACTCAGAGAAGGTTGATCAAATATATCTCATAATACTTCGCTTATTCAAATAATGACCAATGGATATACAAATCTAGAAAAGGGTTGCCTATGTCACAAATGCCAAGAAAAAAGGGTCCAAATCATAAGCCTATGACACAAGAATATAGCTCTCACTATACCTCTATGAAAGTAATTGATTGCAAGTAAGAATTGTAATTAAGTGTGAAAATAAACTAAATGCTTGTAAGTATGCAAGTAAACTAAACTAAACTAAATGGGGAAGGGTTAGAATGATTGTAATTGGTAATGTGCCATGGTCAACCAGATAGGAGTCTAGGCAACCTAAAATATAATATATAAAGACTAACAAATCCTATATCCACACAAGTATTAGGTGTAGAGAAAACTTAGATAAAGATACACACAAATTCATTCATTTTAACAAACAACATCTACATACTAAATAAATTAAAGCAAGAGTGTAGGGTTAGAAATAATTATCTTGGAGTGGGCCTATCTAACATCAATCTCCCCATTTCCTCAAGTGGAGATTTGAAATAGATGATGTGGGTTGAATACTTCAAA
The DNA here is from genome assembly GCA_037957365.1 of Torreya grandis. Taxonomy (NCBI): domain Eukaryota; kingdom Viridiplantae; phylum Streptophyta; class Pinopsida; order Cupressales; family Taxaceae; genus Torreya; species Torreya grandis. Next base: position 4,318,718 of record JARHVA010000170.1, on the reverse strand, counting down.
TATTTGGTATAAAACTCAAGATATCCTTAGGTAATAATTTCAAATGACTTCTCCTATTGAATCTCCAAAGACTACCACTAGACAAGCTTCTTCAAGACACGATTCTAGACCTAACTCTTCTAAATATGACTTAGGATAAAACTGTGAGGTAATAGAGTGTATATTATTTGATTAAAATGATATATGACCCCATATATATATTGATCCAATACCCAAAACCAACCCTAAACACTAAGCTGATAATATCAGCCAAGTTGATACAGTTTATAGATGTCGATCGACATAGAATGATATAGGCCAGGCTGATACGGTATAAATGTTAGAACACATGATCAAAACTGCATCGAGATGGCCAACACAATATAGAAAGGAAAAATGTACTAAACATACAATATCAACGTAGATGATGCCGTAGGATATATAAGGAAATCGACATAACTGCATGAGGATAGGATGCAAGGAGGTAAGTAGGAAGACAATTTAAAGATGCTGAACTGGTAGCAAGAGTGATATTATCATGACATATATAATAACATATCTCGTAAAGTAACATGAGTTTATCCACCCCTTTCCTAGTGCACCTTTTAAGGCATGTACTTAGTGAGACTGATGCTCAACAAGTTATTGCAAGAGAAAGCATCAAAAAATGATAAAGTGGAAAATATCATGTGTATACAAGGATAATGAATGACATTTGATGTGTATTCACAGGTGAACCTTTTGAAAATTTAATTTATTAGATCTTATTAAACATGCAAGATGACCCAAAATATTGATTCAAATTTTATAAACTATATATTAATTGGTATGGGATGTAGTTGCTTTAGGTGGACATGAGTGCCATGAATTTCTTGTCCACCTAGTGTGGACTTGCCCCAAAAGATCAAGGACAACTGTCCTAAGTTGGGAGAAGTCTAAGGGTGACTTTAAGTAGTTTGAGTATTTAAATTTGAAGGTTTTGTATAATAGTAATGGAAAATAAAGGGTCAAGCTTGCATATAGATAAATGATTAAGAGGAATGGTGAGTAAGCTTCCACAATCCATCATCATTATCCTAAACCCTTGGGTTTGACAGTATATCACATCTTTTTTCACCTTCTAGCTTCCTTATTTTTATGGATCTTAGCTTTTGAGTTTGTGAGTTGCATGGTAAGACATTGAGGAAAACAAAAGGCCCTCTTCAAAAATGCATATCCTCTATTCTCTTCACCTCTGAGCTCTTATAATAATTTATTAGCTTTGCCTTTGGGTTTATTACTATTTTTTTCACATCATAGATTTATCACTACCTTTTTCACTTTATGTTTCTCCTTGTACACAACCACAAACATTGGAAATTCAGGTGATTTACTGCCATTTCTATAAACAATAGCACACATTTTACAAAGATCACCATTGACCAACATAGATTTAACCCATAAATTGGATGTAAACATAATTTGATGTCATTTTGATATTTTTTTTTGTATCTAGAATTGTTCATCATCTGCATCTCCAAAATTCCTTTTTCTAGTAAAATTGCATTGCTCCATGTAATTGACATATCTAATGATTTCAATTTTTTTTCTGTTATGTGTTGAAACCAAATTATTTATTGCATATAAGTGAGTTGATAAATGAAATGAGAGTTTTTCTTCGAACATAAATAACTACTAGTTTGAAATATTAATAAATTCTAATCTTATAGTTTGGGTTCGACATTTCAAATATTTAATAATATATTTTGAAAAGTTGTCTAGCATGAATCAAAGTCTTTTTCACTAAAAAATATTTGTAATATAATAAAAATGTTGAAAATTCACCAAAGGGTTGAACCATATGATGTTCCACCATACCTCGGTATATCACATACAAGAGGCAACTAACCCAAAACACCAAAAATAATAATATATCTTGTACCAAATGGATCTTTTTTATGCTTGGAAAAGCTTCATGCAAACATTGATCAATATGTGCCAATATTTTTGGCCCTATGAAACTCATTTCATGGATCAAAATGTATCATATATGTTTCAAGGATTATTATAAAAATACAGGTGATTTCCCTTGTAATGGTTGCATTTATTTTATAGATATATGAAGGCATGAATGGATTGTCAAAGAATTAATATTAAATAATATAATGCCTATTAGTCTAAGAAATAGTAATGGAAAATTATTATGAGGTGCTTATGAATTCAATGCAAATCTTATTTTGTTAATAATATAATATTTTATTGTATTAGAAATACCTTGGACAATCATTTTCAATGGATCCATTATAACGTGTTGATTACAGTGATGTACATAATATTATCAAAATAATTATTTTTGCTCTGTAAATAATGAAATAAGCATTGGTATAATAGGAATCATAGATTTGATATCTTGTTTAATTAAGCTATATAAAGGAACTTACATTTCCTTCAAGGAATCTTAAATACTATTATCATTCTAGTTATGGTGTATATCAAATTTAGGATGACCAAGCATATCAATTTCATCAATCTGAATATCATTTTTGTGATTTAGTTGTGACAAAAACTACCATTCATCAAGTTATTTAAAATTGTGATGAAAAATGTCATCATCTAAAAGTAATTCATTCTAAAAAACTATATGCTGAATGTGCCATGGGTGGTAAGAATTTAGTAAACTTTCCCAAATTTCATTACTTGTTCAATAGAACAACCAATGCTTACAGTAATGTTCTACAAAGGTTTGTGCAAAACACATTGCTCTATTATGATAATGCATAGGTAGTAGAATATTTTTAAGGAATTGCAAAGAACCTAGGGTAGACATTAAAATAGCTAACCCATTTTTCCCCATTTTTAACCATGACAATTTTTGTCATATGAAAAATTTGTTGCAGCTTCTATAAATGACAATAAATCTAAATAAGAAGTATTATTCACATATGCATTAATAAAAGTTGAAGTAACAATAAAATTTGAATTAATATGGGAAACACAACATAGGATTTTCTTCCCATTATTTCATATGATAAATGATTGGCTACACATAACAAGCATTTTTTTCTTCTAAAATATGGAAGAATTATTTTCCACTAATATCATGATCAATAATACTATCAGTTTAAAGTTTCCTACAAGCATTTGAAGATGGTTCATACAAGTTTTCACTTTCATATATTATTGTTAGCATATGGTGATATATTTTAGATTGGTTCTATACTTTTGAAGCATATTTCGAAATATATTTCAATATATCTTCATGCGAAAGAATAGGTTGACAATCAACATTTTCTCATCAAATAAAAAGCATGGTTGGATTGTGATTATTCAATCTATCATCGTTACAATAAGGGTTTTATTTTTTACATCTATTTTTGTGGATGAAAATGGAAGAATCTTGATGTAATTCCCAAGGTGATTTTTACTATCATTCAAAATTTGTGCCTTTTTTCTCAATCATGTTTCTTTTATGCACTTATTATGTCATTGAACATGAATTAAGAGATCTTCATAATCAAGAAAAGGATTGTTTGAAAGTGTGTTTGTTGTATTTGATAAACATGGATAATCAATAATAGAATGATGATCCATATTATTTATATGACACTTATTACATGGGTTCCAAGCTAGTATATATTTTTCAAAATAGGCTTTTAGATTTGAAACTACATTTTTATCTTCTAGATTTAATGTCTCATTATTGAGTGCATCTTTTAGCCATATAAATACATAAATATGTTTATATCATTTATGTTTCCATTCATAACTAAAAATAACATTTATTCATATGAATTTGAGTACAAAAAACTATTTTTGGATAAATAAAAAAACAAAATGAAGTAGTTTATTACATACATATACCAATAATCTTGTGCTACTAAGTGTATTTCTAACATTTATTCACAAAATATTTTAAATAAATGATGTGTATAAAGGTATGTATGATATGTAATGGAGATATTATTTTTTATTATCCAATAATAATATTGACATTGATATTTAGGCATGTTATAATGCATTGTAGTATACAAATCGAGCCATTTAGTGTCAGCAACACTCAACATGAAAAAATAAATAGGAGAACCTAATTGATCTATCATGTCAATTAGTTCAACAGGGCTCTTCTTCCAATATGATATTATTCTTGAAAATTACAATCAAAGCACATCAAGTCTTCATCAATTTTATCATTAGGAATTGTATGGATCTGCTCTTGAAGATCCAAAATAGTAATTGGCAAAATGTCTTTGACTTTTTTAACAAAAATGGCTAATGTTCCTTGGGTATAATGACACATCATCAGATTAAGTAGAAAAATACCTAAATCTTAGATGACTACCAACTTTTTTATTATCATAATAATGTATCAAATGAAGTCCATATTCATTCATCTAAACTTTATTGAAGTGAGGTACTCTGAACGTAGATTCACATGTAAGAAATAGAGTAGGAAATGCCATAAAAAATAAACCTTATGTATTGTATTAATTTATAGGAATTTTTGGCTAAGGGATAGCACATGGTATTGCTCAGTCTGTTGATTTTAAATACTTTTATATTTCTTCTATTTTTATTACTATATTTGGTAGAATAGGGACAAATGAGGAATCTAATTTTGGTATGCAATTAAAACTTGTAGTTTTTGATCCATCTAAAGTTGAGTTAGTTAGTTTGGATTCTATAATTTTAATACATATTGATGGAAGCATATTTGAGACATGAACATGTGTTTAGTAGGAAATTATGTGATGCATAAAAAGAGGCCAAACTTTTAGAGGCCATAAATTTTGATCCATAACTCTGTTTGAGCCCATTTTCATGCCAAAACGATCATCTCAAAAAGTTTAGTCTAGCCATAACCTGGCCTATTCAGTTATGAATGTTTTTGATATTTTTGAAGGCCATACATGACCATTTGAGGGTTCAAAATTATAGTTTAATATTTTTTTGATATTTTATAATTAAAAAAATTGAGTATTTTTGTAATCAGACTTGAACTTTAGTTGATATTCATTTAATAGGTTAATTTTAGTGTTTAGTTTATTTTTGGATATTTTTAGAGCTACATGCACTTGCATGCAAAACTTACTAAAAATAATAATTTCTAAAAATAGAAGGTCAAGTTTTATTAATTTTTAGAGTTCCAAATTTTTCATGTCAACTCCAATTCTAAGTTGAGACTTATTTATGCATGGTTTGTAATTATTTGAATAATTCAATATGAATCAATACATGTTATTGTTTCAAAAGGTTTTCCTATTGGTATTTTATTATCTTGATAGTATTCATGTTCATTATTTAGTATCAAAGTAAGTTCAAATCTTGTAGGCATAAGAGATGGTGAGAGGATGAGGAGGAATCAACCATATGATTCAGACTATGTAAGAGATACAAAGGCAAATAAAATAATTAATAGAGATTGTTGAAAATCAAAAACAAAGGAGATGAGAAGATGATATAGAGGATAACATAAACCATGAAGATAAAATTTTGCAAGAGGAGGAGCAACATAAACAATTATCATCAATGGAAGAGATGATGCTTAGTGCTTTAGAAGGAAGGAATGAAGGAATCAAGGTTGATATTATAGATTATGGAGGAAGTTTAAAACTAGAGGAGTTGATATATTGGATGAATAACATGGATACATTTTTAGAATGAAGAACTATGAGAGAAGACAAGAAGGTAAATTTTGCATGTATAAAATTGAAGGTACATGTAACGATTTGTTGGGATCACCAGTAGAAAGAAAGACAAAGAAAAGATAAAGAGAAGATCAACTTGTGGGAAAAGATAGAGAAGAAGTTGAGGGATAAATTTATTCCTATGGATTATTCACAAAACCTATACAAAAGATTTCAAAATTTGAGGTAGAAGGATCACAGTATACAAGAGTATCTAGATGAGTTTTACAAGCTTTCCATATGAATAGATCATGATGAAATACAAGAACAGTTATATTTAAAGTGTAAAAATATTTTGAAGTTTTCTATTCAAGATGAATTAATCATGCATATAATACTTTGCATGGATGAAGTTTATCTATTAGATTTAAAGGTAGAAGAAAAATAAAATAGCTAGAATTTTAGAAGAAAATCTATTAGGCCAAGAAGAGGACAATCCCCTCCAATAAGGGGAGGAGGTGGATTTAATACAAATAGAGGTGGGTTTAATATTACTATAGGAGAATCATCATGTGGTTTAGAAATCCAAGAAGATAATAGACAAGGGTTTCAATACCAGTAAAGAGGAAGAGTATTTCAAAGAGGATGAAGCTATGGTGGTGGTAGAGGATGGTTTCCAAATCAATGCATGTCTTATGTTTGTTACATATATGGAGAAGGCCATAGAGAATTTTAAGTATCCACACTACCAAGATAAAGAAAGGAGACAAGAAGATCGACTAAGATTAAATTTCATTGAAGTTGAAACATAAGAGAAAAATATTAAAGTTGCAGTTATAGATATTGGAGAAAATCTCATGATGAGAAGAACAATGATTACTCCAAAGAAAGAACTTGTGCATAATAAAGAAGGTGGTGATGCATGGCTATGAACAAATATTTTTTAAACAAGGTGTCATTTAAAAGGTAACAAAACAAAAGTAATTATAGATGGTGGTAGTTGTGAAAATATGGTTTATAAAGACATGAATGAGAAACTATATTTACAGTGTGAAAAAAATTCTAATCCTTATCTAATTTTATGGTTTAAGAAAGGGAATGAAGTTACAATAGTTAAAATGTGCTTAATCAAGTTCTCTATAGGTAAAAATTACAAAGATAAAATATGTTGTGATGTTATATCAATGGATACATTCCATGTGTTATTAAGGAGGCCATGGAAGTTTGATAGAAAAATAATTCATGATGGAGCAAAGAACACATATAGTTTATAGAAAGGTGACATGAAGGTAGTTTTGTTACCTCTTAAAGAAGAAGGGTAGGCTGAAAGCATGCTGATTATTAAAGACATGAAGATGATATGATGCTTTTATGTATTAGTAGAAAAAAAAGAAAACATAAAAGTGGTGCAAGTACCAACATAAGCAAAACTAGTATTGAAAGAATATACAAATATTATCCCTGATGAGTTACCATATGGTTTACCACTAAAGAGAGATATTCAATATCATATTGATTTGATTCTAAGATCATCTCTACCCAATCAAGAAATTTAGAAGAAGAGTCCAATAAACATGTATAATTAAATAAATGGGTTACTAAATTGGTGAAGAAGGGTGTAGTAAGGGAGAGCATGAGTCCATGTACAACACCAACATTGTTAACTCTAAATAAAGATAGAGGGTGGATGATGTGTGTGGGTAATAGAACAATAAATACAATTAAAATCAAGTACATGTTTTGTATACCTCTTTTAGGTGATATGATGGATGTTCTTGTAGGAGCAAAATATTTTACCAGGATTGATCTAAGGAGTGGATACTATTAGATTCATCTTCATGAAGGAGATGAATGGAAAACATCATTCAAGATTAGAGATGGTTTATATGAGTGGATGGTGATGCCATTAAAATTATCTAATGCACCTAACACATTTATGAGGGTGATGAACATAGTGATATGAGAATATAGTGGTAAGTTTGTGGTGATTTATTTTGATGATATTTTAATATTCAGTAAGACTAAAGAAGAAAACTTACAAAATTTGAGAATGATATTAGAATTATTAAGAAAAGAGAAGCTATATACGAATTTGAAGAAGTGTAGATTTATGCAGAATAGTTTGGTATTTTTGGGATTTATAATTTCAGTAGATGATGTAAGAATGGATGGAGAAAAAGTAAAGGCAATTTTTGAGTGGCCTATCCCAAAGAGAATCATTTTAATGGTTTAAATTTTTTTTACATAAAGTTCATTAAGAATTTTAGTAGTCTTGTTGCACCAATAACAAATTGTATGAGAGGAAAAGAGTTTGCATGGACAAGGGAAACAACAAAAAGCTTTGAGTTATTGAAGAAGAAAATTATAAAAAAAATCATTTTAGCATTACTATATTTTAGGAAATTGTTTGAAGTTGATTTTGATGCTTTGTTTGTGGGAATTGGTGCTATGTTGAGTTAAGAAGGGAAGCCAATAACATATTTTAGTGAAAAATTTAATGAGATAAGAATAAATTATTCTATGTATGATGTTGAATTTTATGCCATTGTACAAACATCAAGACATTAGAGGCATTACCTAGTGCCTAAAGAGTTTATCCTATTTATTGATCAAGAGGCTTTGAAGCATGTGAACACTAAAAAAAATTAAATAGTAGGCATGCAAAGTGGGTGTCTTTATTTTAGGGTTATAATTTTATGTTGAAGCATAAATCAGAAAAATAGAATTAGGAAGTTGATGTTTTGAGCAAGTGAGTGGGGTTAATAACTACTATGGTGAGTGAAGTAGTTAGATTTGAATTTATTAAGGAAGTATATGATACTGATTCATATTTTGACAAGATAGTTAGGCAATGCAAGAATCCATTGATAGGTGATACAAGTAATGTTTATGCTAAGTATCTTATGCAGGATGGTTATCTCTTCAAAGGGAAAAAATGATGTATTCTAATTGGGTCTCTAAGAGACAATATTATAAGATAATTGCACAGTGGTGGTTTGGCTAGATATTTTGGTAAGACAAAGATAATAGCTTTGGTGGAGGATAAGTATTTTTGGCCAAATATGAAGAGAGATATAACAAGATATATTTCAAGGTGCAAGATATGTCAGGTGGCTAAAGGACATGCACATAATACATGGCTATACATGTCATTACCTGTTCTAAGAGGACCATGGATAAATTTAAGTATGGATTTTGAGTTGGGATTAACAAACACACAGAGAGGTAATGATTCAATTTTTGTTGTTGTAGATAATTTTTTTAAGATGTTTCATTTTATTGCATGTAAAAAAAGCAATGATGCCACTAGAGTTTTAAAATTGTTTTTTAAAGATATTATGAGATTGTATGGTGTTCCAGAAACCATTACATCAGATAGAGACATGAAATTTATAAGTCCTTTTTGGAGGAATTTATGGAGGAAGATGGGAACCAAGCTAAAATTTAGTATTGCATACCAACCATAAACAAATGGATAGACAAAAGTTATAAATAGGAGTTTGGAAAATTTCCTGAGATGCATAGTTGGAGAGAAGCCCAAACGATAGGACTTGGCTTTACCACAAGTTGAGTTTTGCATATAATAGTTTAGTGAATAGATCAATAGCAAAATCAACATTTTAGATTGTTTATGGGAGAAATCCTATGAATGTTTTAGATTTGGTACAATTATCAATTATAGAACTAGTTAGTGATGATGCATAAGCATTTATAGAACATATATAATAGTTACAATAAGAAGTAAGAAGAAAGTTGCAGGAAAATAATGAGAAGTATGAAGTATCAATAGATGTAAAAATAATGCCAAAAATATTTTAAGGAGATTTAATGATGGTTTACTTTAGAAAAGAGAGATTTTTGAAAGGCACATATAACAAGTTGATATACAAGAAAATTATAACATGTGAAATTGTGAAGAAAATTAATGACAATGCTTATAAGGTGAGTTTACCAAAGAATTTTGATATCTATCTAGTATTTAAAGTTTTAGATTTATATAATTTCCATGGAGAATATGGTGAAGGTGAATAATATGAAGAACTATATTGGAAGCAATAGGTGATAAAGAAGAAGAAATAAAAAATAGTGCAATTTCTGGATAAGAAGACAGTAAACACAAGGAAAGAAAGTTATGATAGGTATTTGGTACGATGAAAAGGATTAAAATAGGAAGATAACACTTAGATTAAATAATGGAGATGAATAATATTGATAAGAACAAATATTAATAGTAAAATTAGAGCAACTCACAGGAGCTGAGTTATTTTCAACCAGAGGAGAATGATGCAGAAAAAGAAGCCAAACTTATGGAGGCCATAACTTTTGATCTGTAATTCTATTTGAGCCCATATTCATGCCAAAATTACTGTCTTAAATTTTTTGGTGTATTCATAACCTGTCTTAAATTTTAAATATTTTTTAGAGGCCATACATGACCATCTAATGGTCTAAAATTGCAGTTTAATAATTTTTTGGTATTTTTATAATTTTATAAATTGTATATTTTTGTGACTAGACATGAACTTCAATTGATATTAATTCGATAGGTTGCTTTTAGTTTTTAGTTTATTTTTAAATATTTTTAGAGTTATGCGTGCTTACATGCAAAATTTACTAAAAATAACAACTACTAAAAATAATAGGTCAAGTTTTATTAACTTTTAGAGTTTCAAATTTTGAATTTCAATGCTAATTCTAAGTTGAGGCTTATTTATGAATGGTTTTAATTATTTGAATCATTCAATATGAATCAATACAGGTTATTGTTTTAGAAGCTTTGCCTATTGGTATTTTCTTATCTTGATAGTATTTAGATTCATTATTAATCTTCAAAAATAAATTAAACACTAAAATTAACCTATCGGATGAATATCAACTAAATTTCAAGTCTAGTTACAAAATAATACAATTTATAAATTTAGAAAAATATTGAAAAATATATTAAAATACAATATTAGACCCTCATATGGTCATGTATGGCCTCCAAAAGATATATAAAATATCCATAACCAAATAGGCCAGGTTATGGTTGTACCAATTTTTTTGGAATGATCATTTTTGCCCAAAGATGCGCTCAAGTAGAGCTACAAATCAAAAGTTATGGCCTCCAAAAGTTTGGCCTTTTTTTTTTGCATCATGATGGCAATGTGTCATCATAAAAAATGACATATTTTTAATATGTAGCATGTGTTATTTTGTATTATAAAGTATTTTAAACATGAAATCTAATAACATGAAAATCATATGTTTTTTATTGAGGACCTTGCCTTTTGATAAGCATTATAATCATTTGATCAATTTTTATTGGAATAATTTTTGAAATGACACTAATGTCTTGAGGGAATCTAACAAGATATTTACTATATATGTATTAATCTCTACGAACATGTTGCACCTATAAAATTAGATTAACATGTACTATAATCATTTCCTCAACCTATTTTAACACCTATAAAACTATAGATTGTTCTCTAGGATACATGTTGTTCCATTTATATAATATATGAACTTTTCATTTAGAAAAACATCTTAAAAAAAATGAATACTCTATTTTATATTTTTATTTTTATGCCTGGATAATTTTCTATGCATATAGAGCATATTCAAACATATGATAATTGATCCACCCTATGGCAAAATCGCTTGTGTGTCTCAAAAAGGTTTGAATTAAATTTACTAAAAATAAGCATGTTTTTTACTTTTTTGTAAGTATTATGAAATGAATAATCAATTTTTATTTCCTATTTAGGCAATGGAAAACCACTATGCATTTCTTTCAATAGAATATACAACATTTGAGATAATGTATAATAATTTGTGGTTGCAGTTTATTTTTCTATAATTTTGAACATATCATTTATGTGATTACAAAAAATAGTTTAAATATTCATTGAAATTAAACACTATTTTTTATCTTATATGTTTATTAATAATATCATTTTTTAGTTGGTATTGACACCTTTTTTTTCATTAAAATGTTCTTTATTTTCTAGACACTATTTGTATGCTTTTTATTTCTTTTGTAGACTATCTATTACAAGTTTAATCCATTTTTTACATGTATAAAATGTATTCAAAATTCACATCAAATAAAAATATTATTATATTAAAACATAATCATTAAATGAAATATGAAAAATATTTCTAAATGGAATATTTCTTTCAAAAAATGTAAAAAAAAAGCATGATATTGATAATGCTTGAATTTTTAAAAATATATTAAAATCAAAATAAAATGAAATGTAAGATTTAATATATTCTCAAACCATAATCAAACAAATACCATTTTTTCATACTCATTAACTAAAATCAATAAAGTCAATTATATATATAGTTTTTTGGACATATAAACATGAAAATGGTATTTTATGTATAATATAAGTCCAAATTATATACAATCAAAATAATGTTTCACATAGTAATTAGTTAAAAAAAAAATCTACATGATCGAGTCAAGTATGAAAAAACAACAAGCAAAATGAATTCATTTTAACTTATATGGATATTTTTTGAATGTTTTATGTTTTAAAAAAAACATATTTAATTTGATTCCCCATTGTAATTTTATGTCTTAGTCAATATTGTACACACAAACTCTAAATCCATAACATGATTAGTTATTTATTGTGTAAGATCACCATCAATAGTAAGAAATTACAAATCCTTTACTCTAATACCCATAATTAACTCTACTACTTCATCAAAGCCAACTGAATGCTTTAGTTCACTTGTCATATCATGCACACCCATATGAAGAGAATACTTGTAATAGCACTTAGCAACATCCACACCACATTTAGGACAATACCAAATGATACCCTTTTTTACAACCTTTTATTTTACATGGCCTTTCATCCACCATAAGAGGGAAAGCAAGGTAATAGAAGTTATCCATATGAACTTTTGTCACACTTGATTTCACTAAACCCCATTCCACATTTTTACGAATTTCCATATGGATTATTTCAAATAGTGTTGATTTAGAGGTCAAGTTTCCAAATGGTTGAAATTATTTGTTTGTTAATGAAGGTGAAGGCACATTTGAGATTGTAGAAGCTATCTAATGATGTAAAATTTTAGTCTCTATAATGTAAAGGTTAATAAAACATTTACTATTGGATGTAGTCTCAATAATTATTCCACTAGAATTTAATGTATGAGCTACTTTCACTACAAGAATAGGCATAATCGAGCCACAAATAAGTTCATTTATTTATTTTATTGTTGAATTTACCATAGCAATGTTGATCCCTAACATATCCTTGATATGAAATGTTATATGGTTGCCTTGTAATCCATCCTTTCAAAATATTTTTGATATAGGGGAAATTTACATGATCACACAAATAACATCCACCATAGCTCTATTTGGAATTTGTGGAATATCAAAATTATTCTTGAAATTGAATTGATGCACTAGTATATCTTTATTATCTTCACCACAAAGAATTATTATTGATGAAAATTATAATATTATCTCACCTTAATGTTTTAAATGGAAGAACATCTTATTTTCTCCTCTAACAATCATGTTTGATACTGTATATTTTTTTCCATTTTGAACTTGGTTATAAATTTGTCTACAACCTCATTAAAACAATCCACACATATTTTTCCTTTATCACTATCAAAAAAATTAAATAAAAACAATCTTCTATTTTTTTTCTTATTGTCATATTATTGAAGCTCAGTCTTAGCCAACACCCTTCCCTTTATTGACTTTTTTTACCAACAATTAATTCATTGATAGGAAAACTAGTCTTTGGAGCATTATTACCCATGGCAAGTGTTCAAACAATTTTTGGTGTACTAAATATGGTCTGTGAACAAACAACACTTTTCAAAGAGTGTCAACAATAGTTTATTGTGTGTGTCTAATATACATGTTAGGTTACCAATATTATTGTGTTTATATATAATAATAAGTAATTTATATACCACAATGGTCATATTTGAAAAAAATACATTATTATTTTGAAAAAAATAAAACATAAATATATCCTTCAAATGTTATACATTGAAATTTAATAATTTTCAAAATATATCCTTATTGAACCTCATTAGATAAAAAAACAACACTAAATTTCATTTCTAAACTACTAGGTTGAAAATGCAAGCCATCGAAAATAAAAACAAGATGGTGTATATTTGTGCTTAAAAGAGAACGGACATGACATACCTCTAATATTTGTAAATAAGGTTTTATTTCAATATCTCCTTCCAACAATGAATAAATGACATTTCTCGTTAATGATGTAACCATCATGACAATATCAATGCTTATCATCCTGATACAAATGTTCTAAACCCAAACATTGTCTTCGCCCCCGCCCCCACACACACACCAAAATAAAACATTAAAATAAAGGGATTTTTTTCTATAAAATAAAAAAATAATACCTAACAATAATAAATATCAAGAAGACCATCATCAACTAGGGTAAGAAAAACATTTACTTTGATACACATATAATTTACAATGTTGGATTTTTATTTTTTTGAATATTAAAAAATATAAAATGAAAGTATGCTACATATATTCAAAAAATGTGCAACTAATATTTATATTTTCCATTTAACAATTTTTTATTTCTTTGTTCTTGGAATTTTACGTGCACACTCAAGACAATATTTTGTTGATTTAGGATTCAATACCATAACCCCCATTTTTTTCAATTTACACCTATATTTCACATCATGATTGACACTATCATAAACCAAAAAACCTCTATATAAGACCAATAATACTAAATTTTGAAAAATAAATACCACATACTTCAAAAAACTTTAATCGAGTTTTCACCATCGCTTTTATCTCTAATAATGGAGGCTTTAGTTGTCTACAATTAAAAATTTAATGACAAACTATGCCCTATAAATTTATTTCTTCTCTCATCAAATGTGGTGTTGTCATTGTTATATCATCTATAAATTTATTATATACTAATGTGTTTTCATATTTTATTATAATTAACTACAACAATAAATATATAAGTATCAAATACAATAACTTTAAAATATGTAAGATCTTGCATAATTTATCCAATCAAAGTCAATTATTTAAATTAAATAAATATGGTTTAATTAACGTCGATGAGAGATTTTTTTATTATCATCAAACTTTTTACCAAAGTTCAAATTCTTAAGAGATACCAAATAAAAAAAGTTGAAACAAAATCAAACAAGAAAAAAATAGAATTGAATGCTTGAAAATTTTGGAAGTTTCTAATTATGGCAATGGTAAATCATCTATATGAATTGAAACACATTATATATTATATTATTGTATTTAATGAAAGTTATATATTTTTTATAACATAAAAACCCCAATAATTAATCAAAACTCACAATATGTATAACATATCAATTTGTCTAAATTTCATTGCATTGCATATAACAAAAATATTGCACATTATATTATACATTAAAATAAATAAAATAACTATATATAGATTTGGTTATCAAAAGTTAATTATAATTAAAAAAAATCATTCTTAATTAAATAATAATAATAATTAAAATATAAAAAAAATTAAACAAATTATCCAATTTAATTTATTGAAATAAATACCTTACATAATATTAAATTCATATTTTAGAAAAGATTACAGCTATGCAAATCAATTATTTAAAATTAAAAATAAAATAAGATATTTAATAAAAAAATAATTTTGAAGTAAATTAATCTATCGTATTCAACAAAGCAAATCAAATGTTTTTGGTATCAATTCATTTAAATTTAAATTTGTTAGTTATTTAATTAAATTCAATTACTTGAAATAAATTAATTAAATAAATTTTAATTAATATTGATGATAGTAAAAATTAAATTATTATCAAACCATTTACTAAAATACAAATTCTTACAGATATCAATTAAAAAAAATCGAGGCAAAATAATTTTTTTAATTTTTCCAAACAAAATAAGCTCAACTAAATACTTAAACATTTAAAAAAATTTAATTATAGAAAATTAAATCAATTGCATGAATCAAAAGATATTAAATACTGTATTATCCTATTTAATGAATGAGATATAATTTTTTGACAACATAACAAACCCAATAATTAATTAAAACCTATAATATTTGTGACGTAATAATTTGTCTAAATTTTATTGCATTGTATATAACCAAACTAGTGCACATTATATTATATCTAAAAACAAATACATAACTATGCATCAATTTGGCTATTACAAGTTAATTTTTATTCAAAACACTTGAAAAACAATAATTCACTATGTAAAAAATAATATAATAATTAAAATACTTAAAATTAAATATAAAAGTACTGTAATAAAACTTTTCAATTTAATTGATGGAAAAAATGTATAAGATAATATTAAATTCAAATTTTAAAAATTATTATAGCTATGTAAAATAATTATTTAAAATTAAAATAAAATAACATATATACTAAAAAAATTCCTTTGAAGTCAAATCAATCTCTCGTATTCAATAAATTGAATCAAATGTTTTTAGTATCAATACATTTAAATTTTTATTTTTTAGGTATAATATCTTCATTAGGTAACTTAAAAAATCTTGTTTCAGCACAATCTACCATCTAGTTTGAGATGTATCGGTGAGGTTTCATCTTGGAAATAATTCAATTAACATACACTATTTATTGGCTTCAACAAAGATTCATGTTCCCATATTCTAAGTTAGAGAAATGATATGATATATTTTTTGAAATCAATTTACCTAAATTTAATAAAATTTTAGAAATAAAAATAATTATTTTAATCACTACATTTAAGGTCCTCACTTCTTGGTCATAATAAGAATAAACACAACAAAAATTAAAAAAAAGTACTTGTGATAAAAAAATAATAATAATTGTTCTATACACATTGAACTATCAAAACTACATGATGATTTAAAGTCACAAAAATATTTTAAAAACATCTTCAATACCCAATCTCTACTTGATAAATCTTGTCCTATCAAAAGTACACAAATAACATGTAAAAAACTATCTAAAACCCCTTTTAATATCTACTCTCATAGAAATTAAAATATTGTTACAGATCAAAAGTACACAAGAGTCGTGTAAGAAATTATCTAAAACCCCATTCATGCATAGATACCAATTCCAAATTACCTCTCCTAATAATGGTTGTAATCTCAATCTCTCATCTATGTACCTCCATTTAAAAAAGAACACAATATAATAAATCACCAACCCATTTTAAAGTAAAATACACAACATTTCAAACCAATGACAAAATACAAAAACTACTTAGATACTCAAACTTTGGTCTATAAATGTGGACCAATCAAAATTACACAAATGATATGAAAAAAAATATAAAACCCTATTTAAATATCCACTCTCATCTTAAAGAAATTAAAATATTGCATTACCAATGACCAACAAACCAAATCATACCCAAAAAATATTTTGACATTTATGGCTCTCACCTTTATAAATCTAATATTTTCACCACAAGAATACAAAAAACCATGTAAAAATGTTTTTCATTACAAATCTTACTACAAAAAATAAAAAAAAATGTATCAATGTCAATAATAAAACTTACACTTACAAAATACTCTTGCCTTGAGCTTGACCAACTTCACAGAAATCACAACCTTGTAGACATTTTAAAGTGTTTATGAAAAAAAAGTGTATAAAATATTCTTACAACATTCATGTAAAGACACTAATTCCAAATTAACTCACCTTACAATGGTTTTAATCACAATCTCTTACCTATGAGTGCATACAATTATAAAAATAACACAATATTTCAAACTCAAAACCTATTTCAAAGTAAACTACACAACATTTCAAACCCACAATGGTAGAAAAAAATACCTAAATATACAAAATTTGGTTTATAAATGTTGACCGTCTAAAATTTCACAAATAATATGTAAAAAACTATCTAAAACCCATTTTAAATCTCCACTCTCATCATAACGAAATGAAAATACTATGTTACTAATGGCCAAGAAACCAAACCTTAACCAGAAACCATTTTGACATTTATGGATTTCCCCTTTACAAATCTACAATATGCACCATGAAGATACAAAAAAATATGCACTAAGATTTTCCACCACAAACATTACTGCGCGTGCGTGCACACACACACACACACACACACAAAGCAGTGTCTATAATAAAACTTAGACATAAAAAATATTCTCACCTCAAGCTTGACCCATACCACAAAAATCATAACCTTGCAGACATATACATAAGTTTATATAAAAAATATTTTTCACAACATTCATGCAGAGACACTGATTCCAACTTAACTCACCTAACAATGGTTACAATACCAATCTCTCATTTATGCATGTTCAATTTAAAAAAACATAATATTTCAAAGCCATGACCTATTTTAAAGTATATTACATGACATTTCAAACCAACAATGACATTAAATAACTACCAAAATACCCAAAATCCAATCTATATATGTCAACCTTTAAATGTGCAAAAGCAATATGCAAAATTTTTATCTAAACCCCCTTTTCAATCACCATTATTATTTTAAATAAGTAAAAATATTATGTTACCGATGGCCAACAAACTAATTCATAATCAAAAACCATTTCGGGCTTTATGGCTCTCACCTTTGCAAGCTGATGATTTCCATCATGAGGATACAAACAACCATGCACAAATATTTTCCATCACAAACCTTATTGCAAAAAACATACCACTCTTCTCTCACGTGTGTGTCTCTTTCATGTACTGTTGGGCATATAAAAAATATGATCTTCTTCCACATATTAATAGGTATATTCAAAGAGCATGTAAACTACGATGTGTGGTATATTAGATTGATGGTATATAAAAAATGGGACCTATTTGGAGTGATAAGGAGCCAATCCATCTCCCTTTAGATTTTTCACAATGGTCAGAAATGGACCAAAAATATTTATGCTAGACTCTTAGATTCTATGCAGAGATAAATATGTTGTATATAAAATCAAAGTAAAAAAACATCCAAAATTTGAGAACATTTGGCCAATTTATAATGACACATACATTTGACATGCCTTTGACACTGATCAAAATGTAAGTTTGATAAGGAAAACTAGAAGGCAAAGTTTATTATTATGTTTGGGTATCAAATAAGGTATAATCGCATATCTGTGATGCTAAAAAAATTAAGGAAACTTATGATAAGCTCCCAAATATGTATGAGGCCAAAAATGAGAACACAATTCTCCACTTACCAAGTCAAATTCACATTCTCAAATTTAAAATAGGTGAAAAAGTAGAAGTTTTTCTAAGACATGTTACAACCATAAGAGCCTTGATCCAAGCATTTAGAAAGCAATTAATAGATCCATCTCTTGTACCAATTATCTTGAGAGTATTGCCACCCTCCTAAAAAATATTCATGACTACCTTGAATGTCACATCTTAAAAATCAAAATTTAAAAGTTGGTCATTATGTTACAATAGGAAGAGTCCATGCACAAAATAATAATAAGAAGAAGATGTTATTGCTTCTCATCAATAGAAAAGGAAGAGGCCCATAAAGCAATATAAACAACCCTAGAAGCAAAGTCATTAAAAAATTACACAAGGGAATAAACAAAAAACAAAATTAACTCATTTGTGGTAAAAAAGGACACAAATTGAAATATTTTTTGGTATAATGCATACACACATGGCTCGTCTAGTAACCATAAGCCTAATAACCAAAAATCACCATAATAGAACAAAGGAAAAGGGCAAAAGGAGAGAAATTGGAGATAAAAACATCAACATGAAAACATTCCAAAACATGAAGAAAAACACAAATTAGGATTGGCTATATGCTACATAATCTCTTGAGGAATGAACTCCAAATTATCCTATCTGGTATGTTGACTCGATTGGAACTCAACACATGACCGAAAGAAAGGATTTATTCTACAGTTTGAATGAGACACCTCATATAAATCATGTCTCTTTGGGTGATGATAGATCATATCACATCCAAGACATTAGTGATATCTCCTTACAACTTGAATGATATGATTGTAAAATCTATGATTTGATGTATGTTCCAGGACTCAATGAAAATCTTTTCTCAGTCAGTCAATTTATTGAGCATAATGAAAAGGTTGATTTTGAATGCAAAGGTGGTAAAAATATGTGCCTCATGAGAGATAAGTTTAAATGCTTGAATTTTTTTACATGAGCAAATGATATTGGGAGAATTTTTCATCTTGACTTTGTTCATTAGGACAATCAGGGACTTATTACAAAAGATTTAGACTCAGATAATTTGTTGCATCGAAGATATGGGAATGTAAGTTTTGGATATCTCGTTGCACTAAGATGTTATATATTGGTGAGAAGACTTACTTTACTAAAAAATAATACATATATTTTCCCTAGTTTTATACAAAAAACAACATAGAACAACATTTAGCAAAAGTAAATTTAGAGCTTCAAGAAAATTAGATCTGGTATATACCAATTTATGTGGAGCCATGAGACCTAGTCATAATGGGTTTCAGTATTTTTAGCTCTTTGTTAATGACTACTCACACAAAATATGAGTATATTGTTTAATGATAAAATATCAAGACTTCAACATTTTCAAAGAGTTCAAAGCCTCTGTGTTCATATAAACTAGTCATAAAATCAAATATTTTCACTTAGATTGAGGGGGAATACACCAATAAAGAATTTTTGGCTTATTTTAATGAACATGATATTTGATGACAAATGAATCCACCATATACTTCATAAAAAAATGGTGTTGCAGAAAGGCAAAATTTCACTATCATATAAATGGTGTGTTTCATGATTGAGGATTCAAGTTTGGCACATACATATTGGGTAGAAGCAATACACAATACATATAAAAGAGTCATGGATAGGGCATAAACCTTCAATAACTCATATTTTAATTTTTAAAATTAAGGCATACATGCATGTTCCTAAAAAGAAGACAAAGAAATTAGATAAAATATCCAAGAAATACATTTGTTTAGGCTATAATGAAGAATCAGTGGCTTACACACTTATGGATTTAAAACAAAGAAAATACACATGTAAGTAGCGATGTTGAGTTTGATGAGAAAGGTAAGTCCAGACTGCTTTCCACACACTCACTTGATTCAAAAATTAGACTTGAAATAAATGTTGTGTAGCTTCATGAGAAATATAAAATATATTTAGAGGTTTTTGAGTCTAAAACTAGCAATTTTTTTTAAAAATAAAATAAAAATTGTGTCATCACAAAAGTGTGACTCAAAAGTAATGTTAGCTTTATAAATAAGTTGAAAAAGTGACACTAAAAGTATAAAAAAATCATCAAAAGCTCAAAGTGCCAGTAACATCCAAGCATGTCAACTAAATAAATCCAAGCATTCTATTTTTTTAATGGTAAATTGGATCTAGGTATTATTAACACTGAACTAAACCATAAAATAAGAACAATGAACTAGATATGATATAAATAAAATTAAATAGTAAATAAAGATTGGCAATATTCCTAAAGGAATTAAATGAAAGCACCTAGAATGCTAAGAATTGACAAATCAGGTTTATAGATACATGCCTAATTTTAAAGAAACTTGTAGCCTAATAATTATTGTAAAAAAGTCCCAAGATATTAAAAAAGAGAATCCCAAAAGACAACCAAGCTTTGTCTATACAACGAATATCAAACTACTTTGATAGTGATAGTCCAGTATCAAATTGTTTTGATAGTGACAACCTATCCCAAACTGGTAGATCTATTCTGATAGTGGATGCACATGTTTTATGGTTTGAAAATTTGTGAATCCATTCATCTATGCTTGATCAATAGAAGCCTCTCCAGAATTAGTGTATTGATATGTGAAATTATCATAATTTCTTCTTATTTTTTCAAGTCTCAATCCACTCTAAGAGATCTTGAAATGATATAAAGACTTGGGGTTATTTTTAGAGGACTCCCTCAATTAGCTCCATGTTGAATGACAAGTTGAAAATTAAAACCCAGGCAAGTCAAAGATCATATCCATGTATATGATAGCCCCAAACCTTATCCCTATGTGTAAGATGTTAGAAATTAGTCAATTTTATGTTTTCTTTTACTAGCTCTTATTTTAGTATATGTGTAGTAATAACATTTTAATAGATAAAAAATGTAGTAAGGAACAAATTCAAGAGAATCATTGTAATTTCATGAGCATGTGATGTTTGTGTAATGTTTTGAATGACTTAGGTTTATTTTTTATAGATACACTTCTCAAATTCAAATTAAGGACCTATAAGCATGCAAAATGATATAGAGACAAAATCTAAAATTTGATAAAAAAGGGATAAATTAATTATAACTTTTACCTTAGGGATAAAGGGTCCCAAAACACACAATAACCAATATCATAATATCTGAATACATGTCAAACTAGTATAGTAATGGTTTTGATACTAGCAAATGACAAGTTTAGAAATAATGAAAGATGGATAAGCATCAAAAGACTCAAAAAACATAGGGTAGAGATAAATGTACAAGAATATGAACATCACATGGCCACACGAATAAAAATAGAGAGTCATAATTAGAAGAAAATGTACCAATAATAACCTAATATGAATCAATGATTAATATGCACAAAAGCACACTAATGACATTGTAATCATAATTACTATGTCATAATTAGGTATTTTAGATGCTAAATATAGATGATAAACTAGTCTTGTACACTTGGAACATATAATGCATGGCTCAACTCTTTAGATTTGGACCACTTCACCATTGCAAGGCTTGTGTTCACAATCTCACTTTACATAAATGCTTATACTAAAGTATGGCATTGATATTATGATTACTTATATCACCTGTAGCCTGCAATATGCTTAAAAATAATATTAGAATGTTAGTTACATATCTTCAGTGATTCTCTAATCTCAGGACACTGCCATCTAGACTAGGACATTAGTGTCCTAGGTCTAATACTAGTGTCTAAAACTTATAAACACTCAAATTTGTAAATATTTTGACATGTATATGTTAGAGTATAGTATTATTTTAACCCTACCATGAGATAATTTCAAAAGGTGTTGTATAAATACAAGTCAAAGACCATTCATTATCATCAAACAAGATCAAGTACAAATCAAGCACACATCTATCTTATACCAAGAAAAATCACCTCTCAAGCTTCAAAGTTTTCTTTATTCTTATCTATTTCCATATTAGTCATAAGGTTAGTCTTATTATAGGTTTAAATCATTCAAAGAGTAGCTCATGAGAAGTATTTTTCAAGTTACAAGCTAGATCACTACATGTACTTGCATATATCATATTTCACAATTGTTCACACATAAGCCCACATAAGGGGGAAAACCAAATCAGTCTAAGGACATATTCAATGTATTGTATATATAAAAAATTCTCAATGATATATGTATCTTTTAGGTTAGCTCAACTTCACTAGATCTCATTGACCCTTATTTTTTAAGGTGGCATGCCTTAATTGGAGGACATAAGGTTTTAAGTTACATACTAATATCTAAAACCTATGTGCATGATCCAAACATACAATCTATAAGGTGGTAGTGAACCCTAATAGGTGTAGGTGGAATTTTTAGAAAAGGAAATGTATTTTTATTGGGATGAAAGTGTTAATTTTTAGATAGAAGCATCGAAACTATTGTCCCTATTTTGATGGTAGTGTCCAAGCTGAAAGAGAACTAATATATAAAATCTGAAAAATCATAATTGAGCATCATCTTGACTATTTATATGCATGTAATTACCATATATGCTTGTGCATCATTAAATAAGCTAAGTATTATTCCTTCTTTGTATTTAAGTAATCAAATTATTGTTTGGCAATGTACTTTCTATATTTAGCATATTTCCATAATTTATCATTATACCAGAATATATTATAAATATCAATTATTTAGTTGACCTAATTTTATAGTATTCTATTCCTTAGTTGATTAGGATTTTATCCTTACACTTACATTTCCAATTTTTTTTAAAAATTTGGTGAATCCGATCTCTGAGTCTTTTTGTACAATCCTAGCTTGCCTTAGGGTTTTCTGATTTTTTGAAATAGTAAACATCTAAAAAATCAAATTTAATTCATATACAAAATAATTAATCGTGTAATATGGATAAATATATCAATTATTCCCTTATACAATACATATGGTAGTCATTGCTAGTTATCTCACATACATTGTTAAATCAATCAAATATATAATATAATGGACTCAATAAATGTGTAAAGAGAGTAATCTAACACAAGGTAAAAATATAACCTCTCTTTACAAATATCATTGAAATAATATTAAACCCTTATCTAGGAGCTAACATGCATGATCCTAGCCTTTCCCCCCCATGATCCTATTCAAGTGGTAGCTACTATCCCGCTCCCATTATTCACTCATAAATTATCTTAGATGACACGGTCCATAGTATCACTACTTGAAAAGTAAAGGTTTCCCTAACCACCTAGCCACCTATTCATATACAAAAATTCCTCCTAAGCCTAATCTAGTAATAAAATCTTAAGGGTATGATATGATTGAATAATTAAGTAATACCCATGTTAATATCTCTATCCTTGACATTTTGAAACAATCAACTATATATAAAGATATCTTATATGAAGCCTTGTGTGTTGCAAGTAACAAGTGACATAAATTCAACTTATTTTGTAGAAATTATGCAATATCTCAAAAATATTGCAAACCTCATCATTTTTGATCACAAAGATTTATGCTCAAAGGATGTCATTAATCAAGATATATCATTATTCATACAAGTGAATATTCATAATAAAGGAATCAAAAGAATGCTAATTGATAAAAACTAAGGTCTAAATATTTGTGACACCAAATTCTTAAAATTAATGGGTATTAGTAATGATCTTCTTCAAACATCAGACATGGATATTAAAGGTTTTGATAATTCACGTTGCCTACGAATTGAATAAGTCACATTAGGTGTGACATTGGGACCCAAAATAATACAAACTACATTCTAAGTAAGGTTTCAATTATTGCATTACAACTTACTCTTGGGTAGACCTTAAATGCACATTATGGAAGTTGTGCCATCTAAATTACATTGATGTGTCAAATTCATACATGATGGGACATTATGGATAATTCTTTCAAATGATGAAACCTTTTTATTTTTAAAAATGTTACATTTTGACATAAAAGGGGTTACTCAAATAGTACCACCTAAGTAATTTATTCCAATCAAGAATATATCAACTTATGAGATGGGTGAATAATTTAATAGAAATCATTTATCTCAAGATGTTCATAAGGCACTAACATATGAGGTACACATGGATAATGAACATAAGGTCAATGAGATAAATCAACCTCCATTGCAAAAGGAACCAATGATACTATAAAAACAAGAAAATCAAATATTTGAACTTCCTTTATTGGTAAATTTTGAGCAACAAGACAACAAGGTTTATGATTATTATGATAATGATGATGATATTCCTCATGATATGATAGATGAATAGTTACATAAGCTTAGTTTTTATCTATTTGAGCATCTCTTACATAATCTCTTCACACCTACAAGCCTTAATACATACAATTTAAACCCATCACTAGAGGATTTAAAACCAAACTCAAACAAAGGCAAGTAAAAAATAACAGATGATCATGTGAATCCTTGCTATACATTTCATCCCTCTTGGCTAAAATATTTTAGTCAACATTATAATGGAACAATGAAAATACATCATGTTAATAATGTACAATCCTCACATAGGTCACCAAAACATATTTTTAAAATCACAATAGTATAAGATGATCTACACATAATACTTTATATGTTACTTAAGCACATGATGATATATTTAACTCCTAATAGGCACATGTCACAAAGTAGATTGGCACGTACACAAGGATAAAATTATTTCAATTAAAATTAATCATAGGCCATGATACAAATCATTATGAGTCATGGCAAACATAAATTCAAAAATACAAAAATGAAGGGCGTACCTAAATTATGCAAGAATAACAACAAAGATCCTTGATATCCAATAATTTGTAAATACAAAGTACAAAAGTTATACTTGAAATTTCCCATGACAAGAAGAACTAACTATTATTGTAAATATTAATAGGGACTCTTATGAGAATCTCAAGATTGATAACAAAAACTGGAACATAGTTTACAGTGTTCCATGTTTATAACAACTGGGACATACTATAGAGGAGTTACAACACTATTCACTCTTTTCAAAATCTCTTGGGTACATTATTTTATCCATCTCATGTGGACCAAAAGTGGTCCATACAATCATATAGGTAGTGGATGAGGAGCCATGTTTGACATTTCATTTTGGGCAATAATGGTTGGATGATATGAACATGATAATGGAAATGCTGAATATGTGCCTCATCTTTCCTTTTAAAGGTAAATAGGTTTGCATTCCACATTATGGATATGGTGATAAACCAATACCAATGGATACTAGTATCTAACTACAAATAACATTAAAGAAGTGGAAATGACTTAGTATAAATAATGATGGTAATAAATTAAGTAGATAGGGCCACCAAAAATTCCTATACCTTCTGATTTTGATGAATTCTCAGATTATCTCTTTCAATCAAAATTCAAAAATTCAAAAAAATCCTATAATCAAGAAAATAAAAAAACATTCAAATAAAGCAAAAATAAAAAATATTTAGAATTTCACATGTTTATTAATTTTTTTGCATATGTTGTTTAATTTATGCTAGTAGATATCATATCATTTCCTTTATATGAACACATATGTTTCATAGGTTATTGAGTGTGATAAAATCATACCTTATATCCATGATACATGGACATACAAATGTTTGACCTTTCCCCTACCCACATGATAGACTATGCTAGGGGAACTTGATTTTATTGATCATGATTGATACATGTTATATTATTTTATGATCACTTTACATTATCATGTTGAGACTATATATCGATGATTAACATTCCTATATTCATGCTTATGTCTTACATAATGTATTTGATATGTTATGCTCTAGGACATTTTGCTAACACATATATGCAAGGACTATTATGACATGATTATGCTAGTTCCTTATATTTCACTTATTCATCTTACAGATTAAAGGTTACATTTTAAAAAATACTTCTTCAACTTGAGCCACATTAGAGGTGCATATGTCATGAAAATTCACCAAATCATAGACACATATTTATATTATATACACATTTATGAACTGACATTACAAAGATGCATCGATTGAGCTTTATATGTATGCATCAATTGGCTCCCTTAAGTAGTGCAATTGAGATTCAATGCCCTCAATGGCCTAGGCACTACTCCCATTTTGAAAGTTTATATGGTTACACCATTCTAACCTGGGTGAGATTGGCTAGATTGGATAGATTATGTATACTATTAAGTTATGCGATTGAGATTGAGTGATCTCGATGGCCTTGGCATAACTCATCATTTGTACTAGATTGGGGCCATTATAACCTTTCATTTCTCTTTTTAACATGTTTAAGGTTTAATTGTGAACCTCTCACCAATGTTTTAGCAAGGAAACATCATTACCAAAGAAAAATATCAAGGGGAAATATAGTTGTATCGACACATAGGTGTACTCCTTCCTTGATCTCTTTTATTTCGAGCATTTAAAAATTTCAATTTTTATATTATATGTACTAATAACACTCTAACATACTCTTGGTTTCAAGTAATATACAAACAACAAATTCAAATGGGGCTCAAGTCAAATTAAGGTGTGTTGTACACACCACAATACACATTTATTTTCATTTAAATTAGTAATTTCATCTTTATGCATTACTAGTTTAAATAGGGGAAAAATTTAAATGATAAATTTGGATTTTATATGATAAAATAGTCTTGTACATTTGGAAATTTTCACTCATGGCTCAATCCTTCAATTCATGACCTTTTTTCTACTGCAAAGCTCTCATAGTTACCATTTCACTGTGCATAAATATTTATCTTATAGTTTGACCCTAATATTATGATTGTCTAAATCACTTGTATCCCATATTATGATTAAAACCTTATATAGATCTTACAATGTCAGTTATAGATCTTATTTAATTCTCTATCCTCTTGGACATTACCATCTAAACAAGGATACTAGCATTGATGTTAGTGTCTGAACCTTATAAATAATTAAATTTGAAATTTTTTTGACATGTATGGGTCAACCTATAGTATCATTTTAACCATCCCATGGGATTATTTAAAAATTTGTTGTATAAATACACGTCAAATACAATTAATTATCATCAAATAGGATCAAGTATAAGTCAAGCACACATATATCTTATACCAAGCAAAAACACCTCTCAAGCTTGCAAAACTCCCATGTTCTTCTCTATTTTCATATTAGTGATAGGAAAATTATTATTATAGGTTTAAATAATTCAAAGATCAAGCCATGATTATTATTTATTAAGTTACAATCTAGATCATTACATGCACTCATGTATATCATATTGCACAATTGTTCACACATAAGCCCACATAAGGGGGCAACTACATTGGTATGAGGCCCTATTTGGAGTATTGGATATGTAGGTAGCACTCACTAACAGAGGGTCTTTGTGGTTAGCTCAAATTCACTTGAGCCCAATAACCCTTATTTTATAAATTGGCATGCTCTAATTGGAGGACCTATGGTTTTGAACTACATAATGATATCCAAAATATGTGCACATGATCCAAATAGATAATTTACAAGGTGATAGTGAACCCTAACAAGCACATGGAATTAAAAAAAAAGGATTAGTATTCAATATAAGATATAAGTGTCATTTTTTAAACATAAGTGTCAATTCTAGTGTCTTTATTTTAATGGTATTGTTTGGGCTAACAAAGAGCTAATTTACAAAATCTGACGAGACAGTTGAGCATCATCTTGTATAATTATACATTTTCACTTCTTAGATATGATTGTCCATCATTCAATAAGATTAGTATTATTACTTATTTCATGTTTAAGTAATCAAATTATTGTTTGGCATTATAATTTATATATTTAACATATTTCCATAATTCAACACGGTATCAAAATATGTTATTAATCTAAATTATTTAATTTGTTTTTTTTAAAAATAGTCTATTCCTTAATTGATTAGGATATTATCCTTACCCTTATTGCCAAAAAGGTTTAAACATGTACATTTACATAATGCCCCACTTTAATTTGGGTATGCTAATATACATTAAAGTAAACCAAACAATAGCACCTTGAAGGACTCAATGAACAAGTTGTAGTTGAAACCTATAATTAATGATCGAAGTTAATCCCATATATGAGTGATCTAAAATTAAAATGGAAAAGAGAGGTGTTTATATATCAGATTCCAGATCTAACAACTATCAAAACATAAAATCCACATCTCCTTGTCATTTACATGAATGTCTTGACTGATATTCATGGTCCATATACAATCATCAATTATCCTATGTCAACATCTTGAGTGTACATACAAGAAAACAAAATATTTGTAAGAAAATAAACTTTGATATAAATTTATAATAATATAACCATTGAAATTATTGACAAATAAAATTAAATAATATGAACAAATACATCTAGTGGTGTGAAAACCATGTTACCATCTTTGAAAAACTTGAACTAACTGGGCCT
The DNA here is from genome assembly GCA_037957365.1 of Torreya grandis. Lineage (NCBI taxonomy): Eukaryota > Viridiplantae > Streptophyta > Pinopsida > Cupressales > Taxaceae > Torreya > Torreya grandis. The sequence goes on along the minus strand of JARHVA010000170.1, from coordinate 4,289,529 downwards.
GACTTAACCTACCAAGAGACCAACCTAATTGAAATATGGGTCTAAATATCCCTATCGAGTGGAAAAGTAAATGATATGTGGGTCCCCATAATCCTACCAAGTGGAAAATATCTAAAAGTTTTGTCCCACTCACCTTTCCATATGGTAAAATATGCTTCCCATCTAAAATTCAAATATTTAGTGCATCTTTGTAACATTTTGAAAAAAATACATACCTATTAACATATCTATCACACATAAAAATAATGTAATAAAAAATAAAATAATTTGATCATGTGCCACCATTTTGAGGTGACAAGTGTAAGTATATATCACTCATCTATAAATAAAATGATTAGTTCCCTAAGAGATTCAATTTCTCTTGGGATAGCTATCAATTCCAAATTTTATTCCTTTATTGATGGAAAAAGGGTTTCCAATTGTACTATCACCTCTTCCATTATTTTTTCTAATGTTATGGTTCCTTCTTCTACTACATTTGGTGAAGGACCCAAATGCTCCATTTCACCAAAGGCTAATAATTCTAAGCCAAATGAAGTGTAATTTTCTTCTTTGTTGCTTCTAGTAGTTTGAGTCTCTTCTTCTCTAGTTTCTTCTTCCTTTAATGATGAACCTCCACTCTTAATCTAGACTCTAGTAGGGGTCACATAGGCATGGTGTTGTGTTATCTTACTTCTAAGCTTCTATTATTACCTTTCAGAATAATTTGGAGGTGGAACCCTTTTTATTTTCTTAGATATTGAGGTTGAGGGCATGTCCTCTACCCTTTCTTAAAGGATTGGATCCTTACCCATCTTGTGAATCTAAAGAGGAAGGGCTTATTATTAACCTTATATTTCTTTTGGAACGTCTTCCCATCCTCACATTTTCTCCTTATTTTTACACTACCATATTTATTTCATGTTCATCAACTGCTACTTCTTCTTCAGTTACATCCACTCTTTCTGATACTACCTATTCTTCAATATGTAATTATTGTATTGCTAAGAAATAATCCCATGGTAAGTTGTGCCTTGTGTCTCTTAGACACTTATTTACTAAAAATAAAATTAGGTAATGATTATACAATGCCATGGATTTTATCTCTTGGTATTCTATATTTGTTCTCTTTAATATATTTAGAAAAAAATTGGGTAAATTTACTATCCTACCCTGCCTCATGTGATTAAAGAGTTTAAAGTGGACCACATAGAGCATGGAGTGCATTTCCTCACATGATTTACTTTATAATGGAGGTAGAAATTTTTTACCACACCAGAGGTAATGAAGATTAGATTGTGCCTTGGTTAGAGGATTCTAGCTACTCATCATCTACACATAATATATCTCTTACTATAGTAGTAATGGGTCTTCTTTGCCATAATCCCCTAGTTCATGGTAGGCTAGTTAATTTGTCAAGTATTTATTCAGTGATTTCAACCCATAGACCCTTATTGGTAGCTACATCATCTTACAAGGTTTCTAAATTTTTTTGGGTAGTATGCTCATCATAACCTACCAATTTCTCAAAGTAATTAAACCAACCTACACTATTAAGATGTTGTAAATATCATTATTTCTTGTCAATGGTGTGAGGTTTGTTGGCTTTCTCCTAAGGACATCTCCACCCATGTTTTATTTATGTTGTGTTCATGTATTAGAAAACAATTCATAACTTGTAAAGCAAAATAAAGATTTTTAGAGTTTGGAATGTTCACTATGTTCTTGTGTGGCCGATGTGATAGTTTTTGGTACTTATCTCTTCATTATCTCAATACTTTATATTTATTTTGTACATGCATGTATGAATCATGATAATATAGCTCTCATCCCAAATTATTATTTCTAAATTATAGAATCATGATGGGTCATTCCTTCCCCTCAACCATTAATTCACTCAACCTCGAGTGTCACGTCATAACAATTGGTTCATGTAAGGAAAAACATGGCACACAGGGGAATTATTTGAAATGATTGGATGATGACATGGAACAATCAGATTGATGTGACATAACACAAATAAGATATATTTTTCCATAACTTAACTCGTAACATTGAAATATTATCATAATAAATATGTTTACATAGCTTTAAATGTTTAACATAAAAAAATATTATTTTAGAAAAAGAATGAATTCATTAACTATTACATATTGGTTTACCAATAGATATGATTTTTATGGATTGATTTGATTATTCCATGTTGATGTCTAGATCAGTCTATACAACTTATTGAGTAGTCATGGAAGATGATGTTAGACTTGAATAATACTTTATTTGACGAAATCATTTTCTTGTAAGATCAATAACTGATAGTTGATTTTAGATGATGGTCGAGTTGGAATGTTTTATGGGAATGTTTAACTAGATTCTAACTTATTACAATAACTAATTATCATCTTTTTGGTACCAAAGCTTAGAAATTCATGTAACATGTATCTATTAAGCATGTGTGAGAAAGAGGAAATAAGAACTGGTTGTGGTTTATTAATTTGGAAGAAACATTAATCCCAATGATGATCTCTAAGAATTTTTTTGCTTCTACTTGACCTTTTAAGAGACACGAGTATAGGTTCTTTATTAATATAATAGGGCCAAGTGCTTATGATGATATTCCTTTAGTTTTTGTAGTTTGAGTACTTATGGGGTTGGTAAGTTAGGCAGATGTGTGTTGTTACAAGGAGAAGTTGTTTTAGGATCTATATTTTAATTTCAAGTGAAACTTACACCATTATTTGGAAAATATGTAGTACTTCCAAATAAATTTTAGAAACTAAATGTTGCATGTAACATCCATGCCCAACTCGTAGTAATTGTATTCATGTATCCTAAAACATTTTCCTTCATCTTGTAGCATCTAATACACATCCTTTATAACTTGTTATCAACTCATAACATATACTAGCTAACGTGTAGTAACTATTACTTAATCCATGTTGACATAAAATTTATAACTTGGATACATATAGGTATGCGATTCAAGTTAACTTCAGTTAGAGCTAATGTTATGTAGATGTTAGTACATGGGTTTAGTTAGTTGTTAATATGTGAATTCATTATCCATCATTCAAATACACATTACACAAATGTTTTATAATCTATTTATTCATATATATCATTATAAAGCATCTGTTACATTTTGCAAATCTCTTTACTCTATACATGTGCATTGTTTATCTCTATATTCTTTATCTCTTTCTATATTCCACCTTATTCCCCTTATTAATCTTTATTTATGTTATGTTATTCTCTCCTTATTATTCTCTCTTTAATTTTATGTTTCTTCCATACCATTTAGATCATTATATATCCTTTAAAACCATTGGTTTCACTTATTTACCTTCTTAACTAACAATTAGAGGATATTTACGTATATACCATGGTATATATGGTTTTTAATTTAAAAAAATATTATATATTATTCATGAAAATGGATGAAATAAGTTGTTAACTCTGTATGATACCACATGTTAATTGTGGTATGATTGTAGTCTATAAGTGTATATTTATCCTCTTATAGTTTTATTAAATAATATTTCCAACATTTACCTAGATTTTAAAATTTATCTCATCTTCGAGACATCTTTGACTAATCCCGAAATGAACAATCTAAACCAACATATCTACCACATACCGCTATGCAAAAATGACACAAACTTTTTATTATGGAAGAGTAATATGATAAACAACTAGAAACTTAAATGTATAACATAGGACCCTATAGTATCCTTGCTTGACTAATCTAATTGGATTTATTGAACAATGTCACCCCTTATAAAAAATAAACCTTCTTTGGTTGTGGTTATTCTGAAAGCTTTGAAGTAAGTGTATTGATGTTATACCCATCATGATGTCAATTTCGTGCTCCAATCTTATCTCAAGTTACTGAAATACTCATGCTGTGAAAATACATCTCTTAATTGAGATTTTAACAACATTTTGACTTTTTCTATTTCTATGGAAAATAACTATATTATTTAGTGACACTATTGAATGCTTTAATACTCCAAAAGATACCATAGGTGTTTATAAGGACTTAAATATCTATGCACATGGATATTTCTATGTTATGTCTATATCTTTCCTTTATTATCCTTGAGGTATGTGTGAGGCTTCTAAGATACACCAAAATGATTTTCTTACTTGAAACCACAATTTATCCCCATTTTGAAACATTGTCTTGTCCTTGAGACTTACAACATCAAGCTGCCATTTACTAATTTTCAAATTGATGCCCAATCCATATATATTTATTTTAATTACGTTTTATATTTTCTCTTTTCTTTATTTTCTTACTTTTTTTAAAAATTGTTTTGTATTTTTCTAATTGTTTCCCAAAATGATTTTGGCTCTTTCTCCTTTTTTTTTCAAAACTGTTTTGATTTTTTCCATTTTTTTCATATTTATTTTTATTCTTTATATATTTTAAAAAAATTTACAGACTTTTTTGAATTTGTGTTATACACCTTCAATTTGGTACTAAAAAATAATTTATTTTCTTTTCTTCCTCTTCCAAATATACCCATGTTTTTTCCATCTTTTGTTTTGCCTCTAACTTAATATTATATTCTTTGATTTATTATGGTTCATATAAATAATTATTTTTATCTCTCCATGATTCTAGTAACTCCTTCTCACCTTCTTCTCTCTCTAATTTAAGGCATCTTGAATCATTTTTTAGTGGGATGCTTCACTTCCTTATTTGCATTACAATATTGGAACATCTTTCCAAACTCCTTCAGGATTATACCAACACTTATCACTACCATATTAATCAAGGATAAATAATACTTTAAGTATCCTATATTGTTGATTTTCCATGTTTTTTCCATCTTTTGTTTTGCCTCTAACTTAATATTATATTCTTTGATTTATTATGGTTCATATAAATAATTATTTTTATCTCTCCATGATTCTAGTAACTCCTTCTCACCTTCTTCTCTCTCTAATTTAAGGCATCTTGAATCATTTTTTAGTGGGATGCTTCACTTCCTTATTTGCATTACAATATTGGAACATCTTTCCAAACTCCTTCAGGATTATACCAACACTTATCACTACCATATTAATCAAGGATAAATAATACTTTAAGTATCCTATATTGTTGATTTTCATAATATTTACACATAAATATCCTATTCTAATACAAAATATCCATTTATTTTGGGTTTGACGCATCTTCCATAGGTTACAATATCTTTGGTTAACATGGAAATCCTCCTCTTTTTTTCCGCAGTAAATAAATTATAACTTACTATTAATAAAAATAAAAAATTACATTTCACAGATGATTTTTAGAATTCCAAATGAAATAATGAAGAGTGAAAACCACCCAATAGAAAACACCCCAAAGGGTGTAAAACATCAAAAGACCCTATGTAATAGGGGAAATGTCATCATGAAACACTATGATGACCACGACATAAATAATACAAAATAGACCAACAATCATAGGCTAGGAGTTAATGGGATATATTTCCCATAAAATATCCAATCACACTCTTCGTACCTTTCTTCTTTTTGACATCCTGCCACACCCTAGTGGGCTCCAATGTGAAAAATTATAGATCTGAATATTGATATTCAGAAGGTGTGTTATAAATCAAAAAATTCCAAAATCAAATGGGTCATTAATTCCTTATCTGAGTTTGAGTTCTCTAATTTATGTACTCTCTTCACTCCTCCTGATGGGGTCTCATTAGATCAATTCACACAATGGTATTTTGATCTTCTTCTCCTTTCATTTTACTAGGGAAAAATTCCTCAATCTTGGTAAAGTCCTTCTCTTTATATCAAATAAAATTTTAAATATTTTCTTTGGTTCTTTATGTATCTATGATGTGATATTTATATGTGGTCATGAATCAGGTTCTTCACTCTCTACATTAATATAGTCATCATTTTATGATTTAAAGTCTTTATTCAAATTGGGATCACTCCCATCCTCTTCATCCCATTCTGTTATCATCCATGTAGAAGACATAACCATTTATAATTGTAAGTGAACTATTACTCCATTTTCCATTATGATTTATTCACATTTTGAGTTCAACATCCCATTAAAATCTATGAACCAATCTAGATTAAGTAAACTTAGATATGATGCATTATTTCATAAATTTTCATGACTTCAATATCTAAAAAATTATTAATCCCAATGAAATCTACTTTTACACCTAAAGAAAGCCAATGTGAGATCTCACGGTTCTATCTAGTAGAGAAATGTCATATGTAATGGTGGTTTTCCTAAAGTTTCCCAAGTTATCTATGACATCATGTTGATATCTGCTCTTAAATCGATTAATCCATTCTCAACATCTTGCCCATTACTTTCACATCCAACAAAATATATTTCTTCTTCCATTTATGAGATGTTTTGAAACCACTGTTCATTTTTATTTTTGAATTTTTCCTAACCTATTGTATCTTCTTCTCTTTCCCCTTTTCTGATTTTGAATCTGAATCTTCAAATAAATTTCCAAGAATTTTAGTTTTCATTGACTCTTACCAATTATTCACTAGTTCTTTATGTTTTTGTAGTCTATCAGATACCATTGTTTCCATTTTTGGCCTTAATTATTCCAATTCACTTTCATGCAAAGCATTAAGGGGTTTGGTTTATGTATTTCACTACATCTTCACATAATTTCATGGGACAGTAGTACCCCTTTTACATGATTTTTACTTTTTAAAGGTATCATTTTTGGGATCTATTCTATGTTCACACCCCCATCTATATAATATTTCTTAACTGTGGGTTAATTTAATGAATCATGTGTACCCCTTTTTTGATAGAATCCACAATGTATATGATTTATCTCCATATAGTTTCTTGCAATGTGACCTTTCTTAGTGCATTTAAAGCAAGTGATCATTTCTATATTTTTGTTATAACACCTTCCTCCTTGATATCATCCTATGTATTCATCTCTATTATCTCTGTGGTATCCTCCAAAGTATCCTCCTTGGTTTCCTCTTTGGTACCCATTGTAATAGTGATTTTGTATACCTTGCAATCCTACACATGGATCTGGTGGAGATGGTATTTGATAATTCATTTGGTGTTGATAACCATGTACCTCTGGGGTTGTGGTATAACTTTAATCCATCTTAAGTATCTTTTGAGAAATTATTAATCTCCCTCTACACTAATTACATTCATATTAAATATTATTCTCCTCATAACAATTAGCATATGAAACCTATTGTACTAATGAGCACATCCTCATATCATGTTGGTCCCAAACTATATATATCCCACAACATATCCTTTCTTTATATGGTTTCAGTAATATTTTTATCAATTTTATTACTCTTATTAGTATCTTATAATATGGTCACTCTGTAATCATGTGTTCCTCACCACCACATACTGTACACCATTTTATGGACTTTCAAAAATTTGTGGTGAGGTATAATGTTGTACTTCTCCTTTCATCAAAATTTATTGCTTCACACTTAATAACTTTAACTCTTGATTAATGTTTTCTAACTCCATTTTCACCACAAAATCATTCTCCCTTCTCCATGATTGTGATTCTAATATTTTTGCCATTTCTAATGTATCTGTGATTATATTAGACTTCATTCCATCCATAAGAACTCGTATATATGGAACCAAACTTGAGATGAACCATTATATCCTCTATTTTTCATTCAATGGTTCTTCCAACTTCACTTAATTATTTAAAATGTTATTCATAATCCTTCATTGTATCATTCTCCTTATGTATAATGTGTCTCAGTTTAGTAACACTATTTATATGTATACTAGGGTAGTGAAATTCAGCTTTTAATGTCATTTGAACTTCATCCCATGTCATATTATGGTTTGTGCTTATCTTCATAGACCATTTTAGTTTCTCATCCTTTAATGTCACCATGAAATAAATAATTGTATCTGAGGGTATTTTATCCCATGACTTATCTAGTAAAAATCCACTAATAAAAAATGTTCCTCCTCATATTTCGTATCTTTCCAAAATAATGATATTTTCATTCTGTTTTGTCCCATTATAAATAGAATAGATATAGATCTTATTTATCTTGGATAGTTTCTCTTTTTCCTTATATGTCCTCAATGGAATTTATATTGATATTCTATGATTATTCACTCTCTCTTGGTTTCTTCCTTAATCCTACTAGAATTACAAAGGACAGTGTTTGGTATAGGGGGTTCATCTCCTTACACAATATCTTCTAGTTGGAGCTTTGAAATTAGTTGTTTTTTGGATATCTTTTTCATTTTATTCTCGATCATCTTCTTATAATTCTAATTATTTATATTCTTCCTCTATATAATTAATCTATATATATTTATATTTATCTTATATGTAACTATTTTATTCTTCCTCATCTTCATATTTTTATTGCTCATCCATATGTTTTTCTACACTATCACCTTCATTATTTACCATCTTGTTCTCTCTCCTCATATTCTCTTTCCATTTTCTATTTTCCTCTTTTCTCTTATATTTTAATTATTTCTACTTCTAATCTCTTTTTATAGTTTCCTTTCTTTTTATTTTTACTCTTAATAATCTCCTTGCATTATCATGTCTTCTATTTATTCCCCAACTATTATAACTATTTTTTCCATTAGATGCATATTTCAACAAATAACCCACCTTATCCTCACCATCCCTTAGCTTTCTATCCCCTTAGATAGGGCTAGAACATGTTTTTAATATCTTACTTTTTTTAACAAGGCATATAGAAGAAAAAATTCCTAGCTATTTCCTTCAGAAATATTCTAAACTCCTTAATCTAAATTACTATCATCCAGACATTAGATAACCAAATTCTATGTGGTACCACCAAATGTTGACATAAAATATATAACTTAGTTACAAATATTTATATAGTTCAATTTAAATTTAGTTAGAGGTAATGTTATGTAGAGGTTAGTACTAGGGTAATCCTTAATTAATATATGTATTCATTATCCATTCCTTCACATGCACAGTACATAAATGTTTCTTAATCTAACTCTCTTTATTCACATATTCCACCTATTACTCTATCTTTATGTTATGGTCTTATCTCCTTATTATTATATCTTTAATTTTATGTTTTCTTCCACATCGTTTATATCATTATATATCCTTTTAAACCCAAAGGTTACATCTCTTCACTAATGGTTACTTTTGGTAACCATTGGTTTACACTTATTTACATTCTTAACTACCAATAAGAGTATGTTGACATATATACAATGGTATAGATGTGTGTTAATTATATAAAATATTATATATTTTTCATTTAAGTGCCTAGAACATGACATGAAACTTTGTACAATAGTGCACACCAATTTTGGTATTATTTTAGCTTCAATGGTAATATGTGATATGATTTTAGCCTTTGTATTGTATGCCTATGCCACTATAATTTTGATAAATAATCTTGCCAACAACCCATAATAACTACTACCTAACCTATAATAACTAGGATGTAACTTGTAGCTATGTGTAGACAACATATATCAACAATATGCAACTCATAGTTGATTAAAAACTATTTGAAGCAATTGTACATGACTTGTAGAAGGATATGAGTTGGTAATAAAGGAAAGAACAACAAAATTATTTTTTTAGTTTTTCTGCCTTGACTAACCAACAAGCTAATTTTCCAATCAAGGGTCTTTATTTAATTGTCAATCAACCATAAAACCTGTATTCTAACCAAGACTATTAATAATGCCAAATTTTTTTTGGATATTTTTTTTCAATTCTGATTGACTAGAAGACTAGTTTTTTATTCAAACTTTTTATTCGTCCCTTGGCTAGCCATAAAAATGATTGGCTAGTCAAGGTTGTGAAATGATGTTTACCCTTTATCTAAGGGAATGGATGATGAGCTGAAATGCTCATCTACTACTTGAATAGGTTCTTGTGAGGGATAATTTTTTGAGATAACATACTCATCTAATTTTATAGATAGATCCATATTCATGCATGATTTTTTTTATTCCATGACCTTGCTTATGAATTCCTATTTTGAAAGTGGCATCTTGTGCATCTTGAGGTGGTGGCCATTAAATAAGAAAGAAAATTTTACAATATCAATTGTTCATAGCTTAAATGCTCCATTTGGGAATAATTTATCTATCTCATAAGGACCAATCCATCTCGTTTGCAACTTTAGTTTGTGTTACTTATACTTAGAGTCAAAAGATAGGGCTCAATCCCTTGGTTGAAATTCTCTTATTTTAATGAATTGATCATGCCACTTGATGTGTTATTAAATCATTTATGTATGTTGTAATGCTTCCCTCTAGAGTTAATATGAGGATTTGAGGTGCATTTTTATTTCCTTCTATGCTTCAGACAAATCCATGCCAAGTTCTAGGGTTGTCCTTAGAGTTTTAAGTTAAAATTTTATGGGAAGAAATAATTTCTTAGCATAAACCAACTCATAGGATGTAAACCCTATGGTGGTTTTCCATGTAGTTCTATATGCCCATACAACCTCTGAAAATCATGATGCCCAATCTTGCAGTGCACAAATATTGATTATGTAATAATGTTTTCAAATTACTTGTTGCTGATCTCCACTTGGCCATTAGAAAGTGGATGGTATGTAGTATATTTTTGTGCCTAATTTCATATTATAGAACAAGGGATGCAACTAAATCAGATTTCAATTGTGGTCCTTGATATTAATTATTTCCCTCAACACTCCATACCTTGTGAAGATTTATTTGTAAAATAATTCAAATAATTCTACAACTTTATCATCCCTTGCTTGTGTTAAGGCCTTTGATTCTTCCCATTTTGTGAATTAATATGTACATACCAATATGTACTCCTTATTGTTAGATGTTGGATCAATCGAGACAAAAAAAATCAAGTACCCATTGTCAAAAGGTTCTAGGACCAATTGGGTTTGGAATGACATTTCATTAGAAAGTGTGTGTTCCCCATACATTGGCATCTATCAGATTAATGGGTATATGTTATTACATCCTTGTGTAAGGTAAGTAGTAATATCCTATAGTAAAGATTTTGGAGGCAATATTATTAGCCAAAAAATGTCCCTTGTAGGGTTCATCATGACATTCTTTGAGGATGTCAACTACTTCATTTTATCATACACATATACACATGACTAAGTTAGGGCTAGTGTAAAAGGCATAACATGATATCTATGAGTATAGGAGGCTTTTCTCCACTAATTAGCATTCTTATTTTGGTAATAAATGTTGTGGAATCTACCTTAAATCTAGATAGTTATCGATGTATGCATACCAAGGAGTGTTAATGGCCAAAGAAAAAATATTTTCATAAAGAAATACATCATCTACTAGTGGAATATGTTCTTCAAATGTTAGCCTTGACATAAATTCAATGACTACATTATCCTTTCCTGGTCTATCTATAATATTAATTATATATAATTGTAATAATGATAACCATATAATTATTTTCCCACTAAATGCTATTTTTTTCATTAAATACCTAATTGTATCATGGTCAATGTGAATGAATAAATTTATTGATGGCATACACTACTCCAAGAAATTACTTTTTTGTCATTCTATAATTGAGCTCAACTCTATGAAGGTTCTTGCTTATAAATTATATAAATTAGTTTAAGGATAATTATGTTTGTCCCAAAATAGCTCCAAGTGTTATATAAAAAGCATATGTGGATGTGGAAAGGTAATTTATATTCCAAGCCTTGTAACACTATAGTTATTAGTATTATATTTTTTAATTCTTGGAATGCTATCTGGCATGTATACATGCATACAAAGTCAACATATTTATAAACTAAAGTAAATAAATGTGCCACTATTTTTTTAAAGTATATAATAAATCTACAATAATATTTATCATAATAAAATTTGAACATGTATTTATTTTTGTAGGGTTGGTAAGTTTTTTATTACTTCTATCTTGGCAAGATCTACCTCTATTCTTTTTGGTGAGATATGGTGTCCTAGTACAATGCCCTTTGTAATCAACTTGTAGCATTTTTCATGACTTAAGGAAATCCATTTGTCTTGAAAATGTTGAAGGACCTTATCTAGGTTTGTGATGGCTTCTTTATATGTATCCCCATAGACTGTTAAGTTATCCATATAAATTTGCACACAATCATGGGACAAGTTTAAAAAAATGCTCAAGATAACCCTTTGAAAGGTGGGAGTATCATTAAATAACACAAATAAAAGTAAAAAATATTCATAGGTACTCAAAGGACATGTAAATGTCGTCTTATCTAGTCCTGATGTGTTATTTTGATCTTAATATACCCACTAAATTCATTGAGAGTGAATAATCACTTCTTCCCTAAGAGTGTGTCAAGTATTTGGTTAGTGAAAGGAAGAGAAAAATGATCCTTTTTTGTGGTTTCATTATGTTCATTGTAATCCACACACATACACCATTTTTCACCCTTATTTGGTGTAATGACAAGGGGTGATACCCGATGACCATTTGATATAGGATAAACAGATCTTGCATCTAGAAGTTTCTACAAACTAGTTTTCACTATGTCCTTAATAGTGGGGTTCATTCATCTTTGTGATTGTCAGATGTATTTGAATTCTTATTTTATGTATATACGGTGGGTTCATAATTCAAAATGTATGGCTATTATTTCATGATAATCCCATGAAAATGTGGTTTTGTGTTTTTAGAACATGGTTATGTTAGAGGTTCAATCACTGAGAGGGGGGTGAATCAGTGAGCCCAGATATTTCAATTTTAATTGTAGTCCTTTAAAATATTAACCAATCAGCATATACCAATTTGAGCAAACAACATTAACAAGAGAGATCATTCATTCAATGCATACATAAGATAAAACACATAACACAGCTCCTGTGGGAAACTCTCATGGGGAATGAAACCCACACTCAAGCTTGCAACAAAAATGGACTATTGTCCTATAAGAAATTAAAAATAAGAGACTGATCAACTCTTTTAGACCACCAAACCTTGATCATATCCTCCTAACCAAAGGTATTTAGTGAAAAACCTATTTCAAAAGGAACAACTACCCCTAAGGAAGACTAAGTCCTTTAGACCCTCATTTGAACACTTCCACCTTAGAACTGATGTCTTCAATACCTGATGATGGATATTTGTTTATCACTCATCAAATTCACTCTTTCACCCAATACACCCTATTATCCAAAGCACATTACATACTTTTACCAACACACAAAGATCAATTAAGACATTACATATCCCAACTAACCCCACTCTCTAACTCTTCACTCAAACTCACTTCAGAACACCTACAACAATTTTGTCACCACAACAACAATCTAACCATGAGGTCATTCACACAGACCATACTCTGATCTACCTCATAAATCAACCTCCAAGCTAATAAAAACATCACCTATCCTTTTCTCAAACATCAAATCATAAAAACTACAAGAGCACTTGTTATGACATATAAATATGACCAACAAGTCATACACACAATCATGAACGAGATCTACTCATCAACCCATCTAATGGGCACACTTCCTCTCTTTACTCCTCAAATATTCACTCTACTCCACTCACACAAGCTTATTCACTCATATTCAATCTTCAATATCACAATTATTTCATTATAATTATGATCTACAAGTCATATACATAGTCCTCAATCTGCTCTACTCATCAACCCAACCATTGGGCACACTCAGTCTCCTCTTTTCTTAACTTCAATGATTATTGTCCAAACTCAAACCTCTATAAATCTCTCACATCAAATATAAAAATCACTATATTTGATTTCCCTATATATAGAGCTATCATGAATTTAAAAGGTCACAAATTTCCTTTTCAACCTTAAAACATGCCTTCACCCTTAAATAATCTCACATGGGTCACACTTAAGCACAATCCACTTTCAAATAGGCTTAAGTCACTTTTAGGTCCTATGGAGACACATTCAACTCTTTGACACTTTTTTAAGCAAACTTAAAACATATGAATAATTTCTAAATGTATGGACCCATTCCTCATGATCTATAGGTCCTCCTTAAGTGCCAACATCCATCATAATACCCTTCTGCTTATAGCACAAATAACTCAAACAACATTCTCTACATACAGTCATTATGAGTGAACACACAATCACCTTCTAAGCATTTGTTCATACTACATATGATTGTTCAAACCTTCATAATTCACATAGATCATCCTAATGGACTCTAAAACACTCCCCAATTTCCAATTCATCAAGATATATCGAAACAATATCAAAACAAGATCGATTACCCTTCTCAGGTTACTTGCAGAATAAACATGAACACACAGTCAACTTTAGAGCTCAATATCTTTGTTTGTACCCACTTCTAGATCTTTAATCAATATTTTTAGATGATTTTTGGATTCCTCTACCACTTTTATTTTTACTACATGGTCAAATTCTATCTATATCGAAAGATATGGTCAAAAAACCATAGACTATTTTTTCCCTTTGTAAAATTCAAATATTTAAATGTCAACGGTCATAGTTAAACATCAAACACTATACTCGGATCTCATGTCCTCTTAGTTTTAAATCAATATCACACCATTAATCTTGTCTAAACTTTAATGCATAGGTTTCAATTCTCAAATGTTAAACCTTAGTCACTTTGACCTCATCTCATGCACCCTTACAATGTTGAATCAATACATACCATCGATCTCTATAGATCAACCAAGTCTTTAACAATCAATGATCACCATTTGATCAATCTATATGAACACTCACTATTAGATAATTATCCTATATATTTTCTTAGTTATTAAATCTTAAACACTTCTTACCATCTCTATCAATATGCACCATTAGATCATGATCTGTACAATTGCTCGTGCACCGTTGGACCTTCATTTGGTCTTGATCTTTAAATCTCTTAAACAACTAAAACTTTGACCTCTTTGAATTGATTCACACCATAGATATTAACTGTATGAAATCCCACTAGCCTTTGGATCTCTACTAGGTATAGATCTTTAACATCATGCAAATTGACTATGGGGACCAACTACAATATGCCCAGAAAGCCTACTTTGAACCTTAATAACTTCTTCTGTGCTTAGATGCATGATATCAAATTTGGACCATATGATATCCTCACATAGGATAATCCATCCATATAAAAAATTTCTCTTAGAACCTTCACACATGTGATATATATCACCATTAAAATTCCTTCTTAAAAACTTCTGTCATAGAGCCAACTATACTTAGAACTTGTTTGGGAGACCAAATTTGAACATGCATATATTTTGATGTGCTTTAGTGCATGATCTAAAATTTAGAAAAAATAAACTAAGATAAAAATTTAAAAAACCCATATGATCAAATTTTATTTAAATATCCACATGTGTGATATATGGCACCATAAAAATGCTTATTTGGCTCTTCTTGAACCCTTTGCAAATTTGGCTAAGTATGGGAACTTAGTGAATCTGTCTGAGAAGCCAACTTTACACCCTCATATATTTGACCATGATTTGACATATGACTTGATATATATTTAATAATAACTAAGGACTAATGTGATCATATCCATATGACCAACTCCCCTTGACTCATCCACATGTGGCAATTATGATGTCATCAAACTGCCTACTCAGATTTTCTGCCACTAGACCCAAACTGTCTAGATGAAAACTATGGACTACCAGATGAATTCCACTTGTGCACAAAATCTATCCAATCATATAAAACATATTATATGACCCATTTCACATGATCAATACTCCATACTTATCCTTGAACATCTCTAACCATGCCAAAACAAAAGATCAACCAAACATTCTTCAAGCATACTTGGATAAGCACATTACACACTTTGTGCACAATTTGTCATTGTTAATTAAGATAAAAAGGCACTTCATCCACTCACTATAACACCAAAAATAAATCATCATGAAATCACTAAAAAATATCTAATAGTATCCCCCTTTGTCATTAATGTCAACAAACATCATATATAGTAATATACAACTCACCTTCTCTCTCTTCAAACACTCCCACAATAGGAACTTTCTCCCCCTTTGACACAATGAAAAATTGGGTACCAAGTGATCTTGAGGACCTAAAAATACCATAAATAGGAAAGTACCATCTTTTAAATATGATACAAATCCCCCCTTACCTTGAGCCTCCCTCTTCTTGCCTTGACACCTTCTTCTTGCTCCATGCCAACACTCTCTTCAACCAAACACTACAACCAATGAAGAAAGAACAAATAAAAACCATTGATATCAGATGGAACTCACCAATAAACATATGATAAGGACTCACCCTAAGATCTCTGATCCATTTCACCTTTTGAGCATCTTCAGAGCTCCAAACACAATCAACACACATGCTTACTAACATTCTCTCTCAAGCTACCAAACTAATCATCAATAAAACTTCATGTCACTCACAAAATAGGAAACATGAACTCAAAAAAATTGATAAATATTTTTGAAATAAACATACCTTGCTCATTTGGAGAAACTGAGCAATAAGCACTCTTCTTCAAACTAGGCATGTCTAGCCTCATTATAGCCCTACCTGGAACTTGCAGAGCCCACTATTTTTAGTAGACACATCTTCAAGAAATAAAAATTAATATATAGAGTATTATCATATTCCCCCTCAATAAAACCAATTTTAATCACTAGGATCATCATTTTCAACATACTTCCTTTACAAACCTACTAGCCAATTTATTGTCCCCAAAAAATGCCACTCATTTTTGGGACAACCTACAATCAAAATTGTCTCTTCCCTTTTCAAAATTTGTCCTGGGCATTTAAATTTATCATTTTTCAAGATTCTCAAAAATCTATAGACTCTTTCAAGGTTAGAGAAAACTATGGACTCTGCAGATATGTTTTTGCGGACTCAACATGCTTGAAGTTAGCATTCAGGGTCAAAGGCTTCTGCAGGTGGTTTCAGTCAAAAGAATAAGTTTTTCAACACTTAGTCATTTTTCAGAACTATTTCATGATCTTGGTTCAAATAGAGATCTCCATCGGCAAACATCAGTAGCAAGTTCAAAGTTTTGGTTCAAAGACATGGTTCAAAGGGAAGTTCAAATGTTTGGTTTAATGCAAAAGGAAGCTTCCTGAAGGACAAGTCGATGGCACTTAATCGATCAAAGCGCCCTTCGGTAGGGTCATTTTCAAGAAAGCCAAAAGTGTGAAAGAGCGGCAGAGATTCTTGCTTGTGCAGATGCTTAGGCGGCAAAAATCATTGCCTTTGCATCTGTAGTGTGAAGGAGAAGCAGAAAGTGCCGACAGAGCAAGTAGAGCTGGGAATGCAGCCCGATAGCTCAAATCGCAGCAGGAAGAGACAAAGTTGGAAAGGATAAAAGGTGGCCTCAGTCAATGGAAGAACTAAGCTTGACTGAAGAGAAAAGCTTGTGAAAAGTGCCTGATTGAAAAAGACAAAGTGCAGTGGAATATGTCATGATTCAGCAGAACATGAGACTATTTTCATCCATCATGCAGGAGCGGCAATTTTTGCCGCCCTTGCATCCTTCTATGCAAGAGCTGCAATTTTTGCTGCCCTTGCATCCTTCTATGTAGGAGCGGCAATTTTTTTTCCCTTGCATCCTTCTATGCAGGAGTGACAATTTTTGCTGCCCTTGCATCCTTCTATGCAGGAGCGGCAATTTTTGCCACCCTTGCATCCTTCTATGCAGGAGCGGCAATTTTTGCCACCCTTGCATCCTTCTATGCAGGAGCGGCAATTTTTTCTACCCTTGCATTCCCATTTTCTCTCCTCCAAGTGCAAGGGCAGCAATTTTTGCCACCCTTACACGTTCTTTGCCGACACTCCCTGACGTGCACAGGCGGCAATGTTTGCCGCTTATGCACCTAAACTTCTCCAATATGCAAGGGCGGCAATTTTTACTACCCCTACATACCTTCTCCCTGATTTTCCTAACTCATGATTATCAATGTCTTTTCAACAAAAGTTCTTCCAAATCACTGAAGTTTCTCTGAAGAAGTTGAAGACCATGAAGAAGACTGAAAATAAAGATTGAAGCTGTTCTTCCATGCTTTATTCAAAATGCACTTTGTAATTGTCTTGGGACATTTTCACATGCAATCTTGTAATGTGTAATTACATGTAAAAATTATGGAAAAATATCTCAAAAATTCAAAGATGACTCATCTTTGAATTAGATATTTTTATATTATAATCTTTTTAATTTTTAGAGTTTCTCCCTATATATAGTGGAGACCTCTTTTGTAAATGGATCTTGGATAATAGAGAGCAAAAACTCTGCCAAAATTGAAACACTTTTTGAGACTTTGTGCTCAAACTTGTAAATCATATTTTGTTAAATGAATGAGAAGCAGGTTTATTTCAGACTTTGTGTTGAAATTATCTGTGTTATTTAGGAAATAGTTCTTATGTCCTTTTTCCTGGTAATATCTTGTTTATCTGATTTAATAAGCAAAGTGGGTGTGTTAATATTATCTAAGAATGTTTCTAAAAGGTATAAGATAGACTTTGAGCTATTTTTATCTTTGTGATTCAATTATCTTCTGTAGTTTTAGGCTAAGACTTTGTGCTTCATTTCACTCTACGGTTACGCCTGTTCCAGATCGGTGAAGGAAGCTACGAAAGACTTTGTGCTCACATGAGTTTCTTTGTGAACTTTTGTTATTTACTTCAGGTGATTTCCTGCTCTACGTTGGATACCATTCCTGAAAGAAGAGGAATGTTGTTGGCCCACGACCAAGATTTCTCCCTCTTGTTCCTTGTACATCACCTCTGAAAAAAGAGAGGTGGATGTTGTTATACCACCCCATGTGTTATTTTTTGCGTAATTATATATATGTATCTAGCGTATAAATATTCCTAGGGAACCTCCCCTTGATGAGAGGAGAGATTTACCTCATCCAGATCTGGTAAACCCACACTTCTCGTGGTGTAAATCTCCCTATGCTGTGGTTGATATACCCATTTTGTCATCAGTTAGTTGATGACAAAATATTCACCCAACACAATTAACCCTTCATATTGACAAAAACATGAATAAATTGAGAACCACAAACCTTAAAATATTTATGAAGCTTTATTTTAAAACCCATTTGACCCATTAAACATATTAATAATCCTCATACCTCAAATAATAAGTCATACCACTTTTCTATTAGAGATTAAAACCCTAGAATCTCAAAACAAACAAGGTCAACACAACACCTTCCAGTCAACATCCACCTCTAAAACTTCTTGTACACCTATAGACAATCATTAAAAAATTTGGACCAAGATTTGAGATTCCACACCATTTGTAACATTGACTTCCCATAACCCATTTTAGTACCTAGAAGTTCTTAAACACAAACTGGGAAACTTGAGAGCTAACAAAAATCTCCAAATTGACTTGAACATACCTTTAGATCATAAAACCACTTGGAACATGATAAAATAAGGTCAGTAGACCTTTATATGCAAAAACATCATCTTGAGAAATCACAAATTCTACTTTACCATTTGGGAACCTTCAATCTGACCCTGTAGATTGCCTATATATAGTTATCAACATCATGAAATCATTCTGATATCATCACAACATATCTTCCACCTAGACATACCTGCTCCAGCTAAAAATAATCATCTCTAGCCTTCTAGGACCTTCAGAAGAACACCACATCAACACTTGATTCTCCATTGAAATGAGTCTTTTAAGATGCATAGATAAAGACACTTCAGATATGCTCCCCCTCACATAATTCATGTCTTCAAGACACTAAAATTCTATGGCATACACAAATTCTCAACAAGTCTTAACAGGCTTAGCAAGTTCTAGGACTAGGCCTATAAGAAAAGTATTCAACTTATAAGCTCACCTAACATCTACCATAGACTAATATGCAAATATATATTTAAAACTCACCTTTATACCAAAACATCCAAATCATAATCAACAAGCCAACTCCTTCTCAACATAGGACCATTGAGATTCTTCACAAGCTTCTTTTCTCCAACATATATATATATATATATATATATATATATATATATATATATATATATATATATATATGAATACACAAACATACCTTGTTTTCATACCCTCTTATCAAATAATATTTGACAACCACCAAGATTCTTCTACTGACAAGTGTCTCCTTGAAGCCTAGATAGAGACACCCTGACCCACAATGTCCTAAAACAATATGAAACTAGGAGTTGCCCACAACTCCTTATATTCCTTTTCCTCCTTGGTAATTTGATATTCATAATTCTTCTTCTTCTTCTTAGGCTTAGAAATAGTCTTAATAAGCACCTCATCTTTCTCCTTGAGCTTGACTTGAACTGACATTTATTTTTCCTTTTTTAACCTAGATAGTTGACATATTCTCTGCTTTAGATTTGTCAACAAATGCTGACAATAGAAACTCTTGAATTTCCTTCTCTTTTGATCCCTTTTCCACATTGGTATCCAATTAATCAAGACTCTTGGACATAAAAGGATTAGTTTCCTTAGTCTTTACTGCCTCAGGTCTCCACACCATATTTTGCCTCTTCTCATCTTCTACAGCCAACTTACTAACTTGACCTTTGAGTTTAGATTGATTTGAAACACATTCTTCTAAATCATATTTCTTATCAACCTTTGGACTAGTGTGATTATCATTGATAATATTTGGTCTCCATATCCAAGATTGACTTTTATTATTCATAATGGAAGCGTCATGTCCTTTGAGATACCTTGAGGACCTATTACCTCCACGTGAACAGAATCTAGCAGAGTGTCCAACCTTATGACAACTGAAACAAGTAATGTATTTCATACCTTTTGACAGATTTGAACTCTGATAAATCTTTAGCCAAATACTCCTTCTATCATGGCTCCATGAATATCCATACTTGATTAAATTCCATCTATATTCCTTAGCTCTATGACCATAATTATTACATGTATAACAAAGACCTTGAAAATAAATTACATACCTTATTGCATTAGGTTGTCTAATTGGCCTTCTTTCATTGATCTTGACCTGATCTAACTTATATTTATTTTCTTCAAGCTTGCTTATCTTGACAACACATTTCTCATGCTCATACCTCAATGAACCTAGCTTGGTTTCCAATTGAATGCTCTCATCCTTTTCAGCTCTTACACTTGAAATTGTAGCCATTAACTGACCTCTATGAACTTGGATAGTCTCCTTATCACTCTTGGCTTCTTTAACCATGTCATCCTTTATTCTACATGCTTGCCTTATCAAACTTCCCTCAAGAGAAATGACTTGTGATTCAAGACCTTTTATCATATTCCTCATTTTATGATTCCTCTTCTTCTGCTCCTTTAGTTTACCAAGTGCACTCATGAGCTCAGTTTTGAGATCAAGTTCTTCTTCCTTGCTATTATATTCTATATTTTTATGGAAAGATTCTATATCAAACATGATGTCCTTTTATTTTGAACATAAAATTATCTTGGAATCTACTATTTGAACCTTGAGATCAATAATAATATTATCATCCTCTTTGGCATCTTTCTTCAAAGTGCATATCTGTTCTTTAAGTGCCTTGATCACAAATTTCCACTATTGATTTTATTTTTTCAACTACTTAGCCATATTTATACCTACTCAGGATCACCTTCAAGATGTTAGGATTCCTCTAAAGAACCTACTTTGATACCAATTTTTAGAGGTAAAATCACTAAGAGGGGGGTGAATCAGTGAACCCATATATTTCAATTTCAGTTGTAGTCCTTTAAACTATTAACTAATCAACATATATCAATTTGATCAAACAACAATAACAAGAGAGCTCATTCATTAAATGCATACACAATATTAAACATATCACACATAGTTCTTGTGAGAAATCCTCATGGGGAATAAAACCCACTCTCAAGCCTGCAACACAAATGGACTACTATCTTATAAGAAATTACAAATAAGATACTAATCAACTCATTTAGACCATCAAACCTTGATCATGTCATCTTGACCAAAGGTATTTAGTGAAACACTTGTTTCATAAGGAGTAAATTCCCCTAAGGAAGACCAAGTCCTTTAGACCCTCCTTTGAACACTTTCACATTAGAACTGATGTCTTCAACACTTGATGATGAATCTTTTTTTATCACTCTTCACCTTCACTCTTTCACCCAATACACCTTGTTGGCCAAAACACATTACATACTTTTACCAACACACAAAGATCAATTAGGACACATTACATATCCAAAATAACCCCACTATCCAACTCTTCACTCACACTCATTTCAGCACACCTACAATAATTCTATCACCACAATAATAATCTGACCATGAGGTCATTCATATAGACCATACTCTGATCTACCTCATAAATCAACCTCCAAGCTCACGTAAACATCACCTATCCTTCAATCACACATCAAACCATTGAACCTATAAGAGAACTTATTATTACATATAAATATGACCAATAAGTCATACACACAATCATGAACTAGCTCTACTCATCAACCCATCCACGGGGCACACTTCCTCTCTTTGCTCCTCAACTCTTCACTCTAATCCACTCATACAAGCTTCTTCATTCATATTCAACCTGTAAGATCACTATTTTACCATCTTAATTATGACTAGAAGGTCGTACACATGGTCTTCAATCTGCTCTACTCATCAACCCAACCATTGGGCACACTCAGTCTCCTCTTTTCTTCAATTTAATGAATATTGTCCATGCTCAAACCTCTACAAATCTCTCACATAAAATATAGAAATAAATATCTTTGATTTTAATATATATAGAGCTATCATGAATTGACAAGGTCATAATATTTTCTTGTCGACCATAAAACATGCCTTCACCCTTAAGTCATCTCACATGGGTCACACTTAAGCACAATCCACTTTCAAATAGGCCTAAGGCACTTTTAGGTCCTATGGAGACCCATTCAACTCTTTAACACTTCTCCAAAAAAAATTAAAACATAGAAACACTTTAAAAATGTATGGACCAATTACTTATGATTTATAGGTCCTCTTTAAGTTCCAACATCCATCACAATACCCTTGTGTTTAAGCACAAATAGCTCAAACAACATTTTGTGTATACAATCATTATGAGCGAATACACAATCACATTATAAGCCTTTTTCAATACTATATATGATTGTTCAAACATTAATAATTCACATATATAATCCCTATGGAGTCTACAACACCCCCTAATTTCCAATTCATCAAGATATATCAAAGTAATATCAAAACAAGCTCAATTACCCTTCTTGAGTTACTTGCAGAATAAACACAAACACAGTCAAATTTGAAGCTCAATATATTTATTTTTACATACTTACAGATATTCAAATCAATATTTTAAAATGTGACTTGGAGTCCTCTACTGCTTTGATTTTTACTACTTGGTCAAATTCTATCTAGATCAAAAGATATGGTCCAAAAACCACACACTAGTTTTTCCCTTTGTAAAATTCAAATATTTAAATGTCAACAATCACAGTTAAACATCGAACACTATACTCACATATCATGTCCTCTCATATTTTGATCAATATCACACCATTTATAATGTATAAACTTTAATTCATATGTTCCAATGCTCAAACATTAAACCTTAGACACTTTGATCTCATCTCATGCACCCTTATAATGTTGACTCAATATGCACTGTTGATCTCTGCTAATTAACTAGGTCTTTAAAAATCAACACTCACCATTCAATTAATCTATACAAATACCTACTCATTTTTAAATCATTATCCTATACCTTTTCTTAGTATTTAAACCTCAAACACTTTTTATCATCTCGATCAATACACATCGTTAGATCATGATCTATATAATCATCCACACACAGTTGGATCTTCATTTGGTCATGATCTTTAACTCTGTTAACCAGCTAACACTTTTAACTCTTTGAATTTATATGCACCATAGATATTCAATGTATAAAATCCCATGAACCATTGGATCTCTACTAAGTCTAGATTTGTCACATCATAAAAATTGATTAAGGGGACCAATTGTAATATGCCTGGAAAGCCTATTTTGAACCTTAATAACTTATTTTGTGCTTAGATGCATGATCTCAAATTTAGAGCATATTATTCCTAGAACATTTATGTGTGTGATATATATCACCATTAAAATTCCTTCTCAAAAACTTCTATCACAAATCCAACTATGCTTAGAACTTGTGTGGGAGACCAACTTTGAACATGCATGTTAGGGTGTGGAGCTAAAAGCTTCAACTATTTGCACACACAAAGAAGAGGATGCTGAAGAACCAGAAGAACCGGTGTCGGCAGCATGACCGACGTTGGTCACAGACAGTGGAGAAAGAAACCGGCGATGGTAGAGAGTCGGCTGACGTTGGCAGCACCAGACAAGCAGGGACCGGCGTCAGTCGCCTGTGTGTTCCCAAACTGTTCGTTGCACGAACAGTTAGTTAGTTGAACTGAGTGTTTGCATGTTAAGGGGCTAATTTAAGTCACGAGCTGTGTGTCTAATTTTAGTAGTTAGATTTCTATTTTTGTAACCACGGGATTCTATTTAAAGACCCATGAGGCATGTATTGTAATTATCAAATTGATCAAGTAAGAGCATTGAAGCAAGCAAGGTCAAGGAGATCTACAGGTGTAAGGTCAAGGAGATCAGCTGAAGCATTCAAGGAGGGATAGAAACTCAGGTTGTAGAGTTGGGTTTGTGTTGAGCAAGAGAGAGAGGGAAGAAGGTCTTGAGGTGTGGCAAGCCTTTGAGGTGGAGGGAGAAGTGGCATCTTCCTTATTGTATTTTCTTCTAGTATTATCTAATACAAGTGTGTGTATTGTCTCTCAAATTATTTGCTGTCTCATGTTTCTAGTTACTTAATCATTCTGATATAATTCCGTGTTTAATTGCTTATAAATAAGTAATCAATTGTGCTTCCATTGGATAAGGGGTCACCTAACAGTTGGTATCAGAGCTACGGTTTGAAGGAAGCAGGTTATTTTTGATTACAGGTCATTCACAGGGTTTTCTGATTGAGTGGGAGTTCAGCAATGGCAGAAGAAAGTAAGCTACGAATGGAGAAGTTTAACGGCAAGAATTATCATCACTGGAGGATGCAAATTGAGGATTATCTATATCAGAAGGATCTGTACTTACCATTGGGTGGGGTTGCATGCAAGCCCACAAATATGAAGGATGAAGAATGGAACGTTCTTGATTGGAAGGCTCTCGGTTCCATAAGGTTGAGCCTTGCATCGTCTGTGATTTCCAGCTTATCACAGTGCAAGACAACGGAAGAGTTGATAAAGTCCTTGGCGAATTTATACGAAAAGCCCTCGGCTTCTAATAAGGTATATCTTATGAAGCAGCTATTTACTTTGCAAATGCAGGAAGGTGGATCGATACATACTCATCTCAGTGATTTCCATGGTTTGGTAAACCAATTAGCTTTAGTCAATATTATTTTTGATGATGAGGTAAAGGCTCTCTTGATTTTATGTTCTTTGCCTAAAAGTTGGGACAGTTTGGTTATGGCAGTAAGTAATTCTGCATCTGCTTCTAAAATCTTAAAAGTTGATGATGTTGTGAGTGTGATCTTGAATGAGGAAATACACAGGAGAAGCACAGGTGAATCATCAGGGAATGCTCTAAGTGCGAAAAGCAGGGGAAGGCAAAAGGAGAAGATTGAGCAAGGGAAATCAAGGTCGGGAAGGAGATCTGAATCCAAAGGTATTACCTGCTGGTTTTGTGGAAAGAAAGGACATACAAAGAAGGAGTGTTGGTTGAGAGATAAAGAGAATCAACATGCAGGTATTGAATAAGCAAAGGATGCAAATATTGTGGTACAGGATGCTCTCATACTTTCTTTGGATAGTCAGGTAGGATCATGGATTTTAGATTCTGGTTCATCTTTTCATGCATCCCCAAACAGAGATTTGTTTCATGAGTATGAACAGGGAGACTTTGGAGTGCTCTATTTAGGGGATGGTACGCCTTGTCAGATAGCTGGCAAAGGGAAAGTGCAGCTGAGATTTTAGATTGACAACACATGGGTGTTGAAGGAGGTCATGCATGTTCCAATTCTGAAGTAGAGTTTGATTTCTGTAGGAAGGTTGGGTGATGAGGGATGCACAATAACCCTCATAGCGGACTCTTGGAAGGTTACCAAGGGAGCACTTGTTTTAGCAAGAGGTAAGAAAGTAGGTACTCTTTATCTATCTACTTGTATTACTAATTCTACTTCTGGTGTAGATTCGAAGATGTGGTCTAATAGGCTGGGTCACATGAATAGGAAGGGAATGGAAGTTCTTGATTCAAAAGGAATGTGTTCAAATTCAGAAAACATAGATAGAGTTCATTGCAGGAAAAGGAAATTTGAGGATTTTGACAAGAACAGGGAAGTCTTGGTGTTTTTGGAGGAGATGAAGGCTAGAGAACAGTTAAAGGCACTGAATAAATCTGAGCAGGGCAGTATGGATAGAGATTTGATCCAAGATGAGCTCACAGATGAAGAATTCATCACTCACAGGAACACACAGGCACTGATGTCGGTCACTTGGAACCGACGTCGGTCATCCAGATACCGACATCGGTCATGTGCAGACCAGCAGGGTCGATAGGTCAGGCAGGAGAAGTTTGACGTTGGTCATCAGGACCGACGTCGGTAGGGGGGACACCGGCGTCGGCCAGGGGTAACGACGTCGGTAGTCAGGGTCAGTGCAGGGAACCGACATTGGTTGGGAGCAGACTGGGAGATGGCTGAGATCGGTCACTGAAACGGATGATGGGTGGACAGTTATTTGTCAAGGAGTCTCAAACACCCATACAGAGGTCAGAAAAGGTATGTGAACCTCATATTCATTGTTCACCTTCTTTATATTGCTTACTGATAGTCAAGAACTAGGAAGATGGAGGAAGCAGTGCAGGTAAAATCCAAAAATAGTGGGAGCTTGACATGGATGAGGAGTGTGAGTCCTTGGAGTAGAGCCAAACTGGTATTTGTTGGTAGAGTTGTCAGCTGGATAGAGGGATGGATTCCCGTTTTAGAGAAGAGAGTGGATGGACATCTGAGACAGAAGGCTATGGTATATGGTCTTGATTAGGCTACAGACAATGGAGGTTTGACCATTGTATTTTATCTTTACCAGGTTGGATAATATTAGCTACATTATCCTGTTACTGTATTGTGTTACTTTTTGCAGGGTTTCATATACAGGGAGTTTTCTGAGCTAAGGGTAGAGTTGGTTCAGAAGTATGTCATGAAGAATTTGGGAGCAACAAAATTCTTGTGACATAAGTGACAGGTATAGCATCACAGGTTTGCGTGGTGGTTGGTCTTCAAGAGTGACTTTGAAGAGGGATACAGAGCCAAAGGAAAAAAATAGATGGTGTACAGGTATAGGTACAGTAGCAGCTGTTTATCTCCAAGTGGGAGATTGTTAGGGTGTGGAGCTAAAAGCTTCAACTGTTTGCACACACAAAGAAGAGGATGCTGAAGAACCAGCGTTGACAGCATGACCGACGTCGGTCACAGACAGTGGAGAAGGAAACCAGCGACGACAGAGAGTCGGCCGACGTCGGCAGCACCAGACAAGCAGGGACCGGCGTCGGTCGCCTGTGTGTTCCAAAACTGTTCGTTGCATGAACAATTAGTTAGTTGAACTGAGTGTTTGCATGTTAAGGGGATAATTTAAGTCACGAGCTGTGTGTCTAATTTTAGTAGTTAGATTTCTATTTTTGTAACCATGGGATTCTATTTAAAGACCCATGAGGCATGTATTGTAATTATCGAATTGATCAAGTAAGAGCATTGAAGCAAGCAAGGTCAAGGAGATCTACAGGTGTAAGGTCAAGGAGATCAGCTGAAGCATTCAAGGAGGGATAGCAACTCAGGTTGTAGAGTTGGGTTTGTGTTGAGCAAGAGAGAGAGGGAAGAAGGTCTTGAGGTGTGGCAAGCCTTTGAGGTGGAGGGAGAAGTGGCATCTTCCTTATTGTATTTTCTTCTAGTATTATCTAATACAAGTGTGTGTATTGTCTCTCAAATTATTTGTTGTCTCATGTTTCTAGTTAATCATTCTGGTATAATTCCGTGTTTAATTGCTTATAAATAAGTAATCAATTGTGCTTCTGTTGGATAAGGGGTCACCTAACAATGCATATCTTTTGACGTGTTTCAACACATAATATGAAACTTAGAAAAAATAAACTAGGATCAAAATTTAAAAAATCCATATGATCACCTTTTTTTTGAAATTCCACATGTGTGAGATATTCCACCATTAAAATTATTACTCGACTCTTCTTGAACCCTTTGCAATTTTGGCTAAGTATGAGAACTTAGTGAATTCTGTGTAAGAAGCCAACTTTGCATCCTCATATCTTTGACTAAAATTTGACACATGAATTTAGATATAGCACATAAAAAATAGGGACTAATGTTATCACAACCATATGACCAAATCCCTTTGACTCATCCACGTGTGGAAATTATGATGTCATCAAATTGCCTACTCAAATTTTCTACCACTAGACCCAAACTATTTAGATGAAAACTATGGACTACCAAATGAATTCCACTTATGCACACAAGCTATCCAATCATATAAAAATTATTATAGGACCCATTTCAGATTCTCAATAATACATACTTATCCCTAAACATCTCTAACCATGCCAAAACAAAAGATCATCCAATCATTCTTCAAGCATACTTGGATAAACACATTGCACACTTTGTCATTGTTACTTCTTTTAACAAGACACTTCATCCACTCACTAGGAAACCAACATGACAACATCATGACATCATTTACAACTCGCCAATAGGTTACTATCTAATTTTCTTGTTGAAATCTTAGCTTGTTGATATTGAGAAGTCATCTAGGTAGAATTTATACCTATTTGAACAAGGACACCATGGACTCTATGGTCCCCAATAGAGTAATAAGGATACAATGGTATGATAGGATTTTATGAAAAGTTTGGATGTCATCCATGAGATTTGAGGATACTTATGTTGGGAATATGTTACTAAAAGGAAATTATATACATTTTAGTTGGTTATCTATTTATAGGTCAGCTTGATAAGTATTTTTTAGAATATTAGAAATGAGCATATCATCATAATGTTTTTTAAAATGTATATAAATTATTCAAATATGAGTAGGGTTTGCAAAGGATATTTATGATTGTCCTCATCTTCTATCCAATAGGGTTATTCTACTTCACTCTAAGGTTAAACTAGTGGTTATAAAACTAGATTCTCAATGGTATTTCGATTTGAGATCAACATGTTTCTTGACCTGTAGCTAATGAATGAATCATTTATATCTAACTAGGGTCTCCCTAAGATAAGGGGGTATACCCAAAATTATCTTTGGGATATAATATTATTGAATATTTAGGGTGCTCCCATGAATCCATGATAATGACTAGGCCTTTAATAACTCCTTCAGACTTCACTGTTGATCTATCTACCATTTGTAGAATTGTTGGTATTTGGAGAAGTTATTTTAGGTTATGTTTTGGCATAATTTATTTAGTCATCACATTTATGGATATCCCTACATATATTAAGGTGTTTTTAATTATGGTGTCATAGATGTGGATGCAAACTACTAGGTCACCTGGCCTAAAATACTTAGGTGGAGCTATATCCCCCAACATGATGTCTATAAGTTATCCAAGTATTTGGACGAACAAGGGATCCTTATTCTTTCAACCAAGATTCTTTAGGCATAGTTCCTAGACAACATTGATGCAAATGTGGACATATTTTATAGTTTAAATTAATGGAATCTTGACACAAACATTTTTGAGTTGTCCTATAAAATTAAACTTAGAATCACTTTCTTATTTTTGGAGGTGTAGACTTTCAAGAAAAGGTGTGTTGGGTGTTCCTTGACTAGTAGATTCACTTGGTTCAAGATTGGAGTATTTATTTGATGGTTAAGGGTTAGTTTTAATTCCAGGGACCTCTTTAGGAGGTTTCATTATTATGGATGTTATGGGATTTTTATAAAATGTGACCTAAATGAAGCTATACTTCATTTACCTCCATTGAATAAGTTAGGTATTACATCATGTCATTAGTGTATGTCACTTGAGATGACATATTACTAAGGTTAGCTAAAATTTAGGTAAGACATTGAGGAGCTCTAGGCTTGTTTGAAGTAGGATTTCCTGGCATTACCTTTGTATATTGTTGTTGTGTTTGTTATGGTTCTTGGTACCCAACATTCTATTTATTCCATAACTAGTTTCCTCTCCATGGATATTTATAGTTTTGATTTTTTGACTTCCATGGTTGATGTTGTAATTATTACCAGTTAGCTTGAGGTTGGTAATTTTGTTGTGGCCAAGGTTTTTTTATGGAATTTGTTGTGTTTGATTCTAATGGGTAGGTCCATACTAGTTTTTTGGAGTGTAAAATGAAAATTTTCAATTTGAAAATGAAGTTTTTGCTGGCATGTTTGGATTTTGAGGTCTTTTCAACCATAGTTTCCTTTAAACTATGTAAAAGACTTGATATCCATCTCATCAGATTGTGTGAAGCTCTATTGTACCTATGTCCTCCTTCATGATTCTTGTTACCTTTGCATGGGCATTTTGGCACCTGAATTATAATCTCTTTCTATAAAAATTTAGGTAGTATACAATGCTTCTTATTTTATACATGTATGAAATGTATCAAGTTGTATGGTTAAGTGGTTGATAATTTCCTTCTTCATGTCTTGTAGTAGGTTGATAACTTTCATCCATGATATTTCATTAGTGATCTTAGAGGATGATGATGAAAATGCTTTGACTCTACACATATTCTTCATTGTAGACCTAGAGTAATTTCTACACAAGATAATGATATCATCAAATAAAATTTGTGAAACATCACCATTGCTCATAATGTACAATTCTTCCATGCATTCCTCATTGATTCTTATTATAAATATCATCTTCATTAATTATAAATCCAAATTGTTTTGTTTATATTTTTTAAGGCTAAACATGAACCTTTCCATGTAGTCCTTCAGTGGTTCCTTTCCTTTTGTGACATCCAAAAGGTTTCATTAATTTTGAAGTCCATCCCTTCATAGTAATGTTGATGATTGGAAAGAAATTATTATTTCATGTTCTTCCAATCCTTGAATACATTATTTCCTAACCCCATGAACCAATATAGGGATACATATTTAAACATAGCTAGAAAATAATTCTCTCCATCAGCGAACTGACATGCATGGCTTGTCTACCCAACATTGTAACATGTTGTTCAAACTTCCATCTCACGAAAGAATATCTTTCTCTAAAGAAGAATAAGAACCAAAAGTAGAAGAAATCAAACACAAAATGGAAAAATAGTCTAACTTGACAAACCCTATTTAATTTTAAGATATATCCTATACATCTTTCTGTAGCTAAAGACTCCTTGTGGTTAAATGTTACCCCAACTACTTTGGATAAATCTCATTAATTATGAGATCATGTTTTCATGTTGTTTTATGACTGTAAGATTGATTATAGTTGTGTCTTATTATGATCTCATATACTTTTCTGCACACCATTATGTTATTTTTCATTACTTGCTATAATCTTCAACCTTATTTTTCAAGTTGTCTATACTTGCATGTTCTTATAGCCATTTTCTTTATGCCCTGCATTTACTTAAGTTGTTGAGTAGTTTTTTTGCTTTCATGTAGAAGTTCAGATCATAATAGCTCTTTGAATACCATATTTCTTGGGTTATTCATATATCTATTGCATATTAAAAATTTACAGCCACCGTGTATTTGATCAAGGTTGTTGTCTTTAATTTAAAATTACAATTTATCATTATATCATACATTGATGACTAATAAGCTCTTGGCTTCTTTTTTTAATTTGTTTACATATGAATAAAATCCTCATAAACAAATAATAACATATTGTGTTTATGTTACATAGGCACAATGTGATAATATGTTTCATCTAACATGCCTTACTATGAGTCATACACAAAGTGAACCTTATTGCCAATCTTTTGTCGAGATCTGTGCTTGTTGCAGTTGTCCAATGTTTAAATTCATGTTTGTGTCATGTCGACTCATGTGACACATCGATGGAATCAATGTAAACCCAACCAAATCATCTCATATCCAGTATATAAATTTAGGACTCATTCGGAAGCACTTGTCTCCAACACTTGGACACAACTCATCATGTTACCTTTATGGTATGAAGATGTATAAATAAATAAATTTAATAAATTCCTTGTTATTTATAATAATTATAATTATATCTTCTTCCATGATCCATTATAATATCACCAAAGGATATATAAGGTAAATCATGATAACAATCACAAATTAATGATGTAGCAATGGGTCCAACCCTGATTAATACTTAATTACATGCCTAAGCTAGGGTGAGGCTAGGTGGGGTGTTACATACTTATCTCCTTCAGGAAACTTTATCTTGAAGTTTTATTATCACAATAAGTATGCTCATAGTTGCATCCATCAATGTTAAAAATAACCAAATATGATAAGATCAATATAATGTCTCATTCATGTGCTGATAATATAAATGAAAGTAATATTTATATTTAATATGGGTTAGAAAAATTATATATTTCACATAATTATATAATCATGAATACAAGCCATCATAGAACCATTTTTTTAGCACCCATCCACAAGGTAGTGGTGAGGATAATTAGATTTCCAAATGATGCACTAAACATAGTATCAATAATGTCATCAACAACATAATTCAAATGTATGAAATATTATTAAAAAATATGAAAGTGCACTCTTATTCATATGGGGTAACAAACAATGGCTCATTAGTTGCAACTAACTTGTATCAACTACTGCTAACATCCAGCTCTGAGACATAAACACCTCTCTCAGTAACACAAGGATATGAGTTAAATAATTACACCATGCTTGAAACTTTTGCCCCTCTCTCAACATCGTGGTAGATATGTCTTCATCTGGTTCTTTCTGGAAAAGCTCACCCATCTCCTTCACACATGGATTTATACATAAAGATTTTATGGCACAATCATCCAGGTGGACAATCTAAACATCAAGGGTTAGTATTTCACTTCTCCTTCATGCATTAAAATGATATACAAGGAGGAAAACAATACATCTCCATAAGATGAATCATATTAATGTAAGTGTGTATAACATAATTAATTTCTTCTCTTTCATGCATAAAATTAATACACAAGGAGGAACATAATGTAAACATCCATCCATCATGCACATGATGATTTAAACAACCTAACAATAGCCCATCATTTTAGTAATTAAAAAATAATAGATCAAATATCTTCAAAGAATTTTCAATAGACAAGAAATAGTCCAACATTAAGTTAACCATATCATATGTAAATTAAACATTCATAACAAATTTGAATTACATCAGTCAAAAAATAGTTCACCATTTATCAAAGTAAATATAATATCAAACATCTGCTACACATATGATAAATTGTAACAAGCAAACAATAGTCCATCATTTTTGCAAGTAAAAATAATAAAGCAAACATCCACTAGGAATTTTTAAGAGTCAACCAATAGTCCATCATTGCATTGATCATCTCACATAATCAAACATTCAAAAATCTTCCAAGAAATTGAATTTATAACACATAAATTGTCTATGATTGCATTAATAAAGTATCCACATGGGGTAGTTGTGAATAACAGTGTTATCTAATATTTTATATAGATTATATAAATCAATCATACTCCACATTGCTTATTTACCTAGTATTTGATAGGCATATTTTTATTATGGTTTTATCATCTCAATTATTGAGAGTAATAATCCATGAAATACACAAGAATATAATTACTATGCACACTTGATTGATGGATTGATGGCTCATCAATAATTGAACATACAATCAAAAGCAACATACACACTCAATATATACACAATAACATAATCACAAAATAAACATACATCATGGAGGCAACTATGTTCATTTAAAATGTCTCCCAAAAACACCAGTATGAGATTTATCAAATCTCTCACACTCTAGTAGAGGCAGACGCAGAGGCAGAGGCATGAATAAAAATATACCAGTATGAGAAAAGGATATACTGTGAACCCAAAAAAACTACCAGACACAAATCACTATTATTTATTGTTTTTATCCCTACCAAATAAATCATAGAGGAAGGAAAATAAAAATAAAAAGAGGAAATATCATAAATCAAAAATAGTCCAACCATTATTTTTCTAAAATTCAAAAGTCCACAAAGAAAATTTCCAATAATCAAAATTAGATTCAATGATCATAATATTTAATATCATCCTTCTAAAAAAGGGAATAAAATGCATTCATATAGATATTTAAAATTTTAAATCATAGGTCCATATGTGATTAAAATAGTAATAATGAAAATTCAATCAAATCATAGATTTGTATGCATTTAAAATAGAAAATACTATAAAAACCAATCAAAACACTTGGTTATTATCTCCTACACAATGGTCAAATTTATTTCTCACACAATCATGATAATAAAAAATTAAAAGATCACTCAAATCATAGATCTATATGTAACTAACATATTGAACAAGAGAAGATCAATAAATCACTTGGACTTCACTACCTATGCCATAGTAGGATGCCAAACATTCTTCCAAAATAACTCTTCTCTCAACTGATAGAATTCTATGCCTCCATTAAATATTTACACTTTTCTCCTTTTTGGAAGTATCACATGGGAGTGATACACATTGGTATCAGAGTATTGCCACATATTGATTTGTCATTGGTAATTTTTTTGAATCAAAATTGTGCATGTAGAATGCAACTGTGAAACAACTAAGTATATATTATGATGATGACTCATAGACCCTCTCTATCATTAAAGAATTAACCCAAGTAATATTTACTTTAATATAGCTCACATTAAAAAGGAAAGCTTAAAAATAACATTCTTATTGGTATAACCTATGCCATAACCTCTTTTGAGCATGAGGAAATTTGAATATATGACATGACTTCATTATCATCTAGTGTTGAATTTGATCATCTACTTCTACTGATAGTGCATGTATTGCTTCATAAAAATAAATTGTGGATTAGGTTGAAATGTGATGAACCTAATAAAATCACAACATAAAGATTTAAAGTGGATATAGGTTTCAAAGATACTTGGAATAGTAAATCATAACTTTGGATCTTAATTGAGTAAACAGAGACACATGTAGATGGACAAACAGACCATTCAAATGAATGTGTGAGAATATTGCCACTCTATGACCTTGAGAAACCAATATTAGTTGGAATAAATTATGGAAATGGATGGTTTGTGACTCTTAATTAGCCATTTCCACATTTTTCATCCCCAAATTGAGTTAGGAAGATGATTTTATGTTGTGTTGGTAGCCTCATAAAGATATTATGTTCACTTAAATTTTATATAATGAACTGAAGTTGTTCCTACAACTTACCCCTAAAAGGGAAAAATGTCACAATCCTTAGTGGAGGAATGGAATCCTACCATTTAAGTTTACATTTGTTTCAGAAGAAAGCTTGGAAACCTACTATGGTGTAGGTAGTGAAGTCCAAGTGATGGATTGAGCTTCTCTTGTTCAATATATTAGCTACATAAATATATGTGATTTGAATGATCTTTTTATTGATTTTTGTCCCGATTGCATTCATTATTGTTTGATAAATTAATTTGGTAGCCTAAGTTTATGACCAATGTTTCGGTTGGTTTTTTTAGTATTTGTTATTTTAAATACATATAAATCTATGATTTGATTGGCCTTTCATTATTACTATTTTGATCACATACATAACTATGATTTGTCATTTTAAATATCTATATGACTGTATTTTATTCCCTATGTAGAAGAATGAGATTTAATCTTGTGATAATTGAATCTAATTCTTATTATTGGAAATTTCCTTTGTGAAATTTTGTATTTTGGAAAAATAATGGTTGGAGTGTTTTTTATTTATGAGATTTCCTTTCTTGATTTTCCCCCCTTTCTCTGTGATTTATTTGGTAGGGTTACAAAAGAATAAATAATAGTACTTTGTGTCAGGTAGTTCCATTTGATCCACCTGGTATACTTTGTTATATAACATAGAGGCCTCCATTAGGGCATGAGAGAGGTGGTAAATCTCATAA
Source organism: Torreya grandis (assembly GCA_037957365.1). Lineage (NCBI taxonomy): Eukaryota > Viridiplantae > Streptophyta > Pinopsida > Cupressales > Taxaceae > Torreya > Torreya grandis. Next base: position 4,253,486 of record JARHVA010000170.1, on the reverse strand, counting down.
TGGTGTTTTTGGGGGATATTGTATTTCATGGGATGAGATATCTACACCAAGTGAAAAATTATTAATTATTATGTGTGTGAGACATGTTATAACTTATATTTTCACCCTTTGAGGAGATTCCTAAGCTCTCCTCATCTAGGTGGTACAATGAAAACACCTCTAAGCTTGTGGGTAGCCTAAAGATGAGGTGAATCTCTAGATAGGGCTAGCTCCCTTGATGTACCACTTTAGATCACAACTATACCTAAAATTTGTTGGGGGGGGGGGAGGGAGAGAGAACACTAAAATCAAACTATCCTAAGGGAGGTGATACACCAAATTTAATGATGACTTCCAACCATATGCATGTTACATATAAAACCAAGAGACTAACCAAACATACACTTCTCCAATCTACATCTTCTCACATCAATGTTACATTATAAGGTTATGGATGAATGTTTAGGCTAGGAGGACTAGACAATAGCCTTTAATGACACTAGTGAATAGACTAACTCACTTAACCTTAACACTTTATAGAACACTTCACATGCCTTGTAAGAAGAAGTTTTCCACCTGCAAATAAGATGAAAGAAGGAGACAACATGCTAAGGCATCCATAGTCTTCAATAAGAAAGATCCAACATTCAAGTAGTACACACTATGAATAGTCATGAATAGATAAACATTAGTAGTATTATTGATCAACTGGTATACAAATGAGCAGAGCTTCACCATACTCAGGTGGAGCATAAGTTACAATGACCAAAATGGCTAGTTCTTAAATAAATTGAGAGAGAGATAAGAAGAGAGAAGTATAAGGGTCACAAGGACACTTGTAAATTTGAGATAATCAATTAATTTTTCATGATAAGATGATATGGGATGAACCATCCAAGTTTAAGAAGTACATGTGTCAATACAAGGCATGAAACTCTTCATTTTGGCTCAAAAAATTACCTTCATGATTTGGACCTATTTTAACATCCCAAAACTAATTATGGATAGGTATGATTATTGGGATTAATGGGAAGGATTTTATACATGCCTCTTCATGCATTGGTTACAATCTTGGTCATCTGGAATCATCTAGGAATGAGCCATCATCATCTGCAATCCAAAAAAAACTCTCCCTTCATGCACCCTACACACTTGGCCTCCAAAAAGGCATTAATTTTATATTAAAATACATGGGATTGAGTGTGTAACACCTATAAAGACCCTCCATGTAATTATAAGCATCAAATACACCTTAAAATCACTTCCACTTGGATTTTTTACACTTCTCACCTTCATGTTCACTATGCCAATTTTGATTGGATGAGATGAAGCTATTTGTTTGCATACTTCGGATTATTTTAAAAGCATTAAATGTACATAAGGAGTTATAAAAAGTCTATATATTTCTCCCAAACTTGATTTAATTTATTAAAACCTCTTGTACCTTGCATAATACACAAAATAGTAAAAAAAAAACCCTATTTTTCACCCTATCCATACAATTTCATACAACTCAAAAGCATGGAAGGGAGCTTGAGTGAATATTATCCAAGTTTAAATTATTTTCCTAGTCAAATTGTCCATTAGAGTATCTTTCCATTCTCATATTTCTAATCAGGTCCTTATAAGGGTTTAGCAAGGGTTTTAGATAGTTTTACCTCTTAAGCATTGTTTATAAGAACTTGAAGTTAAACCTAAAAAAAATCATGAAAATGATTTTCAAGGACCCTAATAACACCTAAAAACTTATTTTTTCTCCATGAACATCCTTAGAAAAGATATGAGCATTCAAAACTACCCTATCGAGCTCTTCCTTCCATTTCCTACAAGTCTGAGTTAGTTTTGAACTAAAAAATGGATTATTTTCAACCTCTCTATCCTATAAAAGATTTATAACCTCTATTATGACCCCATAACCATTATATAATCTATTATAAATCTTTATTAAGGATAAAAATAAAATGATCTATCATTTGAAAACTAGGCCTAATAATGTCAAGTAGGCCTGAGTTGTCCTTAGAGCTCAAAATGGATTTTTGATGGTTCCCCTACATATTAATATATTTTACATATCTTATATGACCTCAAAAACATTTTCCAATGGTTTTTAATTCATATCTCATGCTATAAGTGTGAATGAATCCTTACCTGGACACTAGGCTTAACCATGCTCATTAAGCCTATCTGCAACATTTGTAGGTTTAGACCTCCCTATTCAAAATCCCCCTTATTTACTTAGTTTCAATGTTTTCATAAGTGTATCCAAGATTTTCACACCTTATAACAAAGTATAGACAGGTCCCAACTCATCTTTTTATCACCTTCTTTAAAACTGCCAGAGTTTGTGCATGAAGGGAAGTGCCCTATGTCTAAGATAAAACAAAGGGAATTTCCATTATTTTCCTAGAACAACCAAATATTTTATGGGAATATAAAATATATATAGACACTCTAAACAAATTTTCAGCCCGTGTCTCGGTCAATTGACCCTCTAAATCTCTCAAGATCCAAAATAAACTTGCAAAAGGTGGATTGTGTGTGGCAATCATAAATTGACTATGCACTACCCTTTGAGACCATTTTATTTGCATGGTTTATGTTTTATGAGAGTGTATTAATTATATAAATACCATAAACAAAGTTTTACAATCTATCTCATAACCCTAACCTTCTACATACCTCTTTATACCCCTGCCTGGTGCAGACTGTATACACAATTTCTAACCATGTTTTACTTTTAGGGAGACACTTGTAGGTGAAAATGTGTGGTTTACCCTCAAATACAATGTAAAACACCTCCTATGCATACTTTAGGTTATTTTAAATTATTTTTAACCCATTCATTTGATCCTTAAGCACTACCAACACTTCAAAATCCTCAAATTTGTTCACTGTTACACCATAGTCAAACTGTAGATGACTATTTTGACCAAAGGAACATGTGAGTAATGGTTTCACCTCAGAAGTTATGTCATGTTCATTTATAATATCTTATTATGGTCTATGGAATCATATTACATTAGACCAAGTTGGTTTCTTCATGTTTAATTCCACTTCAATGGGTGATGCGAATCTTTTGACTCCTGGCTATATGTCCACATTTTGGGGTTAAACACACCTATATGTCTGTATGGGATTTACCACCTTGTCCTCAATTGGCACATAATTGAGGTAAAATGTCTTTTTTAATCAATTAAAACCATTCAAACATGTTTTCAAGTCCTAATTTGCAACTTCCAATTGAAAAAAGGTCCCTTTAGGACTTAGACCTGTAGATTTACTTCATGTTTTCAGTGTATAAATGGGAAAATTTAAGGTTCCCAACAACTATCTTCCACTAATTCCCTACCAATAAAACTCTTCCAAGTCATTTTCTATGCTAGAGGCTACAAGTCCAATCCATAAAGATTCCTTAAAATTTATTTCAACCTTGTTTTATGATTCTTCCAAAATGGCCTTAGGCCTCTATTTTTTGATTTTAGGGAAAAAGTCTCTAAACCTACAGTCATCTGACCTTGGAGCATGTTTCCAACCTCCATTTGTCAATTTAACACCTCAAAAGAGTCCATAAATGTCTAAAAAACATAATAGGGCTTTAAATAATTTTATCACTTGTTTTCATGCCTCAAAACATACCTCTCAACTCTCTTACTGGGATCACTTATAGGTGGCCTTTTATTTTATAGGCAATAAGTGTGATATTGTAGACAATGTGCATGTTTTCTGACCTATTATTTCTAATCTTATATTAATCACTAAATTCATTCTTCATATTTCAAAACATATGAAACAAAATTCAATGCCTTCTTTAATGTGAAAATTTGCCTCATGGCACATGTAGGTGCATGTTTTCTTAAATATGGAGGTAGTGAAGAGGAGTATGGGTAATGTGTGCATTGTCTTGACCACAAATAGAATCTATAATAATTAAAATTCCTCCAAATGTACTCCTCACATCTCAAATGGTTTGAAACACCATTAAGACTCTTATTCCAACATGACATCATCATCCAAGACTCCTGTAGTGAATATTTGAATTATAATAGGTAGACTGTGTGCTTAGGCAATGGAGATTGAGTCTCACTTTCAAGGGTCATTTATCTTCTTCAAATGTTTAAATTAACTCAATTAAACTTGTGAGGATTTTAAATAAACCAAAATAGCCTCATTTTGACATGGTTTTCCTTTTCAAGCATCTAGCCGACTGGTATGACAGTCATATAACAGATTGATTATATGGTGGTCTATGAGTGCATTATTACAGAGATTACTTATATAAAGAGTTTTAATGGTAAATAGGACCAATAAAACATCATAAAAATTCTTATGAACCTAAAAAAATTAGTGAATCCACCATCAAAGCATGAAACTCTTTAAAATGGTAGAAATCTACCTATTGCACAAAAAAGTGTTCCCTCCTATAACTTAAGATGATTAGCATATAAAAACACATTAAAATAATATATATATATAAGGAAGCTAATATAATTTGGAGTCACCTTTAATTATTATTTTATACGGACTTGCCCAAAATGGAGTAAAACCTATAGGCTACATGAAATAACAAGCAAAAAAAACACTGCCAACTTCAAGAGGATGTTTCATAAAGCACACACCACCATTATTAAAAATATTTTTATGTAAATGAATTTATCTAACTTTAATTTCACCTCCCCAAGGCATTTAACCTAAAACCTCCTCTGCTATCTGTACTAAGTACAAACATGAAGACTGGTTCTGTATGCCTATAAGAGTGAAAAAAGAGTAGAATGATTTTATCCTAATTTTGACACTTTCAGATTAATTCAAATGTGTAACTAATCTTGAGGAAGTTTAATGTATAATCTATGATCTTCTCCCATGTGGCACACTTTTCCTTGAGTTGTACAAGTGTCAAACTCTCCTTTTTCCTCAAGAAAACTGCCCTTTCTACTAAAGAACCTACCACTTTTCAGTTATGTCAGTTGATTAAGACCTATTAGGACACATGGGATGTGACATAACCTATTGTAACCTTCATATTTACCAAGGATGCCATACAACCTATTAAAATTTCTATTTATGACCCCTAAAATGACTCAAAATGATGAATGGACTAAAAAACTAATTGACCAAGGCTAATATAACATGAAATCACATTAAAATACCTAATATACACCCCGTGAAAAGATATTATACCCTATAAAACACCTAAAAAGTCAAATTTTTACCTATAGGGGTCCTAATTTGACCTACAAGTCAAATTTGGTCAATAAATTAGTGACTCATAGGGGTGGTATGTCTGTTATACTAACTAGATCAGTAACCTTATCAGTCTATTGGGCTTAAGTAATTTTACCATAAGATTTTTTAAGACAAGACCACTTGATTAACTTAACCACACAAAATAAATGACACACACAAAACCAAACAAACAAACACACAAGACACACACACATATGCTCAAGGCACTTAGGAACACACACACCAAATTAAACAAAATAAATCAAACATTAACTAAATTGAAATGAAAAATCCCTCCTGGATCAAAGGGGAAGTTTTAAACCCTTCTTGCTTCATGAAATAAAGGAATGAATTAGGCATATAGCCTTTCATCCTTTAGTATTGATGCCTCCAACTTCTTAATGATGTTTGCCAACTTCATTGGCATGATGTTCATTGAAAACTAGGTAGTTTAAAATAGGTTAGCTATGGAATTGGATTCTTCTTGCATCTAAACAAATTCAACCTTCTCATATGGATCCTCAATTACAACCTCCAATGGTGGTCCATAGGGGCATACCTTCTTGCTTTCCATAGTGCTCTCAATAGGATTGGGTTTCTTCTTAGCTACAAGTTATTCTAGTTCATCAATGAGCTTTGTATATTCTACCAAATCTTGGTCATTTTCATCCATGGAAGACTCTTTCTTTACCTTGTCATGTACTTGATCTTCAATTTAGCAAAACTCTTCAAACCCTTGAAAGAACTCCATTTGCAACTGTCAATCATCTTTATCCTCTTCATCATCTAGAACCACTATCTCTTCAATATTATATTATTGATGTGTGAGGTCATCAATCTGGTATTATTCAAGCTCCAATGCATCTAATGGTGATTCAAGATTAGGCTGAGGTATTGGGTCATATTCAAGAATAACATCTTGCACATTGGTCTCAAGAGAGTTTTCTAGGGTTGCAACCTCTTTGGGAAAGACTTGAAATTGTTATCCATCTGTAATAACACATTCATCCTCATATTGAGATGATTATCTAAATTTTTTTGGTCAGATGTAGAGTCTTCTTCAAGGGTTTCAAGATCCTCCATATCTTTCTCCTTCATGGTGATGCCAAAGCTAGGCATCTTGAATTCATGTGACCTAGCCCAATGAGGCTACCAAGGAGGTATGTCTTCTTCAAGTAAGAGTTCTAAACTTTTATCAACCAAATTATTCTTTTTATTTTTTGATACCATAGGTACATCAAGGCAAAGGGTTATGGGTGAGGACAAGATGAACTAGTTGGTGGAGGTGGCACATAGAACTCAAAATTAGATTGAGAGTGAAGTGTAGGGGATTCTTTTGGAAGCTCTTGAGGAAGGGGAGGCAAACCTTGGGCTCAAATAGTTTGGTTTTCTTCCTTCCATTTAAAAATCACTTCATTTTAATCTAATTGGGCTTGAAATTCTCTTGAGGAAAGGTATATGGGGTGTGTTTAGGCATAATATCTTCTTTTGGGTCTAAACCTTCCATCACACCTTGACTTGAACTCTTCAATTTTCTTGGCTAGGTTCTCTTGGAAATTTTTTTCCTGAAGTTCATAGGCATCTTCATGAGGTTGAGGAGTAAAATAGGATTGACATGGAACACAAGAAGATTCTTGAGGAAGGGTGGGAGGGACTTGCATTGAATCAAGCTATTTTTCAACTTCACACTCCTTATCAAGACTTTTCTCCTCTTTCTTTCCCCATGACTCCACTATCTTATTCTAGCTTAGGATATTAGGATTAGGAGTCTTTTCTTTAGGTGGTAATTCAATTTTAGGAGTGGATGAAGTATTCAAGAAACTTGGAATCTCATATCTAGAGGTCACTTCTTGAGGTGGGGATGTAACTGGAGAGGGAAATAAGGGCTTAGATTCCACTTCCTTTGTTGATGAGATGAACTACTGCATATGCATATTAGCCAACTCAATCTACCTATCAAAATTAGCATAAAAAATAAGGTTTCTCTTTTCAAATCTCTCCTCCAACTGATTGGGAAAATAATGACTTTGATAAGCTTGATTGGGTTCATCAATGGGAACCATGTAGAATTTATAAGTTTGGTGAGGCTATCTTTCATGAAATTTTAGCCTATCTTCTAAGGATGAAACTAGGCCTCTCACATCTCGCATCTCACTTGTGAGCCTTTACCAATTGGCTCTCTCAATAGGTGCCCACTCTCTTTTGACCAAATCTAATGCATCTCTCACCTAATGAATCAAATGACTAATAAAATATTGACCATGTCCCCGTAGTGTATCAAGCTCTAACATATACTATCATACCCCAAAAGAGTTTGCTTGAAGGTGAAAATGAATTGAGTTGAGAAGTGGCTAGGTTGACTAGGAGAAGCAAGACATTGACAAAGCTAGCTATAAGACTGATATAACTCATGACAAGGCTAGCTAGCTATAGTGATAATAAGGATCATGATGGGGTTGGCAATGGTAATAATCACAACAAGGATGATAAGAATCATATAAAGGCTGATAAGGAATGCCATAAGGTATAAATACTTCACCAACTTGTGTAAATCAAAAATCAACACCAAAATTAGCCATGAAACCTCATTAAAAGCAAGAACACAAAGGAAAATGTTAGAAACAATATTCAAAGGATAACCTGGGATGCTCGACTAGCTAATATAACTTCAAAGTCACTATTGATGCTTGGATAGATGCCTCTAAAGGCTAATTGTTAAAAGACAACACCAAACATATTTCAACCTCCTAGACTAAGAATCCCATTGGGTGTGACAAAAAATATTTTCACTTAGATTTTCACCCTTTGAGGAAGTGCCTAAGCTCTCGTCATCCAAGTGGCACAATGAAAACGCCTCTAGGCTTGTGGGTAGCCTAATGATGAGGTGAATCTCTAGATAAGGCTAGCTCCCTTGATGTACCACTTTGGATCATAAATACACCTAAAATTTGGGGGGGGGGGGAAGGGAGAGATAAAATTGAAATTAAACTAACCTAAGGGAGGTGATACACCAAATTGAATGATGAATTCTAACAAGCTGCATGTTACACATGAAATCAAGAGACTAACCAAACATACACTTCTCCAATCTACATCTTCTCAAATCAATGTTACATTATGAGGTTATAGATGAATGTTTATGCTAATAGGATTATACAAGAGGCCTTGAATGAAACTAGTGAATAGACTAACTCACTTAACCTTGACACTTCATAGAACACTTCACATGCCCTACAAGAAGAAGCTTTCCAACTGCAAATAGGATGAAAGAATGAGACAACATGCTAAAGAATCAAACATTGAAGTAGAACACACTATGAATAGTCATTAAGAGGTAAAAATTATTAGTATTATTAATCAAATGGTATGCAAATGAGTAGGTATTTTCCATACTCAGGTGGATCATAAGTTATAATGGCCAAAATGGCCAGTTCTTATAAAAATTGAGAGAGAGAGAGAAGTCAAAGGGTAAAAAGGACACTTGTAAATTTAAGATAATCAATTAATTGTGCATGATAAGAGGATATGGGATGAACCATGCAAGGTTAGGAAGTACATGTGTTAATACAAGGCATGAAACTCTTGCAAAGTGGCATGAAACTCTTCATTCTAGCTCAAAAAATTGCCTTCATGATTTGGACTTATTTGAACATCCAAAAAATGATTAGGGAAAATTTTAATAATTGGGATGAATGGGAAGGATTTTATACATGCCTCTTCATGTATTTGTTTTAGGCTTGGTCATCTGGAATCATTTGGGAATGAGCCATCATAATCTGTAGTCCAAAAAACCTCTTCCTTCATGTACCCTACACACTTGGCCTTAAAAAAGGCATTATTTTTCCATAAAAATCCATGGGATGGAGTAGATGAAACCTATAAAGACACTCCATTTCCTTAGAAGCATCAAGGATACCTTAAAATCACTTCCACTTGGAGTTTTCACACTTCTCACCTTCATGTTCACTATGCCAGTTTTGACTGGATGAGATGAAGCTATATTTTTACACACTTAAAAGCCTTTTAAAATCATTAAATGGCCATATGTAGTTATAAAAAGTATATATATTTCTCCCAAAATTTATTTCATCTCTTAAAACCTCTTTTACCTTGCATAATACACAAAATAGTCAAAAGAACCCTATTTTGCACTCTATCTATATAAATTTGTACAACTAAAAAGCATGGGAGGGAAATTGAGTGAGAATTTTGAAATTTCTAATCATTTTAATAGTCAAATTGGTCCATTAAAGTAGCTTTCCATCCTCATCTTCCCAATCGGGTCCTTATACGGGTTTAGCAAGGGTTTTAGACATTTTAATCTCTTAAGCATTATTCATAAAAACTTAATGTTCAACATACAAAAAAATATCAAAAAAATGATGTTTAAGGACCTTTATAACACCTACAAACTTCTTTGGTCTCTATGCACATCTTTAGAAAAGATATGAGCATTCAAAATTAGCCTATTGAGATCTTCCTTCCATTTCTTGCAGGTCTGAGTTAGTTTTGAGCTCAAAAATGGATTATTTTCAACCTATATACCCTATAAAATATTTATCACCTCTATTATGACCTCATAACCATTCTCCAATCTATTATAAATCTTGATTAAGGGTAAAAATAAAATGATCTATCATTTGAAAACTAGGCCTAACCATGTCAAGTAGGCATGAGTTGTTCTTGGAGCCCAAAATGGATTTTTAATGGTTAATCTACATCTAAATAGATTTTAAATATCTTATATGACCTCAGAAACATTTTCCAATAGGTTTAAATGCATATCTCATTCTATAAGTTTGAATGACTCCTTACTTGGACACTAGGCCTAACCATGCTCATTAAGTCTGTCTGCAACCTTTGTAGGTTTATAACACATTGTTCAAAATCCCCCTTATTTATTTGGTTTCCCATGTTTTCATAGGTTTATACCAGATTACCACACCTTATAAAAAAGTTTAGATAGGTCCCAACTCATCCTTTTATCACCTTTTTTAAAACTACTAGGGTTTGTGCATGAGTGGAAGTGCCCTTTGTCTAAGATAAAACAAAGGGAACTTACCCTATTTTAAAAAAATAAAAAAGTATTATACAGGAATATTAAAGTTATAAATACACTATACACAAAGTTTCAGCCCTTGTATAGGTTAATTGACCCTCCAAATGTCTCAAGCTCCAAAATAGACATGCAAAAGGTAGACTATGTGTGATAGTGATAAATTAACTATGTACAACCCTTTGAGACCATTTTATTTGCATGGTTTGTGTTATATTGGAGTATATTAATTATATCAAGACCATAACCAAAGTGTTCTAATCTATCTGATCACCCTAACCTTCTACATATGGCTTTATACCCCTTCATGGCACATACTATATGCACAATTTTTGATGGTGTTTTGCGTGTTTTGATTTTAGGGGGACACCTATAGGTGAAAATGTGTGGTTTGACCTCAAAGACAATGTACACCACCTCCTTTGCTTCCTTTAGGTTATTTATAATTAGTTTGGACCCATTCATTTTATCCTTAAGCACTTCCAACACTTCAAAATCCTCAAATTTGTTCACTGTTACACCATAGTCAAATTGTAGATGACTATTTTGACCAAAGGAGACTATGAGTAATGGTTTCACATTGGAAGTTATTTAATGTTCCTTTGAAATATCTTATGATGGTTTATGGAATCATATTCCATTAGCTAAATTTTTATCTTCATGCTTAAGTCCACTTTAATGGGTGATGTGAATCTTTTGACCCCTGGCTGTATGTGCACATTTTGGGGTTAAACACACCTGTAGGTGTGTATAGGATTTAACACTTATCTATAATCCTCTATTGGTACATCCTTGAGTTCAAATGTCTTATTCAATCATTTGAAACCATTCACACATATTTTGAAGTCCTAATTTTCAACTTATAAGTGAAAAAAGGTCCCTTTAAGACTCAGACTTGTCGATTTACTACTTGTTTTCAGTGTATAAATGGGCAAATTTAAGGTTCCCAAAAAATATCTTCCACTAATCCCCTGCCCCTCAAACTATGCCAAGTCATTGTATATGCTAGAGGCTACAAGGCCAAGTGAATAGGATACCTTAAAAGATATTACAACCTTGTTGTATGATTTTTCCAAAATGGCCTTAGGCCTTTAGTTTTCCATTTTAGGGAAAAAGTCTCTAAACCTACAATCATCTAACATTGGATCATGTTTCCAACCTCCATTTGTCAATTTAACACCTCAAAAAATTCTTTCAATGTCTACAAAACATACTAGGGCTTCAAGGAATTCTATCACTTGTTTCCATGCCTCAAAATAAACCTCTTAGCTCTCTAACTGGGATCACCTATAGGTGGCCTTTTCCTGTACAAACAATAAGTGTGATATTGAAAATAATGTGCATGTTTCTGCCCTATGAGTTTTAGGCTTATATTAATCACCAAATGCATTATTATTATTTCAAAACACATGAAACAAAACTCAATGCCTTATTTAACATGCAATTTTTCCTCATGGCATATATAGGTGCATGTTTTCTCATATATGCAGGCAATGAAGAGGAGTGTGGGTAATGTGTGTATTATCTTGACCACCAATAGAATCTAGACTCATTAAAATGCCTCCAAATGTACCCCTCACATCTCAAATGTTCTGAAACACCATTAAGACTCTTGTTCCAACATGACATCATCCTCCAAGACACCTGTAGGTGAATATTTGAATTATCACAAGCAAACTACATGCTTAAGCAGTGGAGATTGAGTCTCAATTTCAAGGGTCATGAACCTTATTCAAATGGTTAAATTAACTCCATTCAACTTGTGATAATTTTAAATAAACCAAATTATCCTCATTTCAACATGATTTTCCTTTTCAAACATCTAGCTGATTGGTATGACAGTCATATAGTAGATTGATTATATGGTGGTCTATGACTACATTCTCATGGAGATTACTTAGACAAAGAGTTTTAATGGTAAATAAGACCAAGAAAACATAATAAACATGCATATGAACCTAAAAAACTAAATAAATTCACCATCAAAGCGTGAAACTCTTTAAAATGGTGGAAACTTGCTTATTGCACAGAAAAGTGTTCCCTCCTGAAACTTAAGATGATTAGCATATCAAAAAACCTTTAACTAATAAACCAAACATGGAGACAATTATATAAGGAATCCAATATCATCTGGAGTCACCTTTAGTAACTAGTTTGTATGGACTTGCCCAAAATGGAGTAAAACCTATAGGGTGCATGAAACAATAAGCAAAAAGGTAAAATCAACTTCATAAGGATGGTTCATAAAACAAAGAACACCATTATTCAAACCCTTTTTATGTAAATTAATGTCTCTAAGTGTAATTTCACCTCCTATAGGTGTTTGACCTGAAACCTCCTCTATTAGCTATGCCAAGTACAAACCTGAAGATTGGTTCTGTATGCCTAGAAGGGTGAAAAAGGAGAAAAATGGTTTTATCCCATTTTTGACACTTAAAGAGTACTTAAAACATGGAATTGAGCTTGATGAATCTAAAATGACAATCTATGATCTTCTCCCATGTGTCACACTTTCCCTTGAGTCGTACAAGTGCCAAACTCTCCTTTTTCCTCAAGAAAACTACTCTTTCTACTGAAAAACCTACCACTTTTCAGCTATGTCAGTTGATTAAGACCTATTAGGACACATGGGATGTGAAATCACCTATTTTAACCTTTTTATTTCCCAATAAGGCTGTAAAACTAGTTAAATGCTCTATTTATGACCCCCAAAATGACTCAAAATGATGAATGGACTAAAAGACTAATTGATCAAGGCTAATATAACATGAAATCACATTAAAAGACCTATAATACACCCCATAAAACATTTAAAAATTAATTTTTTTACCTACAGGGAACCTAATTTGACCTACAAGTCAAATTTGGTCAACAATACATGCTTGACAACACCTAGATCTTGAGCTAATATGGGATTTTGGGAACCTATTTCAGTTGTAATATTTTCTAGCCTTAATATTTTACTTGATTTTCATGTTTTTTAAAAGTTTATTGATATTAAATTATTACATTTTATTTATTAAGTTTTTTATTCTCTTTTTATACTTATCATTTTGATTCACTATTTTTTAAATTATCAATTCATGTGAGATCATTCTTCTACTTGTTTATTTGATAAATCATAATTAATAATGAAAATATTATGGATGTGTGGTACATCTTCCCCATTTGGATATGAGAGATGGCCTTCTTGTTGTAGCAAGAAGAAGAGCTTCGGTGTGGTAAGCTACTCTTGTGTCAATTTGGGTAATCGGTAAGGATTTGATTTAATTAAAAGACCGATGTTGATTGATATTGATGTAAATATCTACAACATTATGTATGACATGGTTAATTAATCAATAATTATATTATACATATCCCAAACCTATATTCTTTATTTCATTTAGTGTGGATACCAATTATTGAATGCTTTGTTAAGCATTCAAATGTGAAATAACTAAGATGATTTATATTACCATGATATTTGAATAGATTAATGGAGCATCACCATTATCATAGAGTAACTAAAGTAAAACTTATTTATTTTAGTGTGCATTATTAAAAAATAGGTGCCTTGTTTTAGTTGACAAGGCTTCAACTAGAATAAATTGAGCATGAGTAAATCCATGCTTGGATAACACCATCATATATTGTTGAATGTTAATTTATAATGACATTTTGAAGTAGACATGATTATATTACTTGGTAGAGCATTGATTGTGTGTGATTTCATTGCCAATGTTGATAGGTTAACTTTTAGTGTTATGAATTTGTATTCATTTCTAGTTGTAGATGAACTTGGTTGCCTCCATGATGTATGATGTTATGAACATGATGTTGTATGTTTATTTTATGATTATATTGTTGTGTATGTATTGAGTGTGTATGGTGTTGTGTCTATGTTGATTTTGTTTGTGAGTTTGATTATTGACAATACATTGGGCCATCAATTGAGTACATATACAAATTCTATTGATGTGCATTTCATGGATTATTACTCTCAATGATTGATATAATAAAATAGTTATGAACAAATGCCTACCAAATATTGGGTAAATGAGCAGTGTGGAGTATGATTGGTTGATCGAATCTATATAAAATGTTAGATAACACTATTATTTGTAGCTAACCCATGTGGATACTTATTTAATGCAATTATGGACAATTAATTTGTGTTAAAATTTCAATTTATCATAATACTTATGAATGTTTGCTTATGTGAGATGGTCAATGCAATGAGAAACTATTACTTGACTCTTATAAATTCCTAGTGGATGTTTGATTTATTATGTTTACTTATAGCAATGATGGACCATTTTTTTTCACAATTTCTCATAGTGTAATGGATATTTTATATTATGTTTACTTGCATCAATGATAAACTATTTCTTGGCTGATGTAATTATAATATGTTATAAATGTTTGATTTACATATGAGATGGTTAACACAATATTGGACTATTACTTGTCTATTAAAAATTATTTAAATATATTTGATCCATTATGTTTTAGTTGCTGAAATGATGTGCCATTATTGGGTTTTTGAAATTATTAAGTGCATGATTGATGTTTGCTTTCATTATGTTCCTCCATATGTACTACTTTCATACATGAAGGATAAGAAATTGATTATGTTAAATGCACTTATATTAATATGATTCCTCTTATTGATATGTATCATTTTCCTCCTTGTGTATTGATTCAATGTGTGGAGGAGAAGAGAAATACTAACTCTAGAAGTTTGGATTTCCCACCTGGATGATTGTGCACACAAATTCCTTGTGTATATCTCTATGTAAAGGAGATGAGTACGCTTTTCTTGATTTCACCAAATGAAGAGATATCTATCAAGATGATGAGAGAGGAGACAAAGTGTCAGGCATGGTGTAATAATTTAGCTCATGACCCTATGTTTCCAAGAGAGGTGGTTATGTTTCAAAGGTAGATGTTAGTAGTAATTGATGCCGGTTAGTTACAACCAATGATCCATTCTTTGCTACCCCATAGAAATAAGTGTATTCTTGTATCTTATTTTAATAATAGGTCATACATTCCATCCAAGTTTCTTATGAAATTAGTAATACTATGCTTGGTGCATTGTTTGGCATGCCAATTATGCTCACCACTACCTTGTGGATGGGTGCTAAAAAATGGGCCTCTGATGGTTTGTATTCCATTGGTGATATCTTTATAAAATTATGTGAGATATATAACTATGCTAACCCATATGAAATAAAAATATTAATTTTATTAATATTATCAACAAATGGATGAGATGTTATATTGATGCTATTATATTTGGTTATTATTGACATTGATGAATGTAGCTATGAGCATACTTATTATGATAAAAAAAACTTAGGGACAATGTTTTTTGAAGGAGGGAAGTATGTAACACCTCACCTAGCGTCACCTTGGCTTAGGCACATGTTTAAGTATTAATTAGGGTTGGATCCATTGTTATGTCATTTATTGATGATTGTTATCATGCTTTACCTTATAGATCCTTTCAAGATATTATAATGGATCATGAAATAAGAGATAATTATCATTTTTATAATGAATAAGTAATCAATTAATTAGCTTTATTGCTACCTCTTCATACCATGGGGGTACCACAATGAGTTTGGTGCATGTGCATGAGATAAGTGTTTTTGAATGAGTCCTAACTTTACATACTAACTATGAGATGAGTTGGTTGGGTTTAAATTGAGTCCATAAGTGTGTCACCTAATTTGATGTGGTACACACGACATATTTAGTAATGGACAACTACATCAAGCATAAATCCTAATAATATATATTGGCAAAAAGGTTTACTTTGTGTGTAATTTATATTAAGGCAGGTTGGATGCAAAATATTATCACTTTGTGCTTATGTAACATAAACACAATATGTTATTATTGGTTTATGAGGATTTTATTCACATGTACATAAATTTAAAAAATAATCCAAGATCTTCGTAGTCATATATGCATGATATAATGATAAAATGTAATTTTAAATTAAAGACAACGATCTTGATCAAAGCCAAATTGGTTGGAAATTCTATAATATGAAATGAGGATATGCATAACCCAAGGAATATGGTAGTCAAAGAGATGTTATGATTATAATTCCTACAAACAAGCATAAAAATACTCAACAACTAAAGTAAATGAAGACAAAAAAGAAAATGACTATAAGAAGAGACAAGTGCAGACAACTTAGAAAATAAGGATGAAGATTGTAACAAATAATGACAACTAACTTAACAACATGGAAAAAAATATATGAGATCATACAAAGATGCAACTACAATAAATCTTGCAGGCAGAAAATAACATGGAAATGCAATCTCATAATCAATGAGATTTGTCCAAAGTTGTTGGTTCAGAAATTAACCATAAGGAATCTTTGTGAACATAAATATATATAGGAGATCCCTTAAAATTAAATGGAGTTTGAAAAGTTATATTGGTTTTACCTTTGGGGTTTGATTGGTTCTACTTCTAGTTCTTCTTCTTCTTGGAAGGAATAATATTTCATGAAAGGGAAGTTTGAATAATGTGTTATAATGTTGGTTAGATAATCCATGCATGCCACTTAGCTGATGGGGAGCTTGGGAACAATGAACTAGATTCCTCAAATTCACCCTATGGACTTAATGCAAAAGTTGTGTGGATGACCAGAAGGATCATTCAACTAAATAATCTCATAAACGGTGTTGCAATAAAAACATAATGTAGCTTAATGATAAATAAACATTTTTGATATTTAGGTGAATGCATACTATCTCAATCTTTTTTTCCATTTTTCTTGATATTATGAGATAACGATCGTAAACCCAAAGTATTGAGTTTGGGTATAATTAAAGTTATGGTATAAATCCTAGTTACTTGAGAGGTTTGGATCAATTATATTAACTTTAATGCTTAACATAAGGTATAAACAATTTATTATTATTGTTTGAGACCATAAAAGGAGCTAAGGATGAGTTGTTTGTGATTCAATTCCTTAGTTAAGGATGAATACACTAGAGTTCCCTTATACTAAATGTTTATGGATATTTGTGTATTCTGATTTATAGAAATAGATAACTTAAAATATTTACATGTGTATGGTATAGGCTTAGACCTTTGTGTCTTACTTCCATGTAAATTAATTGATGCACCGTAGTTTGTTTTTCCATAATTAGGATAATCATTGGATTATCAATTGTTTTTGGTATAGGCTAGTGAATCCTACTTATTTTACTTTGTAAGCCTTAGGTAGTATTAATTTTATGGAATGAATGCCATAGTCCATATTTTACCTCTTGTATTATGCAAAGAAATATGATATCCAAGAGTGACATTGTAAGACCCATTGAGTTAAATTTATACTCTTGATTGACTAAGTATGTTTTTATTGTAAACTCCATAGACTGGGAAATAAATTATTTGACCATGAATTAATAAAGTTGAGCTGTACTTAAGTATTATTAGGCGTAAACTAGTGTGTGTGGATTTGAGATACACTTCAGTAACTCAACTATCCAAATATAAATGGTAACTGTATTCAAGGATTAAAAATGAGTGAATCCCTAAACATGTTTACATCAATCTTATGTTGAATAATTTGGAATCAATCTCAGAGTTGAGATAGTAACTAATGGACACTTTTAAAAGAGAAAGGCTAATGAAGATCTAAGTTTAATATATTTAGATGATAAGGATGAGATAATTCATCGTATAGTTGTTGTTGTAATATGAAAAACTTAACTAATGAAGCTTGTTACTATTATAGATTATACAACAAGAGATTATTTCCATAATAATGTGTTCAACACATCAAATAATTAGAATAGACATATTTCATTATAAGGATGATAATCCTACACTTAATGGTGGTTTTGAATACTTTTAATCTATAAGGAAGAATCCATAAAAAACTTTGGATTTCATTTTAAATCATCATAAGATGGAAATGACTGAATGCTATATAGATCAAAATAAGATAATTATTGTATAATCCAAATAATATAATGTTTGTATAAGCCATTGTGATAGACAACCTTTGAGAGTATTTTTATTTAACACCTTAGGTCTAATTAATGGATGGTAGAAGCCTACTTTCCTTATCTTAGAATATTTGGATGTGTGATAGAGAGCCACATTAAATAGAGGAAGAAATAAAATCTAAAAGGGATCTTTACAATCTATTTATCTTGTTCATTAAAAGTAGATGAAAAACAAAGTTTAGGTTGTGTTAATGCTTTATATTTCAACCATATAATGAATGCTTAGAAAGAGACTTGATATTTCCTCATTATGGAGATAAATTTTGATGAAATGATCTTTAAGGGTTAGCCTCGGACTTACCCTTTGTCATGTAGGTAAAAAAGACTTCGCTACCCACCTTCACATTAGACCGAATGACATTGACTTTGGCATTATTATTTACCTTAGTCACTTGGAAATGAATGAATTAGTTTTGCCTCAAAACTTCCTATGTCATGTGTACCTAGGACTAGGTTGTTAGCCTTTGTATTTATTATGCTTGGTCACATGCATTATTAGCTTAGTCATATGGCTTGAACTTTGTATTATTTTCCTCTCTTTTTCTTAGTCATTGGGTGCAATAATTTGAAACTAATTCCTTTGGTCAAAATTTGGACTTATTTATGTCATGCATTGAATAATTTGACACAAACTTCTACTTGTTGAGTTTTTGTGGCTTATTTCAAGTCTTTCCTTGGCTTCTTCATGCCACACATAACCTTTTCACTTGAAATTTAAAAACTTGGTGAAGTTCATCTAAACAAAACCTAAGGGATATGAGGTAGTAATCTAATCATTTTTAGACATGTGTCATGATATCAAACACTCAAAAGTCACAAATTAGTTGGCATGGAGTCTGAGGCATACATGATTATGAAATAATACAAACTTGCCACTTTTCAGTCATGCATTTAGCCATGGCATCATAGATTTAGAATTAGAATTTTTATTTGATCTATCTAGAGGCCTATGAGTAACTCACATCATACCATGTGGATAGATCCTTAGGCATAATTTAGTTTTAATGGGTACAACCATTTATTGATGCCACATGGTAGAATTTCATAGCCTCATGAGTTTTGAGTCAAAGTCTTCTTAGAAAGGAAGCTTATATGATTTTGGGCTTAAGAAATAATATCACATCACCACCTGGTACACTTTCACAATGTTGTAATGTTTTATACTTTTAGCTAGCCTTGGTAGCATGGCTTATTTTAAGAGGCCATGATGGAAACCCTCCTAGGTTTATTTAGGCAAATCAGATTCATAGCCTTAGAAAATTTGAGTGTGTAGAAGAGGGGGAAAATCACCTTGTTTATTTTCCATAAAACTACCTGATAACATTCAACTGGGGTGATAGTGTACTCATTACTATGTATATTTATACCACTGTACAACACTGTGTTATTAGGTGAAACTATACTACTGTGTGATAGCAACCACCATACAACTACATGTCACCACATGACAATATGGTTCTGAGTGGAATCATGCCACTGGGTGACACCATATTATCATGTGATATTAGCCTATTTGTGCAACTTGATGCTACTACATGATAATATGCTATTAGGTGGTAGGATACTACCAATCAACACCATGTTACTACCTAAAATCATGCTAATACTTGACACCATGTTGTCACATGACATCATGCTACTGCATGGCACCATGCTATCGCATGACATCTTGCTATCAAGCAATAATGTATAACCTGATGCTATCAAGCAATAATGTACCCCTATTTCTCATTAATCACACTAACCGGTTGCTCTGGTTCCCCTCATGGCTTATAAATACCCCCATAGTGTCCTCATTTTCACACTTTATTCCAAGGTTTTTCTTGTCCTACCTTTTCTTTTCAGGGTTCACCTACTACAAATTCAAACTCTACAATGAAGTCTCAATGGCTTCTAAATCCATGTTTATTGAAACAAGTGTGATCCAAAATTTAAGTTTCAAGAACCTATTATGTCTAGACTTCCTCCAGATGGTGGAGCAGCTAGAATCCTATGTGGATTGGATAAATCAATGCCAACTCAGAGGCCTTGTGTATATGCCTCAATATGACAAGATGAGCAATAATAACATGCTATAATCTCTGGTTGTCTGTGATAACTATACTAAGACCCATTTCTATGTTTAATTTAATAATAAATCAATATCCTTTGGCACCTTTCCATTAGATATCCATAATTTAATAGGCCTTCCATATTGCAATACAAGCCTTATTAGCACCAAGGTTTTCTTATACGATGTTGACAAAAAATAATTGGATTCAGTCTACAAAGTGGCCATATACCTAGCTAGTAAGTGTTAGATTTATTAATGATATTAGCATTTTTTTAATTTTTCCTGAATCATTTATTATAATTAGTTTAATGTCCTAATTATAATTGCATGTTTTCTATTTTCATTACAGATAGTCGAAATTGAAGGGAAATCTTGTTTGAAAAAATCACTAGTCCATTTCTCAAATCTATTATGCATTTCTTCCAACCCAGAATCATTTTTTAGGGAAGACCACTAGACATTCCTTTCTGGGTTATTTACTACATTATTCATTCTTTATTGGGTGTTGTATGTGACTGGTGCATAGTTATATCTAGCAGGATTAGGGCCGAGTTGAATTATGCATTTTTGAAGGACACTTGCACCATTTCATCATCCAAATATATTATGGACTTATATTTTGAGGCCTTATATGACATATATAATACTACAATTCCCAGTTCCCTCCATCAAAAAATGAAATTTAATGCTTTGTCTATCAAGGAACAAGAGGTAAGTTTAGTTTTCCTAATATTCACCTCTCTTGCTTTATAGATATTTCAAATTTTAACATTTCTTAGGTTTTTAGTTGTTACAGATAAGAGTGATATATATGCCATAATAAAATAGGCATTTGAAAAATGCTCACAAAATTATCACCTCAGTGATTGCATTCAAGAAAAGCTTGTTCTATTAAATAAATAAAACAACACTTTGAAGAAAATAATTAAAGAGCATGGGATGGATCCAAATATTTTATTGAATCAAAAAATGGATGTGGATCCAACTATTATTTTATCTAGTGATGCAGTGAATGAGGAGAGGGTACATCTTGAAAATATCAATTTTGTTGCATAGGATCTTGAAAAAGGAGTGATAATGGAGATACATAGGCAGGTCAAGACAACAGGGTTTCCATTGAGGGCAATGTTAAGTAGTAAGTGGGTGGAGAGCCTATTATAGATAAACGTTAATTTATTTCAAACAGTTTATAATGTTCAAAATGATAGTTTATAATGTTTCAAATAGTTTATATCATGTTTTTTTCAAAAACATTTGTTTTAGTCAATAGAGTTTATAATGTCAATGATGTTTTAAAATTGTTCCAAATATTGTGGGTATATAGTTTTAATATTTTAAATGTTTAAAATGTATTGTGGTCAAGTTTATATATTCTATGGAGATAAAGAAAAGTAAATATTCTATGGAGTTATAAAATTGTATTAGTTTTAGTATTTGAAAAAGTGTTGGTTAAATGCATTGTTTAAATATTCATCAATCTAAACTATTATGGAAACAATGTTAGGAAATTTAAATATTGATATTATTTATAGTTAAAATGTTATGTAATAAAAATATAATGTATATAGGATATGTGGAGATTGTGGTGGAAAAATGGAATTTGTAAATATACAATCCCCAAATATAGGAAAAATATTTCCTATATATTTGTGTAATGGTTATAATGTAAAAGAGCAATATAATAATATTGGTGTGATTAAAATATTTTTATATATTTTGGTTCAACACTTATGCATGTATTAAATCTATGTATAGGCTCTCCAAATTACTATTATAGATGACTAAGATAATGAAAACAACAAATCTTAATAATTGGAGTTTTAATGACATGAGAACTGGTGTCTTATGGCACACTATGTATGTTTACACATAAGACTTGTATGCTTCAATGAATGCTATAATGAAATGATCTATATAATGTTAATTAGAATTATGATTGCTTATTAATGAATGACTTACATTGCAAAGGTTATATAAGTACTATTTGAAATACGCTGACACAAAATTGTAATAGGATAAATAAAGTGTTTAATTCTAGTGTATTGAATAATATTCATAATTGTAACATGAAAGAAATAAATTACAAAAATTAATCTATATGAAGATGAAAGAATATGAAATATTTTAGAAAATAGTAATTTCTATACTTATCAAACTAAAATTCGAGCAACTGAAACAATCCTCAAGAAAATTGCTCATCGTAAGTGTGATTTGCATCTACCATGTCAGTATTATATTTAGTCTTAGTATTCACATACTCTATATTGGTAGCTATATTAATCATGCCTCTTCCTTTAAATAGAGAAATATGTTGCCACTGCTCTGTCATAAGGAAACTTGTCCAAAAAATAATGTGAAACATATAGTCTCAAGCAAGTCTCTAGATTTTTATCTAATCTGTTTCTAAGTTTTGACTTCACGAAGGATAATGCACTAAACATTCTCTCATCTTCCACAAATCCCAAAATCATTGGTCGAAAAAGCTTATATAATCTGAAATATTCACTAATACTTTCTTGTAAGATGCTACTTGGATAAAAAAATTTCGTAGCCGTGTAATGACACCATTTTCTGTTGGGTCACTTAAACACTAAAATTGATCCATCGTTGTAATCCCAAACTGTGTTGACTGAGATGTCAGTAATTGTTTTTTTAAAATACCATTAATATTAACTCCATTCACATCTATAGATTTATATAAATGCTTAACAATTTTATCCATGTATTTATGAAATAAATTGTTGATCTATTCTTGACTATTAACACTGTTCCAAAAATTGGGATTCACAACTCCCATGCCCTCCAATAACTCATCCCTTTTAAAACATTCTCTAATTTTAGTGGATAAACTTTGTGAGATTTTGAATAGTTTAATTTGTGTTTTAGATAAAATAGTATCATATAGTAGATGTGTCATAGGTACATCTTTAGGTTTAGTTCCCACAACTTCAAGTCTTCTAGAGCATGTATGCATTGGGATCTTAATGCCGTTTACCACAACACAAAGATGATCATGTATATTGAATTTAAAATAAATCTATGGATTCTAAAAATATTTTAAAATTTTCTAGGTTCCAAAAATAGGTCTGTGAAATCTTTCATTTGATGTGTATAATATATCTAAAGATTGACATACATGTTTTCTCAAACATATGAAGTCAAAAATATAGATAGATCTCTCTTGGGTATATTTAATTAAACAGTTGATTTACTTCAACATTGGAAAAATACCACATAATGTGAGTAAAATTTTAAAATATGTTAAATGACACAACAAATCTTTTACTTTGTCAACTTTTCTATTATAATTATACATAAAACCTGTCAAAGATGGATATTCTTCAAAAAATTTGCATGCAGGCTCATACATAGAAATCTATATGGTTTCAACATATTTAAATAGTTTTTTACCATCTCCCAGCCCAATTGAAAATTTTTAGAACTCCATAAATCTTTTTGGGCTACTTGACATGTAAGCATGAAAGTCACGAATAAGCTCTTCCACTTTTGTGACATTATTGAATGTGCAAATTATTTTGTACACAAGATTCATCCTATGAGCCATGCAATGAATTGGAATCATAAATAGATAAACTATTGTTTGAATGTGAACACAAAGACCACTTATATGCCCCTACATCACTAATGCACCATCAATGTGAACACACACCAACTTCATAGCTATGGCATAATCATCCATCCCAACTCTCTCTTAAATTGGATAAAACCAATTTATGAAGGCTTTTTGCATTGTAATTTTTTATCATTTTATGGATAGCTAAAAGATGAGATTGCCTTGAATATTTTTTATAAGTATACACATGCATGCAAACCCATGCTATGTTGTCAACTGCAGTGACCTCATCGATGGACAGTGAGATAAATAGTGATCTCTTGACATTTTCTTTCAAATCTTCCTTCTCAATAATGGCTAGACATTTTGCCATTTTCCAAGCACTGTTATCTGGCCAATGTGACTATGGAATATCCAAAAACCCATTATGTTGAAACAAAAAAATTTAATCTATAAAATTAGAAATGGGTTTGCCCTTTTTTTAAAATGAGGAAAATAGTAGAGAATTGTACATATTTTACCTTAAGATTAGATTGCATAAATTTTCCAAATTACATTTTGATTGTTCCCCCTTTCTCAGCAAGATGTTTTGTCATTTTTGATCATTTTTGTATTCACATGCATATCTTACATGCATGCATTCTTCTCCATTTTTTCAACTCTATGCTCTTGTTATCTGCTTGTTTGGGTGTTTCACAGATATATATATTTTCCCATAATGTTTCTCAATTATGTCCAATTTAAGTTGCATTTTGTGTTCTTTTCCAAGTTTCCAACTATAAATAGTACATCTACATTTTTTTGGAGGATCATTACCATTTTTCAGTTTTACAAGTTTTATAAATGGATATTTTATAGCCTAGTCAACTTGAAAAGACCTTCCTATTGTCCATGTTCTTCTCTTCCTCTGTCAACTTTTTTGAGTGGAATTTTCAGCAAAAAATGGTGTCTAAAGAGAGCTACAATTCTCTTGTGAAGTGTCTAGAGGAGTGTATTCTAGTGAATTACTCAAAGGAGTGTCTTCTAGGGGTGGCATGTCATTAATAAAATCTTTAAGTGGTGAGAAGTTATTGAGATTAATTATTTCTAATGAAATAATTTCATTATCCATGTCGATTTATACATTGAAATGGTTTTAAAATTATTCTACAATTAAAAAAAATAAATGATATATTTTTAAAAAGTTTTAGAATCACCTGTATTTGTAATGCATGTTGTTTATGCACTCTTATTTCTTGGGTTTTTAAAATAAGACAATATGTTGGATTTTCTTGGTAATTATTGTGGTGTTTTACCCTTACCATTACCTTCTGATTCCATAGTAACTAAGGCAAGATGATACTAAGTGATGCAATGCTATTGAGCGAACATAATAGTTTTATCAGATGTTGTTTTGCTATTGGGAAATTTAGTGCTATTGAGCATCAGGCTATTTTCATGCAATACAGTGTTGTCAAACATCAAGTTGCTATCATGAGACATAAAACTATTGGGCATCAAGTTATTATCATCTGAAATAGTGTTTCCAAGCATTAGGCTATTGTCATGTGACATAGTGATGTTAGTTATCAGGTTGTTGTCATGTGACATAGAGCTACCAAGTGTTAGTTTTGTCATGAGACTTTATGCTACCAGATGTAGTATTGTTGGTAGGTAGTGTATTGCTAACAGACAGCCATATGCTTCTAAGTAATAGAGTTCTATCAAGTGGCTGAAAGAAGTTGAGTGGTGCAGTCTGACCTCAAGTCTCAAGATCATCATAATGCAGTAAAGAAAGATACTTCGATGGTAAGTTGGTAACCTCTGGGAACATATGTATGATATATATGGAAAATTACATGGATAACCCCATAATTATTTTAAATCATTGGTGAATTAACCCTTAAAGAAAATAACATCCCAAAATTTTAGGCAAATGGGACCTATGTCGTACTAAAAAAATCACCAAATTTGAATTCCCCAAACTAGAATATTCATGAATTAATGAATATTCACCACTAAAATTTACCCTACTTGGTAGTAAGGTAGTTCTTGGGACTTGAAAAGAAATGATGAGTTTCCATGTGGGTCAAACCTACATTCGTGCTCAGTTCTAAAGAGGATAGGACCTTCAACTTCAAGCCACATGTTGCACATTCATGATGTTACAATATAAAGTATTGCACAATAGTTATTTATGTCCCTACCCTCATGAGATTGAGAGTTAATAAGAAGGTGTCATGTGTCAACATGACACTCACTCACAAGGGAAGGAATAGGTTTGTGCTACACTACTTGATCTTAGTAGTGAATATGAAAAATGATTTCATGTAGCATCAAACTCAAACAAGGGTACATAATGTCTCCCAAATGGTAAGGTTGATGACTTAGTCAACCACAACATTTGCAGTGTATTTGGTTTAAATTTGATGGTCATCTGATTGATAAACCCTTCAAAATGTGTGGATCAAGAAAAACCTGTAGGAAGTTCCTATTATCATTTAAAATTAATTGAGGTGATCCTTTCAATCCCTATAAATTGATGGCATTATACCTTATGATCCATGTATTACCCTGACAACTTAAGTGATAAAGTTACCCATACATTTATGGAATGGAGAAGAAATACAAGTGGTTGTTCCACTATGGGTACATAAAAGGAAAGATGTTCTTGAGGGACACACACACACACACACACACACACACACACACACAATAGTCAACCTTGAGTATTTATGCATGATCAAAATTGGAAAGATTCAACTTGAAGAGAAGCAAGGTAGTTTTATGTTATTATAACAATGACCCAACCTTAGAGGTATAGTATGTTTTGGGTCCATAATCCATAGGTCCCAGGATCATTATTTGACTATTGGTAAATAGAGACTAACTCAGTGGATATTCCATATTAATTCAAGATGACTAATTATGAATGCCAATGCAATAATCGTTATTACAAGTAGGTTTGAATTATTGATGAATGCCTTTTTTGAGGAATGGGTTCATTGCATTTCCACAAGAACAAATTATGTTAATAAAATAAAAAAAACTTGTAATTGATTTTGGAAGTATAACATGGGAATGATACAACATCACAATTCTAAACAAAATAAGACACTAAATAAAAAAATGTATAGTCAATAAATTCAAATCAATATTTGGAATAGTGAAAAACTAAAGGCAAGTATAAAACATAAAAATTAAATCCATTAATGCTTACTATTAAAATATATAATTAGAGTAT
Organism: Torreya grandis; assembly: GCA_037957365.1. NCBI lineage: Eukaryota > Viridiplantae > Streptophyta > Pinopsida > Cupressales > Taxaceae > Torreya > Torreya grandis. Next base: position 4,226,354 of record JARHVA010000170.1, on the reverse strand, counting down.
ACAATACATCAAATGAGGATAGAAAAGGTTCTAAAATAAATAAATAAGAAATCATAAGGGAGTAATAAAATCAAATATCACAATTGCCATTATAATTAACCAAATATTGCATTACTTTGAAGTTTTAAAATTATTCGAAGTACAATTAATTATTTTATTTAAGTTCAAATTTATTTGGTAATACACACACACACACACACACACACACACACACACACACACACACACACACACACACACATGTATGTATGTATGTGTGTATATATACACACACACATAAATATGTCTATGTATATATATGTACACACACACATAATCATTTTAGATTCAAGATGAAATAATCTTCCCAATGTGATAGATATTGTTAAAACAAAATAAAACTTTGTTTTCTAAAAAAATAAACACCTATGAATAATTTAAGCAGTCTTATCATATTTGTATTCTATTGTTTTCAATTTCCAAGTGCAAAATATATATGTTTAAAGAGAGGAGCAATGCTAATTTCATATTAAACAAGGGTCGTGTAACAACTAGTCCTTTCCATTGTTTTGAATAACATGTTGCATTTGATGTTTATGTCATTGAAATTGAGGTGTTAGCATGAAACAGGGAAAAATATTTTTTTTAATAGTGAGTGTGAGAAAATATGAAAAATAGTTTCATTTGTTGAAAAATATAGAACATTGTAAAAAAAAGTAATGGTAGCACATCTTGTATATAGAAAAAATAGATGTCATTAACTTATGTATATACATTATAAGCAAAAGGAAAACATAGTATAAGTCTGATAAGTAAATACTATTGACAAATCAAAATGTCTTGAAATTTAGTCCAAATTCATAAAAGTGATTGACATTTGTAAATAGATTGGAAATAAAAGAAATACATTGTGGGACTTTGAGATAGGAGTCTTCCATAGGAAAAAGTAGTTATCTGTGTAACATGAGACAATGAGAAAAAATTAGTTAGAAATGTGTTTTTTTGAAACCTTAAAAAAAAATCTTAAAAGTAGATATATACCTCAGTTTTTGTTCATTATGTCAGCATGTAGAATGATTTTTTATTTATTAAGATTAAATTTTCCTTGTAGTGAAAATCCTTAGAATAGGTAAATAGTGTTAGCCTTATCTGCAAGATAGTCATTGTGTAGAATTTCTATCAATGTAGGGAGGATAGATTTCAATGGCATCCCTGAAAGACTGCATGGTATATTAGTATTTTTGATAGTTGTAAGATCACAATCAAGGCTATGGTAATATGCATATGAACTCTCTTCATGGCAGGAAGGACAACTAAAACTTGTGGCATGATGAGGTTGCATGGATTGAATTATAATTAAGGAATTAAAATAGATAAAAATAAAGATAATTTTTCACAAAAGTCATTTTTAAGAAGTAGATTGTGTAGCCAAAATAATAGAAATTGCAAATGACCATTTTGTTTTCTTGATGATTGCCCCTTTGTATATTTTTATAAGCTTAGCTGGAATATGTAACTATGAGTAGCAGCTAGTCTTTGCCTTTGTGTTGAGAATTGTTTGTGCATGAGTTTACATGTAAATTTACAATGTAAGCTTGCTTTAATAATTTGAATAGTATATTGCATTTCATGTTTGTTTCATTCAATTCAAAGTATCAACGTGATTATGCAAATAGATGAAAGGCATTTTTTACTGATGATTGTCAACCAATATGAAACACAACAATATTTGTTAAAAACTATAGATCAATTTGAACTTGAAAACTTAAATTTAATATTGTGTAACTACTTGTTGTAATTGAAATTTAATTAGCAATAATTATTTTGAGTTTATGGGTTATGTAGATGACAGTAATAAAAGTCGAGTGTTAACACAAATTTTAAACATAGATTATTTATCAAGCTCTTTATTAGTGATCAAAATTGATCACAACCTACCAATTAAAATGTAAATAAATTAAAAAATATATGTAGAATCTACTTGAAAATTGTATACATTTAAAGGTTGGTAATGAAAATTGATTCTAAATGAGTGATAAATTTGATTGAAACTTTTTTTTTAAATGTACTAATAAGTAAGAGATAAAGTGGCATATTCCATGAACATGAAGTACTTTGGTATAAATTAAAGGTTAAGAGTACAAGTATTAAGTAGAATCGTGCAAATATTAAGTAAGCCTACAAATGTGTTGACATAATGATGACATTGATTGATGATATGACAAGATGGCATGGTATGATGATGTAATGTTATAACAAAAAATAAATAATAATACGTCACAAAGAAATAGGTAGTGCCATTGTAGCTTTGCTTAGGCCTTTAAATTTTTTTATGACAATGCATTGGAAATAAGAAAGAAGTTGAATAAAGTTGATAAATAATTATTGGCATATGAATAGTTTAACTAGTTGTAATGTAGTAATATTATGGAACACTTATCTTTTTAGTTTTGGTTTTCTATAATATTTTATTTAATAGCCTAATGTGTTGGACTTATGGACATGTTATTACACCACCTATTTTTTCGTAAACAATTTATAATAATTTTATTTGGAATAATACAATTTTATGTTAAAAATCATAATAATGCTCCTCGAAGGTTATGGTTTAATGGTCGATTATGCAGAAAAAAGTTATACTGATGAGTGAGTAAAAAATAAAATAAAAATAATATTGGAGTAAAAAAATTTAAATGCATCTTGAAAAGATAAATAATGAAAGAAAATTATAATCTAAAATTTTGAATGCATATTGAAAAAAGATAGAAATAAAAGAATGAAATCATTAAAAAAAGCCCTAGAGAATAAATTTAAAAAAAAATATATAAAAATAAATAAATTCTTATAATGAAGACATTACGGTGGGATAATGTTGGCCTTTTCAAGCACAAATTTCCAAACAAGGAATGTGAACATTGCATTTTTATGAATCAGTTCTTTTCTAAATGATTTAATGGTGGGATTGAGTCAGTAGTATTGGCTTACTGTACATTATGTTTGAATTTGTATGTAAATTTACAATGTAAGTTTATTATATCAGTGCATTGTAAGTAGGAAATAATAAGAGAAAATAGATAAAACATAATAATCTATGGGAAATGAGTAGTGGCTAATGTTTGTAACATATACATATTAAGTGCATAAAATTTTAAACAAAAAAAAAAGTTATTAATGTTTTAAATATGATAACATGCAAATATGAAAAGTAAGGGAGGAATATAAAGTAGACTAAAAGAAAATGTAAAAGATGCTAGAAATAGGCACATTAGCTCTACTGGTGATATGAAAAACAATGAACAATTTTGCCTTGAAGTGGATGCAGGGATTCAATTTTGAAATTGAAATTATTGTAAATGATTTGAAATGGATCGGAGTATATATTTGTAATTTTCAATGTTCCTTCCACTTGCATGAATGCAAGTGGAAAAAGTTAAAAAATATTTCCATAAAAGTTAAAGTTTGGAGAGCATTATAATGTCGAACAAAGATGATAATTGAAACCAAATGTTATGTTCTCAAATCAATGACTAACTTCCCATGGTCATTAAATGTGAGAATAATAAATGCACAGATTATTGGTTGTAGTGGGATACTACAAGAGGTTTAGATTAATGAAAAACCTAAGTGAATTTCCATATAGATTAAGTTCATTGATAAGTTATGTAATGGGACCTGCATACCAAATGTTAATTTTGAATATGGCTAATAAAATACTATTTAAATAAATTATGTTGTTTAAAATCATGTAATTAATGTTATTTGAAAATATATTTAATATAAAAGAAAAAAGTTTAGAGTTATGTACAAAAGCAATAAATCTAGTATAGTAATATGGAGGACTTATGAAGAACATTGTGTAATAAGATGATGTGAACATAATTTTGTTAATTTTATATCCCCTATGATGTTATTGATTTTCAATTATCATTAAAAGCATGCGCATCAAGCAATATAAAATATTAAAATCTTAAAAAATTATTAAGAAGGAATATATATGAAAGTAAAAAAGAATAATATAAAGTTGTAAAAGTAGAAACACAAAGCTTATATTTTTATTGTTGTGTAGCATTGTCCCATGTTCGATTGTATGTGCAAGCTTACACACTTGTACAATAGATTACTCATGTATTAAAAGGATATTATCTTTGCTAGCATTTTTCATAGGGACTTCTTATGTTTGAAGTTGTAGTTGTATTCTTAAACAAAGAGCACAATGATTACTCGCAAAATATTTCATGTTGTTTTTATTAGTTATGGCTGGTTATGTGGTGACATGTAAATAAGATGAAGACAAAGAAAATATTAGCAAAAAATTGTTCACAACTTTAAAATGTGTAATTAATGTTCACAAATACAGTTATAGGTTTAATTAGATAAATATCCACACATTACAATGTAGGGCATTAGAAAATTAACTATGCACCCATTCTATTAATAACGACATAAAAATTCATACTAGGGTGCTTCCTTTTTCATGTCTATGCTTAACAAGGTCCTTGTCTCCTTCACAACTTGTTGTATTATATGAACCATGTGCTTAAGTTATCTAGTGTTGGTAATATTTATTTGTAACACATAAATTATAAATTACAATAAACTATAAAAGAAAATTTATATAATTAATAAAATTAGTTCAGACTCCAAAACTCTTAATTATATTAAATTTTAATATATGACATAAAATAATAATAATCAAAATTATTTATTTTAATAGTCTCTTTATAAAAATTTTAAAAAGCAACATTAGTGTAGTCCATCATCATTAAATAAGGGAATATGCGACAACCTTATGTTTTGATCATAGCCAGACAGTGGTCCTTACCGAATGCAAAATATGATTCTTAAATATTATTATTATTTTGACATAAATAAAATAGTAAAATATTAAAAAATATTGTTCTCAAATCAGAGATCTTAAATGCTAGTTATTATACAATATATTATAATAACTTTGTATATCAAACATTAATTATATAATATATATGAATATTATATATATTATATAATATATATTATAATATAGTTTTAAATTTTCAAACATCGAAATTATCAAAGAAAACCTAATTGGCGAATATAGTTAATTAGGAAAAAGGAAGGTGACCATACGTCTTTGTAATGACAATCATATTGACCCTATAAAAATAGGTTAATTCCCAAATGCCACACCATAAACATCTATTGAGATGCTCTCACTACACCTATTGAGTTGCTTAGCCCAACACGTATTGCAATCTAAGGAAAGGAAAGCAACGAATGAACAAGATGAATAACATATAAAATTTACTAATTAAAAACATGTCTCATAACACAATATTCAATTTTTACATTAAATTTTGTATTTACCCTTTTTTATTGTTACAACTAACCTGTCATAAAGATGCGGCTTCAACTAATTTTATGTTTTGGTTTGGTTTGTTATTGAATAACTAGAATAAAATACAATAGTTAAAATGGTGGTAATTATGAAAAATCCATTATATATAACATATATTATAAGTATGTGTTTTGAGCTTTGCTATAGAGATCTATAAAATTTTACTTTTTTTTGTCTGTGTTGATGCAATAAGCAATACTGATAAGGTATTAAACTAATTATTTGTAAATAATTTATTTAATCTAATAGCTATGTGTGATAAGACCATGCATTATGTCATTTAACCCCTAAAGGAGTTTTTAAAATCTCTTTTTGAGGCATTCAATTAAAAAATATATGCGAGACCAAAAAAAAGGGTTGGTTAGACACAACTCATATGGGATGCTTTCAGGGCCTAATGTGATGTTTTTCATGTCAGAATGTAAAAAAAAAAAAAGGGTTAGTCAAATGTAGCTGATATGTGGTTTACTATAGTAGTAGATTACCCAAAACATTTTTTTTTCTTTTTAGGATTTTGGTTTGGTGTTCATTGTATATTTCTGTCTTCAATTTTAATCTCGTAGGGTTACATAGGGTCTTTCATAAAGGCACAAAAAATGTCAGACTACTTTTGGGAAATCCTACAATCTTTCCCATATTTTTATACAATGTCCAGGTGTCCTCAGATCTTTGAGATCAACATAGAGGATTTTCCCAAGTTTTACTTAGCATTTTTATTTTTCTTGGAGGGTATACACTTGGTAGCGTGTCATCCAATCACATATGGACACATGAAATCATTGGCACAAAGAGGAGAATCAACACTTAAGATTTTTATGAGTCTTATCGATGATGGCCCAATGTCCATATGAGTTAAATTTGATGGCCTCTCGTGAGGATGGGAAGGTGGTAGGTGGTAGGACTAGATGAAGCTGAAAGTTGGGAGTATGTACAATGTAAAGTTTAAGTTCTGAGGTCCCAGGATTCTCTGGGATGGCCACGTGTCATTACCTCAGGTACTGAAAACTTGGAATGGTTCAAACACATTACAAAACATGGAAAACCCTTGGGGTTCTGATAAAGTTCTAAGTGTCATTATTTTGGGGACTTGGCCTGTGGAATACCTGAAATAAATTTTTGAATCCAAACAAGTCAAAAGGAGACATGTGGATTTATTAGAGTCAACAAAACCATCAAAACATAATTAAGTAATTATAGGATTCCAAGGCTCATGGTTACAACATGTGGTTGTACTAGACAAAACCAGAAGATGGGGTATCAAAAACATAGCTGGGAGCTCAAAGCATGCCTAGGGTTTTGAGAAAGTGCCAAGTGGTACTATTTTTGGGACTCGGCATCAAAATGAAACTAACAAAGCTTGAATAATTTTAAGAGTGTTGATATTGATAAGTGGCATTAATCAGGAGTGATGTGTGGCATCATCAGACAACAAAGGACAAGGTAGAGACCAACTAAGTAGGCAATCATTCAACATATCACACCAAATATTTTCAGTCAATTTACATTCCTACTCACCATCATCAAACTTATAAATTAATATATGTTTTTCTCTATCATCAGATAATGTATTTATTTCCATCAAGCTCTTGATGTCACCCTCCATGATCCATCATGTTCTTCCATGACACTCACTTGTGCGCCCACTGTGGAGCATTTGCACCTCTGTTGTATTACTCACATCTAAATTTTTGTACATGCAAATTCTCATTAAAACCTTTCGAATATTTTACAGTATTTTTGATGCATAAGTCATATTATTTTATAATATAATGATTATAGTAAAATTGTAGCCATTTATTATTTACTTTTTTTTTAATTACATAATTATAGGTTATTTTTATATTCAATAGAATGTTTAAACAATAAGTAGTATATACATTTATTATGTTCCAAGTTTATATTATTATCTATAGTTCCTTTGATGATAAGTCAATAAATGGCATTTTAGATTATATCTTATCCATTTTTGTGGTTAGGTTAGTAGTTTGTGGAAATTGAACGGAAAAATGATGATTGTGTTGATGCATTGAATAGAATTGGTAAGGTGTTAGGATACTAGCTATTTGTAAAAAATAAAACCATTATGTCATTTAGCCTCTAAAGGAAAATTCATACCAAGGTGCTTCCTTTTTCATGTCTATACTTAACAAGGTCCTTGTCCCTTTCACAACTTGTATTAGCTAAACCATGTACTTAAGTTGTCTAGTGTTGATAACATTTATTTATAACTTGTAAATTATAAATTATAATAAACTCCAAAAAAAATGTATATAATTAATAAAATTGATTTAGACTCCAAAAATATTAATTATATTAAATTTTAATATACAATAAAAAATAATAATAATCAAAATAAAAATAAAAATTAACCACTTTGCAACATGTTTTCAATATGTGTGTATATATATGCTTCTATAAATCGCATACACAATATATGCCATATGATATTGAGGATAGTTCTCATGTCTAAGGAAGAAAAAATATTATTTTATGTTTATTTAATTACAGCTTTGAAGAGTAAGTTTATTAATGAATGTTTCTGAAACATGAATAATGCATGGTGATTTTTTTTTTAATATTGTAAAATCGATTACAAAATATGAGCATCGGTGATGTGAAAAACAATTATAAAATTCCCAAAATAAAATAATTAATTATGAGGGCATCCTCCAATCCATGGTGATTTGAAAACATTTGTGGCATCTATGTAATTTAAAATATGTGGTATTACCATCCACCCACATGAATGGATGTCAATGAAATGACCATATAAAATAAGTTTTTGAGATTTATTAGTCCTTGCCCTGCAGGGAACTATAGGAATCATTCAAAACAATAATTCTTATACAACCAACAAATGAAATATAATATTTTTTATATTTTTAAAGTTATTCAATTTTTATAATTTTTATATTTTAAATAAAGTTATGAAAATTGATTATTTATCATTTTATTGGTTTCACAACTTTTTTTCATGTTCTCGTAATAAAATTTAAAAATAAAAATAAAAATAAAACAAAATTTTCAAAACATACATGTGTACATGTAATTATGAATTAATATAATTAAAAGACAAGTGTATATCATGTTTTGATAATATTGGCATTTAACTCGTAAATTATGAAAATTATTTAATTAATTGATTATTAATATTTTAACCCTCTGATTATCACTTCAATTAATACAAAGTATGAACTCAATCAATTTTACCTCCTACTATTATGCCTTCATTTTATCATATTATTAATATGCATTTTCTCATATTATTAATGCAATTTAATCAATAGTGTGCAGTTATACTAATTTACAACCTAAATTTATGGGCTCTATCATTTCTACCAATATTATAGCCTATCTTATCTAACTACCATTTATATTTTCCATTCCATTTGATTGAAAGAACTCGATCTCAATCTCCAGAGTTAATTATTTATATATCATTGGGAAACTACTAGTAAATACATATTATCAATGTAGGTCACTTTTCAAATGGTGATGCATATTATTTTATTCTCCATGTAGCATGAGTAAAAGAAGATAAACTTAGTGTGTTTGACTGGTCACTATGTTTTTATTCTCTTTTTTGGTGCTTTATTTCTAATTTTATTCATTATGTTTATATCTTCTTGAAGAAAAGTGTGCCCACACAGATTGTCTGCCCTCTAATTATTTATATTTCTTGGAAATATCACATCTACCATTTGTCAATTTTTATTTTCGTTTCATTTTATACTTCTGTGTCTCCCATTTCATTCCTTCTTTTCTCTATACTTGTTTGTCTAATTAAAATGTTCTTTTGGTTTGATAGTGATAAAATTTGAATAGTTTTGAGAGTCTGACGTAATTGGAAGTAACATGCTTTAATAGCGATGCATGTGAATGATTAGAGTCTAATTATCTAATATCTATTTTAGTGGTAAGTTATAACCTATAGATATTGAAATCAGTGTTGTTCATGAATGTGACAAAATCATATTATGGATTTCATGACTTTTGATGTCAACGTTACATGGCAATATAGTGATGGTCATATCGATTCGAGCAAAGATGAAGAATAACAAACTTTGTAGTAAAATTTTAACATTCTGAGATATCTACATGCAAAAGTTCTATTAGAGAAAGTAAAAGTATCAGAGCTTTAAAGTAGTATAAATTTTCAAACTTTACTACATTTTTAGAAAGTATTTTCAGCACATTTGCCCCATAAAATGTTCAGATGGTGCAAGTATTTTTGCTATCGTAATTGTATCCCAAATTTTTTGCATCATTTGATCCTTTTGGTGTAAATCAAAACTCTTTTTTTTCTGATTTTATATAGTCTATTTAGTGGAGAAATTTGCATTTCATACAATTTTAGGGTTTCTAATTTTTTTGAAAATTTGCAGTATTTAATTGGATTTATAAAGCTATTTTTAAATACATATTGGCAGTACTTTTTTATTGGAAATATATTTGTAAAAGGTAGTGGCATTTTTCAAATGCTTCAAATATTTTGTTCAAATGATTAATTTTCAATTAAGTGACTTGATTGATTTACATATTTTGGAGAAAAAATGTGTTAACAATTTTTTTTTCAAATTTTTAAAACAAATAATGTAGGTTGAACAAGTGAAGCAAAGTATTCTAATTTGTCTCAAGTTTTTATGCATGGAGTGATACTTTACTTGAATAAATTTGAACCAATGCACATATTTCATGTGATTTTATGTATCTATGAAGTTCATACATTGATAGATTTTATGTAATAAGTTTTTATTGTAAAATTTAAATGTATGTATAATTGTGTCAGTATCTGTGTGGTTAAAAAAAAGGTTTTCATTACTAGTAGGCTATTTTAATTTAATACACTTATATGAGCTTTCTTTTTGTGACTTATGCCTTGTCTCAAAATTTTGGTGCAATGAATAAATTCTCCAGGCAACTATGTTGCATTTTCTTATAAATTTGGGTACTCTTTGACTATGTTATGGTCATTTTATTTTTGCATGTTAAACTTAAACTGGATAGATTATTTGTGTTTTGAGTCAAAGCAAGATAATTTAATAAAAATGAATTCGAGGCTATACTCTTTCTCAAATTTTAGTGAAACTTAAATAATTTATGTTACTAGAAGCTAAGTTTGTATGAGATGACTTTAGGAATGTTCAAAGGGGTTGCTAAATTTGGCTTAAGGAAATATAGTTGAGCCTAATTTTCTTTTTATTAAAGATTTTTTTTATTAATAAATTTAAAGTATTTTTTCTAACCATGTTTGAAGCAATGTAAGGTGATATGGAATCTATCACGAAAATGATAAAATTTGTTGTTTGCCTTATTGTAAATAGTTATTTAGCTTTTGCATTAGCTTGTTTGAATTTACGATCATAATGCATTTTGAGGGTAGTGGTTGTCCCCAAAACATTTGATAGTAATAATTGGGTACTACGTAATTGTAGTCATGTTCGCTATCTCTCCAATTGTAAAAGAGTTATATTTTAGTGGGGAAAAAAATAGATGGAAAAGAAGGTGATTTTAATTTTATGTTTTATTAGGAGTAAATATTATCAATATTAAGTAATTTAATTATATGGTTTGGATAAGATAGCTATTTAATTTATTTATTCATTACAAATAAATATAATTTAGTATAAAATATTTATTAATAAAATTAACAATATTAAAAATGTTACAATTCCTATGATACCTTTCCATAGTTTATTTTCTTTACATAATTTCTATATAAATAACATTTTCTATCTATTTCATTACTTAGTTCTATCTAGTCAAACATCCATCACCCAAAACCATATTGGTAGCAATCCCTCCTCTTTGCAATTTTGTTCACTTTCTAGAAAAGCATTTTGCAAATCTCTATCGACATAACCCTTGGCACTTTGGGGTGCAATTTCTAGTTAATATTTATTTTCAAGACACCCAGACTTTGTGTAAACAACATATAGATGTGGAAGCTCCTTAAACATTAGCCCTTACCACAATAATAGTCACTAACATTTTTATTTAAAGATACATAAAAATACTTGCAATTCATATAAACAAATGTCTAAGCATTCAAGAAAATAAATTTAATAATAAATAGGTAATACATCAGTTAAAAACAAATTCATACCACATACTTATTGAATCCATATTCATATACAATTGAATCTATTTTCGTTAATACCAACCTTGAGGCCATCTATTCTTACTAGTTGGGTCTGGTAGCAAACTACTTTTCTTCTTCTCTTTCTTTTTTCTCTCCCCCAACTATATGGTTTATTTTTGTTTTGACTCATCTATCTTTAATTGAAAATAGCACCATAAAAAAATAATGTAGGGTGGAAACAAGGTACTTTGATTCACTCTTAGAATTTAAATTCCCATATTTTTTATTCATAGGCTCTTTAGAAATATTTGTTGTCAGCAAAGGGGAATCAGCACCCCATCTGCCTTGAGGATGAAACCTCGAATGTTGTGGAGCCAAACAACTCATTATTTTGGCTCCAAGGGCCTCTATGCACTAGTTCAATAGTACCTAGTAATAAATGGGCATAAATATTATCTCCAATCAACAAATAGTAGTTGGTGTCTCTTAATTGGTAATAAGAAGTCTAATTTGTGCTTGGGTTGATATAAAGTCCTAAAAAATTGTCTTATTCACCCAAAGCCCCTGTTTGGTCTTCTAGTGTGGACTTAAATTCACAAGTATTTAGTTGAGTTATATTCGAGAGTCCCTTTGGCTTTAAATGATTATTTTCACATGTAACTTATCCATGGTAAGCTTGACCTATCCACACAATGGTTGATCTTAGATCTTTGTACTTCTTTCTAACAATTTTGCTGTTAATATATTGAACATCAATCACATTTTTCTAAATGTTGCACACCCAAAAAATTATAGCATCAATGGAGAGCATGGATAAGATATAACCAATCAAAAAAGTCATAACAATAACTATTTAAAATGGAAGACTTATTCTTCTTATTAAACATAGGAGATTATAAAAATCACTTAATAATTACCTTTTTTTTCAGCCAATAAAATAATTAAAAATAATATAATATTAATAATTACAAAGTTTTTATTAATGTTTAGTATATTAATTTTGAAATATTCCCAAAAATATTATTTGAAAATATTCTTACACTGACATCATAAACAATTACTCACTCATAGATCATACCAATATTAATTATTACATTTATTTTTTTGTTATAATATAAGGAAGAACATACCTCAATGTTATAAACAAATGAATCATAAAAAGAAGCAACTATAAAAATCCTTAATTTCATTTTTATGGCCACACTTTAACTTTGGGAAATATTGATTACCCCTCCAAGTTTAGCTCACATAGCCTCTAAAAGTGAACAACCTAAAGTGTACAAAATTATTTATTGAAGTACTAGACGGTTCATGTATAAATTATGTGAATGGGTTGCATTTTACATATAAATTAGAAAAATAATTTTTGAACTAGTTTTGATTCCAAAATCTATGCTTTTTAATATCTTTGAACATAAAGCTAACAATCATTATTAAGATTTTATATTGTTATCATATGTTCCAATGTTTTTGACTAGAGCTCTAACTTAATTTTGACAACTATTTTACTTAAAACACTAGCCAACTAAACATTGGACAAGTTGAAAACGCTAAATTTTCTAGTAAAATTATGTTGATGTTCTTTATCACTATTATTCTCTATTACCAATGTAGGATTTGATCTACAAATCAAATATCAAATGTTATTACATTAATTTTCATTGTAGACATCGAGATCTCTCTACCTTAATTATCGAAACTTAAAATAATGAGATGTCAAGGTCACATCTTTTTTAAATAAATAAATCAAGGACTATGTTATGAGCAATATTAAAGATCACTTTTCAAGTTTTTGTTTGGATGACATATACTATAGAAATGTTATATGTTTGAACCTTGCCATTAAATTTGTATTTTCAAAGTCAAATTGATTTATAATTGTTAACAAATAATGTTGCCTTTTATATTTATTGATGGATATTTTTTAAAAATACCTTTCATCTATCTGTAAACTCATGCTAATACTTTGAACTCAATGAAAAAAACATGAAATACAACATACTATTCAAAATATTAAACTTACATTTCAAATTTATAGGCAAAATCACACAAACAATTCTCAATACAATAGCAGGCACTAACCGCTACATGACCCTTATTTTTTAAAATGAAATAGGTTTATTTAGTTTCATACGATGTACGCATGGCTTCAGTCTTGAATCAAACAAATAGCATTTTCCTTGTTCTTGAAATTACTCTCTCATATATATTTTTCATTGTTTCACCTTTGCAAGTAAAATATTCTTTCAAAATGCATATAACCTTTAAATTCATGTTATGTATGGAAATAAAACATGAGTCAATTGGTAGAAATCATTTATTTTTACTTAAAATAAAAAAATAAAAAAATCAATGCTTATGTAGTTAGTACTTTCATAATATGGGTAGTATAGCTATCATTTTTTGGGGGTATTCATTGGTAATTTTAAATATATTTTACTAGTTTTCAGATCAAGTGTATTTATATTTGTATTAAATATAATGGAATATGATCTAATAACATTTTTTAGAATATTCTTTTATTCATGTTTTAATTTTTGCATTTTTATTGTAGTATATATTTCCAGTAATCTAATTGGTTAAAAAAATTCAAGCTATTTAAAAAGTAAAACCATTAATTCCTTGGTAGGATAGGGACTAATAAGTATTCCTTTTCATTTAGAGAATTAAGTTTGAAATACAGATATATACACATGTAGTTTATAATGTTTTGTTTATTTATCTGATTATTTTTCATTTAGCCACCTATATTTTTATATCCAAAGCATCCACCACATTTTTAATTGAAAAAATTCAAATTAATATTTCTTTTTCTAAACCAATTAGTTAATTCATGTTAAAAAAATATTAAGTTGATTGATTATATTTTAAAAAATTAGGTAAATACATTTTTTATGGATCCCATTCTTGATGGCAATAATGATATCGTTAGGGTTTTTAAACCTATTTAGATCCATTGTAGTGGTGAATAAATCGATAGAGTAGTCAGAAAAGACTCTAAAAGTAGTTCAGATGGTAATTGGGAAGGCAAGGAAGGATGCTCCAGTGGAAGATGGGGCTAAGACAACATGCCTTCTATTTAATGAGTCTAGATCTGGTAGTATACCTTCTAGTAACTCCAATGACAATGTTGTGCTAGGTAATGGTGATCCCCCTACTTGTGTCTAGGCACATGTTGATGGACCCTGGGTGGAGGTTAAAAGATCACCATATAAGATTATCATCTTCCCAAGTAGTGGAATTACACAATTTGATGTTGATTTTTAACCCTTTCCCCTTCTAAGGATCATTCTAGGTCAATGCAATTTATATCGGTTGATGTGGTAGTTAGTGGAGAAGTGGCTAAGGGAGCTAAATCTTTCTCAGAAGTTGTAAAAAATCCTCTGAAAACCTTCAAATGAAATCCATTGAAACTACCTCTTGATAATCTCTCGATCAATCTAGAAAATGATGCCCTCAGCTCAGTCTTGGTGAACAAAGAGTATTATATCAGAAAAGGAGTCATATGCCAATTTTAAAAATTATCACTGAATCTTTAGGATCTAAATGACTAGATCTTATTACAATGGAAACCTATTTTGTAAGTTAAAGTGGAACTTTATCATTTTGCAAAAGGTTTTTTTAATTATTGTTTTCCTCCTCTCTTTAGATAAAGATCTTATTCTTGGGCATTAGTGGAACTGGAATCAACACTAGTTGTTTATGAAACCTTCGGATCCAAATTTTAATCCCCTTATTGATACTTTCTCCTTCAAACCCATATGGATCAACCTCCCACATCTTCCCCTTCATTTTTGGGCTAAACCTTGCTTCAATGCTATTGGTAACTCCATTGGCAAATTCATACAGACTAATTCAACTACTGATTTTTTTTCTCATACAACTTTTGCCAAAATTTTAGTTTTCATTGATACAACACTTGATCTTCTAGCCTCCATAGATATGATATTAGAAGATCAAGTGTGGAATCAACTTGTGTATTATGAGGGACTGCCTTTTAGGTGTTTTAATACTAGTCATTTATCTTTTGATTGTCCTTCTCTTACAAAAAGAAAAGTAGATTTGACTTGGTGGAAGCACTCTTCTTTAGAAATTTTTATAGTTTTTGGAATGAAGTATGATGGCTCATCATATTTAGAAGAAGAGACAGATACAGGGCTTGTATTGGAACAACCCGATGTAGTGAGAGAAAATAAGGAAGATAATTTACATAAATGTATTCCAATACCTATTCAAGATGGTAAGATTTTAGATCTTTTTAAAGAAGCCAAATTTATAATCATCACATCCTCATGAAGAAAAAAAACATATTGGATAGAGAGGATTTTGAATTGAGTTTGTTCAATATTGATGAGGGTTTGGGAAATGTTATTTCTCCTAGAAACTATAAGGATGACAGAGGATGGATTAAAGTTAAGAAAAAGAAGAAAAATAGAAAAGAGGAGGTCCAACCTTCCAACAAGTTATTCCATTCAAGAGGGCCCTACAAAATCCTCATGGAAGGTGGAGACATGGATTGAAAGACTATAATGAAGTAGAATTTAAGGAAACCATTAAGAAATAGATATATTTTGATCAACTGTTATTCATCTTTGACCTTTGGTTCTCAAATGGTGTTTTGGGTGGGTCATTGATAGTTTTTCTTTACCTAATTTTGTAGTTGTTTTTTTATATTTTTTGTGTTGTTGTGCCAACGAGCATATTTTAATATTTGGTTGTTTAAGCCTTCGCTGTGTGTTTCATTTCTAGGGTAAGGGCCCCTAATGTAAAAAAACCCACCCTTTATCCATAATAACAAAAAAAAAGTGTAGGATAATCATAAATAGTTGAATTTTTTCAACAATATTTAAAATTAATTTATGTTAATTATAATTAGTATTTAATAATTAGTTCATGTATCTTAAATATATTTATCTAAAATTTTGATATGTGTTAATCTTTAGGCATTCGTCTTAGGTTTATCACATAGTTTCATTCATTGAAGGGTCCCACATAGATTATCAACTCCATCATATTCTTTATAATAATATTATTTATTGGTGATATATGGCCTCAACTTAATCACACCATTGCATTGGACTCAAAAAAATATTTATAAAAAAAATGGAGTTCCAAATTAAACTGTATTCCTAATGTTTTATGGTTTTTATGTCATGTTCACCAAGCAAGAAGAGATTTTTCATTATGATAGTAAAATGGCTGTCAAATTTAAGATCATACATTTTTATGAACACACTCCTCAACATTACACTCCATAACCACCCTCTAGTGTCCTTGTAAGTTATGACCATAAGGGCTTTAAGAGTGTAATGAGGGAGTACACAATGACATGTAAACTCAATGCTAATTTATCTAAAACAAGGGGAGAGGGTAGCACAATAGCCACCACTATTGTCTACTCCTTCCTCGCTATATACATGAAGTGTTGACTCAACCAAATAATACAACAAGCCAACATTACATATTTAAAATTATTTCAAAAAAATGTTTTTAAGGGGATGGATTATTGTTTAATTTATTTTTTATATTTACATTATGACTTTAAAATTCATTAGAACATTTACCTACAACATAAATTCACATATTCATCAAGGATATTCATAACAATTGTTATTTTGGATAAAGTTGTAGGCATGAATGATAAAGTGAGGATTGACAAAGGTTTTGTCAACTTATATAAAATCTTATACATGCACATCTGAAAATTAATGATTGGAAATTATTGATGAGAATAACTAATGTTGTATAAGATCTAACCACCAAGGAATAGTTTGACAACACTATTAATTTATTCATAACAAATAATAATGTGTGTATCCATATCATAAGGAAATTGCATTAATTGAAATGACTAATTTCATGTAGCATCGAAATCAAAACATGGAGTAAAAATCCATATGAAGATCAAAATGATGAAATCAATGTGGAGTTAATTAATCGCTAAAGATGCAAAGGTGATGTTAACATCAAATATATAGATACAAACAAGTCTTATAAGTCAAGCTCTAGGATATATTTGAGGTATAATATTCAAACCCAAGAGCACACCACCAGAACCATAGACATATGTTATGGTGGAATATAAAATCTATTCTATAATTCTATTTGAAGATGCATCTCTACATACAATTCCAATTACACCGATACAAAGGGGATGTACATGCTAATTACCCTTATAATTGGCTTGTGCATTAATAATACATAAATTGTAAGGGTTGATTATTTCCAAAGTAATAGTTGATATTAGATAAAATAACAACAACAAGGTTAACATTTATGGCTATCGCTCATGTAAAGTCCTTTGGAGGACATATATTTTTGTTTCCATTTTAAAATCACCACTTTTATTAGCATGGGGATTGAGAATCCAAAAATCACATAGATCAATAATGAACAAATACATAATTAATGTAAGATAAAGTTTGATCTTTGTTTATATATCACATGTTAATTAATTACAAGGACTAAGGATCTCACCTCCTTTCGTAATAAGACACTATCTTTCTAGTACATTGAGGTGTTCAATGATTATCTTGATTGTATATTTAGCACTTTTAGGTGTTTATTTATGTTAAGCTATAAAAATTCAATGATAATATATTTTTTATTCTTTAATTCACTAGCAATGTAGTCACATGCCCTTTCACATATGACCATTTTGAGAGATTGAAGAGTGAAAAATAAAAACTAAAAAAGAACAAAGGCTTCAATTGTTGGTGGAAAAAATACATACATGAGTATAAATATCATAAGTGTGTGTGTGTGTGTGTGTGTATTCCTATTTTTACAAATATTATGTTGCTCTCTATTTTTCACTTAAATATTACATTTAAAAAAACAAAAAATAAATAGAAAATATAGTTATAATTGTATCGATATGTTTAAACATATAGATTCCATTATATAAATTAATATACAAAAAAATGCATTTTCATGAACAATAAATATATACTTTTATTTTATGCGGCAGTGAGTGCTACTAGTTTAGATATCATAAATACATATATGTTAAAAGTCAAAAGATATCAACTTTGGCGCCTATATATAATATAAAATCCCAATATTTAATATAGGAGACTCAAAGTTGATATCTCTCAATATTTAAAAGATATGTATTTAAGATATATGAACTAGTTTTAAATGCATTAATAAAATGGTGAAATGACCAACTTATTTTAAATATGAAAATAAATAAATTAAAAAAAATAATTGAATGGATATAACTTATTTGAAATACATCCAAATTATTTAAAATAAATCCAATTTATTTTGCATAGCATGACCAATTTTATTTTTTAGATTGATCTTGGGGTTGATGGGACCCCTACCCATATAAGAAAAAAATAGGAACAAGATTACCATGGTCTGACATACTGGTAGAACACATGGTAGGCATATGACCAAAAAAATCAGATTACAAATCCACCCAGTATGACAAAAAAAGATCTTAAAGGCTAAAAGAGATATTTTACATTAAAAACCCATCCAAGTTTGATGAGACCAGAGAGTTGTCACACCAATATCGACCAAAAAATTGAGCCAAACCATCACCAACCAAAATGTAACAAATGATTCACCAAAAAATAGCTAACCCAAGGTGAACTCTAGGTTTAGTCAAAAAAAATTATTGACTCCTGAACTATCGCTTATTCTATAACATCCACAACAAAAACTTATGGCCCACTAGACCCATCCGAAGACCCAAACTAAAGAAAACTAGTCTCTTATAAGTTCACCCACTTTAAAGAATAAGCTCAAATAAATCCAAGATGAGAGAACCCATTAGATGGAGATTGGAACTAGATAGGCTCTAAAATATCTGGCAAAGCCTAATACATAATCCTAGAATAAACTTTGAAAAACCAGCTCAAAACTTGAATTTTACCATGATACAACCCACAAGCTAAGAATTTTAGATTGAAAACATGAATTGGGGACTGACGAGCTACCACCCAATCTACTAGCTTAGGGATGGGAGCCAACACCTCCTCCAGAGAAAGTCAAGGAAGGAATTGGCCAATAAGGAGGGAATTTTGAGTGCAACCTACAATTTCTCCATAAGTTAACAAGGAAACAAATTTCACCTCCAAAACCCTGAATAGGGAAGCGAGAATGAGCTCCACTCTGTCCATACTGGAGAATAAAAGGAAAAAAAGGGACCATTATTGAATTCTTCCAAAGCCTTAGTGAAACCCACATGACATCCAAGAAAAAAAAATTCCACCAACTCTAAAACTTGAGACTTATCCTCCACTAAAACAACTAAATTGATAGCAAAAAGAGACACAATATCATAGTTTAACTTAATTCTCAAACTTTTATTGAGAAAATCTTCCCTAATGATCTCCCTCATTGTTAGAAACAAGATAAATGAGAGGGGGGGCTGAATCAGTCTTCAAAAATTTTCATTCAATTCCACTTAACCTTATATGAACCATTCTAACAAGCATGTACATCTTAACAAGCACAAGCATCAGATCATAAGAGCATGAACACAACATATATGTGGGAAACCCTCTAGAGGTAGAAAACCCACTAATGAAGCAAATGAAATTAATTACTATAGATAAACATCAACCTTTAGTGAAGGACCAACTTCACATGGAGCACCAACCCCAACTAGCTCAACACCAACTCATATAGGCTTTTAGCAAGCACCCATTTGTAAGGAGACACCAACCCCCTAGATGATTCACAACTAACTTAGCCACTTGATTGTTTTATCACCTTCAAAAACCTTTATTTCCCATATAATAGATGATGATATACTCCTTTAGCTCTTTGCTCACTTCAGTTTCTCTCAAACTGACCTTCAGCCTTCTTCGTTCAACTAACCCTCTTCATGGCTTGATTAGGTTTTTTGACCTTGATACTCATATGTAGAACCTATATTATATACTCATAATATTTATTTGATATTCTACATGAGCTACTTCTACTGAAAAATGATATATATCATTTGCTTATCCTTTTTTCTCTCCCACACTTAACATCCTCTAAGCATACCAAATAAGTCTAAACTTCCTTGCTTTTATACAAGTCATTTGATCATATCTTTCTTAATCAGATGCATATTCAAATCACTTAAGTCAGACATGAATATATCTTTTTATATTAAAAATAGCATGCCTTAATTATGAATCAATCAATATAATAGGTCAACCAAACATCAATTAGCCCTTGCTCTTCTTTTAGGCTTATGGAGACCTAATAGGTCTTCTTAACAATGCATTACCCTTTGATATTTATTGAAGCATATAAAAGCACCTCACATTGTAGGAACAAGTCATAAACCACTCTAATAGACCTTAGCCAAGTTTAATTTATGTCCACAATACCTTTTAGGTCTAAGTACCACTTGAACGCCTTTTCAAATCACTTCTTATAAATGGCCTACGCATATATAGAAATGTTGTCTTGAAAAACTAAGGCATATAATCAATTTTTCCAAACAACTATGGAAAAAAATTTATATATTCAGAAACTTCATGACCTCAAGGTCATCAAAAAAATCATCGGATGCTTCAAATTAGGGTAAGCAAGCTCAAACACTTCTCTACAAGATGTTCTCTTAGAATTACCAACTAACTTCAAAACCCAGTCAAGGAAACATGAACATCTGACACATGATTAAATATATTCAAGGTATTTCAATGCATGAACATGATCTTATAACATCCTTAGATCAACCTCAACCAATCAAATCATGATATCTAATGAAAACTATTTGTCTTACAGACCTATCTTTTGGCCTTCTCTTTCATAAACCTTACTTAGTCAGATAAGCCATTTTGTCTTTAAAGTTTCAACCTTTTACATAGACTTTCAAGATTCTAAAAATCATGTATAAATCATTCAAGACCCAAATAACATCATCATGTATTTCAATGCATCACTCTTACATGAAAATACATCAAGAAACATCTTTTCACTTCTACATGATTTCCTTACTATCTGCACCACTAGGTTTGTTAGCGACTGGCCGACTTGAATCACTAAATTTTCACATCTAAGATATGGAACCTATCCAAAAATATTCATGAATAATAACTACAAGTATCACACTTTGATCTTTATTCACTTAGTAATTTTGACTCGATCAACTCTGACTGCTACAATAGATCTTTGAAAGATAAGCACTTGTTTATAGGGTCTTCTCACTCACCTGAGAAACCAATCACACTTGGAGATGCCTAAGAGAGTTGAATAAAACCTCAAATCACTTGTTTGATCATATCAAACCATTTTGAGCTCTTTAAGACAAGATATCCAACATTAGGGTTATGTTAGGGTTTTATGAGGGTTTACACTATCTTCTAGTCTTAACAATCATTCATAACACTTAGCTCCTCTTTCTAGAAAGAAATTCTTGGAACTTTGAGGTAGAACCCTTCCTCATATACCATGAACAACTTAGGATCTCATGTAGATGCTGCACATGCCAACGAGCACTGAGAAAACCTTCTCAGGTAGATAACTCTTAATTTTATGTACTTGAGAAACTTTGAAATACTTTTACAAGACTTTTTTTGTAAACCTTGATCTGAAAATTCATACACATACTTAAACCAACTTGACTCACCTATGTTAATGTTTAACTGGTCACTTATGTCATGGAAAATGATCATGTTGCCTCATCTATCCACCATATTTCTTCTTGATTTCTAAGCCTTGACCAACAAGTCTTATTAGGCCTTGAATATAACCTTCTATCACCCCATAGATTTCACCTTCAAAATTTAATGTGTTCCAATGCCTCTTGTGTATGCTTAAGAAACCTCATACACTCTCTCTTCTTCAAACTTTAATAAAAATTATTTGGAGCTAATTATAGATCTTTAGAGCTTGACTGGGGTCTTCATAACATCTTCAGATCTATAAACATAGATCTTTAGAGATGATTTTTTAACCAATTTGGAGGTCCTTAACACCTCATGTACAACCTCAAATAATCTCTCTCATTACTAGACACTGTCAAGTGTTCTTTGGATCATTTTCATCTTCTTCACAAATTATTTAGAGCATCTTTAGAATTGATTACATAGATCTTCAGAGCATACAAATTCTTCTTCGAAAGTCACTCATATCATCATGCCACCTGCTAATACCATCTCACAAGGTCTAGACAATGAATTACAAGATGAATTATATTTTCTATACTAACCTATACTTACTCATGTTGCTTCTCAATGATTTCACTCAAGTTGACATTAGAACATTCTTCAAAGAAATTCTCTCATCACTTATCTCATATAACAACAATACTCACTATGATTGAAACATAACACATTCATATACATACCTCAAGGCTTACTTGACCAAGCATTTGTATAATAACCTTTGACATCAATGATATTAGATTGGCATCAATGAAATAACTGTGCATCTTCATTAGAACCTTTGACATCAATGAAAACATTAAATATCAAAGCTCAATAATTAAAGAAAATGCTCAACAATCTCTTCCTTAATCAATGAGAATGTTTAACAATCTCCCCCTTTATTATTAATGGTAAACACACTCAAAAAACTCTGTCAACCATTCTTGATGCCAATCATCTGTTAGACCTAGTTCTTATCTTTTCTTTCTCACTTTTTATGATCTTACGCCTATTCTCATCTTTTCTTTCTCACTTTTTTTATCTTTCCCCTTTTCTCATTTTTTTATCTTTCACCTTCTCATCTTTTCTAATCTTTCTCCCCCTTTGACATTAATGACAAAGGTCTTCCACAACTATCATCTCTTTCAGAATGAACTCAAATTACAAGATCACTTCAACACAAATCAAGCTCAGTCAACAAACTAAATAACTCCCCCTCAAACCAAGCATCCACCATGCTTCTATTAGTAGTATACATCAAAGATCATCTGCAACTATTGAAACCATACTTTTCTCCTTGTGAGCTAAAACTATCTCTCAAAGACACTAGATGGCACACAATCTGTAGACACTATGGAAACCCCTTATGAAAACCATTCTTAGAAACATCTCAATTAGGTCACTCTCCTAGATAATCCATAAATAGCTCAACAAATAGAGTCTATGATGCATCTCAGACATAATATCTCCTTAACCCCATGCATATAAAAAAGAAATCACTTTTTTTGACAAAGAAAACAAAGCTACCAAGCTCCCCCTTAGACCAAGCATATATTCTTTCTAAGAACTAGAAACTCAGATCATTTGCCTTATTGATATGACATAAGAAGATCAAACTCTTGATCACACATAAGAATATCCCATACTAGATACCAAAAGTAGAAATAGGGACTCCCCCTTTGTCTTCACAGATCTAGATCAATTACTCATAAAAAATAGATCTTAGAACTTACCTCTTATATACCATTTTTTTGTATATTGACTTCAGATACCTGATACTAGCCTTACAACTCTCATCATGCTACCTTCTACACTTCAAACCATAGATCTATCAACATAGGAATGGGTAATATCCATCTTCATCTCCTTACTTGCAGTATATATAACCTGGAATCTTAATGAAGCCACCCCTTTTTATAGGGAACTAAAATAATATGAACTTAGGAGATTCCCATATCTCCATCTTTACACAAGATTAAATATTCTTTAACATTCTTTTAGACTTGACTGACACTATAAGTTTGATCTCATCATCAACCTTATCATCCTCCTTCTTTTCTTTGACTGCCTTGTAAATAACAAGTGTTCTTGACATTCCTTACTTGATTTCTCACCTGAGGTATGCTTTATCTCATCAAATAATCCACTTAAGCTTATATACTGATCAATACTTATCTTTAATACCTTTAGAATCCTTCCATTCATTTACCTTCTTTCTTGCACTCTAGGATCTTCAAACTTCTTGCTTTGACTTGATGATCTTCTAACTCTATTAGGACAAAATCTTATAATGTGTCCTACATTATGATAGTTGTAGCAAACCACCTTAAACATACCATTCAATTGATGATGAATTTAATCTCCCTTTTACCAATTGGTTCTTCTTATATAGTTCCATGAGTACTCATTCTTGGAGGGTTCTACATTCTCTTGCTCTATGACCAAACTGATTGCATGTAAAACAATAAGCATTGAAAGATTTATCATACCTTCTAGAATTAGGCTATCTGATATGTTTATTCATGTTGACCTTCTTGTCTTTAATAGTCTTTTATTTGATTTGAGGTGCCTTCTTTGGTCTTATTTGAATCCAAAACCTATCTTGTCACTTATAGACTTTTGAATGCTTAATATATCATCTAGAGCCTCAATGTTCTTTTTAAATTTTAAAAAACACTTCATCTTTCTAGATGTTTGATCCAACTCAGATTTCACATATTATATTTTAGTTTCATATCTATTGAAATATTCCTCTTTATCTTTTAGGCTTTCTACCAAAATATTTATCTGGGTTTCAACTTGTTGGATGATCTCTTCATACTCCTTGGAAGTGTTGCTCAACCTTTACTCAAATAATCCAATCTGCTCCTCATAGTCTTGAGTTAATGGTTTCATTTTCTTATTCTTATTTTGCATAAGATTCAACTCCTCTAGGGAACTCATGAACTTTACCTCAAGATCCACCTCAGCTTCTCCTTCTTCACTATCATAGTATACCTCCTCTTCTGATTCTACATCAATTATGAGACCTTTCCCATTTGAAAAACCCTCATTATCTGACTCTATGCCTATGAACAAAGTTTCATTTTTTCATATTTAGATTCATTCTTGTCATCATCACTGTTATATGTATCTGAATCACTTACATTAGATGAATTATCTTATTTGGTATAGAAAGTCTTCTTATTCTTGAATGATCCTTTCCTTCCTTCATTCTTCTTGAAATCTCTCTTGTTCTTGTTAGACTTATAGGCCTTTCTGTCATCTTCATAAGATTCATCATGTTCTTCATTATGCTCAGATTTGTTCTTATTAGGACACTTGGTTGCAAAGTGATCAATCTTGCCATAGCTAAAATATTTGAAGGGTAACTTACCCTTGTACTTTCCTATGACAAACCTCAACTTTCAAGCAAATATAGATATGAGTTCAACATGATCAATATTTGAACATACCTTATATTTGACCTTTTTTTCATTTGATTTATTTTTTACCTTGAAATATGTTTCCTTATTGAGAGTTTTTCCTCCATTTGTTCTCATCTCATAGGCAGTCAAGATGCCATGAAGCCCATCCATCTCTAGATTGTCCAAATCTTGCATCTCTTCTATTGTAGACACCTTAGAAAAAAATTTAGGAGTTATTGATCTCAATACATTTTAAAAAACAATATAATATTTCACTTATCCTCCAAATCCTCTAATGATATTGACAACTTCATTAACCCTCAACAAGTAGGATACAATGGTTTCATCTTCAGGGTTTCAAAATGTCTTATGTGAGTCTCTAACTTGGCCAGCTTTACCTTGGTGTCTCATTCATAGATGTTATTAAAATTTTCCCATATATATTTGGAAAAAACACATTTCATTAATTTTATAAGCTCTGCCTTTAAGACACATAGAATTGCATTCATTGCCTTAGAGTTATTTTCACTAGCCTTCTTACTCGCTACATCTGTGTGTGGAATTGGATGTATAATATAAAAATCCATAACTAATTTACAAATATCATGTCATTGTTACATTATATATATCTTCATTATAACATTATAAGAGGCATATTTAGATCCATTGAATAATGAAGCCTCACTGGTAGAGAGACCACCTTGAGCTTGCTGACTAATCATCCTTATTCTTAGGATCTCCTTTAGGTTGTCAAGCCTATTCCAAAGGATCTGATTTGATATAAATTATTTGAAACATGGTGAATAAGAGGGGGGGTGAATCAATCTTAAAAACTTTTCATTAATTCCACTTAACCTTATATGAATAATTATAACAAGCATGCACATCTTAGCAATCATAAGCATCGAATCATAAGAGCATGAAACACATGAACATAACATATATATGGGAAACCCTCTAGGGGAATAAAACCCACTGATGAAGCAAATGGAATACAATATTATAAGACAAACATCAACCTTTAGTGAATAACCAACTTCACATGGATCACCAACCCTGACTAGCTCAACACCAACTCAGATAGGCTTTTAGCAAGCACCCACTTACAAGGAGGCACCAACCCCCTAGATGACTCAGCACTAACTCAACCACTTGGTTATTTCATCACCTTCAAAAATCATTTTTACTTATACAACAAATGATGATCTACTCCTTCATCTCTTCACTCACTTTGGTCTCTCTCAAACTGACCTTAAACCTTCTTCGCTCAATTATCCCTCTTCATGGATTGATTAGATCTTCTGACCTTGATCCTCATATGAATAACCTTTATTAGATATTCATAATTTTTTTTTATGGTCTACATGACATATTTCTTCTAAAAAATGATCTATATAATTTAGTTATCCTCTTCTGCTCTCCCACACTTAACATCCTCTAAGCATACCAAATAGGTCTAAACTTCCTTAGTTTTATACAAGTCATTTAATCATATCTTTCTTATTCAGTTGCATATTAAAATCACTTAGGTCAAACATGAATATGTCTTTTCATATTAATAATAACATGCCTTAATAATGAATTAATCAATATAATAGGTCGGCTAAACAACAATTAGCCCTTACTCTTCTTTTAGGCTTATGGAGACCTAATATGTCTTCTTAACAATACGTTACCCTTTTATCTTTCTTGAAGCATATCCAAACACCTCACATGGTAGGAAAAAGTCATGCACCACTCTAATATACCTTATAAAACTTTACTTTAGGTCTAACTACCACTTGAACCCCTTTTCAAATCACTGCTTATAAAAGGCTTATGCATATACAACAACTTTGCCTTGAATAACTGAGGCATATACTCAATTTTTCCAAAAACCCA
Source organism: Torreya grandis (assembly GCA_037957365.1). Taxonomy (NCBI): domain Eukaryota; kingdom Viridiplantae; phylum Streptophyta; class Pinopsida; order Cupressales; family Taxaceae; genus Torreya; species Torreya grandis. Next base: position 4,199,030 of record JARHVA010000170.1, on the reverse strand, counting down.
TGGTAATATATTATATATTAAAACATATCATGACATAAATGTCATCACAAAATTATTATAATGCTTTAACTCAGGGTAAATAGGCTCAAACACTTCTCTGCAAGATGTTTTCTCAGAACTACTTACTGACTTCAAAACACAATCAAGGAAATATGAACATCTGACACATGATTAAATATATTCAATGGATTTAAATGCATGAACATGATCTTATAACATCCTTATAGTAACCTCAACCATTCATATCATGAGATCTAATGAAAAATATTGGTCTTACAGACCAATCTTCTAACCTTCTCTTTCACAAACTCTACTTAATCAGATAATCCATTTTGCCTTCAATGTTTCAACCTCTTACAAAGAATTCCAAAATTATGAAAATCATGGATAAATCATTCAATACCCAAACAACAACATCGTGCATTTTAATTCATTACTCTTACATGAAAATACATCAAGAAACATCTTTTTACTTCTGCCTAATTTTTCTACTATCTGTACCATTAGGTTTGTTAACAACTAGCCAAATTAAATCACCAACTTTGTACATCTAAGATTTGTAACCTATCCAAAAATATTCATGAAAAATAACTAAAATTCTCACACTTTGATCTTCATCAGCTTAACAACTTTGACTTGGTCAACTGTGACTATTACAACATATCTTTGAAAGATAAGCACTTTTATGTAGGGTCTTCTCACTCACCTAAGAAACCAACCACACCTAGCGATGCTTGGGAGAGTTTACTATAACCTCCAATCACTTGTTTGATCATATAAAACCATTTTGAGCTCTTTAGGATAAGATCTTTAACATTAGATCACGGTTAGGGTTTTATGAAGGTTTAGACTATCTTCCAGTCTTAATAATCATTCATAAAACTTAGCTCCTCTTTCATAAACCAATGCTTATAACTTTGAGCTAGAACGCTTCCTCATATACCATGAAAACTTAGGATCTCATGTATATGTTTCATGTGCCAATGATCATTAATAAAACCTTCTTAGATAGATATCTATTCATTCTATGCACTAAAGAAACCTTGAAATACTTTTTCAAATATTTTCTTGCAAACCTTGATCTGAAACTTCATGCACATAATTAAACCAAATTGACTCAACTCTATCAATTTTCACCTACTTATGTCATGGAAACTGATCTTTTTGCCTCGTCTTTCCACCATCTTTTTTCTTATTTTCTAATCCTTGACCAATAAGTCTTATTAGGCCTTAAATCTAACCTTCTAGCCACCCTGTAGATTGTACCTTGAAACTTTCCTATGTTCCAATGCCTCTTTGTGTATGTTCAAGGAACCTCATACAATCACTCTTCTTTATAACATCAACATAACTTATTTATAACTACTTATAGATCTTTAGAGCTTAATTGGGATCTTTGTAGCATCTTCAGAGCTGTAAATATAGATCTTCAGAGCTGACTTTTTAATCAATTTCAAGGTCCTCAACACATCATGTACAACCTCAAACAATCTCTACATTCTTAGACACCATTAAGTGTTCTTTAGAGCATTTTCATTTTCTTCATAACTTATTCAAAACTGCTTACATAGATCTTTAGAGTATACAATTTATTCTTCAGAGCTCAGTCATATCATCATGTCACCTATAGTTACCATCTCATAAACTCTAGATAAAGCATTACAATATGCTTTATATTTTATATAATGACCTATACTTACTCATTCTCCTTCTCAATAATTTCACTCAAGTTGACATTAGAACATTCTTCAAACAACATTCTCTCATCATTGCTCTCATACAATAACAATACTCACTATGCTTATAATATAACACATTTATATACATACCTCAAGCCTTACTTGACCAAGCATTTACACAAAAACCTTTGAAATCAATGATATTATATTGAAATCAATGAAATAACCATGCATCTTCATTATAACCTTTGACATCAATGACAACATTAAATATCAAAGCTCAATACTTTAAGACAATGCTCAATAATCTCTTCCTTAATCAATGACAATGTTCAAAACACATAGCCTTCATCACCTCCTCTGTTGGAATCCAAAACACTTTCTTAATATGACTTAGATAAATAGGACTATCAAATCCCATCTCCCTAATCTTACCCTTCCCAAAGGCCACCAACAACACTAAATATTCAATCACTACTTGATGCATCATGATCAAGAAGAAGCAACTAGAACACAAAAAGGAGAAATAGAGCCAAAAAAATAAGAACACCAAGAAAATATAATAGGGAAGAATACCAATGCCAAACATCACACTAAAGTGAATCATCATTCCAACAAGTTAACATGAGCCAAACTTGATCATTAAAATCCCACAATCATTAAGACACCACCCTAACACTCAAGGGAATACTCCAACACAAGTGAGGTGCACATGAATCAAGGACCAAAATTAATTGATGTGATCCTTTCTATGTCCTCTAAAATTATATGATATTTAACCACATGGTTTTCCTCCTTCTGATCAATACCCACATTGATTAGAAAGTTAGCCACAAAGTTACTTCGTTAAAATAATGAGAACAAACCCAAGAGTTAAGAGAAATCAGAAGTGGCCAAACCAATTATAAGATATTATTAAGATTAGAATACTTGGCACCCTCCTTCTAAAAATAAAGAATAAAAATTTATGAATCCCCCTAAATTTTAATATTCTCAAACCTATAAAAATTTACCAATCCAAGACTAGCGAGCATCACCTACACCCCAACCTCATTATTCATCTTGTCTATGAGTTTAATAGAAGTAGGTCGAATAAGAGAACCATTATAATCCTTTATCACACAACCATCACTTAATGCCCCTATATTACCTTGGAAGGCCCCATCAAAATTTAATTTGAACCACCCAGGCTTTGGGGGTAACCAAACAATCCCATCCCTCTTTTTCTTGCTTAACTCCACAACCAATGACCCATTAATGCAAATGACCAATTTATTTTAACTCAACCTAGATTTTATAAATAAATTATACTTATTTGAAATAACTTTAAGAGTCAAATACTTAAATAAATTATAATTATATAAAATAATTTCACCACATAATGGATTTTTTAAAACTAGCAATTGCATGAAGGAGGTGAATTGTAAATGATAATAGATTAAAATAAGTGTATTGAACATGGTTAGGGGAGATGGATGATGAACAAAAGTTTTTAATAAGTTGGTTGATTTATTTTTACACATAATTAAGAGATGTCAAAGGGAAAATTGAACAAACATAATGAATGTGAAATACTTTCGATTAATTAAGAGTTATTTAAGACAAGAAATATCATCTTTACTCTTATTTTTGTCTAACATGGATATATGTGCCATCTTGAATTCTCACATATCGATCAAAGTAGAAAGGAGGTGAAATTCAAAGGTATTATAAGGACCACTCTTGATAATGTACTAAAATTTATGCCTTAGCATTTAATATTACCAATATCAAATATTGTTGTTTCCAAAGTAAATCTTATGATTTATGTATTAACAGAGCCTATTCCATTTTAAACTAAAGTTGTTTAAGGTTAACTTGAGTTATAGGAGGGATTAGCACATTTTTGAGGAATTTTTGTGTTGGATGGTGGAGCTTGATTTTATTATAATGCCTGGTTCTCGACAAGGGGGGGTGTGGGGGGGCAATGCCCCCCATTATAGTCATCAAATGCATTGTAAAATATTATAAATTTGTACTAAATCTTGACCATTCACTATTAGGTCATAGATCTAACAATAAAAATTATATTTTTGCATTTTTCCCCTAATATGTAACCCTCCTTTGATATGAGGCCATTGTAATCATGGCATCACATAGTGTGTGAGTGAAGAGGATATTGTAATGATTGTATTGCAGGTTTTCCTTTCATTTTTTGGACTGAATAATAAGGACTGACTATTTCTATGTGGATGTAGCCCATATTAGGTAAACCAAGTTAAATTTGTGTCTCTATTATGTTGTGTTTTTTGCATTTTATTTCTATCTTTAATTCATTAATATTGATCTGTATTTTATATTCCCAACAACTAGTATCAAAGCCAAAGGTTTATTTAGCAAATAAACTCATAGGAAAAGAGTGTTTCTAGTTCGAGTGGGAGCAATGGTAGAAGAAGGAAAGTTTAAGGTCAAGAATTTCAATGACCAAACTACCAGCTATGGAAGATGCAAATGGAAGACTATCTATATCAGAAGGATCTTTTCCTACTATTGGGTCGAATAACAAAGAAACTTGTGACTATGAAGGATGAATATTGGGAAGTTTTTGATAGAAAAAAACTAGGAATAATATGGCTGTGCTTGGCAGCATCAGTGGCCTTCAATATTTAAAAAAAAAGACAACAATGGATGTGATAAAGGCATTTGATAGATTATATGAAAAATCCTCAGCCTCTAATAAGGTATTTCTTAAGAAAAATTTATTTAATCTAGAAATGTCAAAAGGTGGGTCTATTGTTGATCATTTAAACAAATTTAATTTGGTCACAAATTAGTTAATCTATGTAGCAGTGAATTTTGATGATGAGGTTAGGGCTCTTTTGATTCTGTGCTCTTTGCTAGAAATCTAAAATGCTTTAGTCATGGGTGTGAGTAATTCTATCTCTAGTTCAAAAACTTTAAAGTTTGATGATGTTATTGGTGTTATTCTTAGTGAGAAAATGTGATAGGCAAACATAGGTGAGACATTAGGTAATGCTTTGATTATGGATAACAAGGGAAGAAAAAAATATAGAGGAAAGAGACCAAGTAATCATGGTATGTCTAAAAAGGGCAGATCCAAATATAGAGGAACATTGGTGTGCTAGATTTGTGACAAAAAAGGACATATGGAGAAAGATTGTTGGTTTTGAAAAGGAAAACAAGATGGACAACAAGATAAAAATAAGTAAATGTATCATGTGATGTGTTATAAGATATTTAATCTTTTTTTTAGATAAAATTAATGATTCTTGGGTGTTAGATTCAGGGGCTTCATTTCATGTTACACCCCATAAGAAATATTTTCAAGACTATGTTCAAGGTGATTTTGGATAGGTTTATTTGGGTGATGATTAACCCTATAAAATTGTAGGAAAGGGTAAGATATAGATAAAATTATAGAATGGAAATAAATGGTTGTTAAAAGAGGTGAAACATATTCTTTAGTTGGAAAGAAATCTAATTTTATCAAGGTAGTTGGGAAGTGAGGGATGCATAGTTACATTTTAAAAAAAAAACATGGAAGGACACTAAAGGATCACTAGTAATAACAAAAGGAGAGCAGGTAGGTAAATTATATTTATCTAATGGTAATGTTGACACTTATATTACTTTAGCTTCTATAGAAGTGGATACAAAATTATGGCACCATAGACTTGGGCACATGAGTGAGAAGGGGATGCAAGTTATCCACTCAAAGAATTGGTTTCCATATTTGAAGAAGGTGGATTTGGATTTTTGTGAGCACTTTGTGTATGGAAAAAAAAAGAGAGTCATATTTCTTAGAGTTAGAAAGACAAAAAAGGATGAAAAGTTAGAGCTTATGCATATAAATGTATGGGGGTTGGCTCAAGTATCATCACTTGGTGCCTCTTTTTATTATGTTACTTTTATTGATGATGCAACTAGAAAAACTTGGGTTTATTGCATATGAAATTTTTTTGATGTTTTTGATACTGTTAACAAATGGAAAGCTTTGGTTGAGAATGAGACAGGAAATAAGTTGAAGTGTGTTAGAATAGATAATGGAGGTGAATACTATAGCAAGGAATTTGATAATTATTATTCATCCCATGGGATTCATAGAGAGAAGACGATTCCATGAACACCACAAAAAAATGGTGTGTCAAAAAGGATGAACAAAATAATCATGGAGCGTGTAAGGAGTATGGATTACATGCATGGTTGTCCTTATAGGTTTGGGTAGATGTTGTGGATACTACTGTTTACTTAATAAATAGAGGGCCTTCAAGTCCTTTGGATGGTGGCATTCCAGAAGAAGCATGGATAGGTAAAAAAGTAGATTATTCCTTCTTAAAGACTTTAGGTTATGAAGCATTTGTCCATATTAATAAATAAAATAGAACCAAGCTTGAAGAAAAATCCAATAAATGTAATTTTATTGGATATGGAGTTAATGATTTTGGTTACCGTTTATGGGATTTTGAAAATCTCTAAATCATTAGGAGTAGAGATGTGATCTTTAATGAGAAGGTCATGTATAAAGATCAATTATAGGAAATAAACAAGAACAACCAAATATAGAATATGCAGTACTTGATGAAATCGTAAGAAATGAAATTCTAAAAGTGCCAAAAAATTAGAATGTGTAACAACTACAACAACAACAATAACAAGTACTTCAAACTCCTAAAAGTGTAGTTATAAGATCTACCATAGTAAGTAGACTCCCTGAATGATACTCTCCTTCACTTTATTATTTATTATTATCTAATGGTGGTGAGTCATAATGCTATGAAGAAGTAATGTAGGTAGAAACTAGAAAGAAGTGGGATCAAGGCATGAAAGAGGAGATGGGATCTTTGGTACATAACCAAACATGGAATTTGGTTTAGTTTCTTGCAAGTAAAAGAACAATGTAGAATAAATGGGTTTATATGTGAAGGAATAAGATGGACGCAAAAAGAGGTACAAGGCTAGACATGTTGTAAAGGGGTTTGCATAAAAGAAAGGCATTGATTTTGATGAAATATTTTATTCAGTTATAAAAATGACTTCCATAAGAACTATTTTAAGTTTGGTAGCAGTAAAAGATTTTCACCTTGAATAGTTAGATGTAAATATTGTTTTCCTTCATGGTGATTTGGAGGAGGAAATATATATGGATCAACCACAGGGATACAAAGTAAAAGGTATGGAGAAAATGGTGTGTAGGTTGAAGAAGAGTTTGTATGGTTTAAAGCAAGCTATAAGGTACTGGTATTTGAAATTTGACATGTTTATGACAAAAAAAGGTTATAATAGATGTCATTCTAACCACTGTGTCTATTTTAATAGATTAGATAATTGTAGTTATATTATATTGTTATAGTATGTAGATGACATGCTTGTTGTAGAATCTAACATGAAAGATATAAGTGATCTCAAAAGAAAATTATCAAATTCTTTTGTAATGAAAGATTTGGGTGCTACAAAACAAATACTTCATATGAGTATAACAAGAGACAGGATAAATAGAAAATTGACATTGTCTTAAGAAGAATACATCAAGAAGGTGTTAGTCAGGTTCAATATGCAAGATACAAAACCTATAAGTACACCTTTGGTAGGACACTTTAAATTGATCAAAGAACAATGTCCTAAAACTTAGGAAGAAATTAATCACATGTCTAAAGTTATATATGATTTAGTAGTTGGAAGTTTAATGTAAGCTATAGTGTGCATGAGACCATATATTGCTCATGCAGTGGGAGTTGTTAGAAGGTTTATGAATAATCTAGGAAAAGAGTACTAGGATGCAGTCAAGTGGATTCTTAGGTACTTGAGAGGGACCACTGATAGATGATTATGTTATGAAAGTTTAGAGGTTACCTTACAAGGATATGTTGATGTAGACATGGCTAGAGATTTAGATGGCAAGAGGAGCACCACAAGTTATGTTTTCACTATTAGTGATACAATAGTTAGTTGGATTTCAAAATGTTAGAAGATAATTGCTTTTTCAACTACAGAGGTAGAGTATGTTACAACTACATAAGCTAGCAAGAAGATGATATAAATGCAATGGTTCATGGAAGAGTTGAGGCATAAGTGGGAAGATTGCAAGTTATACAGTGATAGTTAGAGTGTGATTCATTTATAAAATAACTTATCATTCCACTCAAGAACCAAACATATACAACTCAGGTATCACTTCATTTGTTTAGTTTTGGAGGATGGTCAAATGAAGTTGGAATAGATCTATACAAGTCAGAATCCTACATATATGCTAGCAAAATTAGTCACAAAAGAAAATTTGAAGAGTTGTTTAACTTCAATAGGTATTTAGGGATAAGAAGGAAAATGAGAAACATGTCAGGGTCAAATTTCAAAGAAAAGTCCAAGGAAAAGTTGTAGTGGTGGAGTTGCAACAGTTAGTCTCTAAGTGGGAGATTATTGGATGGTGGACCCTATATAGACATAATGTTTTCAAACTTTTATCATATACTGACATTTTACATCTTGTAGGAACCCATCAAGACTCAATCTCTCTAAGTGCATGCCCTAAGGGGTGTACCAAAAAAGGGGTGGATAGACATTTGGTTCTTCACCAGTTTGGTGTCCCTTATTGCCAAATTATTACCAATCCAATCAGCTCTTAAAACCATTCCCTAAGATATTAATCCTCCATTTTTTTTCCTCTTTCCATCCTCCTTTTCTTGCCTTAATTCCATTTTGGACTATCAGTTGTACTAGGTTGACCATGGTCAACCCTATACAATTTAGGGGTATCTTTCACTTTTTGAGTTTGTTAGCCCTTCGGTCGACCTAGCTCAGACCTAGTGAATTATCCTAAAAAATGTATAGGGTCGACCATGGTTGACCCTATATAGCTGATGTTTTGAAGAGGATTTAAGGAAAGATCCACCTATAAATACAATATCATTTCATCATAATTTTAATATGCAATCAAGAGTTATTATTTGCTCCATTTCTTTACAATCTGCTCTTCCACCATTTTATTTGAAGAGTCTTAGCTTAGGGTTTCTACTTAGAGAATCTAGTCTTGTGGATAAGTCTTGGATACTTTGGCCTTTCTTAGTTATCCTTACAAACTAAAACAACCTCTTGTAAATCCCCTTTATCCAAGGAAAAGATTGAGTCGTGATGGGTTCACATTAAGGTAAGTATATTCTAACTTTTTTCTCCTCTCTTTAGTAGATAGAAGTAGCATAAGTGTTGGCTCAAATAATATTACTCTTCATATTCCATGTATTAGGGCCTTACTCATACTCAGCTTAATTGAGATTCAATTATACATGTTTTTATTGCTTTACGAACCCCTTTATTTTGCCACAAGCTTTAGTGAGCACTAGATTAGATGTACTTTCTTGTTTATTAGACATAGGTGAAATATTAAACCTAGGACTCTTTTAGGGATGTTGCATGATTGGTTAGATTGTAGACTTTGGAACCTTTCCTAGCATGGTGTATTGTGACAAGTGATTCCCTAATTGGGTATAGTGGATCCCTATATTACTCATGATCTCACTTAAAAATATATTCCTAATCAAAAGTGTAGGTATGCTCTATCTTCTCCAAGCCAAGATCAATTTATATACATGACGCATTTATGATTATATACATTTTGGTGAACCCAATGTGAAACTAACCCTTACAATATTTATCTCACTTTCTTTCATTCCTTTTATAATTATTTTTATCATATATCTGTCATACTAGATCGACTCTATCAACCCTAATTATAATATCTATGTACAAGTTTTCAAGAACATGCAACTAGATCAACTCAGATGACCAAGTATAGGTTTCCAGACTTCTAGTTTAGATTACTAGGTCAACCTAGTTGACCCTGTACACTTTTAGACATCCATATTTAGTTATTAGGTTAACCTTGGTTGACCCTATACATTTCAAGCACTCAACAACATGATTCTACAAAGCTAGATCAACCCAATTAGCAGAGTTTTCAAGCATATTCCAAGGTTCTTGATTAGCAATATTCATTCCCAGCATATCTGACTCACCAAGGTTCCTTTATATCTCTCTATTTCTTTATTTTTTATCTTTCCTTTCACAGTTTGTAGTATTCAAAATTTCCCCTGCATATTCAATTGGATCGACCTTGTCAACCTAGTTCTGTGTGCTATCTAAATAACTTGGTCGACCCTAACTGACCTTGTTCATTTTTAAAATTTGCTTCTGTAGTACAGGGTCAATCTTGTCTACACTATTATATATTTTTTGCATATAGTGTCAACACTATACCTTGTTTCAAGTTAGAATTAATCTCCATATGTTAGTAATTAGTTCACACCTTTTTTGTCTTGTTGCTTGCATGCTTAGAATAGTTCACATAGTCTAATTAAGGAGTTTTTAATTAACCATTTAGTTTCACTATTTATATTTTATGTACACACAACCAAATCACATAATCTAAAAAAGCATTTTAACATTTGTCTACCCAAGGCCAACCTACTTGGATTTCATCACCAAGAAGGAAGCCGACTTGATACTTTGGTTAAGTATAAAACATGGTTAATGGTATATTCTAGCTAAGCACCCAACACCTTTATTGCTATAGTGTATGAAGTGATGGGGTAGGCCCTAATACCAAGCATGTATCATTGCTACTATAGTCCCTTTCATCCCAAACTACCTAAAACCATCCTTAGATTGCTATTTAGTTCCTTACTTTATAGCCAACTTCCCATCACATTTAAAATCACATTCTTAATAATCTAATAAACATCTTAGGTTGACCAATTAGTTAGCTCTTTACTTTTCAAGTTGTTTTCTTGCTATTTGCTCAATTGTGTGTGTAAAAACTTGTATTAACCAGAGTTAGTATAAGATTTTTTATTGTGTGCTTTAATTGGATTGACCAACATCTATCCAATTGATTATATGTTTCCCTTGATCTTGTACTTTCCTAGATTAGCTATAAAAATTATCTTATTTTAGTTCATAACTTGTTATCAACCTTCTTTTTTTGTCTACTGTACTAGGTTGACCCAGTTGACCCAGTATATTTTTCATCCCATGTTCACTGTATTGGTGTTGTGTTGTGTATCCTATTTATAAATTACAATGTATTTCAAATAATGTACATTTAAAATGTATTGTACACTCTATATGTATTCTCACGGGGGCTTGGGGGCAATAGCTCCCCAAAGGTTTTTTGGACCCCCTTTATTGGGAAATTATTTTGGGTTGACTTTGCCCATGGTTTTGGTACCCATCATTTTTTAATACCACTTTTTTGATGTATTATGTATAGATGCATATATCATAGGTAATACATCATGAGAACAAGGGTTTGAGAAGGAAGAACAAAGTGTGTGAATTTAGGAGGGTTTATTGAGCACAGATCCAAATAATATTTATGCATTGTAATTGTGAGAAGACTGATCTAAGAATAGATTGTGCTATCATGGATTGTAATAAAATATCAACAAGTGTTTATTGGTATATATATCCCACAATAGGTAAACCACATTAAATCTGGTCTTCTTATTTTGCATGTGTATTTCTATTCTTTTTGCATCTCTGTTCATATCTATTATTATTGTGATTCTGTGAAATTATTTTGTATCAATTTTTGATTTATTCCTAATAATTGGATTGACCCAATCGACCATGTATAATTTGCAGACCTTATTTTTGTGCTTGGTTGACCCAGTCGACCCTATATTATTTTTTGCCTTCCTTATTTGTCAATCTAATTCCCTATCTTTCCTTCTTTATTTTGTTCATATCTCTTAATTTAGAATGAAGTATCCTATCATAATGTTCTTGGATAACTTGTATCTATTTAGATACTATATGGGATGTTCATTTCTCCCTCTCTTTTCCTCCCAAGAGCACCATCACTCTTGGGGCACCTCTTCTCTTCCTTTATCCATGAACTTTAACATGGTGCAAATAATACCTCAAGATGAAGTTAATGGATTTGATCCCTTATTTACTTACCAAGATACTTCTCATCTTCAAAATATTCAAACAAATGTGGGAGTGATTGATACAAGTTTACTTAATAATCCCACTTGTAATCCTTCTTCTAACAATCCTCCCCCTAACACCAATTTGGGCAATGATCCTACCAACACCAACCCACCTTTCAATACAACTATTTTTTTAGCCCAAGTCATCCAAAAAATGAACATTATGCAAAATTATAACACCCATCAAATGATTCAACTTCAATAACATCTAATCAATGTGGCTAATCAACCTCTAACTATGCATCCTCAAGCTAATCCCAATTTCATTGCTCCACCTCTTCAGGATGCCTCAAGAAATGTTATTCCTCAACCCATAATGAATAAAAAAATGATTCAAACCATTCAAAATGAGACTTTATCCCCATTTATTGTATCCATTGATATTGGTAACATATCTCCAACTATTAAATATGATAGGACTAAAGACCCTACCTCATTGCTTAAAGCCTTTGGCAACCTTTACAAAGAGTAGGATCCAAACTAATACCTTTACCGCAATTAAAATCTTAGTAAAGAATTTTATCGGTGATGTATTAGAATAGTATAATCAACTTCCCCAACATTTTATTTGGTAACTTGAAGATTTGGTTAATCCTTTAGTTAAAGAGTTTCAACACAATGCTCTGCCCAAAAATTATCTTAGCCACTTCATCAAAGCTTATCAATCTCCCATTGAATCAAGTCATGACATTATCAAAAGATGGAAATCATTGGCCCATAAAGCTGATCATAACATGATTGATGATAACTTATTCAAACTCTTTATCACATCTTTGACTCTCACTCTCCAATATAAGGTTCAAACCTTTACTCCTCAAACACTTAATGAATCTCTTGATCAAGATAAATGTCAAGAATTTATCATGAAGTAATTTAAACTTAATCCTGAAAATTTTAAAGGATATTTACAAACATCTAATGCTATCACTATTAATGCTTTGTAAACCAAACTAGGATTTGCCAAAATTGATATTCCTTCACCTTCTCATACACCTCTTTTGGTTCAGTAAATGAAATAATTGTTACTTCCCTCAAAACCTTCAATCTATCCCAATGCTCCTAAGTGGCATGATCCCAATCTATTCTATTGGTTCCATTATGACATTGGGTATTCCCATGAATATTTTAGAGGGCTCACTAACTTTGTTGTCTTATATGTGCTTGGTGATTCATTCAATCATGAAGCTATGATCAATCTTCGTCATCAAGATGATACTGCTACCTTTAATAAATGACAATATTCTAAAATTTCTACCTCTAATAACCAAAAAAATAATCCCAATAATTAATCAACTTCTAAGGATGTTTGTGCCATTAATGTTGATTATGATCAATATTTTTACAATTATCAATATGTCAACACTACTAAGGTCAATTATCATCATAAACTGGCTCACAAATATCCTATTACCAAACCTAAAAAATCCATCTTTAGAGGAACAAATTCTTAAACATACTACCACTACAAATCCTAATTTAGAAGCACCTGAGGAACAAATTCCTCCTTCTAATCCTCTAACCACATCTATTCCTTCAAAAATCTAATCTACCTCCCAAACCTCATGTGCTGGTTCTTCTAAATCTCATTGGAACTTTATTAAAGAACTTAACTCTATGCCTTGTAAGATTCCACTTGTGGATTTGGTTTGTACTTCACCCTATCATCATAAATTCCTTATGCAGTAACTTCAAGATATTGAATATCCATCTTCCATAGATGAAGAACCACCTTCTATTGAATCTTAACCTACCAACGTCAATACCATTGAAACTATGTGTCTTTCTTCCAAGCCATCTATTGAATTCCTTTAAGAGGACATGATCAATGATGAAATTCTTTTTCATGTTGATGATCCACCACTCTTTATCAAAGTAGCCATTACTACCACTCTTATCTAAAAATTTCTAGTTGATGAAGGCTCTAGTATTAATGTGACATCTTTATGGCTTATACAACAACTTGGTTATAACAAAGATCATCTTAAGCAAACCCATCTTCCTTGTCATGGTTTTGATAAGAAAAATCAAAAGCCACTTGGTTGTATTTGGCTTTTATTAATCATAGGACCTAAAATAGTTCAAACCAAGTTTATAATACTTGATCTTCCTTTATCTTATAACATTCTCCTTAGTCATCCATGGACTCATCAAATGAGGGTCATTGCATCTTCTAGTAGCCAATGTATTAAATTCTTACATAATGAAAAATGGTATAAGCATGAAGCCAATCCTAACCCATGGAGTATCCAACTACCTAATCCTAAATCATAATATCATGTTCCTACAATTCTAAGATCAATAGTGCTCATTTACCTGAGTTAATCAAAATGAATCTTGATTTAAAAGTTACTCTTTTGGATTTTAATGATGATGATCCCAATGAGTTGAAACATACTTGCAATACCACTAAGTTGCCTCCATACATTTCATAATGGCTTCCTCGTTATCTCTTACCCAAAGACAATACTATCCCTCTCATGGATGAGATTACCGATTTCCCCCTCCATGTAATACTCAAGAGCCTTATCTAATAGAATATGCCTTCACTCGCAATGATTTTGGAGTGGATAAATTATTTCAAGATCCTCTCATCATGTCTCCTTGTACATTCAATAATATTAGGATTTCATCCTCTAAAACTCCCCTAGATTCTCAAGCATGTATGATTTCTCTAACATATGATGACAACTATATCATGGCTCAAGCTCAATCTAAAGACTTGGATGCCCAACATTATCAGAAAACCTTAGCCCAAATTCATGATTTTAATCAGGGTGTTCATGCCATTTTTGTGGATCATACCTTAGATCCTGAGGGTCATGTGCCTCCTACCAATTTTCCTCTTATTGATACTCTTTGGGTGGTAGAGGACAATTATAACTTCCAAACCTATTGATAAGTTCCTATTAATCTCCTTTAACACCTATTGGATCCAATCATTGCATCCAATCCTTCTCCAATCATTGAATCCACCAATGATATTCTAACCCCTTCTACTCCATCTAATTCTTCTACTCCCAAAATTACACTTGATGCTAAGGCAATCTAATGTTCATCAAATACATTTTGAGTATGATCACCATGGAAATCAAATCTTAGATTTCTTGAAGTAGATGTTGAGTATTATGGTCCTCTTCTTACCTGGCCTAGTGATGAAGCTATTCTTGAGTTAATTTATGCCCGAGAACCTCAACATCCTCGACAACATCATAAACTTTGAAATTTCAAGACTAAAACTCCTTGCTTCAACAACTTCGTTGCTAGCATTGATCTTAAAATAAATCCAATCTCTACCTTACTTAATGTAACATACCACTTTCAAGATGGCAATGCCATTCTTATCGAAGAAACCACTCATATCCAATATGTTACTCCATCTTGCCCTTGACAAATTACTATCTCTCATGAGCTTTCACGTATTGAACATGATAATTTTATCTTATTCTTTGATAAATATCATGAGGCTTTCGCTTGGTCCTATGAAGACATACCTAGCATTGACCCTATCATTATGGTGCATAACATCATTGCCTATCCTAATGCCAAGCCTATGCATCAAAAGCAATGAAAATATCCACTAAAAATTTCAACTTTATGTCATAAGGAAATCATCAAATTACTCGATGCTAAATTTATTAAACCAATGGATTATTCTGAATGGGTTTCCAACATTGTCCCTGTTCAAAAGAAAATCACTATGGTCATTCACATTTGTGTTGATTTTTGAAATCTTAATCTTGCTTGTCCCTAGGACAAATTTCCCTTACCTTCAATAGATTTCATTGTTGATTATAAGGCTAGATACAAAATGTTCTCTTATGGATGGTTTCTCAGGATACAATCAGATTCATATCACTCTTGAGGACCAACATAAGACATCATTTACCATAGAAAGGGGCACCTATTGCTATGTCAAAATTCCCTTTGGACTTAAAAATGTTGGAGCCACTTACCAACAAGTGATGACTCACATTTTTCATGATCTCATCCATAAAATTGTTGAAAACTATGTGGATGATCTTATTACTAAATCCAAACATCATAAGAATAATCTTTCTGATCTTGTCATCATCTTTGACCATCTTCTTAAATAGAAAGTTAGACTTAATCCTTAAAAATGTGTCTTTGGAGTCACATCTAGAAAATTATTAGGATTCTTAGTCTCTCTTTGTGGCATTGATGTTTATCCTACCAAAATTAGTTCCATCATCAACATGCCTATTCCTCACTCTATTCCTGACATTTATACTTATTTAGGAAAATTTGGGGAAATTAGATTATTTATCCCCAAAATGGCATATTGAATTCACTTCATAATTCCCTTCTCAAGAAAGGTACTACTTTAGAATGAATGGATCCATGTCAAAATTCCTTTGATAACATTAAAGATTCATTGCTTCATCCACCTACACTTCGTCCTCCTTTCAATGATAAACCTTTAATTCTAAATATTTATTCCACACCTATTTTAGTTGGGGCAATGCTTTCCCAACAAGATGATTTAGGAAGAGAGTATGCTATCTACTATATTAGCTAAGGCCTCATCGACTATGAGACACGTTATACCAAAATTGAATGTGGTTGCCTCGCCATCTATTTTGCAACTGAAAAGCTTCATCACTACATGCTTTACCAAACTACTTATGTCATTTTTCATTATAACCCCATTCATCTTTTCTTCTCTAAAGCCTTTCTTCCTGGAGATAGAATTGGTAAATGGATGGTCTTACTTATGGAATTTTATCTCCGCATCATCACTCAGAAAGTTGTTAAAGGGCTAGTCATAACTGATCAAATTTGTATTTCTCCCATTCCAACCACTTCTTCCCTTCAAAATGATCTTATAGATGATAATATCCTTTACATTGAAGGTCTTAATCAAGTTATCTCACTCAAAGATTACTTTCATAGCTTTATCACTGATCTTGAAGCCAATCAAAATGATGAATTTTCTATTCCCTCTGGTACTACTAAACCAAAAGTAGTTATCAAGGAGCTCCCTAAAATTAATGTTGAATTGCATGAGGATACTTGGACCCTTCACTTTTATGGTGCTAAATGCCGTCAAGGAGATGGGGTAGGTTGCATTCTCACGATTTCTCTTGGTAAGATCATTCCTTTAGCTTTTTATTTCACCTTTGATGTCACCAATAATATGGCTAAATATGAAGCTCTTATTTTAGGCATGAGAGCTGCTCTTGATTTAGACATTCAACACCTTCATTCTTTAGGTGATTCTCAACTTATTTGTCATCGATTTAGTGGTGATTATCAATGTAAAAGTGAGAACCTTATTACCTATCATCAAATTTCAACCACTCCTGCTAAGGATTGTATCTCTTTCACTATTAAGCCTATTCCTAAAGATCAAAATTACATTGTTGATTCTCTTGCCTCATCAACATCTCTCTTTCATCCTCATCAAGTCTTTTTTGATCCTAATTTTATTATACAAATAATAAAATTTCCATCTTTAACTCAACCACTAAATTCACTTATCTATCATATTGAGGTTGTTACCATTTGACAAAGCCCATAGTACCAAGACATCATTCAATTTTTAAAACACCAAACTTATCCACCTCATTTAGATTCTCATGAAAAGACACACATTTTTAAACAAGCTTTCAAGTATGTATTTCGACATAACATCCTTTATTATCACAATGCTGAAGGTACCTTGCTCCATTATGTTAAGCAATATGAAGTCACTCCTCTTCTTAAACAAACACATGGGGGCATTTATGGTGGCCATTATAGAGGATGTGTTATAGCCTGCACATACCTATGTATGGGTTACTTTTGGCTTACTCTTGAAAAGGATGTAATTGAATATGCTAAAAATTTCACTCCTTGTTAGCTTCATGATGATCTAATTCATTCACCTCTATCCAAGATTTAAACTATTGAATTTCCTTAGCCATTTTCCACATAGGGATTTGATCTCATTGGTAAACTTCCTTATTCCCAAGATGGACAGTCTTTATCATCATCGCTACCGAATACTTTACCAAGTGGGTAAAAGTTATGCCCCTTGTTAATGTCATAGATCCTACAATTTACAAATTTATTCTTAATCAAATCATTTGACACTTTGGTGTTCCTCATACCATTATTTTAGACAATGGTGGTAACTTCAAAAACAAGCATGTTAAATAACTATGCAACAAATTTAAGATTAATCACAAATTTTTTGATGCTTTATCATCTGTAATGTAATGGTAAAGCTGAGGCCACCAATAAAATTCTCAACAAAATCCTTCAAAATATAATTCATGAAACCTGTATGGATAGGCATCTTCATCTCTACCATGCACTTTGGGATTATCAGACTAGCATACACACTACCACTGGGGCAACACCATTCTCTCTAGTCTATGGTTCTGAGTCAGTTCTTCCTTTAGAATTTGATCTTCTTTCTCTTTTTATATATATTCATGGTATTATTCTTGATGAAAAATTACATGAAGCTCATCTTCATGACCTTGATCTATTTAATGAACATCATCTTTTTGCCTTACAACATAACCACCAATACAAGGCTCGCATTATCTGACAACATAAAAAATGTGTTAAAATCCACACATTTAATGTTGGTGATCTTGTCCTTAGATTATAATACACCCATGACAAATAAGGTAAATACACCCAAAAATGGTGGGGCCCATATTTAGTTAAATATATTCTTAGTCCAAGCACCTACCACCTTCAAACCAATGAGGGCCATGTTTTCAAAGAGCCCACCAATGCATAATTCCTTAAAAAGTACTTTGCCTAAATATTTTCTTCTTCTTGTCATGCTTTCTATCTACATCTATCTAATACTTTTTGTAGGTTACTTAAGCATGGGTCTCTCCCTCTACAGCAAGTTTCCTTCCTTTCACAAACCTTTAGTCCTCCCTTATGGTCTTTTAGTTTATTGAAGTTACCATAGTCTTATTTATCTTCTTGCATTTTATCTTATTTTTCACACCCCTTGGGTTTTTATTTTGTGATTTATTTTATAAGACCACGGATAAGACCTGATATTCCTCACAAAACCACCATCTTTTGCTTATTATTCACACATCTTTTTGCTTACCAATTTTATTTTGGCATCCCTTGGGTTTATCTTTTGTGAGTTGCTTTGTAAGACCACAAATAAGACCTAACATCCCTCACAAAACTATCACCTATTTGTTTTATCTTTTCCTTATTTTACGAAGTTGTAGTATAAGACCGTGGATAGGACCCGACCATCCTCATAAAATTGCTATATTTTATTCTTTTTACATCCTTGTTCTCAAACTTTAGCTTTTTCTTCTTTTGTTAGATGAAATATGCACAACAATATATGTTAGCATGTTTTCCTCCATTTCCCTCATTCTTATGATAATGAATCACATTTTAATGTCATTGTATCCCTTTTTGCCCTTTGTCACATTTTTTGCACTTTGAAGTAATTTAAATTGTTTCATGTGTCATTCCTCTTGATTTCCCCTTTCCTTTCACTCATTGGATAAAACAAGGTTGAAGTCAAGATAGCACTTTTATTTCACCTAGATTTATGAGACTCTTAGAACCCATGATCTTTGAAGTTTCACTCTCTTATCAACCTTGTCCCAAGTATTCAAATGAAAGTCATATTTAGCACCCATGTTTGGTTTTCCAAATTTGCATGGAGGAGGAATAGAAAAAGCCATAAAGAAAGTTAAAATCCAAATCATTTGAAACAAAAGGCAATGATATCTAAAAGGAAACATAAAAATCTCAAAAGTCAAATTCACACCAAAAGACATGATTACAAGCACATCTCTATCTCTAATCAAAGCTCAAACTCCACAGTTGGCCTCACATAGAGACAAGGTCCTTTAGGGTGTGGTAGGCCAGTAGATTGGAATCAGGGATTTCAAAAAATTCTATGGTGCTACCTACTTTTTCACACAAGTACCCAATATTCATAGTATATTGATAGCTCTATAAGGGGTCCTAAGGAATGGGGAACATGTTGTGGGAAGGTATGTCCATTTTACATTTCATGCATTTAGAATTCATGGGATGATCTATATATTGCATTTGTTGACCTAAGACTTGTGTGGCTAATATAAGTTATTCAAATTACTTAAGGTTGAAATTCCTCTGGTTTTAACAAACCTAATTTGAGTGTCTTGACTTTGATAAAGACTTCCTCTACCTTGGTTTTTCTTTCATTCTCCCGTTCACCCATTTCATTTTCCTCCTTGATAGATAAATTGTGAATCCAAATCTATTTTACCTTCTTCTTCATATCTTAAAAACAGCTAGCACTACTTTATTTTAATTTTATTTATCCTTAGAGCAAAACAACATGTTTGAGTAACTTTGGATTCTTATTTATTTATACCATGAGTTTACATTTATATACTTACTTTCCTTTCCTTTATTTGTTATAATTTTACTTTCCTATTGTTATGAACACCTAAGTTCATACCCTTTTTTCATTGTTGAGTGAGGTTGGCTTGTTACTTCTCACTCATCAATGTTGTTTTCCTTTTTTTATGCACATTTTTCCATTATTGAGTGAGAAGTGGATTATTAATGCTCACTCATCAATGTTTTTTTACCATTTTATTTGGTCTTTTACCATTGATTTATTTTATTACCATCCTATTTGAAATGTATCCTTGGTTTGACTTGGTGAGTTTGCCTTTCTTACTTGAGGATAACTTATTTGATTTTTTCAGTCTTTAGTAGCCTTGGCTTTTCAGTTACCGAATTTACTCTTATTTTTGACTTGGTAATTTGGTCTAACATAGCATTTGTCACCCTAGCTTGCCAAATTTACCAAGTACATCCCATTCTCATAGCACCAACTATCTTTGTTTTTCTTGTATTTGTTTGTTTTTTCTCTTTAGTTTTGTATTCTTAGGTTTGTTAAAAACAATCTCTGCACCCTACACAATCAAAACTAAAAACACAACAGACAACCATCCCATGATAAAGTTAATTCAAGGTATGCATTACATTTACTTTTTAGTTATTTCCTTTTATGTCATTTAATTATAGTTATTTTTGCTTTAAAATACTGTAATTATTTTTAGCATCAACTTTGTGTGTTACTATGTTCTTTCTCAAAGGACCATCACCTGTTGCACTTTAGTGACACATGATGAGCTTCGAGTGGGGCATATGTATACACAATATTTTTAACTTTTTATATAATACTAATGTTGTATATCTTGCAGTAACCTGTTAAGACTCAATATCTTTGAGTGCATGCCCTAAGGGGTACACCGAGAAAGGGGTGGGTAGACCTTTGGTGTTTTATAGGATTATTGTCCCTTATTTCCATATTATTACCAATCCAAACAACTCTTAAAATCATTCCCTGAGCTATTCATCTTCCCTTGGACACTCCTTCAATATTTTTCCTCTTTCTATCCTCCTTTTCTTACCTTAATTCGCTTTTGGACTGTCGACTATACTAGGTCGACCATGGTCGACCCTATACAGTTTAGGGGTATCTTTCACTTTTTGAGTTTATTATCCCTTCGACCAACCTAGCTCAGACCTAGTAAATTGTCCCCAAAAATGTACATGGTCAACCATGGTCAATGCTATACAACTGACATTTCTAGGGAAATTTAGGGCAAGATCCACTTATAAATACAAGATCATTTTATCATTATTTAAATATGTAATCAAGATTTATTATTTGCTTGCACTTCTTCACAATTTGCTCTTCCACCATTCTAATTGAGGAGTCTTAGCTTAGTGTTTATACTAGGAGAATCTAGTCTTATGGATAATTATTAAATGCTTTCACCTTTCTTAGTTATCCTTACAAACCACAACAACCTCTTGTGAAACCCCTTTGGCCAAGGGAGAGATTGAGTCTCGATGGGTTCACATTTAGGTAAGTATATTCTAGATTTTTTCTCTTCTCTTTAGTAGATAGAAGTAGCATAAGTGTTGGCTCAAATAATATTACTCTTAATATTATGTGTATTAGGGTCTTACTCATACTTATCTTAATTGATATTATCTTATACATGTTTTGATTGCTTTACTAACCCATTTATTGTGCCACAAGATTTAGTGAGCACTAGATTAGATTTACTTTTTTTTTTAGACATAGGTGAATTATTAAACCTAGGACTCTTTTACAATTATTGTGTGATTGTGTTAGACTATAGGCTTTGCAATACTTTCTAGTATGATGTATTGTGACAAGTGATCCCCTAATCAGGTCTAGAGGATCCCCATATTGGTCATGCTCCCACTTAATAAATGTAATCCTGATCAAAAGTGTAGGTATGCTCTATCTTCTCCAAGCCAGGATCGATTTATAGACATGATGCATTTTTTATTGCATACAGAGCTTAATTTTGTTATGATACCTAGGTATCGATGGGGGGTGTGTGGGGGAAATGCCCCCCACTATTATAATGCATTGTAAAATATTGTAATTTCATAGTAATTTTTTACCATTCACTATTAGGTCATAGATCTAACGGTTTAAGTTATGTTTGTGCATTTTTACCCTAATATGTAACCTTCCTTTGATATGAGGGCATTGTAATCATGACATCACGTAGTGTGTAAGTGAAGAAGATATTGTATTGGTTGTATTGCAAGTTTTTATATTCATTTTTTGGACTGAATAATAAGGACTAGTTGTTTTTGTGTGGACCTAGCCCATATTGGGTGAACGACATTAAATCTATGTCTCTATTGTGTTATGTTTTCTACATTTTATTTCTATCTTTAATTCATTAATATTGCTCTGTGTTCTAAAATCCTAACATTTTGAATCCAATGCTAGGCCTATATATTTTTTCATGTGTGTAATAACAAACATTGATAATTCAGGTAATTTTTTACTAGTTTTATAAATAATAACATGAATTTCACTAAGATCACCAGTGACCAAGCCAAATTCAACCCATAACTTGGATGTAAACATTATTTTTTGTCCTTTTGATAAAATAATTTGTATCTAATTTCTCATAATTCACATATCCAATTTTCCCTTTTTGGTGTGTTACATGTTACTCCATGTAATCAGTGTATTTTATTATTCAACATTTCTTTGTTATGTGTTACATCTAAATCATTTATTGCATATAAGTGAGTTAATAAATGACATGATATTTTTTATTTAGAATATAGCTAGCTATCACCAAAATGTTAATAAATTCCAATCTTCAAGTTTGGGTTTGACATTTCAAAGATTCAATAATAGATTTTGGAAAGTTGTCTGACATGGATCAAAGCCTTTTTGACTAAAAATTTGTTTGAAATATAGTAAATATGTGGAACATTCACCAAAGGGTTGAACAATAATATGTTCTAACATACCTTATTATATCACATAAAAGATGCAACTATCCAAAACACCAACAATAATAATATATCTTACACCAAACAAATCATTTTTATGCTTGGAAAGGCTTCACATGAACATTGATCAATATGTGTCAATATTTTTGGCCTTATGAAACTCATTTCATGAATCAAAATGTATTGGATATATTTTAAGTATTATTGTAAAACCTTAATGGATTTCCCTTCCAATGGTTTCATTTCTTTTATAGGTATACAAAAGCATGAATAGATTGTCAAATAATTAATATTAAATCTTATAATACCTATTCGTCTAAACAATAGTAATGGAAAATTATTATGAGGTGCTTGTGAATTCAATGCAAATATTTTTTATTTGATAGGGTTAAAATGGGTTTTTAAAGGCCTCAAAGCCTTATACAAGGGAGAAAAGTATGAAATAATAATGCTCAAATGGGATGCCTCTACTAGTTACAATAAAGTGGGTGACAAGATGCAACACGCCAAAATATCCTACCAAAATTCAGCCAAAAATCCTATCTTACTTTCTCAGATAACCTAGTTACTTCTAAGAAAAAATCCACAAAGATTTCACCAAACTTACCCTAAGGACCTGACCCCTTTTTCACTCATCTTCTGAATGTTAGCTCGATATCACCCTGAGTGGAGGGACATATAAGAAGGCTGAGCCATTGATTTTCTACATTTTTTCCTTTTTTGAACCTCAATCCACCCTTATCTTCAATAATGATTGGTTGGACTGGTGCGGATATTTCAATTGAAACATAGAGCTAGGATTTTTCTTCCATTATTTTTGCATTGGTAGTTTCTACCTTGGATAAGTCAATATCTAGGATTTCCTTCGAGGAGAAGGCTAGAATGGAGGGGGCCTCAACCAAGGTCGTAACCTTTCTTGGAGAGATTATATCCACCAATATTTCTTATTAAGAGTGAAGAGGGATGTTAAGTTCCTAATTTTAAGATGGGATTCAATATCCTTCGAAGAAGAAGTAGAATCCTCGCTTTCAGAAGTATCCCACTCTTTATTTGTAGCCAACACTATAAGGTGGGTTGGAAGGGAGTATTTCCACTAATAAGAATCCTTTTTTTAGGAAGATATATTTTTTAGTCAAATGTCCTATATCAAATAACAGTATTAAAACAACAAGCCTTCATAGTCAAGGGGTTGAGACTAAGTGCGGTCTCCTACTTGTAAAGTGATTTTTTAGGAAGATTCTTGGAGGTATCTATATTCACCAAAATCCTAGCAAAGGTAATGAGGGAGAAGTGGTCAATATCTAGGTGCATTTACAAAAAATCACCTAGTGATTTACTAATAACCTTTAAGTTAGATTTAATCCAAAACTAAAGTAGAAGATGGGGCAGATGAACCCAAATGGGTTTTACATTCAGTAGTTTAGTGAAGGGATTAAAGGTAGGGGACCATTATTTCAAGACTAAGTGGTGGTGATTCAGTTTATTTTCAATCTTTTCTTTGTCATCGATATTATGAATAATAATAATAAAGAAACTTTTAGCACAAGGGTATATTTCAAGATTGCTTATAAGGAGGGGTTACCAATGCTTCAAGATCTATGCATGAAGATCTTGAAGTTTTGACTAGTGATCTATGAATCTACAGATGACAAATTTGGCTGAGAAGTATTCTTATGTTTTGAAAACTTACCTAGATTCCTCCTAATTAAAAATAACAAGGTCAGAAATGCTTGTATTTGTCCTATGGGAGACAACATTGGTGAAGTAGTTTGACTTTCTAGATTCCATCCCAGCTTCAACCTCCATTACCATTACATCACACCCCATGAAGATCTTGTGATTAAGTATGTCAGTCCTCGGTTGTTCGTAACTAGTGGAGAATTTAGATACCACGTTTTACAGGTTGTTGTGCCTATTCATTCCAAATTTAGTTTTAACCCAATCCTTTTCTTCCATACATATAACATAGGCCCAACATGTAGACTAGAAGGGATCTATAAACCAAGGGAGCTAGGTAGGACCATTAAAATTGATGGATCTGAGTGGGTGTCCTCAAAGATTAAGGATATATCGATTGGGTTGGGAGCAGAGCTGAGGAATTTTGAATTGTTCCTAAGTAAGAGGAGGTGGATAGAGTCCATCACAGAGTAATTCAATGAAGATGTTATTTTTTTGATAATATAATAATTTCCTATACTATTAGTACCTTGGATAATCATTTTCAATATACCATATGATGTTCCAATATACCTCATTATCTCACATACAAGATAAAACTAACCTAAAACACCATCAATAATAATATATCTTGCACCAAATGGATCATTTTTATGTTTGGAAAGGCTTCACATAAATGTTGATCAATATGTGTCAATAGCTTCAGCCCTATGAAACTCATTTCATGGATCAAAATTTATTAGATGTATTATAAGGATTATTGTAAAATTTCAAGTGCTTACCCTTCCAATGGTTTCATTTATTTTATAGGTGTACATTGACATGAATGGATTGTTGAATAATTAATATTAAATTCTACAATACCTATTAGTCCAAGAAATAGAAAATGGAAAATTATTATGAAGTGCTTGTGAATTTAATGCAAATTTTATTTTTTCAATAATATAAGATTTTCATCATATACTAGCAATACCTTGGATACTCATTTTCAATGGAAACATTTTAGCATGTTGATTATAGTGATGTATAATAATATCAAAACCAATTTTTTTCTCTACAAATAAAGCATTGAAAGTGGATAATTTGGTAGAATGAGAGTCATAGATTTGATATCTTTTTAAATTAAGTTATATAAAAGAATATTCCATTTCCTTCAAGGAATATTAAATATCAGTATTATTCCAGTTATGATGTATATCAAAGTCAGGATGACCAAGCATATCAAGTTCATTAAGTTGAATATCATTTTCAAGATATAGTTACAAAAAAAATTGCAATTTATTAAGTTCATAAAATTATGATGAAAAATTTCATCATCTAAAAGTAATTCATTCTCATAAACTATATGTTGATTGTGCCATGGGTGGTAGGAATTTTGTGTACTTTCCTAAATTTTCATTACTTGTTCAATAGAACAACCAATGTTTACATTAATTTTCTGCAGAGGTTTGTACAAAATAATTTTCTCTACTAGAATAATGCATAGGTAGAAGAATATTTTGAATGAATTATAAAGAACTTAGGGAAGACATGAACAATAGCTAATACATTTTTTCTCCCAATTTTGATCATGATGATTTTTGTCATATGAAAATTTTATTATAACTTCTATAAATGATAATGAATATAAATAAGAAGTATGATTCATGTATGCATCAATGAATGTTGAAGTAGAAATCAAATTTGAATTATTATGGTAAACATAACATAGGATTTTATTCCCATTATTTAATGAGATAAATGATCAACTACACATAACAAGCGGAATTTTTTGTAAAAGATGGCAAACTTCCTATCCAATTATATCATGATAAAAAATACTATTAGTTAAAATTTCTTAAAATCAGTTGAATATGGTTCATATGAGATTTCACTTTCATATATTATTATTAGCATATGGTGATAGCTTTCATATCAATTCTTTACTTTTGAAGCATTTTTTGAAATATATTTCAATACAACTTCATACGAAAGAACATGTTGAAAATCAACATTTTCTCTCCAAATTAAAAACATGGTTGGATTGTGAGTATTCAATATGTCATAATTATAATAAGGGTCTTATTTTTTACATCTATTGTTTTCAATGAAAATGGAAGATTCTTGATGAAATTCCTAAGGTGATTTGTATTAGCATTCAAAATTCATGCCTTTTTTATCAATAATGTTTCCTTTAGGCACATAGAATGTCATTGAACATGATTCAAGAGCTCTTCATAATCAAGAAAAGGATTGATTGAAAGTGTGTTTATTTTATTTAATAAACATGGATCATCAATAATATAATGATTATCCATTTCATTTATATGAAAGATAACACATGGCTTTCAAGTCAATATATATTTGTTAAAATAGGTTTTTAGATTTGAAACTACAGTTTTATCTTCTACATTTAATGCATCAATAATGGGAGCATCTTATAGTCATAGAAATACCTGAATATGATTATATTATATATGTTTCCCTTCATACTAAAAAATAAAATTTAGTCATATGAAGCTGAGTTTAAAAATGATTTTTGGATAAATAAAAGAAAAAATAAATCAGTTTTACATAACTATACTAATACTCTTGTGTTCTTAAGTGTATTTATAATTTCTTCATGAAATATTATAAATAATTGGTGCATATAAAGGGATGTACAATATGTAATGGATATATTATTTTCTATTCTCCAAAAATAAGCTTGACATTGATCTTCATCCCTGTTGTAGTTCATTGCAGTATGCAAATCAAAGTATTTGGTGTCAGTAACACTCAACATGAAAAGTAAAATAGGAGTACCTAATTGATCTATCATGTCATTTAGTTCAACATGGCTCTTTGGAATATGATCTTATTCCTCACAAAGTGTAACCAATTCACATAAATTCTTAATTAATTTTATCATCAGGAATTGCATGGATATGTTCTTAAAGATCTTCGTAGCTGGAAAATTATCTTTGATTCTTTTTTAAAAAATAGCCAATGTTCCTTGGGTATGATGATACATTATCAGATTAAGTATAAAATACCTAAAATTTTGAAGACTAAAAAATTTGTTATCATAATAATGTATCAAATGAAGTCCATATTAATGCAAATGAACTTCATTGAAGTGATGTACTCTAAACATAAACTCACATGTAGGAAACAAAGTAGGAAGTGCCATAGAAAACAAACCTTTTGTATAGTATTCATTTACAATAGTTGTGATAAAAAATTTCAATGGGATAACACATGGTATTGCTCAATCTGTCAATTTTAAATACTTTTGTATTTATTTTATTTTTATTATTGCATTTGGTAGAATAATGAAAAATGAGCAATATCCTTCTGGTATGTAGTCATGTAGTTTTTGATCCATCTAAAGTTGAGTTGGTTTGTTGGGATTCTATAATGTTAATACATATGTATGGAAGCATATATGAGACATTAATAGGTTCAATACCTTAGGCAATTATTTCAATGCATCATCATTGAAAGGACATATTTTTAGTATGTATCATGTGCTATTTTGTATTCTAAAGCATTTTTAACATGCAATCTAATAACATTCAAAAAAAAATCTTGAAGCTATTGCCTTTCGATAAGCATTATATCCAATTGATCAATTTTTATTGGAATAAATATTGAAATGGCACTAATGTCTTGAGAGAAACTAACAATATGTTTACTATATTTGTATTAACCTCTATTAACATGTTGCACCTAAAAAATTGGATTAATATGTGTTATAATCATTTTCTCAACCTATGTTAACACCTATAAAACTATAGGTTGTTCTCCATGATCCATGTTGTTCCATTTCGAGAATATATGAACTTTTCAATTGTAAAAGCATCTACAAAAAATGAATAATCCATTTTATATTTGTATTTTATGCCTAGATAATTTTCCATGCATATAGAACATGTTCAAACATACAATATTTGATCCACTTTATGGCAAAATCACTTGTGTCTCAAAAAGGTTTGAATTAAATGTGTTGTAAATAAGCACAATTTTTAATTTTATTTCATTAGTAGGAAATGGAGAATAAATAGGAATTTCCTTTATAGGCAATGGACAATCACTAGGCATTTCTTTCAATAGACTATACAAAATTTGAGATAATGTGTAATAATTTGAGGCTAAGGTTTATTTTTCATGAAATTTTCAACATATCATTTGTGTGATTGCAAGGAGTAGGTTAAATATTCATTGAATTTTAACAATATTTTTTTCTCTTATACATTTATTGATAATATCAATTTTTAGTTGGTACCAACACCTTTACTTTTCATTAATATGTTCTTTATTTTCTAGATACTATTTGTACATTTTTGTTTCCTTCATAGACTATATATTACAAGTTTAATCCACTTTTTTACGTGAATAAAATGTATGTAAAATTTACATCAAATAAAAATATTATGATGTTAAAACACAATCATTAAATAAAATATGAAAAAGATTACTAAATGGAATGTTACATTCAAAAAATGTAAAAAAATAAAGTAAGATATTGATAATGCTAGAAATTTTAAAAACGTATTAAAATAAAAATAAAATGAAATGTAAGATTTAATATATTATCAAACCATAATATAAAAAATACCATTTTTTTTCACACTCATTAACCACAATCAATAAGGTCAATTATCTATATAGTTTTTTAGACATCCAAACATAAAAATAATCTTTTAGAGTATAATACAAGTCCAAATTATATACAATCACAATAATGTTTCACATAGTATTTAATTTTATAAAAATATAAATCTACATGATTGAGTAAACTATGGGAAAAAAAACAAGTGAAATGAATTAATTTCAAATTATTTGGACATTTTTTTTTAATGTTTTATTATTTGTAAAAAACATATTTAAGTTGATTCCCCATTGTAATTTTATGTCTTGGTCAATATTGTAAACACGAATTCCTGCTCCACAACATGATTAATTATTTATTGTGTAGCTTCATCATCAACAGTAAGAAACTAATAATCCTTTACTCTAATACCCATAATTGACTCTACTACTTCATTAAATCCAACCAATGGCTTTAATTCACTTGTCATATGACTCACAACCATCTAAAGAGAATACTTGTAATAGCACTTAGTAAAATCCACACCATATTTAGGAGAATATTAAATGGCACCATTTTTTTATAACCTTTTATTTGACACGACCTTTTGTCCACCATAAGAAGGAAATAAAATATAGGTAATAAAAGTTATCCATATGAAATTTTGTCGCAATTACTTTCACTAAATCCCATTCCACATTTTTGAAAATCTTCATATGGATAATTTCAAATAGTGTTGATTTAGCAATCAAATTCCCTAGTGATTGAAAATATTTGGTTTCAAATTAAGGTGAAGGCACTTTTGAGCTTGTAGAAACTATCCACTAATGTAAAATATGAACATTTACAATGTAAAGATTAATAAAGAATCTAATATTGGATGTTGTCTCAATAGTTGTTCCACCAAAATCTAATGTCTGAGTTACTTTCAATACAATAATATGCATAATCGGGTAAAAAATAAGTTCACTCATTTATTTTGTTGTTGAATTTACCATAGTAATATTGATCCCTAGCATATCCTTGATATAAAGTGTTATATTTTTGCCTCATAAGCCATCCTTTCAATATATTATTGATACAAGACAAATTGACATGACCATGCTGATAACATCCACCATAACTCTATTTGGAATTTGTGGAATATCATAAATGTTCTTGAAATCAAATTAATGCAGTAGTATATCTTTATTACTTTCAACACAAGAACTTATTATTGATGGCAATTGTAAAATTATTTCACATGAATGTTCTAAATGATTGAACATCTTATTTGATCCTCTCATAATTATGTTTGATACCACATATTTTTTTCTTTTTTCAACTTGGTTATAAATTCATCTACAACCTCATTGAAACACATCACACACATTCTTCCATCACACTTAACCATATTTACTGACAACATCTTTAGAAAGTGTCGTTTATTCATAGACCACATTTAGAATGTGTGTAATATTTTCTTAAATTCATCTACAATATCTACAACTTGGTTATAAATTCATCTACAACCTCATTGAAACACATTACACACATTCCTCTCATAGTTTTTGTTATACTAAATATGGTCTATGAATAAACGACACTTTCTAAAGATGTTGTCAGTAATATTTTCTTGTGTGTGCCTTATATAGTGTTGGGTTATCAATCTTATTGTGTTTAGGTATAATAATCAGTAATTTCTATACTACAATGGCCTAGTTTGAAAAAAAACTACATTATTATTTTGGAAAAAAAAAAAACATTAATCACTCATAAAAGGGAAGAAAAAAAAAAGACTTACATTTCATCTTCGAATAGTATACATTGAGATTTAATAATTTGAAAAATATATCCTTATCAAACCTCATCAGATACAAAAATAACACTAAATTTCATTGCCAAAAGGGCAGGTTGAAAATGCAAGTCATCGAAAATAAAAACGTGATGGTGTATATTTGTGGTTAAAAGTGAGTGGATATGAAATATATATAATATTTAAATAAGGATTTGTTTCAATGTCTCCTTTCAACAATAAATAAATGATAATTTTAGTTAATAATGTAACTATCGTGATAATATCAATGCTTATCATCTTAATTCAAATTCTCTTAATCCAAACACTAATACACACACACACACACAAACAAACAAACAAAAGAACATTAAAATAAAGGGATTTTTTTTCCATAAATTTTTAAAAAATGCCTAACATTAATAAATATCAAGAAGACCATCATCAACTAGGGGAACAAAAACATTTACTTCAATACACATATACTTTACAATGTTGCATTTTTATTTTTCAGAATATTAAAAAATATGTAGTGAAAGTATGCTACATATATTCAAAATATGTGTAACTAAATATTTAATAAAATTTTACATGCACAATCAAGGCAATCTTTTGTTGATTTAAGATTCAATATCGTAACACCCATTCTTTCTAATTTACACTTAAGTTCATATTTTACAAGATGATCAACATGAGCATAAACAAAAAACCTCTAGATAGAGGGCCAATAGTACTAAAGTTTGAAAAATAAATAACACATGATTAAGAAAACTTTAATCGAGCTTTCACCATTGCTTTTATCTCTAACAGAAGAGGCCTTAATTGTCTACAATGCAAATTTTCATGATAAGTTGTGCCTTGTAATTTTTTTTCTCCCATCAAATGTGGTGTTGTTATTTTTATACCTTCTATGAATTTATTGTCTACTTATGTGTTTTCATATTTTTCTATATTTGACTGCAATAACCAATACGTAAGTACCAAATATAATAAATTTAAAATATGTTAGGTCTTGCATAATTTATCCAATCAAAGTCAATTATTTAAATTAAATTAAATTAATAAATTTTAATTAACGTTGATGATTTATTTTTTATATATCATCAAACTATTTACTAAAATACAAATTTTTAGGAGATACCAAATAAAACAAGTTGAAATAGAATCAAACAAGAAAAAATTCAACTAAATGTTTGAAAATTTTGAAACTTTCCAATTATAACAATGGTAAATCAGCTATATAAATTGAAACACATTATATATCATATTATCATATTTAATGGAAGCTATATTTTTTTTTTAACATAACGAACCCAATAATTAATCAAAACTCACAATACATATAACATAACAATTTATGTAAATTTCATTACATTGTATAAAGCTAAAATATTGCATATTATATTATACCTCAAAACAAATACATAAATATACATAATTTTAATTATCACAAATTAAATGTAATTCAAAACAAAACAAATATTTCATTATTTTTTTTAAAGATCTTAAGGGTTAAAAGAACCCTCACCCATAGAAAGATAAAGAATGAGATAAAGGAATCAGGCTAAAGATAAGAAAAAGCACTAAATTTGTTCCTGTATAACAGTAAAATCCCAAGGCTAAGATAAGCTCGATACCAAAAATAGGGAATAAACCTTATATTTGACAAACAAAAAGGCCCAAAATAGTCGTCTCGGAAAAAAAACAAAATGAGCCCTTACAAACTAGCATGCCAAAAGCACCATGAAATAGAGACTACATAGCATAAGGATGACCAAGAAAAAATATGGAGAGAATTACACCATGTCAGCACCCAAATCATCCATGCTAGACCACTGCACCTCCAGACGTGGAAGGATCCTAATCGAGTCACCATCTCCTTTGTGCCTGCCACCATGGGCATGAGACCAAACATACTATCCACTGTTTCTGCATTTGACCCCACGACCTTCCTAAATAAAACCAACGCCAGGAGAATATGCCTCCTTCCCCCTCCCAGGTCCCCTTAGCAAGAGTAAACACTCCACCCAGCCTTACCACATCCACCATGGTTTGGATTATCCTCCGCATGTGTATATACATGGACATGTGTGTAACTGGTTTCCTGGAAAGGTCTGGAAAACCATCCTTATTTTTGTCGATCTGCTCCATGGAATTCAAGACACTTTTACCTCCACATAAATTCACCAAAAATCGTGCTTCCAAGACCACCACCTTAGAATCGAACCTTCCTAGAATTTGGTCAAGGGAAGGCAAAAACGTCAAAAATTTGTCCACAGAAAAAACATCCCGAAAATCGCAGTTGGTCTATCAATTTATTGCAACATAATGGCCCTCATTCTCACAAAGTGCTCCTCCAATTATCTAAAAATAGAAATGGATACAAAACCCAAACAATTTTTCCGCATGAATGGAAGGGAATAAATTTATCCAAGATTAAGCGTATTCAATCTAAGATTCACGCCACCCCGAAGATCCATCCACAGAAGCATTTAACCACATGATGATTCACTTCTGAATCCTTTATGGTGCACAACAAGTTGCTAGTATAATCTATCGCCACATCATACTTAGTCTTGTTGCGCCAAACTACTAGCACATATTATGGTACTAAGACCACTTGAATGGCATCGAATACCTCCCCATTTAGTGGTTAGAAGATCAACATCAGCGTTTTGTTGGAAAAGACTACAGCAGTATTCGCTGTATAGGAGAGACAAAATTGACCAAAAATATACAAGCCCAGGGGGAAGCAAGCAATAGAAACAAAAGAAGAAATATGAATCAGGGGAGGGCAGAGTATGATAGAAAACATTAATATATATAAATTTATATTAATTGATGTAAAAACAAGTATTACAACTTTATCACTTACAGCGGTATACAAAATTTCATTAAATATTCCTTGTTCTTGGATGATTGTCTAACTGCGATCAGCAAATAACATTCTTCTGCTTCTTTGCTACTTTCCCTGACTGCTATTTTGTTTTTTCCTTGTTCTGTTGTTTGCTATTAACCTTAGCTACGAACTGTTGTCTCATTTTAAGCTGCTGCTCTGTCTTTCTACTCTTGTTTTGTTTTCCCCTTTTTGCTGCTACAAATTCTCTCTCTTCCCTTGCTACATACTGGTCTGTTTTTCCTTTTTCCATGCTGCTGCTCTTCTGCAAGCTGCTGTTGCGTTTAATTATGTCTACTTCAATACATTTTTTTTTTCTTTGTCTCCTATCGACTGCTGTCTCACCTACTCCATAGTGTTCTCCCCCCAAAACAAAATGAGCTCCAAATTTGAAATTCGAAAGGCGCTGTATTAAATGTTGTTGGTACTCTGTCGTTCGCTGAGAGTTAGGTAAGGGGTAAGAATATTATTTTAACACTCCCACTTAGTTTTGACCTTCCTACCATGGTCAATTAGACTCTTCTCATTCTCCAAAATCTTCTTATAATTTCTTTTTAACTTATCAATTGCTTTTGCATCCTTTTTATGCATGTTCAGAGCTTCGTTATTGAAGTCCGCAGCTCTGTTGATGGAGTCCGTAGTTCTATTGTAGGAGTTCGTAGCTGCACTGATGGAGTCCGTAGTTTTTTTGATGAAGTCCGTAGTTTTACTGTAGGAGTCCGTAGCTAGACTGGTGGAGTCCTTAGTTTTTTTTATGGAGTCCGTAGTTTTGTTGTAGGATTCCCTAGCTGGACTGATGGAGTTCATAGTTTTGTTATAGGAGTCTGTAGCTAGACTGATGGAGTCCGTAGTTTTGCTGTAAGAGTCTGTAGCTAGATTGTTTGAGTTTGTAGCTCTACTGTAATACTCCGGAGCTACCATAACACTATGTAGGCCTAATGTTGTTACATTTATGACCCATAACCTTCTTCTTAGGTGCATAAAAATGTCTTTAGGCAATGGCTTAATAAAAATATGTGTTAGCTGTTGATCAAACTTAAAAAAACTAAGCTCTATAACATGATTTTCAACTAACTCACGAATAAAGTGATAATTGATTGTATTGTGTTTGCTCCTACCATGAAATATAGGGTTCTTTGACAATGTTATGGAAGATACATTGTCACAATAGACCGTAGAAGTTCATTGTTGCTCCTCATGCAAATCAAAAAATATCCTTCTCAACCATATAGATTGACATGTCGTTGCATTGGCTGTTACATATTCCGATTCAGCAATAGAAGGTGACATTATCGGTTGTTTCTTTGAAGCCCAAGATATGGCTCCCGACCCAAGATGAAATACATACCTAGAGGTCCTCTTTTAGTCATCAAGATTGCCTCCCTAATCACTGTTCATATAACCAACAAGCTGAAACTCATCTACTACTGCATACAAAACACCATAATCTCTTGTTCCGTTCACGTACCTCAAAATCCTCTTTCCTGCTTGCCAATGTGTCTCCTTTGGCATCTCCATAAATATTGATATAAGGATAATTGCATACATGATATTTGGCTTTGTTGCATTCAGGTACATTAAGCTTCCCTCTAGACTCTTATAACATGTGGGGTCTACATTGCTATTGCAATCATCTTTACACAACTTAAGGCTTGTCTTGACTGGAGTGAATACAGGCTTGTTGTCCAATAGCTTGAACCTTTCCAAAACCTCTTTTGCATACTTCGTTTGGAATATGAATATGCCTTCATCCATTTGCTTGACTTCTATGCCAAGAAAGTACTTCAAGAATCCCAAATCAATCATTTCAAACTTATTTTTCATAGATGTTTTGAATTCTTCAATGGACTGATTTACAATAATGGTGAATATTATATCATCCACATACAATAAAACAATCAACATACCTTCCTTGCATGCTTTGATGTATAGTGTGGGCTCACTTGCACTCTTGCTAAAATTGTTGCTCAACAAGTATGAGTCTATATAGTTGTACCATGATCTTGGGGCTTGCGTGAGCCCATACAATGCCTTTTCAGCCTATACAATTTGTTCTCATGCTTGAGAATCTCATATTCGGGTGGTTGTCCCACGTAGACCTCTTCTTCTAGTACTCCATTCAAGAATTCTAACCTCACATCCATTTGATGCACCTTCCACTTGTATTGGCTGATAATGGCTATAATTATCTTTATAATTTTTAGCCTTGCTATGGGTACAAATGTTTCATTGTCATCACTTCAAGGTTTTTGCTTGTATCCCTTCACCCCTAGCCTTGTTTTATGTCTCTATATCTTGCCTTTAAGAGTAATTTTTGTCTTGTATACCCACTTAACTCCTATGACCTCTTTTCTTTTTTGTAGGTCAACTAACTCCCATGTGTCATTTCTCTCTATGGCATGCATCTCTTCCTCTATAGCCTCACACCACTTGTTTTAATTGACTGCTTCTTCAAAGTAGATTGGATCAGCTAATAAAAAGAGTGCATAATTCATAGTTTCATCTTCATTTTTCTCATACCTTGACTGCTCATAAACTTTTTGCAAGATTCTTCTCCTTACTTGATATTGACTTGAGTTAGAGGAGGATGTTGACTCACAAACAACTCCTTGACTTGCTTTATCACTGCTACCACTAGATGAATCAACCCTTTGTGAAATAGGGGTCCATGTTGGTGTATTGGTGGTTGTACCACTTGCTGTTTCAGATTCAATGAAGGGTCCACTAGTACTTGTTTCAACATGCTCTTCTCTTTGTCTCTCTTCCCAACTTTCATTCTCAATGAATTGAACATCCTGATTGATTATGAGATCTTTGGTGATGGGATTGTATAGCCGATATGTCTTTGATTAGTCATTATATCCTATGAAAATACACTTCTGACCTTTGTCATCCCATTTCATTCTTCTTTTCTTTGGTACGTGTGCATATGCTACACAACCAAACACTCTAAGGTGTTCAACACTTGGCTTCTGATTACTCCATGCTTCTTGAGGGATTACATCATTTATACTCTTCGTTGGACAAATATTTAACAAGTACACAACTATTGCTACAACCTTAGCCCAAAAATCATTAGGCAAACCTTTTGCCTTTAGTATGCTCCTAGCCATCTCTTGGATGGTCCTATTCTTCCTCTCAGTCATATCATTTTGCTATGGTGTATACCTGGCTGTAAATTGCTTCTTTATGTCATGATCTTTTTAAAAATTCATGAACTCATTGGAGATATACTCTCCCCCTCTATATGTCCTCAAAATCTTCATGTAATGACCACTTTACTTCTCCACCATGGCCTTGAAATGCTTGAAGGTTTCAAATGCTTTCGATTTATTCTTGAAGAAGTACACCTATATCTTCTAGTTGTAGTCATCTATGAATGTCATAAAATAGACATTTTTGGATAGGGAGGGGGTCTTCATTAGAACACACAAATTTGAATAGATTAGCTCTATCGAAGCTCTAGCTCTCCATGCATTACCCATGGGAAATGCACTCCTATGTTGCTTCCCCAATATGCTTCATTCACACACCTTGTTTGGTTGTTCTATAAGGGGTGACCCCTTCACCATGTGCTTCTTATGAAGAAGGTTTAACCTTCCAAATCTCAAATTTCCATACCTAAGATGCCAAAGAATAGGTTCATCTACCATCATTGTTATGAACATTATTGCGAGCTCACTTTGCATTCTCAATAGAACTATCCGATTACTTATCATCTTGACTACTGATATCTTTCTATTGTAGCCACTCTTATCAAAGATGATGCACTCACCATTCTCAAATCGGACTTTGTACCCACTTTGCACAAGATGCCTTATGTTAATAAGGTTGTGTTTCAACTTAGGTACATAGTAAACATCATGAATTTGTCTTTTGTCACCTTGCTTGGTGCAAATTGAAATGTTACCCTTATCCATGACAAGAACCTTATCATTATTTCCCATCTTCACCTTTAATTTTATTATCTCATCTATGTGGTTGAACATCTCTTTGTTCTTGCCACTTTGTTTGGCAATGTTGCATGTTATAAATAAGCTTCCTCCTTTCTCATTCCTATTAGGTTCAGCCTCTTATGTATGAGTGAAATTAAAATTTTTCCTATTCATGTCATACTCCTTTCTACACTCACTATCATAATGTCCATATCTCTTGCAATAATAACATTGGACTCTAGATTTATCATACCTTTGTGTTGATCCACCTCTAGAAGTGTTACTACTCCTTCCTCTTCCTCTTCCATGTGGTTCTTGATGGCCATGTCTTCCACCTTCTTAACTACGATAAGTTCTTCCTCTTCCTCTATTGTTTTATCCTCTCCCCCTTCCTTTCACATTCACATTGGTCTTGAATGCTTGCTTATGGGAGGAGGTGGTTGACCTATTCAACCTTTGTTCATAGGTTTGTAAAGAACCCATTAACTCATCAACCATCATTTACCTCAAATCTTTTGACTCTTCTATAACAACCACTATAGGGTCAAATCTAATTAGAAGGCTTCTCAACACCTTCTCAATGATCCTATGGTCTTCAAGGGTATCACTACATATCTTCATTTGATTTACTATGTTCAAAGTCCTTATGAAGAAGTCATTTATTGAATCATTCTATTTCATTTGTAGGGTCTCAAAGTCTCTTCTTAAAAGCTGCAAATTAACAAGCTTCACCTTGTCACTCCCTTGATATGTCTTTTTCAAGATATCCCATGCTTGTTTGGATTAGACAACTACTATTATCATAGGAAAGATTGAGTCAGCCAAAGCCATTTGTATATAACTGAGTACTTTGGCATATTTCCTCCTATTCTCTTTTAACACATTCTTTTGTGATTGAGTTAAGACATTAAAGGCTGCCACATTTGTAATCTCATTGCACCCATCTTCAACTAGCTCCCTTAACTCTTGAGAGTTGAATACTATTTTCATTTTGATGCTCCATACATCATAATTTTTTCATCAAACATGGGGACTACTGCCAAGACTCTAAACTTCTTTTTGTCATGTTTGAATGCACTCACAACCTGGTTTCCGTTCACTAATGGCTCTTATACCAATTATAAAAGACTAAAATAGTATTGGCTATATATGAGAGATAAAATTGATCAAAAATATGCAGGCCCAGGTGGGCAGCGAGAAATAGAAACAAAAAATAAATATGAAATAAGGGAGGGTAGAGTATGATAGGCAAACACTCATATATATCTATATTAATTGATGCAAAAACAATTTTTACAACCTTATCACTTACAGTTACAGTTGTATACAAAACTCACAAAATTTTATTAGACATTCCTTACTCTTGGATGATTGTCTAACTGCTATTAGCAAATAACATTGCTCTGCTTCTTTTCTACTTCCCTTGACTACTGCTTTATTTTTTCCTTGTTCTATTGTTTGCTATTAATCTTAGCTATAGACTATTTTCTCCTTTTAAGTTGTTGCTTTGTCTTTCTACTATTTCTCTATTTTCAATTTTTTGTTTCTGCTAATTATCTCTCTTCTCATGCTATGGAATACTCTATTTTTCCTTTTTTCAAGTTGCTGCTCTTCTACAAGTTGCTACTACATTTAATTCTATCTACTTCATAACATTCTTTTTTTAATTTTTTGTCTTCTATTGACTATTGTCTCACCTACACCGTATCTCTCTCCTCCTAAAACAAAATGGGCTCCAAATTTGAAATTTGAAAGGGGTTGTATTAAATGTTGTTGGTGGCCTATCATTCGCTGGGAGTTAGGTAAGGGGAAAAAATATTATTTTAACACATTCTATTAAAGACACATTCACTGAATGTCATTTACTTATTCTCTACCCTAAGAGAATGCATAAGTTCTAACACAACCAAATTATCCATAGTAGAATTCATGGTTGTAATCATAACCCTGATCGAGACACTTCTAAACCAAGGGAGTGAAAACACATAAACCCTACACGCATCCAATGCAAATGAGATTAGGTTGAGCATGCAACATTGATAGTAGTATACGAATAAAAAACCCACATGAGGCAACCTTGAATGCAAAATCATGATTACCAAGATATTATCTCAAGAATCATGACTAGTGAGGGCCCTTAAGGACCATGCCATAAATACGCTTATATTTATTAAATCAAATCTAAGCTTGACCATACCTCAACATTATTGTCAATGATTTGATCATCCAATTAATACACTCCCAAATTTTCCATAAAATCATCATGAGAGTTGGCTTCTCTATAATACTGAAGAACCAGCCATATGTCAAATCCAAAATTAGACATGCATTTACCAAGATGTTTAAATTCAATGAATTAGCATGCTAGTTGAAAAGAAATGAAACACTGATCATAAATTCCCCCTCTATGTGTATATGTTCAATTTTGTATTGGTGTGACATCTCAATACCAAAAGCCACTACTTGGGCTTGTGCCTCATTATTCATTTCATCACATGATTTTAGTGACATTGCCCAGATTAAAAATACAAAACAGGCCCTCGAAATGCATCATGCTCCCTAAGTGCTAGGATTCCCCCTGGCAACACCATTAAAGTTAAGCTTAAAG
Organism: Torreya grandis; assembly: GCA_037957365.1. Taxonomy (NCBI): domain Eukaryota; kingdom Viridiplantae; phylum Streptophyta; class Pinopsida; order Cupressales; family Taxaceae; genus Torreya; species Torreya grandis. The sequence continues at coordinate 4,158,625 of JARHVA010000170.1, read as the reverse complement.
GATTCCATAGGAGGAGGGATCCAATTTGCATTCTTACACTTTAGCAATATGTTCTTGCTTACTCATGACCCATTAATGGGGGGATACTAACCAACAACTAGTTTGGCCTGAATAGCATGTTCTAAGAAGAGATATTGGCTAACTTACTTTTCACATGGCTAGAGACCACCTTATAAATTATAAATGACAACTTTATCAAAAAAAATGGCAAGGAAAGACTATTCTCTAAGAATATGTGACCGTTACATTCCTTCCATAGCATCTAAATAATAATTATTGGGCTATCAATCTAGAGAGAATCTAAGGTGTCCTCATCCCATCCTAGATGCCTTGAGAAAAAATTATGGTAAATAGGGGGCATGAGCCCATTGTTAACTTAAGTTTTCCCATTTACAGTCCCAACATGAAGTAATAAAGGAGCAAAGAAGTAACAAATGATCCGCATTTTCCTCTTCCTAAAGGCACAAATAAAATTAGATAAACCACACCAACCCATATTCCTAAGTTTATCCTGGGCCAAAAATTTATTCTGGGTTGCTAGCCATGCAAAAGCACCTACCTTAGCAAGCCCCTTGTGACTCCAACAAAAAATATTAACTCAGGGGAGCTCACCTCCTCACCATTAGCCATATTATATCCCAAATCGACCCTACATTCACCTGTTCCAAAACCTGTCCAGTAGATAGAGTCCTCTTTATTGTTAATTTCTTTTTGCATTTGGCCAGAATGTTACCAAGTAACTTTTTTTGCTCTTGACGAACGAGAACATTATCCAAAACCTTCCAGTGCCAAATAACCATGGTACCCCATTTGCCTTTGTCTATGTAGTCCCTTACTTTCTTACTCCAAAAAATGGAGAGAATCACCCTAGTCTCATCCAAATCTCTACAATCTTAAAGTGGCCTTTGATTGTTCCAAGAGTCATCCCAAAAATCTACCAACCTGTCATTGTTGATAACCCAAGAAATGTGATTGGAAATAAGTGATCTATAGTGTAGAAGAAAGTTATACAAATGAGAACACCAAGGTGGAGAGGCATTGATCAATATCCCCAATGGATCCAAAGTCCCGCCCCCCCCCCCTCCCCCCGCCCAATAAAAATAAAAAAAATCATTCATTATTAGTTAAAAATAAAATAATAATTAAAATTTAAAAAAATAAATATAAACAAAATTAAACAAACTATGTAATTTAATTGATGGAAAAAAATACTTCCATAATATTAAATTCGTATATATATATATATAATAAAATAAAAACTTCATTTCAAAGCAAATTAAACTCTTTTATTCAACAAAGCAAATAATTTTTTTTAAGTATCAATACATTTAAAATTTTAATTTGTTAATTATTCAATTAAGATTAGTTACTTAAATTGAATTAAGTAAATAAAATTTAATTAATATTGACTATGGTAAAAATTATTAGTATCAAAACATTTACCAAATTACAAATTCTTAGAGATGCCAAATAAAAAAATTGAGGCAAAATCAAAATGTTTATTTTTACAAATAAAAAAACTCAACTAAATACTCAAAACATTTGAATTTTTTTTAATTATAGAGAAAATAAATCAACTGCATGAATCAAAACACATTAGATATTAGATTATCCTATTTAATGAAAGAGCTATAAATTTTTGACAACATAAAAAACATAATAATTAAAACCTACAATATACTTGACATAGCAATTAATCTAAATTTTATTGCATTGTATATAACTAAACTATTGTACATTATATTATAAAAAAGACATAGCCATGTATCAATTTTTCCATTACAAGTTAATTTTAATTCAAAACATTTAAAAGATCCAACAATTCACTATTATGTAAAAAATAACATAATAATTGAAATATCTCAAATTAAATATAAAAGTATTGTAAACAAACTTTTCAATTTAATTTATAAAAGAAATACCTAATATAATATTAAATTCAAATTTTAAAAATTATTATAGTTATGTAAAATAATTATTAAAATTAAAATAAAATAAAGTATATACTAAAAATTTGCTTTGAAATCAAATCAATCTTTCATATTAAAAAAAATGAATCAAATGTTTTTGGTGTCAATGCATAAAACAATTTAAATTTTTAGGTATGATCTCATTATGAAACTTGAAAACCTCTATTTTAACATAATCTACCATCTAGCTTGAGATGTATCAGTGAGGTTTCATCTTGGAAATAATTAAATCTACCCACCAATTATTGTTTTCAACAAAGGCACATGTGCCCAAATTCTAAGTTAGAGAAATGATGTGATACTTTTATTGAAATTGATCACTCTTAAATTTAATAAAATTTTAAAAAATAACAACAAATATTTCAATCACTACATTTAAGGCCCTCACTTCCTGGTTGTAATAAAAATAATCACAAAAATGACCAAAAATAATAATAATTGGTCCATGCATATTGAAATATCAAAACTACATGATAATTCAAATCCACAACAATATCTAAAAAAATACTTTAATACCCAAAATCTGCTTTATACATCTTATCCTATCAAAACTACATAAATGACATGTAAAAAATTATTTAAACTCCCTTTTAAATATCCACTCTTATATAAATTAAAACCCTTCTACCTATCAAAATTACATAAGAGTCGTATGAAAAATTATCTAAAAATCCATTCATGCACATACATCAATTCCAAATTAAATCTCCTAATAATAGTTTCAATCTCAATCTCTCATCTATGCAACTTCAACTATAAAAACAACACAATATAAAAAACTTATTTTAAAGTAAACTACACAACTTTTCAAACCAATAATGCAATGCAAAAATTAATCAAATAACTAAACTCTAGTCTATTAATATGGACCTACTAAAAGTGCAAAAATGATATGTAAAAAAAATATCTACAATTCATTTTCAATCTTTACTCTCATATTAAAGAAATGAAAAATGTTGATTTACCAACAACCAACAAACCAAATCATAAACAAAAACTATTTTGATGTTTATGGCTCTGACTTTTTAAAATCAAATATTTTCACTACAGTGATACATGCAACCATGCACAAATATTTTTTTCCACAAATCTTAATGGAAAAAAAACAAAAAAAAATATATCAGTGTTAGCAATAAAACTTAGACATATAAAATATTATCACCTCAATCTTAACCCATTTCACACAAATCACAAATTTGTAGACATTTAAAAGTGTTTATATAAAAAAAAGTGTATAAAATATTCTTACAACATTCATGTAGAGACATTGATTCAAAATTAACTCACCTAAAAATGGCTATAGTCCCAATCTCTTGCCTATGCACAAATAATTATAAAAAAAACATAATATTTCAAATTCAAAACCTATTTCAAAGTAAACTATGAAAACTTTCAAACCCATAATGGCATGAAAAACCTACCTAAATAAACAAAATTTGGTCTATACATGTGGACATACTAATATTACACAAACAATATGCAAAAAACTATCTAAAACCCATTTTCGATCTCCACTCTCATCGTAAAGAAATGAGAATGTTGCATTACCAATGACCAATAAATCAAACCATAACCAAAAAACATTTCAATGTTTATGGCTCTCATCTTTGTAAACTTACGATTTGAACCATGAGGATACATAAAACTATGCACTAATATTTTCCACCACAAACATTATTGCAAAAAAAAAAATACCAATGTCAGCAATAAAAATTAAACATACAAAATATTCTCACCTCAAACTAAACCCATGTCACAGAAATCATAACTTTATAGACATGTACATAATTTTATGTAAAAATATCATATAAAATATTCTCACAACATTCACGCAGAGACATTGATTCCAATTTAACTCACTTGAATATAGTCATAATCCTAATCTCTTGTTTATGCATGTTTAGTTATTAAAAAAAACATAATATTTCAAACCCAAGACCTATTTCTAAGTAAATTACATGATGTTTCAAACCAAAAATGACATGAAATAACTACCTAAATACCCAAACTTTTCTCTATACATGTCAACCTATCAAAAGTACACAAATAATATACAAAAAAACTATCTACACCCCTTTTTAATCACCATTGTTATTTTAAAGAAGCAAAAATATTGTGTTACCAATGGAAAATAAACTAAATCATAAAGAAAATTTTTTGAGTTTTGTAGCTCTCACTTTTGCAAGATGATGATTTTCTCCATGATGACATGGACAACCATGCACAAATATTTTACATTGCAAACCTTATTACACAAAAGGTACCACTTTGCTCTCATGTGTGTGTCTCTTTCACATACTTCTAGGTATATAAAAATAAGAGCTTCTTCCACATACTGACAGGTATATAAGAAGAGCATGTATATGGAGAGTTGTGGTATATTGGATTGATGGTATATAGAAAAATGAACCTATTTGGAGTGACAAGGAACTGATCCATCTCCCCTTGTTATTTTGTTCATAATGGCTAGAAATGAACCAGAATTCTTTCTGCTAGACTCTCAGCTTCTACGTGATAGTAACTATGCTGCATAGAAGACCAAAGTAAAAAACATCTAGAATTTGAGGACATTTGGCCGATCAGGAATGTCACATACACCTAACATGCCTTTGATGTTGATCAACATTGTAAGTTTGATAAGGCAAACTAAAAGTCAAAATTGATTATTAAATCTGAAGTATCAAATGAAGTACAATCATATATTTGTGATGCTACAAAAATTAAGGAAGCTTGTGATAAGATCCAAATAATATATGAGGTTAAAAATGAGAACATAATTATCCACCTATAGATTCAATTTCACTCTCTCAAATTGAAAACATGCGAAAAAGTAGAGGTTTTTCTAAGACATGTTACAACCCTAAGAACCTCACTCCAAGCATTGGGCAAGCAAGTGACAAATACATCTCTTATACCAATTTTCTTGAGAGCACTACCACCCTTCTAAAATATATTTGTGACCACCTTCAATGTCATATATCAAAAACCAACATTTAAAAATTTGATCATAATGTTACAACATGAAGAGTCCATACATTCAAAAGAAGAAGAAGAACATGCTCTTGCTTCTCATCAACAGAAAGGGAAGAGGCCCATAAATCAATCTAAACAACCCTAGAAATAAGTTCATCAGAAAAATGAACAAGGGAATAAATAAAAAAATAATTTCCTCAATTATGGTAGAGAAAGACAAGAACTAAAATATTTTTGGTATACTACATACACATAGAGCCCGTCTAGCAATCAAAATCCCAATAACCAACAATCATCACAATAGAACACATGAAAAGGTTAGAAGAAGGAAATTGGAGATAAAAATATCATCATTAAGGAAACATTACTAAACAAGAATAAAAACACTCAAACAAAGATTTGCTATATGCTACATAATCTAATGAGGAATCAACTTCACAAAGTCATCTCTAATATGTCGACTCGGGTGGAACTCTACACATGACTAGAAAAAAAGATTGGTTCTACAGTTTGAATGAGACACCTCATAGAAATTATGTCTATTTGGGTGATGATACATCCTATCATGTCCAAGGCATTGGTAATATATCTTACCACTTGGATGACACGACTGTAAAATTTGTAATGTCTTGTATGTTCTAGGAATCACTACAAATATGTGCCTCATGAGAGATAAGTTGGAAAGCTATAAAATTGTTGCATGAGCATATGACGTTTGAATAATGTTCCAACTTGAATTTATTTAGCATTACAATTAGGTACTTGTTGTAAAAGATTCAAACTCAACTAATTTATGGCATTAAAGATATGAACATGTGAGTTTTGGATTTTTAGTTGCACTAAGACAACATAATATGGCGAGAGGACTTCCTCTACTAAGAATGAATACCAATATTTGACCCAGTTTTGTAGAAAGAAAATAAAATAAATCATAATTTGGAAAAATTACCTTTAGAGCTTTAGGAAAATTAGATATGGGGCATACCGATCTATAAAAAGCCATGGGACCTAGTCACCGTGGGTTTCAATATTTTAACTCTTTGTTGATGACTACTCACACAAAATGTGGGTATACTTTTTAAATATAAAGGACCAAGCCTTCAACATTTTCAAAGAGTTAAAAGCCTTTGTGTTAATAGAAACTAGTTGTAAGATAAAATCTCTCCACTTATACTGAGGGGGGAATACTCTAGTAAATAATTTTTATCTTATTTTAATGAACATGATATTTTATAACAAAAAAACCCACTATATACTCCACAACAGAATGGTGCTGCAGAAAGGAAGAATCACACTATCATGGAAATGGTGTGTTGCATGATTGAGGATTCAAGTTTGGCACATATATATTGGGAAGGAGTATGCATAATAGTATATATGTTGACTCTAAAAGAAGCATGGATAGGGTATAAACCTTCAATATCTCACCTACCACAACTATGTTCAATAGTATAACTGTTGAACAGATCACCTACCACAATAAGAATAACCGCAACACAAACCAAAAAAATGCTTCAAAAACATTTATTTTTTGGGCAATGCATGTCAAACTATCAAAACCATATGAAAATTCAAACCCACAATAACATTAAAAAAACTACCTAAATACCCAAATTTTATTCTATATATCTTGTCCTATAAAAACTACATGAACAACATATAAAAAATTATATAAAACCGCTTCTCAATCTCCACTTTCATAGAAACTAAAATAGTATGACCTATCAAAAGTAAAAAACATCATGTAAGAAATAATGTAAAACCCCATTCATGCATAGAGACTAATTCCAACTTAACACCCCTGAAAATGGCTACAATCCTAATCTCTCATTTATGTGCCTCCAACTATAAAAACAACACAATGTTTCAAACTCACAACCTATTTTAAAGTAAACTACATGACATTTCAAACCCATAAAAGCATACAAAAACATTCAAACTCTGGTCTATAATTTGGACCTATCAAAAGCATACAAATGGTATGTAAAAAAAATCTAAAACCCCCTTTCAATCTCCACTTTCATCTTAAATAAACAAAAAAGATTGCATTGCCAATAACCAAAAAACTAAATCATAACCAAAAACCATTTTGATGTTTATGGTTCTCACATTTACAAACTGACGATTTGTGCCATGAGGATACAGAAAACCATTTACATATATTTTCCATTACAAACCTTATTGAAAAAATAAAATAAAATGTATGCGTGTCAAAAATAAAACTTAGACACACAAAATATTCTTGCCTCAAACTTAACCCAAGTCATAAAAACACAACCTTGCATACATGTACAAAATTTATGAAACAAATGTACAAAATATTCTTTCATATTTCATATAGAGATAGTAATTCTAACTTAACTCACATGATAATTAATGCAATCCCAATCTCTGTTTATGCATATCCAAATATGAAAACAACACAATATTTCAAACTCACAACCCATTTTAAAGTAAAATACACAATGTTTAAAACCCACAATGACTTGAAAAAACTACTTAAAGACCTAAAATATGGTCTATAAATGTAGACCTATCATAAATGCACAAATGATATGTAAAAAAAATCTAAAATACTACATTACCAATTGCCAACAAGCCAAACCATATAAATAAGCCATTTTGATGTTTGTGGCTCTCAACCTTGAAAACTAACAATTTATGCCACAAGAATACAATCAACCATGCACATTTATCTTCCACTGAAAAACTTATTACCAAATAAAGTATCGGTGTCAATAATATAACTTAGACATAAAAAATATTTTTGCTTCAGTCTTAACCCACATCATATAAATCACACCCCTATAGACATGTACAAAAGTTTATGGAAAAACAAAAGCATAAAAAATATTTGGATTATTCTTACAGAGACCCTGACTCAAACTTAACTCACTTGACATTGGATGAAATCCTATCTTTCATCTATGTGTTTCCAAATATAAATAACAACATAATATTTCAAAGCACAACCTATATTTAAGTAAATTACATGATGTTTCAAATCCATAACGACATGAAAAAACTACCTAAAAACATAAACTTTATTCTATACATGTTGACCTATAAAAATTACACAAACGGTATGCAAAAAAATATCTAAACTCCCTTTTTAAATATAACTATTACTTAAATAAATAAAAATACTAAATTACCAATGGCCAACAAACCAAATCATAACCACAAACCTTTTCGAGGTTTATGGTAATTTTCCCCACAAGGAAACAAACAACCACACATAAATATTTTCCACTGTAAACCTTATTGCACAAAAAAGGAAACCCTTAATGGCACAAAGAAATGTACTAATTAAAAAAACATAAAAATGACATCATTTTCAATAACAAAATTGAGACATTCACACATAGATACCAATTCAAGATTAACTCACCTCACAATGATTGCATTTCCAGTCTCTAACTTATAGATGTTGAACTATCAAAATAACACAAAATTTCAAACCCAAAAACTATTTCTACATAAACCCTAAGATAATCTATAAAACATTTACAGAGATCTATTGCAAGAAACCAATACATAACCCTATAGACCTGTATTAAAGTTTACGACACAAAGAAAAGTATTAATTTATAAAATGAAAAAGGAAAATAAGACATCACTATCAAGTGAAAAAATCTCAAACAATCAAAATATCCTCATCACATTCATGTAGAGGTACTGAACAGAGCTTAACTCACGCCACAATGGTTGCATGCCCTATCTCCACCCTATGCACATTGAGCTATCAAAGCAAATCATGAAACTTGCTCTCATATATGACAAGATCATATATAAATTTGATTTTTTTAGGATGGAATTAAGGAAAGTATAATTTTACATTAAATGAGCCTTTGCATTATTACATATACATTAAAATCTAACACGTAAGAGTTTCATGCCATCAAATGCAACATATAAATATCTATAGAATATCTTTGCTACAGTGACAAAAAATACCATGCAACATGGTGTTGGAGGGCCAACACATCCCCACTAACTGATCTCTAACCCTACTACGAGGGCCAATGAATCTATACCACATGTTAATAATAAGGAATTATGATAGTATTTACTAACCAACTTTGAATGACGATCATTAATTAGGTAAAAAATAGAGGGCTTGATCTAAAAGGTGAATCCCTATCTATGTAATTAAACTTTAATAAGTCTAAATAATTAAATTGTATGAATGTAATTTATTTTGAATGAGTCCAAATTATTTATAATAAATACCATTTTTTTATTATAGGTTTTATTTAAATTCAACTTGTAATATTTCTTGAAATTTTGTTTATTGATTGTTGTTGAAGCTAAAATTTTATGTAGAGTACTTTTGGCATACAACTAGGAAGATTTGAAGTATTTTTAGAATCATATAGTTTGTATAGTTTTTTTTTTTTTTAACATTTTTTTATAAATTTATTTCTACTATTTTGGGCTCGATAAATACTAAGACAATTTTATTATTCATACAATTTACCACAAACCATTGAAACTTGCATTATTTTTTTTATAACAATTCGGATATTATGGGCATTCTAAAGTAAGGAGGAGAAATGTTTTTTTCATGTTAAAAGTATTGTACAAATTCAAGAAAAGAATGCCAAATCAATTTTGGATCATTAATGCAAGAAAAAGATAAGTATCTAAACCTATGCCAACACCCTTTAGATGAATTCAAAAAATAATAATTAGAGATTAATTACCACGTTTTACATATATTATGAATGTTTAATTAGAGGTAGCATCAATTTTTAATCAATAAAATTTATGTAAATTTTACATCAAATAAATATATTATTATATTAAAACATGATCATTAAATGAAAATTTGAAAATATTGCTAAATGAAATGTTACATTCAAAAAATGTAAAAAAGCAAGCAAGATTTAGAATTTTTAAAAAAATATTAAAATCAAAATAATATGAAATGTAAAATTTAATATATTGTCAAACCATAATCAAACAAAAATACTATTTTTTTTAATACTCATTAACTACAATCAATAAGGTCAATTATCTATAGAGGTTTTTGGACATCCAAATATGATAGTAGTCTTTTAAGATATAATAGAAGTCTAAATTATATAAAATCACAATAATGTGGCACATAATATTTTTTTTTAAAAGCCAATATCTACATGATCAAGTCAACTGTGGAAAAACAACAAGCGAAATGAATTATTTTCAACTTATATGGATGTTTTATTGAAAGTTTTTATATTTAAAACAATATATAATTTTTAATTTAATTCACCCTAATCTAATTTTATACCTTAATCGATATTGTAAACATGAATTCCTTCCCCACAATATAATTAATTATTTCTTGTGTAATGTCATCATAGATAATAAGAAATTACAAATCTTTTACTATAATACCCATAATTGACTCCACTACTTCATCAAAGATAACTAATGGATTTACTTCAAGTTTCATATAATGTACACCAAGTTGAAGAGAATACTTGTAATCACACTCAACAACATCCACACCACATTTAGGACAATACCAAACATCACCCCTTTTTTTATAACATTTATTTTTACATGGCCTTTCATCCACCATAAGAGGGAAAGAAAGGTAATATAAGTTATTCATAAGAACTGACATCATAATGGATTTCTCTAAATCCCATTCCATGTTTTTTCAAATTTCCATATGGATTATTTCGAATAATGTTGATTTATTAGTCAAGTTCTTCCATGGTTGAAAATATTTATTTTCAACGAAGGTCAAGACACATTTAAGATTGTAGAATATAGCCAATGGTGCAAACTCTCAACTTCTGAAATGTCAAGCTTAATAAATAAATTACTATTGTCCATAGTCTCAATAGTTGTTCCACTGAAATCTAATGTCTGAGCTATTTTCAATGCAAGAATAGACACATTCAGGCCACAAATAAGTTCACTTATTTATTTTCTTGTTGAATTCACCATAGAAATGTTGTTCCCCAATATATCCTTGATTTGGAGTGTTCTCATTTTTCCTTTTGAGCCATCCTTTAGATATATTATTGATACAAGTGAAATTGACATGACCACACTAATAACTTCCACCATAGCTCTATTTGGAATTTGTGAAATATCAAAAATGTTATTGAAATTGAATTGATCCATTAATATATCTTTACTATCTTGAGCATAAGGATTTATTTTTATGACAATTGTAATAATATTTCATATAAATGTTTTAAGTGATTGAACATCTTATTTTCTCTTTTAAAATTTTCATTTGATACCACATATTTTTTTACATTTTTAACCTAGTTATAATATTCATTTTAAACCTCATTGAAACATGCCACACATATTTCTACTTTGCCACTATAAACAAAATCAAATCCAAAAAATATTCCAATCATTTTCTTATTGTCATATTCTCGAAGCATACTCTTAGCCATCAACTTTCCTTTTATTGACCATTATTTTTTACCAATAATTAATTCACCGATATGAAAATTAGTTTTTGGAGAATTATTACCCATGGTAAGCATTTTAGAAGTTTTTGATATACTAATTATGGTCTGTGAACAAATGACACTTACCAAAGAAGTTATCAGAAATAGTATATTTTTTGTGTCTGATATACGTGTTGGGTTAATGATCTTATTGTGTTTGGATATAATAATTGAGAAGTTATATACCACAATGGTCCTATTTGAAAAAAACAACATTATTACTTTGGACAAAAAATACACACATAAAGGAAAAATCAATAACAAACTTACATTTAATCATCCACTATTCTACATTGAAATTTTATAAGTTTCACAATATATCCTTCTTAAACCTCATCAAATGCACTAATAGCATTGAATTTTGTTGCCAAAAGGGTAGGTTGAAACTGCAAGCCTTCAAAAATCAAAACATGGTGACATGTATCTATGCTTAAAAGTTAGTGGATAGAGCATATCTCTAATATTTACACCTAATTTTTTGTTTCAATGTCGCCTTTCAGTAAATAGGAAATGAGACTTTTATTTAATGATGTGATCATCGAGCCAAAATCAGTTTTCTTATCATCCTGATACAAATGCTCTTAATCTAAACACTGCAAATAATAAAAAAATATATCCATACAAAATAACATTAAAATAAAGGGATTTGTTTTACTATAAATTTAAAAAATACCTAAAAATAATTAATATCAAGACGACCATAAAAAATTAGGGAATTTTTTTATACTTTGATACACATATGCTTTACAATGTTGTATTTTTATTTTTAGAATATTAAAATTATTCTACATATGGTCAAAAAAATGTACAACCAATATCTATATTTTCCATTTGACAATTTTATCTTTCTTTGCTCTCATCGTTTTACATGCATGATCAGGGCAATCTTTTATTGCTTTAGGATTTAAAACTATAACACCCATTTTTTACAATTTACACCCTAGATCATAATTTACAACATTATTGACTCTATCATAAATAAGACCAAAAATTCTAGATAGAGGTCCAATAATATGAAATTTCATCAAATAAATAACACATGCTTTGGAAAGCTTTAACTTAGCTTTCACCATCATTTTGATCGCTAATAATGGAGGTCTTACTTGTATACAATGCAAAGTGTTTATGACAAATTGTGGCATGTTCCTCTCTCACAAAATGTGGTGTTTTTATTATTATACCATCTATGCGATTATTGTTTACTGCACATGTTTTCATATTTTCCTATAGTTGACTTACAATAACAAATATATAAGTATCGAATCCATTAAAATTACAATATCTTAGGTCTCACATAAATTATCCAATCAAGATCCACTATTTAAATTAAATTAAATAAATTAATTTTAATTAATGTAAATAATGGAAAAAACATGTTATCATCAAACCATTTACCAAAATACAAATTCTTAGGACATGATACCGAATAAAAAAAGGTTAAAACAAAATCGAACAAAAAAACTCAATTAAATATTTGAAATTTTTAAAAGTTTCCAAATATGGGAATGGTAAATCAGTTATATGAATTGAAACACATTAAATATTATGCTATCATATTTAATGGAAGATATATATGTTCAATAACATAATGAATCTAATCTCATGTCGTTTATTTTGGGGGCACGATGAGATTCAATGGTTTTTAGGTTACTTTCCTGAGTAGTTATAGTTTTGAATTTCAAATTATAGATTTAACTACCTATTTTGGGCTCCGATCAAGTGGTACTCCTCACATGGTGACCATTGGATTCAGTTCCTAGAAGGTTTGGGTCTCTTTGGCTACCTTGGAAATTGTTGGCTCCATTTGGAAGGCTCTTTTTAGGCCCTGGGCCCCCTAATGCATGGGAATGGTTTTTGAGCTATTCTATAAAACCTCTTTGCTCTTTTATGATCTCTGGGTCCTGATCCAGTCAAAACCAAACTTGGGTTCACTAGGGACCCCATGATCTTTTTACTTACACAATATCTATGTTGGTTATGTTGGGTTTGGGTCCTATGGGGACCCAGAAGGTTTTTTTCCCTCATAAGGGTGCTTGGGTGGATGCCTTATTGAGTGGATTTCTTAGGGCATTGGCGCTATAGCCTCTTTGGTGGGAGACCTGGGTCTCTTTCTCCATAAGTCCAAGATGGTTTTCGGTCTAGCTAAAACTGACTAGTTCTCACACCAACCAAGTGTAGTTATTTCTCTTTTCAATTTCATTGTTTCTTTTGGCTAGATCATTTTTTTTTTCTTGATGAGCTTCACCTCCTTTTATCTTTTGTAAGCCAGGGGGAGACCTCAACCTATTGATGTGTCTAGGCTAGATTCCACACCATTTTAAACGTGGGTCTATCTATATTAATCTGAATAAAATGAACCCAATAATGAATCAAAACCTACAATATGTTTGACATAATAATTTGTCTAAATTTCAATGCATTGTATATAACCAAATCATTGCACATTAGATTATACCTCAACATAAATATATAACTATACATTGATTTAGTCATCAAAAGTTAATTGTAATTCAAAATATTTAAAAAATAATAATCATTCATTATTAATTTAAACATAAAATAATAATTAAAATATATAAAATCAATTATAAATAATATTTAAACAAACTATCCAATTTAATTGAAAGAAAAAATACCTCATATAATATTAAATTAAAATTTTCAAAAAGATTATAGCTATGTAAAACAATTATTTAATATTAAAATTAAATAAAATATGTAACAAAACTTCATTTGAAATCAAATCAATCTATCGTATTCAATAAAATAAATCAAATATTTTTAGTATCAATCCATTTAAATTTTTAATTTGTTAATTATTGAATTAAGGTTAATTACTTAAATTAAATTAAATAGATAAAATTTAATTGATGTCAATGATGATAAAAATGTAATCAAACCATTTATCAAAATATAATTTTTTAGAGACATGAAATTTAAAAAAATGAGACAAAATCATCAAAAAAAAAAAAAAAAAAAACAAAAACAACTTAACATAATATCAAAATTTTATAATTTTCCAATTATAACAAACATAAATCAATTGTATGAATCAAAACACATCAAATATTAGATTATCCTATTTAATGCAAGCTACAAATGTTCAAAAATATAAAGAACCCAACAATTAATTAAAACTTGCAATATGTTTGCCATAACAATTTGGCTAAACTTCATTTGCATTGTTTATATCAAAACTATTGCACATTATATTCGATTTGGTCATTATAAGTTAATTTTATTTCAAAACATTTAAAATAAACAATCATGTTCATTATTATGTAAAAAATAATATAATAATTGAAATATCTAAAATTAAATATAAAAGTATTGTAAACAAATTCTTTAGTTAAATTGATGGAAAAAATAATTAATATAAAAATAAATTCAAATTTAAAAAAAAAAATTATAGCTAGGGTTCTTTAAAATTAAAACTAAATAACAAAATATGTAATTAAAATTTCATTTGAAATCAAATCAATTTCTCATATTTAAAAAATCCAACAAAATGCTTTTGGTAGAAAAATAATATAATAATTAAATATAAAAATATTTTAAATAAAAATCGAAAATAATACCTAATATAATATTGAGTTTAAAATTTAAAAAGTATTATAGTTATGAAAAAAAAAAATCAAATTTCAAATCAAATCAAATACTTTTGATATCAATACTTTTAACAATTTGTTTTTTAGTAATGATCTCCTCGTTAAAAACTTAAAAAAACTTTGTTTTAATACAATATAACATTTATATTAGGATTAATCCAAACATATATTGATTATTAGCTTTAACAAAGGTGCATGTGCCCAGATAATGAGTTAGAGAAATGATATGATATATTTATCAGAATTGAGAATACCTCAAATAATAATAATAATAATAATTATGATTATTATTATTATTATTATTATTATTATTATTATTATAAGTCATGAATAATTGTTAACAAATGGAATGGAGGAGCGGAACGAATGATAGGAAATTAAAATTAGCAAGTGGGTGGGAAGCCCCTAGTGATGAGGATGGTGGTGAAACGAGTTAGAGAAATGATATGATATATTTATCAGAATTGAGAATTATTATTATTATTATTATTATTGTTGTTGTTGTTGTTGTTGTTGTTAACAAATGGAATGGAGGAGCGGAACAAATGATAGGAAATTAAAATTAGCAAGCGGGTGGGAAGCCCCTAGTGATGAGGATGGTGGTGAAGGTGATGGTGATCTGGATAGATCTGAAGAGGGTAAAGCTCTATGTGATGGTTTCTCTTACCAGTTCCATAAATCGGCAGTTTTTTTGGGGGGTTTTGCGGGATGGAGAGTGCTCTTGTGTGCCTTTTGGGGCTTGTCTGATAGGAGCCTTTTGATTTGGTTTGGGATGGTATGCCCTTAATAGAGCAAGGAATCATTCCAAGTGCCTGTTATTTGCCAAACTTTGATCAACCAATCTATCTACATTAGACCCTTGTTCAAGATCGGTCGGAGGATGGGACATTTTTAGATCTACTTATTTCTTCTAGAGCCCAACTTTGGGCACTATCGGATGGTGGAAGTTACCACTATCTGATGCGAGACTATGTTAAGCCTCATCGACGATCTTCAAGAAGAACTCTGGTTAAAGTTTCTTTTTGGTTGATTGAAAACCTTATCCCTCCTTTGAAGATTTTGGTGAAAGACCTTGATCGAAATCTGGTAATCGAAATGGCTATGAAAAGGACACAATATAGGTTGATTTGGACCTCTTGGAACATTGAATTATTGTCTACTCTGAGCTATTTGGGATCTTTGTTGGTCATAGACGCTGATTGGGCATGGTTCTCACCCCAGTTATGGATCTTGGAGCTTGATGCAGGTATTTGGGTGGTTGTCATTTAATTAATGATGGGTTCATGATATTTTACGAGTTTTGGCTGAGCTATTTAGGGGTTAATGGATCTAATAATGATTGTTTCATTTTGCTTCGAAGAAGGTTTCAAGTTTTCAAGTACCTAGTTTTGTATGAAGGTACTTAACTTATTTTTGAAGTTTTGGACCAGATCCTCTCTAGATCATGCTCATTTTGGGTGTGGCACCTTGGTAATTCTTCATAGTCACCCTCCATATGTGGGAGCATTATGTTACAAATTTTTCTTTGGCAAAATAGGCAGGCACTGAAGATCGATCCCCTAGCTTGGTGGTGAATGCCTGTGTTCAAATGGGTAGAAGCTTGATTAAGTTCTTTGGCTGGGCCTGGAGTCTTCTAAATTCTCGCGGTTTCTGGTTTTGA
The DNA here is from genome assembly GCA_037957365.1 of Torreya grandis. NCBI lineage: Eukaryota > Viridiplantae > Streptophyta > Pinopsida > Cupressales > Taxaceae > Torreya > Torreya grandis. The sequence goes on along the minus strand of JARHVA010000170.1, from coordinate 4,141,950 downwards.
TCCTAGGTTGACTGGTTTAGAGGACCGTTAAAGTTTTAAATCTGTTGGACGTCTTTCCTGCTCATTACATCTTTTGAATTTTGAATTTCAGCATTGACCGCTTTATTTGGATATTGGTTTGAGCACCACAATTCAAGAATTAAATCACTTTCTTGTCCCTCTCATGGGGCTTTTGTTATAAACCTAGGTATGGAATGCGTATGGTTGACTTCAGGATCTCGTTGGAAACTCAAACAACCCCATGGAGAGATATCCCTAGTTTCTTCAACAAGTTTGGGGGCTCGATCGATCGACCGAAATCCCCAGTTGTAAGCTCAAGTGTAGCACATTTTATTTCAATGGGATTTGTAGGGTTAAGGTCCCATTCAAGACCTCGCTATTTCTTCTTCACCTTAGCTTTTGGATTCTTGAGGAGTCTTTCTTCATTTGGTAATTTATTTTGGGGATATGACCCCTTTTGTGTTCAGGGTGGTTTTTTGGTTTGATTTGGGTCTTTTAGGGACCTCAATGATTATTTTAAGACTTGGATTTTTTTCTCCATTAGTCCATGTTAGCTTTTGATCCAATTAAAATCGGTTAGTTCTCACACTGTCAAAGTGGTATTTGCTCTTTTTGAGCCCTGGGCTTCTTTCTTCATTAGTCCACATTGGCTTTCAGTCTTAGCTATAACACCGATTGGTTCTTGCACTAGTCAAAAGTGATTGTCGCTCTTTTCATTGTCGTGTCTTCTCTTAGTTGGGTCCTTTTTGGTTTCCTAGTGAGCTACACCTTCTCTTATTTTTTTTAATCCAAGGGAGACTTGGACCCCCTGATGTGTCCGGGTTAAGTTCCACACTAGTCAAAGGTGAGTTTATCCTAATCTGAACAAATATTTGAATCATTAATTTTAAGTTACATTGTCATTTCTTAGTCATTATAAAAATAGCCACAACACAAACCAAAAAAATTGCTTCAAACCAATAATAATAATAATAATAATAATAATAATAATAATAATAATAATAATAATAATAGTAGTAGTAGTAGTAGGTCTATGCATGTCAAACTATAAAACCTATGTGACAATTAAAACTCACAATGACATTAAATAAACTACTTAAATACCTAAACTCAATTTTATGCATATCAGTCTATCAAAACTACACAAATGACATATGAAAAACTATCTAACATCTCTTTTCAATATTTACTCTCATAAAAACTAAAACACTGCAACCAATCAAAAGTAGATAAAAGTCATGTAAGAAACTAATCTAAAACCCCATTCATACACATTATATTTCCAACTTAACTCATTGATAATGGTTTCAATCTTGATCTCTCACCAATGCACCTCCAACTATAAAAATAACACAACATTTGAAACCCACAACCTATTTTAAATTAAACTACTTGATATTTCAAACCCACAATGATATGAAAAACTATTTTAATACCCAAACTCTGGTTTATAAATATGAATCTATCAAAATTGAACAAACAGTATGTAAAAAATTATCTAAAAACCCTTATTTATCTCCATTTTTAAAACAACAAACAAACTAAATCATAACTATAAATTATTTTAACATTTATCGATAACACCTTTTCAAACCAATGATTTGAGCCACGAAAATATAAAAACTCATACAAAAATATTTTTCACTGCAAACCTTATTTCATTTTTTATTTTTCTTATCAATATCAATAATAAAATTTAAATGTATAAAATATTCTCACCTTAAACTTAACTCATCTCATAGAAATCACAACTATGTATACAATATCTAGAATTTTATGAAAAAAACACATAATATATTCTCACAACATTCATACAAAAATATTGATTCCAAATTAACTCCCCTAAAGATGGTTTCAATTACCATCTTGCTTGTTATACCTTCTTAAAGAATATTGGCCTAATCCTTGTGTGATGATTTTGCATATGCGATAACCCTTGTATCCCCCAGATGTATGGGCTTCCTTTTTTATTCTTTTTGCATAAAAAGAGCATAAACGGATATCCACTCCTATTGACTTGGATAAAAATGAGATTTCCTAATAGACCCCTTTAGACTTGTAGAACCCCTTTTAATATTCTTTGAATTCATAGTTGATAAAATAGTGAATGCATAGTGAAGTTTCACTAACAAGTGCTCATCTATCGAATGATATAATTCTAGATTAATCAAAAGTTGCTTGATTGAGTTTCTTAACCACAAAAATATAATTACCTATCACTCAAAAGAGATTATTAGCACACATGTCAACCTCAAATGGTTGATGTCAAGAAAGATGGAAAGTCCAAGACTGTGCAAGTGTAGAGTCCAAGTATGTGTTAGAAAGATCCAAAAAAGGGAGAGGATCCAAACTTCTCACTTGTGCTTAGTGCTTAGATAGCTTATCAAACATATATAAATAATATTAAATAATTGTTGAGGGTAATTTTTAAATGTTTTATAAAGATCTTTTAAGTTATTGTAATTCATAATTTTTATCATGAGGATTGAGTCTTATTCACTCAATCAATTATGGTGATAAGAAAATAAAGAATTTCACTTTTATTTAAATTTGATATGTTTTTTAAGACTTATTAAATAGTTATTAATTAAAAGTGTTTTTTTAATATTGATAGAAGGGGATTTTTTTTAAAGGAACTCGACTTTTTTACAAATTGTAAATATGGTTTAACTAACTAGATTAAATATTAATGTCTACAAATAAAGCTAACACGAGTAAGGAAAAGTAACTATAAAGCTCAAAAATAACAACAAAACAGTTAAATAACAACCAATAAATGGCTAGCTTGTAACCAAGAAGAGATAACCAAAATAAGAGAATAACCATAATAACATCCAACAAAGAAACAACAACAAGAAATATAAGAAAAAAATAAATAAGGGAAGCCCTATCGCTATAAAACAACCATAAAATACCAAAAGAATTAACCACGGGTTGAAGCCAATCCTCTTCCCTGCCTACTAATAAGGTATTCCAAAGTCTATTAAGATTTGTCACTTACCAAAGAAAGTGCTTTTGCCCTTAGCAACTTGGCCTCAGATCTATGACCTTTCCTCTTTGAAGAGGTTCCCACATCCATAGATTTTTTATAAAAATGAGGCTTAGGAGGGGAGAAACCTTCAATCATCTAAAGAGGAATCAAAAAAGGAGCAGAAAACGGACCTCCTTCAGAACATCCTCCAAAATACCATGAGAAATAGGAAAAGTCCTCAGTAAGGAAAAATTATGTTCGACTAACAAAGAAGGAAAGGAAGAGGATCAGAAGCTTGATTTTCCTTCTGACACTCCTCCTCTACAAACTTCCTAGCTTGAGAACCAATAAAGGAAAAATGAGGGTAAAATAGTTTATCATGGTTACACCATAAGAAATCATGATCTAGAGCCCGTTCTTTCTCCTTACACACCTAAAAAGAGGGCCCATAAGACTTCAAAGGGCACCTAACAATTCAATGTCTAAAGTGATGGCAATGAAAACATCTGAAAGGGAAGCCTTCATAGTTGAGTAAATGAGTCCACGAGCCAGTGAAGAGAGTACCTTAATCGAGAATAAAATAAGCTTAGAGAGATCAATATAAGTGCAAACTCTAATAAATCTAAGCCCCCAAGAAGAAGAATAAATTTTCACAAAAGATCTAATCTTGACCACCAATATCTTTATGAACTTCTCATTACTCAAGACTAAAGGAAGGAAATACAACTAAATCCACATAGGAACATTAGTAATTTGCATATGATTAGGATAAAAAAAGGGGGACCAGGGGCAAAATAAAAAACCATAGCTATTTAAGAACCAAGGCCCCGAATCCAAAATGAAATCTCTATCTATTGACCTCTAAAACTCCACCAAGAAAAAGCCCAAACTAAGCATAGAGGAGGGAGGAGCCATAAAGATCCAAACCTTAGAGGCCCAAACAGAAACATCAAAATTTGAGATGAAAGTATCCACACACTTACCAAAGAGGGATTTGTTGCCAATATCAGTTTCCATCGAATCAGGAAGCTCTAAATCTAGGATAGTCTTAGCAAATTGGATTTGAAAATCTCCCAAATAGGAAGTCATAGGAAAAGACTGAGACATAACCAAGAAGGCATCCACCAAGGAGGGGGTAGTAGAAAAAATAACTAGGAGAGAACCAAGACATACAAAAATTAGAGTAGTGATGGTAAGGGTTAGAGGCATTCTTGCAATCCATGAAGATCCAATGAGCCTTAGCACCAACCTCAAACCCATCTAACACTTGAGAAGAGATGACTTTCTAAAGAGGACAAGAAGCCAAAATAGAGCATAAAAGGATGACCCCAAGTTATAGGGATGACAAGCCCCCACCAGAAAATGCTGACTTAGTTGACTCGGGAACAAGACCCCAAATAACTGTATCAATTTTTGACACAAAATAGAGAATGTACAGGCCTAGGTGGGTAGTAACTAACAACAACATAAAATAAAACATAAAAGACTGAAACTATAGAGATAATCTATAATTAATCAGAATAGTGTTGTAGATACTCTAAAACACATGATAAAATGATAGAATAGGGGAGGCAGAGTATCATCATAAACCACACAAACTGCATATATTAATTTGCTTCAAAATAAGTATTCCAGTATGATTATAACTTAAAAATAAACACAGCTACAACTGTATATAATTTTTTTTTAAAAACCTCTATTTTGCCCTCCTTAATTACTAATAATTGATGCTCTGACTACTGTCAACAAACAACATTCCTCTGCCTTGTCTATTCTTTCCCTTCTCCTTCCTCTCTATCTAATGCAATCTACTACTATTTTGTTCTTCTCTACATGTTGCATGATTTTCTCCTCTAGGTTTCTTCTTCTTTAGACTAACTACTTGTTATTGTGCATATTTTCTCTTATTTTCCTATCTTTGACTACTACTCTATTGCTATATGTTTTTCACTCTTTATTTTATTTTTTTATTCTTTTTTCTCATTCTATTTGTCCCCTTGTAGGGATTTTTAGCTAACACCATCATTCCCCCAAAAAAATTCAATTGGATCCCAAATTTTAAATTTGAACTATTGCAATAAATATGGTTTGGTGAGGGAGAGCTCCGGAGATGAGACAAGGGTAGGTGAGGGAAAGAATATTTTATTCTAACACTCCCCCTTATTCTTGACCTTTCTACCATACTCTACAAAACTCTTCTTAGCCTTCAAAACATCCTTATAACTTATTTTCATATGCCCATATCCTTCTAGACTCATTTTGTGCATGTTTAGAGCTTCATTACAAAAGTTTGTAGTTGGACTAGCAGAGTCTATGTTAGACTAGTAAAAGTCATAATTGGACTGGCAGAGTCTGTAGATGCCTTGTTAGAGTCCATACCTTTTCCATTTGAGTCTGAAGTTGACCTATTGAAGTCTAGAGTTGACCTGTAGGAGTTTGGAGCTGGATTGTAGGAGTCTAAAGCTAGCCTGTAAGATTCTGGAGATGGCATGTAGGAGTATGGAGGTGGCCCATAGGAATTTAGATTTGGCCTGTAGGAGTTTGAAGCTAACATAAAATCTTTTAGGCCTAATTTTGTTGCATTAATGACCCATAACCTTCCTCTTAAGTGCATGAAAATATGTTTTGATAATGGCTTAGTAAAAACATCAACTAGTTTCTAATCTGATTTGTAAAAACTAAGCTCTATCACATGTTTCTTAACTAAATCTCAAATGAAGTGATACATGATTGCTATGTTATTTCTCCTACCATAAATATGGGGTTATTTGAAAATACCATGGATTATATATTGTCACAATAGATCATAAAAGCTCTTTGCTTCTCTTCATGCAAATTTGAAAGTATCCTTCTTAACCATTTAGCTTGGCATGTTGTTGTATTGGTTGTTATGTACTCCACTTCAGTTATAGAAAGTGATACTATGGGTTATTTATTTGAATCCCAAGATATGGATCCTAAACCAAGATGAAATACATAACCTGAAGTGTTCTTTCGATCATCAAGGCTACTGGCCTAATCACTATCGGTGTAACCCACTAGTTGAAACTCATTTGCTACTGCATACAAAACGCCATAATCTCTTGTTCCATTCACATACCTCAATATCCTCTAGCTAGTTTAACAATGTGTCTCCTTTGTTGTCTCCACAAATCTAGATATGAAGCTAACTACATACATGATGTTCGGCCTAGTTGCAGTCAAATACATTAAGCTTTTCACTAAGTTATTATACCATGTGGGGTCTACATTGCTGCTACAATCATCCTTGCACAACTTTAAGCTTGTCTCAATAGGTGTAGATATTGGCTTGTTTTCCAACATCTTAAACCTCTCCAAAACCTCTTTTGCATACTTATATTGGCATATGAATATGCCTTCATCCATTTGCTTGACTTTTATCCCAAAAAAGCACTTCAAGAATCCTAAATCAGTCATTTAAATCTCCTTCTTCATAGTTGTTTTAAACTCTCTTATTGACTGATTTGCATTTATGGTGAATATTAGATCATCCACATACAAAATTACAATCAAAATATCACATATATTCACTTAGATGTAGAGTGTGGGCTCATTAGTGTTTTTTCTAAAGTCATTGCTTAACAAGTAAGGGTCTATATAGTTGTACCATGATCTTGGGGCTTGCTTAAGCCCATACAAAACCTTTTTCGGCCTATATACCTTATTCTCATGCTCGATAATCTCATATCTAGGTGGTTGTCTCACATAAACCTCTTCTTCTATCACTCCATTCAAGAAGGTTGACTTGACATCCATTTGATGCACCTTCCACTTGTGTTGAGCAACAATGGCTATAATTGTCCTTACCATTTCTAGCCTTGCTACAGGTGCAAACATCTCATTGTAATCATTTCCAGGCCTTTGATTGTATCCCTTCACCAATATTCTTGCCTTATGCCTCTCTATCTTACCTTCGAGAGTGGTTTTATCTTGTACACCCACTTGACTCCTATGACCTCTTTTATTTTTGGTAGATCAACTAACCCCCAAGTCTGATTTCTCTCTATTGCGTGCATTTATTCATCTATTGCCTCACACCACTTATTGTCCTTGGTTGATTCTTCAAAGTAGATAGGATTAACTGATAAAAATATAGCATAATTCATAGTTTTATCTTCATTTTATTATACCTTGACTACTCATAGACTTCTTGCAAGCTTCTTGTCCTTGTTAGGCATTGACTTGAGTTGGATGAGGATGATGTTGATTCATGAATAGATCCTTGACTTATTTGATGGTTGCTTCCACTAGATGAATCATCCCTTTGTGAAATAGGGGTCCAACTTGGTGCATGGGTGGTTGTACCACCTAATGTTTCAATTTCAATAAAAGGTCCACTAGCCCTTCTTTGCACTTGCTCTTGTTCTTGTATCTCTTCCCAAGATTCATGCTTAATGAATTGAACATCCCAGCTGATTATGAGCTCTTTGGTGATGGGATTTTACGATCGATGATCCTTTGATTTGTCACTATACCCTATGAAAATGCACTTTTCACCTTTGTCATCCCATTTGGTCCTTCTTTGCCTGGGCACGTGCGTGTATGCCATAAAACTAAACACTCTAAGGTGTTCAATACATAGTTTCTAGATGCTTCATGATTCTTTAGGGATCATATCCATAACACTCTTCATTGGATAAATGTTCAACAAGTATACAACTATTGCAATAGCCTCAGCCCAAAAATCATTAGGCAAACCCTTTGCCTTTAGCATGTTCCTTGTCATCTCTTGGATGGTCCTATTCTTCCTCTCAACCAAACCATTTTTCTATATTGTATACCTAGTTATAAATTACTTCTTGATTCCATGATCCTTGAAAAAATTCATGAACTCATTAGAGATATATTCTCCCCCTCTATCCATCCTCAAAATCTTGATTTAGTGGCCACTTTATTTCTCCACCATGGCCTTAAATTGCTTAAAGGTCTTAAATGCCTTTGATTTGTTCTTCAAAAAATACACCCATATCTTCCATCTGAAATAATTTATGAATGTCATGAAGTAGAAATTCTTGGATAGGGACAAGGTCTTCATTAGACCACACAAGTCTGAATGGATCAGCTCTAAAGGAGCTCTATATCTCCATGCTTGACCCACCGGAAATGTACTCCTATGTTGTTTCCACAATATGCATCCTTCACACACTTTGTTTGGTTATTCTATAAGGGGAATCCCTCTCACCATTTGCTTGTTGTAAAGAAGGTTTAGCCCTCTAAAGCTCAAATGTCCATATCTAAGGTGCCAAAGAGTAGACTCGTCTACTATCATAGTTTTAAACACTACTACGAGCTCACTTTGCATTCTCAATAGAAACATTTGATTCCTTGTCATCTTGACTACTACAATCTACCTATTGGAGCCACTCATATCAAATATTATGCATTCACCATCCTCAAATCTAACCTTGTATCCCTTTTGGATAAGTTTCTCGATACTAATAAGGTTGTGCTTCAACCTAGGCACATAGTAAACATCTTGAATTTGCCTCTTGTCACCTTGCTTGGTGCGAATAGATATGTTGTCTTTGCCCATGATGGGAACTTCTTATTATTTTCCATGTTTACCTCTGATTTGATTGACTCATCAATGTGGTTGAACATTCTTTGTTCCCACTCATGTGGTTGTTACAACCACGATCTAAGTACCATGTCTCTTTACCACTTTGCTCCGCCATGTTGCATGTTATAAAAAAGTTTCCACCTTTCTCATTCCTATTAGGTTTAGCCTCTTATGTTTTGGATAAATTTGAGTTCTACCTATTCATATCATACTCCTTATTTCTACATTCACTAGCATAGTGTCCATACCTTTTGCAATAATAGCATTGGATGTTAGAATTATCATACCTTTGTGTAGATCCTCCTCTAAAAGTGTTGTTGCTCCTTCATCTTCCTCTTCCTCTTCCATGTGATTATTGATGGTTATGCCTTTCACCTTGTTGACTACTATAAGTTCTTCCTCTTCCTCTATTATTTGATCCTCTCCTCCTTCTTTTCACATTCACATTGGTCTTGAATGCTTGCTCATGAGAGGTGGTTGACCTATTCATCCTTTGTTCATGGGTTTATAAGGAACCCATTAGCTCATATATTGTCATTTACCTCAAATCCTTTGACTCTTAAATTTCAATAATTATAGGGTCAAATCTAATTGAAAGGCTCCTCAACACCTTCTCTATGATCCTATGATCTTCAAAGGTATCACCACATGTCTTCATTTTATTAATAATATTCATTGTCCTTGTGAAGAAGTCATTGATAGACTCATTCACCTTCATTTGTAGGGTCTCAAATCCACTTATTAATAAGATCTACAACTTGACAAGCTTCACCTTGTCACTCCCTTGATAGGCATTTTAAAGAATATCCCATGTTTTTTTTAGAATAGACAACTGTTGCTATCTTAGGAAATATTGAATCAGCTAGTACCATTTGTGCATAGCTGAGTGCCTTGACATTTTTTCTCCTATTCTATTTTAATTCATTTAAGTTTTTGAGGTTGTAACGTCATTATATCCATCTTCAACCAACTCCCATAGCTCTTGAGATTTGAATATGGTCTTCAATTTGATGTTCCACACATCATAGTTCTTTCCATCAAATGTAGGGGTGCTATCATGAACTAGAACTACCTACTACCATGTCTAAATGGGCTTACAAACTAAGGGCTTTGATAATTATTATTGGCATAAAATATAAAATGTGCAAGCCTTGGTGGGCAGCAACCACCAACAACACAAAATAAAATAGAAAAGACTGAAACTATGAAGATATTTTGTAACTAATTAGAACAATGTTGTGGATGCTCTAAAACACATGCTAAAATGATAGAATAGGGGAGACATAGTACCAACATTAAACCACACAAAATGCATATATTAGTTTGCATCAAAATAAGTATTATAATCTAATTATAACTCATAAATAAACACAACTACAACTGTATATAAAATCTTACAAAAAACATCTATTTTATCCTCCTTACTTACTAATGGTTGATGCTCTGATTGTTGTCAGCAAAAAACATTCCTCTACCATATCTATTCTACCCATTCTCTTTTCTTTATGTATACTGCAGTCTGTTGTTGTTGTGTTCTTCTCTACCCATTGCATGTTTTTCCCCTCTAGGCTTCTTCTTCTCTAAACTGATTACCTACTACTACTATGTATATTTTCTTTTTTCTACCTATCTCTGACTACTACTACATTGATATATACTTTCTAATTTTTATTTTTATTTTTTTATTCTTTTATCTCATTCTATTTTCCCCTTTCTGGACTTCTCACCTACCACTATCATTCCCTCTAGAACTTTCAAATGACTCTCAAATTTCAAATTTGAACTGTTGTAATAAATATGGTTTGGTGAATGGGAGCTCTGAAGATGAGATAGGGGTAGGTGATGGCAAGAATATGTTATTGTAACATCAATCACGTTATTATGAGCCAAGGTGGAAGCTCTACTGGGTGAGGTGTTAGCAGCTAGAGCGCTGGAAAGAGCCAAAATAGAAACAATGACATCTCCCCAATCTTTGACTACTCAGTAAAGGTTGAAGAGAGACCAACCTAATGAGAAGGTTGAGCACTTTTGTCTACATTCAACGGACTAGGAATTGATAGACTCATTCTACTTCATTTGTAGGGTCTCAAAGTCCCTTATTAAGAAGCTCTGCAACTTGAAAAGCTTCACCTTGTCACTCCCTTGATAGGAATTTTGAAGAATATCCCATGCTTTTTTAGAATGGATAATTGTTGCTATCCTAAGAAATATTGAATCAACTAGTACTATTTGTATATAGCTGAGTGTTTTGGCATCCTTTCTCTTATTCTCTTTCAATGCATTCATTTGTGCTTGGGTTAATGCATTGAAGGTTGATAGGTTTGTAACCTCATTATATCCACCTTCAACCAACTCCCATAGATATTGAGAGTTGAATATGATCTTCATTTTAATGCTTCACACATCATAGTTCTTTCCATCAAATGTAGGGGGTTGTTACCATGAACTAGAACTACTTGTTATCATGTCTAAATGGGCTTACAACCTAAGGGCTCTGATACCAACTGGCATAAAATAGATAATGTGTACGCCTAGGTGGATAGAAACCAACAACATCACAAAATAAAACTTAAAAAATTGAAACTACGAAGATAGTCTATAACTAATCAGAACAGTGTTGTAGATGTTCAAACAAGCATGCTAAAATGATAGAACAGGGGAGGCATAGTACTAGCATAAAACCACACAAAATGCATATATTAATTTCCTTTAAAATAAGTATTACAATCTGATTATAACTCGGAAATAAATACAACTACAAATTTATATAAACTCTTACAAAAAACTTTTATTTTGTCCTCCATGCTTACTAATGGTTGATACTCAAATTGTTGTCACCAAACAACATTTCTCTGCCTTGTCTATTCTACCCTTTATGTTGTTACGTTGATATATGCTTTCTAATTTTTATTTCTATTTTTTTATTCTTTTATCCCATTCTATTTTTTCCCTTGCTGGGCTTCTCACCTACCACCATAATTCCCCCCAAAAATTTTAAACAACTCCCAAATTTTAAATTTGAATTGTTGTAATAAATATGGTTTGGTAGGGGTAGCTCCAAAGATAAGACAAGGGTAGTTAGGGCAAGAATATTTTATTATTTCGAAGGCTTATACATTGGGCAAGGCCCTGTAGATTCATCTCACAAAGATACAAAATGACATATTCCATTGTAAACAGCCTGGTTTTGAATAGTGACAGTTTGGGGAAGTGGTAGCGTAGAGTGGTTTAGTAGTGCATGATGTCATTTACATCAACCACTAGTTAGGATTTTCATCAACCATATTGTTGTTATTGTTTCAACAAATTGCCCATCATAAATGAAGGATTTTACCTCTTTATGGACACTTTACAAGGGACGGTCATCATAGGGATAATTCTTATGTGACGTTAAGCCCTTAAACCTGTTGTCCTCTTCAAAAGCTCCAAACATACTGGAAAGATGATCATTATTAGTATTATTGTTACTACTAACCCCTTCGACAGCCATGAAAGGCGAATGATCCTCCATGTTGTAAAATTGGTATTTCTGAAGTAGTGAAGCATAAGAAGGCGCTAATTGAGCCATAAGTTCAGCACATAAAATGCTTCTCCCATGATTTGAACAAGTGACCTATTGCAAACCAAACATATTTCTATTGGATAAACATGCAGATAACTATTTAGATTAATGATGATGATGATGCCTAAGAAAAAATATCCCTAAGTGGCCTTCCATATCCATATGGTGATATATATGACACACAATTATTCATAGATGTAACCGTTGCCACCATTACTGTATCTTCCTACAATCGCTTCTTCTGCTCCTGCAATATCCACATTTCAAGTTGGGTCATGCAAATCCCTCCCTACGGCCGCCTCTTCTGCACCGTGCCATTGATCTTCACCTTCTTCATTGCCATCATGCAATCCATGTTATCACCATGTCTAGGGTTTAAACCTCTTGAAGCAGCCTTTTCATCCAACAACATTAACATTATTTCCATATCAAGTTATGTTCCATTCTTTTCTTTTCTTTAACTCAGCCCAAGAGCAACACTGCCACCATTCTTTTTATCTCAGCTGTTTCAACTCAAGTGGAACTGCATTCCATTTCAGTCAAGGATTTCAACAGACTCAGAAAGCCCCTCTACACTTTCAACAAACTAAAAATATGCATTTATCTCCATTTTTGGATAGGACATATACATAATGTATATATATACTATGGTCGTGTTTCTTTCTAGAAGTACAAGCCACTTCACATTTGTTTCTTGCATTGGACAATTATATAGTGAAAGCAACTTTCTTCAATTTTGTCACGAGTTTCATTATATGTTGGTCGGCGCATATTTGATTTTAAGTTATTGTAAATTGATGGGAAGGGTAGAGGGAGACCCGCATGTAGTTGGTTAGTATAATTTATGATTGGTTTTGGGGGCTTTATTTGGGAATTAAATGGCAGAGTTTAAATCCTCAAAAGGGGCGACAGACGACAACATTTACTGTCACTTTGACAAGTCATGGACGGTCTCTTTCATCCTTCCAATTGGTTGTCGTGGGTTGTTTTGTTGAGATCTTCACAACCATGTTTGGTCTTTGTTTATTGATCTAATCAATCTCCCATTAGCCTTTAGTTAAAATACATTGGAATTTCAGAAGGATTTTGTTTTGGTTGAAAATATTTATTCTTATTTAACTTTTCTGGATTTTGTTTTGACTAAAAGTATTTAATCTTATTTAAATTTTCTTATTTTATAATTAAACTATTTCTAATTGTTATGACTGTTAATTCTTGTTACATAGATTTACATAATTTAAATGCTTATTTCTTTTAGAATGTATATACTTAATAAAAAAATATATAGTGTTTTTTATTAATCAATTAGCAATGACAATTAATGTTAGGTCGGAAAAAAAATCAACAAATATTATATGAATAACTCAACACTTATACAGTCATTACCATTAATACGTTTCATATATTATATAAAATTATCAAATAATATTTATATATATTTGATATATTATATATTATATATTATACATACTAATATAATCGCAAGACAAACATATGCAATTCCTCCGGCTTTCTTTGCACCTTCGGGGCAATTGCTAGCTTTAACATCAATCACGCTATTATGAGTTAACAGCTGGAGAGCCAAAAAGAGCCGAAATAGAAACGACGACATCTCCCCAATCTTTGACTACTTAGTAAAGGTTAAGGGAGACCAACCTGATGAGAAGGCTGAGCGCTTTTGTCTGCAGTCAATGGGCTGGGAAGAAGCCGAGATTTGGCATTTGGAAGGACATAGAAAGCTCTTATTGAGGCTGGACAAACCACCCATGTCCTCACTGGGCTGCAGGTGCTTGATTGACACCAGACGACCTCCACTGAAACCATCATACTCCTGATCAGAATGCAACTCGCAGGCATCCAGGCCTAAGTCCAAAATTGAAGCAAGGGATCCCTGAAATCTGTATAGAGGGACATTTGCCGCCGAACAAGGCAGATTCTTGAACTTCAATTTATTTTCACCTCTCATAACTTCAAACAGTAAGGAAAATTAGTGTATCATATAACCCGTATAATCTTGTTAAAAGTTACCTTATTTCCCAATCTTTACCACCAATGCTAACAACCCATGGGGTTAGTTGGTTTACTTTACCAAACTTTAATTCAGAGATTGAATTATTTCTAATGATTTTGCTTCGGGATATCAATTTCTCAGGAAAATTAAAAGAACGCCTCATCCAAGGCGCTTATATATATATTTAATGGCTGTAATACGTTTTGACTGGGCGGGGAGGAGCATAACCGTTTTACAATGTTGACGTATCCAAAGATTTTAATTATTATATCCTTCTTCGAAGTAACAGTGTGAGAAGAAATGAATTAACGTCTATCTTAGAAACCTCAGCGTCTCCTCAACACTTGATGTTTATTTATCCTCCTCATTAAATGCAAGCTTATCATCAGGCAGGAAGATCTACTATTCTATTCTATGACATTCATTTTATCAGAAGACACTCACGCAGCCAAAAGGTACCCAACTTTAATCAAATATCCTTCATTCATCTAATTAATCTTCGTACAAATCAATATTTATCATGTTTAGTTTCCTGTTAGGGAGAGATGTTTGTATTATTAAATGTTGGTATACTTCACCTGCGATAAAAACTTAATGTGTATTGGTTGGTAAATACTACCTAATGTATGCTGGAGTGAATGCATAAAGTAAGCTTTATATTCATCAGGAAGCTACAGTTATTGAGAAGAAACATTACCAATATTTAGCCGATGGAATTTGATTATTGACTAGTGCAGACCAAGAATCGACAGGGATTGTACAGAAATTTTATTCTCATTCTTGATTATAATTTTCTCTGAGCATATACTTCTACTACAAAATTCTAGTTGAAAAGAGATGTATTATTTGTGTGGATGGATATTGATCATGCTTCATCATTGATTGTTTACATCTAGCTTATGTATTTATGTTTAAGAAAAGATAAAATATTGTACTTCGATATTTTGATTATGTTGCAATATTTTGCATTGTGGAAGGAACCCTGTTAAAATTGGGATCAATTAGGGATTGTGAATTTTGCAATACCGTTGCTTGTCATTCTATTAGAGTTACGAATCAATCAACTTAGGTAACTTCCTAATATAAAAATTTAAGTTATCCTTCTAATCTCCCAAAAATATTTTATGATTACTTGTGTTATGGATTATAATTGTTATTCCTTATAACTTGCATTGCTCTAGGATATAAGGATATCTTATTTGAAAATACCGGCTTCTTTTTAAATTAATATTGTTGCCTTCAAAAGGAAGAATTTATAAGGTGAAATAGGATCTAGGTGGTCACTTTTTTAATGAAAACTTTGTCAAATGGATTAGTAATGGATTAGGCGTTCATCATGGTTCTAAAATCATAAATCATATTATAAAAACTTCTTAATATTATGAAGCTGTAAGTTACCTTGAAAATTGATTATCATATAATTGAATTAATTAAAACTTAAAACCATAACAAATCTCTCTATTTTTGTCTGAATCAATGAACCTATTTCATGTAGTATGATTACTCTATGTAATTTAATTTTGTTTAGCCATCAAAATTGTTATTATTATACAATAAAGAGATTGTAATCAATTATTTTTCTATTCAAAATTCTTGATTAAGCTCATAGGTGGTGACTTCTCTCATTGATCTAAAATTTATAGTTGAATAATATTATTTAAGTTTTACTGGTTTTGAAAATTAAAGCTTACCAAAATCCCCTAGGTTATGCTTGAAAGTTTTAGGCTTCTTCCTTATAAAAGAATTGACAATTTAAATATGATTATTAGATTGTAAGATTGATGCCTGTCTTCCCCTTGTTAAATAGATAAATAGATGATTTAACGCCAACAATAAAATATTGAATGTTGCACCCATTAACTTTTTATGAAGAGACATTTGATTATTTAAAACTAGAGGCTAAAAATAATTTCTTACTATAACTTGTCAATACAAAATTAGGCATAAAGTACTTAAAATAACTTATTGAGATATGGTGTTCTCTCTTAACTTACTAATTTGATACATTCACTTTCTTGTTGTTGACAAACATCTTGAAATAAATGGTTGACCTTATGTTAATGAATTGCAAGAAGTACATTATTGTCCGCTAAATATAGATTTTGTTAAGACATACCTCAGAAGGTATTGCTCTATAATGGCGTAAAAATAATTTAAAGTACCTTTTTTTAATAGTAAAATTGTCATGCCTCATTCTTAGGAGTTAAATATTAAGATTATTCTCTCTAGAATGTGACGCTTTGTGAGTAAATAACCATATGTTAATTTATTGTTAACAAACACTTCGGAAGGTTGGTAAATTGAAATTTTATGGTGGTTGACAGAAGCCTATTTAGTGTTGCTTTAGAGATTAGCTGAGACATTTTGATTTGAGCAACTATTCTTGCCTTGCATTTTAAATATATATTATAACATAACTTAGTGTTATCTTCGGTAATTAGTTGATTTTATATAAAGTTTTCATCTTCTTACAATTGAAAACTATTGATATGAGCTTAGTATTTATACAATCTTAAAAAAAGAGGGTTATGTTTTTTCAGTTGTGAATAGGGTGTGTTACATACAATCTATTTTTACATAAATTAAATAATGTTTCAAATTTATAATGATATTAAAAAACTATTTTAATATTTAAATTATAGTAAATAAATGTGAACTCATCAAAAATGCACAAAGTGTATGTACAATAATTATCTAAAACTTTTTTTCAATTTCCACTTTAAATTTAAAGAAATAAAAATATTACGTTATTAATGGCTAAAAAATTAATAAAAAAACCAAAAATTATTTTGATGTTTATGGTCAATGATAATTTTAAGAAGGGACCCCTAATAGCTTATTATAAAATCTTGGTGAATCTTAAACTTTAGGTATAATCTCATTGGCAAATCTTTATCAAAATCACCATGCTGGTATAAATTGACTGGTAATTTATATTAACTTTTTCAAAAAAATTATAAATAGCTAGCAAATCAAACATCATATTTAAATCAAGAAATAATGATAAAAAATCCAAATTAAAGCCCTTTCCCCAAACACATTCACAGGGTAAATAACATAGCAACAGTTCAAATCCCTTAAAAGATAGGAAGAATTCATTAAAAGTATGAAAACATTTGCAGATATATACAAATTTTATTTCTTACTTGGATTGCACTTCATTGTTGG
The DNA here is from genome assembly GCA_037957365.1 of Torreya grandis. Taxonomy (NCBI): domain Eukaryota; kingdom Viridiplantae; phylum Streptophyta; class Pinopsida; order Cupressales; family Taxaceae; genus Torreya; species Torreya grandis. Next base: position 4,124,657 of record JARHVA010000170.1, on the reverse strand, counting down.
CTACTTAGATTCCTCATTAACCTCCTCTTACAATTATCACTCGTTTCATGATTCTCATAACATGTAGGGCTAATATTTTTTATTTGGATTATACTTCATTGTTTGCTTTTTAGACTCCTTCTTAGCCTCCTCTTGTAATTGTCATTCATTTTGTGATTCCCACAACCACAAAGGAATAAAATTTTAATAGAAATGAAGTTATATGAATTTAGGTTTTAGGGTTTTGTGGTTCTAGGGTTTTAATAAATTTGAAGCACTTATGTAGATTTATTTTATAAGAGGTAATTTGTGTTAATTAAAAACCAATGGAGAAAGAGATTAGAGGGTGAAAAGTCTAAAGTCAAGATCTTGTTTATAGTTCTTTCTTTTTAACAATTAAATTTTTTCTCCTTTTTAAAGATCAAATTTATCCTTTTTTAAGTGCTAAATCTGATGGTCATATTATGTATAAACTAAGTATAAACCTCTTTAAGTCTCTCAAAAAATCAACCACATAATATAATAAAATGAGTATAGTAAAGATTGTGACAAAAAATCAGAGTATAGAGTATAAACCAACTATGGGGCCATAGGGCAAGACAACTATTAAGTGCAATGATGACATAATTGAAAAAATATTCAAAATATTTTCATAGTTTTAAAATTATAAACTATACAATAAGGTCTGTCAAAATGTCTTAACCATATCCATATTGGTCTTTCAATTTTTTTTTTATTTCAATTAACAAACCATGCCAACCAGAATATAATTATTATCTCAAATATTTAAAAATAAAATATAGTATGATCATGCGGCTCCATTGCATTTATTCAGTTTATTCTTTGTGCATTATTTAAAATAAGTATCTTACATATCATTATTTCTCAAAGAAAATCAATTGCTTGTTCGTTTATAATAAGTATGTGGTAAAGATCAATCAAATAATATAATAAATCAAATATAAAAAAAATAGTGACAAAAAATCAAAGTATAGAGTATAAACTAATTATGGGGCCATAGGACAAGACAACTATAAAAAATGAGGATGATATAATTGAAAAAAATATTTTCATTATTTTAAAATTACAAGTTATATAATAAAATCTATCAAAATGTCTTAACTATATCCATATTAGCCTTTCAAATATATTTTTTACTTCAATTAAAAAACCATGTGAACCATAATATAATTATTACCTTAAACGTTTAAAAAAAAATACAGTATGATCACGAGGATCTGTTACATTTATTTAATTTATTCTTTGTGCATTATTTAAAAAATATATCTTGTACGTCATTATTTCTCAGAAAAAATAAAATTTTTATTTATTTAAAATAAATATATGGTAAAGACCAACAAGATAATATAATAACTAAGTATAAAAAAATTGTGATAAAAATCAAAGTATAGAGTATAAACCAACTATAGGGCTATATGGAAAGACAACTATGAAAAATGAGGATGGCAAACAAATATATTTGAAGAAATACTTTTTAGGTAACTTATCATTATATTTATTCATTACACTAATTTTTACTTGTTGTATGTTGATATGTTCACAAAATATGTGGAATGGGTATTTTGGGGTTAGTCAAAAATATGGTTGAAATGATCATGAGGCTCTATTGCATTTATTTATTTTGTTTTAAAAAAATATTGCATGCCATTATTTCTTAGAGAAAATAAGTTTCTTATTTGTTTAAAATAAGTATTTGGTAAAAACCAACCACATAATATACTTCATTTTGTTCTTTGTGTATTTTTTAAAATATCTTGCATGTCATTATTTCTCAAAAGAAATTAGTGGTAAAGACCAACCACATAATATAATAGAGTATAAAAAAAATTGTGATAAAAAATTAGAGTGTAGAGTATAAATAATAAATTAACTATAGGGCCATAAGGCAAGACAAATATGAAAAATGAGGATGGAAAGCAAATAACTTTAAAGAAATGATTTTTAGAAAAATTATAATTATATTTATTCATTTTGGGAGTCAAGATAGATGATTTTACATGCAAATAATTGCTCTCAGTCTTGTATTTGATTAAGAGAACATGTCTATAATAGTTGTAAACTTTATTATAGAGATGCATATGTATTCGAGCATAAGTAAGTTGTTCAAATACATATGTGATGGTTTTTTTATTTTTATATTCATTGATGCAAGCTATTAATAGAAGCAAAGCTTTGGTACTCAAAGTATTGGGACTAGAGGTTAGAAATGAAGGTGCAGATAATTTTTAAGTTGGTTTCCTTGTGATTGCAACTGCAAGGTATGTATTTATGTTTTTTTAATTCTGAATTTTGAGATTAGTTGTTTGCATGCACAATCATCTATCTTGAAATGAATAAATATAATGATAAGTTCTCTAAAAAGTATTTCTTTAAAGATAGTTACTCAAAACACTATCTTTCAAATGTCTTAACCATATCCATAATCAATAATAATAAGTTCTACCAAAATATCTTAACCATATCCATAATCAATAATGGCCTTTCAAATATATTTGTATTTCAATTAATAAACTTTGCTAAACAAAATATAATTATTACCTTAAATGTATTATGTCCTAAGTCACAAGTGGTCCCTAACACATTTATAAAATTGAGTAAAACAAACATGTTTTTCCTTCTATATAATTTTAATGATTAAAAAACTTAATATATAACTAAATTTAAAATTATAAACTTGTAAGTTGAAATTACTACATCTTCTAGACTTCAAAGCTTAAAAAACTAGATAGTATTAAAAAAGATTAATGGCATAAATGACTTCACATCATAAATTCTCACACCTAATATATATTTTATTTCTAGCATTGAATGCAGTGCATGTGGAATTAAAGTTACGGGGATCGAGGTTGAGATCTTGCAACATTTTTTAGTGAATTGGTGTCGACATATTGAAGGGCCAAAGAAAAATTTAATGTTAGTCCAACACGTCACCTATGGGATTAATGAAATTTGATCAAATACATATGTGACAGTTTTCTCAAAATTTTTAGTCATTTATGTAAGATATTAGCGAAAGTGAGGTTGTTGGTCCAATATAGATACTTACAGTTCATTACACTATAGATACCTCAAATAAGCTTGATATAAAATAACGAAGGAACACCACAATATACGTATGCATCTCTATAATAGAGTTTTCAATTGTTATAGACATATTCTTTTAATCAAATAGAACATAAAAATACATCTACTTGGTATAAAATAACAAAGAAACACCACAATATACTTATGCATTTCTATAATAGAGTTTACAACTATTATAGACATGTTCTCTTAATCAAACGAAACTCAAAAATACACATACTTCATATAAAATAACAAGGGAACACCACAATATACTTATACATCTCTATAATAGAGTTTATAACTATTATAGACATATTTTCTTAATCAGAGCATATAAATACACCTACTTGGTATAAAATAACAGGGAACACCAAAATATACTTAAGCATCTCTATAATTTTTCTATACTAAATTTATTATATTATTTGGTTGGTCTTTACCATATACTACTTTTAAACAAACAAGAAAATAATTTTCTCTGAGAAATACTCCTTCTAAACAAACAAGAAACTAATTTCTTCTAAAAAATAATGGCATAGAATATACTTATTTTACTAATACACAAAGAAAAAAATGAATAAATGCAATAGAACCTTGTGATCATTTCAACCATATTTTTGACTAACCTGAAAATACTAATTTCACATAATTTGAGTTTAAGGAAAAGATTTGCACATATATACAAATTTTCTAAGAAAACCAACATGTACAGTGTTTTGAACAAATATATTTTAAAGAAATGTTTTTTAAAGAACTTATAATTATATTTATTCATTTCAAGACAGACGACCGTGCATGCAAACCACTACTCTCAGTCTTCAAAATAAAAGAAACACAAATTCATACCTTTCAATTGCAATCACAAGGAAACCAGTTTAAAAATTATTTACACCTCGTCCTAATATTTCAACTACCAGAGCTTCACTTACACCAATAGCTTGCATTAATGACTAGAAAATTTTATAAACTGTAAGTAAATATTTTTTAAAAAACAATTCAGGGAACTTATCATTATATTTATTCATTTCAAGATAGATGACTGTGCATGCAAATAATTGCTCTCAGTCTTCAGAACAAAGAAACACAAATTCATACCTTGCAGTTGTAATAACAAGGAAACCAACTTTGAAATTGTCTACACCTTCATTTCCAACCTTTCATCCCAATATTTTGATTAACAGAGATTTGCTTTCGTCAATAGCTTGCCTTAATGACTAGAAAATTTGAGAAATTGTCAACAAATATATTTAAAGAAATACTTTTCAAGGAATTTATCATTATATTTATTCATTATAAGACAGATGACTATTAAAATACAACTCATATGGACCAACTAGGACTCAAACCTAAGACCTTCCATTTGCTGCTGGAGTGATCTACAAACTGAGCTAGTGGCCCCTTTATACCCAGGGTATCATTAATTCAAGTCTAGCTTATTTCCAACACCCCTCTTAAGCCACACTATAGGTGCTTGGGGATCCTAGCCTAGCTCTGATACTACATATGGCAAATGAAATTCTTGATGATATTATTCAGATGAGGTATATGATTATATATAATAAAAAAGTGGTTAGGACATAACTATCCATAATTGTAACTAAAAATTAACTACACCTAACCATTATAACTAAGCAATGTTTATTATAAAGCAATTTCATATTAACATTTACGCTAACATTCCCCCCCCCCTTTATTACACCAAAATAGATTAAAATTCACATTTCCAAGTGACTTGGTGAGTATATTTGCTATCTATGAATCTGAAGAGTAGTACTAGAGCTGAATGTGGTGGTTCAAGACTTGTTCTCTAATATAGTGGCAGTAGACCTCAATGTGTTTGGTCCTTTCATGAAATAATATATTCTTGACAAGATTCAACACACCCTAATGTCATAAAAAATAATTAGTGACTGATCTTCAAGAATGTTTATGTTAGATAGAATGTGATGTAACCAAATTGCTTCATACACAACACCTCATGCAGCATGGTATTCTATCTCTGTGGATGAGAGAGAAACTACAAATTGCTTCTTACTAATCCAAAATAAAATATATATCAAGAAGTTGATTTCCTATCATCAATAGATCCAACATAGTCTGAGTCTGTGTAACCATGTAAGAAGAAATCTAAGTTCTTGTATTCTAGACCATAATCAACTATAACTCAGAGATATCTCAAAACTTGTTTCACTACAACCTAATGACACTTATTTATCTCTTGTATGAATCTTAAAATATAACTGATCGTAAAACATATGTCTACTCCGATATAACTCAAGTAAATGAGACTCCCAACAAGTTGCATGTAGTGAGTTTCATCTACTTGAGGTGACTCTTAAAATCAGGATAGTTGCAAACCTTTCTCCATTGGAGTTGACATTCATTTAAAATTTATCATCCCATATCTCTCAAGCAGCATCTTGGCATATTTCATCTATGAGACAAAAATATGATTCTTCTTTTAACATATCTCCAAGCTAAGACAATAATAAATTAGCCCCAACTCTGTCATGTCAAAGGATTCTTTCAAATCATTCTTTACTTCTTCAACAAGATTATCTTAACTTCCTATGATCACAAGATCATTTGCATATAAAACAATAATGATAATCTTTTTGCCTACCTTATTTATATACAAATTTGTATTTGAGGGGCTACAAATGAATCCATGATATAATAGATGATCATCTATCTTAATGTACCATACCCTTAGTGCTTGCTTAAGTCCATAAAGTGACTTAATTAGATGTCATACCTTTTGTGGTTGTTCTTCGTCAATGAAGCCTTCTAGCTAGTTCATTTACACTTATTCTTTGATCTCATCATTCAAGAATGCACTTTTAATGACCATCTATTAAAGCTTTCATTTATTTTGTATTGTGAGTACACAAATAACTTTGATGGTCTTAATATTAGTAGTGGATACAAAGGTATCCTCATAATCAATTATTTCTTGTTGAGCATACCAATTTGTAACAATTTGTGCTTTGTATTTGTCGATAGACTCATTTGCCTCATATGTTATCTTGAAAAAACACTTGCATTTAATGGGTGTCTTTGTTATACGCAGATCCACAAGTTCCCACATCCCACTTTTGATGAGGGCATCATATTTAGCATCTATGGCCTTCTTCCATTAAGGTTGACATAAATCCTCTTGAAATGTCTCTGGTTTAGTGTTGTCAACTACTAAACCCATCAGTGCAAGATTAACTTCATTTCTTGCCTATCTTCTTGTCTGAACTCTTGATGAAGTATATGGATTAGAGTTCAAGTGTGAGTCCCTGATGGTGCTTTCTACCCAATTTGGACATCGATGCTATTATTGATTCAATGAAGAATTATTTTTTAAATTTCCAAGATCTATGAATAATTCTCCTTAAAACTCACCTTCTTTGTTAGAAGATTCTTCATTCTCATCATCTTACTATGGGAATAGTCTATGAGAGGTGGTATATTTTGACTCATTCTATGATAATGAGTCAAATGATGACTCATCATAAACCACATCTTGACTTTCATAAATCTTCTTTATCTCAAGATCCATTAGACAATATGCTTTTGAGGTAGTATTATACCCCAAAAGAAGGCATTGAAGTATCTTTGGTTCAATCTTCTTCGTCTTTTTAGCAAGGACATGCATATAAGATGTATAGCTAGATACTGTAAAATGAGATATTGAAGGTTTATGACCACTCCATACCTATTATGGTGTCTTGTCTTGAAATATATTTGTAGGTGCCCTGTTGAAAAGGCATATGGTTTTCTAAACTGCTTCTACCTAAAATGGCACGTCCAACTTCACAATGGAAATCATGAAATGAGCCATCTCCATGAATGAATGATTGCCTCGCTCTAAAATTCTATTTTGTTGTGGCGTAGGTAAAAGATAGGTGTTTTTTTATGTTGTATTACTTCAATAATGATAAGAATTCTTTTGATGTGAATTCCCCCCTCGATCTGAGTGGAAGAGTCAAAGAGACCTCCCCGACTGGGTGACAACAAGCTAGTAGAAGACCTTAAAATGAGTAAAGGCTTCACTCTTCTTCTTGAGAAATAACACCCATGTATTTTAAGATAAATTATCAATGAATAACTATATTTACTTGAATCCTTATAAAGAAGTAGGCATGGGTCCGCACAGATCGGTATGTACCACATCGAGGTGATCCTTGGCATGTAAGGAACTCATATCGAATGGAACCCTATGTTATTTGTCAACAAAAAATCTAGGGCATACAAGTAAAGAATATGGTAGCTGAGGAAGTCCACATATAATGGCCTTAGAGCTAAGATGGTACAAAGAACCAACAAAAAGGTGCCAATATCAGTAATTTCATAGTGTAGTATATTTTGATGTAGAGGAGGGAGAGAAACAACATCGAATGAAACTACATCTATGGAAAATAATTGATCTTACAAAAGTAATTTATCAATGACCTTACCTTCTTGTGAGAGGAGATAGGATTTTGTGCCATTATTTACCATAAACTCTACCTTAACCTTATGATTCAAGAGCTGACTTATAAACATGAGATTTGTTGTCAAACTAGGGACATACAATACCTTTGTGAGAGTACAGGTTCTTATCTTGAGAGGAATGGTGATAGTGATAATTCCTTTTACAACATACTCCTTATCATCCACAATTCAAACTCAATTTCTAGTGGGTTGAATCCTTAATGAATCAAAGAGTTCCTTGCATCATGTCATATGCTTACTAGCATTAGAGTCGATCAACCAAACTTTTCTCATTTGTGACAAGGTTTGGGAGATAAGAACTACATCCTTATATGCACTTCTGCATTCTAATTTTATAGGTACCTCCTCTTTAGATTCATCATCCTATTGATGTTGTGTTGCTACATGTTCACACTACTTCTATCACCAAGGAATTTTTTTTGGATTTATGTGAATCATCTCTATTGGATGTGCCCTCTTGACTAGATGAGCTTTGTGTCAAGGCATTATACTAGTAGCTATCAGTGTCATGCATATAGGTGCAGCAAATATGACACCATATTTTTTCCTTCTTAGATTTCTATTGTTGTTGTGACTACTTTGGTGGTATTTTTTATAACTTTGGAACATGTTGCCTGGAAATCACAGCTTTATCCTCAAACTCTTCTTGCATGGACTAGATGGCTTCTTCTTGTTGAAGCAAATTCACTAGTTATTCAAAAGACACTACTTTTTTGTAGTGTTCAGTGTCATTAAGAATGTGCAAAATTGAGAAGGGAGAGCTCTTAATGTGATTGAAATCAATAGCTTATCCTCAATCATTTCTCCAAGCACAACTAATTATGCTCATAGTTCTGCTACCTAGTTTAATAATTCTTTAACTCTATTGCCATATTTCATACTAAGAGTATGAATATTTGATTGGATATGGATAATCATCATCTAATTTTCACTTCATAAATGGTGGATAGAATGTCCCAAGACTCTTTCAATGGTGATGCATCCCAAATATGAGGTTGAACCTCATCGATGACACTGAGTGTGATCAACACCAGGGCTTTTGCATTTAACTTGTCATATTTTATTTGCTCATCAACTATGATAGGATGGGTTACCACACTAGTGATGATGCCCCATAATTATTCAAAATGAAGAATTATTTGCATCTTAATCTTCCATGTGGCAAAATTTGGCCCTTTAAGAAGCTAGGCATTGGACAAGAGTAGTTTGGGTGTAGACATTTTTTTTAAATTTATTTGTACAAGATTTCATAATCAAAACAATATTTTATTGCTTCAAAATTATTTTATGTACAAATAAGTGTTCCTTTTTAAAAGATGAAAAGTGTCATGCAAGTGGGCTCAATATGCTTATGTTTTCAGATGTGAATGCTTGTGTGGGTGTTTCTCTTCATGTTCATCATCTGCATCATAGACTTCATTGAGATTTGTGTTAATTTTCCTTGCCTAGCACTTCATATTAAATAAAAATTAGTCGAGCAGGCCTTGGTGAACTAATTCATCCAGTTGAATATTTCCAATATTCTAGAGGGCATCTTATAGAGCATAATAAAAATTGGTGTAATTGGTGGAACTTGTTGTTGTAATTAACTAATATTACATTGTTTAGCATAATTATTATACTAAGCTAGTTAGTTGTATTTCAGGTATTTGTATATGTTGGCAGGTAGTTATAATCAATTATTAACAACTGATTCATTTTGACATTGTATGTAAATGCATTTTGTGTTATTAATTGAATACATCAAATTTTCATTATATTACACACTCTAGTATCAGAGCAATGAAGCCTAGAGAGCCTACGGACAAAGCCATGACCTGTGTAGAATATCCATGCCAAGCCTGTAGAAGTCAATGCCTACCTGGGAAAGACTCGATGCCACCAAAAGTGGAGCAAACTCATAAAGGAGTAGCAAGACAAAGTGTGTAAGATAGCGATGCCAATAAAAGTTTGAAAGTGTGAAAAGCTGATTGAATTCTAATGTAGTGAAGCCTAGGAGAAGAAGAACTAAATCGTAGGCAAAAAAAATCTTCCATCATTTACACGAGTAGCATACATTTAGCCTTATAGAGATTTGATGGCTAATGGAAGGCTTTCTCATTCCTTGTGAGTTTCCTCAAAACAAAGAGAGTGCAGTCAAATATCCAAAGCCATAGGACATGAAATATTGGAGCAAATCCCATTAAGGTACATTTTAAATACAAAATTTTTGAAGCTTTAAAGCAATAAATTCTTGTTTTAGCTTGTATTTTCTTGAAAAAGTAAAGTAAGGAAACACACAAATATGTCTACACACAAGTTGTCATTGTTAGATGCCTAGCTCTTGAAAGGGCTAAATTTTTCCACATGGAAGGTGAAGATGCCAATGATTCTTTAAATTGAAGTATTATGGAGCATCATCACTGGAACAGTGACCCATACTACCAGACTTGATGAGCAAAATAAGTTTGATAAGTCAGATAGGAAAGTGCTCATGCTGATAACTCTCAGTATTACTGATGAAGTTCAATCGCATGTATGTGATGCACAGACATCAAAAGAGGCATGGGACATTTTTTCCACAATTTATAAGGCAAAGAACCAAACTAGAATCCTATATCTACAATCACTTCTTCATACACTCAGTATGAAATCAGGGGAAAAGGTTGAGGAGTTTTTATGCCAGGTTGTAGAACTATGAACAAAACTTGTTGTGCTTGGAGAAAAGATCAAGGACAAGATGTTAGTTCTGATCACACTGAGATCTCTCCCATATCAATTTTGCACATTCATTATGACACTCAACATTACCAAGAAAGTAGTATCTTTCAAAGAACTAGTCAATTGGCTTTAACAAGAGGAAGCAATTCAGTCTGTGCATGAAGAATTTGAGGACAAAGCCCTGATCTTCAAGCAATAGGGTCCAAAATTCAAGAAGGGACCTCAAAAGAAGCCACAACAACATCAAAAATAGTAGAAGACTAAGAAGCTGAAGTGGTGGTGTTACATTTGCAAGACCCATAAACATGATACTGATCATTGCTGGTATAATGCCTTGGCTCAAGGCCAATCCATTCAAGAAGGATCTTCTAGTAAATAAGATTTAAAGAAATATAAAAGACATCCTCAACAATGAAAGTAGAAAGGGCATGTAATAACACAAAATTAAGAGGATAATGCATCTAATGATGAAGCAGAATATGGAGCCCATGATCTGTTTGTATTAGTCTCCCAAACCTCGATAATAACAAGCAAAGTTTGGTTAATAGACTCTGGTGCCAGCAAGCACATGACTAGATGTAAGGAACTCTTTGATTCACTAACAACTCACCCAAATGGAGATTGAGTTAGAATTGATGATGATAAAGAGTGAATTTTAGAAGGAATTGGATGTGTCACCATTCCTCTCAGGATAAGATGTTGTGTTCTCACAAAGGTACTCTATGTCCCTAGTTTGATAACAAATCTCTTATCTGTCAATCAACTCTTGAATCACAAGATAAAAGTAGAGTTTCTAGTCTAGGAAGGCATAAAATCATGTCTCATTTCTAGAGAAGGTCAGGTTTTTGCTAAAGCCTTCTTGAAGGATCAATTATTTTCCTTAGATGCAATTTTAACTAGTGAAGTTGCACTCACTACCTCTACAACAGAATCCATTGTACTTTCGCACTACCACTATGGCCATCTATCTATTGGTTCCCTCTTCTACCTCAGTTCTAAGGAAATGGTATGTGGAATTCCGTAGCTTTCATCTTATTTTCAAATATGTTATGGTTGTCTTACGGGTAAACAACATCAGGTTCCATTCGAGCCAAGTTCCTCTCTTGACAAGGAACGTCTTGCTATGGTGCATACTGATCTATGCAGACCCATACCAACATCCCTTTGAGGATTCAAGTACTTTCAATTATTTTTTGATGACTTTTCTCACAAGACTTGGGTGATCTTTCTCAAAAATAAGAGTGAAGCCCTTTCACATTTCAAGGCCTTCCATCAGCGTGTTGTTACATAGTCTGAGAAGTGACTTCAACTCCTCCACTCAAATTGAGTGGGGGAATTCACATCAAAAGAGTTTTTAGAATTCATAAATCAACATGGAATCAAGTAGTACTTGACTATTCCCTATATGCCTCAACAGAATGGAATATCATAATGATGTAATCACTCAGTCATGGAGATGGCTCATTGCATGTTATCCATTGCAAAGTTGATAGCATAATTTTAGGCAGAAGTAGTATATATGGTTGTCTATCTTCTCAATAGAGCACCAATAAATATCTTCCTAGATAAGACACCAAAAGAGGTATGGAGTGGTCTTAAACCATCGATTTCCCATCTTAGAGTGTTTATTTATACTTCTTATATGCATATTCCAGATAAAAAGAGGAAGAAGATTGAACCAAATACCCTTTAGTGTATTTTATTTGGGTATAGCACTACCTCCAAATCATACCATCTTATGAATCTTGAGATGAATAAGATTTATGAAATTCATGATACGGTCTATGACAAATCATCATTTGACTCATTAGCACAAAAGGAGATAGATCAGACCACCTCTCACATACTTTTCCCACAGTTAGATGATGAGCATGCATAAGGTGAGTTGTAAGAAGGAGAATTGTTTGTTGATCTTGGTAATCTACAAGGTATTTCTTCATCAAATTAATAGCCACATCAACATCTTAAATGGCTAGATTTCACAATCAAGGACTCACACCTAAGCTCTCCTCTAGAGACTTCATTAGGATTTCAAACAAGAATATAGATGAGAGATGAAGTCAATCTTGCACTCATGAGTTCAGTGGTTGATAGCACCAAACCAGAGCCAGTTCAAGAGGCCTTAAGTCAGCCTCAGTGAAAGAAAGCTATGTATGCTGATTATGATGCCCTCATCAAAAATGGGACATTGGAACTTGTTGATCTGCCTATAGGGAAGAAATCCATTTGCTATAAATGGATTTTCAAAACAAAGTACAAAGTAGATGTATCTATCAACAAACACAAAGCATGACTTGTTACAAAGGGTTATGCTTAGCAAGAGGGTATTGATTATGAGGAGACCTTTGTACCCACTACAAAGATCAAGACCATCATAATTGTTTGCACATTAGCAACACAGTATGAATGGAAACTTTATCATATGGATGTCAAGAGTGATTTCTTAAATGGTGATCTGAAAGAAGTATACATGACCCAACAAGAAGGTTTCATCGATGACAAACATCTACAAAAGGTATGTCATCTAGTTAAGTCACTTTATGGACTTAAACAAGCACCTCGAGCATGGTACATAAAAATAGATGATCAGCTATTACATCATGGTTTTATTTGTAGCCCCTCTAATTCTAATTTGTATATCAAGAAGGTTGGTACATATATTTCCATTCTTGTCTTGTATGTGGATGATTTTGTGATCATTGGTAGTTCAGATGATCTTGTTGATGCAATAAAGAATGATCTGAATAAATCCTTTGATATGACTTATTTGGGGCTACTACATTACTATCTTGGCTTGGAGATATGGTAGAAATAGAATCACATCTTTATCTCCTAGATAAAATACACCAAGACACTCCTAGAAAAGTATAGAATGTCAAATTATAAACCTCTTTCAACACCGATGGAGAAAGGTTTACAACTCTCTAGATTTCAAGATTCCCCTCAACTGCATGCAACTCTCTATATATAACTCATTGGGAGCCTCATCTACTTTACCTACACTAGACTAGATATATGTTTTACTATGAGCTATCTTTCCAGATTTAAGCAGGAACTGAAGAAATGTCACTAGATTGTAGAAAAACATGTTTTGAGATATGTATAAGGAACACTTGAGTATGGTTTGGAATACAAGAAGAATAGTTAGTTCTTCTTATAGGGGTACACTGACTCAGACTATGTTGGATCTGTTGATGATCGAAAACCTACTTTAGGTTACATTTTTCATCTCAAATTTGGACCCATTTTTTGGATTAGCAAAAATTAATCAGTAGTTGCTCTCTCACTCATGGAAGTAGAGTATCACGCCACATGAGGAGTTGTGTGTGAATCAATATGGATACATCACATTTTGTCTGATATGGAGATTCTTGAAGATCAGCCACCAATTCTATTCTACGATAATCAAGGTGTGTTAAAGCTTGTGAAGAATCCAATTTTTCATGAATGAACTAAACACATTGAGGTTCAGTGTCATTACGTTAGAGAATAAGTTTTGAACCACCATATTTAGCTCTAGTACTGCCTGATAGATTCACAGATAGCAGATATACTCACCAAGTCTCTTGGCAAGGTGAAAGTTGATCTATTTAAGGGGTACATTTGTAAAAACAATGTAATAAAGGGGGGAATGTTGGCATAATTAACTAATATTACATTATTTAGCATAATTATTATGCTAATCTAGTTGTTATATTTCAAGAAGTTATATACTTTGGTAGGTAGTTATAATCAATTATTAATAAAATATTCATTTTGACATTATATATAAACATAATTTGTGTTATTAATTGAATACATCAAAGTTTCATTATATTACATAGAACTCATTCAAACACATTGTTTCTACTTTGACACTTTATATTTTCTTCTCTACTACTTTGCTCATTACAGAACTTAACTCTTTTCACTTTGAGGTTAATGGAAGGAAATGGCTTTAATCAATGACTTCCATGCTTCCATTGTGCTGCATACCAGATAAATGCTTAGAATGGCTTATGAATGCTTTGTTGAAAATTTAGGCTTTTGAATGGCTCCAACATCTTACTCCATTCTAACTGACTGCCTTCCTCTATAGAATTAATTTATATACTAACAGTTCACATCTACTCCCAAGTGACTTTCATGTTGCACTCTTTTGCCAGGCTTAGCTCACTTCTATGGTCATTACAATCTCTAGGCAATGACTCTTACATAGCTATGCTACACATTGATCAGGATTTTGTAGCTCTTAATTCTCTTTATCTTGTTACATCAATTAGACTCTTGGATTTAAACTTTGACTTACTTTATCCTCTTGATCATCTACTTCTATAATTTATGCCACATTGATCCTTCTTTTTTGACCAACTTCTACTTTTTTGTGCATCGATGAGTGCTTAACAAGGATATGATATCAGATATTGAGCTACACTCATATGGACCAGCTAGGACTCAAACCTAGGACCTTTCATTTATTTCTAGAGTTCTCTACTAATTGATATATTAGCCCCTTTATGGCAAACCCATTGTAAGTTTGGGTGTGTCTTATTTCCAACAATGACTAGGTATGCAAACAACTGTTCTCATTCTTCAAAATAAAAGAAACACAAATCCATACATTGAAGTTAAAATCACAAGGAAACTAACTTAGAAATTATCTACACCTTCATTCTCAACCTTTCATCCCAATATTTTGAATACTAGAGTTTCACTTTTGCCAAGAGCTTAAATAAATGATAAGAAAAATCAAAAAAATGTCATATATGTATTCGAGCAACTTCCATTAATCCTACGGGTGACATGTTGGACCAACATTAAATTTTGCCTTGGGCCCCTCAGCATACTATCACCAATTCACTCAAAAATGGGGTAAGATCTAAACCTCAATCCCCATAGCTTTAATTCCACCTACATCACATTTAATGCTAAAAATAAAATAAACATTAGGTTTAAAATTTATTTATTATTAAGTTTTTTAGTTATTAAAACCATATAAAAGGAAGAGCATGTGGCACCAAAGAATATTCAAAACATTTTCACAAAATAAATATAATTATTACCTTAAGTTTATTGTGTCCTAGGTGGTCCTTATTATTTACATGCACACACACATGTAAGTACATACGTACATATATACATACCTGGTGATTCGAGACTAACCTATACATGTCTTGTATAATTTATTGGTGAATCATACCCATACATGTATAGTAACTTTGGTAAATCTATGTCCCAAAATAGGATCAATTATAATCTATAAGGTGAATCTATGTCCCAAACTATGAAATTGTATAAAATTGAGGCTATTTGACCTATGTATATTTTCACATAATTAACAATTTTAAAAATTAAAAAAAACCTACTTATAACCATTTGGATATAAATAGCCACTAAAATTTTCACTGTTTAAGGCTCTCACCTTTACAAACCTAAGATTTGCATCATGATGATGTAGACAACTATGCATAAAGATTTTCCACCTTAAACCTTATTTTAAAAAAATAAATAAAATTTTATCAAGGTCAACAATAAAACTTAGACATACAAAATATTATCACTTCAAGCTTAATCCTCATCACAAAAATCACAACCCTATATACATGAGGAAACAATTATGTACAAAATAATTGTATATAAAATAATCTCACAACATTCATGTAGAGACATTGATTCTAACTTAACTCACTTGAAAATCGATGCAACCCCAATATAATGTCTATGCACATCTAGCTATAAAAATAAAACAATGTTTTAAACTCATGATCTATTTATAAGTAAACAAATTGACATTTCAAACCCACAACATCATGAAAAATCTGCCTAAATACCCAAACTCTTCTCTTTACATGTCAACCTATCAAAACTGCACAAACGGTATGTAAAAAAAATCTAAGACCCCTTTTCAATCACTATTTTCATCATAAAGAAATGGTAATAATAAATTACCAATGACCAATAAAAAAAATCTTAACTAGAAACTATTTTTAGGTTTATGTATTTCACCTTTACAAACCAACATTTTGCACCATGAGTATACAAACAATGATGCAAAAATATTTTTCACCGCAAACCTTATTGCACATAAAAGAGGGGTGATACTGTAAACCTATATATAAATTTATGGCACAAATAAATGTACTCATTTAAAAAAAACAAAATAATAATAAATAACATCATTTTAAATAATAAAACTAAGACAATCACACATAAACACTAATTTGATCTTAACTTGCCTCACAATGATTGCATTTCTAGTCGTTTATCTATGCATGTTGAACTATAAAAACAACACAAACTTTCAAACCCATAAACTATTTTTATACAAATCCTAAGATAAATTATAAAGCATTTATAGAGATCTATTTGGAAAAAATAATTCATAACCCTATAGACATGTACATAATTTTATGATATGAAGAAACTATTGATTTAAAAAAGGAAAATAAAAAAATGGCATCGCTAATAGGAAAAAAAATCTTTGGTAAACAAATATGCTCACCGCATTTGCGTAGAAGAACTAAATGAACTGTAACTCACCTCACAATGGATGTACACCATGTCTCCATTATATATACATTGAGATATCAAAATGAATCATCAAAATTGCTCTCATATATGATAATCTCTCTCTCTCTCTCTCTCTCTCTCTCTCTCTCTCTCTCTCTCTCTCTCTCTCTCTCTCTCTCTCTCACACACACACACACACACACACAGTGGTGTTAATGGTAGCATTATTTGACATTAAAGAAACATTTGCATCCTTGCATATGCATTAAAATACAATACAAAAGAGTTTAATACCATCGAATGCAACATATATATATTTGTTGAACATGTTTACTAGTGTGGTAAAAGGTACCATGCCACATGGTCATCGGTGGGTAATCACATCCCTTATGGATGACCTCGAGCCTTTTGTCATGGGCCAATGAGCCCACACTATAAGTCAATGATAGGGCAATGTGATTGTATTCAACAACCAACTTCAAATGGTGATCATCAATCAAATTAAAATTAAAGGGCTTGATCTGGATGAATGCCTATCGTTGTATTTAGAATTTAATAAATATAAATTAATCAATTGGATGGATGTAATTTATATGAAATGAGTCTAAATTATTTCATAATAAATATTAATTTATTTAGAATAGTTTTTATTTAAATTAGACTTGTAATAAGTCTAAATTATTCTCTAAATTTTGCTTATTAATTATTGTGGAAACTATTATTTTATGTAGAGAAATTTTGGCATACAAACTAGGTTTGATGTATTTTTAGAATCATATCATTCACACAATTTAATGTTTTTCAACATATTTTTATATAGTGGTTGCAATACTCGGGGCTCGATAAATACCAAGACAGTTTTACTATTCATGCAATTTACTAGAAGCCACCAAAACTTGCGTTATTTTCTTTATAACAATTCAGATATGGTGGCCATTCTAGACTAAGGAGGATTAAAAAAAAAATCATCTTAAAATTTTTATGTAGATTCAAGATAAGAATGTCGAGTCAATTTTAGAATCATTAATGCAAGAAAAAGATAAATATCTAAACCTATGCCAATGACCTAAGAATCGATTTAAAATAATTAATTAGAGATTATTTACTATGTTTTACATATAATATAAATGTTTAATTATAGGTAGGATAATTTTTAATTATATATAGGATATATTATATATGTTATGAATTATTAATTATAGGTAGGATCATTACACACACAATTTGAATTTATTTGTATAATAGTATGATAATGTATATTTTATTCATGAAAATAATATTTATGAAGTTTTTTCAATAGATTAAATACTTCATTATTCAACAAAAAAAATTAAAAAGCAAATAATTTACAACAAGTATGCCATACACAATGTAGAAAGTTCAAGTGAACACATTCATTCTATTGAATATTTTACTTCTTCAACATCTTCTTCTCATTCACCTTAATAAAAATTGATCTAATACAGTATATTTATAAAATTTCATATGAACTTTTTTTTTAATAAATAAATATATTTTATAAATTTATCTAAGAGATAAAAATAAAAATTACTTGCTTGAAAACAAAGTAATCTTATATTTAGCCATTTAATGACTTTATTCTTCTAAAATTAGCCTAAAGTTGCATGGATTTATCTAGTATAAATTTAGCGCTTAACAACACTTAACTAACATTCTCCCCTTGATGTTGAGTGGACTAACAACCTGATCTCTGAGTTTTAAAAACTAAACTTTTAAAATAACTTTAGTGAACATATCTACAAGTTGTTCTTGGGTGTTTATATACTTCAATTCCACATCTTTCTTCTAAACCCTATCATGAATAAATTGGTACTTCAAATCATAATTTTTTTAATTCTTGTGATGAAATAGATTCTTGACAAATTTAATAGAACTTAGAGTATCACTAAAAATCATTGTAGGTTGATTTTTTTCTTCCCAATTTCTTCTAGAACTTTTTGGAGCCAAAATATTTGTGTAACTGTTGAAGTGACTGCAATATATTATTCTTCTAGATATGAAAGTGCAATTTAACTTTGGTTCTTTGAATTCCAAGTAACCAAGCCCAAACCAAGTGAAAACAAAATTCTAGACCTATTGAATTTTGGTCATCCAAACTACCTCCCCAATATGAATCACTAAAACAAATAAGTTCAAACTTTTTAGTGGCATAATAATGAATTTTGAAATTGATAGTACCTTCCACAGACCTCAAAATCCTCTTGGATGCCTTCATATGAATTTTTCTTGGCTTGGACATATACCTTGAAAAAATATAAACTAAATAACCAATATCTAATCTTGTTTGGGTTAAAAAAATTAAAAATTTTGAGATTGAACGATAGAGATGACTGCATGCGGGGAAGGGCACGAGGGCGACCCGGTGACAGGCAAACCGGCAACAGGGCCCAGGCTGGATGCTGCGGCTCTTGGAGAAAGGGGTTCGGGCCAAACGGCGTTCTATTCCAATGAGAGGGTGAAGTTGAATAAAGTTAATGGATGTTTGCTCAAAAGGCAGGACCGACCGGTGTTAGTCACTCCACAAGAAACAGTTCAGGAGGACATTGAATACCTTTCATCACATACCTTGATTTGCAAGTTCCTGGGAATTAGAATCCCTCAGCCAGCTCTGGAAGCCTGGATTAGGCGCTCCTGGGCAGTTGATGGAGATTTTGACATTATGTTGGTAGGAAACAATTACTTTTTGGTGAGTTTCTCCTCTGTAGCAGATCGTAATCGCATTTTCGAAGGTGGCCCTTACTTCTATGAGCGAGTGGGCCTATTTCTCAAACCATGGCATGTGGGGTTTAATACGGCTGAGGAACTTCTAACCTGCGTCCCGGTCTGGGTGTGTCTCCCACGGTTGCCACTGGAATTCTGACGAGAAGACATCCTCAGACAGATAGCGGCTATGCTGGGAACACCAACAGCGATAGCACATCAATCTTTAGACAAAAAATTCATTACATATGCTCGTGTCTGTGTAGACATGGATTTAAACAAGCCTCTTCCTGATTCATTGGAGATTTGTATGGGTTCACTAACATGGATTCAACAGATTGACTATGAATCCATTCCTTTCAGGTGTAGAATCTGCCATGTATATGGACATCTACATAGACAATGCCCCCAGGCTACCAAAGATAAAGGACCAATGCCAGAAATCTCAGTGCCATCTTCAGTGTTTGTTGGTAAGGGCACTGGGAGCGTGGGGCAGAGTCAAAGAGCAAAAAACCAACCAGATAGACTGAGTAAAGGTAAAAATCCAATTTTTGGGGGTTTGGCGCAGGGTTTTGTTGATCAATTTAATAGTGGAGTGGATGATTTCATACTAGTTAGGAAGCGAGCAAGAGGCCGAGGACCGAGGTGAGGGAATGTGGAGAGGCAATTAAAACAAGGCTTTAACAGGTTTGAGGCCCTTGATAATATGGCTATTGAAGAGGGTTATCTGATGCAAGATCAAGGAGAAGCTTCGGGGCAGCAGAAGCAACCTTCAGCTCTCATGGAAGGACAAGATAGGATGGATCAAACACCCCTAGATGAACCTCTGAGATTAGAGGAAGGGCAGCCTGTGGTTGCGAATGAGCTTAAGGAGAAGGAAGTTAAATGGGCAGATTTGGTGAAGGAGGGTGATGCTTGGAAAAAAGACAAAAGTCCTGCAATGGCCCTTGGGTTAAGTCAAAAACAATTCAAAAAGGTCACATCATCTGCTGCTCCTAAAGTGGGACGGAGGAAAGACCAAGATAAACTTAAAATTACAAGTGATTTATTGGTGGAATCTGGGATTGTTAAGACCTTAGAAGAGCATTTTCCCCAATCCACCTAATGATAATTTTATCATGGAATGCAAGGGGTTTGAATAGCTACCCTAGACAAAAAGCTATTCGTAGATTGGTGTGGGATCACTCCCTGGATATTTTTTGCATCCAAGAGACGAAACTTTCAATTGATTCTCTATTTGCTTGTATGCCAAATATTTGGCATATTGGGCAATGACAATGTGTAGGAGCCAGAGGCAGCTCGGGAGGACTAGCTATAGGATGGGACCAGAGGAAAATCTTGCCACGTCATTGGGTTTCCAGTATTTTGGCCTTGTCAATGGCGACCTGTTCCTTGGAAATCGGTGAGTTATGCCTGGTTACCATAGTTTACACACCTGTTGACATTGAGGGGCAGCAACAGCTTTGGGCACATATTCGATACATCCGGCAATGTTTTCCTTTCTTACCGTGGACAATAGCTGGTGACTTTAATGCTGTAATGAGCTTGGAGGAGAAACGAGGTGGACTAAGCCATTTAGGCCCCTCTTCTGAGTGCCTTCGCCATAATATTGAAACGCTTCGCATCTCGGATGTGAAACCTTCCAATGGGCTATTTACATGGAGCAACCGAAGAACAGGTAATGCTGCCATTTCTAAACGTATTGATAGATTTTTAGTTTCTTCTTTCTGGCAATCTAGTGCTTTCACTCTCACTTGTGAGGTTTTAGATTGGAGGGGATCGGACCACTGGCCTATTAAACTTTCCATAGGCCAGATTGGGGGTCCTAAAAATCCTCCTTTCAAATTCTAGTTGATGTGGCTCTGGGATTCTTCTCTTCATGACCTCATAGGCCAATGGTGGAGACAGGGCGGTCCAGCTTATGGCACAGCTATGTACTCTTTCCTGAAGAAGCTACAGTATGTTAAAAGGAAATTACAGATATGGAACAGGACTTGTTTTGAGAATTTGCAGTGTCAGAAGAAGAAAGCACAAGACCAGTTGGATGGCATAACTAGGCAAATAAGAGAAACTGGGCTCTCGAAAGGCCTTCACCTGGAGGAAGCTAGAGTGGCAAATACGCTTGCTGAGTGGGAGTTTTAGGAAGAGATCTACTGGAAATAGAAGGCCCGCAATGACTGGCTCCAGGAAGGAGATAAGAACACGGCCTTTTTTCACAATTCAGTGCAAGGGAGGTGAAATGGAAATTTTATTACTTCTCTTATTACTCAGGATGGAACACACCTGTCCTCCTCTCAAGATATTAGTAGAGAAGTTGTCCAGTATTTCTCATAACTTTTTGACAATGACACATTGCCAGATGAAGGGGTAGAAAATGCAGTGCTGTCTTGTATCCCGTCCTTGGTGGATGATAGAATGAATGAAGGCCTTATGCGCCTGATTGGGATGGCAAAAGTGGAGGAAGCATTGTTTAGCATGAAGAGAGGCAAAGCCCTTGGACCAGAAGGATTTCTAGCTGATTTTTTTCAAGACTTATGGGATATAATTAAGCAAGACCTAATGAGTGTCATACAGGAGTCCTATTCAAGCAAAGAAATGCTTCGTGCATTGAATGCTACTTTCTTGGTGCTAATCCTGAAGGAGCAGGCGAATAAGCTGGAGATGTATAGACCCATTGCGCTCTGCAATGTTGTCTACAAAGTGATTACTAAGCTTATTGCGCAAAGATTGAAAGGGCTCCTCCCCAACCTTATTTCAGAGGAACAAGGAGGCTTTATGGTAGGTAAACAAATTCTAGATGGTGTGGTGGTAGCTTCAGAAGCTATTCACTCCATGAGAACCTCTCAAGAGAGGGCTATGTTTATCAAGCTTGACCTTGCCAAAGCCTATGATAGAGTTAGCTGGAGATTCTTACAGAAAGTTCTTTTAGCATTTGGCTTCAAGCAGGACTGGATTAGTTGGGTGTCAAGCTGTGTTATCACGCCTTCCTTTTTGGTTCTTGTTAATGGAGCACCAACGAAACTTTTTGGTACATCTAGAGGGCTTCGGCAAGGAGATCCAATCTCTCCATACTTGTTTATTCTCATGGCCAAAGGGCTTGGGCGGCTCTTCAAATGTCGAGTCTCTCAGAATGCTATACAGGGGTGGAAATGGGAGAGCGAGATAACCACCTTATCCCACCTCCAATTTGTAGATGACACTATCCTGGCTGGTAAAGTTCAGATTAGGGAAGCGGAAGCTTTCCGCATCACTCTGGATAATTATTTGGCGGCATCGGGATAGCAGATTAATGATCATAAATCATCTATTTTCTTCTTCAATACTCCTGAGTCTATTCAAAGAAGAATAGCTGCCATTCTCCAGTTTCAGATCCAAACTCTCCCAGTGGTTTATTTAGGGGTTCCCATTGTATTGGGGTGACAGCCCAAGCTATTTTGGCAGAATATTCTAGACAAGTTGAGATAGAAGGTAAGTCATTGGACTTATAGATGGCTATCTACAACAGGTAGAGTGATTTTGCTACAATCGGTTATTCAGGCTTTACCTATATATCAGAGCATGGTACAGAGTGCACCAGCTTACTTTCTAAAAGAGTATGATGCCCTATCCAGGAAGTTTCTGTGGAGTGGCAATCTGTAGAATTCTAAATGGAGTCTCGTCAACTGGGACATGGTGTGTAGGCCTAAGCAGGAAGGTGGCCTGGGATTGCGCTCGGCTATTTTGGCTAGCCAAGCCCTTGCTACCAAGCTTTACTGGCATTGGTGCACTAACCAGTCTGCCCTGTGGGCCCGAATCTTGACTGCCAAATACTTTTCGGACATTGATCTTCATGATATTGCCAGATTTCCTCTAGAGGGGAGAGGGTCGATGATATGGGATACCCTCAAGCTTGGAGTGTAGTTGGTGAAGCAAGGCCTTTTCTGGATGTGCCACAGTGGGTCGGAGGCCCTATTCACAGTCACACCCGCATTTGCAGACTCTTGCAGACTCCTTTCATGCTGTCGGATGGAGCACGGTGATGCATTACAAGGAAGCTTATAACATGGGAACGACCATTGGATATAGGTTGAAACACTCCTCTGACTGGCCACCTAGGGGTTCAGAGGAGGAGAGAGGGCAATTAACCCATATCCTTGAGGCTAGAAGGTGTTGTGCGCTTCAAGGGCATGATGAACTGGCCTGGAGTGGTGATTCAACAGGGCAGTACTCTGTGGCTGCAGGATACCAGACTCTGCTTAAGCAAACGGGTGAGGAAGGACAGTTTCAGTGGGGGAAGAAAGTCTGGAATCGAATGGCGTGGCCCAAATGTAATTTTTTTCTTTGGCTTCTTACGCACAACAGATGCCTCACCTGGGATAATCTTTGCCGAAGAGCATTTCGGGGACCATCTATTTGTGTTCTGTGTTATAACAATGAGGAGACAGGAGCTCATCTTTTCTTCCAGTGTTTGTTTGCTAAACAGGTCTGGCACCTATGGTGGAGTGCGTGGAATGCCCCTTGCAGGCATGCATCTTCTTTAAATGAGTTTTAGTCTCGGATGGGGTATGCACCTATAAAAAGCTCCCTGTTACAGAATGCTTGGGTGGTGGGACCCTCCTTCATTCTGTGGAACTTGTGGCTAGAGCAAAATTGGAGAATCTTCAGGGGCGCGCAGCTGGAGCTGAGGATTTTGTGGAGCAAAATAATTAATGCACTGCAAGAAACTCTTCTTGCCAGGTCTGCGCTAGATAACGGCTTGGAACAGGAAGCTGCGGGAGTGTGCTGGCACTTGGGGATGGACTTGTCCAAGGATGGCGCGGTGAGGAGTAACAACAGTTCAGCGAAAGGCAGGTATAAGATGGCGCGGCCGGTTAGCAGAGCTGGGCATTGGATGCCCCCAGATGAAGGATTTATTAAATTAAATACTGATGGTTCTTCTCGAGGGAACCTAGGAGCAGCTGGTATTGGAGGAATCACCCGGGATAGCTCAGGTAATATTCAATTCTTGTTTTCTATTCATAAAGGCTGTCATACAAATAATCTGATGGAAGCTGAGGCCATCCTAGAGGCTATGGAAATTTGTTGTAAAAGTGGTCATCTCAATGTCATTTGTGAGTCGGATTCACAAGTAGTGGTTAATTTGTTGAACAAGGGTAATTCTGGTAAGATTGATTGGCATTTAAATGCTATTATCCAGCAGATTAGGCAATTAAGTTCTTCTTTGAATTTTATTTCCTTCCAACACATTCCACGGGAGTGGAATGAGGTTGCAGACTGCCTGGCTAAGTGGGCCTCGGAGAATGGGGCATCCTAAAGCATTACTGAGGAGACAATGCTTCCTCTGAATTTGTATCAAAAGCTAGTCCAATTGGTGGATCAGGAGAAAAACTTGTAATTGGTGTTTATTTGGTACTTAATAAATTTTTACCCCCGTCTTAGTTAAAAAAAAAATCTTGTTTGGGTTAGAAACATTAAGCTTCCAACAATACTTTTGTAAGTTGTGTCATCAACTATTTCAGCACCATCTTCTCTACATAGCATAACTCCATGAGTAGTTGGATTAGATTCTAGTTTCCAATCAACCATACTAAATTTATACAATATATCCTTTGTATTATTTGATTTAAAAATAAATATTTCATCCTTACTTTGATGAATAAGGGGAATAAAGTGACACTTTTTTTTCTGAAAAATAACAATAGTTGAACTTGAGGCAAATGTTAAAGAAAGTTCAAAAAGGAATTTGATAATGACATAAAAACATGAATTCTGTAATTTTAAATTTATTTTATAAATATATAATTTGTTTCAATACCCAGATGATAAAAGTTTGTGAAATAGATACATTTATGATAATAGGTTGGTCATTTTTTGTGAAAAGTTAAAGAGATTGCATGTGTACAAACACAATTTTTTTTAGTAAACGAATGAATTTATGTATGAAACTTCATAAATGGATAAATGAAATATCTAATATTGTTGAAAATATATTTTATTAATTTTTTATTATATATAATTTTTAAATAATTTTACATGTCAAGACAAATGGAAAATTGAAACTGCAAGTGTATGAACACAACTTTTTGACCTTAACTTTATGAAAATCACTTTTTTTTAAAGCATAGTTGATAATGTGTATACTGTTGAGATATAAGTTTTATAAGCATTCTATTAATATTCAAAAAGTTATAAGAGAATTTGTGATGATATCTATATAGTCTATAATGAAGTATGTTATGTATAAATTAAGTAATAATTATAAATAATATTCTAACAATAAAAAAATCATATATTTTAAAACTATGCTTTCCCCTCTATAAACCCATATAATGTTTTTTGAAAAATAATAAAAGCTACCTAATCAAACATGTCAACAAAGATGAAAAACCTCTTTAAATTTCTTAGAAATCTCCTTGGTTGATCCATGACAAAGTTTGGACTAGGTTCGGGACTCCCCAAGCCTAAAACCAAGGCAAATTTGGAGGCAAATTGGAAAAAAAAAATTCTAAACTTGAAAAGGGTGTACGCCCTTTCTACACCAACTTTTTCCTTAATCAATGTTTTTACCCATTTTTTTTTGGATCACAAAGGGCGTGTGTGCTTTTAAAAGCACACACACCCTTTGTGATTCAAGAATTTATCTTGCCTTTCCCACAAAAATTACTCATTTGTTTTGTTCTTTGAAAATTACAAATTGGTTTTGCTATTGTAACTATGTGAATTTGATAAATTGTTCATTCACTTTATATGAATCACTACAAATTCTTCAAATTAAATCAACAATTGTCCTATTTTGGTAAAGATAAATACTGGGGTCAGTAAGTATTCATAAAATACCAATCAAAGAGATAAAAAATGAGTAAATTGAAGAGAAAAGAGAAAAAGAAATAAAAAGATGAGTAGATAGGAGAGCATCTATAAGGACTTTTAGGCAAGGTTAAGGTGCTTCTTCTACACCAAGTAATATTTCAAATGAAAATAACATGACCAATTCTATAGATTTGAGTTTAGATATTTATTCAAATGAGATAAGAGAGCCTAATCAATCTCTGTTACATGATGAAATTCAAAATTTAGAGCATGTAAGTAATGAATTTGTAATGAGTGATGAAACATATGGACAAACATAATATAATGAAACATCCATTCCTAATAAATTTTTTGAGTATGATTATAATCAACATCAAGTAATGACCCTAAATCATGTGTCTCCTAATGAAGAGGAATTCAATTCCTCTATAGGGTCTAATGTAGATAGTCAACCCTCTATTATCCCTAGTATGGTTGAAATGGTAACACCACCTAATTTAATATAAAATATAGCTCCTACACCCACACCTCCAAGGATAATAAGATGAACACCAAGGTATTTGGTTGAAATAGATAAAAATAATAATAGAAGCTATGGAAGGAAAATGTCAAAAATATCACTTCAATGCCATGCTTAATGTGTATGGGACTATGCATTTAAGAATAAAACCCATACAAAACAATGTCAACTATTTGTTCAATTAATGAAAATGCAAAAAATGTGCCCTATGATTTATAATTTGGGGTTAAGAACATTAAACATGGAGGGAAGAAATAGCACAATAGTAAAGAATCTATTTAATGCATTTAAGGCAATAGGCAATAAAAGTCAAAATAAAGATAGTAATGTGGCAAGACGAGTAATAATGGAATCTATAGTGAGTAAGTCAACATCTAAAGATTGAATTCTTATTGAAACAAGTAAATCCTTGAATTTAAATATAAAAAATCTAATAAATGACATAAAAAGAAGAATAAGGCCTTCACTCACGAAATGTTAGTCATTTAGTGGTAGACTCCCTTGAAAAGATAAGGTATTAGTTGAAGGAACAAGACATTTGATTGAAAATATTTGGCACGATAACACAAGGGTCTCATCTAATGTAAAATATGTTTTTAAAAGAAGAAAAGGCCTAAAATATCACGAGCCACATGCAAAATATTTCTTAGATATGACCCAAATAGAATTTTATAAAAAGTTTATTGAAAAATTTATTGGCCAATTGATAATTAGCCAAAGTTTATTTGAGATGTGCAAGCCTTTCTATGTTAAAATCAACCAAGCACGCACATGTTGTTTTAGGGTACATGTTGAATTTATTATTCATTTTTATATTTTTCATTGTATACATTGTATTTTACAAACTAACAAAATTTTGTAGGAATGTATGGTGTCTTCCCCACCTAAGACATCAATAGAATTAATCCAAGGTCTTTTCTTTCAAAGACCCGAGGGATAATTTTTTTTGCCAAAAAATGTTTAGATGGAACATGTAAAAGCTATGGTGGTTTGTCAAATTTGACGAGTTGTATACATTAAGATATTTCACATGAATTTGGAAAGCAACTAGTTGATTATAAGAAGTACACATCTATAAAGTATGTGTTAAAAGATGGAAAAGAGTCATCAAGATATGAATTGGTTATGACCAAAGTTTATGTATGTGATTTCATATTTGAATTCAATAATAATATTATCTACCAATATGTAAGACACATACAAATCAAAATAGTTAGATAATCAATTCAAGGTATGCAAGGACAAATTCATAGTTGGCACCATTATTTCGGTTGTGGACTTTGCTAAGAACTACACACTACAACCATAGAATGAGGTTCAACCTCAATACTAGAATTCAATTCAAGTTGGAATTTCTATTCATATTACATTCAAACATACACTTGATAGCACAAATGATAACAAAAATATTTTGAAAGAGTACCACTGTTATATAAGCGATGATAGATCGCATTCTCTAGAATTTATCTAGGGTTGTTTTGAGATATTTTATACAAATATGAATACAGGATAAATCATGTTTGATACACACTAAATTTAGTCAGATGATTGTGCAGGGTAGTTTAATAATTATTAAATGTTTAGCTAGTTAATCAAAATGCATGAGAAGAATGGCATTCAATATTTTTGGAGCTTCTTTGAGGCTAAACATGGAAAAGGGAAACACGATAGTACAAGCGCATGTGTAAAAATATCTCTTAAAAGAGAGCAAGTAAAGCACAAGGATGGTATTAATTTGATAGATGTTTCACGTATTGTGACTTGGTGTAATGAAAATATTTGTCATGGATCAGATAAACATTCTCATGTATGAAGAATCTTTTGGTTAATAAAAAAACAACATAAGGCATTGTATGAATATTGCATTATAGTACCCAAATCGAGTGTTTTTCACTACATTCAAATCTCAAATTCAAGTTTATGGACTATTTATACTAGGGATATGGTATTTTTTTGTTCCTCATGTATGGAATTTAATTGGATAGAATGTGAGTCAAAATAATGGGTTGATGAATGGTATTGTAGACCCATATCACCTGCAGAGAGTAGCCATTCACTCCAACAATTGATATATCATGAAATGTAATCATTAGTTGACTTTGACCACATCTCAGATCTTGTGCAACCAGGTAAAATTTATTATTTAATTAAATATACAACCTTAATTAGATATTAGTGATTTTTTTATTTTTTTCTAGATGTGCTTACAATTTGATTATAATTTAAATGCAGGGCATGTTTTTTTTTTGCAATCATTGCACCTGAGGACAATGATGAAGGAACAAACTACTATTTGTGTCATTGTGTAGAGGCAAAAAATAATTAAACACAAACATTATGGATAGAGAAGAGCTAATTTATCCCACTAGATCCATAGTGGTTACCAGAACCTAGCTTCATAGGTACTATCATAAAAAAAAAATTATTATTATTTGAGGACTTTGAAACACATAGGGTGGTGATTCATTATTCAAACCTAGTTATTGCTACAAATATTCAAATGATCAAATATCATGGAAATCATCACAATATAACTTTGTGTAAAGTGCATGAATATACAAATTGATTATTGAAACACTTGCAAACAGATTTGATCTTGAAGGTACATTAGATTGAATTAGTAAGTTTATCTAGTGTTTTAAATTAATATAGTAAAGTTATTTGATTTAATCACAATATAACTTTGTGTAAAGTGCATGAATATGACCACAAATTGATTATTGAAACACTTGCAAATAGATTTGATCTTGAAGGTACATTAGATTGAATTAATAAGTTTATCTAGTGTTTTAAATTAATACAGTAAAGTTATTTGATTTAATTTATTTTAATTTTCAACTATTTTATCATTATGTTTATTTCTATTTAAAAAATTTACTAACAATTTTAATTTAGGTTAGTGGCACCAGATGAAATTCTATCTTCATGTGGTTGGTGCCATGAGTAGAGAAGATTATCTTCTTAAAATGAAGAGAAGCCAAAAAATAATTCATATTAATTACAGCTACCTTAAGCAAATGATTTTTTACCTTCTCTCTATTTGTCCTTTCAAAAAAACATGAAAATAGTATTATATATGCTCTCTTAAAGGACTCATCCATGCATGTGTAGGATTTGACGGTTCATCTTTAGCCCTCACGAGTCTCCTGCAATACACGATAGAAGGTCACTCATTTTTCACACTCAAAGATGAGTGGATTCTCTTAAGAGATGCCTCCAATCAATTATAACCTTCATTGTCTAGGTTTGGCTAAGATAGGTCAATGGTTTTTATAACCTTCAAATGCTTATTCTGATATGTCCACATATATGATTTGTTGATTGGGATAACGAGTCAAAATATATGGCCCCCATTGATCAACTTTTAGCATGTTATGAGAGATTTGGCTACGAGAGAAACCTCATTATCACATCTCTTCTATCTCAAGTTAGAGAGAATATTTTTGAGATCTCTTGGAGGAATCATTAATACACATATAACATCTTTAGTCCCTACGGTTCTCCTGTAATGCATTATAGAAGTTCGCTTATTTTTCATACTCAGGGATGAGTAGATTCTCTTAATGGATGTCTTTGATCAATTGCAACATTCATTACTAGGGGATGACCAAGACCAGACAATGATCATTATAACCTTAAAAATTTTGTCTTGACATGTCCATGTAAATGGTTCATCGATTGGGCTAACGAGTCAGAATATACAACCCCCACTAACTAATTTTTACCATGTTCAAAGAGATTTGGATACAATATAAACCCCATTATCACATTTCCTCCATATTTATTTAGATAAAATCATCCTAGACACTATTATAGGACTCTTTTGTACACATGTAGGAGTTGATGGTTCATCTCTAGCCCTCATGGTTTTCCTACAATGCATGATGGAAGTTCACTCATTTTGCACACTCAGGGATGAGTGGATTCTCTTAAGGGATGCCTCCAATCAATTTTAACTTTTTCTCACAAGGCCTAATCGAGACTAGACAAAGGTCATTATAGCCTAAAAATGCCTATCTCAATGTGTTCATATAGATAGTTCATCGATTGGGTTGATGAGTTAGAATATATGACCCCCACTAACCAATTTTTGGCATATTCTAAGAGATTTAATTATGAGAAAAACCTCATTTTTTCATATCCTCCATCTTAAATTAGATAAAATCCTCTTGGGTTCTCTTATAGGAATCATTTTTACATGTGTAGGAGCTAACGGTTCATCTCTAACCTTCACGATTCTCCTACAATGTGTAATAGAAGTTTGCTCATTTTGCATATTCAGGGACAAGTGGATTCTCTTAAGAGATGCCTCCGATCAACTACAACTTTCACTCCTAGGTACTGACTGAGATTGGAAAAATATTTTTCTAGCCTAAAAATGCCTATTTGCACCTGTTCATATAGATGGTTCATTTATTGGGTTGACAAGTCAAAATATATGATCCCCACTAACTAACTTTTGGCATGTTCTAAGAGATTTATCTATAAAAGAATTATCATTGTCATATCTCCTCTATCTTGAATTAGAGAGGAATCATCCATTCACATTTAGGATTTTATGGTTCATCTCTAGCCCTCATGGTTTTCTTATAATGCATGATGGAAGTTTGCTCATTTTGCACACTCAAGGATTAGTGGATTCTCTTAAGGGATGCCTCTGATCAACTTCAACCTTCACTCTTAGGGGCTGATCAAGACTGAAAAAAGGTTTTCCTATCCTAAAAATGCCTACCTTGATGTATCTTCATAGATGGTTTATTAATTAGGATGATGAGTTAGAATATATGGCCCCTACTGACCAACTTTTGGCTTGTTCTAAGAGATTTGGCTATGAGAAAAACCTCATTGCCACATCTCATCTATATCAAGTTAAATAAAATCCTCCTGAGCTCTCTTAAAGGACTTGTTTGTGAACATGTAGGAGATGATGTCTCATCTCTATCCCTCATGATTCTCCTACAATGCGCAATGGAAGTTTGCTTATTTTGCACACTCAAGGATGAGTAGGTTCTCTTAAGAGATGCTTCGAACATCTGTGACTTTTATTCTCTATCCTAATCGAGACCAAATAAAGGTTATTCTAGCTTAAAATTTCCTATCTATATGTGTCTACGTAGATGGTTCATCAATTGGGATAATGAGTCAAAATATATAACCCCCACTGACCAACTTTTAGCCCATTCTGAGAGATTTGGCTATGAGAGAAACTTCATTGTTGCATCTCTTCCATCTTGAGTTAGATAAAATTCTCCTAGGATCTCTTATAAGACTCTTCTATGCATGAGTAAGATCTAATAGTTCATCTCTATCCCTCATAGTTTTCTTGCAATACGTAATGAAAGTTCACTCATTTTGCACACTTGGGGATGAGTGAATTATCTTAAAGAATGCCTCCAACCAACTACAACTTTATCTCTCAAGGCCTAATCAAGACCAAAAAAAGGTCATTATAGCCTAAAAATATTTATTTAGATGTGTCCATGTAGATGGTTTGTTGATTGGGTTGATCAGTCAAAAATATATGGCCCCTGTTGACCAACTTTTGGCATGTTTTGAGAGATTTAGTTGTGAGAGAAACCTCATTGTCGCGACCAAATTTTGGCATGTTTTGAGAGATTTAGCTGTGAGAAAAACCTCATTTTCACATCTCTTCCATATTTATTTAGATAAAATCCTCCTGAGATCTCTTATAGGACTCATCTATGAATTTGTAAGATCTGATGTCTCATCTCTAGCCCTCATGATTCTCCTAAAATGTGTGATTAAAGTTTATTCATTTTGCATACCTAGAGATGAGTGGATTCTCATAAGGGATGCCTTTGACCAACTACAACTTTCACTCTCAAGGTCTAACTAAGATTGAAAAAAGGTTATTCTAGCCTAAAAATGCCTATATAGACATGTCTACATAAATGGTTTATCAATTAGGCTGACGATTTAGAATATATGACCCCTGCTCACCAACTTTTGGCCCATTTTGAGAGATTTGGTTATGAGAGAAAACTCATTTCCACATCTCATCCATCTTGAGTTAGATAAAATCCTCTTGATATCTCTTAAAATAATCATATATGCATGTGTAGGAGTTTATGACTCATCTCTAGCCCTCATAATTATCTTACAATGTGCAATGAAAGTTTGCTCATTTTGCACACTTAGGGATGAGTGGATTCTTTTAAGGGATGCCTCCGACCAACTACAAATTTCACTTTCAAGGCCTGATCAAGACTAAAAAATTATTGTTATAGTCTAAAAACACATATTTGAATGTGTTTGTGCAGACGGTTCATCGATTGGCTAATGATTCAAAATATATGACCCTTACTGACCAACTTTTGGCCCATTTTGAGAGATTTGGCTATAAGAGAAACCTCGTTGCTGCATCTTATCCATCTCAAGTTAGATAAAATCCTCCTAGAATTTCGTATAATACTTATCCTTACACATGTAGGAGTTGATGGTTCATCTTTATCCCTCATAATTTTCCTGCAACACGCAATGGAAGTTTGATCTTTTTGCACACTCAGGGACAACTAAATTCTATTGAGGGATGCCTCTGACCAACTGCAACTTTCACTCTCAAGGCCCGACCAAGACTAGACAAAGATGGTTCTAGCCTAAATATGCCTATCTAGATGTGTCTACATAGATGGTTTTTCAATTAGGCTGATGAGTCATGATATACGAACCCCACTGACCAACTATTAACTTATTTTTATAGATTTGATCAAGAGAAAAATCTCATTGCCACATCTCATCCATCTCAAGTTAGATAAAACCCACTTGGGTTTTCTTAGAG
Organism: Torreya grandis; assembly: GCA_037957365.1. Taxonomy (NCBI): domain Eukaryota; kingdom Viridiplantae; phylum Streptophyta; class Pinopsida; order Cupressales; family Taxaceae; genus Torreya; species Torreya grandis. The sequence goes on along the minus strand of JARHVA010000170.1, from coordinate 4,091,091 downwards.
GACTCATCCATGCACATGCAGGAACTGACATCTTATTTCTATCCCTCATAGTTATCCTACAACATGTGACAAAATTTCACTCATTTTGCACACTTGAGGATAAGTGAATTCTCTTAAGGGATGCCTCCAACCAACTACAACTTTCATTTTTAGGGCTCGACCAAGACTGGACAAAGGTTTTTCTAGCCTAAAAATATTTATCTAAATGTTTTTTCATAGACATTTTCTTGATTGGGTTGACGAGTCAAAATATACGACCCTAATTACTAACTTTTGGCTTGTCTTGAGAGATTTAACCATAAAAGAAACCTCATTATCGCATCCCGACATCTTGAGTTAGATAAAATTCTCTCAAGATTTCTTATAAGACTCATTTATGCATGTGTAGGAGTTTATGGATCATCTTTAACCCTCAATTTTATGCTTCAATGTATTACCAAAGTTGGAGGAGGATCTGATGGCTTATCTAAAGCTTTGAACTACCTGAAACATGAAAGGTAAGGTGTATAGGTATTACAAATAAATTGAATCCATGCTAGCTAAAAACATAATATATGCACTACCATGTGAAAAAATTCTAACACTTATGAAATTAGAGAGTCTGAGAAAATTTGAGTTTTTTGGTGTGTGCAACTTCTCAGTCCCTCAAATCATAGATATGGAAAAATTGTTTTGAAGAGTAGCTTGAGCCATGACTTGCACCATGATAAGAATTCTATATAGCTAATTATATCTCATATAAACTATCCATAAGTGTTTACTTTTGGTTATATATTGCATTACATTTAGTAATTAAGATCTCATATATTTAGGAAATGAGTGCAATTGTCTTTTGTTTGTATGTGATGCATTATTGATTCTCTATCTTGTTATTTATGTCTAACTTGGATGAAATGAGTAAAATTTTGCATATAGAGATACATCTCTATGGTGGGATTGTTTTGAGAAGTCATCAACAGTTTTGACAGCACATTTTTGGTAATAGTTTTGAATTCTTGACATAAAACACAGTGAGCTATGAAGATCCTTAGTAGAGCTCTAAAAATCTATGTAAGTAGCTCTGAAGATGCTCTGTAAAAGTACGAAGACATTCTATTGAAGCTTTAAAGATCTTCTAGGTAGCTCTAAATACAATTCATAGAAGCTCTAAAGATCCACCCATGTAGCTTCAAAGATGATTTGACAAATCTCTGAAGATGTTTTGATGAAGCTCTAAAAACCTATCTAGTCATGATCTAAAGATGCCTAACTGCACTCTAAAGATGCCCAATTGTACTTTGTAGATTAATATATAAAATCCAAAGATATATTCTTTTAGACATTACTATTGATAATAATATTATAAAATGATCTAGATGTAAATGTATTTCTATTTTGTAAATCCAAATATAATCTCTTCAAATATATGTTAGTTATACTTGGTTTATTGTTAGTTGAATCAGTTCTAAAACCTCTTATAAGAATGGGATCTGATTCCTAGATCTTTTATTTATAATAAGCATATTTTGTTGTTTAGATTACCAAATTTTTTATTCTAAGAATGGTCATTGAGATGTGCTTTAAGTACATGTCTCCTCATTTCAAGATAATAGAAAGTAAAGAAAATTAGAAACATTCAAGTGTAATTTTGCAGTAGAATTCATAGTATCTGTATATGTTCCTTTTGATAATTAATTATTAATAAATTATAGAATTATATTCCACTACTAAGTTAAATTTTATCCTATTCTGAGGAAGGAGCAAGGGCCCACTTCTCTCTGAAGATCAGGACAATTGGTATTTTTAGTTTATAGTTTAAAAGTGTGTTTCTTTTGATACATGTATATTTCATTTTACTGCAAGTGTGATTTCCATTTTAATGAAATGTGTGATTTCCATTTTAATGAAATGTGTGATTTCCATTTCAATGAAAAGTGTCATTTCCCTTTCAATTCAAAGTGTGTTTTTTTTAATGCAAGTGTGCTTTCATTAAATGGAAAGCTTGTTTCAATTCAATGCAAGTGAGTTTATTCTATGCAAAATGTGTCTTTCAATTCTCATGAGAGTAAAATTAATAAGAAATTTTGTTGACTAAAAAAATGACATTCATATTTAGAATTTGTTAGGGAGCAATTTAGGTGATAATAGGCAAACAACATTCTCACATTTTGAAATACAACACTATCCTACCCAGCTGGGCAAGTCGATGTCTTATGCTAGATGTTTAAGTTCTAGATTTTGATGGTGTGAATTGAAGAATCTTTTTAACAAGGAATGCCATAAGGTATATTCAGTTAGCAAAACTTTCTATATTTACCTTTTCTACAACATAGGATTAGAATCTTGTTTACTACCCTTAGGATTTAGACATCAATAGTAGAGTAAGCACTCCCCAAATAAAGAAATGTTAACTCAAATATCTAACATCTCATTGCATATAGCCTTAGACACTGGCCCTAGTAGAAAATGACACCAATCCATTGATTGGTTAGATTAAAGTTATAGCAACAACCTATCACACCAATCTGATGTTATAATGGTGTTAAAAAATCTATTGTGTGCTTGTAAACAAAGCATCTTGCAAAGCTTCTCCCAGATGATGAAAGTGAAAGGAGCAATTCATGCGATTTTTTTGTAAGATGTGTACTAAACATTATAAAGCTATAAAAATGTTTGATCAAGCAATTAAAATATAGTTAAATTTTAAATGTGGTATTATTTTTTATAAGTGTTTGAACTAGATTAGATATTGAAAAAATTGTATCAAAAAAATTATTGATATTTATTTCCCATAAAATGATAGACATGCAAAATCAATCAAATAAAGTTGTATTGTTCATTAAAATATATTAAGAGATGAATGAACCATTTGATTATTAGAGTTGGAGTTTCAATTATATAATAACAATGTGTAGTGACTTCTCTAAAGAATGGATTAGGGGAGAAAAAACATGTATGTCAATCCTATACATAATAGTGGAAAAAATACAAAGCAAATGTCTACACCATGGTATTAATGCACAATATGAGATGTCTTAGAATTCCTTTAATCCTTGAAGCAACAACACATTTATAATTAGTAGAAAACATGATATATCATCTAAGCCCCTACATAGGCTAGATATCATGTAACAAATAAAGAATATTTGAATCTTTGAATCTTTTCCCAAGGCTTTGCATAAGCTAGATCTTGTGCAAAAAATAAAGAATAATTACAATGATGACATATCATCTAATCTTGAAGACTTAAAAGCCCACATGAGACACAACAATGCAGACAACATGATATGTTGTGCTTTTAAAGAATCTTTCACTGACATACAAAAGTGCATCACTAGACCTCCTAACATTTATGATCAAGTACAATTTATAATATTTACATGTCCATGAAATTGATTCCAAGTCCACTTAAATGTCACAATTGCAAATTGATATGTAATTAAATGTAAATGAATCAATTAAATATTAAATATCACATGTAAATGTAAAATATACATAATGATTCAAAGCACCTAACTTAGTGAATAATGTGAATTTTTTAACCCCATATAAACTAATAATGATCATTAACCAATAATATGTGTAAACATTAAATGATCAAAATATAAAATATGCATAGGTAAAGGAATCATATTGTCAAATAGTATATGTGTGATACATGCAAATTTTTATGTTATAATTTAATATAAATAATATAACATATATCAAAAAAATTGTAGACCATAACATGTGCATAGACAAAATGCACCATATAGGCATACAATGTCAGCCATATTGGCATACAGTGTGGGTCATATCAGTATATAAAATTGATTGTGCCTAAAACTAGAACCCTAGCACAATAATTATCTCTCCTACTCCTTATTGCCTCAAAATAAATTGCACTTTTTTGGCATAGACGTAGATTCAGGGGTGTTAGATGTCTCAATATGAGGAAATACTCTCCCTCAGCATGTGAGTCATCCATTATTTCATTAACAACTGATGAAAATTGTTATGTCTGCATAACATATGAAATATAAAAATTAATGCATTAAAATTGTATATTGAAAATTTGATAAATTTTTTAAGAATGTGAAAATTTGATAAATTTTTTAAGAGTGTAAAAATGATTTTACGCTAATTGTATTCCATCTAAATGGTCATATAGGGCTATGAGACCACACATACACCCATGATTGGGAATCCTATAGAGCATATATATATAATTATATCTATATGTGTATATAATTATGTAAATATGACATAAAATATCATTGCTTAAATCTAAAAATAATTTTACTATGTGTTCTCACTAGTCTCTATCCCAAAATCATGACCTATTGCTGAGATAGTGGATTCTTCAATGTAGCATCAACATCATCTAAACATTCTTCTCATCCATGAGGGGTGCCCATAGCATTCATCATCATCTATAAAACCAATAAATGAATAATGTGTGAATCCAATGAACATGATAAAAATCTATGACTATAATATATATCTTAAAACATAGTTTTTTGTTCAAGGGATAATAAACATGTACATGAATAAATTGTTAGAAATATTGTCATTGATGTCAAAGGTCTAACATTATTGGTGACAAAGGCCCCAATCATTTAATGTCTTAAGGTGTTTTTAATGTTCATATTTTGGCTAAAGTGTGTTAATATTTATTAAATATTAACAAATATATTTTTGGTTGCATAAAGTCAAAAGAGGACCCGTGAAGAAGTAAAAGAGTCACGAGATAAAGATAAAAGAGGGAAAAGATGAATTTTCCCATGAAGGGTCATCTTGAGGAATTCAAAGAGTCGCCAAGTGAAGACAAAAGAGGGAAGGGTGCATTTTTCTATGAAGAGTCACCTTGAGGAATTTGAAGAGTCTTCAAATAAAGACAAAAGGGGAAAGGACACATTTGTTCATGAAGGGTCACCATGTGACTTTTCAAATGAAAGGATTCGAAGCGTCATGCAAGTTTGGTAATATTTTCCATGTGGATTGAAGGGTCACAAAGGGTGAATGCCAAAGTTCATTTGGAAAGCTATAAAAGGAGGCTTGGGAAGCCATTTGTAATATGCAAGAGAGTGCATGGTTTGTAATTATTTTATATAAGAAAAGAGGAGAGAAGAGAAAGAGATATAGTAGAGTTATATCATTTTTTGAGAAATAAACATTGAAAGATAGTTGTGTTTTACATAAGAGGGGTTGGTGCAACAATGGGTTGGTGCTCACAAATAGTTGTTATGTTGGTGCTCAGCAAAGGGGTTGGTACTCCTGCAAGTTGGTTCTTATGAACTTTGTAATTTGAGTTGGTGCTCATTCATATACTTGAGATTATTCTCTCTAGTTTTCCCAAATTGGGTTTCCACATAAAAATCTGGTGTCTCTCTCTCTCTCTTGTGTGGTGCATGTTATTGTTTTAGTTTTATTGCATATCTTGATTGTATGATTAAGTGGAATTTGATTGAGTGAAAGATTTATAAGATATATGATATATTGATTCACCCTCCCTCTCAGTATATCATGTGCTTAACATAAATATGTAATTTAAAACTTTTCAAACCTGTGTATAGGGTACACCCATGCCAATTACAACCTCTACAATAATGTCAAGCCCTGTTGAGCTACCCAAAATATCACCAATCATCTATACAAGTAAAAATAACAAGTTCAATGAAATAAATTATTCAATTAAGTAAACACATACTATAAAATAAACTTAATATTCTTTTACAAACATAAACATGTTACGAATATAGAACTATTGGCCCCTCAATTTTGACCAAGTATTTATTCTAATTTTGGTGCACAGTGCAGAGGGACCATTGTTTGTTTTTATGCAAATACCATCATGATGTGGGAGAATGATGGTGTAGGAAGACCATGGCATAAGACTAGTAGTGCGAGAGTTGAAGGGTACAGAAGGATAATGGCATGGAAGACCCAAGGTGGGAGGAGCCAGTCAAGAGAAAACATAGCATGAGGAACCCAAGAACAGAGGATTTAGAACATGAAGCAGAAGACTAGGAGAGTGTGAGGGAAGTGGAACATGAAGAACATGAGAGAAGCTAGAAAAATAAATCAAATAAGACACTTTAACCCCACTGATTAGAGGCCTTGTACCAAACCATGAGGATCAAAAAACTTAGATACAATTATATAACATAGAGTAAACATCTAGGGGCGTAGAGGCTCGATTCTATGGGAATAATCAGTTGAAAGAACCATGAATCTTAACTTGTTAGGATTCCATGTGTCATTTTTCTGTATTAAGTTGGGAACTTGACATTTGCATAGGGCAAAACAAGTATAAAAACCCCTATTGTAATCATTCGTGAGGGGATTCACATGTGTGAACCTTTAGAGGAATATAGAGCATTCTATCTTGTAATCAGTAAGCACTCTAATGAGAATTCAATGTTTATCATATTGTACTTTGAATAATGAACTGTTATAACTGTTGAATATTGAAATGCGTTTCATGATAAATTCATGAGTTCCCTTCTTTTATAACTAGCTAGTAATGGTAATATAATATGTAATGTTAAGGAACAATAGTAGTATATTTGAGTTATCACGAAATGAGCAAACACACATCCTTCTTCAAAGTCTTCGATAACTAGTCTTTCATTATGCACTTCGGGTGAGAGCATGAGACTCATCCCTCATGTGATAGGGCCAATGTGTTAGCTTGTTAGGAAGAGGCTTCAGCACTGATGTAAAGATAAAGAAAACCCAACATTTTGGCTCCATTTTTGGGACCTAAAGCAATTGGAGCATAATTATAAAAATATTTGAGCACCTTATGCTAGAGAATATTGAATAATGGGTTACCATTCTCAAATATAACTTTTTGGTTCTATATCTTGAACCAGGAATTTTTATGCAATAGTGGGTAGAGTAGAATCTATACAACTCATTGTATGAGAATTTCTTTTTTGAGGTCCCAGTTCTCTTGCATTCTTGGATCCTAGCATTCACTCAAGGATGTTCTAGAAATATCAAAAGAGGGTAGTCTTGGACACTATAATGATAGAGGATTTTAGCATGACTAAAATTTTTTAGATGCAAGCGATTGACTACTAGTGGAAAGGCATTTAGAATAGTTACATTTTGGAATACGTTGTGACCACATGTTCATGCCCTGAAGAAGAAAAGTTATATTTTCTAAGAGAACCAAGGGGATGTTATCTTAAATTATTTCCCTTCGAGATTAATAATCTAATTATTGATCTTGGGTTGGAAACACTACCCATGGAAGGTTAAAATCTCATGTGCATGAGCCACACATTTGGAGGGGAGACTACTGGTTGGTTCAAGATTATGGGTTCAACATGGTAGCAAGCCAGTAAGCACTATAAAAATGAAATTATGATGAAGCTCGGTAGAGGATCATGGGAGTTAGTGGCATGGGAAGGGATTGGGAAAACTCAAGGAGCATTGTGAAGAGCTATAGGGAGTGGGATGCATGTGAGGAATACATCACTTTTGGGCCACAACCTTTATCACTTTTATCCTGTGAAGGAGAAATGAGCTAGATTATCAAACACAAACCAAGTACGAGTCAACTAGGCTCACCCACCATAGTGTGTGCTCATGCCTTTGAGTTGGATAGAGTACATATAAAGAATTGGAATACAGATAGTACAAATTCAAAAACTAAATAGATGAGGAAAACTAAGACTAGACCATTAGGTAATAATTTATAATCTACATCCTTTCCTTTTCAAGAGAAGTCCATGGCATAGCATGGAATGCCTAGAGGATTTGGCCCTCAAGGCCAGATTACAGGCCCAAACCTAGGAAGTCAACCCTCCACCATGCCTCTTCCCATGAGCACTGCTACTAGAGGCACTAGAAGAAGCGAACCCCCTCCAAGAATGGCAGCTAGATATTCTCAGCAATTATTTGTTCAACTACCTATTGTTTATTACAAAATGACATTATACCTACCTAAGTATTGAGGGGTATAAAATGCAACCGATCATGTTCATAAGTGTGAACTGATTTGGAGGGAATATGGCATCACGTCCTCTGAGTAAAAGGAAACATAGTTTGTAACCACCCTTTTAGAGTACACACACAAATGGTATCATAAATTTGACCCTCAGTAAGTAGTGGTTGACCATGACCAATTCAAATCATTACAAGAATTCGATATTCCTGAGTTTGAGTAGTAGAGTATAGCGATGTTGAAAGACATAAAATAAGGACTTATAGAGAGCGTATGGGAATATGATGCACAATTTAAGACCTTGCTTTCAAAATTATCATTTGAAAATAATCCTGATCAACATGCACAATGGTTTATGGGTGGATTATTATTACCTTTTAGATGGACACTATCATAAATAACATTCACCAATGCGTGTGAGGTTCTAGAAGCTTCCCTATGCACTAAAGTGGTTGGAAGTATGGATATTGGGATTAGTCCCTTTAAGGAGGTGAAAATAGCATCCATGGCTTCATAGCTAGAAAAATTAATGGTGAATAATATACATGAAACACATAGTGGTTTTTTTTGTACCGACTATGAAATTTAAGGACACATAAAGAACAACTACTCGTTCAATAACATCCGAACAGTCCTAAAACAAACTTGTGAGATTTTTCATGATGACCATGATGTCCATTCCTATCCACTCTTACAATGGGCCATGAACACTAAAGTATCCACATATTGTAATATTTGTGATGCCTATACCCACAACACCAATGATTGTCATTTGATTAGTGATATTCATGAAGCTCGAGTGCACGACACATGCCAAGCCTCAGTTGCCAGTACCCAAAACAATGGTGGGTATCATGGTTAAGAGAGAGGATGAGGATGAGGTGGTTTTTAGTTTACACTAAGGACTTGTTACAAGTGTGCTTCTCTAGACTACTATCAAAGGGATTGCATAGAATACCCAAACTGTGCTTACTACAAAAGGGACCACTGACTAGAAGAGTGTCTAAATTTATATGCAGCCATCACAAAGGACCATAATGAAAAAGGCATCAACATGATCCATATAGACAAACCACAGTGGTGCACTTGACCAACCATCCCTATTGTATATCAAGTAAATATTATTACTCATAGTGGGGGCCAGATATAAACTACACCTAACCTGATTGAAAAGGTACATTGGGAAGAACCAAAGGCAAGGAAGTGCCCTGATGCACTTCAGCAAAAGGATATCCTTCAAGATACAATGGCACTTGTGGGAGATCTCCAAGGTGAGATCAATACCTAAAGGACAGGGATGTCACATAGCATGTTGTAGTGCAAAGGGAAATTGAACCTCCAATCATGCAACATAGTTTTCAAGAACTATGTAAATGCATGCTCGATGAGGACATCATTCCCCAGCTTAGCACTCAGATTAAAGGCCAAGCCCACCTACCAAATAAATCCCACACTCATATCAGTCAACAAAGTAAAGATCGATATTTAAATCATGTTTGATGTCAGGAAAGTCCTAGTTTCACTTCCCCAAAAGATGGAAAAATATTAGTTAATATTGTTATCAATAGATGGGTAATCAAGGATATTCTAGTAGATACTGGCACTAAAGTAAATGTTCTCACTAAATATTCTTGGTGAAAAATATCTAGTCCAACATTGCATCCCTCACCTCATATCTCGTTTATGTTAAATAAGACTCGCATACATCCTATTAGAATCCTTAAAAACATAACCATTGAAATACTTGGCATACCCTTCAAAGCAGACTTTAAGGTTTTAGAGTTGGCAGAAGCTGATGACTTCCCAACCTTACTGGGAAGGCCTTGATGCTATGAAAATCATGTAGATTTAAGCTTTAAAAACTGATACATTAGCTTTGAGAATGTTGATCAACATGTGATAATACCCTTGGACCAATCATAGGGACCACCCTATATTGATCTTGTGAGCACTAATGAAGACATCAACAATCTATATAATGTGACTACTTGACATGATGAACAATATGATCTAACACTAGATGGTATTCTTCATTGGACAGACAACCAGTCTATCTCAAATACTAGAAGCAATGCTTACAATTGTTGGGCCCATGGTGATTATGACCTCACTGGAAGATTGTGCAGCACCATCAATAGAGATAAAACTATCCCACACTAGCTTCTTAAATGTCATAAGTTTGTGCACCTCATGGGTTTAGAAATGCGAGGACCATTGTAAGGATCACCATTGGAGAGACTTAATGAAGCTCCATGGTTTCAAGGATAAATGGAGGTGCATGATTTTGTCTAGTGCCTCAAAGAGTTATATGATATCAAAAATGAATAGATGAGGTCATTAGACCCAATTTTTTATGGCAACATTGCTAGGTGGTGGCATATGCATTAAGAACACCTTTTGTATTGGGATCAAGTACAAACTACTCTACATCATATATTCCACCATGATAATAAGATTAGAGGCACACTCAATTACAGTGGTGTGGAAGCACCTGAACCTCACTTTGAGGCTTGTGAAACAATATGGTGAGCTGAGCAAACAATTTTACCAGAATACCTCTAGGTCCATGTGTTCTATGGAACTTTGTGCACTTGGGCATGGGCTTGGTACATACATGAAAAAAGGCATATGGGAACAAGGTTTTGACATTAACTTAAGGAAAACATGACATCAACACTTTCTTATTCTTCACCAAGGATGGACTTGCACCTTACCCTTCAAACCATGTGTAAAGCAATCATTAGATATCTAAGTCCTATCAAAGACTGCTTATGCCATATTCATTAGGAACCTAAAGAACCCTTGCATTTATACACTGAACCCCCCACAAAATCAAGTCTTGCACCGTCGGCAGTTCATAATGAAGAACATCGTGAAGAGATCCATTTGGGAAATCAAAAACTCATCTTCCAAGAGAATGAAGATGAAGTGTCTACCTTGCTTGGCCCCTTGACTAACCACTTATATGTCCCTACAAGTACTATCTCATGAATTATTTGAGACATAAGTTCTCCATCAGAAAACCCCTATCATGGGACCATTTAAACTATTCAATACAACATTGGCATGGAGTAGGAGCCTAAAATGGATATAGTTGGAAATTACTAGACCAAGATGAAAATCTCACATATTTTCAAATTGTTAAAGGAATATCAGGATGTGTTTCAAAGAAAATATAATGAAATGAAGAGATTCCACCCTTCCCTAGGAAAGATGCACTTAAATCTTATCGATGGTGCTGATCTTGTGAAGAAATGACCATACATAATGAATCCCAACCTTGAGGCATGAGTAAAAGAGGAAATTAATAGCATGCTACATGTCGGAGTAATTGCTCCCATCATAGAATCCGAATGGGTCAATCTCATAGTAATCAACATTAAAAAGGATGGGTAGTTATGAATCTATGTGGATTATTGGGTCTTAAATTCATCTTGTGTCACAGACCCTTTCCCAACACCTTTCACAAAGGAAATCCTAAAAGGTGTTGTTGGTTGTGAAATATACTCTTTCACAAATGGGTTCTCAGGGTATCACCAAGTCCAGATAGCTAAGGAAGACCACTCCAAGACCACTTATGCTATGGAATGGGGCTCTTTTGACTATATTATCATGCCTTTTAGGTTGAAAAATACCTTGACAGTGTTCTCACAGATAGCAGTTGAGGTTTTCAAAGATTTTATTTATAATTTTCTTCAGGTCTACTTGGATGATTGGACTATGTATGGGTTAGTCAAGGACCACTGTGCCAATCTGAGGCTCATACTTGAGCACCATCAAGTGTTACAAATTTCCTTGAATTTGAATAAATGCTTATTTACAACACCTTTTGGTATACTTCTTGGCCATATCATCTATAAAGAAGGGCTTCTAGTATACCTAGCTAAGGTCTCCATTATTCTCTGATTGCCAATGCCTAAAACTTAGCATGAGGTACATGCCTTCTTAGGACACACAAGATACTACAAGAAGTTCATTCAAGATTATGCCAAGATTTTAGCACCCTTAGAAGAGCTATTAAAGCACAATGAAGAATTTATATGGACTAATTCCTGCAAAACATCTTTTGAAACATTGAAGAAAAGACTAGTTACTACTCTTATCTTACAATTTTTGGATTATAAAAAAACCTTTCATGTCCATGTTAATACATCTGGCACAATAGTCGACGCAATACTTGCACAACTAAGAGAGGTAAATTTATACCATCCTATCTATTTCACCAGTAGGAAGCTCACATCAGTCGAGAATAACTATACCACTACCAAACATGAAGGCTTGTCTATCATTTATGTGCTACAAAAATTTAGACAATACCTTCTGGCCACACCATTTATATTTTACACCGACCATGAGGCTTTAAAGTATCTCGTCAACAATCTAGGTCTTCATGGAAGAATTTTTTGCTAGATAGTTCTTTTCCAAGAATTCTAGTTTTTTGTAGTAGTAAAACCCAAGAAAACCAACTATGGACTTGACCATTTATCCTGGATTGAAAATGAATAACCACCACATGCCATAAAGATAACCTTCGTAACGTATAAATATTTAATGTCATTCGAGTACCTAAAGAACTAGAGGATATTATGACATTATTCAATATTAGTTGTGCACCTAATTCTCTCACTTCACAAGAAAAGAAAAAATTTATGATTTGCACTATACCTTATCAACTAATAGCAGGAGACCTGTACAAGATGGATTGTGACAAGGTACTGCAATGTTGTGTAATGTAGCATAAATGCTTTTAGGTATTATGATAAGTATACAAAGGTATTATGAGAAGTCTACAAAGTTATTTCTAGAGGATATTATGTTGGAGAGGCTACCACATGCAAGGTGTTGCTCACCAGACTCTAGTGGCTGACTTTATTTAAATATGTAAAGGCATATGTAAGGCAATGTGATATTTTTCAATGCCTGGGAAGACCTAATAGAAGAGATGCCATGCCATTACACCTAATTTCTTCTCAAGAACCATTTGAAAAGCGGGCTATTAACTTTGTAGGGCCCATCACTCTAGTAGGATGACAAACAAGCTTGTGGTACATAATTACGGAAACTAACTACTTAATATGTTGGGCTAAAGCAATGCCAACCAAAAACTATAATGAAACAAATATCATTTGGTTCATGTGGGAAAACATTATAACACATTTTGGATGTCTGCTAAGCTTCACCAGTGATCATGGAACCCACTTCTTGAATGAGATAATTTGAATCTGGATGGTTGAATTCATGATCGCACACCACAAGACAACACCATACCACCCACAGGCCAATGAAATAGCTGAAGCCTTCAACAAGATCCTCGGTACCACTTTGACAAAAAAATTCAATTTTGGTAGAACTAATTAGGATGACAGGGTATCTGTAGTACTTTGGGCATATCAGACCACATACAAATGCCTCAACAAAAGAACATAATTCAACCTAGTATATGGAAAGGAAGTGATCATTCCAGTAGAGGTCCTAGTTCCATCTCTTTAGATAACACGTATAGGAAACCTTGATGATGATGCCTCTTTGAAATCTTATCTTGATGAACTCATGAAACTATATGAGGCTCAGTTCCTCGCACACTGTAATCAAGATGTTGAGAAACAAAAATAGAAAACATGGCATGATCACCATCTAAAGAACAAAATCTTCACCCATGACATGAAAGTTATACTCTATGACTCCAAGTTAACGTGCCACCTTAGGAAGATCCACATTCATTGGGATAGACCATTCATAATTCATAACATTTGACCTATAGGAGCTTACCGGCTGAAGCAAATAGATGGTCAATTCTTCCCAGGACACTATAATGGGAGTTAGCTTCAATTGTATTATGATTCTATTTAAATTTGTGTTATTTTAGATAAGGCTTAAGGTTATTAGGTTAGGATTTATTGCTTTCAATAAAAATTATTGCCCTTTAGGCACGTGATTCTCTCATGGAATTCTTAGTCCCTTAGTTTGTTTTTATGGAGGATCACAAACCTATTTTAGTGTGGGGTAAGGAATTATGCATATTGTTGGGTGAATATTTTGTCAATCAGCGTACTGATTGAAAAAATAGGTCTGATCAACCACAGTAGGAAGATTGGTCAGCCAAATGTGCAGGTTTACCACATCAAAAGGGGCCGAATCTCTCATCTCATCAAGGGGAGGTTCCCTATAAGTATAAGGTACTAAATATATATGCTAATCTACTATAAATAAGTTGAAAATAACACTCAAGGGTAGTATAACACCATCCATCTCTCTTTTTTTAGAAATAATGTTAACAAATCAAAGGGGGAATCCTGATGAAATGACAGAAGGCACTCCTCTTTTTTCATAAGTGTTGTTCGACAGACAAAAGGAACCTTTCTGGTGGTGACAAATAACTGTAACAGGGTGGAATAACACGGCATGATGAAATGTAACACAAAGTCTCCACCTCAACTGCTAAAGAGTGAAATACAAAGGATAATGAGGGCACAAAGTCATCCCAAGATCCTTTACATAGAAATAGAAAAATAGACAAACTAAAGACAATTGTGGTAGCACAAAGTCTCTCCACAGTCAGCTTCAGGACACCTTCTTGATTACTTTCACTAATTTTGCTTATTTAATTAAGTGGACAGAAAACATATTAAGGAAATAGACATAAGAACAATTTCCCAAACAACCAAGCTATTCCATCACAAAGTCTGAAAAGTCACTTGTTTTCTTATTCAAATAACAAAATATGATCAACAATTTGAGCTCAAAGTCTTAGTAATGCCTTTCAATTTGTGCAGAGTTTAATTTCTGATAACCGAGAAAGATCTCCTTATAACAATAGGAGAGAATCTTATATATAGTGCTCTAAGAAAGACTTGGGTGCTTTGTTTCACAAAAATGATGGTTTATAATGCATTCAATGCATTTTAAATTTTGTCCATGGGCTATGCTGGAATTGGGAATCAATTTTTAATATGGGTCACCTGATGTGTTTCCCTTATGTGTTTCTAGTTGTTCACTTTGTTCAATACAAAAAAATAGGCCGCGCCATTGAATATTTGCACTTTTCAATGTCCACCTGATGGACTACTTTACCTTCTAGAAACATCTCCCATGCGCAGATATTTCTGATACTTCTTCATCATTCCCCCTTTTCTAGTTGTATTTTGCCTTTATCTGTGTGATTTGAGCTCCTGGGCTATCTCTTTGGCCGGTCGCTGAATTTGTTCACAGGGTCTATGCTTAAGCCTGCAAGGATCAACAGCTATTTCATTGTCACAAATTTGATGTGTTCAGGTCTGTCATCATTTGAAAGCCAACAGCTACTTGGTTGCCCTAAATTTGATAGCTACAGGCCTATCATCCTCCTTAGCACTTCCTTCATGTCTTTCTTGTTTATTTTGGCCACTTTCTGTTATTCTTAACAAGTGACACATGGCACGTTCTACTGTGAAATAGGTGAGGACATGTGGTAGCTTCCGCTGCATCTTATAGAGGCTTTGGGAGCATTTTAAGAGTCTTACAAATGATGACATGTGGTAGCTTTCATTGAGCTTTAGAAACACTGTAGAAACATCTAGGACTCTTTTGAACTCATGCGGACGATGACACATGGCACGTTCCACTCAAGTTTAGCAATTCACCTAGGACCCACCACAATCCTTACTAAATAAAAGGAAGAAGTTGCGGTTGTTGCCACTTGGCAGCCTTTATTGAGCTTTATAGATGACATGTGGCACATTCTGCTATTTTAAAAGTTACTAGAAATTGTGTCTCAAAAGATGACACGTGGCAGCTTCCATTGCATCTTTATGGGGGACACATGGTAGCTTCTACTGCAACTTGAGATTTGATCTTTCTCAGAGGGAACTTGCCCTTTGAGTCTTGAGAAATGGTCCACTTTCCCTGGCAAGATCCTCCCGTAAGGGTACCTACCCTTTGGGATCTTTCAGGTGGCCTTCAGGTTTTTGTTTCCTCGATGGGTTTTCTATTTTGGCAGACTTTTCCTTCACTTTGCCTCTAATTTTCATCAGATTTTTCATCAGGATTTCTTCCCGAGTGAATTTCTTCAGACAAAAAGTTTAAAGGATTCTTTCCTTAATCATTTTGCCACATTCTTTTCTCGAAAGAGAACTGTGCCCTCCGCAAGGACTTGTTCAAGTATGAAACTATCCTTCAGGTTTTTGCAGCGGTCCATATGCTCCTCGCCTGCCCTCCGTAAGGGTTGTTTGTCCTTTGGCTTTGCCTTAGTAAATTTTTTGTTGATCTCAATAGGTGACACATGGTAGCATCCATTGTGAAACAAGTGAGGACACGTGGTAGCATCTGCTTAATTTATAGAAGATTTGGATGCCTTTTGAGAGTCTTACAGAAGATGACATGTGGCAGCTTTTGCTAAGCTTTAGAAACATTGTAGATACAGTTGGGACTCACTTGGATTCATGCAGATGTTGACACTTGGTGCACTCCATTTATCTTACAAGAGACACATGGCAAGTTCCACTGCTTTGAGAAGTAAATCATAATTTGTCTCGACAAATGACACTTGGCAGATTCTGCAATTTCTTCATGATAGAAAAAAGGGCTAAGTGTTGAACCTGTTTCTCTTTTGTAGAGTCTATAGAAACTAACCTACGAAGTCTGTAGAAATGAGCTTGTAGAACTGGCGGAGTCTGTAGATTCAAGCCTGCAGAGTCCGTAGAAATCTAAAAAAGCTTGAATAATGAAGAATTTGAATGATCAAAACAATTTTTGAGGAGGGGAGAGAGGATTTTGGTCTGTTGGACCAAAATAGTTCAAATGTTGTCCCAAAAATGAGTGATATTTTTTGGGGGACAACAACTGGCTCCAGTTGGGGAACTTCCTTCAATTGGAACAGCTGAGGGGGGTAGAAACTAGAATCTCCAGTGCCTTGAAGTATGCCATTGGGCTATGGAGTCGTGCTATCCAAAAAGAAAGGTGACAAAAACAAAAATGAAAGCACAAAATTAGAAATAGAGACTATATAAATATACATATGTACAAGCTGATCTTATCTAATACTTCACAGATTGAAGTGTTTCAGATGTTTCCCACTATGAGGCAATGAAAAGGGAATACCATCTTGATATTTTAGCAAGAAATGATTCTCACCATTGAGCTAATGAATAGTAAATGGGCCCCTCCAAAGGGAGTCAAACATTCCATGCATCCCCTTTGGTTCTCTTCTCTTGTCCCATAGCAGGACTTGATCTCCAACCTGGAAATCACGGTTTTTTGCCTTTCAGTCGAAGAGCTTCATCACTAGGCTTTGATGGGCAGTGATTTGGTCCACCACCATAGTTCTTTGTTCATCTAGCTCAGTTAGGCACATGATCCTCTTATCAAAGGGGCTTTCATATGTCTGATCTTCAATTGCCTTAGCCAATTTTAATGCTATCAATTCCAAGGTGATTGGTATCTCAGCATTGATACCATAAAGAAGTTGGAAAGGAGACATACCAATTGCTCTCTTTGGTGTAATTATGTATGCCCATAGAGCATCAACCAATGCTTTATGCCATGTCCTTTGGTTGTCATCTGCCAGCTTCTTGATGATAGTCACCAAGTTCTTATTACTTGATTTAGCTTGTCCATTCCCTTGTGGAAAGTAATCAGAAGAGTGGGAGAGTGTAATCCCATAGTAGAAACAAAATTGTGTAATCTCCTAAGAAGTGAAACAAGCTACATTGTCAGTAACAATCTTGGTTGGGACTCCAAACTTAGAAATGATATTCTCCTTGAGGAAATTGCACACTAATTCTGAAGTAGCATGCTTGGTTGGAATTGCTTCCACCCACTTGGTGAAGTAGTCAGTTGTCGTAAGGACATAATCATGTCCAGCACTTGAAGATGGATTTACCGCTCCTATAAAATCAATTACCCATTACTAGAATGGTTCCTCTATGACCACTAGCTTGAGAGGCAGGGCAGCTAACTTGGGTTTTCCAACAAATTGCTGGCAGAGTTCACATTTCCTTACCCACTTATATGCATCTTGGAAAATAGTTGGCCAGTAATACCTAGCTCACAGAATTTTATGGGTAGTCACAAGAGCAAAAAAATGTCCTCCACAGGCTAGATTATGGAAGGATTTCAAAAGTTGGCTTTGCTTCTCCTTGTCTACACAGCGAAGGAACACTCCATCAAGTCTCCTCTTGTATAGGCCATTGTCCCAAAGGATAAAATTGGCAGCTTTCAACTTGATAGTCCTCTTTTCTTTGTAAGATAAGTGAGCAAGACAATCACCATAAGTAAGGAAATGAGCAATACCTGAATACCACTCATTCGTAGTGGAGACAAAGAGGACTATCAGTGTGTCTTCCACCTCTGCTTCTTCATGCTCTATTTCTTCTGGTTTATTATCAACAATTAATTGGCATAGACCTTTTCCCCATACCAAATTTTTTGGCTTGATGTCTAGATAAAATTCTTGGATCTTTGCAATCCAATTATCTCTTTTCATCCCAAACTCCTGCTGAGTTAATATGGATTTGACTATGGTGTTAGGAACCAAGACAGTAGTGTGTGAATTCAAGATGTAGAAGTGGAAATGCTTGACTGCCTTCACCACTACATAAGCATGCTTCTCCATATTCAATTACTTTAGCTCATGAGCTTTGAGAGGGAAGCTCATGAAATAAATGGGAGATTCATACCTTCTTTATTTTGTTGAACTAGAATTGCTGAAAGTGTGTGTTTAGAAGCATAACTGTATATGATAAACTCTTTGTTGAAGTCTAGACAAACTAAAATTAGGGCGTGGGCAATGGCAGTCTTGATATCCTTAAATGTTGACTTGCCTTCTTCATTCCAACTGAAGGTGGCTTTTCCCTTCATCATGTTCACAATATGATGAGTCTTCTCAGCAAACTCAGGGATGAACCTTTGTAAGAAATTCACCTTTTTGAAGAAAAAGTGAACAACAGTCTTACTTGTTCAATCTTTATGCCTTATTTGGACACAATGTGTCTGAGAATTTTTCCCTCTGTCACTCCAAAAATTGACTTCTTGGGGTTTAAGTAAATACCATTTTGGCAGCAACACTCCAGCACTTGTTGTAAGTGGCGTATATGATCTGGGTAATGCTTAGAAAAGATGGTTAATTCATCAAGATAAACTATAATGAACCTACCCATCTCATCCTTGAAAGCAAGGTCCATTACTCTCTGAAAGGTGGCGCCAATATTTATCAAGCCAAAATCCATCTTTTTATATGCAAACATGCCCTAAGGTGTTGTGAAGGCAGTCTTGTGTTGGTCTGCTTCACCAACTTTAACCTGATTATAACTTGAAAAGCCTTCTAGCATTGATAACATCTCCAAACCAGTCACGGTCTAAAGCACTTGATCTATGATTAGCAAAGGATAGTTATCCTTCAAGGATGACTTATTTAAATTCCTAAAATCCACATAGAGGCAAATTTTGTGATTCTTCTTCCTTACAGGTACTATATTGGCAATCCATGTGGAATGATGGATTGAGAAGATTATCCTAGCATTTAGCATTTTTGTATCTCAGACAAAATAGTACATGATATTTTTGGATTATATTGCCTAGACTTTTGCCTATAAGGTGTCGAATCAACGTTGAGAGGAATGTCATGTCAAATTTCATCAGGTTGGAGTGACTTCAAGTCATCATAGGAGTAAGCTAAGACGTCCATGTATTTTTTGAGAAAAATAGTGAACTTAAACCTTTCTTCAATAGTACAACATTTTCCAATGTTCACCATTTTGGGATTTTCTTTGGTACCCAAATTTATCTGATCAAACTCATGGGAGGAGCTTGAATCTATTTGTTGTTGTTTGATGAATCTATCATATTTGTCAAACAACGTGTCAAGGGAAACCAAGCCTTTAGGAATCTTATTCCCTTTCAGTTGCAAAAACTTCTTACCTATGTCTGTATTTGATTCAAGAGCTGGATCACACTTTTGAGATTCACTGCCTTCAAAATGCAGCTGTTCAAAGCTATCTTTTTGTTCCAAGAAGGAAATGATTTGGTGATCATCATTGAATACTTGCCAATGCTCAACATTGTCAGGCACACTTGGTCAAAAAACTAGTTCAATGGTGTACCTATCTTCTTTAAATTCTGAGTGAGGAACTAAGAGAATTGCTAAAACAACAAGTACATCAGCACGGTCATTGACTTCCCTGGATATGGCAGAGATGTTGAAAGCATTAAAGCTTTCAATTTTATCCCAGACTAAATTACGGTAGTGGCACAATCTCTGGTTTTTGGTTTGATACAAGTTCCTTACTTGAAAAACCACCAGTTCAGCATCCCCTTTGGCATGAAGGAGTTTGATGCCCCTGTCTTGAGCTGCCTTCAATCCAAGCAATAGAGATTCATACTCAGCTGTGTTATTGGTGTTGTTGAACTGTAACTTATATGAGTAGGATAAAATATATCTTTGAGGAGATATCAACACAATCTCGGCTCCTGAACTGGTAGAGGAGCAACTGCCATCGAATTCTAAAATCCATATGTACTGCAACCTACCAATTCTTCTGATGTATGGTCTGAGTCAAACTCTAGATCACATTCAGGGACTTCATCAAGTACCTCATGAACTTCTTCTGTGGATAAAAAGTAATTATCCATGCTTGAAGACTCAAACAAAATTTGAGCTTCAGGTGCTGATGTTTGAGTGACCACATATTTTGCTTCCTTTTTAGGGAGCAGCCTCTGCATGATGCCTTTGACAGGGATCCTCACTTCAGATAGGTCCATGCTCAATTATCCACCAACATCCTTGAAAAAATTTCACCCTAGAAGAATGTCATATGAGGCTGGAACATCGGCCACCAGGACAGTCATCTTGATTCTCTTTTCTGAAAAGGCCGCAAATGCAAACTAGGCATCTTTGATTTGTCACAGCAATGGCACTTGTTTGTTCTCCATGGAGAAGCATCTATCAAAGGTCTTGGTCAGCATGAGTCAAAGAGATTTTTCCACTTTGGCAGGCATGACGTTGTCAGATGCACCTGAGTCTATGATGCAGTTGCTCAGCTTGTGACCATTTATCAACAGGAAAATATAGAAAGGCTCTATTTTACTAAGGGCGATAGGAGGAGTAATGACAAGATTTTTTGGGATGGACATGTTCCTTGGGGGATCATGAGTTACTTTCTTAACATCTTCTCCTACAGGGACGGCCTTATTCTTCACACACTTAACTAACCTATCTAATTGCTTAGGATTAGATTGTAAATATTTAAACTCAGTCATTTGTATTTTGGTCTTCTTGACATGATCAATTATGTCAAATGACTGAATTGGACTAGGAATAGAGGAAGGCAATTCAACCTTCTAATTTTTATGGGGGGAGGATTGATTTGCAAAATTGAAATTGAAGGTGAAGTCGAACTTGATGTATTTACCTTTTTGGTGATCACCGGGTCCTTTGGCTGGAAAGGCAGGGTGGTTCCCCGCTTAGCAATTGAAATTGCAGGCTGAGAATTCTCTTCCATTTTTCCCTTATCAGCTTGTTCAGCTGATTGTTTATGTAACCTATTAAATACTGTGTATGATCCATCAAACACTTCTCCTTTACTTTTGGGTTCATCCTGGTAGTTCAGGAAACCAATGTTGGAGTCACCAGCTAATTCTTGTTGGCCTTCTGCAAGGAGATCAATGTTATTTTCTTAGATCAATTCAGGCTAGAAAGAGAAATCCAATTTTGCTTCAAGATATCCCACTGTTGAATTGGCTAGGGGTGCTTCAATGGCAAGTTTCCCCTGTGGGGGGGAAGACGATTTAGCTGCCCTTGATTCTTGGTAGTATTGCCCTGGTACAATAGATTTAGAAATGTCCTCCTTGGCATATCTCTGAATGAAGTAGCAGAAGACATTCTTTGCACCATTTGCTTCTTGAGAGCAAGCGACTCATTTGCTAACTTTTGCACCATTGGATCAGTGGTGCCTGTAGATGGATATTCATAGGATGAAGAAGATTTATCTCTATTTATATCTCTCTTTATCTTTCCTGCCAAGATAAGGTCATCTTCTACCTCATTGGCTAAATTTTGAGCTGCAACAAGGTCTATTTGACTAGCATGTCTCAGTAGTAAACTCACTTTAGGTAGTTGATAATTAATGAAGAAACATTTGAGATTCTCAGTTGTAGGTCGAGCAATTACAGGGATCCTATTCCTCAGCTTGTCAAATTTGGCTATGAAATTCCTCATTGGTTCATGAGGTTCCTTCTTCATTTGTGTGAGCTAGCCCAGAAGGGCATGTGCATCTTTTGTAGATTTGAATCTGGCTTGAAACTTGGTTTTGAGGGTGTTCCATTCAGTTACTGACCGAGCCTACAGGTGGTAGAACCAATCTACAGCAGCATCTTGTAATATCTCTACAAATACCCTGACTGCTACATCCTCATACTCCACTCCAATCACACCACAGGCTATGCTGAAGGCTGCAATATGTTCATCAGGATGAACTTTCCCATCACCATAGAACTTGGGGAAATTTTTTCTTGAACTGTGTGGTAACTCATGTAGAGGTGGAGTTAAATTGAGTGGGCCAAAAGAGTTACCCCAAGGACCTTGAATTGCCATTGCATGACTATGAAAAGGGGGAATAAATCTCAAAGGGGTAAGTATTGGCAAAGCTTTATTAACATCAAAAGTGGATGCTTTGCCTGGTAATGGAGACCTGACTTTAGTAGGAGGAAAGCTCCTAGTTCGTTGGAGGCAAGATGGTGAAGGAAATAGATCAAAATTATTTTGTTGTACCAACTCAAATATAGGGTCAACAATACCTTTATCCCTTTGGCTTCGCGTATATCATGGATCTGCCAGAGTGTAAAAATAAAAATGGAAAAGAACTGACACTGCTTCAGCTGGAAGCTTGAGGCTTCAAATTGTGCATTCTATCTCAGTTGGCGTGGAGGTGGAGGAAGATGGTAAGGCTAAAATGATAATGGGTAAGATGTAGCTGATGTTTCAACCTAAAGCTTGAGACTCCAAATTGCACAAAATTACTGTGTCCCCAACGGAGTCACCAAAAACTATTGGGTGAATATTTTGTCAATCAGCGTACTGATTGACAAATTAGGTCTGATCAACCACAGCAGGAACATTGGTCAGCCAAATGTGTAGGTTTACCACATCAAAAGGGGACTAATCTCTCCTCTCATCAAGGGGAGGTTCCCTATAAGTATAAGGTACTAAATATATATGCTAATCTACTATAAATAAGCTGAAAATAACACTCAGGGGTAGGATAACACCATCCATCTCTCTTTTTTCAAAGATGATGTTCACAAATCAAAGGAGAAATCTTGATGAAATGATAGAAGGCACTCCTCTTTTTTCAAAAGTGTCGTTTGGCAAACAAAAGGAACCTTTCTAGTGGTGACAAATAACTGTAACATGGTGTAGTAACATGGCAGGATGAAATGTAGAACAAAGTCTCCACCTCAACTGCTAAAGAGTGAAATATGAAGGATAATGAGGGCACAAAGTCATCCCAAGATCCTTTACATAGAAACAGAAAAATAGACAAACTAAAGACAATTGTGGCAGCACAATGTCTCTCCATAGCCGGCTTCAGGACACCTTCCTGATTACTTTCACTAATTTTGCTTATTTAATTAAGTGGACAAAAAATGTATTAAGGAAACAGACATAAGAATAATTTTCCCAACAACCAAGCTATTCTAGCACAAAGTTTGAAAAGTCACTTGTTTTCTTATTCAAATAACTAAATATGATCAAAAATCTGAGCTCAAAGTCTCAGTAATGCCTTTCAATTTAGGCAGAGTTTAATTTTTGATAACCGAGAAACATCTCCTTAAAAAAATAGGAGAGAGTCTTATATATAGTGTTCCAAGAAAGACTTGGGTGCTTTGTTTCACAAAAATGATGGTTTATGATGCATTCAATGCATTTTAAATTCTGTCCATGGGCTATGCTGGAATTGGGCGTCAATTTTTAATATGGGTCACCTAATGTGTTTTCCTGATGTGTTTCCACCTTTTCACTTTGTTCAATGCAAAAAAATAGGCAACACCATTGAATATTTGCACTTTTCAATGTCCACCTGATGGACTGCTTTACCTTCTAGAAACATCTCCCATGCACAGATATTTTTTATCCTTCTTCATCATTCCCCCTTTCCTGGCTGTATTTTGCCTTTATTTGTGTGATTTGAGCTCCCGAGCTATCTCTTTGGCTAGTCGCTAAATTTGTTCACAGGGTCTGTGCTTAAGCCTGCAAGGATCAATAGTTATTTCATTGTCATAAATTTGATGTGTTTAGGTCCGTCATCATTTGAAAGCCAATGGCTACATGGTTGCCTTGAATTTGACAGCTGCGAGCCTGTCATCCTCCTTAGCACTTCCTTTGTGTCTTTTCTATTTATTTTGGATGCTTTTTTCTATTCTTAACAAGTGACACATGGCTTATTCTACTGTGAAATAGGTGAGGACACGTGGCAACTTCCACTGCATCTTATAGAGGCTTTGGGAGCCTTTTGAGAGTCTTGCATATGATGACATGTGGTGACTTCTACTGAGCTTTAGAAACACTGTAGAAACATTCGGGACTCTTTTGAACTCATGCAGATGATAACATGTGGCACGTTCCACTTGAGTTTAGCCATTCACCTGGGACCCACCACAGTCCTTACTCAATAAAAGGAAGAAGCTACAGTTGTTGCCACTTCGTAGCCTCCGTCAAGCTTTGTAGATGACACATGGCACGTTCCACTATTTTGAAAGTTACTAGAAACTGTCTCAAAAGACAACACATGGCAGCATCTGCTGCATCTTTATGATGGACACATGGCGGCTTTTGTTTCAACTTGAGATTTGATCTTTCCTGCATAGAACTTGCCCTTCAGGGTCTTGAGAAACAGTCCACTTTCCCTAGCAAGAGCATCCCGTAAGGGTACCTACCCTTCAAGATCTTTTGAGTGGCCTTCAGGCTTTTATTTCCACGGTGGGTTTTCTGTTTTAGTGGACTTTTCCTTTGCTTTGCCTCTACTTTCCATCAGGTTTTCCATCAGGCTTTCTTCCTAGGTGAATTCCTTCAAAAAAAAAGTCTGAAGGATTCTTGCCTTAATCATTTTATCGCGTTCTTTTCTCGAAAGAGAACTATGCCCTCTGCAAGGACTTGTTCAAGCATGGAACTATCCTTCAAGTTTTTGCAGCGGTCCATCTACTCCTTGCCTGCCCTCTGCAAGGGCTATTTTTCCTTTGGATTTGCCTTAGTCTATTTTTTGTTGATCTCAACAAGTGACACATGGCAGCATCTACTTAATTTATAGAGGATTTGGATGCCTTTTGAGAGTCCCACAGAAGTGACACATGGCAGGTTCTGCTAAGCTTTATAAACACTGTAGATACACTTGGGACTCACTTGAATTCATGTGGATGTTGACACTTGGCGCGCTCTATTTATCTTACAAGGGACACTTGGCAAGTTCTGCTACTTTGAGAAGCAAATCATAATGTGTCTTGATAAATGACACTTGGCAGCGTCCATAATTTCTTCATGATATAAAAAATGGCTAAGTGTTGAACTTGTTTCTCTCTTGTAGAGTCCGTAGAAACTAACTTGTGAAGTCTGTAGAAATGAGCTTGTAGAACTAGTAGAGTCCATAGATTCAAGCCTGTAGAGTCTGTAGAAATCTGAAAAATCTTGAATAATGAAGAATTTGAATGCTTAAAACAATTTTTGAGGAGGGGAGAGAGGATTTTGGTCTGTTGGACCAAAATAGTTCAAATGTTGTCCCAAAAAAGAGTGATATTTTTTGGGGGACAACACATATGAATACAAGACATAACATATGGGTGTGCAAGCTTCAATGGTGTAAGATTCATATAAGGCACACAAGTGATTAATGGAATGTGAGTCATTTAATAAAGCATTTTGAAAGGTTCCCACCATTTACGTGATAGCTAGTTTCCACTACTCCAAAAAAATGGGACAATTGTCATCCACCCCCAAGAAAGGTGTCAGAAGGAATGGACCATTAATGTGACAAGGTTAGTCATAACAAAAAGCATGTGAGTGGAATGATGGGACAAGTTTGTTAAAACACTAAAGGCTCAATGCAAGATCTAAAGTATGAATATCATTAAGAGATATGCATTTATGGTAAAAATGACAAGGAAAGGAAATAAATTAATGAGGTAAACTGCCCGAAACACCTATAACTAAATGAGTTGAACTCATTCTACACTTTACCTTGCTATAATATTCAAGTGCTTAATGAACTAGAGAAATAGAATGATGAAATTAAATTATTTACAAAGAATAAGTGTTTATAGGTTTGATAAAGATACAATGGTTGCTTCAAAGTGAAGAAGAAAGGTTGTCAAGTCCAAATTTGTGCGTAGGAGTGGAGATTATTGGAGTTTCCAAATTACAGGTTCAACCATCATTGAAGCATGAAGATTGAGAGTCAAGGAAAGTTTGATCACCACCACGTATTCATTTGGGAACATGGGATGGTCATGGGTTAACCTTCAAGAGCCATGAAGGGTAATTCAGTGAAATAAAAAGGCTAAAAGACTTGAAAAACTACCAACCTTACCAAAAGAAAGAGAGGTGTGTGGAGAAGCATGGTTCCCTATATGATAGAAGCCTCTGGAAGACCAAGAAGAGACACTAAGGTAAGTGCAGCACTTGGGAGTTCAAAGTGAGAGTGTGGAAGAAGCCAATATAGTGAAAAAAGGAAAGTAGGTGTAGGCCTCCTCATCATAGACCACTCCACTATCTCCCCCTCAAACCTTTTACATAAAAGAGATGCAACCACCGTTAGCTGGGGAATGAGGTGGAATTACATAGTGACTATTAATTTTAGACCACAAACACTAGAAACCAAGTGGTTTATGACCTCTTATGCATAGAAAATTGGGTCTCTAAGGTGTCAACTACAACCACTGCTAGCTGGGGAATGAGGTGGAATTGTAGAATGACTATCAAGTTTAGACCACAAACACTAGAAACCAAGTGGTTTATGACCTCTCAATCAAGAACCAGCTAGATAGATCCAACCTATTTCAACTATTTGAGATGCCATACTTTGGCAAGCCTACTAAGGTGGTTCATTTCCTTCTCTCATGCATTCACGAAGACTACATCCACTTCATGGGATGTAACATGAAAATTACTATAGAAATGATAAGCAAGGTTATAATACTTTAATGTCAAAAATGAATGTCCAAGATGACTTAACAAATACGGAGGAGATCCAACAAATTGTAACTGTGCTCATATACCAAAGTAGGGGCATGCAATACACATTAGAAACCTACAGGATCTTGCCTTAAGAGTCACAACATGGATTTTTTCCACCAAGGTTGGAGGGACCGACCAATGGAAGAAGGTGGATATGTCCCACCTTCATATAGCAAACCAAGTAGTGTAGGGAATATAGTACAATTAGGCATTGTACTTTGCCCAAAAGATAGCCAAAGATGTAGAGAAGGTGCACAAAACACCCAAGTCTAGGTGTGTGTGGGGAGCAATTTTGTTACTATTAGTGTTTGACGAGATCAAGGTCCCTAATTATAGCTCAAGTATATTGAAGTAGGCATAACCCCCCACTCACAAGCCCCCGACTGAGTATTAAAATTACTTCACGTGTCCCTAGCACATCACTCCAACTTACAAGTTGAAGATGAAGTACTGGTTTGATGGGATGAAGGTGGATTTCAAGAATGAATGGTGCATTCCCAAGGATTTTCCCTCCCTAATCGTAGATCAAGCAAAATTCACTATGAAGCAGCACTACTCCCTGACACGTATCTTAAAGAACCCTTAAAGAGAACTATCGACATAACTCAAGCTATGATATGCATTTTTCACATGTTACTTTGTTGATTCTATCAATCAAATTTATGATGCACAACCAATTAATCTTTAGGTCAAAAATATTGATGTGGAGCACCACACCCTTCATAAAATGTTTGTATATCTTGACAAAAAGGCCTATATGGAGAAGGGAGAAACAAGCTTAACTGACATTAAGGTTAAGGATATCTTGGTTGGGTAACATGTACACAAATTGTTCTATATGTGATGCCCCAACCTTCACCCTCAAGATGGAGACCTCAAAGAGAGGCTCCCCCAGGTACCACAAAAAGGAGGAGGTAGCCTTAGTACATTGCCAGCACAAGTGGGTAGTAGGGTCCCTAAAAAAGGTAAAGGATAGTGGAGGTGAAGCCTTTCAAACCACTTCAACATCACCAATAAGCACCACAACCACCTCCTTACACTTCACCTTCTCCACCACATATTTCACCTTCACCACCTCGTTTCTCACCTTTTCCAGATAAGAAACCTCCTCACACTATACCACCTTCACCTATTCACTCCTCTCCTCATTCCTCCCTGATCCCATTGCATCCAAGTTCCCCACCTTCTCCACCTCTATGACCACCTTCTCTAAAACCTATCATTGGATCAGGACCATAACCTCCAAGTCAAACATCCCAAAGGGAACACTCACAGGAGCAGATACATAATTTGGAATCCAATCCAAAGAATACTCCATCCCTTATGCGAGAGGCCCCTGTTGATGATCAATTTAATACTATAGAAATAAAAATGGATGGGATGTCTATCAAAATCCATCAAGAACTTGAGAGAGACCTAAAAAGGGGGAAGGGGCTAGCTGAGGGGGAACCAAAATAGAGAGTGTCATCCAGTCTATGCAAATAATACTACTTCGATGTAGAAGAACAAAATCTCTATCTTTGAAAGCATTTCCACCCCAATGATGTGACCTAAGAAACAAAGAAGCAATTATCCTTCTTTTTAAAGATGTATAGTGAAGATCCTCAGTTCGACGTTGCCATTGGATTGCATTTTTTTGGCCCAAATGCCCCAGGTCTACCAGACCTCATGAAATTTGATCCACAGTGGCTCTCCTTGATAATGACAAGTAACACATTTTTTAAACTTACCATGAAAGTGATGCACCAAAATATTTTTTTAAAATCAGATGTGCACACAACTAAAAGGAAACGTGGCAAACTGGTGAAAATGTATAATAAAGTGTATATTGAAAAGCAGGTGCTAGCTAAGGAAGTGGCCTCCTTGAAGCAACAACTTCAAGAGACCACCAAGGATAAGATAAGGGTTTTAAACCTTTGAAAAACAATTTTTAAAGAAGAGCCAACATTAGCATATGGTGTACCATTGGATGGGGATGCCATAGGGGAACTAGAGACATTGGTTGAGCTATTGCTTAAAAATAATAAGGAGCACCCCACACCCAAAGATGAGTCCCAGGAACTACTGAAGTAGTTCACCATTACAGTAGATATCTGTTATAGTATTTTAAATAGAGTTGGGGAGGCTATCCCAATTTTAGATGGCATTTTTATGCACATGGCACATCCTAATAAAATAATAGAAGCCCAGCTCAATGATGAGGTCTTAAGGTAGTAAGCGGCTGATGTTGCTTTATTAATAAAATATCGCACCAAGCACTTGAATGCATTCAAGGACGTGGAAATAATGGAAGATGTTATTAATAACCATTGTCAATAAATAAATTCTAATTTTTCCACACTCTAAGGATAGGTTTACAAGGAGGTCATTGAATTAGAAAATATCCAGAAGGAAGCTAGCATAGTATTGAATGAATAGATGAAGAAGAATGAGACTCTAACTTAGCTTGAGGAGTTGAAAGCAATAAAGAAGGCCATTAAAAAAATAACTGCTAAAGTTATTGACACCTTATCCCATTGGGATGAGCTGAGGAAAGACCTCAAGTCAAAAAGGTCTGAGTTCTTTAAGGACACCAGTACAACTTAGTCCAGGATGGACTAAGAGCTTAGTGTGGGGTAATGTTGGCCCCTCAATTTTGACCAAGAATTTGTTCCAATTTTGGTGCACAGTGTCGAGTGACCATTATTGATTTTTCTCCAAATATCGGCATGATGTGGGAGAGCCATGGCATGAGACTAGCATCATGAGAGTTGAAGGGCATGAAAGGACAATGACGTAGAAGACCCAGTGCGAGAGGACCCAATCAAGAGAAAATGTGGTACGAGGAACCCAAGAACAGAGGATTCAGAACATGAAGTGAAAGACAAGGGGAGCACAAGGGAAGTAAATCATGATAAATGTGGGAGTAGTTATAAAAATAAATTAAGTAAGACACTTTGACCCCATTGATTGGAGGCCTTGTACCAGCCTGTGAGGAAAAAAACACTTGGATATAATTATATAACATAGAGTAAGCATCTATGGGTATAGAGGCCCGATTCTATAGGAATAATCAATTGCAAGAGCCATAATTCTCAGCCTGTTGGGAGTCTATGTTCCATTTATCCATATTAAGTTATAAACTTGACATTTAGATAGGGCAAAACAATTATAAAAACCTTTATTGTAATCATTCACAGGGGGATTCACATGTGTGAACCTTTGAAGGAATATAGAGCATTATGTCTTGTAATCAGTAAGTACTCTAATGAGAATTCAATGGTTATCATATTGTACTTTGAGAAATGAACTGTTATAAGTGTTGAATATTGAAATGTGTTTCATGATAAAGTCATGAGTTCCCTTATTTTATAAATAGCTAGTAATGGTAATATAATCTAGAATGTTAAGGAACAATAGTAGTATATTTTAATTAACACAAAATGAGCAAACACACATGCTTCAAAGTCTTCAAGAATCAATCTTTCACTACATGTTTCAGGTGAGTGCATGAGACTCATCCCTTACGTGATAGGGCTAGCATGCTAGCTTGTTGGGAAGAGGCTTCAGCACTGATGTAAAGATTAAAAAAACCCAACAATAATGCATAGCAATATTAATGAAATAAATACAAAAAACACAACACAAGAGAAACATAGATTTAATGCATTTCACCCAAAATGGGCTACGTCCACACAAAAATAGCCAATTTTTCTCTTATTCAGTCTAACAAATGAAGGAAAAAAATATGAAATACATCCACTACAATATCTTCTTCACTCACACATAGTGTGCCATCATGATTACAATGCCCTCATATCAAAAGGAGGGTTTCATATTAAGGCAAAAATGTACCAACATAGTTTCTACCATTAGATATGTGACCTAATAGTGAACGATCTAAATTTACTATGAAATTACAATATTTTACAATGTATTTTTCACCCATGATAACCTTAGTGGGGGGTGTTTCCCCCCTCCCACTCCCCCCTGTCAAGAATTGGGCATTATAATAAGATCAAGCTCCACCATCTAATAAAACAAACTATAATTAAAATTAAACTTGTGTATCAAATATAGATGGTGAAGTTGATAACTCCTCTACAATAGGAGCCTGACGTATCTTGATAAGAGATGATAAAACTAGTACATCTCGCATAGTGTCTAACATGTTAATGTCATGCGATGTTGAAGTATCTATATGTGGCATATGTTTTGGCATGCCAATATCAGGTATGTTAGTGTTATGCACTGCTGAAGCACATATAGATGGCATATGCTCTAGTATACTAGTCTCCATAAATATACTTTATGTATGTCACACCTAAATAGGAGGTCCCATACACTTCCTCCCACATGATGTCCAATGATGCATAATAACTATAACATGATAAGACACTAGCACCTATACCAACACCACTAAAACCACTACCACCACTACCACTTATACCAATACCACTAGCACCAACACCACCACTACCAGTAACACCACTTGTAGGCTGAGTAGAAGTCTTTAAAGTATGCATATCATGCTCAATCATAACTTGTGTTAAACTAGTAACTGCCTCAAGGGTGTCCATCTGTATGTTATAATGTAAAATTTTAAGAATATAGGCATGTGATATTATCCTTTTGTTTCTCTAAGCTCAGTTATGATGGTTTTGGTCTTGCCTAGTACTAGGTCTATTAAATGAAGACCCACATCCCCTACCTTGGGAGGCCTTCATGTCAAAATAATTTAAAATTCTTTGCAACACAAACTTACAATATAATTTTCTCAAAAAATATAATGGTACCTCATTATTATTGCATGGAGGCTCATCAAACACCATCCACCACCTATCCCAAAAGTTATTTTTAATCTCCTCATGAAAACACCAATCAATACTAATGTGTTTGCAATTTATTGGTGGAGGTTGGTTGGTTTCAAGCTTAAAAAATAAAGCACACAGAGATTCTTTTGTTATTTTTTTCCTTCATATCTTCATATGATAATTTGTCAGAATAAAATTATTTCAGGCCTCTCTTTGATGCAACATTACATCAAGTTGTGAAGTCATATTTTCCACTTCATTAAAAACATACTCTAATGTATTAGAAATTGAAATGTGTGCACTACCATTTTAAGAGTGATGCTAACCATTGATGATTATTTGTAATTATTGACATTTGGAATTGTATTGCTCATACAATTGAACTTCTTGTGAAAAATCAAACTGTTAGGGGTTTTGTCTAACAT
This sequence comes from Torreya grandis, assembly GCA_037957365.1. NCBI lineage: Eukaryota > Viridiplantae > Streptophyta > Pinopsida > Cupressales > Taxaceae > Torreya > Torreya grandis. Next base: position 4,058,763 of record JARHVA010000170.1, on the reverse strand, counting down.
TTTTTTCATGCAATGTATCCATCAAACTTGTGTATCTAAATTTAAATAAAAATACAGGTTTTATTTTAGGCAATTTAAGAAATCTAATGTAAACCTAAATTCAAAACCCTACTTGAATAAATAAATATAAATAGAAAAAAAAAATTAAAATGCAAAAATTAACATACCTTACCTATAGCAATTCAAATGTTGAATCTCATTGACTGGATGAAACTCCAAAGCATGTACATCAATCTGAAATTGGTAAACAATGAGAGAGGAAAAAAATACAGCTGGGTCATGAGTTTGTTTGTAGGAAAAAAATGATAATTTAAATAGGGCATACACCATTTGCTTTGTAAAGGGAGTATGCCTGTTGTAAGTCACAAAGGGTGTACACCCTTTGAAAAGAGCATACACCCTTGAGGTTCGAGTACAAGCTATAGCCTCAAAAAAAAATTAAAAAGGACATCGCCCTTTGTAAAAAAGTTTGAAAGTTGGGGGAATGTCATATTTTTTGTCCCCCAACTTTGTGCATCAACTCAAAGCCTTTTGTAACTAGACGTGCCTTGTGTGTTTCAACACTACCATAAATATTATACTCAATATTGTTGACCCGTTTATTACCACTACACTTATTGTCATGTTGAAGTTTTGCAAGTTTCAAAGTATCATTCATATGAATGGAATCTATTTCTTCTTATATTACTTGCACCTAAACATCATTAGTATATGCATCTTTAAAACATGATGGCTCAAAATCAGCTTGTGTAAATAAAGCATAATTTACTATCTCACCTCTTGAAAATTCTTCATTTTCTTGACTTTTTGTACTCTGATAAATTTCACTCAAGAATCTTACCTTCCTTGAAGAACTAGGATTTGAATTTAGACTTGCACTTGGAAAATAAGTAGTAGATGAGGTGTTGTTTGGTGGACTTGTATCACTTGAATTTGAAGTACTAGTGAGATACTCATTAGCAATATCATCATAAATACCATAATTAAAAATAGATTTAGACTTTGAAATATAGCCTTTGTCTTTGTCATGACCATACACTCACCCTTCTTAAAAAATAGCATCTCTTTACATAACAATACTATTAGTGATAGTATTATAAAGCCTATAAGATTTTATTTGTTCATTATATCATAAAAAAATACAAGACTCACTCTTTGGATCTAACTTATTTCTTTTCTAATCAACTACATGAACATAAGCTAAAAAATCAAAAACTTTGAAATATTTGACATTAGGTTTCTTTTCATGTGCACTAGTGGGTTTCCAGTTGAAAATATATACAATTATAACAACTACATCACCCAAAAAAGAGTTTCTCGATCCCTTTATTTGTAACATGTTCCTTGCCATTTCAATCATTGTACAATTATTCCTTTCAACTACATCATTTTGTTAAGGAGTGTAGGAAGTTGTGAGATTCCTTTTGATACAATTTAAATCACAATAATCCATATAATATTTTGAACAAAATTGACCTTTGCAGTCAATCCTTAAGCACTTTATTCTATAACCACTTTAATTATCTACCACAACTTTAAACCTCTTAAATGTGTCAAAGGTTTCAATTTTTTGCTTTGAAAAATAAACCCAACACTTTTTTGAATAATCATCAATAAATGTAATAAAATATGATGACTTACCCAAATTTTTTATTTTCATAGGAATACAAATATCAGAGTGAATTAATTGAAGTGGATGATGAGCCCTCCAAACACTACCTTTTTGAAACTTTTGTCTTGTAGGTTTGCCTTTAACACAACCTTCACAAACCTCCTTGTGTTATTCAACCTTTGGAAAACAAAAAATTGATCCTTATGATGTAAGTAACTTCAAACTTTATAAAATTAAGTGTCTATACTTGAGATGCCACAACCAACTCTTATTTTTATATTCCATATTGGCGAGACTAATACTATGTTTACCAAACTTAAATGAGAACATCTTATTCTTAGACATAGGTACAATTGTAACAAATTTATTTATTTGATTATTTTCATATATTTTACAAAACTATTTTCATCAAAAACCACTTTGTAGTTAGTTTCACACAACTTTCCAACACTCACAAAAAATTTGTGTTAACTTTAGGGTATAATAATTATCATTAATACATTTCTTACCTTCTCTAGTATTCACCTTCATAGTTCATTTTGATGCAACCTTCAAATATTTATCATCACCAAGTTTGATATTGGTTTTGAAACTTTTATCCATTATATAAAGTAATCAATATTCTCTAGTATGTGATTAGAACAATCTGAATCTAGGTACCAAACCTCTTTAGGACTATTTTTAGCTTTGTTATATGAAATGAATAAATTGTATGGAGAAACATCTTCATCTTTATTAGCATAATTAGCACTTCTAATTTCATTTCCTAGTTTTAATCTACATTCCCATTCAAAGTGACATGCATGTGGCAGTAATAGCATTGAGTATTTCTCTTGTAAAATATATCTCTACATCTTCCTCTTGTAGTTGAACCACCTCTTCTTCCTTTGTTTCCTCTTGAATAATTATGATTCATGTATTTTCCTTATCCTTGGTTGATTTTGTTGTTGTCTTTTCCTTGTACTTGGTTGTTTCTATTTCTAGTGTTGGTACCTTCACTCTTTATGATCATTAATTTTGAGGTAAAAGCCTTCTCATCACTTTCTTCAAATGTGTCTCTTATCCTTTCTTAATGGGACACAAGAGATCCAATTAGGTGATCAAACTTAAGAGTGGTCAAATCCTTGTTTTCTTCAATGATGATGGAAATATGGTTCCACCTTGGTGTTAGAGACATTAACACATTTTTTACCACAATTTTTTTGTTCAAAATTTATCCAAGAATAGCCATATTATTGACCACATCATTTACTCTTACATTGAAATTACTCGCACTTTCAAATTTTTGCAGCCTTAAATTCTCAAATTATCTTTTCAATGTTTGCAACCTAATCACTTTAACTTGTTCACTACATTGGCAAGCTTCTTGTAAAGTCTTCTAGGCATCCTTGGTTGTCCTTACACTTACAATTATTGGAAATAGTGTCTTATCTAGAGTTGTCTGTATATGAAACAAAATTTGTGAGTTATTCTTCTTAGCTTCTTTCTTGGCTTATTTGTCATTAATTGGAATAGTGACTTTATCACGCGGTTCTTCATAATGAGTTTCTGCAACCTCCTATAAGTTTTTCCTATCAAAAGAATCTAATTCTTGATGCTCGAATAATTATAATCATTTCCACTAAATTCTGGAATGGGATAAGAGTTAGAGTTTGACATTATCAATTGCTAGTGAGATAAAAACAAAAACTACTTGCTTAAAAATGAATTAATTTTATTTTTAACTATTTAATAGTTTTATTCTTCTAAAATTAACCTAAAATTATATGAATTTATTTTATTTAAAATTTACTGCTCAACAACATTTAACTAAAATATATTAGAAATATTTTAAATATATTTATTTGAAAAATATTAAAATATATCAATTTCAAAATATTTATCTTAATTTTTTAATATAATATATTGATTATTGACTTTATTATTTTCTATATAACTTTTTCATTAATAAATAATAAATAACTTAAATATTTTAAAAATAATTAAATATTACTAAATTCTTAAAATATTATAATTTTTAAATCCTCTTTTCCCAAAAACAATAATAACCACCAACAACCACAAATATGACAATCATATGCACATAAGGTGAAAACTAGCATGTAACAATCAAATGAACCATTTTAGTGTTGAATATCCTGGGTTAGATATTGGGTATAATTTGTATTATAGTAAGGGCGGAGTTTGCTGCATGTGAGTTAAAAATATATATAATTAATACGACTAATTGAGTGTGGGCAATGACTAATTTAAGGGTGGAGGAGAATCGGCTGTGTGCGTCGATGAGTAGAGAAAAAAATTGATGAACGAAAGACTTAAATTGTTATGGAACGGGTATGGATGTCATCAGTATTAAATGCATAGAGTATGGATATCATCAGTATGCTAATCTATTTTTAATTTATTAAGTTCAAATATGGTTCTAAAGTAAGAAAGTATACCTTTTCTTTTTTCTTTGGTTGTTATAAATGTTGTGGTGTAGATTTAAGATGACAATGCCAAATTTATTTTTGGATTAAAGATGAATTTAAAATAATTAATTATACATTATTTATTATTCTTTAGATATTATAATTTGCATTAAATTTGGGATTTAAACAAAATATTATTAAAAGAGATAATGAAAACTCAAAAATAATGACACCAATAGCAAGGGATAGAAAAGATAAATCAAAATATAAAGTTCATGCTTACCATCACTTTTACCTTCCAATATTAAGTTTTGTGTGCTTGAATCTGATTATTGTATTGCTTGTAGACGATTGACAATAGTTTAGATAGGCTTGATAATGGCTTGCTTGATACACTTCCTCACTCACTTGTGCACTCAATTCTTATTCAAAAGCTCATTCAAATGTTCATTAGCTTGAGCAAGGGCAGGTGTGTTGGTTTTATAGATTCATAGAGAGATCTTATGGTCCAAATTTGAATTTGGGCCATCTAGATCTAAGGTGGAAGATTTTTCATGGAATTTTTAATTCCATGGACTCCTCTAGAATAAAGGATTCTAGAAGAGAGGCTCTAAAATAGAGAGATCTTTAGAATTTTCTAAATTATAGAGATTTCTCGAAAGGGGTTTAAGTGCTTAGGGAAGGCTAGTGTAGGGTGGTGGGTGGGTAGTTAGGATTTTTCTTGAATTTTAAATTGGCAAGTAGGATTAAGGGTAGGTTTAATAGGTAATAAGTCTTATTTAGAGATTAATGATAGGATTAATTGGTTTTATGCTAGAACAAAGATTAAATAGGATATGGGAATGATTATAAGAATTAGGCCAAGGGTTGTTATGACTAGGAAATGCGATAATTAGGTCAAATTAGCAAGAATTGTGATAATTAATAGGGCGAGCATTTTAATGCATACATATAAAATGTTTAATTAAGAGATAATATTTTTTATATTATATAGTATATATTTTATATATTATTAATTTTTAATTAAAGGTAATATATAAAAATATCAATTTTCAAAAATTTATATTAGATTTGATATATATTACATTGATTAATAATTTTATTATATTTTTCATAATTTTAAGTAATAAATAATGTGAATTACTTCAAAATAATTTTAAGTAAAAAAAATAATAATTCTATTAATATATTATGATTTTTCAAACTTTAATTTAGAAAATAAAAAATTCTCATATATATGAAGGTCAAATGCATATCAATGTTAAAGTGAAAACTGACATCTAATAATCAAATAAACAATTTTTAATGTTGAAACCCCAATTCCGAAAATAAAAAAACACTCACACATATGAGGGTCAAATGCACATCAATGTTAAAGTGAAAACTGCATTTAATAATCAAATGAATCACTTTAATGTCGAATTTATTAGATCAAATAATAGATATAATTTATGTTAATAGAGACATAATTTATTGTTTGCATGAGAATATATAAAATTATAAATAAAGAAAAATGCTAATAATTTTTAATACATAAAATTAATTATTTAAATATATCAAAATTATTATATTTTTCTTAAAATATGTTTAATGAAAATTTAGATAAGCTAACACTTAGTTATTTATTTTGTATTATGTGAAGCATAGAAAAGTAATGATCTATTGGTAATCATATCATTTTCAGAAAGTTCATTAATATTTAAAATTATAATTAAATTTGTGGGTTCTCATTCAAACCCTGATAATCTTATCGATTATTAACACTGCAACACTTATCGCATTCCATTTCAGTCAATCTATAATCATATTATGTATTTTAAATATTTATAGTTCTAACTAAGCTCATGGTGATTTTTTATTCTTCTTATATCTAAGAGGATCGAGTCCGTAATATTCAAACATCCAACTTACAGGTTACTAGTTACTTTTACCTCTTACTCTATTTAATAGCTTCATGAAATCTTACACCATTGTCCTCTTAAATTAAATTAATTAACTTGTCTTAATAAATTCCTTATTAAGTTTCTTACAGTTATTTGCCATTTGAAGAGATTCCTCTTCAACTTTTACAACCATTGTTAATCATTTAGTCCATCACATAGTATCTAAACTTTTAGATGCAACTATATAAGTTAAGGTATTAATTTGAACATTTCCCTTGAAGCTTTTTATCTCATGCCCTTCTAAACATTGTATAAGGAATCTTTACCTTATCATTTTTTACTATTAATGTTTTTTAAATTTATCTTCTATACTGCTAATTAAATTACTTAATCAATTATTTTGTAATTCGTAAATATAAATGATTTAATTTAAAATTATTTGTAATTCATAATTATAAATAATTTAATTTAAGATTTAATGTCATTTTTATTTAATTATTTAATTATTTTTATTTTTATATTTTGTGTATATTATAATAGGTTGCATTCACATGGAATTATTCAATTACATAGAATGTCGGCCTCTTAACACATATTTCAAAGATCAGCATATAGCGGATTACAATGATGAGTAAGCATATATTTAAATCAGTGAGCTCCTTCGGTTAAGTAGCGATGAGTAAGGGACATCCACGCCATCAAAATCACCCAGGGCATGATCTTGACCTTAACCAATTGACTCTATGTGTCGAGTACCTAGAGAAAGTTATACCTTGGTGAATGGATATCAACAACCATCATCCTCACCAATTGAACTACAACCCTTTCAATACTTTACTAATTTTTAAAATAAAATTAAAAAGTAAATTTTAAGAGTTATAAATTAATCACCTTCTCTGTATTACCTTGAATTTATTATAAAGTCTATTTTAAATTATATCCTAACCATACTAAATTATTCTTTAATTGTTTAACATAACAAACATAATGTATCATGCAATAGATATTGAATTCCCTTCTTCATTATTAAAATATTATATTTTATAAGTTAATTTGTTCACATTATTAATTTATAATTTAATATATATAAATAATTTGATAATAATTTAATTTTAAAAATAATAAAATAAGAGCTTTACCATTTTCCTTTATAATTATTTAAACATATTTTATTTTTCAATATCTTATTTTTTATCATAGAATTCATACACAAATCATCATGCAATAATTAAAAGTTTTTTTTAAAAAAAAATAACCAACTTAATAATGAATACAAATTAAATCATAACTTTCAAATTTTATAATCAACATTCACAAACCTCATTCATCATTCTTTTATACATTTTTGTTAATAAGAAATCTAAGTTCTTACATTTTTACATAGCCAAATAATACATATAAGTCATTAAAATAAGACTCAACATATTGTCACCAAACATTGGTTGTATGTTTGACTCGCTATGAAAAATCAACTTCTTGCATTCTTCCCTTGAATGTAATGATGAAAATAAATCCAATTACAATTGACATGTATGCTCAAGTTTATTTATATAGAATAGCTAAAATGATGTAACCATTTGTAAAACTATTTCAACATAAATTTTTAATACATATTTCATATTGTTATAATCAATAAATTTTAAGAAATTTTTTTTTTGGTGATAATCAAGTTTATTTCATTAATTTTAGAACATGTCAATTTTAAGACACCTATATAATAAGAAATCTCAATATGTAATATAAGTACTTCAAAAATGATATCTCTCAATGTTTAATATATATTGATTTAAGATATTTACATTGATTTTAAATGCATTAATAAAATGGTAAAATAATTAACTTATTTTCAATATGAAAATAAATTACTTAAAAATATATATAAATGAATGGATCTAACTTACTTGAAATAGATCCAAATCATTTAAAATAAGTAAAATTTATTTTGAATATCAATTTAACCAATTTATAATTTTATTTGATTGGTTAAAGGCTACGGGTTTTGAAAAATCCAAAACTTATTATAAAGGAGAAAAAGATATAACATGCATGTTCACATGAAACGCCTCTACCAACAGCTAATGAGCAGGCAAAATAACTAATAAAATAGCTTTCCATGGGACCCACACCTTCCTCAACCATATAGTGGAAACTACATTCCTTTAGCAAAAAACCCAATAGAGACTGAGTAATCTTCCATGAAATTTCCACCAAGAGATAGCCCTCTGACTAAAAGTATATTTCCATGGGACTAAACTCCTACAGGTTTCATCTGGAATCCACAAAAAATCTGCACGAAGGTCCTCTTGAGCGAAGGGTCATATTGAAAGAATGAACTACAACTCCTCTGCTTTTTTTCATTTTTGTACTTTGGTCCATTCTCCATTATCTTCTACAATTTTTGGGTATACGGGTATGGCTATTTCAATTTATTTTAAGGGATTATATTTGGCTTTATTGTTGCAATGTATCATGTGGTTCTACCCTTGAAACAGGTATTTTAATCTCTATGTTTGTCTCCTTAGAGATGGATTGTTCAAAATCTACTAAAACTGAGTCTAACACCTCTTCCAAAACATCTACCTATGTAGTTTTTTGAGATGCCACGCCCTGAACTTTTAAGGCTCCAACTTCTTCCAAGGATCTAGCCTCCACGTTTCTTCCAATTACAATAATAAGGTCCATGGATACAATGTTTAGGGTCTAGACTTTATAATATCCTCCACTTTTGAGTCTAAGATATCATTGTCAAAATAATCAAGTCCATACACCATCTAGAGATCAGAGGAGGAATTCTTCTACAAGTTGGTTCAACCTTTCTTTTGTTCAAGTTGTTACATTTAGAGGTCAAGTGCCTAGTATTGAAACACATGTTGTATCGAAAGGGCAGACCTTCGTAATCTAAGAGTTGGGTCCTGGACTTATTTAAAATAATTTGGAAGAGTGAAGTACTTAAATAAATTAGACTTATTTAAATTAATTGGGACACAATAAATTTTAAAAATAACATTTTGACAAATCTAAATTATTAAAATATATGGATGTAATTTATTTGGAATGAGTTCAAATTATTTAATAGACTCTAATTTATTTTGAATAGTTTTTATTTAAATTAAACTTATAATAAGTCTAAATTATTTTCAAAATTTATCTTATTATTTATTGTTGGAACTAGTATTTTATATAAATTACTTTTAGCATACAATTTAGGTTTTGATGTATTTTTGGAATCATATCATTTATATATAGTTTAGTGTTTTTTAACATATTTTTACAAAGATTATTTTAGTATTTACGTGATTTACCACAAGTCATTAAAAGTGCTTCATTTTAATTTATAATGTTTCAAATATGATGGCCATTCTAGAATAAGGAAGAGAAAGTTTATTTTTCATGTTATAAGTGTTGTGATGTAGATTCAAAATGAGAATGCCAAATAATTTTTTAGGACAATAAATAGATTTAAAATAATTGATTAGATATTATTTTTTATTTTTTATATATTATAAATGTTTAATTAAAGGTTATACACACACACACATACATACATATATATAATTAAAGATAATTTAAATAAAAATATTATAAATTTGTTATATAATAAATTAATTAATAATTTTATTATTATTTTTGTAAATTTTATAAAATAAATAATACATATTTTTCAAAATAATTTTGATTTCTTTTTTTAAAAAGAAAATCATCAAAACTTTATCATATTATTAAAAAATCATAATTTTTAAATCCCTCTACACATATTTCTATGATTTAACACAAGCCACCAAAACTCATGTTGTTTTCTTTATAATTCAAATATAAGGGCCATTCTAGAGTGAGGAGAAAGATTTTTTTTCATGTTATGAGTGTTGTGGTGTAGATTGACATAAGAATGACGATTTAATTTTTGAATCATTAATGAAAGAAATATTTAAATATTTAAACCTATGCCAATGTCTTATGGATGAATTTAAAATAATTAATTAGAAATTGTTTATTATGTTTTAAATATATTATGAATATTAAATTAAAGGTATTTGTAGAACTCTCTTTAAAGGGTGAAATGACAAGAATAAGTCGAAAATAACTTTTGTAGACTTTGCTCTCTTCCCAAAACAATTTTAATCTGGTGTGGTTATTTTCTGCCCATTATTTTTACATATCTTATTTTATTAATGAAAATACATTATTTAATCAAAAATTTCAGATATATTTTTTTTAATACTATATAATATATATTATACATATTATAAATGTTTAATTAGAAATGTAATTTTATATTTTTATATATAATTTTTTTGGTATTTCTTTGTATAATAATATCATAATAATTGTATTTATTAAAATAATATATATTATTGAATATAAATACATTAAATATAGTTATTTGAAAACTATTGACAGATCAATTTTAAAATATGTTACATGGTATATTGATAATAATTTTTATCAGTCCCTGTTATGTCAAGAAACTAATAATTTGACTTTTTAATTAACTTTTATTAGTTCATGTTCGGGCCATATATATCTATAGGGGGTTTCATAGGGGCCCTCCCCCCCTCCAGTTAGTAAATTTTTAAAAAATATATATAATTTTAATAATTTTTAAAAAAAATTAAATTTTTTTTTTTAAATAATGAAATATTTTTAAAAGTATTATTTAAGAATATTTCTTAATTTTAATACAAATGTACATTATATTAACAATAGATTAATTTATAATATTTTTTAATATGCTGACTGTTGTGTGACTATTTGTGTCATAAATACAATCAATTTTTTCTTAGGCCATAAATATCGATGCACAAACAGCACATGGGAATCAAGCAGCCTACGAAGCGGTAATGGTCATTGAATGCTAAACGTGTCCTACACGTCACCCACATACAAGTGCCCTGCAAATGCTAAGCCTGTCCGTTGATTATTTAGGGGATTTTGACATATGAATGAAAAATGGGTCACCAGATGAGCAGAAATTTCCCTAAAGTTGTAATTGTAAGAGATTCAAATACCTCCGATGAAGAGAGCTCAGAAGAAGAAGAAGAGTAGTTTGATCAACCCCACCAAGTTAAAGATGATGATGATTCAAATGAAGAGGAGCAGGATCAGGGGAAGAAGAAAAAGACTCCCATTACAATCAGCCTCAAACAATTCTGCAAGATATGCATGCTCTGTATTGAATGACTGACCTCGTTGCCACTATGAATAAGTTTTTCACTACTGGAAAGAGTTTGAAGTGTGTATAAATTCTGGAAACTATCCATTGCTTCATTACTCATTTCATATGAAGTTTTTGTTGGATGCATATGTCCAACTTAGCTCTTTCTTTCTCAGTATTCCAATTTATGGTAAACATCTCGAATGGAAAACTAGTTAATTACTATCATAATGAATATGAACTGCACTGCACTGATTTCAACAACATTGTGAAACCAAAAGTTGTTTCAATTTCATTTCACATTCCTCTCGGGTGCTGGGTACTTCTTTGGATTTTTCACGTTCTGTTAAAGAATTTTGGTGATTTCGTTGATAATAAAGATTTAGAATTTATTTTGTAAAAGTTTTAACAATATTCTTAACTTTTGATTAGTAAAAGTTTTAACAATATTCTTAACTTTTGATCTGTTGTTTACTCCTCTTTTTGGAGCTGGAATTATATTATCTAACCATCCTTAGATGATTTTGACATAACGACAATGACAGGGACAGGTCTCAGGGACTAAATGACTCCCTACCAAGTAATTATACAGGGCAATTGATTCCTCCGCACTAAGTCATTGTACTTAAGATTCAAGTCTCTGGTCTGTAAGGTGTTGATTTTTTGGCTGTAACAAGTTTGTACCTATGTAGATACTAATATGATGATAGAACGTGTGTTTACAAGAGGCTTTCAAACTCAAGTATATGCCTTAGAACCTTAATTAGGGAATACTAAGTCAGCCTACATCATCATATGGCCAATCGTATTCTATGTAAGTGTTGATATCATGCATTCAATGGCCTCTACATGTTGTCAAGTGGCTTCTTGATGTGTTTATGGGGCTTCTTCACAACTTTATGACTAGTTTTTGGTCCAATCATGATTGCATAAGACAATTCAAACGCCACTCTCGCTATATGAGTGCTAATTTGATAGTTAACTATCATTTTTGTTGTTACATTTATGACCTTCTGAATTTGGATGAAAGACTTTAATGGAATTTGTTTATCACACCAACAATAACATCCCATTTTAATATAAAAGCATATGGATTTCAAGGTGCATTGTTTCTTTAACTATCAAACTTGTTATTTGTACATTACTGTTTGGTCTGATTTGTAAGATTCATTTTTCCTACGGAAGTTGTCTTGCTATTTCATAATGTATTATGACAAAAAAAAGGCACATAATTTTGTTGTTAAGTGTAAATGTTATCCTATATAGAGTATTAGGAGCAAAGGTTGTTAAATGGATGCCCCTCTAATGCAAATTGTGTTCTACTGACAACATCACTATTACATTAAATATCAAGTATAGTGGATTTGACATGGCGTGATAGACCTATGTAGTTGTGTAGAAGTTATTTTGAGCATGGAAACTATTTTTTGAATTTTAATTTGTTTGAACTTCTGCCATCATTCCACTGCATTTGAATTCAATGTAAATACCATTAGTCGAGGTTAAATCCAGCCATTGACACATACATTACACAAGCGATAGCTTCATTTCCATAATTACATAGATTTTAAAATTTAGTTGATTTGTGGTTAAAATTGATTTTTCTTTTTTTTCTTTTTTTCAAATTACACTTCACAAAATCATTCACTTTTTAAAGATAAAAACATTTTTTTTTTTAAGTTTTGTTATATCTACTTGTTCACCTCATCACTTGCATGCTATGACTTTGATTATTCCCTAACATAAATACTTTTAACATGTGACATAATAGTATGCTATGTCTAAACACAGTGGGCTACATAGTTTGGAAACGTGTAGCATATAGTTATTTTTATTGTATGTAATCATGTAGAAAAATATTAATTTTATGATAAGATTATTTTTTTTATACATTTAAAATATTTTATGATAAATATTTTTTTGAAAAAATGTAAATACAATCATATGGCTTTTGGTACTAATCAAAATGTTAGAAAATAACAATCTACATATATATAAAATCGAAAAAAAAAATACTTATGTAGCACTAACACTTTACACGTGTAAGATACATATCAAGGGATATTTCACATGTGTTAGATACATATCAACATATACTTTGCATGTGTGTAACATGCATATCAACATAAACTTGTCAACATGGCACATGGCTTATAGCACTTTTGGGTAATCAGTCTGAATTGATAATTTCTCATAAAACTACATTCACTATTCTATACCCTAACTTATCTATGTAATATAAATGTAACTTTATAATTGAATCTATACAACGACTTCAAGGTAAGACTTTTTATTGTCCTTTATGTCTTTGATATAGCTCTTATGCATATTTCTATTATCTTTTACATTTAATTTTTGTCTACTTTATTATTCATCACTTACTTTTTACATTTATATTTTAGGTTATTCAAAATATTAACAATTTTCCTTTTATTTTTATATACTTAATATCTATAAGTTACAAACATTAACTACTACTCTAATTTTCTCATAGATTATTATATGTTCTCTATTTAATTTTTTAATTCCCCACATACATTTCTTTGCTACAATGTATTTACATTGTAAATTTACATACAAAGATCCAATTATGATTATTTAAAAAATAATGTGCACTGTCAATATGTTGACGGGAGGAATCAATAGTCAACATTTGATCCACAAGTCCACCAATAGATATGTCAATGTATATTTTATGTTGTGATGGGCCAAAAGTTTTATCCATCTTTGCCAAGTTGTACAAAAAATTATCATCCTATCACTTATGTATGAGATAAGATTTGGGGTTCAATCTCAACTCCAAGGGACACTACACTAGATATATATTTATTAGTCTCAAAAAATTTATTTTTCACATTGACATCATGAACAAAAACTAACGTATGTAATTTACTTTCAAACCTTTTTTTCATATTTCAAACTACACACTTTCATCTAATTTTCATTCATTGTCTCATCTTGCACAAATAAATAATTTTTCTTCCTATAGAAGACTCATATCTTGAAGTCACACAATATATTCCTTCTATTGCCAATTTGCATAGAAATGTGAATCACTTTTATAAATTTCAACTATATTTCAAAACATTTTTCATTTATCGATAGTGCTTATTTATCTAACTTATACTATGTTTTCCTTTTCCTTAGGATGTATAACAAAAATCGATGATTTTTATAAATCAATTGTCTATACATGAACCTTACTACATGTTTTTATATTTTACATTTATCCCATATACAATTTGTGCTATCATCACTTGCATTTTATTAAGTTCTATATTAGCTAATATGTGAAACTAATTTTTATATTTTATCACACTCACTTAAAAAAAGTTGCTTTCATATATTTCATGTTAACACTTCAATTTAAATGACACAATAATAAAATGCAATTTACTGTTCAACTAAAAATAAATAAAGACTAATCACTACATAACTCTTATTTTCTCATTAACAAAATAATAAATAACTTAAATTTCTACAAAATAATTTAACCCTACCATAAAATTAAGATGTCATCATTTTTAAATCCTCTTTCCCAAAAAAAGAAAAGAAAATTCTCTCTTATGACAGTCACTTTGGTGCTGAATATACTGGGTTAGATAATGGGTATAAATTGTGTTAGTAGGGCCGTAGTTTGCTGTTTGAAAAAAATAAAAATAAAAAAATCAACAACATAACATATGAAATTATAGATGTGGAAAAATGGCAACGATTTTGAATACATAATATGAAGAAGCGGATTTATTATCCAAATACATTAACATAACTGGGCGTTGAGTGAGCAGTGGAGAATCACATAGAGGTGGCGGAGGATCGGATGTGTGGGTGGATGATGGAAGAAACGTGAGAATTAGAATTAGAATTAGCAGCTGAACAGACCTTGCGGATCTCTCCCTCGCTTCCGGTGAGCACATCAAGCTGGACCATTTTCAGCATGCCAAGCGCAAACCTTTGAAAGAAAGAAGTCTCATTCACTGCAAAGCTTGTAACGAAATCTCTTGTGGTGGAATCGGTGTAGAGGGTCTGGTCAGATGTAAAAAGCCCTTCTCCGTTCTGGAGGTTCACGTAATACATGTTGTCAAACACATACGGAGTGCGAATGTCCAGGTCTGTGGTGTTGTCGGTGGCAGCAGAGGGACACGTCCGTTGAAGCTCCTCTGCAAGCCCCTCACTCAGACTCGGATCTTGTGCTGGATACAGTCTGTCCACGAACGATGCGCAGTGCGAGATACCAAATGTGTGACCGCCTGAAATTTTTACATTTAGAAAGAAATATGCGCCATCTTCTTCACCGAAAACACAATCAGAAAAACCAGAATACAAAACCTACCTGACAGCGCTACAAGATCCGCCAAATCAGTGAAACCTTTTTGTACGAAAATAGCCATTATTGCAGAGACATTTGATTGTGGGCCTGGTAGACTGTCCACTGTAACACTTTCATTGGCGAAGGTAAGACTGTCTCTGCGCCCAAGCGGTACTGCAAACTCTGGTCCGCCCGCCTGTTGGAAGGATATTTAATTATAACAGCGATGGGGTAATATATAGTGATAATTATAAGTAACAGTGGTAATAGGAGTAGTACCATATATACTGCATAGGAAGCTGCCAAGGCTAAGACGTCCGCACATGACACAACATCGACGCACTCGGTGTCAACAGCATCTTTGATGGACTGAATAATCTCCAATGCCTCCTCTCTGATAGTCAAGTTTGGAGCATCTTCCAGCTCACTGCCTGTTCCGTTTAACAAGATAGACGCATCGCAACCCTAAACAAACAAGATTTAAGCTACATAAATAAATAAAGAAGTGAGCGAGTAGGGGTAATTTATTAGTATTAGTATTAGTATTACCTGCACGAAGCAATCGTGAAAAAGGAGTCTCAACAAACCGGGCGCCTGAGTAATATCTTCATCCAGCACAGACTTTAGTGTTGCTTTAACTACGGCCTCCAGGTTGGGGCAGCTCTCTTCGTAAAATGTCCACGAAAGACCATCTACTGGCTCTGGCAGATCATTTCTGTTTTTTTCAGAAAATGAAAATGCATCGGTAGTTCCAAATGTAAAAATGAAAAAAAACACCGCCGCCACATGAAAACAAGATTTCTTCGCCATTTCGTCTCTCTTTCCCTTCTCTTCTCTTGGGGTTAAGTAGAGTAATGGAAGTTAAGTGAAGGAGTAGCGGAGTGGTGGACGGATATTGATATCGTTGGTGTAAATTGGCAGGTGTTCTGCACGTGAAACCCCTGGGCACTTGGTGTATCAGTGGTGGGAAGTGATTCAGTGGAACGTTTGGTTTGAATCTTAGGTGGCCACTCGCCACTTTTACATGCGTCGAGTCTCGGACCGACATTATCAATTATTATTGCTAAATGTATCTCAGAGCACCAGTGTCAGTACGTACCTTCACAGGCTTTCATTGCCGCCCCGCCCACAATTAGGGTAAGTCGCGGCTGTAGAATTGTTTATTTTATTTGTTTATTAAAATTGTAACATACCTTTTATTGTTTAGTTTGCATTACGTCAGGCATAGTAAAGTGATGACCGGCTGCTTGAAGTTACATCCTCTTCATTCATACTGTTTATCAATGTTTTACTCCTCTCAACTCCACTCTTGTCCACCTGATCGATTAATAACACTCGCGGTATTTGTCATGTTTTATTTAAATCGATTTATAATTATATTATATATTACAAGTGTTTATAGTTTTGATTAATCTTTAGTTATTTTTTCAAGTTATTTTTCATTTTTGTTGTAATTAAGAAGATCAATTTTTTTATTTTAGGTGTTTCAACTTATATAAAGATAAACCTTCCAATAATTTTTGTTGTTTCAATATTTAATGACACTTTAAAATTCTACACCCTTTTCTTTATAAATTAAATTAATTAATTTGTCTTAAATAGTTTTTTTTAAGTTATTTACATTTATTTATTTGTTATTCTAAATAACAATTCTTCAATTTTAATAATCATTTTTAATTATTTAGCTCATTATATAGTATCTAAACTTTTAAAACACTATATAAGTTAAGGTAGTAGTTTTAATATTTCTGTTGTCTTTTTATCTCGTACTTTTATGACCATTTTAAAAGGAATCTTTACTTTATCTTTTGTTATTATTAATATGTTTAAATAACGTTAATTAAATGTCATAACAAAATATTTTTTAATTATTTGTCCATATAAATAACTTATTTTGCCAACTATCTATAAATATGGATGAGAAGCACCTTTATCATTGAATATAGATAACCCCACCCTTATATATCGACCTATCAACTTTGTAGATGGTATAGAGTAGATGACTGATATCTTTCCCTTCCTTTATATTTAGGTTGTACTCTACCATCTAGCCATGGGCGCTGACCCCTCTTTATAAACAGAGAATTAAATCCCTAATTAATCATCTTCTCTATATTATCGTCAGTGAATTCCTAACATAATTATGAGTTCGATCTTAAGCTAGTCATTAAATATGAGATAGCCATAATACAGTCTTCCTTTATTGTTAAACATAACAAGCATAATGTATCATAAGATAGGTATTGATTTTTCTTATCCATTAACGATCTATTGATTTTTCTAACTTAATGCACATAATTAATTCAACATACACTGATTAAAAAAGAAATTAATTTTTAGAATTATAAAACAAAAACCTTGCCACTTTCCTTTATAATCATTTGAACATATTTATTTTTCAACATATTAATAACAGATGCAATAATTAAAATATTTTATCAACAATATTGTAATCAACTTAATAATAAATTTCCAAACTAAAACATAACATTAATATTTTATAATTAACATTCAAGATATAATACCCAATTTATTATTCTTTTATACATTTCTACTAACATGCAATCAATTTATTACATTTTTACATGATCAAATAATACATATAAGTCATTGCATTGATTTACAATCAATATAGATGAAAAAAATTCTTTTACTCAAGTATAAAAAACCAAAAACTCCTTTACTAGCTTCAATAATAGGTCACATTTTAAAATAATGGCAATAAAATGCAACAAGACACAATCAAGTCATACCATAAGCAACTCAATGACATTTATCTATTCCATGTATCTCTTCTATTTTAGGGGATTTAATGGACACCTTGTCAAATAATATTTTTTTACCCACACTCATGAGACAAGCCACCATACAGAGCCACTTCATATGGGATCACATTGTGGTGTAATTATTTGGAAGTTAATATTTGCTTAAGTCTCATAGTTTTATTCTTGATTTGAATTTTCATTAAGTCTTCATTGTGTGAATCCTTTCACTTGGGAATCCATATTTATGCTATGTTTCAAACTTACCTTCAATCCTTGATGAAAATAGGTCATGTGTTTGCCAAGACTCATTGTATTTCCACCAAACATTAGTGTGTTTGACTTGCAGTGAAAACACAAATTTTTACATTTTTCCCTTAACTGCAAATAATCATATTCCATGCAAATAAATAAACTTTCAGTTAACATGTGTGCTAAAATATATTTACATGAAATAAGTGATATGATTTAAGTGTTTCTAGAATTAGTTCAAAGCCTATTTATAATATAGATTTCATAATGTTGTAATCAGTGAATTCCAAAAAACCCTTTTGATGATAATCAAGTTTAGTTCTTTATTAAATAATTCAACCCAAAAAAAATTAATCATCCCATTTTATTATTCTATTTTAATTAATATCAATTAAAAGTGTGTAAACAATATATCAAAAGAAGAGTTTGGAATCACAATATTCTTTGATGATAAAATCAACTCTTCCAAAATAATTAACCAATAATAATCACAAATTTTCCAAGTCCCAATCATTTTCTTCTTTTTTCACAATATCTATTCAAAAATTAAGATGATTCACATTTGCATAAACGCATACACTCACATTATTTGATGCATATTCATGCTATAAATACATATAAATTAATTTTTAAGTTTTCACTCAAAATTAATTTCAATCAAAAACAAGTACCAAATTGTGGCATAAGTACTTGCCTCATGCTAAAACAATTTGGAATTGCAGGAAATGACAGCTAGAAAAAAACATGAATCCCATTCCACTAGCTCAACGCTATTCATGTGGGCAGTAGACTTACATGTGCATGCAAAACCCAATCTTAGTGAATCGCTCTCATGCAGATATAATGGTAACTGGGCACTAATCACTTTTAATCAATCACCCCAAATAATTAGAATGACTTAATTCTAATTGGGAACTGATTTATTGAATGAAGTAAATATATGCACTTAAGGAACCACAACGATGTTGTGTTTTGCACTCTAATCTCAGAAAGCGTAAATTAAGGAAATTTAATTTTTTTGTAGATGAAGCATCACAAAAGAACAAAGTTTTCTTCCTTTATATTTTCAAAGGCTTTGTTTTCTCCTTAAAATATTACAACGAATTCGCATGTAATTAAAGTCATTGAAGATTTACCAATTCCGTGGTTATTACTATCAACTTGCATATACCTATCAAATAATACTATTTAAAATATATTTAGTTCAAAATTTCTTCCAAAAGTGACACATGTATCTCTTGTCAACAAATTAAAGCATATATTTGCATTAAATTAGAGGGCACAAGATAGTATTAAAACATAAATTGCTCACCATTTAAGTGGATAAATAGTAAATAGTAAAGTAAAATAATGGTTAACAAATTTAAATAAAGAATTGAAAGAAAAACATCAAATTTAGATATTTAATGACCTTAAAATTTCTTTAAAGATTAATTCTAGCATGTACCTTGAAACATGACACCATAATACCAATTAACAATGCTATGAATGCATTGAGCTATTTATTTAGCTTTGCTTGTTTAATACAAGTCCAGTAGTTCTTACAAGGCAATTGTGGTGTAATCATAAATATTGTAATAGCATGATCTGATATAATAGATATTTTCATTTGAAACAACGAATAATTTATGGGGCTTCTTGTGCATTGCAAGTTGGTTCACAACAATAGTACATCATATGCAACCACTTGTCATGATCCCTAAATATTAATATTGAATGAGCATCTATTGAGGAGCACCGGGTATAACATATCATAGGCTTTTTTAACAACTAATGCTCCTACAATATGTTTTCTCATCACCATTAAGTCTTTTTTTTTGGGTCAAATTCACTGTCTCACACTACCCGAATTCATCGCACCGCCACCCTTATCCTTCCTTTTTACCTCCGGCTTTTACTTTATTCAACGCTGCCTGCTACCTAATAAAAAACTATTTAAATTTTCATATTTTCCAATTTCCTAATATTTCAAGAATGACATAACAATTTTTAATCAATTTATCAATTAACAGTAATTACCAATTAAATTACCCAAACTTGTCCAACCAAATCATTTCGATTTTTGATGATCCCTGTTTTCCTAAAGTCTACGAACTTGGTACAGCACCTTTTTTATGCAAAGTTCTCCAACGCTAGCTAGTTACAAACTATTGCCATTTGGAAGGAACACGTGACAGTAGAAACCAACGCCATTTGGATTAATTGCATGTCATTTGGCAGACCAGGTGAAGTTTATCTAGACATTTACATGCTGCACTCTCCTTTCCGATTCCATTGAATATTTCTCTCTTTTTAATTCTTCCATTTTTCATTTTTCAGTTGTTGCTGCAGCTTTTGCTCCCGACGGTGCAATTTTTACCACAGAACTTAATTAATCTGCTGGAAAATTCCTCCTTGAAACTGCTGTAATTATCCCGATCTCAAATCTGGAATTTTTGTTAAATTTGGTGGAGACTCGGCTTGTTTGCCTCAAAATACGGCAAGTTTCGCCCCCTTTTTCGTTTCAGAGGAACCCAGCTCGATCTTTTGAGGTTTTTGGAGGATTTTGAAGAAAAAAAAGAGCGAATTTTAGATCTGAGTTGAAGCTACCGACGTAATCGTGGGAAAACAGGGCGGGTTGTTGAGGAATCAGGGTTTGAAAAGGATGGACGCGGAGCTCTGGGCCGCCCGATTGGCTGCTGCAAAGAGACAGCATTCTTTGCACCGTTCTCAGTCTCAATTTGGTACAATTTAATGTTCCCTATAATTCAAAATCACACCCAAACCAAAAAAATTTAAATACCATGTAGATCAGAAAATCAGATTTCAAATTTGAAAAAAGTATCACAACAGAGACATGCTCGGAATGGAAGTTGCATCCTGAAGAGGAAGAGCTTATCCATATGCTGGAAGATGTAGAGGAGGAGCCAAATATTATGGTTGATGAGGAGCTTCTCTGTGGCCTTATGAGGAGTCTGGAGGCAGAGATCACTTCCTCTTGTTGCCCTACTGACAATATTCAGTTAGCCCCGTTTGAGAATCGATCCTGTGGCGTTGGGGAGTTGCGAAAAGAGATGGGTTTTGGATGATGAGTTGGGCATACCGCCAGCCACATTTGTGAAAGCCTTTGGACACCCTACCTCCTCCGTGGTCAACTGCAGGTGGTGGAGATAACAGCAGTAAACAAGTGTCTTTGTCTTGTTAAGGACAATGATACCTGGTTAAATAATCCTTTGCAATATTTGTCTTGCACATTGTCATTGTCCTTGGTAAAATTTCATATTATGGTATTTGATTTGTTCTTGGATATACAATTAATCACTTCATATAGTACCAGGGAAGTACTAATAAATAATTTTCAACAAGGAAAACCAAATTTAAACTTTATGACTCATAAGATCATCTTTCCAATTTTATTTCAAAACCAATTGAAATAATATAATTCTAATTAAAGTAACATTACCACTAAATTTTTTTACAATTCAAATCTATGCAAATTCTCAGTAAGTATACAAATTTAAATATGTAAAAAAAAATATGTTTACCACCTATTATTTAAAACCAGATCTTCATTGAATGCATTCCATGGGCTTGGGAAGGATATAAAAGAACTCTGGTTAGGAAAAATGGTGGGCTGGGAGCGCATGGTCGAGCTCTGCGACTCACTACCAAGCTAGGGCATCGGGCCCTGGCTTGTTTTTGCTTAATTTTTGGTTTGCGCAGGGTAGGGTCGTCAATTGGGTGGAGGTAGACAGTAGAAGGAAGTTTCACTAGGGGAGGCGTAGATTAGGGGGAAGCGACTATGGCTCTGAAGGAGCCGACTCAGGGCAGAATGGAAAGAAGCTTCAGTGAGGTAGTAGGAACAGGCAGGCGCTGGATCCCAGGATGGAGGTAAATACTGACTTTAACCAGGGTCTAGGACCGTTTGACACAAGCTCAGCTAGGGGATCACGAATTACCAAGGTGAATGGCTGCCTGGAGTGCTGTAAGGAGAGACCGAAGCTGGTTATCGCGTTCGATATGATTGCTGAAGACGTGGAGTATTACTCCAAACATTCTCTATACTGCAAATTCTTGGGATTGCGCGTCTCCCTTCTTTTTTTGGAGAATTGGGCTAGACGTGTGTGGGAGCCAGAGGGTGAGATGGAGGTCATGCTGCTAGCCAATAATTTCTTCATGGTCACATTCGTATGCTTGGCTGATAGGAATAGGGTCTTTGAAGGTGGTCATTATTTTTATAATCAAGTTGGGCTCTTTGTGAAACCTTGGCATGCTGGATTTAACCCTACTGAGGAACTGCCAAACAGAGTTATAGTGTGGGTACGGCTACCTAGAATGCCTATTGAATGCTGCCGTGAGGATGTTCTTCAAATGATTGCTTCAATGCTAGGAAAACTTGTGGGGTCTTCCACACAAACTTTATGTAAGAAAATCATGACCTTTGCCCGAATTTGTGTGGAAATTGATTTAAGTAGGCCTTTGCCAGACGCGGTAGAATTGTGTGCGGGTTCATACTCATGGGTACAACAACTGGACTATGAGACACTCCCGTTCAGGTGCCGCTTGTGCCACGAGTATGGTCATTTGGTGCGTAGGTGCCCAAAGGCAAAATTGGGTGATCAGCAGCCTTCGCCCCCACTTCCACCGAGCAGTGTTATTGGAGTGGACAAAGGGAAGAAGGTTGGAACGGGTACTGGTAAGGACTCTGAAGGCTTTGTGCAAGTTGAGACTCAAAGCCGAAATAGAGGCCATAAGAGATCCCTAATGGAGCGTCTGGAGGAGGACTCGGTTAATAGGTTTGGGGTTTTGGATGAATTAGGCCAGTAGGAGGATCACCCAGGCTTAATTAATGAAGAGCAGGTTGTGGGAGCGTCTGGAATGGCTGGAGATGCTCCCATGGAACAAATAATGCCCCCTGTGGAAGCTATCCTACCTATGATTATGGATGGGCATGTTGAGGAGTAGAAGGCTATTGAAACAAATGCTAATATCGTTCAGGAAATCGAGGCTGGAACTTTTCCCACACAAGCAGGGGCGACAGAGGTGGAGAAGAGAGGCAAGGCCCCTACTCACCTGGGAATTCTTCAGAAAGATTGGAAGAAAGGGGCTTCCAAAAAAAATGTTAAACTGGGGAGGAAGAAGGACATGGAAAGGATAAAGATGATTAGGGAAAATCTGGTAGAGTCAGGGTCGGTCAAGACCTTAGACTCCCACTTCTTGCCTCCTCCAAAATGATTATTATCTCTTGGAATGTTAAGGGCTTGAACAATGGCCCTAGACAAAAAGTTGTTTGGGAATTGGTTAGGAATCACTGTCTAGATATTCTCTTTCTCCAGGAAACTAAGGTTTCAGTGGAGTACATGTTGAGTCTTGCCCTAAGCTATGGAGGCAAGGTTTATGTCAATGCATAGGGGCACAGAGTTCTGCGGGAGGCGTGGCTTGTCTCTGAAATCCATGCAAGGTTCAGCGGGTGTCTTGGATCGCCTTCAGGTCTTCACTTTCTTTGGTCTCACTATGCATTGAGTCGGGGGAGTACGTTCTTCTTTCGAATGTCTATGCCCCCACTATTTCCAAGGTAAGCTTCATGTCTGGAATAACATCCACTTAGTTCACAAGGGTTTTCCTTATCTGCCATGGATTATCGTTGGTGACTTTAATGCTATCTTGGACCTAACGGAAAAAAGGGGAGGAAATGCTAGATTGGAACCATCCTCCTCTTTGCTTCGAAACAAGATTTCGGAGCTCAACCTGGTGGACATTAAGCCTTGCAATGGGCGGTTCACCTGGAACAATAGGAGGATGGGCGACAACTTTATTGTTGAGCATATTGACAGATTCATGACTTCTTGTTACTGGGTGGGCGGCTTATGGTCTTTGAGTTTTAAGATCTTTGATTGGAGAGGCTCGGATCACTAGCCAATTAAGCTTCACATTTCTTCAAATTGCATGCAGAGGAAGCAGTCGTTCAAATTTCAACTCATGTGGCTCAAGGACTAGGATCTGTTTGGTCGAGTTGCTGAGTGGTGGAGAATTGGGAGGCTGACAGTTGGTACAACAATGTATACTTTTGCCAAGCTTCTCCAATTCGTGAAGTATCAGCTCAAAAGGTGGAATACTCTGAGCTTTGGGAACATCTTTCAAAAAAAGAAAGAGGCGCAAAGGGGAGTTGAATAATATTACCAGATTGATTAGAGAAGAGGGGCTATCTGAATTTTTGCTGAGGGAGGAAGCAAGGGCTGTTAAGACGATGGAGGAATGGGAATTGAGGGAGGAAATCTTTTGGAAGCAGAAAGCTAGGGTTGAGTGGCTGCAGGAGGGTGACAAGAATACAACTTTCTTCTTCAACTTGGTTAGAGCCAGGCAACATGGCAATATGATAACTTCTTTGGTATCGGACAACGGAGAGACTATCTCTTCTACGAGAGATATTTGTAATGAAGCTGCGCAGTATTTCGCTTCTATTTTTAGAGAAGAAGGACAGAGGGAAGCGGCTGTTGAAGATCAGATACTATCCTGTATTTCCAATTTAGTTTCTTGGGAGATGAAGGAACAGCTAATGCGTCCAATTAACATAGAAGAGCTTAAAAAGATTGTCTTCATGATGAAAAAAGGTAAGGCGCCAGGCACAGATGGATTTTCAATTGAATTTTTTCAAAAATTTTGAGAAACCATCAAATTAGATTTGTTGGCAGTGGTTCAAGAATCTCATAATAGCAAGCAAATGCTTTGGGCCTTGAACTCAACTTTTCTAGCTATCATTCCCAAGAGAGAAGGAGCTGATCGCCTAAGTCAATTCAGGCCTATTTCCCTCTGCAATGTAGTCTATAAAATTATATCGAAGTTGATTGCTAAAAGATTAAAAAAGTGGCTGCGGGTACTGATCTCAGAGGAACAAAGCGGCTTTGTAGAGGGGCGTCAGATTTTGGATGGGATTGTGGTGGCGACTGAGGCTATCCACTCCATGTCCAAGTCCAGGGAGAAGGTGATGTTTATGAAGCTGGACATGTCCAAGGCATATGACAGGGTTCGTTGGTCCTTTCTTCTGAAGTTTTGGTAGCCTTTGGGTTTGAGGAAGATTGGATCAGGTGGGTAATGCGCTGTGTGAATTCAATTTCATTCTTTGTTTTGGTTAATGGGGAGCACTCACATCTGTTTGGAGCCTCGTGTGGCTTGAGGCAAGGGGATCCATTATCTCCTTACTTGTTTCTACTTCTGGCGGAAGGTCTGGGGCGGCTGATTAGAAAAAAGACTGGTGAGGGTGCTATTCAGGGATGGAGGTGGGGAGATGACCTTCCAATTCTTTCTCATCTTCAGTTTGTGGATGATGTGGCGTTGATGGGCATGGCTACTTTGAGAGAGGCCACCAACATTCGCAGTGGTTTAGATGCATACTTGGTTGCCATGGGACAGGTAATTAATGAGGATAAGTCATCAAATTTTTTTTCAACACTCTGCCACCCATTCAATGAAGAGTGGTTGATATTCTTCGGTTCCAAATTGGTAGTCTTCCAGTTCTTTATCTTGGTATCCCTATATCTACTGGGAGACAGTCCAAGGAATCATGGCAGGGGATTTTGAACAAGTTCAGGGCTAAGGTGAATCACTGGACCAATAGGTGGTTGTCCTTCACCAGTCAGGTACAACTGATCTAGTCTGTGGTGCAGGGGCTTCCTCTATATAGGTGTATGCTTCAGGTGGCACCGGTGAGTTTTGTTACGGACCTTGACTCCTTGGCAAAATAGTTCTTATGGTGGGTAACCTGTCTTCGATGAAGTGGAGCCTGATTAGGTGGGAGGTTGTTTGCAGCCCAAAAAGGTTTGGTGGCCTAGGATTGCGGCAGTCAGTTCTGGCAGGTACGGCCCTGGCAGCAAAATTGTATTGGAGATGGTGTGAGGAACAAGACCAAGTGTGGGCCAGGATCTTGTCACATAAGTATTTTTTTGGGGTCCCTATGAAAGATATCTCTAGATGCAGTTGTCAGGTAATGGGTCATCTGGGATACTCTTAAAAAAGGAGCTGCTTTGATCAAGAGAGGTCTTTTTTGGATCTGTAGGGGGGTAATGAGGCACAATTTTGGCACGATTCGTGGGACAGATTTCCCCCTCTGGTTACTTAGTATCCACACCTAGATGTTCTTGCACAGAGATTTAGTGAGGCAGGATGGAATAGGGTGTGTGACTACAAATCTCTCCATCTTCACGGTCAATTGACGGAGGCAAGGTGGAAGGCTCTGGAGGAGTGGCCGATTATTGGTATGGTGACAGAGTGCGTTGAGTTGCATAAGATCCTTGCTAGCCGCTACTGCTGCGCACTCAGGGAGAGCGACTTGTTGGCTTGGTCCCCTCATCCAAAAGGAAAATACACGGTCTCGTTGGGTTATCAGGAATTGATAGCGCAGCAATGTGGAGGAGGGGAAGTTTCTTGGTGGAAAAGAGTTTGGAGTAGCTTTTTGTGGCCAAAATGCAATTGCTTTACCTGGACGTTGGCATGGAATCGCTGCTTGACTTGGGAGAATATTAGACGAAGAGGATTTGTTGGCCCTTCACGCTGCGTCCTATGTAAGGGAGTGGAGGAGTCGACTCATTTTTTTTTCAGTTGCCCCTTCACTCTTCAGTTGTGGCATGCTTGGTGGGACGTGTGGAGGTGTCAATGCTTGCACGCCTCATTCCTGGTGGATTTTTGGTCCAGATTGGGCAGGCCGCCTTCTGCTGCTCACTTCCTGCAAGAGGCGTGGTATGCTGGACCCATTTTTCTGCTGTGACAAGTTTGGCTTGAGCGAAACCGCCAAATTTTTAATGAGGAGAAGTTGGTGATTTACCAGGTATGGAGCAGAATTATTGGAATGATCCAGGAGACTGTGGAAGCTAAGAGTGAAATCATTTTGCCTCTGGAGAAGGGAGATGTAGAGTTGGTTGAAAGGTTAGGTATGCAGAGTATTTCTCCGGCCTCTGCTTGCGTCAGGCGTGGTCAATGTGGGAAGCAAAAAATTCAGAGGAGTGGGAAATGGACACCCCCTCCTGAAGGTTTTTTGAAAATTAACACTGATGGTTCTTCCAGAGGTAATCCTGGCCTGGCTGGGATAGGTGGGATTGGTAGGGATTCCTCTGGAGCTGTTGTTTTTATTTTTTCAGCTCACATGGGGGAGCAAACGGTTAACAGGATGGAAGGATTTGCTGTTTTGTACGCCTTGAAGAGAGCTTATGAGTTAGGCTGGCGAAGGGTGAAGTGTGAAGCCAACTCGCAAATTCTGATTAATATGATCCTGGAGAAGAAGTTTAATGATGTGAGTTGGCAACTTTCTTTGATAGTGCAACAGATATTTTAGATTAGTTCGCTTATGGATTCCATGTCTTTTGGTCACGTTCCGAGGGAATGGAACGGGGCGGCTGATTGCCTGGCGAAGTGGGCTTTTGAGGATATTGATGGACGCAGGGTGGATGATTAGGTGTTGTTGCCCACAGAGGTGTGTAGGAACCTGGAGAGGATTCCTAGAGAGGACGGAAATGGTGTTGGGGTGTGACAGTTTTTTAGTGATTGTTTTCTGTGGTTTTCTTTGTTTCTTGGGGCTTTGGCCTTTTGCTGGTTTGTAATCTTTTTCTGAGTATTAATAAAAAATTTACCCTTTTTTAAAAAAAAAAACAAAAAACAAAAACAAAAACCAAATCTTCATTATTTTCCATCTAATCTTCTTTCAAATTTATAAAAACAAAAAAATAAAAGAAAAATTGCACAAAAAAATTTAAACTTGTATTTTTAATTAATTGTTGTCATTGGAAAAAATGATAACAAATTCATCCAGGAACTCTCCTTTCATCTCTTTCCTCTAACATTCTTCAAAATTTTCCAGCACACTCCAAAACTTACCACGACCACAAAAATGCTGCCACAATAACGACCAACAATCCCATTTTCTAAAGCAACATTTCATGGGTTCGAATCAACCATGGCTCTCCCTCAAAAATGACATGCACCCATAAAAAAATATTACATAAGTCTCACTAAAAAAAAATAATGTTCTCTTTAGCATTCAAAGCCCAACAAAACGTGGTTTAATCACTCAGGTAGGATTTTGAATGAAGATTACAGCCAATGGTTTTGTTTTTAAAATAAAAAAGAATCAAAATGACGTCTATGTTAACTTTGAAAGATTCAAATCCAAAACATGCTTTAGTCATGCAAACAAGGTTTTTAATGTCATCATTGTCTCTGGATACATAGGAATCAAATCAAAAACTCTCGAGGTGTTAGGCCATATTCAGTAATGATGAAAAATAAATTTCAAATAATCATATTTGAAACCTGACCATTTTCCAAATTTATGGTTTTTTTTCTTCTAATCATGATTTTATCAAAACTTTTAATAATTGTTACGTAATAATACACTTAGTAACGAATTCCAAAATTTTTTGAACTCTTCTTTCAAACCCAAAACATATCTCTAATCATGCAAACAAGGTTTCTAATGCCATCATTGCCTCTATACACATAGGAGTCAAACAAAAATCTCCCGAAGTAATAGGCCATGCGCAGAAATGATGAAAAATAAATTTCAAATAACCATTTTTGAACCCTGACCACATTCCAAACTTATAGTTTCTTTTCTTTTAATCATGGTTTTATCAAAACTTCTAACAATTACTAAGTAGTAATGCACTTAATAACGAATTCCAAAATCCTTTGAACTCTTTTATAAATTTGATTGGGTTTGTGACCCACTCTATTTATTAAAAAAAAGAAAAATGTACATTTTTCTTAATATGAGACCAAATATATTTTCTTGTGGCTAAGTTTTCATTATGTCAACTAATTTGACGACTATTTAACATATCAAATACAACACCCCTAAAAATGTAATTGATTTCAAATAACCATAAAATTATTTAAGTTATAGCCTACCAAAAAAGCTTATAAAATTGTTTCTAAGCAATGAAGGTTGATAGAAGAACAAAACCCTTAAGAATGTTAGCAGTGATAATCAAAATAAAAATATCTTTACTGATGCCCTTGAAATGGGATGGTTTCCCAATTAAGACAATTTAAAATGTAATCTTGTTTAGCAAGATGCTGTTAACAATGTAAATGTTAAACTTACCACTTGTAACATTCTTTTTGCTTGAACAAGTGTTTGTACTCATATTATTTTGTCATTTATTATTTATTTTGAAATATTATTTATTAAAAAATATTTTTTATTTACAATTTAAATTTGGTTGGATTTTATTGTTATTATTTAAATATAGTTAAATCTAATTATATCTAGTTTATATGTTGTATGAGTAGATGTATTGTGTTTTATGTAAAATTATTTTCTCATACTATATTTTAGTGAAATTCTAATCTTTTATACTCTTTAAAATTAGATTTTGATATTTTAATGTTCTCAGACTTATTTCTTTTTTTTTAAATCATTTGCCTTATCACTTATGTGTTACTTATAAATTCTAGTTTTCTTCACTTACACAATTCTCAAACCCTATAGTATTTGCATAACATATATTTTAATATTATTCTACTTAAATTGATTAGATGTAAGATAAAAATTAGGTGGAACGTTAAAATAATTTTCAAACGTATTAATTTTGTTAAAACTCCTTTAATTAAATCTAGAACTCGCTTGAAAAATAAAATGGAAATTAAGTAGAGTGTTAGAATAATTTGCAACCTTATTGTCTTTTATGAAATTCCTATGGTTAAATCTATAACTTGTTTGAAAATTAAAATGGTTTCTCGCAATTGTATTAATGTTCCTTCTATTATTATATATTTCATTGCAAATGACATTTAAATGTATTTGAATGAAAATGTTGTGAATGAATATAAAGTTTACAATGCTTACGATAATGATCACTATGATGAGATTGATAGGGCAAAAAGACTTGTATTTTTTTAGATAACACATCACAACCAACCCTAAGGAAATAACATAAATGTTGTGTGTTGAAATACTTGTCCAATGACAAACCATAGGTTAAAAGTTAAGAAAAGAACCAACAATACATGATAAACCTCATAGAGTAAATAATGGATATTTCAATGTGAATAATGTAGATAAAGTCCTTAGAGGATCACATTTCATGTAATGTCCCCTTATTGCACCTGATCAGTATCAGCTTTCCATTAGCCTATTCCAGGGTTCCCATATGCTAATTGGGTATGTTTAGGGGACTCAAGTCCGGTGTTAGGCTTTGTGGAGGTTTTTTTGAGTTTTTCAATGAGGGTTACTACTTTTAACAGTGGCTATTTTTAAAACTTACTATTTTTAGTAAGTTTCAGTGCTTCTTATATTGAGTCAATTTAGTGTTTGGACACACTTACTATGTTTATCAGTTTACTATTTTTAGTAAGTACTATTTTTAACAGCCAGTCTTGGCCTCTATTTCTCCAGCAGTTCAATGCAATATTTCCTATTATGGCTTTGGTGAGTTCTAAGGGTGATCGAATTAATATTTATTATTTGTCACTTAAGTTATATTATAAAGTTACTTTATAACTTAAGTGAGGGTGGTGTGTTCATAAAAGACCCCCTTGACTCGTGCCTAGCAAAAAAAAAGTGACTTCAAGTTGTTTTTAAAAGCTAAATATTAGCCTCCAAAGTGGACGGCATGTTTGGGGAGGGACAAGGGAAAAAAATTAAAAATAAATTAAAAGGGCTCATGAGAGGGGCATCTTGGAAGGAAAAGTTGGAATTTGTAATGTGTTATCCTAATTCCTCCTCATCTTCTATATATATGCACTTTGGGCCTTCATTGGGGGATATTAAATTGGTAATATAACATAATGATCTTGGATTTTTTCTAGGTTTCCCTTTCATGTTGGCTGAAGATGAAAACCATCCTCTAGTTTCTAGTTTCGGTGGTGAAGACCCACCCTACCTAGTTGGAATTTGGATTGAAGATTGACATGGTTTTAGCTTGTTGACAAATCATTTTGGCACTGATATAATGAGGATATTTTTAGTACTTTGAGTGGGTTTGGAGACTTTGGTTTGGTATATGATTTGCATTTTTTTTAGTGTGTTAGGAGCTATTTTGATTTACTTTTAGGGGTTTGATATACCTTATTCTAAGTTCTCGAAAAGCACATTTTTTGAATAGCTAGAAACACAAACTGTTCATAACTCCATGTGTGGGATGAATATCATTATGGGTGATGATCTTATGGATTTCTTATAGTTGGGCACCTCATTTTGAGCCCTCATTACATTGTTTGGTGAGGGACTGATTTAAAAAAGCAGATCACTCCTCCTATGGAGCCATATCATTTCACTAGGCATTGGTCTTGGTCTGAAAATTAGATTTTGCATTTTTAGGGTTTGTAACATGTTGTTGATGGTGTCAATTCATAGTATAATGATGGTCAATGCAAAGGATAAAGATGGGGTTGGATGGTACTTTCATTTAGTGTCTTTCATGAGGAGTTATATTCATTTACTGATCAATGAATGACCACAAAATGTGTTTTCTATGACTGTAACCAAGTCTGCTATAAATTTCCTAAAGTCTGACTTCAATTATTGTTCAATGCCAACATGATATGTAATGGGTTTAATATGATATGATGCAAATACATGTTCATTTCCTTTCTATGCAAATATTTCTATGTATGCCACAACATGTTGAATGAAACTTGAAAACAAACACAATCTGTAATTTTTGTCTTACTCTATAAACCAACACACACACACAAAATAAGGGTGGAAATTTCAATGGTATCAGAGCATAACTATCCTACCAGCCTGTGTTAGTCATCTACAATCAGCTATACATATTCTATGAGTGAAAGAGAGCAGAGATATTCCAATAGGGATCAAAGAAAAACTCAATGGTAGCCCTCATAGGTTCCAAAAGGAGAGACTATTTTAGGTATCCTTGGGATATATCATGACCCTCCTATTGATAGTGAAAATACTCCAGGAGACATGGTTGAAAGAGATAAGGGTAGAGATGGTTCGGTTAGCCCAAATTTGAGGATGGAGAGAAAGTTTGATACAATGATGGACATGATGTCTCAATTTTTAGGTAAGATTGGCAATCTATAATAGTAAATAACACACATAATAACTCACATAGTAACCCAAAAAATAAAGGGGAAGGTAGTTCCACAAATCAACAAGGTGGAAATGAAGGGCAATGTATAATAGCAGGGTCAAACATTATTCCTAGGCCTTTCTAACCCACATTCATTCAGAGAGAGGCACCACAAATTGCTCATGACACTCCCTTACCATTGGTGGATGAGTTAATAAATGCCTATGCTAAGTATGATACCCTTCCAAAGGCACTAAAATACAATTCAAATTTCAATGAGTTCATCGATCAGAAGAAGAAGAGTGGTGGTGGAAGAGCTAGTCGTAGAGGGCGGATAGTTTAGAGAGACCTACAACAGGCTTTGGGCAAGGTTACACTTGCTCATTTTGATGGGAGTGATAAGTGTTCAACTAGAGCATGGGTGGAAAAAAATTGATAACTACCTAGCTCTTAGATCGATGGCAGAGGATGAGGCAATTAAATTTGCCACTTTGCATTTGGATGGAGTTGCTCACGAGAGGTGGTACCATGGCGTTATTACTTTGGGTCATAGATCTATCATTATTTATGATGAGTTTACTAATAAACTCAATGAAAGATTTGATAAGAAGGATCCTGAGTTGCATTTTAAGGAACTAGCATAGCTGAAGCAATATGGTTCAGTGGATGAATATATATTAGATTTTTAGAGGCTTTCAGTTATGGTTTTAGGGATAACAAAGAGGAGATTGGTGGTTTTATTTAGTGAAGGACTTATGGAGTCATTAAGGGGATGCATTAAGGCATTTGATCCTCCATCATTGCATGAAGCTATGAAGAAGGCACAAAGCATGGAGTGGGCAACCCCTAAATCAAAATTTCAATACAAATCATTCCCACATAAAAAGGACAAAAAACATTTCACAATAGACACCAATTTGTCAAAAAAATCAGTCACAAGGCTTGATGGTGACACTTTAAATGACTTGAGAGGAAATAATTTATGTTTCTCATGCAAGGAGCCTTGGAATCCTGGTCATAAGTGTGCAAAAAAGAGCAAAATGAATAAGATATAATAATATTCATCAGAGGAATCTTCTTCAAAAAATCAGACCAACAATCTAATTTGAAAGAAAAAGAAAAAGAAAAATCTTCTGAGGAGTCCAAAAAAGAGGAGGTAAGGGATGGGAAGCTTGCCCAACTTTATAGCTTCCAAAAGAATGAGTCCCTATACATCAGAGGAGTTCTTAATGGGAAGTGATTCATTGCATTGATAGATTTTGGGGCCACACATAATTTCATAGATGAGGGGCTTGTAGCATGCAAGGATCTACAAAAGTAGGAGGTAGATGGCTTCAGATTGATGGTTGTGAATGGGTTTACTATTACATGTACCAGGATGATTCCCTAGTTAAGCCTTCAGTTGGGTAATTATGAAGTCAAGGATGACTTCTATGTGGTTAGTATTGGAGACACAAATGTTGTGATGGGTATTCAGTGGCTACATTCCCTTGGTGAGATCACACTTAAATTTCAAACCTTGTAGCTGAAATTCAAATCAAAAGGTAAGAATATAGTCTTGAGGGGTATATCAAATGGAAGGCCACAGATAGTTTCTCTCAAATGCACGGAGAGACTATTCAGACATGATCAGGTAGAGTGGGCAGCAGAGTGTGTAGTGATGCCCATAGTTACAGAAGAGGAGACGCACTCTTATCCTCCAGACATTCAAGATTTGCTCTCTAAGAGAAGCAAGGTTTTTGGTAGCATACCTCTTGATAGGCCTCCTAGTAGAGGTATTGAGCATGTGATCGAGTTGGTGGAGGGTGATAAGCCCATCATTACTACACCATACAGGCATCCAAAGAGACATAAGGATGAGATTGAGAAAGTAATTAAGGAGATTTTGAAGAGTCCATTCACTTCTTCCAGTGTGCTAGTGAAGAATAAGGATGGAATTATGTGCATGTGCATAAATTATAGGAAACTAATCAAGACCATCAAGAACAGATACCCCATTCTTAGGATAGATGAGCTCATTGATGAGCTACATGGAGTAGTCTATTTTTCTAAAATAGACTTGAGATCTGGATACCATCAGATTAGGGTTAGAGAGGAGGATATTAAGAAAACAACATTCAAATGTCACTTTGGCCATTTTGAGTTCCTTATGATGCCCTTTGGATTGACTAATGCTCCTAATACATTCCAGTCATGTATGAACATGATATTCAGTAAGTACTTGCGTAAGTTTGTGTTGATATTCTTTGATGATATACTTATTTACAATAGGTCATGGGAGGAGCATTTGAGATATTTGGATGAGGGCTTGACCATTTTGGAGAGTGAGTCTTTGTTTGCTAAGGATTCCAAGTGTGAGTTTGGCATGATAGAACTGCTATATCTTGGACACATAATCAACTCTAAGGAGGTTAACATTGATCCTAAAAAGATCAAGTCTATTCTTGATTGGCCTCCACCTATTAATCTTACATAGTTGAAGGGGTTCTTTAGACTTTGTGGATTCTATAGGAGATTTATCAAGGGTTTTTATTAGTTGGCTTCCCAACTTATAGGTTTGACCAAGAAGGGGTGTTTGTTTGGTCTCAACAATGAAATAATATTTTGACCACTTCAAGCAGTTGATGAGCACATGCCCTATTTTAGCAATCCTAGATTTTTCCAACCCTTTCAAGCTTGAATGTGATGCATCAGGTGAAGGTATATGTGTTTTCCTTATGCAGATAAAACACCCAATCACATTAGAGAGTAGTAATTTAAGAGGAGGTGAGAGAGGGTACTCCATCTATGATAAAGATATGTTGGCAATAATGCATGCCTTAGCTAAATTCAAATAGTACCTTATTGAAGGGAGATTTGTTTTTAAGACTGATCATAACAGTCTTAAATACTTCCTAAATTAGAAATATATTAATGAAAGGCAACAAAAATGGGTAAGCAAACTCCAGGCCTATGACTTTGACATCGACTATGTCAAAGGGAAGAGGAATGTAGTGGTTGATGCTTTGTCTAGAAGGCCACATTTGTGCTCAGTTTTAGTTATATCCATAGATTGGAGGGAGAAGATACAAGCTGATTACGTAAATAATGCACTTATAAATAGCATTATTGATGGTTCATTTTAGGATGATAAGTACCAGGTAAGGGATGGCCTCATCTTTTACAAGTAAATAATTTGGCTAGTTCCTAAGTCTAAGATTAAAGTGCAGATTTTCAAGACTTACCATGACATTCCAATGGATGGTCATCCTAGGTATTACAAGACATATAGGTAGATCCATGAGAGATTCTCATGGAAGGGAATTAAGGATGACATTCTTAAGTATGTTCCTAAGTGTTAGGTGTGCCAACAAAACAAAAATGAACATACTTACCCTAGTGGTTTGTTTTAGCCTTTACAAATACCTACTCAGAAGTGGGAAAGCATATTGATGGATTTTATTATAGGTCTTCCCAAGGTATAGGGGAAGGATTATATATATATATATATATATATATGTGGTGGTGGATAAATTGACCATGTTTGCTCATTTTTTTGCCATATCAGTAGGGTATATAGCAGTACAAGTGATAGATTTATTCTTTAAAGAAGTGTTTAGGCTCCTTGGAACACCTAAGACCATCATCAATAACAGGGACAATGAGTTCATGAGATTATTTTGGTAGGAGTTATTCAAATTATGTGGCACAAAGTTGACCCCTAGCACTAGTTATCATCCCCAAACTGATGGGCAAACAAAGGTTGTCAATAAATGGGTGGAAGGTTACCTACGCAATTATGTTTTAGGGCAATAAAAGGCGTGGGTTAAGTGGTTACATTTGAGAGAGTTCTGCTACAACTCTACTTTTCATATGTCCATCAAGATGTCTCCATTTATGAAATTGTATGGTTATGAAGCTCCCAGCTTCATTGATTTACTTTTTGTAGATTGTAGGGTGCCTAGAGCTAGAGATCTTCTTCAAGAAAGTTAGGATGTCATGAGATCTCTGAGGGATAATATACAATATGCACATAATTTGTAGAATATGTATGTTGATCAGCATCACATTAAGTGATATTTTGAGGGAGGAGACATGGTTTACTTAAGATTTCATCCTTATAGGCAATCCACTCTCAAGAAGAGTGGGTCAGATAAACTTAAGCCCTACTTTTGTGGTCCATTCAGAGTCACCAAGAGGATCGGAGAGGTGGTTTATGAGCTTGAGCTACGTGAGAGTAGTAAGGTGCACAACATCTTCCACATTTATCATCTTAAAAAGGCACTTGGTTAGAATGTGGTTCCTTATACAGAGATGCCTCCTTTGGATGAGGAAGGAAAATTGATATAGGTTCTAGAGGTTGTGATTGATGTCAAGGTGTGTACTCTGCAAAAGGGGGTGATCAAAGAGTATCTAGTCAAGTGGAAGGACTGTTAGTGGAGGAAGCTACTTGGGAGAGTGAAAAAATATTTTTGCATCCAAAGTTGTAATTGCTTGAGGACAAGCAATCTTGTAGAGGGAGGATTATAATGTCCCCTTTTTGTACCTCATCAGTATGAGCTTTCTATTAGCCTATTCCAAGGTTCCCATAGGCTAATTGGGTATGGTTAGGGGACTCAGGTCCTATGTTGGGCTATGTGGAGGTTTTTTTGAGTTTTTAGATGGGGGTTATTAATTTTAGCAGTGGCTATTTTTAGAACTTACTATTTTTAGTAAGTTTTAGTGCTTCTCAGATTGAGTCAATTTGGTGTTTGGACACACTTACTATTTTTAGTTGTTTACTATTTTTAGTAAGTGCATTTTTTAGCAACTGGTCTTGGCCTTTATTTCTCCAACAATTCAGTGCAAAATTTCTTGTTATGGCTTTGGTGAGTTTTAAGGGTGATCAAATTAATATTTATTATTTGTCACTTAAGTTATGTTATAAAGTTACTTTATAACTCAAGTGAGGGTGGTGTGTTCATAAAATACCCCCTTGACTCACGCCTAGAAAAAAAAGGGTGACTTTAAGTTGTTTTTAAAAGCTAAATATTAGCCTCCAAAGGGGATGCAATGTTTGGGGAGGGATAAGGGAATAAAATTAAAAATAAATTAAAAGGGCTCATGAAAGGGGCATAACATCTTGGAGGGAAAAGTTGGAATTTGAAATGTGTTGCCTTAATTCCTCCTCATCTTCTATATATATGCATTTTGGGCCTTCATTAGGGGATATTGAATTGGCAACATAACATGATGTTGCTAGATTATTTATAGGTTTCCCTTTCCTAATGGTTGAGGATAAAAACCCTTCTCTAGTTATTGGTTTTAGTGGTGAAGACCCACCCTAGCTAGTTGGCATTTGGATTGAAGATTGACATGGTTTTGGCTTGTTGACCAAGAATTTTGGCACTGATATAATGAGGATATTTTCAGTAATTTAAGTGGGTTTGGAGACTTTGGTTTGGTAGATGATTTGCATCTTTTTTGAGTGTGTTAGAAGTTGTTTTGATTTACTTTTAGGGGTCTGATATACCTTCTTCTAAGTTCTATAAAATTAAATTTTTCGAGTAGCTAGAAACACAAATTGTTCGTAACTCTGTGTGTGGGAAGAGTATCATTCTAGGTGATGATCCTATGGATTCCTTGTAGCTAGGTGCCTCATTCTGAGCCCTCATTTCATTTTTTGGTGAGGGACTAATTTAATAAAGTAGATCATCCTTCCTAGGGAGTCATATCATTTCATTGGGCATTGGTCTTGGTCTGAAAATTAGATTATGCACTTTCAAGGTCTGCAACACGTTGTTGATGGTGTCAATTCACATTAGAATGATGGTCAATGCAAAGGATAAAGTTGGGGTTTGATGGTACTTTTATTTGATGTCTTTCATGAGGATTTATATTCATTTTCCACTCAATGTATGAACGTAAAATGTACTTTATATGACTGTAACCATGTCTACTATAAATTTCTTAAAGTCCGCTTTCAATTATTATTCAATGCCAACATGATTTGTAATGGGTTTAATATGATATTATCAAAATACATGTTCATTTCCTTTATATGCAAAGATTTATATGTATGCCACAATATGTTGAATAGAACTTGAAAACAAACACATACTGTAATTTCCATCTTACTCTATAAACCAACACACACAAAAAATAGCAGTGTTTATTACATTTCATGCCTCATGATATATTTATTTCTCAACTTTATTAAATAATCATTATTCCTCTTATTTATATTGTTTCCACTCTTTTTGATGATTCTCTTACTTCTCTAATGCTTTGATTTCTTCACAAGTTATTATAAATCCTTCACTTATTATTTCTCAACTTCCTCAACCTTATAAACTTGATAATTTTCCCAATGCTTTTATCTCAGCCTCTTCTACTACCACCTCTCTTATAACCCTTGAAGTGACCATTATGGTGCAATCCTTGCATGATGCTCAACAAGTTAAATTTCCCTCTCAAGAGTCTCAAAAGCCAAGTAAAAGGGTCACTTCTAATGACATTCTACTTGACCCTTTGGCTTATGAAGCTCTTTTCTACACTTTGATAATAGCATTTATTGCTCCAAAAATTAAATTATTCAATGGCAAAAGGATTCCTTCTCATCACATAGAATCATATTATGCCTATTGTCTATATTTTGGTCACAATGATAAATTATTGACTAAGTTATTTCCTATAAGTTTTAGAATAAATAGAAACAAATAGTTGAAGTAAAAATAAGAATGGGAGAGTTAAGCCAATTGACTCTCCAATTGATGGAATGTAGACCACATACAAGGGTATATGCCCTCTATCTAAAATATCAATGGTTGAAATTTAATATTATGCATATATATTGCAACTTGCCTACAATAGTAAGTGATTCCCATTCTTTCTTCAATGTCTAAGAAAAAATTGCTTCTGAAGTTCAAAACTAGTTGTGAGTTTTATTTGCATTATTATGCTATCACTTATGATTGTATGTAGGGGATGTATTATTAAAATATTTTTATTCATATTTGGCTAATGAAAACAAAATGTATAAAGACATGATTAAATATCATGAAAAATAAAAAGAGGTCAAGTTAATGACAAGGGGGAGGCCATTAGGACTGTTGAGATATTTGATGAGTGAGATACCCTGATGAAAAGATAAAATGTGGCCTTACGTTTTGTGATAAAATAGTTTTAGGCCCAAAATTATTATCTCTCATATTTGGATCAATCTGTTAGGGCGGCTCTTGCATCATGCACAAAAAGTGAGATGAATTAACACTAGAATTGAGAAGGAATGAGCCTATGTCCATATATAATATAAGGGTAGCACTAAAAAGAGTATACAAGTATATAGAGGAATCTAGGAGATAGAGGATTAAATGGTTAGCCATCACATTCTAGCCTCCACCATTTTAGTTCCATGCCTCTAATTGGATAGGAAATAAAGAACTAGATGACTCTTCAAAAATTTAAATAATGGAAAATTTTGAGAGAAATAAAGGGTTCTATTTAGAGAAGGTTCATATAAAATTTTTCCTTTCCTTTAATTATGTGTTCAATGTATGATGGGGTTTAAATATAATTAAGTTTCTCAAGAATAAGCAAGCAGTCAGTTGGGGGTGTGATGTGCTGAGAAATTAACCTTGAAAAAGCTTTTGAAACCTCTTATATTGAACCTTTTTCACTCAATCATGACATCTCAAAGTTATCCTTTGTACTCTATTATGTTATATAGTGTTAATGAATATGTTTTATATAACTTTGGTGTTTTATGATTAAACCATTTATTTTATAAAAAAGACTATATCATTTACTATCAGTATTATTTTTGGTTTTACTATTAATCCAGTGCACGTAAGTTATGAAGTAGAGCTGAATCAATGGCACCAAAATATCATGGTTAATCACTAACAAAGCTAACTTATAGAAACTAGGTATTTAGCGCATAGTAATGGGGTAGGTTAACCCATAGCAACTAGGTATCCGACCCATATCAAATGGGCAGGGCAACCTGTAGCAACTAGGTAGCCAACTCGTAGTAACAACAAATCAACCCATAGTAATAAAAAACCATATCATAGCAATGATAGAGTCATTAGTTCCAACCCATAGTAAACATATAAATGGATATTTCAACCAGTATCATCACCATGACAGTTGTTCTAACACATAGTAATAGTTTTATCAATTAATCCTAACCCATAACACTTGTTGTTAAGCCCAACATAGACTAAAATGGTTGGCAAGTGGTGTAAAGTGGATTTCCTCAACATCTTAAGGACAAGGTAGATCCTAAAATCTAGGAAAAGGCCAGATAAATGTCTAAATACATTATTAGCACTCCTTTTCCATTAGATTGCACCTCCCAACCATTATAACCATGAAACAGACTACTCCTTTTCAATTTTGGAAACTCAGATTTGTTAAGGGTGATAGGGATCATGATCCACAACCTTGCTATTCAACGATTCACATGACCCAATCACACAATAATTTACAAATGAATAAGCTTCTTGAGATAATGGTAGAATGGTATTGATATGCAGACAATCGTAAGAAAGTTACTAGATTTTGCTCCTATATTGTTTCAGGATCTATTGCAAAGCTATATGCTGCCAAGTATAAGCTCCGCTCTCAAGCCAAGGTTTTCAAGATTAAAATCCATGGAATTTTAAATGCATAAAACACTAGTTTTGGGTATTGCTATTACCTGCAGAGTTGTGACAGTAAGCTTGTTGAATATCTTGCAATGGCTCCTATTTTTCTCCAGCTTTCCTTTCTAAAATTCCCTATAAATAATGCCACAATAAATAAAATGCCAAAAAAAAGTAGTAGAAATGATTTGACTATGGTTCTTGAGCCCTACCCACCATGTCCATGACATAAGTTAAATTAACTATTGGGATCCAAAGTTGATTTGATCAAGTGTCCATCACCATTAATCCATGTACCAACCATACTTATCGATATTAAGTGTCATTACTTGTGGCTCATTTCATTTTTGGATTTAGAGAGTTAACTACATGTTTTTACAAGTTAGGCGAAGATCCATGCCAAAGTACAGACTCGTCTGCAAAATTGGACCCACTCATTTAATATTTTTTGATGGTATCCAGGTGAGTGCATAGTAAATAATAAATAAAAAATCAACATTGACGACCACATAGCAAACAACAATGGATCTATTTCCATCTTCCCTATTGTCTTCATAAGTGAATTTATTATGGCGGATACTATGCATGACATCACTAGTCTGCTTTATAATATGTAAAAGATTTGAGACAATGACAATAAAGATAAATGATTTTTTTACTAATTTTTGTTAATAAATGTGCAACTAAACTTTTGGAAAAATACAAATTTTTTTATGCACGAAAAATAATGCATTCTGATTGGTCCAAAAAACAAAGTTTAATCGAGGGTTAAAGCAAATTGAAGGCTTTAGTATACACTCTGAGACTAATAATGGTTGAAAATTAAATAAATGTGGCATTTAATCATAATATGTGGATCACAGGATCAAGCATGTGGTATACATGTGATAGAATAATATTGGCCATGAGGTCGCAAGGTCTCGTGATCTCATTGGATTAGGTAGGGGTCCATGGAGTAGTCATGGAGTGGTGAAAAATTGTATAGAAAATGATGCTAACCTGATAATTATTAAGTCTAACACATAAATAATCAAGTACAAAGGGTTCAAAAATATAAAGGGGTCACCATAAACATAGTTTTATATATAAAGTCACTGTGGGACATAATATTTCACAAGGACATCAAAATGGCCATTTAAGTTAGTAAATACGAAGGGGACACTATATAAATTGTGAACACTAAGCTAACAATGTTAGATCAAAATGATCATTAAGAAATTAATTAAAACTTAGACCTTGCTAACTAGATTTGAAATGAATTGTGACAGT
This sequence comes from Torreya grandis, assembly GCA_037957365.1. Taxonomy (NCBI): domain Eukaryota; kingdom Viridiplantae; phylum Streptophyta; class Pinopsida; order Cupressales; family Taxaceae; genus Torreya; species Torreya grandis. The sequence continues at coordinate 4,016,501 of JARHVA010000170.1, read as the reverse complement.
TGTGAATTACCTAGGTTCACAAATTGATATTGAAGGAGTTTTTGTAATTGAAACGTATCTAATTTTTTTTACAAGAGGGTCTTTATTTCTTAAAAATGAAATGGGTTATGTTGGTGATAATAAATGGTGATGTTTTGTGCAGAAAACACTGCTAAGTATTTAGAATCCAAAATCTATGGTTTTAACTTTTAAGTGGAAACTAAGTAATCACTGCAAAAAAAATCATATTTTCAAATAAAGATTTGAAAGTTAGTTCCAGCTAAAATCATATAATATACTAGGTTTTCACATCTCAAAATAGTCAAATTGTATGAAAATGGTTCATTTAATTTGGCTTGAATATTTATGGTACAATGTAATGTTAATCACTTGATCAAAATTAGTTATGGGTATATGTATTTTGTATTTTATATATGGGAATGGATTGGGAGGGAAGGTTATGTATTGCTCTATTTCTATATAAGTATTTATATCCCCAATATAGTTATCTTTAGCTCCACTTTAGGCCTTGATCCACTGCTAGCCATAAGTCCATAGCCCTTGTGGAGATTACCCAAATCACCCTTGTAGGAGAAAAAAATTAAAATTTCCTTTGATAATTTCATGTTCTCCCTTTTCTTATTATTATTTTTTTAATTAAGGGTTGCGAATCAATATTTCCAAAGCAAAGTAAAATCATAAAATCTAGTCTCTAATGATATTTTCATTGCTTTCACATATTCTTAAAGATAATTTTAAAATGATAATGGGTAGTTGTGATTCTTCATCAATGTAAAGCAAAAATCTTAATTCATGTGAAAATTTTGAAAATAAATTTCATTTATTTAATGAAATTATGATCATATAAACATGATAACAACATTTCACCCAAAATTTACCATTTTTTAAATTTTAAAACATTCTCACAGTAACCCCTGCTTTTTTCCAATTGAATTCAATTACATCATGTGTGTATTTGTACATCACAATCTGATTTCTCATGGTGGATACTAATAACGATGTCTTAAGTTTTCTCTTTATTTTGTCTAAGATCATACTTATTCAACTACCAACTACTAAAAACAAACTAATCTAAGAAAAGAAAATAACAAACTTATATACTCCTAAGCTAATCCTACATTAACCAAACCTGAGAATCAGAGTGGGAGGGTGTATTTGTAATCTTTGTGTGAAACATCTCCCACTACCTCGTAAAAGAAAGTCATGGTTATTTATAGTTCTTAGGCATGCAGGGACATCCTTGTATGCATTTAATTACATCATGTTGATCTATAGACACAAAACCAAAATGAGAATGAGTTTTGAAAATATTAACCTCAAAGTTAGGCCACGTGTATACATGAAATTATTTTACCTAAAGGTTTGTGACCATGACACTTTGGGTGAGAGGTTCAACAAGTACCAACTCTTTAGAATTTGGATCTGCTACTAAGTAGTCATCTTCTTTGATCTCTCATTCCTACATGTATTTAATGTGTTCTTCTAGATCTAAGCTCGCTTTGCATTCCTCATTATAATCCACCATGGTGCATAAATTTTGAACATGTTGATCTTATTCAAGAAGAAAAATATATGGATATCCACAAGATGTAATATAACCTACCTAAGAGATAACAAACAAGTCCATGTTAGACTATGCGAAAACTTTCAAATGTAAACATTCTACATTATTAATAACTTCCCTTGTTATCTCATAGATAACATTATTATTAAATTAGTAACCTCCAATAATCTTGTTGGACCAATTTTGTGCAAGGTGTTGATTCTTCCTCTTTATCATGTGATTCATGAATATCTTCGACATCATCTCTGACCACTCTTTCATAAGATAACGTTGATGAATTCGTAGTGGTTGTCCTTACTACAAGAAGACCATGAGATTTAAAGCATTTATGTATATATCCCATATGATTGCCTCTTGGGGTATATGGTTGATTGGAATGTTATTGTGGATTATTTGTAATTTAAGGTTGAAATACCTTAAGAATTCATTTGGATGCCTCTTTAGTGTGACCTGCTAATTGGAAAACACAACTAGTAAAATTAGATGTCCAAATTTTAGAATGAATGCATCCTCTAATTCAACCCAACTGTGAATCGAACTAGGCATTAGGCTTATAAACTAGTCATGTTCAAGGTCATTCAAGGTGAGGGTAAACAACCTACAAGCTAAATATTCATGTTGAACATTCAAAATTCTTAGAGCATTTTCAAAATCAAAAACATGTTCTTTAGTAGATCTGTTATTTTGAAATTTGGGAAGAAATTTAAAAGCATTTTTCTCGAAACTCATGTTAAATACTAGGTATTTATATTGTTGGCTAACCAAAAAAAGACATATTTTCATTTTATTATTCTAATTTTAAGGATTTTTCAATATTTGACAAAAAAATAAAACAAAAAAAAAAATGAATCACAAAGACATATCTCATATCAAGCCCTCTAGTGCCAATTCTTCTTGATGTTTATGTTTTGGGAACACAATAAAAGATGAAACAGTGTAGATAATTAACCATAATAATGGATCATTCTTGTCCTCCTTCTAGCACCAAAAATCTATTAATGTGGGTTTTATACACACCACAGGGTGGGGTTTTAAACCCTCTCATTTTAGGATCACAGATGACTCAATGCATAAACTACAAGTATGTGGTCTTCTTAATGGCCAAATGGTGGAATAGCTTGGCGATAAATGTGGCTACATATCTTTCTAGAACTTTCTTATATATTTCATTAACACGTATATACAAAACTTGAACTAAATCATAACATGAATATTTATAATGATGTTCCTTATCTAATGCAAAGTAAACCAAATATCATTAAAATATATATAAATAAAAGGAAAAGGTAAAACAAAAAAGTAAATTATATGTTCTCTAATCTATCTTTTGCTAAATAAAACATAACATAAAATCCATTTGTGAAATTAAATTTTTATTTGTTAAGCCCACTTTTCTAACTAGAATTTAGTAAATACAATCATAAGACCCTAAGGAATAATTGACAATGAGTACATCTTACAAGCATGCTCTATGAAAAAATGATATGACTATGGAAAATAAATATGTAGAGATTTAAAAACAATCACAACCTTCTAAAAATCGATAGAATAATAATAGTATAGTATATGTAGCTCATTCAAAGCAGAAAATAGATTTAATTATGAAAATTTTAAACTCAGAAGACACAAATACTTATATAATTGAGAAAGGTAAAAAATGCATAATTCAACATACTCATGCAATGAATTATTTAAAAATATATTCTTTTAATCTTTTTGTTTGTGTTTAGGCATCCAACTAAAGATTTATTTTTTAAGATTTATCCGACAATTTCTTTATATGACTCCTGGAAAAATTCATTATACGTGTAATAGACTTATTCTTAATATTTATAGATAAAATATAAAAAATCGTTGCAACTAATATATTATGACATTAATTTTTTGTAAGATCACAATGACACATCATAATAACCGATTCCCATAATTTAATATTTTCATCCACCATGAAAAATATTAAATTTATAATTAAATGTTTAAATAGTCTTGGGTTGATCCATGTGGATTAAGTAGCAACAATGGATATGTCTTCATGTGAATTATGGCTTTAGTCATTTTTAGCGATCACTTTATATTCAGTATGTAATAGCAAACGCATTGGATTCATCTAGTAAATTGATTTTTATGTTACAAGCCACATGGAATGATCATAATAGGTTGACGGGTGGTGACAAACGTCAATCTTAATGTCACATTCACAATACATCGAGATCATCCACATGAATGTTGTCTTGGCTAAGTGAGATGAAGAGTTTGAACATGTGTCCATGCAATATCATGTGATCCATGTGGCAGCATCACAGGTTGTCCTATCCACAGATGACACTTGTAAGCTTCTTGTTAGTTAGGAATCACAAAATCTCTGTGTCATTGCTGGTAGACCCATTTAGTTTATCCAATTTGCCTTTATCTTTCTCACGTTCGCATATTCGTTACAAAATGGAATAAAGTGTTAACAATTAATATTAAATATTAAATATTAAATATTAAAATAAAATAGAGTGACCAAGATTTAATAAACAATGACCGTAAAGTAAATATATGGGGCATTCAATCAGAAGATGCAGATCATAGGATTAAGCTTGTGGTTACAGGGCACATGGTATCATCCTATTAGCCACAAGGTCTCACAATCTATTTTGTATTAGGCAGGATTCCGTTGTGCAGTCATAGAGTGGACACAAAGTGGTGTGAACCCAGAAACTTATTAAGTCCAACACATTAACAATCGAGTGAGGAGGATTTGAAAATTTAAAGGGGTTGCTATAAATATACAAGGTGGTTGTGGGACATAAGATTTCACAAGGATATTAAAATGGCCTCTTATGTTAGGAAATATGAAGGGACCATTATATAAAATCTGAACAGTAAGTGATCAATGTTAGATGAAAATCATCATGAGGAATTTAATGAAAACTTGGATCATGTTAACTTGGTATGAAATGAATTGTGACAATTGTGAATTAACCAAGTTTATAAATTGTGATTGAAGGAGATTCTACAATTGAATTGTATCTCATTTTTTCTATGAGAGGGTCCATGTTTCTCAAAAAGGAAATAGTGTGTTGGTGATATCATATGGGTTCGTGAATTTTGGTGGTAGAAATAGATGGGTTTGTGAATTTTGTAGTAGATAAAAAAACATAAACTTGGGTTCTTTAGGTTCAACTTAAAGCATGGATTATTTTATATTTTCTTGAATGACATACCTTTTTCTCAACTAAATCAAATAAGCTCTTGAACCTATCAAACAAAATGCATCATGGAACAGTTAGGACATTATCATACACATCTCTATCTGAAATTTGTCTGCAACCCTCTATAATTTACCAATATTTGAAAATGACAATAACACCTAAATTCTTGTCGACATGTAAATGTTAATGCACTGATCATTAACAAGTGATTGCACCACAGACTTAAGTTTTGGAAGAAAAATTGAAACAGATTTTGGTTCAAATCTAGAGAGTTTCCTTTCCACTGTGATAATATTAAAATTAATAATTCCCTGCAATGATATCTACATTTATGGCTGTAGCTACGACTGACGTGGTTGTTATTAGCCCACTGCATAGTTGAGGACTTAACTAGATGATTATTGTAATATATTTATCCCACACTTTAAGGTGTTTATATGTTTGATATCTACCCTAATCTTTTTTGCTAATAAGAAAAAAAATGAAAGGATGAAATTTTGAAAAAATTATAATCATTTAATTAATTTAAGCATGTTCCTCCACCTTGTTAACAAATGGTTCATGGTATTGAGAATAATGAGGACCCTTGTTCCCTTGTATTGCTCTACTTTATTCCTCAATTTTTAATATTATTGAGCACATAACTAGATGATTATTGAAAAAAAATATCCTTCATCCTTTCTATTTTAAAATGTAAAGGTATTTATATTTTCAATATCAACCTTAATCTTTGATGAAAAGGAAAAGGGCTACAGGGTGAAAACCCTAAAACATGGTGCAATTATTTAATTAGTTAAAGCATGTTCCTTCCCCTCACTAATAAATGGTTTGTAGTGATGAAAATGATGACACTTGTCTTTTGTACTACTTTAATTTATTTTCTATTTTACATAGTTAATGGGGAAACATGTTACACATTAAGAATTTCAAATCCCTTTTACTAGCAAATTTTTTAAAGTGTTTGTGTGCTAAGTGGGTCCCCTTACTTTGTGATTATTACCAGAAGTACATGAAGAAAACGAAATTTGGGTGATGATTATTCATATAACTTATTTTAGAATCTTGTTTTATGACATTGGGACTCCATTTTAGAGATTAAGTTTTGATACGTGCACACAAGGTTGATCCTTCACATGTTGGAATTGTCCTAATCACAAATGGAATTAACATTCAATCATCAAAATTTGGGTAGATTATCCATATTAGGAGATGTTATTTAAGGGAGACGAGACTGCCACACTTTTCTTCAACATTTCTTGTTTGTCTCATTTTTAGATACGATTCAAATACATTTACAGATTATATGTCCACTCTTCACTTGGCAGCACAAAAAATGCTTGGTTTTTTAGCCTTGAGGATTGTTAGGGGTTCACTGCATTAAGGGAGCTACTCAAATTAGTTATTTCTTTGTGATTTGAGGGGAATCTTTTAGAATGTAAGAGTCTTTTCAATCATCTAGAGCATTGAGGATTAAGGAGGATTTTTATCATAATAGAGTATTGAGGACCGAGGAGGAGTTTATCATATTAGATCCATTTTCATTTTTAAAAGCAAACATTATATGGGTATATCAACTCCTCTTGCATAAGAATATGATTCTTAATATCACCTTATTTTGACCCTCCAAGTTGTGTTTTGGGAGGGATGTTAGAATATAAAATCCTTATTTAGATATCTCTTTGAGTCATTGACATATGTAGTATTCAAAGAGGTATGTTAGATCTAATCAATTAAATATAACTTGTGATATTTAATTTACATTATATAATGTGTAACTTGTAAGTATAAATATAATGTATTAGAACCAATCGACTTACAAATTTTTCATATGAATTGATACGTGTAAGAGATACATTTATTAAAACAATGTCTTTCACCTATTTAATTATCTCATTCATTCAATTCTAATATATTTGATTATTCTTATTTAATTATCTTTTAACATAATCAAACAATTACATTTTATTTTTTATTTACTATTTAACTATTCTTATTTAAATGTCTTTCAACACTACCAAATAACTGCTTTTTTTTTTTTTTTTACTTTAAATATTTCATTATTATTCGATTTAAATCTATTATATAATATCACATAAAGAAACAAATCGAAAATTCAAGTTAAATCATTTTCAGCACAATAAATTGATGTAAGAGATACAACCATTCCACAAAATGGTGTTGAAAGAAAACCATTCCAATAAAACAAAAACAAAACCATTCCAATCATACAAAAACAATTAAAAGTGTAAAAAATAAAGGACAAAACAAAGCAATCCACACATACATATAAAAAGGAAGCTTATCAAGGGAGCATAGAATAAAGTCTAAACCTTCTTCACTTCCATAGCCAATTATGTGTTCAAGCTAAGGATGAATTTTCTACAAATATCGTGCTATAATATCAGAGGAAGCACAATAGAACAATAAGTGGGAAATGAATATCTCCATGCATCTCTTTTGATTTCCAAATATATAAGTATGTATAAATATATACACCATCTGTGAGGAATGAATATTTCTGTGCATCTTTTCTGATTTCCAAATATATACATATGGATTTAAGTATATACACGATTAGGAAACTTCTCGACTGCAAGGATAAGTTTAATTTACAATGAGGAGCATTTTGTAATGATCTTCATAAATAAGATATTAGGGGAGTAGGTCATTTTTTAGTATCAAAAATTATTTTCAAAATTAAACAATCTTATTTTATAAGAAATCTATTATAATATTAGTATCCAAATGTAATGGACTTTTTATTATGTAAAGATATTGTAAGGATATTGACCTAATCTTAATTGTCATTGGCATTCATGTATTGTCAGTTACACTTTGTGACCTTCTATGGTAATTTTGTCTTTATGATTATTTGAAATAATCTTCTTTCAATTGACTTATATATGGAGCTCAGAGTGCATTGTTTTTTTGCGGTATCAGTAGTTTGATTAACCGTTAATGGCTTGCATAGTGTTATGGTTATGGATTATAGGTTGACAATGAGTAGATATGGTCTATTGGCAGTTTGTTGACATACTTATCGTAATATCTTTAATAATTTTCTTCTATCAATACTTGATCAAATTGGTGATTGATAAATGGAAAGAAAAGGAAAGTGTATAATGACTATCACTAGCAAGTGTTCATCTTTAGATACTTGATTATTCAAATTGATAAAAAATATAATCGCTAATTTTCGGCATGCATGTCGACCTATGATACTATATTGATTATTCTTATCACCATTGGGCATTAGAGGCTATAAATGGAAGAGCTTGCTCGTCGGGCTAATATATTTCACACATTATCTTTTGATATAGGTTGCCCTAGTACACATTGTCTGCATGATATAAAGCATTCTTATAGCATGATATAATTATACTTGTGGCCATGAATTTCTCTTATGTATGAAAGGTTATTCTTAAATAACTCTATAAGGGTGGAGAACAAGGAGCTAAACTCCTTCACTATTGCCTTGTGACCTAGAATTAGTAACTTGGATCAGGAAAGATTAACATAGAAATTATTTTTGGATTAATCCTTCTAGTTTATAATATATATTGATGGTCTATACCTTGAAAATATAAGTATAAAGACTTATTAGAGAAGGGACTAGACACTACCGACAATCATATGTTTTAATAAGGTACATACTCCTATTATTAATCCCAATCTTTTTCACAATTATTCACCCATGTTAAACAAGGAAAAGAGGCCATCTAACCCATATCCTTGATATGGAGGCAGCATACTTTTATGACCCTTGAATCTATAAAATTTAAATCATTAAGAAAAGGAATGTCTTATTACAAATGTTGCTTTAGGTTCAACGCACATCGTCTTAGCCGAAAAACCTAAAAGGGAACAATGATTCATAGCATAGAAATTTATTTCTTCTTGAGTTTTCTTCAAATATGTAAAACTTGCCTTAGAATTTTTTTTTAAAAAAAACCTAAAAGGGAACAATGAGTCATAGCGTAGAAATTTATTCCCTCTTGATTTTTCTTCAAGTATGTCAAACTTGTCTTGGAAGAAAAAATTAAAAAAGGGAGGGATTCCAACACATTGGAAGGTTGGAAGAAGACAAGATCTCCATTCTTGAAAAATAAACTTTGACATCCTTCAAGTTAAATGGTCTGTAGGACTGATCAAGGTGAGTTTTTTTTTTTTTGGAGGATTGTCTTGATGAGTGTTGATATTTATTTGTTTGGAAGATTAATTTATGAATGTTTAATTTTAGTATAGAATTCCCCAAAGCCTTGAAATTGATGCTGGTATACTCTTGACATGGTTGTGTTACTGTGGTATGAAAATGGGTTTATATGATGAAAAATATGTTTCCTCCTTAATGTGAAATCTATGATGACCAGGTTTTATGGTTGTGAAGTGTGCGACCTTACTTTGTTTGTTGTGGGTCATATATATCTTCATTCGAAACAGTGTTGAATCCATGTAATGGATTTAGTGAATGGAAATGTTATTTAGTAAATGAATAAGAATATTGTGTTGAGCTATTAATGATGATGTGATAATGAAACATTAAGATATTGTTGTATCCTTTATATCCTTGATTATGTAAATTTTCAGTTCAAAAGTGGGTCCCTTGTAATGTTTCTTTTATAATGCTATACTTTGATATGTACAAATTGAGTATGGAGGTGTTTTAATCATTTTTATGTTAGTATCATCTTGGATATTATGCATATTTTATATTTATGTTGAGTAAATAATTATTGTTTTGAGGAGAAAAAATTACTAACGTGTTGTTAATGTGACTTGTTTGTTGACTAGTGTAGGACGAGAATTGGCATGAGATAGTAAAAATGTAATAAATGTACCTCTTATGTATAATGTAAAATTTATTGATTTGGATATGTGAACATGTTTGAAACATCGCCTCTTTTCTCTCATTATGAATATGAAAATTGACATTTTATTCTATTACAAAACTATACTTGATTAGGAGATGTAATCCTTATATTGCTAGATGATTATTCTCTACATGATTATGTTGCATCATCATTGACTATACCTAGTCCTTGAATACATTTAAATAAAATGAAATATTATGCTTTGATTTCTTGTTGTATGTTTTGCAATGTATTGCCTTATGGTAGGAATTTTTTAATAAGTTGGGACCACCAAAGGATTTTAAATTTTGTTATTTTGAGACTCTTTTACCTATTATAAGAAATAATGCACTTGTGAAAATCCACAAAATGGAAACATAAGTTATCCTTCTTATCTTCCAAATCCATTGAAATCACTTTTGTGTATGGACTGCAATCATTGTTCCTTGTTGAATTTTTCTTCAAGTTTTAAGGACAATCTATTGGAAGGACTGCCCCCTCACAAAATCAAGATTGGTACTCCTGCCCAAAGAAATTCTAGGGCAACATAGAACTTATGCGGTTACACCCTTTAAGTACAAATATTGTTAGATGGATTAATGAGTAATTTATTTTCATACATGGCTTTCTTCAATGTTTTAGTCGTCATCTATAAAACATAGAATTGATGTTATTATGTGAATGTTATATGATACCTTAGTAATGGTTGTTCCACAAGAATTTATTAAGAATATTGAATCAAATGGAAATCTAGCTACCTTAAGTGAAATTGATAAATATGTATATGATTATTCCTTTTAAGCCACAAGTATTGCTTTAATTATATACCATGCAGTGGATGTGTTTAGTGTTTTAATCTATTTTTTGTGTATTCTTTGCTAAGTTCATAAGTGGAAAATTAAGTCCCTACCCCAATTACATTATTGTTTAGACCGATAATCTTTGTTACAAACTTGATTGGTACAAGTTAATATGATATCTTGCTCATGTTCAACAATGCCTTGGGATAGAGTATATAGAAACAAGTCAAGGGTTCATATTCTTCTATCCTCAATTTTTTACGGCACTCAATGAGATACGACTCTTTGTCTTAACCTAGTAATCTAGTGGGGTCTAGTCACTCTTATTGTCATAGACAAACACCTTTAAGGGAAAGAGTTTACCTCATGCTAATGAACTTCTTGAAGCACCCTTTCATCTAATTGAATCTAAATCTTGATAAGACTTAGATGAGTTTCCGGTCTATTCGATTAGTGACTCATAATTTGTTATAACATATTGCCATGCCTTTAATAAAGAACTACGGAGTAAGAACATGATCTTTGTTAGTGGACTAATCCTTTTCTAGAATGTGATACTTTTGTGAATCCCTAGCCATCTATTAATTGAGAGTGATTCCCTTATTCTTTTTGGCAAATACTTTTGATAGGTCACTTAACTAATTGTGGCGGTTTACACCAAAAACCTATCTTGTACTCTTTTGACATTATGTTGTTATTTTAAATTACTACAATTCAATCATGCCTTGTATTGAAAGCCTATTATTGAACATTGTTATGGAATTTGTTTCAACCAAACTGAGTTTTATCTTTGTTATCTTCTTTCTCTTAAGAGTTGGTGTCTTCTCATATTTCATAACCTTTGTTATGAGATTTTATTTTTTTAAATGGGTTGTGTTTTGATGTGTTATACCATACCTAAGTTGTGAAACACTTTCAAAGGTTATATCATGTCTTGGCACAAAATGAAATGTCTACAATGTTAGAGCTCAAATATTCACTCCTAGATTTATCAGACAAACTAAGAGACAATAAAGGATAGTTTGTTCTAGTAGCAACGACTATTGGCTCTTCTTAGTAAAGCAAGATGAATTTGGAGGCAATGCATAAGAGATGTGACCTACTCTCTACTCTTTTGGCTCTATGAAACCAGTGGGAGATACCTATATCAATATAAAAATGAAATACACTACAAAATCAACTCGAATAACATAAGTCTAAGTGGTAGACTCGGTCACAATGATCATTTCACACAATTTTTTGTTACTAGAAAAACAATCACAAGCTACTCAATTTAGATAAATATTAAAACAAACAAATATGAAAATATGTTCTCAACTTGTAGGTTCAAAAGGTTGCACATAAACATCCAACATAATTGACAAGCGTGAATCAAAATTTATAACTAAAATTATGCATATGTATGAAGTTGAAAGTGGATCTATGGTTTTCACCCATTCTATACACAAATGATGGAGAATTTTTGTATGATTTACACTTTTGAATTCATAATTCTCAGTAAAATAGGGTATGACAAACTTTATATGTAAAAATTGTTTTGATCAAATCCGCCTATGTCAACTAGCCTTACCCGTTGGGAAAACATAAGGGAGATGCCAAACTACAGCAACATGAATTAAATTTTATATTATGTAAAGCCTACACATCCTTACCCAAATGCTCACAATGAAAAGAAGAAAATGTGACAATACATTGAATATTCCACCCCTAGATTAGTCCCAAAATATGCCAAGAATAATTCACACAATACACTTGAGTAACCTCATAAACAAATAAACTTCATAGAAATAAATAATTTTAAGGTTTTCAAAACTTCATCCAAGTAAACTTATACAACATATTAAGACTCAATAACCAACAAACACTTTATTGAAATTCATAACTTATTGAAAAAATATCTACAACATATTAGGACTCAATAACCAACAAACACTTTATTGAAAATTCACAACGTATTGAAAAACTCTCTACAATTTCAGAGACTACAAATCACTATGGAAAGGAAGAACTTACATACCACTAAAATTTTGAAAAAACATAAATAGAACGCCCTATATGGAGCTCAAGCTATGTTATATTGTTGGCTAAAAGATCTTGATGAATAATAAACTCCATCTACTCATACAATTTTCCCCTATCTCTCTAGAATATTCCAAAGGGGATCACATTCCATGGTGAATGGGAGATTTTTGTTTGCAAGCGGATGCGTGATACTCTAAATTTATCACTGATCTTCCTTGTGCATGTCTAACCATTGAAGTAATTTCATGATGAGCCACCACAAGTATCAAATTTTCCAAAAAAATAATCATATGTGATCACACCCTTCACTTTGATAAAACACATAGTTCACTAGAGAACTTGCAATCCACAATGCCAATTTTAACTTCTTTGAAATGCAAAGATCTCAAATAAATACCCTATGAACTATGCAAACTCTGCATGAAATCATGAGGAACTAGGGAAAAAAGTGTTCACAATTACACTCGATGGTCACAACCATGCATGTTATCTTCAACTTAATTTTACCAATTTCTCTAGTGACATTATCCTGCATGTTGTGAGTTTTTTAAAGACTTTATCTTGCCACATATTCATTTATTTTTTTGTTCTCTAAAAATGGTGCCAATTTTTTAGATCATTTGTGTGTTCGTAGTATTTCACCATGATTGTCTACACAACTACAAACTTCAACTATGAACATGTCCTTAGATATGCACCAATTTGGTTTAAACTTGATATCATGGTGTAGATGTTGATGATACCTTTTCAACGAGACTTTCATGCTCAAATTGGTAGTGTATAACTCAAGTTGTAACCCAAAAACTATTCCTCTATAATTTTGAACTTGGGCATCCATTGTGATAAAATGGTGTGGAGACACCCATCAAATTTATTCTCTATGAAACAGGGAATCTTCACTTTCCACATGGTGTTATTTCATGGCCTCACATTCATGGAGTCCACGAACTTGTCTTTCTTTCATTTTAGATTGTGCCTAATCGAATCACGGTAAGTGGCCACTTTTTATTTGTCACATGGCACGAGATCAATAAGGATTTTAAAAAAAGGGTCACCTTTAATTTTTATGTGGATGTGTGGCCACTTTAAATTTCAATTTCATGTCTTCATGGGTCCACTTGTTTTTTCATATTTATCAATAGTGACTACATGTCATAAACCTTGTGACCTTTTCATCTTCCAACTTTATTTTCCCTGGGACACCTCTCTTTTACTTTTGTAGGATCACACATGGCATCCTTTCCACTGAGTTGTGACCTATTTTAAAGTGACACTTGGCATGCTCATATTGCTTCATGCTCACAGAGTCCATTCTGATTCATTGTGGCTGTATGAAACCTATATTATCCAAATTGGACATGTGGAACTCATTGACTGGTCAGAGCCCACGGGATCATAGAATGGAGATGAGATGACATGGACTCTTTCGTGAATGTGTGACCTTGATTTTTTTTTACTTCAGAAACTTTATAGGTCTAGAATCTTTCCCTTCTTTTCTAAATGTATTAGTAACTTATGTAGCTTGGCAAACCCCTTGATATATGTCCTACAAAGTGACAAGTGGCTACTCACAATAAATCACATCTGGAATGCTCTCATAGGTGATGGGATTATATAGATTAGTGATAGTTGCAATCTTGTCAAATTTAATATAGCATTTGCAAAGCATCATGGTCATCCATGTAGTAGCATCACAGAGTACCTAGTTCATGGGATGACGGTTTGATAGTTGTCGAATTTAGCTTCATGTTCATGTGGTGACATCATCCATGAATTTGCTTGAAGTTGCCTCGCTTACTATGTATCTTGTGGCCAATCAAAATGGGACACATTGAGGCCTTTGGTTGGCCACATAGACATGGGCTCTACATCCTGGTCCTTTTTATTTATTGTGTATTGTAGCCTTCTAATCATGACGTGTGGCACCCTCTAATTGGTTACGTGCTTACAGGGTCACAAGCTCTATTTTGCATTGCATTAATCACTGTACATTATATGGATGTGTTAGAGTTTGAATCTTGATTCATTATTGTTTGAGATCTGCGTTTATGATAAAAATTCTCTAAGTCACCAACTATGTGCACACTCGGGATTGAACTGGAAACCTCCTAGGTATAAGACTTTCCTAATGTGCTATCAAGTTGTAACCACTCATTGAACCAATTTGAATCATATGAGATATATTGAAAACCCAATGAGACCTTTGGAAACTTTACGACCCATAGTATTAAATAATTAAGTTCATCACGCAACTAGACTTTATTAGGACAAAATGAATACAACCTTTGGGACATATCAGGGTGGCCTAAGGTCACAATAATTATGAGTGGGGCACATGGACTATAAACTTGTGACTTAGAACTTATCTTTTACAAGGGACAAAAGAGACACTCAAACATGAACATTGTGAACATAAGTTACAAATGTGACCACTTAATTGAGCCTAGACTTGAATTAGTCACAATATGAAATGGACCTAGAATGAAATTTGACCACAAAAATGAACCAACAAAGGAATTTTCATTGAAGGGTATAGAAAACCAATAATTAGGACCTGACTAGGGAGACCACCATCGTAAAATTAACATTGTAAGGAACCCTATAGGAGTAACGTAAATACCTGTGAAGCCTTTGTATGTATCTATATCTTTTTCGAATGGACCCCAAAGTATCTTTGAACATTTTGGGCTCTAACATTGGCTCCAATTGTGAGATGGGTATCCCTTGTGGGTATTTATAGATCTCAAAATCCTCTCGGTGAAGTAGACCTATGGTTTATTCAAATCAAAATCAATGCTTGAAATTGCTCTAGATCCTTCAACTAAAACTCGGGAAAATTGAATTGAGACATAATCATGAGTTTCAATACTACTTCACTTATCCTAAAAAAAATCAACACCAACAAAAATAAAATAGAGTAATAAGGGGAAAGAACAAACCACACTTATATACACTTTACAAAGTTTTGAGAAGCAGACCTCAATTGAGGAAATGTTTGATGTGTCAGCCATCGATAGACACCTCCAACACTTTGTTGTCTTGATCTCTGAGAAATTATGTGTTCTCACCAATCCAAATGTCTATTTCATAAGGGTTAGTCCATAAATGATCAATATTTCCATGCTTTGTCTTTTCTTCATGTCTGATGTCACAAAGCAATACCAAATCTCCCACTTATCCCACATCACTTATCCTAACAAAAAGCAACTCCAACAAAAATAAAAAAAGAGCAAGAAGGGGAAAGAACAAACCACACTTATATACATTATACAAAGTTTTGAGAAGCAGACTTCAATTGAGTAAATGTTTGATGTGTCGGCCATTGACAGACACCTCCAACACTTTGTTGTCTTGATCTCTAAGAAACTATGTGTTCTCACCAATCCTAATGTCTATTTCATAAGGTCCAATCCATAAATGATCAATATTTCCATGCTTTACCTTTTCTTCAAGTCTGATGTCAAAAAGCAATACCAAATCTCCCAATTCAAATTTTTTCGCTATCACCCATTTATCATACAATTTCATCAATTTCTCATTGAATTTTAAACACCATTCATGTGAAGTTATTCTAATTTCATCCAATTCAATGATCTAATTTATTATTTCAACATATGGATCCACTTCTTCCTCATTCATCTTATACGAAAACTGAAAAGAGGGTAGCTCCAAATTGGCAGAGAATGTAACATTCAGACCATATACTAGTTCAAAAGGACTCTTACTTGATAACTTTTTGGGAGTTGTCATATCTTCCCATATGCAAAACCATTGCTTTTATTCCCACTTTCTCTTTTTCAATTCAAGAATCCTTTTCATAATTTTAATTAATTTTTTGTTACTAGACTCAGCTTGCCCTTTCCCTTTGGGGTATTAATTTGAGGCATAAGTCAAATTAATGTTGAACTTGTCAAATGTTTCTTGAAATTATATGGCTTGAAAGCACATAGCATTATCAACAAATATCTTTACAAGGACCCCAAATCTTATGATAATATTATTCAATCAGCATGAAATCCATTACCACCTTATGAGTTTTGATCTTGGTTGGGATAGTCTCTACCCACTTAATAAAATAATCAGTGGCCATCAAGATCTATTTGTGACTAACACTAGATTTTTCACTGATTTCACCAATAAAGTCAATGCCCCATTACTGTAATGAAGCTTCTGTGATTACAAGTATTAGAGGAAGAGCACCAAATTCCTTCATTCTCCTAGCGAACCACTGACATGAGTCGCATTTTATTACCATTTTAACAACATCCTTGAAAAGTAAAGGCCACAAATAACAGGCTCTAATAATCTTATGAGATGTCACTTTTGTTTCATAATGACTCCCACACAATACACTATGAAATGCCTTGATCAGTTTTAATGTTTCATCTTTATTAACACATCTCATGAGAACCCTTATCAATAATCACATACTTTTGAGTAGCTAACCTAAGAGTTCTTCATTGTGATTTATTTAGAACAGGGGGACAACTTAGATTTTTTAAATGATTCACTCAGCTCGTCTTCATTTGTGGTGACTTGTTGCTCTGAGATATTCACTTATGCAACATCAAGATTTGTTTTTGCCATTAACTTGGTTAATCCTTGGCCCCTCACAAGCTTGATGGTATAAAATTCAATATCAAACTCCTGTAATTTATTAACCCATCTGCATATTTTTATTGAAGTATCAATTTGGGTTAAAATATCTTTGACCATAGCATGGGGAACAAACACCTTCACTAGGGAATTTAGTGTATGATTTGAATGCCTTCGTAGCTTTGCTAAGTGGAAAGGCTTACTTCTCCATGATGGTCTATTTTAACTCTATGTGTTGCAATGCTTTGTTGTAGAATGCAATGGGTTGTTTGTGTCCTTATGAATTTTTCTATAATAGAACATCAACCACTGTATGAGGGGAAGCAAAGGAAAATATTTGAAGTTCTTTGTTGTAATCTAGACTTGCTAATACCAGGGCTTGCTTGAGAGCTTCTTTGATATTAACAAATGACTGGTCAGCTTTAGCATTCCACTAAATAATCTAGTATGTATTCAACATCTTCATGATTGGGAGTTTGATCTCTACAAAATTTGAAATAAAATGTCTAAAAATAATAATTTGCCCAAAAAAATGATTGAATACCTTTTTTGGAGTACGAAATAGGGATGCCATTTATGGCCTTTACTCAGTTAGGATCAATCATTACTTCTTTTAAAACAATGTGGCTCAATAACTTCCCTTGTCCAACACCAAAAATGCATTTTTGGGTATTGAGAGATATCTCATATTCCCTGCACTTCTGACTCTTTCAAGATGACCCAAGTGATTTGATCTCTTTTTTTAAATCTAATTAATATCATCTTGATAAACTATTGTTATCTCATTGATTAATTTTGTACATGTATAATACATTGCTCTTTGAAATATTTCCCTAGCATTCATGAGTCCAAATGACATCCTCACAAACACATATATTCCCCAAGGTGTTGTGAATATTGTTTTATATCTCTTTGATTCCTTCACAACAACCTAGTTATACCCAAAAAAGCCATCCAACATTGAAATCAATTCTAATTCATTCACCCTTTGCTAAAAGAAAGCCATGTTGGGCAACAAATAATTGTCCTTTAGATACATCTTATTTAAATTCTTGAAATCACATAGCATGATATCACCATTCATTTTCCTGATTGTGACAAGTTTTGCAACCCAAGGATAAATTCTGACAGGTTGAATAATTCTACCATCTTTCAATTTTTTCAGTTCACTCTCCATCTTTGTTGCCAAAGTGGGATTAATGGGTCTCTATTTTTGCCTGAAGGAATACCATGTTGAAACACATCTTCTCTGTATGCCTTCAAATCATCATATGATGAAGCAAGGCAATCTCTATATTTCCTTAGCATTCTAATAAATGCTTTTGTCTCATTTTCTTTCAAACACTTGCCAATTAATACTAGCCTAGGTGCAATGGTTGTCCCTATATTCACATCCACAACATCTTGTAAAGCTAGAACAAATCATTGATCAACTTTGTATGCATTGTCAAACGCTCTCTCAAGTGTGACCAAGCCTCTTGGGATAGCGTTGGTATTTAATTAGATTATTTCTTACCCACATAGAATCTATTTCCCTTCATATTATTCAACATAGGGCTCAAGATCAATAAATTGGTCTTCAAACTCGGTTGTAGGTTGCATAAATATGAGAATTTGATTATCATCTTCAAACACTTGCCAATAATTAATGTTGTTAGGTACTGAGGATCTAGTTAAAACTTCTACATCATACATGCAGAAAGGTGATGTGACATCATTTTGGTAATGAGATGCATACACTGGCAATTGATTAGTAATAGAATCGAGGGACCTGTCAATGTAAATGATATTAGATGAATCAAAAGTCTCCAATGAATTCCAAATAGTGTTCATGTATTGTTTGAATCTTTCGTTCTTAGTTGCTTATATTTTTCTCACCAATTGCAAAACTAATTTTGAATCACCCTTCACAATGAGACCCTTAATACCAAATTTTGAAGCCACATTGAGACCCATCATCAAAGCCTCATATTCCACTACATTGTTAGTACATTCAAATTCTAATTTGTATGCAAATTTAAAGGACAACCGTTGTGGAGAACACAATAGAACCCCTGCCCCTACCCCTTCTCTTGAGCAAGCTCCATCAAAAAACATAATCCAAAGATCACATAAATTAGAATTACTAACCTAAGGATAATTACTGGGATTGATCTAATTTCCAATAAAATTAGTGTTTCCCACAAAATTTACCATATCAATGTCTATATACATCACTTCATTTAACGCCCTTTGTAGATCTTCAAACAAATGCATCATCTTTTGTTCCCTATGAAACTTCACTTGCGCTCCATCTAACAGGATTGTAGCATATGACATAACCATTAGTATATTGTCGCCAACTAAAGCAACTCATTTACATGACAATAACATCCCCTACTTGGGAGGACAATCCACATTTATAACAAGATTTTTTCCAAGATAAGCAATGGGCTAAATCACTAGACTCTTATATAACCAACCACAAACACCTTACATGAATCCATGGCATAATATTTACCATATGTTTTATAAATTCTCACACAAAGTTCATTCATCATATCAAGAGGCATAATGTTGTAAGAAATTCCATAATCTAACATGTAATTATGTAACAACTACCCATTAATACGCAAAGTAGTGTAGAATGGATCTACATCAAGCTCTCTTTACACCAATGATGTCCCCAAATATATTTAGGGACTACTTCTCCCACCTCATCCACCTCTTTAACTTCCATAGAAAGGTTGGGTAAAGCAACAAACTTATGAATACCAAAATATGCAAAAGTTGTCCCTATGCTTAGGAATTCACAACATTTTAATCACAGAGAATGATTTTTTTATTGATTCAAGACTAAAGCCATATCACATACATTATACTTAGGAATATGAGTGTTTGGAGGCAAAGTGACAGCATTCACATTAGGATACAAGAGGCCAAAGCTTGAGCTAATGATTGTCCTATATCAGAACACTGAAGCAAAACATTTAAATTCAAGACAACAAACGTATTTTCAATTTTTTGCCTCTTATTTTCAATTGAAATTTTGGAAGAGGACAAGTGGAATTTTACCTTTAGCCTTTTGCACAATTTAATACTCCTAGTTGATTGTGGTGGATTAATATTCTTTTGTGGAATAGCAGCAGGGTCTTTATTTGCATCAACGATTTTCACAATGGTTGTACCTTTTGTAGCTTTGATTATCCCATTTGCTTCTAAAATTTCTTGCTTATTTCTCAAATTATAATTGTTGTTCACCTGAGACTTAACAAAATTCACAAAAACATGGATCTCTTCAACTAATGGTCTCTTACCATCATATTTTTTTATTATTATAACCCAAAAATAATCAAAATTATGGGCAAGCATCTCGTAGATCTATGTATTATTAACATAATATTCACTGAACTCAAACATGTGAATGAATTCATCATTCTCTTGATTACTGTCAATATCACTATCATTATAGGCCACAACTACATCAATAGTCTAAGAAGGATGTGGCATAAAACACGCATCACACCATTCAGATGCGCCCATCTCCACACTCTCATTAACCTTAGCTGCAAGTGGATCAAGGGTGTCTCTCTTAGAATTCTTGTGACCATAGCTTCTTTCTTGGCAAAATTTTATTTTTCCATTGTCATTTACTTTATCACTTGTTGGTTCCCTCTCCTAATTGTGTGACTACTCTTGAGAATGTTGTTTATTTTGTAGTGGAGGCAACCCTTTCTCGTCGCAAGCCACTCTATAAGATAAATTCTTGAAAGCTCTCATGAGTTTGTCCAATTTTTCATACATAAGGATTTGTGTGCTGACTCTTTATCAAGAATCAGTAACTTCACCTCTTTTTACTAGATTTATCGTGGCTTTAATATTATTCTCGATCTGAATAGTCATTGCATAAGCTTGTCTCAGATTAGCTAGACCTTCAACTCTGAGATAGAAACCCACTTTGGCCTCAAATGCATCACAATACTTGATTAAACATGCAACTTCATTTATCCTCACATTTTCTAGCACTGGGCATAGTTTTATTGAACCTACTATTGAAATCTTGCACGTCATTAACATGTTTCTTTATATTTTCAAGCTCATCAAAAATAATGCTTCAATCATGTCTCTATATTGAAGTTTGAATGCATGCTTCATCTCAGGCATGAATCAATGCAAATATTAGGGAGAGAATTAAACAAGTACCTAACATCTTCTTCCAAGGTATGAATGAACAACTTGAGCATGACGTCTTCAAACTCAATTTCGTAATCATCCGTAATATTATAAAACTCCTCAAGTGTTGTTCACCAGAATTTGCATTATTTCCTTGGAATCTAGGCAATCTCTTGTGTACATCAATACGAACCTCACTTGGGTAACCTTGCATCTCAGTGAAATCAATGTCTGTACCTATTAGCCCTAAGCAAAAGACGAGAACGTCTAGCATTTTGATTTGCATTGGCATTATTATTACCAACTCCTTGTTGGTTCATCATTGTGACAAGGATAATTTGAATTAAAGGCGCGGAGATTTGGGTAACAAATGGAGTATCAAGATCAAGATCTTGTTTCTCAAACCCGAGAGAAAAGTAAAGGTTAAAATCACGTTTGGGGGTTGTATGCTCAAGATGGGTAGCAAATGCAGATGGAATTTGAGCTTAGGGTTGAGTTTTATATCAAATGGCCCAAAACAATCAGAAGGGGAAGAATAAATTATATCATGAACTAGAATCTCAATGTCAATATTTAAAGTAAAATTATCTTTACCAAGAGTATTAGGAAAATAATAACTATGATGAGAAGAACTTGGGATTTCCATAGGGTTCCAAACCAATTTATTTTTAGATGAAGATTGTGTGGGAGACAATTTTGGATGTAACTTATTTGTAGGATATGCCTTCAAAACAACATGCATGCCCTTCAGCTTAACAAATGACAAACCATAGAGACTAGTACACCACGGTTTACTCAAAGTCTCACTGAACTTTAATAACTTCTTAAGAGTGATCTGGGCCTCAACCTCAAGGGAGTCGCCACTTCACAAATGAAGAATAATGAATCTTCCTGAATTGAAAATAATTTCATTATTGACTACAACACCAATTTGTTGGAGCCCAAAAATGTACTCCTAGATTTATTGGACAAACTAGAGATAATAAAGGATAGTCCATTGTAGTAGCAAGGACTATTGGCTCTACTTACTAAAGCAAGGTAAAATTTGAAACAACACATAAGATAAATGACCTACTCTCTACTCGTTTGGGTCTATGAAACCAAGGGGAAAGACCCTATAGCAACAAAAAAAGTGATACATTGCACAATCAATTCAAATAACATAGGTTTAAGTGGTAGACTCAATCGCAATGACCATTTCACTGAATTCCCTATCATTAGCTAAAAAACCACAAGCTACTCATAATTTAGCTAAAGATTGCAACACACAGATATGAAAATATATCCACAACTTGTAGGTTCAAAAGGTTACACACAAACACCCAACAAAATTGATAAGTATGAATCAGAATTCATAACTAAATTATGCATAAGCGTAAAGTTAAGACAATATCTATGGTTTAGCAATACACAAATGATGGAGAATTTATGTAAGATTTACACTTTTGAATCCACAATTCTCAATAAAACAGAGTAGGATAAACTTTATATGTAAAAATTGTGTTGATCAAATTAGTCTTGGTGTCAACAAGCCTTATCCATTGGGAAAATACAAGTGAGATGCAAAACATAAGCAGTATGAAGTGAGTTCTAACTTATGCAATGCTTACACGTCCTTACACAAATACTCAAAATGACATGTAACAAATGTGACCATACACTAGATATTTCACCCCCAAATTAGTCCCAAAATATTCCAAGAATCATTCACACAATAAACTTGAGTGACCTCATTAACAGATAAACTTCATAGCAATAAATCATTTGAAAGAATTTACAACTTCATCCAACTAAACATACACAACATATCAATTCTCAATAACTAACAAACATTTTCTTGAAAATTCATCACTTACTAAATAATTCTCTACAACTTCAAAGTCTACAAATCACTGTGGAAAGAAAGAACTTACATGCTATTGAAATTTTGACAAAACACAAATTAAATCCCATATATGGAGCTCAAGCTATGTTAGATTATCAGCTAATAGATCCTAATGAATAATAGACTCCATCTATGTATACAATGTTTCTTTGTCTCCCTAGAATATTCCAAAGGGATCACATTCAACGGTGAAGGGGAGACTGTTGTTTGCATGTGGATGCATGATACTCTAAAATGACCACCACTCTTCCTTGTGCATGCGCAACCATTGAATCAATTGCATGATAAGCAACCAAAAGTCTCAAGTTTTTTCCAAAATATTATCATCCATGATCACAACCTTCACTTTGATAAAACACACAATTCACTATACAACTCGCAATTCACAATGCCAATTTTAAATTATTTGAATTGCAGAGTTATTTAATAAATACCTAATGAACTATGCAAATTTTGCATGAAATCATGAGAAAGAAGGAAAAATAAGTGTTCACAATTACACTCAATGGTCACAACCAAGCACGTGTGCCCGTCTCTTGCATGCTTTTTATTGTAAACACTTTATCTTGCCACATATTTATTTGTTTTTCATTCTCTAATAATGGCTTCAACCTATTAGATCATTTGTGTGTTCTTACCATTTCATCGTGACAACAAAGCTATAAACTTCAACTGTGAGCAAGTCCCCAGATATACATCAATTTGCTTTAAACTTGAGATCGTGGTGTAGGGTCACATTAACGAGATTTTTTCAATGAGACCATCCGTGCCAAGTTGTGACCCAAAAACCATTCCTCTGTAATTTTGACCTCGGGCATTTATTGTGACAAAATGGCATGGAGACGCCCATCAAATTTATTCCCTACAAAACAAGGAATTCTCACTATCCATGTGGTGCCATCCCATGGTTTTGAATTCATGAAATCCACGAACTTGTCTTTCATTTTAGACCATGCCTAATCAAATCACAACATATGGCCATTTTTTATTTGTCACAAGTCACGGGATCTACAGAGAGTTAAAAAACTCTTTGGTCACCTTTCATTTTTATGTGGATGTGGCCACTTTAAAATTCAATTTCATGTCTACACATGTTTGCTTGATTTCCTTAAGACCCCTCTTTTGTACTTTTATAGGGTGATGTGGCATCCTTTCTACTATGGTGTGATCTCTTTCAAGCTCACAAAGTCCATTCTTGTTCACTATGGTTTTATGAACCCAGTGTTCTCTAGAGTGGACACATGATGCTCGTTAACAAGTCATGACCCACGAGGTCATAGAGTGAAGACGGGATCACATGGACTCCTTCATGGATGTGCAATCTTGATTATTTTTAACTTTGAAAACTACATAGACCCAATTTCTTTCACTTATTTTGTATATGTACAACAACGTATCTGGCTTGACGAATCCCTTGATACATGTCCTACAAAATGACTAGTTGATCTCAATAGATCACGTGACATCCTCTCATAAATCATGGGCTTCTATAGATTGGTGACAATTGTGACCCCATCAAATTGAATCTTAGCAATTCATCGAGCATCATGGTCATCCTTGTCGCAGCATCATGGAAAACTTGGTTCATGGGATGACAGTTTGAAAGACGTCAAATTTAGCTTCATGTTCACAGGTAACATCTTCCATAGAGTCACTCAAAGTCATCTTGCTTACTATGTATCCATGCCCAGTGAAAATGGGACACGTGAAGGCTTTTGGTTGGACTTGACGGTTGCTCATTTTGCTTTCTTATGCATTGTGCCCTTTTGATTGTGATGTGTGGCACCCTCTAATTGGTTACATACTCATGGGGTCACGAACTCCATTTTGTGTTGTGTTGATCACTGTGCATTCTGCAAATGCGTTTAAGTTTGAATCCCAATTCATTGTTGCTTGAGATTCGTGTTTGTGATCAAGATTCTCTAAGTAGCCAACTTTGTGCATACTTAGGGTTCGACAAAGAACCCTTGGGGTATAAGACTTTCTCGGTGACCAACTGCCCTGCAACCACTTGTTGAAACCAATTCAAGCCATCTAAGATATATTAAAAACTCAACGAGACCTTTGAAAACTTTGTAACCCATAATATTAAAGAATTAAGGTGGACACGCAACTAGACTTTATTAGGGGAAAGTGAACACAACCTTGGAGACATATTAGGATGGCCGCAGGGGCATATGGATTGAAAACTTTGGACTTAGGGTTTACAAAGGACAAAAAAGGCACACAAACATGAACATTGTGAACGTAATTTACAAATGTTACCACTTATTTGACCCTAGACTGAAAAGAGTCACAATATGAAATGGCCCTAAAATGATTTTTTCTTAATTGAGAAGCCCATAATTACATAGATATTGACATCTTTGCCTTTATTTTGGATTACATATAGCTGATTTCGATCAATGAGTAACCATCTAAATCAAAATATTCCTTTAACTAAGAAACCACAACTAAGAGGCATCCAATCCTTTAAAATCACCCAGAGAACGACCTTGGCCTTATATGTTTGACTTTGTTTCAGATATCTACAAGGAGTTGTACCTTGATGGATGGTATAACAACTATCATCCTCCCCAGTTGGACTACAACCCTTTGAGTGAACCAAAAAAACAAATTTAAACTCCTATAATAATAGTTTGTGATAATTATGCATCAATTAGTGATTACCTATGAATTATATAGAAAGGAATATTACAAATGCATCTTAATCTCATACGATAGTGTATGAGTAATTAAATACACTAACATCCCCTCTTAAATTATACTTCAATGAAGGGTATTGTAAACCAAGAAATAAGGACCACACCACAAAGACCACCATCATAAAATTAAAGTCGTAAAAAAATCTGGAAGGATTAACCAAAACACTTGTGAAGGCTCTATGTTTATCTATATTTTCTA
The DNA here is from genome assembly GCA_037957365.1 of Torreya grandis. Lineage (NCBI taxonomy): Eukaryota > Viridiplantae > Streptophyta > Pinopsida > Cupressales > Taxaceae > Torreya > Torreya grandis. Next base: position 3,990,531 of record JARHVA010000170.1, on the reverse strand, counting down.
TAAATGGACTCCAAAATAACATAGAACATTTTGGGCTCCTACGTACAAAAACCCAAAAAAAAAAAATTGTCAATATTTCTATGGGGAAACTCTACTAGAGACTTATTCAACCTATTTTAACGAGTTTCTAGACGCATTACCCCTTTCCAAGAGAACTCCAAGAAGGACCAATAAATTAAAAATGCATCGATAATGCTCATCATCATAATTAAATATGCTTATACATTACAATGGTCATTTTTTGACACTTGGAAGGATAGTTATCTAAAATCAAACATTTTTAGTCCAACCTAATATCATCCATTGAAACTTTAAAAAAAACCTGTCATTTTCACAAATTTTGAGAAAAATAAGGATATTAAACCATTTGGATGCACAATGTCATTTCAAGACGACGTATTAAGGAGAAAGTCTCAACAAAGAGAGATTTGTATGTGCAAACACTTACTTATGCTAAGTCCACAAATATTCATATGATCGCTTGATAACCAAATGTCATTTCAAGACATTGTATTAAAAAAAAAATCAACTAAGCAAGAGATTTTTAAGTACAAACACCTACTTATGCTAAGTCTACAGCTATTCATTTGATACCTATGGTTTTCACAAATTTTGAGAAAAATAAGGATATCAAACAATGTCATTTCAAGACATTGTATTAAGGGAAGAATCTCAACTAAGAGAGATTTGTCAGCAAACACCTACTTATGCTAAAGTCCACAAATATCCATTTGATCGCTAGATAACCAAATTGCATCTCAAGACATTGTATTAATAAAGGTTAAAACTCAACTAAGCAAGAGATTTGTAAGTACAAACACCTACTTATGCTAAGTTTACAAATATTCATTTGATCTCTAGATAACCAAATGTCATTTCAAGTCATCATATTAAAGGGAAAAACTCAAGCAAGAGATTTGTAAATACATACACCTACCTATGCTAAGTCTACAAATATTGATTTGATCCCTAGATAACCAAATTGAATTAAACTAACCAAATTGAATTAAACTATTGGTAATTTGGTAACCATTTTTACCATATTCAAAGTACATTTATAACGATGGAAAAAAGTACAATACTTGCCTTCAAAAACTTGGATCTTTAGTCTTTAAAAGCATCTATAAGAACATTCCCTCCAAAACATGCATATGATATAACTACTACATATTTAGAGAGAGGTATGATGAAAGGAACTGCCCTGCATAAACATGTGTTGTTCATGCATTTGTTATCTTTGCTTGTTTTTGTATTAAAAAAAAATAGGATTTCTACTTTTTTTTGTATTTTAAATCAAATTGTTCCCTGTTTCGCTTCTCCATTTCCATTGGGTGTGGGGGCTCATACATCCGAAGGTGTTTTCATTTTAAAAACCTCCACTTGTTTTCACATTTTGTGCAACTTTGTATCTTTACTATAAATATGGCCAAATCCAAATCGGAATATAACTGGATAAGGATGTAGTTTCTTTATGCACAGACATATTTCAATAAAATATATCTGAAGCAAATAAAATCATGTACTAGAATGGTATGTGATCTGCCCAATATCTTCTCATTTGCATTCTTCATGTTTGGGTTTTAACTTTAGCTTAGCTATATGGCTTTAATTCTAAAGATAAAATTATGAAAAAAAAAAATGTTTTTTGTACATTTCAAAAACACCATCTGAATTACAATCCGACACTCCTTGATCTTAGTCTTGTAATATGCTTCTGACAGATGTCACTTTTCAAATGCCACTTCCAAATGTTAGATTTTAAAGATAAAAGGTCAATAGTTGTTGATGTCTACTGGTGCCTAAACTAGAGGTTCAAGCAAAACATAAAGGGCAATTGTCCATATTATCAAGGTGAAAAACTAAACCAAAAAAATAGAGTAAATGCATGTGAACAAGAGAGTAAACGCAAGAGAAACACGTTCAATTTGTAGATAGTAACTGAACCAAAATTATTCTTGGATGCCAGCCTGCTTCACCATATATTCTGGTCATCGGAAGAAACAGGATCACCAAGAATTGCTTCAATGGGAGGTCTTGCTGGCTGTTCCCTTCCAAGAGGAAAGTTCCAAAAAGAATCCGAATACTCAAAAAATATGTAGAAAAGAATACCAGAAATTAAAATCATTGTCAGTAGTACCAAATATATCTGCCACTCTGCACAATACAAACAGTTGGAAATGAAATACAAATGAGCATAATAGGTCAGTATACCGATATCTATAAAGAAAAGTTGAACACAATGGAACATAATATCATCTAACGAAACTATAAGAGCCATGCACACCTTTCCAATCGGCTTCACAATGAATTGGATTTATTCTTGCAGCCCATTCGTTTGACAGTGACAGTAATGCTCTACAAGACGGAAGTATTCATGTACATCACAATCACGGCATTTTAAAAAACAAGAAAAATGAAGCATGAAGGCACCCATAAAAGTAAATGACATGACTGGAAATTGTTGCTCAATAATCAGACAGTACTAGGAGTAACACCATCAGAGTCTATGAGTAATACCATCCTTTTGTTCAAATTTTCTATTATACTTGCTCAGGAACCCACGTTATTTTCAAATTTCAATACTTCGATTTGAAAATGATCATGGTCTATCAAGTGGGTTGAAGTCTAATGGTGAGGATAATGGTGTAAAAGGTGCTGCCTAGCCATCCACCAAGGTACAAATCCCAGGAGATACAAAAAAGGGATGAGACCAGGATCGTGCCCAAGGGGAATTTGGCGGAATGGATACCCCTCAGTCCTTGGCACCTAAGCCAAAGAAGCATTCTGTACACCTAATCCATGTAATCATTCAGGGTTTCAATCAAAAAAAAAAAAAAAAGTTGATCATGGTCTCTATCTTTTTTTCACCAACTGTTCCATCATTTGAAAATATACATCTCCACATTATATTCCAACTGATTAACGATATTTTGCATGACAGAAAAGAATATGAAAGACATTTGATACAGCAGAAATGCAAGTTTAATATAGTGCTGCCAACCCATTTATTGAGCACACACATTAACATCCACAAGAAGACATCTATAGGGACTTTTCAAGTTGCAAAACTCCAAGCACCAGGCCCTTATTGGAGAGACAAGAATGCAACTAATGGAAGGTCTTTTTATAACTATAGTCTATAATACAAAATATTTATATGGCCAAGTGCACCTGGTATTGCTCCACTATCGAACAAGACATGGAGGTTTAATAACCCTAAGAAACGATGGCTAAAGCGCTGCAAGACAATTTGAAAATCAAGAACTTTCAAGCACAAAGCTTTGGGGCAGTTAGTACTTCATCGAGGCCTGGCAGACAAATTAAGCCTCAACAATACTAGCATATCTGATTCTTTATGCATTTTATGGGAGAGAGGAATCGGTTCTGTATGTTATTTGGAAATGTCACTCTGCTAAGACATTTTGGGTATGGATGCAAACTGAGATCGGTTTTTAATTTACTCCCCCCTGTCCTGGTAAGATTCATTTTTTAAAGAAGCCTGGAATCTGTATGATCTGAGAAAGATGTGAAGAGCTATAGCATACGAAATGGCTATCTGCTATTGATTTCCTTTGGAGAAAGAGATACAAGGAAACCATCCATGAGAACAGATCTCCACTCAGCTGATGTAAATCAAGTTTTTTCAGAGTAAATTTCTTCAAAAAACTTTAAATGGATCCCATATTTAAATCGGGGTTGACATTTAAATCAGTTTCAAGGTTTCCCAATCAACATATGGTTTGGACAAGAAGTAAATCCTTTTCAAGAGTATTAAGCATATTTGCGCCATCGTGTGCATTTAGCAAGAGCTTTGGCAAATATTGTTTTCAATGTTACGGCTCCAAGAAAGGGAATAACAAAAGAACATGGCCCAAGTGGCTCAATTGGATTTTGAAATGGCACATGAAAGCATGAGCCAAACAAAATGAAGCCATATAAAAGCAGAAAGACCTATAAGAAGGTCGTGAAATCAATGGAATAACCATTAGTCACACTAAACAACATAAGATTAACCAATACGACCCTAAAAGAGCACTGCCCATGATGATATAAGTGCAAATTGGAATGACAAGGCCAACTTAGATAACTCCAATACCATTTTTTGGTACTCTCACATCACAAAAGATACAAATACGTAAAGTCAATCTCCATAGTTGTACTATACTAGGAATGCTTCCTGTCACATAATAATGTGGTGTCAAGAACAGTTCTTCTGATCACATTAATCATATGGCATCAAGAATGGTGCTTCCAGCTATCTTGAAATATACCCAAATGAGAGTTTTCCAAACTATATAATTTAGTGTCATTTTCCTTCACAATCTTATCTTTCACTTCTCCACAGCATTGGTCATTGTCAATACGTACACTGACAAACTTGCCTTTCCAATTCCCCTAGTCCTCTTCACTTCCTGCCAATTGTGTCCCATGCCTCTTTTACACCCCCAAAACCTTCCTCTTAGTTGTTATGACTAGGAAACAATGAATATGTGGTATTTAACTTGAAACACACAGAACCTGTCACACTCTCCTCTTCCCCCGTGTGCCCTGCACCCTTAGTAAACTCAACAACACAAAATGACATGGTTTTTCAGGTCTTATTGGTGTTCAAATCTGCACCCCTGGAATTTAATGGAAAAGAAGAGTAACTGGGTCCTTTAAGGATACTTTCTCACAACTCTTTTTTAAGAGAGGGTTCTAACAGAAGCAAACAATTGCAAAAGGGGGCCTACTTTCCTCACTTCTGACTCTGCAAGACCAAGGGGGTATTCCCTATAAAGTTCTCAGGTGTTCGCACTAGGAAATATTAGTAACACCTTTCAAACTTGAACAGTAAATGAGACCCACTGTCTAATTTGTCCAATTATTTGTCACTAACAACCTTAGACACTCATTCATACACAGTCCAAATTAGAATTGTAACAAATAAAGAAATGACTTCTCAAATTTGCACTAAATATTACTACCCAAAACTCATTAGCTCATGTAAATAAAGTCCAATTTGAGACCTAGAAATATCACTTGAAGCACAAGGAAAATTCACATACAGCATACCTCACTTTCGCTCAGAATTCTCCTTAAAAAAATGTACAAGAGGATTTAATAAAATTTTAATACAATTTTCCTAGACTGGTGCCTTACCCTTTGGGACAACATAACTGATATTCATAACATAATTGGAATAAACTATGGAAGACACTCATGCAGGACCTACACACTCCTACATAAGTATGCACACATGAATGGCAAAAAATGGACATGACATACACTGAATTCTCCATTTTCAGATTAGCTTCAATATTATTAGAGGAATCCCTCATGCAATAACAATCAGAGAAAAATTAAAGTATTACTGAGATACATCCAAAACAAATAACATAACATGACTTAAAGTATTTGGGATGTGACAGTGATCTAGAAATATCACTTGAAGCTCAAGAAAAATTCACATACAGCATACCTCATTTTCACTCAGAATTCTCCTTAAAAAAAATGTAGAAGAGGATTTAATAAAATTTTGATACAATTTTCCTGGACCGGTGCCTTACCCACTGGGACAACATATAACTGATTCATAACATAATTGGAAGAAACTATAGAAGACGCTCATGCAAGACCTACACACTCCTACATAAGTATGCACACATGAATGGCAAAAAATGGACATGATATACACTGAATTCTCCATTTTCAGATTAGCTTTAATATTATTAGAGGGATCCCTCATGCAATAACAATCAGAGAAAAACTGAAGTATTACTGAGATACATCCAGAACAAATAACATAACATGATTTAAGGTATTTTACAATCTTGCTGAAAGCATGCCTACATATCATGCTCCAACTCAATGACTAAACATTTATGACATGTAATTTCAAATTTGTATTAAAAGACCCAAACATCAATTTTTACAGATTATATGCTCCCTATGAGCTCCACTGTCTCTTAGTAAATCCTCATACAATCTAAAAACTGCAAAAAACCATGAAGGAGACTAAAAAACTACTAAGGAAAAACTAGACAAATGAAAGACACCGAAAGGAATTACAGCATTCCTGCCTTGGCAAAAATATCTTTTCAAAAATACCGGAATGAAGTATCACTTCAAGAATATATACCAGTAGCTGAAGAAAGTTCCCTTCCTGCAGAAGATAAGGATCAACAACATAATGAAGGATCCAATGAAGTGGCTGCACATTAGAATATCCAGCAAACATCTCACAAAAATATCAGAAAGAAGTATCAATTCAGGAATATATAGCAGTAGCTAAAGAAAGTTCCCTTCCTGTGGAAGATAAGGATCAACAACATAATGAAGGATCCAATGACATGTGGCAGGAAATTAAAATATCCAGCAAGCCTCTCTCTAAAAAATATCTGATCGGTATGTTTATCTTCACGGGATAAGATCCCCAAGCTGGAAATAAAAATCCAAGTGTGGCAGAGAGATCCACCTAAATATGGCAGCAGATTATAAAAGGGAAGACACCACGCTCCTTGTAAAATATCTAAATATTTTGTCATTTGCCATAAGCTTCAATCATTGAATCAACAAACAATCTACCATCTCAAAATAATAACAAGGCCACGGGCCTGCGTATAAATACATCCATGCTTCAACTTAGCCACGTCCAAGCTTGGACACTATAACATGTTGGCCCTTGAATATTTAAACCACAAATGAATCCACCCGTGGTGCATGTAGGATTAATCCCTTGCTTGCCTTCTAAATTTATGCATCCTTTTGATGCAGCAGATCACCATTTCGTGTTTATACTTCACTTTTGCTCCCATGACCTCCGAAACGTCAATGAGATGAGTGAACAGTACAAATTCCTTTCCGTTGAGACTAGCGACCCATGTCATTCCAGACTTGTTCATCTATTTTACTAGTTGACCTCCAAAACACCAATATTATGCATGGATAGTCTATATTTCATCTTCGTAAGATCTAAAAACATCATCATTTCGGAGCTGCTTCTAATCTTTCACTCTTGGACATCCAAAACACCTAAACAAGGGATCAACAGTCAAGATTGTGACCTTGCAGGATCAACGGTTATTGCCATTTTGAGCTTGCACTCTACATTTTCCTCTAGGACCTCCAAAATGCCAATAGATGGTCGATATTTTGTTTTTCAAATCAACAACAATTGCCATTTCAAAGCCAAAACCCATGTTTTACCTTTGGAGTGTTGTATCGACGATGGACGGCCAAGGTCTCATCCTGACAGATCTATGGGCATTATTGTTCTGGGACTGAAACCCGTGATTTGCCTTTTGTGTTTTGCATCACCAATGGGCAACACAGATTTCATCCAACCAAATCAATGGCCATCGTTAGTTCAGGGCACAATCCTTTAATTCCCTCCTTGATTGTCAAGTTGCCAATGGATGGCCCAAATTTACTCTACAAAAGATCATCGACTCATGTTTATGTGTCACCTTTAACCTTTTATTATTGAACCTCCAAAACCCTAGTGAGATGATCAAACAGTGGAGATTTCATCTCGGCAAGATCAACAACCCACATCATTTCAGGACTAATTTTCGAATTTTCCACACACCTCCGAATCACCAAAACAAGGGCTTAACAACTAAGAAATTTTCTTTGCAAAATCAATGGCTCGCAGTGTTTCGACATCACTTTCTACATTTTACCCCTCGACCTCCAATACATCGAAACAAGGGATCAATGACTCATCTTTTCCTTGTAATATAAATGGTTCACGTTGTTTCAGTTTCTACATTTTCACCCTCAACCTCAAAATGTTGATAGAACTTAACCCATTGATCATTCAAAATAATGACATCTGTATACAGGCCCCACATTTTCTTAAGGCTTCAACTCAACAATAGCCCATCCATCGCCAACATGGGATAATACCTTTCTTTGTTTTACTTTACCAAAAATCCTGCAATCACCATGGAACCTACAAGACGACCTTCATTCAAGAATTTTTTTTCTTTCTCCTTTGTATTTCTATCAATGGAAACCAAACCTAGCCTAAAACTAGAAGTAAACACAAGTAGGCATTCACACTTCTTTTAGTCAAAGACATAAATCCCTCATAGGATCTTAGAGTACATCTAGTTCTCCTAGTAACAACATTGTTGGCATTTTAGCATGGCAAAATCCTTACAACCAACTCATAAAATCTCTTCAAAACTTGGTCACTTCGAATCCCAAGTTCCTCCCAAAAAAATCTCACTCCTAGAATCCCATGAAATTACATTATACCTCAACCCATCTTTACCTTGTGTGTTTCTATATGATCCCCCTTGACTCTTCCTAGATATCTTTTTCAAATCCAATGACCAATCTTCATCTTCGTCATGATCGGATGGCCTTAGCTACTTTGAGGCTTCAATTGGCAAAGCCCCGATGAATGACTTCCATTTAGTTGTTCAATCAAAGAGATCGATGGTCCACATTTATCCTATCAATATATCAACGGTGAACGTCGCAACGTGGGTTGTCGAGATGCCCGATATTTAGATCGGCAAACTGTCAAATAAGCAAAGCAAGAACACATCTTTGTAAACAATCAACAGCTCATATTCATTTTTAAGATCAAGGTCTTGTGCTCCATCTGTTGGAACATTTAATGTCTAAATGGTTCCCCTTATGGACCCTTACCACACATGTTTAATTAAATAATAATGTTTTATTAACACAGGTTGAAAATCTCATGTAAATAAATAATAAAACATATTTATTTATTACCGATGGTTTAAATTGTTCTCAGGGAGAGGTTGGCCCTGTTGGTTACAACGGTCCTCCACACCCTTGGTAAATGTCACTCACACACATTACATTGTGTGATAAATATTAATGAGACTGGGTTAATATTTGCACGTGACAAATATTATTCAAAGGGTTCTGTGAAGAAATTGTGGAGAAGTGAGAAGTTGGAAGGAATTGTATTGAGTACCATGTTTCTCTTATATGAATAATCAATGTGGATTTTTTACCTCATTTTGAGGTTTTTCCACCTATATCTATGTTGTGGACATTCACTGTGTACCTTTGCTAATTGATTTTGTATCTAAATCTATTGATTACATTTCGAATTTTTTCATGGTATTAGAACTTGGAATATGGAGTGATTGATTGTCAAGACAAGCTGAATTACTTTACCTATGGAGTATTACCACGGTTCAAATATTTTTTTTCAATCTAATGTACAAAATAAATTTCATTGAAAATTCAACCTGTATGGCCTGTGGTACAGCCATGGGAGGCATATAGTATTGTTTGAAAAATTATCCTTGTTCATGCTTTGATCTAGAGCAATTTTGGATCAAACAATCATTCAAATCTCAATACCAAGCAACCAAATCATAGTTTCAAGCAATTTTTCAAGTCAAAGAGCTCCCTAGAGTTTTTAGTTGGTCAAGTTCTAAGTTTTTTTTCCATCCACTTGGATGCCATTATACGGCTTTGTGCAGCTGCAGCAGTCTAAAAATTTAGTTTGTGAACAGCAAATTCAGTTTTCACTGTCATGAGCTTCAAATAGCCAATGGAAGGTTCAAGTTTATTGGGCCTGGTTTGACCCTCCTGGAGCTCCCCTACTGTGCCCAACTTCTACCAGAGCGGCATCCCTATATAGGAAGCACGGTAAAGGTTAGTGTTAAGTTTTGAAAAGTTTATTTATTAAATAAAGTTTTTAATAAATTAAAATATCCATGCAAAGAAAGTCCTTGGCTCCACGTTGGGAGATGCGTTTTACTAAAAAGTGAAAAATTTATAATATTTTTTTTACATACACTTTATTCTTATTTATATTTTTTTTTAATAAAATTCAATTAAATAGGCTTTAAAGTTTAAATCTTCCATGCATTGTTTCAAGTGTTAGTGTAAAGGAGTCGGTAGGTGTTATTTCGCTAGGCACTTGTGAAAGCAAGGTCTAGAGTTCACACCCCTTTAATTTTTTTCTTTTTGGTCAATCTTGGTTAAATCTAGTTTATTTTTTTCAAAATAATTAGTTTAAAATTCTTTTTTTGAATTACGTGCTTAGTATCTTGCAGTCAAAACTCTAGTTAATGTCAACTTTTTACAACACTTGACTTAGACTATTCCTTGTCGACCATGGTTGTATGACCGATCGATTTCTATGTTTTTGGACACCTTGGACGCATTGGTGTGGTCCATTTGTTGTTTTAGAAATTCCTATTATAGTTTTTAGCAACATTTTTAATAACATTGTTCAAGTTGTTTTTGCGACACTTGTGATTGTCATTTTGTGTTGATTTTATTTGCATTTTGTGAATTGTTTTGAAATCAAATAAGTGGGCATTATTGTTTAAACCCTAGAATACTTGTATTTCATTGCAAAATAAAGTATAATTTTACATTAAAATATCATTTTTAAGTTTTTTTAGTGTCGTAGTGACCAGTTTAAAAGGAAGTTATGGCTTCTCCTAACTTCGTGCTTAACAAATCTCATGCTTAATAGATCTAACTACAATATATGAAAAAATCACATTAAAGCAGAATTTATGACCTAAAAGTTGTGGAACATTGTTGTTGGGACGAAAAAAACCCCATCAAGACAACATGTAACATATAAGCTTACCCATACACTTCAACAAAAATCACAAAAAACCATGTCGATAATTCTAAAAAATGTATAAGATGATTTTCTACTCTATATCGGCAATCAAGGGTTTCTCCCAATGATACTTGGAAACTCCTTGAGTCTATGCATGAGGGCCTTCATCTCTCTAAAATAATTAAACTTATTCTTGAATTGCTAATTACACCTATAAAAGGTGATGAAATAGTTGTTAACTTTCTTGCTAAAATTAAAAACATTAAATCTCAGTTAGATGTTTGTAATTGTAATATTATTCAAGATAAGCATTTGTATTTCATTATTCAGCTTAATATTCATAAAAAGTTTCACAATTTTATTTTCAATCTTAACTCAAAATACCAAACAGAACAAAATATCTATCTCTGACCTCACTACTCTATTTGCACTTTTGATTCAAGAAGAGCAAGTGATGTCAAATTTTGATTCTAAAGAGAATGCCACTCAAATACTTCTCGCTCTCAACCTTGTTTCTGAGAACAATAAGAACCAAAAATCTAACTCTAATTATGCAAATGACAAAAATGGAAGCAAGAAATCTGACAATAAGAATCATAAACTTAGGTTTAATAGGAATTGTAATCTATGTGATAGATTTGGACATAGAAGGGAAAGTTGCTATAAAAACAAATCTTCTAAAAATAAAGGGAAGAAACGTTCTAATCAAAATCAACAAAAAAATCAAAACTAGAATCAAGACAACAATCAAAATCATAATACTGACATTATTGCTTTGTAGGCTACCTTGTTTGCTTCTAGTAAAAATGAATGATGTTTAGATAATGATGCATCATTTCATATGACTTTGTTTATCAAGTATTTTATCTAACACTATAAATATATCTAAAAATATTTATTTAACAAATAATTCTTTTTTAGAAGCTACTAAGCAAGGAAAAGGCAAATTTTGTAAATGTTATTATAAATGATGTGTTCTATGTTCCTAAATTAAAGAAAACTATGTTATCGCGTTCTCAGCTTATAAATGATAATTTCATAGTAACTTTGCTAAAAGATAAATGGTCTATTAAAAATCAATCTAGTTTTCTGATTGCTTAAGGATTTCAATTTAATCATTTATACATATTTTCCGTTATATTTCATCGCATAATAGAAATGAATCTCAATTATAACATAAAATATTAAGACAAATTGTTCATAGTGAAACGTAGAAAAAACTATAATAAACAATCGAATAACTACGTTAAAGTGATTTGAAATTCTCAACGTTTTAAGCCTTATGCAAGACCCATCATCTGAAGGAAGAGATCATGAGATCCATGAATTAAAAACAAAAAATGAATTACTATAAATAATAATTATAATGCATTTAGGGTGGGTCAACTCAACTGATCATGATTAAACTTATTCTTAACAAGACAAATAACAAGTTTCCAATTGTCACTAAGGATCCAACCTCCATCTCTATTTAAATTGTTTGGGTTCTTTTCAATTTCAATTATTTCTCACACCTTCCTACTCATGTAATGATCGCCTTTGGAGATAATATTGACTTTATCCATGTAAATGTGATGACTAGAAGTATAAGAATGCTCCGTTAAGGTAGATTTCTGGACTCAATTGTGGGAAAAATCAGCACAATGCTCTTTTATTCTAACTTGAAATGAATGACTTGTTTCACCGATGTATACCTTACCACAGTTGCATGGAATAACATAAATCCTTTTGTAGCAATTGGGGTTAGTTCGATCCTTCGCTTTATCAAGCATTTTCATGATTGAATTAGGAGGGGAAAAAAATACCTTGATGTTTCTTCTTAAGGATCCTTGCTAAATTATCTGTAGTCCCTTTGATATATGGAAGAGTAACCATGTTCATATTTTCTTCCTCAGGTTGTCTAATGCCAAGTTCCCTTGTGTTTTATGGATAATATTTTTAATTTGTCCATCTTCATAAGCATTCCTTTTGAAAACCCTAGAGAGATGTTCAATTTCTTGATGAAGGTGATCCTTATCAGAGATTCTCAAAGCGCGGGTCACAAAGGTGTTTATAATGCCAAGCTTTTGCACGGGATGATGTGATTCAGCGTGCAAGTAATTGTTTGTGTGAGTTTTCTTTCTGTAGACCATATGGGACAAAGAACCATCCATGTTTTTAATGATGAGGACATCCAGAAAAAAGATTTGGTTGTTTTCCTCCACCTCCATAGTGAATTTTATGTGGTTTGATCTACTATTTAGAAGATCAAGAAATCTACCCAATTTTTGTTAACCATGTGCCAATTTGCATTCGTGTCATCCACAAACTGTTTCCACCATTTTGGTTTTAGAACTGAGGACTCAAGAGCTAAGTTTTCAAAATATTCCATGTATATGTTAACCACAACTGGTGAGATGGGAGATGTTAATTTCAGAAGTTTAAATAATGCCTCTTATTATAATCTTGTTATTGGTCTTCCTTCTATCTCTTTTTAATCTTTAAGAGTTTATTCATAGTGATGTTACAAGACCACTAGAAGTTGCATCTCTTAACAATTATTTATATGCTATTACTTTAAAAGATACTAACTAAATTGATAGTGTCTCAACTACAATGGTATTTTTTAGTAATATTATTTAATGTGATTCTTGCAAAATGCCAATTACAATTATATTGTAATAAATATATTGTTTTTAGATAAGAAAGCAAAGAATATATAGTCATTATATTGTTTTCAAAATGATTACATCTATGATTATTTTCAGTTCATATGAGTTAGGATTGAAATACATGATATGCATAACATCATGTTTCATTTGACAAGATGATCATGTTTAGTTATTGCATTTGGTAAGAAAATCATGATCAACAAGAAAGGATATTTTGTGTTTCAATTGTTAAAAAAGCTTTCATTTGATAAGAAGGGCAAGTTCATGCTAACATGCTTAGATGTTTTATTTGATAATACCATATGTTATGAAATGCAAAGTGTAAATGGAGTTTGTATTATTAATTGGCTCCTCATCATTTATTTTGCCAAGCATTATGTTCATAGATCTCTGAATTTATTTGTTTCAGTCTCATATTTGTTTGATTGGATGTTTGCATATCATGTTAGAAATTTCCATCTTTGATGTATGAGAGGTTACAAACCCTAATCTTATGTTATATTAATTTCTAGATCATTGGAAAATCACAAAAAGCATATTATGCTTGCAAAGTTTTTTAATACTCAAATTATAAAAATGAGTTATTTCTAATAAGATATTTAATATTTGGCTAAACCTAGTATCATATTATTAGTGAAATTGTTGTATCTACATCACATGAAAGTTGGGGACACTCATCTTGTTAATATTGGAGACGTCCAATAATGAATTGCATACAATGATGTATGTGCCACTAACTTAGTAATCAAAGTAGTGAACTGGTTTGACTAAAAACATGACTTGATTGTTTAGCATGTGTTTTACCACAAATAAACATGTCATCTTTAATCTTTTTGTATTTTGTTATTACGATGATGACCATGCTAGTGATACTATAGATCGAAAATCTACTTCTAGATATGTATTTAAGTTTGGTGCAAGTGCTATTACTTGGAGCAGCAAAAATCAACCTACTATCTCTATCTCTTCTACTAAAGTAGAGTACAAAAATGTTATGGACGCTGCTAAAGAAGCCCATGTAGCTGTGAAAATTGTTAGAACTTCATTTGAATGTTTCTCATAATACCACCCTTCATTGTGATAATCTTAGTTGTATAACTCTAACAAAAAATCCAGTGCAACACAAAATAACTAAACATATTGAAGTCCATGTGCATTTTATTCAACAAAAAGTCTTCAATAGTGATATTGATCTGCAGATTTGTCCTACGGATGAACAAATGGCAGATATCTTCACAAAACCACTTGATGTTACCAAGTTTTGTCAATTTCATGTAATGTAAGGCTTTTTTGAGTTGCCATTGAGGGGGAGTGTGCATAATAATGTCACTTCCTAATGGCCATGTGTTTCCTCGTCCTCTATACTTCTTCTCATTGTAAAGTATTGTAATATATCAAGTTGTGTGATTTTAATAAACTTCATGTGAAAGTTTTACTTTTGACCCAATAAATAAAAGCATACTTTGTGATAAAAGTCTTTATGTTATAAAAGGCTTCAATTATGCTTGGTTGATTATTCATGAAACTGTGAGATGTAGTCTCACGATCATGCTAGCCTAAACTTACTTTGAGTAGTTTATGGATTATAATTCATTTTGTTTCAAAGGGTTATATTGATATGATGGTTAAAATCCTTCAATTTTTACATGCCTACTAAAATCACTATAGTTAATTCATGAAGTATAATTATTTTTTTTAAGGTGACTATGGCAAATATCCCCACTTAGCATTAAGAGAAAGTAATGGAACATTTAATGTCTAAGTGGTTCCCCTTATGGACCCTTAACACACAGTTTTAATTAAATAATAATATTTTATTACTTATTAACACAGGTTGAAAACCTCGTGTAAATAAATAATAAAACATATTTATTTATTACCGTTGGTTTAAATTGTTCTTGGGGAAAGATTGGACCCGTTGGTTACAACGGTCCACCTCCCCACCCCATTATATAAATACAATTCACCCATGGTAAATGTCACTCACTCATGCTCATTACATTGTGTGATAAACATTAGCAAGATTGGGTTAATATTGTGTGTGGCAAATATTATTCAAAGGGTTTTGTGAACAAATTGTTAAGTGAGAAGTTGGAAGGTATTGTATTGGGTACCAAGTTTCTCTTATATGAATAATCACTATAGGTTTTTTAACTCATTTTAAGGTTTTTCCACCTATATTTGTGTTGTGGGTATTCACTATATATCTTTGCTAATTGATTTTGTATCTAGATCTATTTATTACATTTCAAATTTTATCACTATCGTGAGTTCTAAGAATGTGGCCCTTTTAAATTGGCAAAGAACCGATGAAGAAATTGGTGCATATTAATTAGCATGATACATCAATGTTCCATATCCAATCAATTAAGGATCGAATGCTATCATTTGATCACGATGTCTCAAAAGATGACTTTGGAAGTAGCAAAGCCACGAAGAACATAATGTTGTGCCTTCACACTTTCCTTATCCATTTCGGGGGTTCAAAATCATCACTGATTTCACAACAATGAAGCCTTGAGGAACATAAAATTGCGCTATCATACTCTCATCTTGAAAATATAGTTGATACAACCAGAAGCAATTCATAATGCAGCCATCCAATATACGTAGGACTAACAAATACATGTATGACACCCATATTTACCCCAAGGTCGATGGGGCACAAACAAATTCAATGTTTGGTAGGGTTGATACCAGAGTTGCACGGATATGGATACAAATACGAAATCAGATACAGCTAATTTTCAAGACCCCTTGATATGGACACAATTGCATATATATAAATTGTATTTAAATTTTAAAAATTACACGAGTTCTTTTTCTTCCATTCAAAACCTCATAGAATGCATGTTTATTGCACACTCTCGGTCCACTGGAAAGGTAAGAAGTTGGGTATTCCATGGATTTAAAAAAATTGTAGGTTGCACAAGCCAAAGGAAAATAGACGAAATGAAAGAAGTAGAATAGGATAAAGTAAACAATTCAAATGAAACCATAGCATGTTGAACAGAGCCAATGTGCAATTTTGAAGGAAAAGACCGAATCAACATTCATTCACCTCCACATCCTCAGTTGTTGCTACTAAAAATTATTTTAGAGGATCGTCTGCAGTTTTTCATTATCTTTAGTATTTTGAAGGGTTTTTTTCAAGTTAAGTTTTTTAAAACTTTTAAATCAGATATAGCTACGGATGGGCCGCATATTGTTTTTGAGTGTATCCAATGCATCCTAGTTACGATCTCATCTATGACTACAGCTGGTACAATATCCAAGGTGTATCCAAGCCACACAGTACCTTTATCCATATCCGCCATGCATGGATACGTGCCCTAGCCATAGAGGCGCCATATCCTACAATCTTGGTTGATACCATGAGAACGTGGGTGCATTCGCAGAACAATTAATCACATTACATACATAATTGAACGTCTAAAATATATAGATATAATAAAATTGTATTACCATCAAGGCCAACCAAGAATACATGTGATCATCAGGTGGGTTTAAGAACCAAACTAGACGAGTCCATAAGATAGCATCTCTACTATAATGTCTCATGCAACTGCCTCTACCCAATTAATCCAACCTTACAAAAGATTCATTGCAATAACCTTCGTAGATGATATTATTATATACCTACTTTAATATTTTTTTAATACACACTCTAGGTGATAATGCTTTCAAAGATTACATACACAATGAGTAGTGTGCACAAAGATGCAATTAAAAGGATCAAGTACAAGATATATAAGGTTCAATCATGGATAATTAAAATCAACTACTCATATTAGAGTATCTAAAATATGCTAATAGCAAGAGTGACAAGGCTTGTGTCATGTACACCTTCCTAAAGATAAGCGAGCTCAATCTAGGTTATATCAAGGACCAATATCAAACCCCACAAAAAAAAGTAGGCAATCAAGTGGTACTTCAGGAAAAAGCCATAGACGTTCACATATTTTTGTCCAACTATTATGGACCAAATAAATATCGCTACTTGCAAATTGAAGTTGCTAGCCAATGCAAATGTTCTTGAGCAAACTCTCATTTTCACAATACTTTTCCTACATGTGTTAATGTTAAATAAGGTCAACAAGCAAAGCACATAAAATGGTGCAGATCAGGGTATAGTTAGGAGGCTTTGGCACAGAAAAAAAATTATTGATATCGACAAACGACCAAAGGAGAATAAACATCAACTACTCAAGAACAATTTTTCCATTTATGGAATGAAATCACCTATCTTACAAGTTAATTGCTGCCACTACTCCGTCTCTATCTTAAAGGGTTGTGAACAAAGGTTCATAAATATCAACTAAATCCAATGTGAGACACTAAATGAATGCTACTCTACTCAAGATCTAGTGGAATGTTCACAAATGACCAAAGGAGAATAAATATCCACCATGCGAGATCAGTTTTTCTATTTTAATGGCTTAAATTACCTACATAGTATAAGTTAATTGTTGCCACTATTCCCTTTATATCTTAAAGAGTTATTATGCACACAAGTCTATAAATAATAAATATCAGCTAAATTCAGTGTAAGACGCTAAAGGAATGAAATCCTACTCTAAGAACTAGCGAAATGCAACAAGAAAATCCTTTGTGACACTCAAAGCTCAAGAACATGCATCCGCTTCTTACCTTTGTCTTTGTTCAAACCTCGGTCACTAGGGGAGCTGCCTAATCAACAATCAAATCTAGCCTATGTGTGATCTTGTAAACCGGGATAATTTTCCAGTCGCATCCAAGAACGGGGGGTCCACCACTCAATTTATTTCCCACCTATGAATAGTAAAAGGCCAATGTTGTCACCTCTATGTACCCAACAAAAGAGTTATCCCTACCCGAAGGGGGGTCAGCTCAAAGGCATTCCGGTATTCGAAGGGCCCTCATCCGTTTAGGGCATATTATGATGCATCCCCTCCCATCTACCAACAACAACGATCTTCTAAAATAAATGGTAGCACCACGGCAAATAGGTTCACTATAGGGGCGAAGCTAACTGCTCCCCTCTCATCCAGGTCAATAGACGAAATCCACTAAACTCCCTGCCGAGAAGTAACAAGAGCATACACTTCTCATCCAAATTCACCTCAATAGAATACCTCGACTCTCACACGATATTCTTAAAGCCAACCTGCATATGTGGCTCGATGAGGCTAGGAAGTAGGCACCTTGGAATTAGGTGAAGGAGAGAATCCAACCCGTAAGCTCCACACAAGCACCATTAAGGAACCTAGAAAAGTATAACCAAACATCATCAACTTTTAGTAGAATAGTAGGGGAATAGGCATCAACTCACTAGGCCCCCCAAAGATTTGGAATTTCTTCACCATCTCGTAACTCTGATTAAATCAAAGGATCACAACTTTTAACTAACTGCTCAGAATTGAGCATCATTTGTTGTGTCAGAGAGTGACTTTCTTTTAAGGGTTCATCGACCATACCTTATTAGTGAATTCCCCTTAGTAGAAAAACTCATTCCTCAATGAGACCTAATTCGCTAGCAAATGATCTAAAGCCATATTCCACTTCACATACACTCTATCTCAGAGATCTCTACACTGTTGAAATTGAAGGTAGTATCTGCAGCCACATTCTTATTTTTTCCACCTTTCATATACTGTTACCCTAATATTGGGTTAAAACTACACAACAGCTATACCACTTGCATTAGTATAGACAAATGGTGATTGATAGGTGAGTTTGGGTTCTTTAAGTGTAACTCTAGGGTACCTTCATCCTCCTTTTCTTGTTCCATACATGGTGGTTCCAATATCCCTCGGTCTAAAAGGTCAATTACAACTTCTCATCCACGTTCTTGGAGAGAAGGCCATATGCATATTAGCTTCCTATCTACTACTAGGGCATCATTAACCATGGATAATAGGAGATTTTTGGGGGAGGCAGTTTTTGCAACCCCCAAGGATCCCCTAGCCAAGCCTGCATAATCCTAGCCATTCTCCCATGTACATTGCCTAATCTTTGAATTTTACTCTTTCACGGGGGTTGATGATGAGGGGGGGCGGAATTCATTGTGTGATTAAAATTAGGGGCAGCCATCACCTCTAGTTGTATGACCTTGAAAGCATCCCTTTTAAGAAGAGGCACAGCCATATTGAAAAGAGATGCCAAGGTACCAAGATTTGAAGATCCTAATCTTGATAAGGGGTCCCTTTGGGATGAATGAAACATTAGGGAAAGGAAGACTTTGATGTTCAAAGATGATAACCTGCAATAAAGGTTAGTGCATAATGAATGTAAATGTGATAACAGAAATGTACTTACCTCTACGACTTGATTTAATGCATTGACCTCCCCCTTGGGTTGAGAACCAAACCACATCTTGGGTGAGGTGAATAAAGGTCACATCAAGGGATAGGGGAACACCTAGTGAACAAGGAAAGTATACAGCTCCACCCTGTCGTGTTGTCGGGGTACCCTGTCCTAGAATCAGACCTGCTATTATTATACCACATTTTTTAACTTGTCCTTGAGGGTAAACCTGTTTATATGCTTTAAGTAAAAAAGATCAATGTAAGAGTTTTGACATTGTGTTGTCTGCTCCTATGAATACGCCATCCAAACTTGAGAATCTAATTCTCGAAAGGGAAAATTCAGTGTCAGTCAAAATCACCCGAATGACAAATTTCAAACACCTAAAGGTGTCAGCTGAAGGTAGCTGCCAAAAGTCTAGGTCGAATTTGCCATTAGTCGAAACACCTAAGAGGAACCAAGGATGAAAATAAATAGATCTTACTTTACCTTGACTTACCAATGAAGAATGAAAATCAAAGTGCCCAGAAAAATAATATGTTTGAATAGAAATAATCTAGAACCTAGGAGGTCTAGGGGGCAACACTCTAGATGAGGATCTAGAGGGTTGTATGTGTATGTGAAAGCAATACTGAAAAAGATGGATAATATAGAAAGCAATAGAACTTGAACAGATGTTATATTAATTGATGCGTTCTATAGTTATACAATGCATACTCTTAAGAAAGATGTATGGTTGCTTACATTCTACCATCTACCTAATCTAGTGTTACAGATATGTATATATAGTTTACAAAGCCGTGAAGGCTATAGAACCATTATGTGCTTCAAATTATTTGAGCTTCCACATGTGACTTTTCACATTCTAATGGTTATGTTGCCTGACCTTCAGATGTGCAGTACGCTGATAGGTGTGTTGTAATGGACTAAGCTTTGGGAGCACCATCGAGTGGTGTGCACAAATTTAGAATTGCACGTACATTTGTGGATGTTGCACGAGTCGAGGGTTTTGCGCATAAACTGAGTCTGCGAGTATGTGCATTTCAAAAAAGGCTATTGTCACACAAGGGTTTGCATGCGTGGCACATGCTCTGCAAAATGATGTGTTGCGTGGAGTGTCTACATTTTGGCACAGGGCAACGCTGCCCCTCAACCCCACACTGGCTAAGCCTTTGAAACTTACGCACTCCGTGCCTATTGGGTGGCATGCACATTGTTGTCCTTGTAGCTATGTGGCATGTATCCAAGTATTGTGCGAAATGCACATGATGCTTGGAGGTGCTCAGTGGTGCTTGAAGTGCGGAGTTGCATGATGTTGTCTTCTAAGTTGTGTGGCATGTATCCTCCTACAATAATAGGAGGTGCATGATGCAAGTTGTTGTGTGGAGATGCTCAAAGTGCTGAGGTTGTGTGGCATGTTACCTGGAGGCTAGCACTGTGCACGAGGTGCACAAAGTGCTGAGGTTGGAATTGCGCAAGTAACCAAGGCATTCAAGGTGATAAAGCACATCCACGCGACTACGTGCAGATCAAGAAATGTTTGACTCGATCCAAACTATTTGTCTATGAAGATTTGCTGAATTTCTCTGCATGAAAATAAAGATATGGCTCACAGACTCTACAAGAGATAAACTGAGTTTTGCTATAAAAAATTCAAAATCAACCATAAAAACTTCTTTTTCATCCTTTAACTCTCATTCTCACCATGCAACTATGCTAAACTAGAGATAACGGAAGAAATCAGCATTCAAATTAAAAACAGTCAGCAAACATAGTACGCATGCGAGTTCCAGCACATATTCAGGCAGGTCCCAATTGTTTCAACTTCACTAAAGTTTCCATTTTTCACTCACCTGGCTTTTGAAGAAATAGGAAAAATGTCACTGGGGAAAACGACCTACCAGATTTTGCCCCAAGTGCTCTCCATCTGAATCGGCCTGCCATTTGGCCATCTGCATAGATAGAAGAATGTCATTTGCCAGGCCCTATCAGAAATGGGGGACTGTTTTTGGTTTGTCAAAATTCAGATGAATCCAGTACCTACCGAATTTGTCATGTTGTGACGAAATTTTATACATTGATGCCAAAATCACCTTGTGTTGAATCATTTTTTGGCATATGCAAAAAAGATTTGTCCTAAACTCTGGCCATAGCGTTTTATTGCCTGTCTGTCTGATATGTGAGTTTCTAAAATTCAAATTTGATATCATTTATTGTATTTATGCCTACAGATCTGATATCGTTTCATACCATCTCTGTTACAGGCTTCCGATGTAAAGGATGAGGGACCTGATGTGTATGGTAGACTTTAGCGGTACACAGATCACTCCTAGTTGCCCCAAGTATTGAGAAGATTGAATTAGCCAGATCTAGATGTGCTTGAGCGACAGGGATTGCACAGATAGCAGACTGTGGTTAGCACTTGGGAGGCCAAGTGCAACACCTTTGGGTTACCAAAATGTATGACCTAGAAAGGACTCATTATGAAGACATGCAACCCTATTCAAAAGAGGGGCCAATCTAGAGATACCAAGATCCTATTCTCGAAAAGGGATCCTTTTGGGGTGAATGGAAAGGAAGGGAAAAGAAGAGTATGATGTTTGAAGATGACCACCTGCAATAAAGGTTAGTGCATAATCAAACATAAAATCTGAAAAGAAATGCTAAGATGGCAGGTAACTGTATTTTTGCCTTTGTAACTGTACAAGTATGGTCCAGGTACCAATGCCAAGCAAGGTTACATCGCAGATCCGCTCTTGGTGCAATGCCCTATCCAGGTATGTCTCAGGTCCATACCCAGGTAAAGTCCCGCTTACCCAGGATGTACCTGGCCCATAACTGAGGCATCTATTTCCCCCAAACGTTGTTTAAAAAATAGCAAGTAAAAAAATTAGAAAAAAACTATAAAAATCCTCAAAACCCTAATAATACACTAAGTGCCTATGTACCATTTAATATGAACTATGACCATTGACTATTAAATTATTTTGAACAGATACTATAAAATATAAACCATATTGATTTATCATTTAGCGTTGAATTATCAATTAGCACTAGTGTTTGGTGGGTAATTTTGTTCACTTTATGCATATTATGGTAAATTTTGATTGTCTATAATTTTTATATTTTTTATTATTTTTTTGTACAGGTGGTACCCACGTACCCGTACATCCCCCTTGGGCTAAGAACCAAACCACATCTTGGGTGAGGTGACTAAAGGTGATGTAAAGGAACAGGGGTGCATATACTATAAACCATATTGGTTTATCATTTGGCATTGAATTATCAATTGGCACAAGTGTTTGGTGGTTAATTTTGTTCACTTTATGCATATTATGGTAAAATTTTGTTTGTCTATAAATTTTATATTTTTATCTTTTTTTTCTGCACAGGCGTCCGTGTACCCATGTACTTGTACCTCCCCCTCGGGCTAAAAACCAAACCATGTCTTGGGTGAGGTGACCGAAGGTGATGTCCAGGAATAGGGGAACACCTCCCGAACAAGCATAGTAGATTTCTTTTCCCTATCACGTTGCTGGGGTATCCTATCCTAGAATCAAACCTATTGTTATGCCACAGTTTTGACCTTTGTCCTTAAGGGAAAACAGAAATGTAAGAGCAGAACAAATTTAAAGTGTTTCCTAGGCTAGCCTTTCACCTGATTTTGGAAGATGTTACTCACTCCCATAAATACACCATCCAAACTTGAGAATATTATTTCTCAAAAGGTGATGTCAGCCAAAACTGCCTAGACAAAAAAACTGCAAACAGGCCTAAAGGGATCAATTAAAGGTAGGAGAACCCTACGATTTGTCTAGACCAAGCGAGAAAATTTAATAGCTGCCAAAAACTCCAGGGTGAATTCACAAGTAGAAAATGCCCAAGAGGGACCTAAAAGCTAAGGGGTTTGATAAAGGCCCAATGCAACCCTAATGAATGGGAAGAAGGGTGATGGGAACATGAAGCGACCTAGAAAGACGTCTAATGTACCTAGACATCTAGGCTAAGGGCCAACAAGACATAGATCGGCTCTCGTCCAAACAAACCCCAATCCAATCGATGTTCATAATGGGCGGACAATGCATCCTTGACAACAAATAGCATTAGTAACCATTTTTTAAAGTATACAACAAAGGCGATCTTTATCATCTCCATCTTATGTGGCAACAAGTTTTCATTGTCATGGTTATTTGTGAAGTTTGTAATACACGGCTTTATTGCACTTTGGGTTTGTGCGCTTTGGATTCAACCTGTCCCACTTAGGATTCAGCCTCCTTCCACCCCCTTCATATTTGGACTCTTTTATTGTTGTGCTTTTAGTTTAGTTCTAGCTTGTACCCTCTTTTACGAGCTTCATTTTTCACCCTCACATGATTTCTACTTGGTTGTATTTTTTCAGTTCTATTGATATATTTTGAGGGCAGTAAAGGAAAGAATTCAGCATTCAAGAATCTTTGACTTTCTCTTGAGCATTCCAAATGGATATGAGAAACCATGAAGCTCAATATGTTTCTATATGGCTTAGAAACTCAAATATGTGCTACATTCAGGCTGGTTACAAATAAAAATGATATGAGGGCCCAGTTGGAAACCCTTTCTCTTCTCACTTGGGTGGCAAGAGGAAGTGCTACCATTGATTACCAAGTTGATGCCTGTTATTTTTGTCACGTAATATAAGCCACTGATTTCTTGCAAGAAAAGGGCATGACTAGCTCAACTATGAAAAATGCAGCAAGCATGTTCTAAAGATCATTTTGGTATACGGTAACTTTCTATCCTCTCATTATATCCAAGAATCAACTAGCTCAATCTACAAGTCCTCTTTCTAGATTAAGCCAGGTTTATACTAATTGGCTAAAAATTTGAACGGTTATGCCCTCTTCTAATATTTGAAGCTCGATATTCAAATGGGAGGCTAAGACAAGCCTAAGCATGGTATCAGTAGGATGGTCTGAATACTTACAAATTGTTGACAGGGAAAACGTCAAACAAGAAATCATTAGTTATGTAAGAAAAGCAAAACCTTCTCAGAATTTCATTTGAGAGAATCTGAATAAATTGACTTTTAAAATAGTACTGACCTTCCATTGGAGGAAAATTCTATTGATGTGACAGTTGCACCAACATGTGCTCTTTTGATTAAATGTCGAACTTGCATTTTTTGCACTTCTACGATACATATATCCCCTTCAATGCTTCCTCTGTGCATAAGATTTTTAAAATGGGGTCGGTATACATTCATTTCCAATCTGTATGAATATTAAAGCTACTTATGGACATTTTGCTTCACTTTTTTTCTTAACAAAATAAAATCTAGATACTTTCAAGTAAATTGTACAATATTTTTGTTGTTGCTAAAAAACAATTTATATGAATTAATTGTAAAAGCTATAAAGGTGTATACAGTGTACAAAAAACAGGTATGACTAGTCTCCATGTAATTTTGTGGCAAAATGACTAAAGAAATTTGCCATGGCATTAGCTATTAAAGAAATTTGCCATGGCCGTAATTCATGATAATCAATTTCTTCACAAGCTATCATGCAAGTAATTCACAGCTTTATAAAACAATGTCTGAGAAGACATAACAAACGATATAAAAATCTCTCCGAAGGAGATTAAACAACCGAATTTGAAGTATAAAACTATAAAATAGCCATTGTGTACTGGACAAAATTTATAATTTCTCAAACTTCAACCTGTCATTTCCAAGTTGCAACTACATCTCCTGAATTTTCGCACTAAGATTTGCTAATTCACAGAGAACCCATCATTGAATTCATCATAATCCTACTGAAAAGCAAAATGTGAGATGCAGCATCCTGCTACACGGTAGGCACTTGCATTGAATAGATGACATCCTCCTCTAAAAAAATGAACACGTAAGTCCTATCATTTGTTCTAATGTCTTCAAAGTAAAAAGTAGTATATTACATGTGTGTAGAGAAGTGGAGTTTCCAAAGAAGGGGCAACTGAGAGCATGGGGAAATCCTCAAGAGTTGAATCTAAGGCTGCAAGAACGAGTTCTGGATGGGATTCAACCTTTTTGGAGGATCCAACTGCGACAATACTCAACTCTACACATGAGGTTGCATGCAAGAGCAACAGAGGAGTTTCAAAACTCCCAAAAGAGAATCCCCCAGCAACATTATCCAAGAATGCAAGCAGGAGCTCTGGAGGAGAACACTTCCCACGGAAGCCTCATTCAAACAGGTTGTTTTGAGTCTAAAGCATATGACTGCCAAGAGGAATATGGAGCTGCGAAAAGAAGGATCCATGGTTGGACCCCAAAAAATCATGGATCTGGTAATGTTCCCTTTCCTTCTCTTAGGCAAGGTTTTATCATTGACAAAGCACCTACACCTCTTTTCATTTGCCCACAAGATGATGAAATATCCATTTTTGCATCTGTGCTTAGCAACAAAGGGTAAATTTGCAGGTTTAATTGTTTTTGGCCCCTTCCTCCTGCTTTAAGTAAGTCGATAAGCCAAAACTGGGCTCCTATCCTTTCTAACAAGTTGGAAGTTTACCCTTGTGCCCAAGGGTTCTTCATCATGCTGTTTGTGGAACCGATGGACCAGGATGAGATCTACAGAAGGGGAGGCCTGGTTTCATAAGCAGGCAGGGCTGTTCATGAAGCCTTGGTTTTCAGATGTTGACCCTTTAGTTGAAAACTTTCTTCAGTTGCAGTTTGTTTTAAGCTTTCAAATTTGCCTTTGCATTTCTGGACGCCATTGATCCTAAAACAAATTAGAAATACTTTTGGTAAATGCATTGCTCTGGACAAATCGACAGGAAATAAATTCAAGATAACCTGTGCCTGCATTTGTGTGGAGTTGGATCTAAGCAAAGGTCTCCCTGTCAGTTTTTCCTTGATTTGTGGGGGTTCAACAAGAACCCAAAATGCAGGGTATGAGAACAATGCTTTTAGATGTAGGCAATGTTTTGAATTTGGTTACTTGGTTGTTTCATGCCCACACTTACAGGATCTAGTTCAAAAGCAGTAAGAAGGAAATCATGTCTCTTCTGAAAACGGTTTTCAAGTGGTTCAACAAAACCGAAAGTAAAAGGCCACCTGGCGGAAGGGTGCTTCTGAGAATCATATTTGGGTTCAACCACGTGATCAAATGAAGGAAACTGAGGATGGAGACCAGCCTAGTTTTTCTCCAAAAGAATAAGGAGAATCTCAAAGAAAGCATGAACCTGAGATCACCATGAACAAAGTTGTTGAAAAGAAAGATGCACAAAATAGCCATGAAAAGAAATAGGAACATAAAAGCCCCTCTCCTAATGGAGAAAAGCTGACTTCGAGTTTGGAAAAAGGGAAAGATTTGTAGCTTCAAATCATTCCAATAAGTTCAGGGGCAAAAAAGATATCTAGAAATTGATGGTTTCTTTTTGTCTTTTGCTTACTTTTGGATTTAATTGTAAAAAAGCAGGCATGCATTTTCCAAAAATCTAAAAACATGCATACATGTTGTTAGTAGTTTTGCATGCATGAAAAAGGCAGGACCATGCAAAAATCATGCATGTTCTTTTAAGTAACCATACATGCTTGTGAGCAGTTTTGCATCGATGTTAAAAGCAGGATCGTGCAAAAAGTTTGAATGTTCTTTCAAGTAACCGTACATGCTTGTGAGCAGTTTTGCATCGATGTTAAAAGCAGGATCATGCAAAAAGATTGAATGTTCTTTCAAGCAACCATGCATGCTTGTCAGCAGTTTTGCATGCATGCTTGTCAGCAGTTTTGCATGCATGATAAAAGCAGGATCATGCAAAAAAATTGCATGCTCTTTTAAGTAAGCATGCAAAACTGAGAGTAGAAAAGCAGGAAAATAGAAAGTTAATTTGTTTAGGAAAGCTGGAAACTAAATATAAAACCAACTTGTAAATTGGGAAACTTTGATATTAATACAAATTTATTTTACCTAACAAAAAAAAAGTAGTATATTACATATTGATGTTATTATACCAAAAAAGAAAACCCAAAAGGTAACATGCTATTGGATTAGAGGGATAGAGTATAAAATTTGAAAAGCCAATCTATATCATTAAAGTGGACATATCTCCTTAGGAAAAATAATGAAAATAATTCGATTATTAATTTGTGGGATTTTAGTCGGACGTAAGTCATCTCAAGATGACCTCCATGAGTAGTCATTTCCCTAATGACATTTTTCCTCGTGTATTTTTTGGTAATAATCATAAAGCAAGGGAACCCACTTAGCACACAAGCACTGTAAGCATTTGCTAGTGTAGGGGAGAGGAACAATGAATATAATCCGCCACGTTGGGCTTCTCACCCTCTAGTCTCTTTCCCCATTGGAAAAGCTTTAGGAGTATGTAATGCCTTATATGTCACCCTTGTCTCACAATTCTTACCAATCTAGGATAACAACCCAACCATGTATCCATTTCCCCGACCATTTCCCTTCTCTGTTGTCTCCCTTGTTGCTCTTGTTTCGTTGCATCCATGGCTGGTCTCCCACCCTTGGGACACCCATCCCAAACAATAGTGCCCTCATGGGGACCCTCATCTTGCCGCATGCTGCCAACACTACAAGGACCTAGGTCATCATGACCATCCCCCTATACACGCCACATCATCTCATCATCCCCATAGAGAATGATACCCTTCCCGTGGCTATTCGCCACCGCGTGATTCAGAGGATCCTTGTCATGAGTGTCCCCCATTCAGCAGCTGCCTCGACACCATCTCCCATGCTATCATGGTCACAATGACCCTTATTGGCGTAGGCAACATCATGACCCCTACATCCCTCCTCAGGGATCTCGTCGCCAACCCGCTATCAACCGTGCCTATGAGGATCTCTGTAAGAATCCTCTAGCCCCTTGGGTGCATGTTATTCCCCTTCCTACTCCAATCCCTGAACTACCCAAGTTCAATGGGACTCGGGATGCTAGTCTCACGAGCATATCACAACATTTATGATGGTTTATGATGGCGTGTATGGATTGGGAGCAAGATGAAGGCATGATGTTGAAGCTCTTTGCTCGCTCCCTACGAGCCGAAGCTCTTGTGTGGATCCAGAATCTACTGCCAGATTCTCTTTCTAGTTTCCAGTTCCTTTTGGAGGACTTCCTCCAATACTTAGATATCTCCAAACCGTTTAACCTTGGCATCCAATCACTCACCTCCATGGTTCAAGCCAAGGGTGAGTCTAACTTTGACTTCGTGCATAGGTGGCATTCAACCGTCCATACATGTAGGACAAGGTTCTCAGATGATCAACTCTATGACATGTTCACGCAAGCATTGAGGCAGGATGTCCACCTTGAGGTCCTCAAGCATGAACCCACCTCTTATGATGAGATTGTTAACGAGTGTCTGAGATTGAGGCCTTCTAGGTGCATGCAAGCATTCGGCCTGTGTTGACTCAAAAGTCCTCACGCGATCGCAACCACAATGCGACCGGCAATGGTGTCACTGATTCTCCCGCGGAGAAGGACAAGAAGGATGGCCACGAGGTCAATGCTATGAGTAAGAGGCCAAACGAAAAGAAGGCCCTTGAAAAGAGCATAGGAGGACAATAGATAATGTATCCCTATGATGCCACCAAATTCTGCAACTTTCATCAAATGAAGGGCCATTCCGACAAGGAGTGTGTCGTCCAAAAGTCTGGTGCTAATGCCTCGTTGGCCCCTCAAAGCTCTTCACTTGTGGAACCCAACCGTAAGTCGAATGTGTTCAAGGAGCCTCTTCTCGACCACAACAAGAAAAAGAAGACAAAGAAACCGTCAAGGGCCAAGGCCCATCGCTCTCCTCACTCTTCTGCCTCTTATGGTTCCTCTTCCTTGGCTGACCCGAAAGAGAAGGCTAAGCGCAAGTAGCAAAGTCGTTGCTTCTATTGACATAACCTCTAGTGGGTATGAGTGCTTTGTCAACACGCGTTTGGGTCGGGCAACCGACCCCATTGGAGTGACTAGCAGTGTGGGACCTACAGCCCCGACCACAGAAACAGGAAACCCTTGCCCTCCTATGTTGTCTTTCAACCCCACCTCATTGCTAGACACTTTGGTTCTCGCAAAGAGGGCTAGATTCCCGCTCTATATCAAGACCTTGATCGATGATTATCGTGTCAAGAGATGCATCATCAAGGGAGCTACACTGAACATTATGCCATTACGGGTGTTCAATGAGCTCAGGATTAGTCGTAAGAAGCTCTCAGAGTCTCGCCATAACTATGTCGTTTTCAACAACAATATTGTTGTGCCTGTGGGAAACGTGAAGCTTCGGCTCAAGTTTGGACCCAAGATAGTCAGGATCGAATTTTGTGTTAGACCTAGATCTCTCACACAACATGATTATTGGCCATCCTTGGACTATTGCCATGCAAGTTGTCGCATCGACAATGTTTTGCATGGTCCAATTTGTGCATGAAGGTGAGATTCACACCTCGGAGGCAGCCCTAAATCCATGGGCATTGCTTTACACTAAGACAAAGCCCTTTGACAAAGCTTTGGTTGTCTCCTCATGGGGCCTTGTGGGTTCACCCAAGGCTCCCACCACTGAAATTTGTTTTCTCAAGGATAAACAGTTTGACCCTAATGAGTATCGATCGGCGTTCATTCCTCTTGTGCATGTTGCGTGCTCTTCAACTCCTCCTAGGCAACAAGCTGGGTCTTCACTCTTCGAAGACCTCTTTCGAGACATTTTTCTAAATGTAAAGCCTCTCTCTTAGTCACGTTGTCTCATCGTGGCATTGGCACTCTCAATGCCTCTCCTAGTGAGGTATCTCGATTTGTTGAGTCAAATCTTGAATGCTATTCCATCCACATTGTAGCACGCAACCTAATCAATGAAAGGAAAGCTTACAAGAAGCTCACGCCTGCGCATCGTACATGTCGCCATCCTCTCACTTGTCTAGATTCAGCGGTCTCATTCACCAACAATGACCCCACCTCCAGAACTCCCGTGCTTCAAGGCATGATTGGTGAACCTTAGGATATGGATGTTCCATCTCCTTCTTTCCACCTTTTCCCTGCCATTTGGCCTTTGTGGAGGCTAAGCAGTGGCTTGCCACGGGGGCAAGACCCTAGTTAGGGTAAAGTGGTGGTCTGCCCTCGGAGGCAGGCCTAGACCTAGGCCTATGATGCCTTGGTAAGCCCCAGAGCTTACCAAAACACCCTCCTTAGGCCCCCGTTCAGCGGGTTGCTCTCCTGGCATCCGCTGCTAGACCTTGCAGATCTTCGTGGTCATTTTGGCTTGTGCACTCCTCGAATGCACCTTGGGATAGAAGTAGAGTCTTTTGCTTCTTTCAGTGGGTGGTACTACTGCTTGCTTGTAGTTAGTCCTCTACCGACTCCCTCTCTCCTTCGTTGCAGTTCTTGCAGGTTGTGTGGGTTAGTGGTTGTGGTTGTTTGTGAATTATTATGGCCTTCTTTGGCTAGTCTTCATCTGTCATGGGCCTCCTGCCACCCCTCTCACCTCTCACCACATCTCCCACATCCCTTGTAGGGAGAACACTAGAGTCGATGCTTTGGTGAACGTCATTTTGGATTTTGCAATTTGATCACTTGTATCCCTTCTATGCAAAAACTGGAACTAGAGATGGAGCTAGATTTGGATTGCACAGAGTTTGCACTTGTACCTATGGATCGTGTCATTGACTGTTGCTTCCATCCCCATCCCTATCAGGTAAGTGTAGGTAATGTTTTCTATTTTCCTTTTCCTCGCTCTTTATTGCTTTTGCATGACTTCCAAGTACTGCACAACACTCCTTGTTCCTTCTAAACACTGACTGCTTGTACCTCGGGGGCATATGTAATCGTACTTCCTGTGACCCTACTCCCGATGATTACATATCAACTCACGTGCAGACTACCAACCTAGTCAATCCGATTTGAGACTATCCACATACTTGGACACTTCCCTAGTCTATTATGCACCCCTTCGGACCTTCCTTACACTCTCTTAGCGCTCTTGCTCACTATCAGACCCTTATAGTGTTGCCCGAGACCCTTCCAGAGACCCTTTGACCACCTCGGGACTCATGGTTGACCCAAGCCGCAAATTTTTGGCTAACTTGCCCAGAATGCGTTGGTTTTAAGCATGTTTGACTTCAAATGGCTAGAAATGGGCAGATTTTGGACTTCTCGAGTCTTGGGTCCCCTATATTACTCCAAATCATTCCTCTACCCTTCTTCAGCTTCTTGATCATTTGCTCTCTCTCCTCCTTGAATCTCTCTTGATTCATTCTTGGTGATTGAAGCATCCATTGTGATAGAGGTTCATCTACATCGTTGCATACTAATTTCGTGACTCCATTGCTACTCCTAGTTGCTCCTGCTCTATTGTGGCTTGCTCCCAACGTCTACAAGTTGCATTGCCCCTAATTTGTGCACCTAGCATTGGCTCACACACTCTTGCAAGTTCTTGCTTCTCCTCCTTGTTGGTTGGATATTGGTTTGGACCTAGATCTACATTGCAACGTTGTCTTACTCCATAGCTACCTCGTACTTGGATTCCTGGTTTGTAGAACATCTGCACAATACTTTGAGCTTGATCTGAGGGTACTTTGTTATGCAAAGTGAAACTCCATAGTTGTAGATTAGTGTATTTGCTAGGGTTTAATGTTTTGATGCTAGTTTAGCTCATTTTCAACATGTTTTAGAATGGATTCTGAAGTTTATGCATTCTCCTAAACCTGAAAACATCTTTCCTCTTGAATATGTCTTTCATTTCATAGGCTTGCTCGATTCGGAATCATTTTACTGCTTGGTAGATGTTCTCTTGTTCAAATATCTTAGTTTACTTGCTTAAAATGGCATTCCCTTTGCTAAGTTAGATATCACATGCTAGAGATAGTTTTGTTGGAAAAAAGGCATCATCTTAGGTTTTTGCAAGTGCACTCTTTATATCTCTCTTACTCTTGAAAACGTCATTTCCTTTCCGAAATTGCTTTTCAATTACTAGAGTTTCATGCTTTTGAAACGCATTTCTTGCGTGGTAATGCTCTTTTGTTCGACTAGTTTACTTTCTTATTCTTTAAGCATTGAATTCTCCCCCTTAGCTACTTGTTTTATTGTGGTTATACCCGTTAGAGATATTTGTGTCCTTTGTGCACTCAATCATGCTAACCCTAACCTGGATTACCAATCTATCTATAGACTAGAGCAAGCCGACAAATCGGATAGCCTCTATAGATCTCTAGTAGCCCATAGTGCCCTTGAGCCTAGTAGATGTTTGCTTAGTACCTTATATACCACCTTTCCAAACACTCGTGACTCCGTTTGGATTCTTGGAGCCATGTTGGGCTTCTC
Source organism: Torreya grandis (assembly GCA_037957365.1). Lineage (NCBI taxonomy): Eukaryota > Viridiplantae > Streptophyta > Pinopsida > Cupressales > Taxaceae > Torreya > Torreya grandis. The sequence goes on along the minus strand of JARHVA010000170.1, from coordinate 3,957,753 downwards.
ACCCTCTAGTCTCTTTCCCCATTGGAAAAGTATTGATGCCTAAAACCTTCGCTTCAAGTTAAACAGCCTTCTATGGTAAGCCTTACAAGTGTGGGACCGAATTGCGGTCTATAAAGCAACCTATGAGATTTTAGAAGCCGGCTCTTCATTCTAAGTGGGGGGATGAAAAAGAAGAAGGAAATGCAAATAAAACTAAAAGAACACTAAGGCGATGCGCCAAGAGATTCAAAGCATTAACCTATAATTGCATAAAATAGATTGAGCCCTTAAACATTATAGACCATAAAAGAGCATACAGCATGAATTATGATCTATAATGCAAGCAAAGATCAATACTATAGAAGCAAAAGAAAAGAAATAACAGACAAAAATAACTGTTCACTCAAAATGACACAAAACACCACATCCTCTTCATTGTAGGTAAGCCTTACATGTGTGGGACCAAATTACGGTCTATAAAGCAACCTATGAGATTTTAGAAGCCGGCTCTTCATTCTAAGTGGGGGGATGAGAAGGAAGAAGGAAATGCAAATAAAACTAAAAGAACACTAAAGCGATGCGCCAAGAGATTCAAAGCATTAACCTATAATTGCATAAAATAGATTGAGCCCTTAAACTATAGACCATAAAAGAGCATAAAGCATGAATTATGATCTATAATGCAAGCAAAGATCAATACTATAGAAGCAGAAGAAAAGATATAACAAACAAAAATAGTTGTTCACTCAAAATGACACAAAACACCACATCCTCTTCATTGTAGGTGGAGAACAGAATACAGAAGGTCTCAAAGGCACATACAAGATGCCCTGTCACACCCATGAGGGGCACCTGTTAAGGTCACAGAATGGAAAATGCTAACTGCTACTATTCTTATTCTATCACAAATGGTTGTCTACAAAAATAGCAAATCCCAGTAAACTGATAACCAACCCCTTTCAAAAGGGATAAGCATAGAATATATAGGCGAGACAACTTCTCGGGGGAATGACCCCTGGAAATCTAGCACTTGTGCCCATGATGATGCCATTGCAACTAAATGAGGGTCTCAAGCTCATGAGTGCAGTTAACCTCCGAATCCCAGATATGGCGCAATTGCTCTGCCTTGTTATGGTCACAATGCTTAGGAGTGTAGTGACACCACGTGTCCATCTCTGAAGCCGCCTCTGCTATTCCGTACGAAGATCCGTTTACCCTAGCCAATGGCACAATTCCTAGCTTTGACAGGAACACTTTTGCCTTCAACAAGCGCCATGGCGCCACGTGGAAAGGCTCGTCTCCTCCTTGGCATAACCGCATGGTGGGTCTCCCTCCTCTTTGCTGGCCAATGGCGCTACCCAAATGTCTGACAGATCAAAACCGCTCATGGATAAACGCTACGATGCCACGTGTTTAGCAAGGGCTTCTCCAGGTGGAGTTGGACACTTCCTTACAAAAACAAGCACAAAGGCACCACGTGGAGAAACCGCGTTTCCCTTGATATCTACTCGATGGGTTCCGCCCATCACCCTGTTAGCCAATGGCGCTACTCGGAGTTCTAACCAAAAGGAGACGACCTCGAATGAGCGTTGGGTCACCACGTGTTGAGTTCATACTACTCTACGATGAACCGAGGACTACAAAAGGGGGACCCGAGAAAGGAAGAGGATGAAAGGCAACTACTAGATACGTCGCACAAGCCCAAGACCAAACACAAGCTGCTCAAGATAATCAAAAGGGTGGATTCCGATCCACAGTTTTGGCGACTCACAGGGGAATCCCCCTGCGGATGAAAGAACCCAAAACTCTGGTACGCGGACCAGTCGAGACAATTTTCAAAACAGGAGGAAAGTCTGTGAACTTACAACTTTTGAAGAGCCGCCTACAAGGGCGCCCACCTTCTTCCTTGGGTTGGGCCTTCTTCTTGAAAGTCTCGGAGGCTTTATCTAGGTCGATAATCTCCTTGAAGATGTTCCCCAAACCCTATACTACCGCCAGCGTCTGAAATTCTAGTTGGGCGAGTGGCTGCAATATTTTCTCCACTTCGGAGACACCAGGCGATTGACCGAGAGCCACGCACATGGTCTGGTCGTTTTGTTTCTACTCTAGCAACGCTTTGATTTGGTCCTCTGGTAGGACACTGTTGTCTGCCAAGAATGGGGAGGGGAGTCCCAATTGGACTAATTGTTCAATGTGTCCTCATCTATCTTGGACTACTTTTTCTAAGGCATTCAGGAATGCCTTGCATTTGGTCGCTGCCTTGTTGTAGCCTAGGAATTCATTCACCTTTGCCATCGCTTGCCTCCGGTCGACCACCCCAGCTGCTTGTAGTGTTTTGTCCGAAGTGTTGTAAAGCTTTTGGATAAGGAGTTGTGCATCCTGTACCTTGGGGGTTACAAAGGCAATGACTTGGTCGACGGACACGCTTACCTAGGAGCTCAACTTTTGCAAATCTGTGATGAAGGTCCTCTAATCCTTTGATCCTCTCCCAATAGGATATGTATAACTATTGAATCATTGAGAGGATCTCCGCAATCTAGGAGCGGGCAGCAAGATCATTCTTCAGCTGTGTGATTTCCTGGTCCTTGACCGAGGACTCCTGTTGTGCCTGCTGCTGCAATTGTTGAAAATTCCAATTAGAATCCAAGAGCTTCTGACGGATTTGTACCAATTCAGTCTCTTTCTCCTGCAACTTGGTTTCCGCGATTGCCCTTAGATTGGCTTCCGCCTGGAAACTCTCATTAGAGATGCGGCTCTAAAGGTCGGACCTCGCTTTGTTGAGCTCCGCGTCTTTGGCTTTAGCCTCAGCATTGAGGCGATCGACCGTAGCCTTCACCTTGGTGAGTTCCAGCTTGGTCTTCTCCAATTGTCGGGTCGCTTTGATGTAGTCTGTAGTCACAAACTTTTGCGTTTCCTCCATCAGCGCGACCCTTCAGTGGGCCTGGCCTAGCTGAGATTGAGGCCGACAGCATGTATGGCGTAGTCCCCCAGCTGAAACTGCTCTTGGGGCTTGACTACTTGGGCCAGATGAGCAATCATGAGGAATTGTTGTGCAGGGTCATAAAATGACCGCATGTGAGTCTCTGCAAGGGCCTTGACCTGCTTCCCCCTTCTCCATCTAAGCCTCCCGGGGCCTTCTTGCCATGTCCATCTGTTGATGGTACTGCTCTGGTGCTTGAATATTTTCCCCTGTGAAGGAGAGTCCTTGCGGCAGCGCGAATGGAATGGTCACTTGTTGTGAAGCAACAGACGTTCCTCCAAAGGCAAATGGATGAAAGGTGAGGGTGGATGGAGAGAAAGGTGGAAGCCCGCAGCGCAGGGTGGAAGGCAATTGCGCCACGATGGAAGATGATGCGGATGATGTATGTGGAGTTAGGAAAGGCATGCGAGAGGAGATCGAGACCGTGGAGGAAAGCGATGTGAGCTCGGTGGAGGACTGGGTGGATGAAGAGAGTGGGGCCAAGGAAGTAATTGGCTAGGCAGTGGAGAGTGCTACAACCTGAGGCGAAATTGTGGATGGAGACGTGGGGGTGAAAAAAGAGGTTGAGATGGAAAGAAGGGGCTACGAGAAGCGTATCTTCTTCTGGGGGGGTCTGGCAGAGGGCTAGATTTTGGTGCCTCGGGTCGCTTCTGTTGTGATGATCCAATTGCGAGGTGCCCTAAAGAGGCTTGTTGTTGCTACGGGGTTGTGGGGTACGAGTACAAAGGAGGCGGCCAAGTTGACAGCTTCGGGATCTTTGAGACTTCCTTTTCCTTCTCTGGAGGCACGTCCCCCACCTCTTCCCCAAGGGTGTCTTCTTCCTCTTCTTCTCTTTCTTCTTCCTCTACCTCAGCAGAAAATCCTCCTACCAGGCTTTCCTTTAGAGGATGCTCATCCCAAAGACTTTCGAAGGTTTCATCTCCTTCCTCGTCCTCAAAGTTTGAGTACAGCTTGCCGATCTCTTGCCTATATTTTGTATAGGCGGCTATTTTCTCTTCGCTCCAATCCCTCCGAGTGGGCTATGCCTTCAGTCCCTTTAACAACCTTTTGGAGGGGTCGATCGTCCGAACCACGTCTTAGGACTCCCACGGCCTACGGTGTCCAATGAGATCTGAGATAGATTTACGTAATACTTGAGGTTGTCTCTCCTCGAGGTATGGTTAGGGCTAGCGATTGGGTGCGCTTGCGGTTTTTAAGGAGGCTATGAAACCAATCGAGTCATAGCTCCACCTGTCGTCAATCAAGTCGAGGCCAAGCTCTGCGAGTTTGGATGTGAGCAGGCGCTCCTGCAGCCTCTTCACCACCGTGATGCCTCCTTTTGTGAAGGGGACACCATATAGACCCTTCTTCTTTCCTGCTCCGTAGACAGAGTCCACCGCATCAAATTGGTGGGCCAACTCCAAGGCCAAAGTTTTGTCTGTCAGCAAGCACGAGAGTCAAAATGGATCACCCTTGAACCCATGGGCTCAGATGAAGGTGAAATGGCTTCCAAAGAACCAATCGACCGGAACCCTGCTCCCAGTGACCCATGATCGTTGAGTGTCCATCTTGTCTATGATGGCCTCTCGACTAAGGTCAATGAGGACAAGGGATAAAAAGAGTTCCAAGAACTCGTAGTAGTCCTACGTGATTGACATAACGTGGGTCCATACTGTGATTAGGGTCACCATGTTGGCGAAAACGCTCGTCTTGGAGGAGTTGAGATTGAGATATGCGAAGAAGAACTGGGAGCGCTGGAACAAAATGAGATGCAGGAGGTAGGAGGAATACCGGAAGGTACCCTGCGTTGAAAAGTTCGCCAGTTCATCCTTCATGGCGATCGCGATAGCGTCTGCAAAATCCATCCTGTATAACTCCCCCTTGTTCACCGTAGTCAGGAGGAAGAGCACCCCTAACTGAAAATTGGTGACGTTGGCGTATGAGTCCATCCCGAAGATGAAGGCCATCATGGACAGGGCATCCTTCAAGTACTTCATGGAGAAGCTCGCCAAGGGAATGGGGAGAGGAGACGCCTCCGTGTATCCACTCCGGAGGAGGAAATTGATGAAGTGTGCCTTATCGCGAAGACAAGTGTCCTAGACATCTTGGAGGCTCTCCATGCTGCAGATGTCGGCCTTTGGGTCGCTTGGGATCTGGAGCATCTCCTAATGGCGTCCGCACTGATTTTCACCCTAAAGTGGGTGTTGTTTGCAATTACGCTAGTGTTGGCGTCATACATTTCTGCACAAAGTGCAATAATTTCCAAGCATGGATGAACACAGGGCGCCATGGGCCAGCATGCAGTCCCACATTTTGAACCCAAACGAGTCATAGTCATTCCTCTGGACCTTCTCAATCATTCAAGCGTGGGCACCCTCCCTCAAGCTCTTGGGGTTTTTGGCCAACTTGGGGTCATATATCTCATATGTGAAATCAGTGACCAATGCTTGGTCTTTGCAGTGCTCTTTGGCCATCCTTTTGACGTTCGGCAACTTCTCCTTTGGTTGAGCAAGGGCGGAAGCGTATGACTTGCTTACCGCATATGGAGGGGGAACGTCTACCTGGCTACCCGAGCTACGGGTTCTTTGTTTTCTTGGATGCTTCTCGCCTCCCGACGATGATGTTGAACTCTCCATCTCAAGAATTCCTCTTCAAAATCACTCTCTGTTCACAAATAAGATAATGGGTTAACCAATTCTGCTCACAGGTTCTCACAATTCTCGGCTCGGCTCTCTTTGCGTTCTTTAATTGCTTAATGCTCTCAAGAATCTCAATGCATCAAGTGTTTGGCTCAATGGGAAGAGGGGTGTTTATATATCGATGCGCCTCATCATGGAAAATTTGAAATCGGGTGCCTCCCATAAATGTTAAGGGCAACACACATGCTCGAGGAGGCACTCGCAAGAGATTTGTGGCAATCGTTATGGGGGATCGTGCAAAATGGAACGTCTGACATTAATGGCAGGTGAGGCGGGTAGATAACCGTCTTTCAGAGAATGTTTTTTGAAGATTTAGGAGAGCTAGGGCGAGGACACGTGGCAACTAGACAAGCCACTTGTGCCAATGACACTTATTCAAAGGAAATAGCAACGGAAAGGGAAACAAAGCAAAAGAAACAACAACAAAGGAAAGGAAACACACAAACAGAAAGGGAAACTAACTAATATGTACAAGAGAAAGGCAAGTAAGCTAGTTGAAATGCTTCAGATCGATCCCGTTAACCGAGATCTCCAATGCATTGCCCTCTTCGTCTTCTAACTCGAAAGCATTTCCCTGCCTGTTGCTGATGATGCGAAATGGTCCCCTCCACAGAGAGTCAAAGTTCACATGCTAGCCTGGCTTTGCGGCCCTTTGATCATACTTGAGGACTAAATCCCCGGGTTTGAATCCTGGGTCCAACGACTTCTTGTCGAACCATCACTTGACCGCTTGCTGCCAGGTGATTTTCGCATTGCTTGCTTGTTCTCTTGCTTCTTGGAGGCTAAGTAGCTCTGCGAGTCTAACTTCCATTGCTCCATTTTCAGCAATTTGAACAGCTTTCAAAAGTTGTAAGGCGGGGATTTCCAATGACACCGACATGACTACCTCTTTCTCGTATACAAGTTCATACAAGGAGGTTTTTAGGATCTGCTTTGGAGTGATGCAGTCCGCCCATAGAGTTGTTCTCACGTGCATGTGCCACTCCCTTTGTCGGTCAGTGCCCATCCTTTTGATTAGTCTTCTAAGGTTCTTATTTGTCGATTCTGCCAACCCAATCCTTGTGGGTAGTAATTGGACGAAGTTTTTAAGAAGATGCCATTCCGGAGCACAAACTCAGAAATCTTAGACCCGAGGAAGGCTTTCACGTTGTCAGAGATGATTGTCTTGGGCGGGCCGAATCTTGCTATGAGCTCTTCCAGGAAGCCGAGAATCATATTCTTGATCACCTCTCTTAATGGGACTACTTCGGTCCACCTGGTGAAGTAGTCAATCGTTGTCAATATCCACTTGTGACCGGCGCTTGAGACAGGATTGATCATCCCGATGAAATCTGGACCCCACTGTGTAAAGGGTTCATCGATCATGATTGGGTTCGGAGGCATGTTTGAATTCTTTCTTTTTCCCACAAAGAAATGGCACTTTTGGCACTTTTGGCATTTTTTGACTTCTTGATGGCAGTCCACAAACATGGTCGACCAGTAGTACCCCGTGCGCATGATCTTGGTCGCAGTGGTTTTTGCTGAGAAGTGGCCACCCGAGGGAGCAAAATGCATATCTTGGAGGATTTTCTCAGCTTGGTGTCTTTCGACATATCAGAGCAGATCTCCGTCAAAGTTTCTTTTAAACAGGACTCCCTAGACAAATAGCTAGACCCTTGCAACCTGTAGAGATGCCTTTTATGCACGGGGAGGCCATCAAAATACCGGTTGGTTTGCATGAATTGGATTATGTCGACCACCCAAGATCTGTCGGCTTCGTGTTAGTTCAGCAAGACTGCTTCCGACGTTTCTAGTTCCTCCAGTGGGACATCCGCACATTGGGCTAAATATTCGCAAATTCCTCTTCACCTGACCACCTTAGTTGTCCTGACTTTGATATCGTACTCAAGGATCTTGGTGACCCAATTGCCCTATTTTTCAGTGATTTCTCCTTCCATTATATATTCACGGACGCTAGAGTGTGCCACATACACCGTTATTTTGCTTCTCGCCACAAGGTGCCTGAACTTTTTGAGGCCCTTGACAATGGCAAAACCCTGTCTCTCCATGAAATTGTACTTGACTTCGTACCCACGCAATGTTCTTGAGTAGAACACAATCGGGTGTTCATTTCCTCCATCTTCCTTTTGAGTTAACACAGCGGCTAGGCTATATGCTCACTCCCGTAGATGTACATGATGAAGTCCTTAGAGAAGTCTAGGTTGGCTAGTATTGGCACGGCGGAGATTGCATCCTTGATCTCATCAAATGTTGCTCTTCCCTCGGGAGTCCACTTGAAGGCCTGGTCCTTCTTCAGCATCAGCGTGATTGGTCTCACCAATCCTACGAAGTCGAATATGAACCTAATGATGAAATTAATCTTTCAAGGAAAGATTGGACTCCTTTTTTGTTTACCGGCAAGGCTAAGTCTCTGATGGCTTTTATTCTCTCCGAGTCGATAGCAATCCCCTCTTTGGATACTACGTACCCGAGCAGCTTGCCTTGCGGGACTCCGAAGACACATTTCTTGGGGTTAAGGGACACCCCGAATTCTTGGCACTTTTGGAAGACCTTCTGCAGATGGTCGAAGTGGTCCTCCTTCCTAGAAAACATGGTGAGGTCATCAAGTAGATGAGAATGATTTTATTGATTAGGCCCTTAAAGGCCACATCCATAGCTCACTGGAAGGTAACCCCGGCATTAGAGGCCGAAAGGCATCTTCGCATATGCGAAGGTTCCCCACTTCGTGGTGAAGGTGGTCATGTGCTGGTCTTCTTCGTCTACCCATACCTGATTATATCCGGAGAATCCATCTAGCAAAGAAAACATCTCTACAGCCTCTACTATCTGGAGGATCTGCTCCATCGAGGGAAGGGGTAGTGATCCTTTAAGGAAGCCTTATTCAAGTCCCGGAAGTCTACGCAGAACCAGATCTCTCCACTCTTTTTCCGCATGGGAACTCAGTTGGATACCCAAGTCAAATGTTTGATCAGGAATATGATCTGTGAGTCGATCAATTTCCTAAGTTCTTGAGCCATGATGGACTCAATTTTCAGATTCACTGGTCTTTGCTTCTGTCGGACTAGTTTGGCTCCTACCAAGTCTATGGTGTGTTGAATGACCTCGCGGTCATATCCCTTCAAGTCATCATAAGTCCATGCGATGACTCCTTTATATTTGTCGCAAAAAGAAACCAACCGTTCCTTATCCTTCTAAGGGACTTCTTTTCCAACCTTCAACTTCCTTCCACCTCCAACATCAAGCTCGGAGTAATCACCCTTATCTGCGACAAACTTTTGCTTGTCATTCCTTCCATCGTCGAAGTCAAAAAGATTTTCCAGGGTGATGAGGCCCTTCGGCAACTTTTTGGCCTTTAATTGCATGATTTGATCCCCGTAAGCCTCTTCAATCTTTGGCTGCAATTGTTCCGTGTATTTGCACGATTGTTGGAGGAACATGGTGAATTGCTCATTGCTTTCAAACACTTGCCAATTCTAGTCATTATAGGGGATGGCGGGTCTGATGATAACCCGCACGGATTGCTCATTGGTGAACAAGTCTGTCACTAGATCGAACTGGGATCCGATTATTGCAATCATGTTAGCCTCTGCATTCGCAGCTCTAGAAATGATCTAAACGTTGAAAGCTTTGAAGGTTTCAATCAAATCCCCATATACGATGGCAATAGGATCTCATGTGCACATTCTTCGTAGCTACAACTCCTCTTACCTACCTTACCACTAGTTCAGAATCACCGAATACTTTCAACTGCTTTACGCCCATCCGCTCAGCTAGGCTGAGGCCATGGACCAGTGCTTCGTATTCAGCCTCATTGTTGGTGCAAGCAAATTGAAATCTGAAGGCTTGGAGGGTCTCTTTTTCGAAGGGAGATATTAGTCGAATGTCCACTCCAAATTTGATCTTGCACTTCGCGCCATCAAAATACAGAGTTCAAAATTCAGACTCATATTCAAGCCCTTTGCTCTGGTCTTCTTTCTTCTTCATGACCTCGAGAATGACCTGGTCTTCCTCATGGATCACGTATGTCTCGAAACCGGTGGCGTTGAAGTTTGCGAATGGGTCGCTTTCAATGAACTCATTGACAAGGCCCTCTTCTTCTGGACTTCTGGTGTCCTCTACCTTTTCTCCTTCAAGCATCTCCATGTAGTGTGTTTCCGTTCTTAATAAGGAGGTGTGCGTTGCTTCGAAGTTCGTCATGACTTCATCTGCTATGTGTTCCGAATGAAGTGGTTCAGACAACACATTTAACTTAGAGCCATATTTGGTCCTCAGGATTAGATGGGACCAATCCAATGATAGGTACCCACCTATCTTGGCGGTGAAATCTCTTGACAGACATTGCCCAAAAACAGGCAGGATGTCTATCACTACAATGTCTTGTGGTACAGTAATGCTAGGACAAAAATATAATGTGAGGAGTAGAGCCTTGATGATACCAAAGGTTTGAACCTTCTTCCCATCCAGCTGCATCACTCCTTTATTCAACATCTCATACTTCAATTGTAGTGCATCTGCTATCTGTTTAGGCATCACCATTGTGCTCGCGCCCGAATCAATCATGGAGTTGTGCAATAATTTCTTCCCCACAATGAGTGTCAAATAGAACAAGGTAGGTTTTGTTTTGCTTACCCCTTCTTTGGTATTGACGAATGCAGAGGGTATCTGGGGTTGCGTGCTTGTGCTAGCTTCCTTCCCCTTTGTCCTTGCGGGCTCTACAGTCGACTTTACTTGTGCGCGCTTTCCTTGCTTCTCCAAGACTTCCTTCAGCAAAGATTTCTGCTCGGGGATCGATAGGACATCCTAGAGGGAAACGTTAGCCGGAACCTTTTTAGTTGCTCCACCACATTGCATGACCCTAGGAGCAGAACCTCGGGGTGTTTTACCTTGTTTTACACCATTTCGCTCCGCTTTTGATATGCCGGAGGTTGGGGTTGCGATCCTAGACCCTTTGTGAAAGTCACTTGGGGCCTTGCTATAGCTTCGGGGCTCTCGGCCAACCTTTTCTTGGAGCCCATGTAATAATCAGATTGAATTTGCAGGGCTCTATACACGAGAACTTCGCTTGCATAGACTGCATCTTCACCTTCTACTCAGGGGAAGAGTGCATGCTCTGGGGCTATCTCTTCCTCTTGTTCGAGGGACATTCCCTGCATCTATGCCATCAAGACGGCATTCTCAACCCCTGGGGATTAATATACATAGGCCGAATTAGGTGCATTCCCTTATCGTCGTTGTTCGGCAACCTTCTGTTGCAGATTGCCCCTTGGACAATTTTGTGGTCCATGAGCATCATTGCAAGGGAAACACCATGAATTAGAATCATTCGCCAAGTTATTTTGGCCAGCAACTAACTCCCTGTTTGCATTTGGCGATACTATATGTAACGGGTCAGGTACCACAACCATTTGGTTCGCAGGCCACGTCTAGTGATTCGACACTTGATGATTTGGAGCTTGATGGTTTGGCCTTTGCCTCTCTTGGTGTTGGTTTTGTTGGTAAGGTGCTCTCCTTGGTAATTATTAAAAGGGGGCTTTGGGGGCATACCCTGCTGCCTTTTGAGATTGATTATCTCATTGGAAAAGGTCCACAAGATACTCTTCATGTCATTCATCTCCATGGCTAGCGAGGACTGAGTGGATGTACTCACCTGAGTGAACGGATATACATATATATAAGGCGGGGCTCCTGAGGTACTTTGGTCCTCTTCTTGCAGAGTCATCGATATATCCGGGAACATCGGCGTCGACGGCCATGGAGGAAACGTTCCCACATCTATCAAATTATTTTCGGCTCTTACTACTAGATCATAAGCATCCAGAAGCGTCTGTCCCCCAAGCGATTGGATCATGACAGCAATATCTAAGTTGAAGGCCTTAAGATAGAAAACAATGGCCATGCCCGCGGGTGGCCGAGCAGCTATTGGAATCCTTTGCCAAGTCTTTTCGAACCTAGAATTGAAATCAATAATGGCTTCTTGCGGAGCCCTCTTGATAGTTATCAGTTGTTGCAGGAGGGATGATAGGTTCGTCTTCTCATTGAAACGCTCAAAGAATCTATCGCCCAAGTCATCCCAGGTACCGATGGAGTTGGTTGGCAAAGATCGATACCAATCGAGAGCTCTTCCTTTAAAGGAGGCGGCTAATAGCCTTAAAGCTACATTCTGCTCATTGACATAGTGCACAGTGCACACATTTGCAACATCTTGGAGATGTTTTGTTGTGGTCTTGAAATCTTCTCCCAAAAATTTAGGGAGTGCCTTCAGGGCATTTTCAGGAATGGGGTCCCATGTAGCCGAGGGCATCGGGGGGACAAGCGGGTTGCCGCTATCCCATGATACAAAGTTCCTTGGCAGTCCTGGAAGAGCCATTTGTTGTTGTGGTTGTGAAGTAGCACTAGATCCCACAATCCTTTTGCGAGTTGGAGCTCCTAGAGGCAGTGTTAACAAGCTCAAATTCTTTGTTGTCTGTGACCTTGTAAGGGGTTTTTGGCTCATAAACTTGGGCTTCTAGTCGATCAGACTAGTAGATCTGTCCCACCGGGTGTGCTAGAAAAGAATAAACTGTTGATGCCTAAAACCTTCGCCTCGGGTTAAACAACCTTCTATGGGAAGCTTTACAGGTGTGGGACCGAATTGCGGTCTGTAAAGCAACATCCGGGATTTTAGAAGCCGGCTCTTCGTTCTAAGTGGGGGGATGGAAAGGGAGATGAAGGAAATGCAAATAAAACTGAAAGAACACTAAGGCGATGCGCCAAGAGATTCAAAGCATTAATCTATAATTGCATAAAATAAATTGAGCCCTTAAACATTACAAACCATAAAGGAGCATAAAGCATGAATTAAGATCTATAATGCAAGCAAAGATCAATACTATAGAAGCAGAAGAAAAGAAATACCAGTCAAAAATAACTCTTCACTCAAAATGACACAGAACACCACATCCTCTTCACTATAAGTGGATAACAGAATACAAAAGGTCTCAAAGGCACATACAAGACGCCCTATCACACCCATGAGGGGCACTTGTTAAGGGCGCAGAATGAAAAATGCTAACTGCTACTATTCCTATTCTATCACAAATGGCTATCTACAAAAATAGCAAATCCCAGTAAAATGATAAAACCAGCCCCTTTCAAAAGGGATGAGCTTAGAATATATAGGCAAGATGACTTTTCATGGGAATGACCCCTAGAAATCCTCGCACTCGCACCCATGAGGATGCCATTGCAACTGAATGAGAGTCTCGAGCTCATGAGTGCAGTTAAACTCCGAATCCCGGATATGGCACAACTACTCTACCTTGTTGTGGTCATGACGCTCAGGAGTGTAGTGATGCCACGTGTCCATCTCTGAAGTCGCCTCTACTATGTTGTACGGAGATCCGTTTACCCTAGCCAATGGCGCAATTCCTAGCTCTCACAGGAAAACTTTTGGCTTCGACAAGCATTGTGGCGCCACGTGGAAAGGCTCGTCTCTTCCTTGGCATAACCGCATGGTGGGTCCCCCTCCTCTTTGCTAGCCAATAGCGCTGCCCAAATGTCTGACAGATCAAAACCGCTCTTGGATAAACGCTATGACGCCACGTGTTGAGCAGGCGCTTCTCCGAGGGGAGTTGGGCACTTCCTTACAAAAATGAGCGCGAAGGCACCACGTGGAGAAACCGCATTTCCCTTGATATTTGCTCAGTGGGCCCGCCCATCACCCCATTAGCCAATGGCACTGCTCGGAGTTCTGACCAAAAGGAGACGGCCTCAAATGAGTGCTGAGTCGCCACGTGTCGAGCTAGCGCTACTCCAAGATGAACCGAGGACTTCTTCGCGCCGAAGGAGCATCGGGCTGCCATGTGCCAAAAGCAAAGGGAGGCCAATATTTCGGCAAAATATACAAAAGGGGGCCCCAAGAAAGGAAGAGGATGAAAGGCAACTCCCTGATACGCCGAGTGAGCCCGAGACCGAACTCAAGCTACTCAAGATAATCAAAAGGGTGGATCTGATCCACAAAAAGCTTTAGGAGTATGTAATGTCTTATAAGTCACCCTTGTCTCACAATTCTTACCAATCTAGGATAACAGTGCAACCATGTATTTGTGTTAAGTAAATGAAGGCTTCCACAAACAATTTAATTAGATTGTTTAATCTTATGGGATTTCTACTCGTGTGAATTTAAGTCATCTCGAGATGACCTCCATGAGAATTCAGTACCTTAATGATATTTTTCCTTATGAATTTTTTGTAATAATCGCAAGGCAAGGGGGTTCACTTAGCACACAAACACCATAAACATTTGTTTGTAGGGAGAGAAACAATGAATGCAATCAAAATACAATTGCTTAACACAAATATATGATTGTGTTTTAGTTAGATTAATCTCACCCTAGTAAGAATTGTGAGACAAGGATGACTTGTAAGGCATTACAAACTCCAAAAGCTTTTCCAATGGAAAAGAGGCTAGGCGGTGAGAAGCCCAACACTTCCTCACTAACAAATTCTTATAATGCTTGTGTGCTAAGTGGGTCCCCTTGCCTTGTGATTATTCCCAAAAAAATATGAAGAAAAAGGTCATTATAATAAAACTCATGGAGGTCATCTTGAGAATGACTTGAACAAACACAAGAAAAGTCCCAAAAAAAATTAATGGTCTAATTAAATTGCTCAAGGAAGCCTTCAATTACTTAACACAAATACATGATTGGGTTGTATTTGGGCTAAAATCTCATATTGGTAAGAATTGTGAGACAAGTGTGACTTATAAAGCATTACATTCTCCAAAAGCTTTGCCAATGGGGAAAGAGGCTAGCGGGTGAGAAACCCAACGTAGTGGAAATTCACCGTTTTTCCCCCGACTAATAATTCTTATGATGCTTGTGTGGTAAGTGGGTCCCCTTGCCTTGTGAATATTACCAAAAAAATACATGAGGAAAATTTTCATTGGGCTAATGACTACTCATGGAGGTCAACTTGAGATGACTTAGACAAACGAGTAAAATTCCACAAAAATTAATAATCTAATTAAAATGCTGAATGAAGCCTTCAATTACTTAATAAAAATCATATTAAATTTTCACAAATATACTAGAAACATGCTTCAAAGATTAAATAGGTAGAATTTGCTTGGTTTCATGCCATCAACGTAAATAAGGGTAGCTTATGCAACCATGCATGCGCACTCAAGATAAGATGTAAAGTTTCATGTGTCTTTGTCTTTGTTGAATCAATTAAAAAAGAAAAGACTTGTATATTTTAAACATTGTCATTTCTAGACACCAATTTACATTTTATGGGGGAAGAAGGTATGACAGCTGTCTTGATAAGAATATTTCTAATAAATTTCAAACTAAATTTATATTAATGATTGTGGTAAAGTTACGAATATGCACATCCCCCTTTTTGGGAGGAATTGTAATTTGTTTAAAGAATCTATTCTCTCATACCTAGATCCTCAAAGTTCTTAATATTTTGAAAGTTACAGTTGTACTCATTTTTTAATTGCCTAAAGGGAATTCTTCAAGCTAGTTGGCCTAGCATTGTATTTGAAGAAAACTTTGTATGTATCACTCCTTGATTGCTTTCTCCTTTGTTCATCGAACATTGTAGAGAATCCTTGTCTTCTAACAACCATTTGATACGGGTTATATGCTCAATGGTTTTGCAAACATACTTCATAATTTTACAATGCAAAAGAGATCCCAGGCATTTTCTTCACGCCTTACACAGGTAGCACTTATTATTGATTAATCACAAGATGGAGTTTCTGCCACCCGTTTGACACAAAGTAGGGCAAACTTTATTGAAGAATATAGTGTTGAGACAATGGCCATTATGATTAGAAGGAAATAAAAAAATTATTATCGTATCCCCAAATAACCAAAACGGGGTCAATGAGGTGCAGGGGATGAGAAAAAACAGAATCATGTGATGTGTTGGCCTTGGGAGGGTTTTTCCTGGTGACAGGAGTACTGAAATAGGTCAATTGGAAGACTGGACAAAAACAGAATCATCCAAAGAGTTGGCCTTGAGGCAGTTTTCCCCTTGTCACAAGAGAGAACTGATATTGTATATGCCATAAAATCATCTAGCAAGAAAAATCCAAAGAAACACACCCAGCCAGCTCATTAAGTCTCCCTTGTACATGCCTATGTATATCAAGTATTCAAACGCCGATTTGGGACAAAAGTGGTAATCCTAGCTAGGATGAAGAGGTGGTAGGATCCTCAAGTCAGTAATTTAATAATTACTCTTAAGTAGGAAAATATCAATATCACATGACTTCTGCAGACTCAAAACAAAGCAATAGCATGGCTGGAGAGAGAATCATAACGAGTAAAATTGTAACTGCTAGGGCCTCACTATGTGGTTCATCGACAAATTGGTTAATTCACTAGCTGCATGGTGCTAAGTTCAATCCTTGCTAGCGGCAACTAATGGGTACTGATGAAGTACTTTGCGACTTGTGATTACATGACAAACATTCAGAAGAAAATCAGAATTGCTTAGAAGAGGGATTGATTGAGAAATTATACAATGAGCAGCGTGTCAATTTATTGGAGTTTGGGAATAGTGAAACCAAAACAATACACTTGAAGATGGATGAAGTGCAATTTGTGTCAAATCTCTTATCATGTAGGCTGCCAAGAAAATCTCAATTTAATGAATTACCAATCTTAATGATTCCTTGCCTTCAAGAACTAAAATGGGGAGGGAGTGGTTTACAATTAGACACGATGTCGATATAAACATGAAAACCCATGTGGATTTAAATTTTCTTTATATGAATGCTTTCTATGACTAAAACAGGAAACAGTATGGAGCTCCCTCTAACACAGGTTCAAAACTCCTCACCATCACAAGGTGATGACCCCCAAATTTAGCCCTAGGTTCGGAACTCCGAAACCTTATGTTGTTCCAAACACAATTGCACGAAAAAGATGGTATTGTTGCCGATTTGCAAGCTAGAATCACTAAACTCGAACAAACCCAAACCACCGCCGTGGATTCTCCATGCCTACAACAGCTTAATTAAGTGGTTTCAGAAATTCAAAATAAGCAATCCGAGATAATCATTTCAGCACAAACACCTTTAAAAAACAAAACCACAGCCCAAAAACAATCTATCCAAAAACCAGTTGAGGAACAAAATTCGAGGTTACAAGTGGTTAAGAGGAAGAAATCACCTCCAATTGTGGAAATGGCTGTCCAAGCAAAATTTGAAGAAGAAAAGGCACATCAAACCAAGGCACTCAACCTTCATGTTCATGGCCTCCCTAAACCAGCGGATCCCTTACATGCAGGGCACGCATTCTTGTGTGAATCTTTGGACTTGAAAGATATCTCCCTCAACAAAGCTTGGACTTTGTCGGACACAACCTTGTTATCCAATTCCGAACTGCAAAACAATGTTTGCAAGCTCTTAAAGCAAAAATGGAACTCTTTTCCCTCCTGCAGAAAATCTATGTAGATGCAAATCTCACAAAACTTCAAGTAGAGGAGCTTCGGAAAGCTCGTATTCAAGTTGCAACTCACATAAAGGAGAACATGTGAGCTGTTATTAGAGACCGTAGGGTTTTCAGTCATGATTCTCCCCCACCTGGGTGGTCATGCCCCAGACCGTCAACATGACAACGATCTCAGGTCTCGATGGGTGGTGATGGAATCTCCATTGCTTCTTGGAACTACAACAACATTTTATGATCTTCTCCAGGTACCTTCCAAGATGTTATTGCTACCCGAGATCTCATCTTCCTCATTGAGACCCATGAGAGCCACGAATGGGCCCTCCCTCCAGTCACAAGGTACTCATGGGTTTCAGCCTTTCGTCATGCGACACACAAATCAGGGCGTGTCGCTTCAACACTGCCTTAGGTCTAGAGTTGCACTTGTGGCTTCTAATGCCCACTCTAGATATTTATGGCTTCAGATTCAGAGAAATCCGCCTTCTTTTCTGGATGTCTTCATAGCTGTCCATCATCCGTTTTGATGATGATTACACTATTGGTTAAGTTGCCCGTCTCTCCCTTCTTATGTCTGAGTTTTACCCTCTAGGATGTTGCCTTTGATACCTGTCCCCACACTATACATTACTCCAAATCCCTTGCCCATCACGAAACTTGCCCCACACTAAGAGTGTAAATCCCTTCATCAGAGACTTCAGTTTTCCCTAACCCATGACTCTCAGTCCATACCCTCCCTTCATAGGGATGTTGAGCCCTGAAATTGGCTAAGTCCCAGACAAGCATGTGCTTGAGCGCTTCAGGAGAGTTCAGCACCACTAGCTGAGAGGAGCATGCATTCCGAACCACACAACTTGCGTGCACACCTTAAATAGAATTGTCAACAAAGCAGATGTCAGTTGATAGAACCGTGCCGACATGTGCTACACTACAAAGGGGTAGGACCCAAGGAAAGCAACCATGTGGACCCAAGAACCACAAAGGAGATTGTGAGGAAAAGCAACAGGTGGATTCATTGGCTACAGATCCTAACACGGAGTTATGGTGGTACGATGATGGACGACGTAGTAGTTGGCCTCAAGCTAAGTCGGCAATTTAAATAAGGGCTTAAGCGGTAATTTTGAATGCTGGTAGATCTTTGGCAGGAAAAAAGGGTATAAAAGCAGGCCAACTAAGAGAGAGCCCGGACAGCTTGAAAAAGAAGAAAACAAAGAAGAGAGAGAAGACCACTGGATAAATTGCAAAAGAGGGAGATCAGGGGAGAGAAAAACAACGTAAGAGGCAATTAGATAGGAGGGCAGGTGAATGCGAGCCAACCTAGGATGTGTGGCCTGAGAGCTACACATTGTAAAGACTGGGACTATACAACGTAAGAGCCCTAGCGTAACCATTGATAATGATTAATAAATTGTTTTATTGTGGATTCAAGTCCTACTATTTAAATGTTGATGGTTGGGTTTGTTCTAAGACTGTTCTTCAAACTAACGCAACCCCTTTCCCTTAAAACTCCTTCCCCTCGAGGTCGTTGCTGACCTTGAAGATTCCCCCCCAAGCACGCTCAAATACCTTGTCAGATACCAAGCGAACCACCACTATACGTAACTACCCCCAACCTATCCCGGATCTTCTCTTGCCACACTTTGAGTGGGTTCGCAGGGCTTTTCCTCCCTGCGTGAAATGCCAGCTTGGGAGTTAAAAGGGCAAGTTGGTGACTATGGTTGTGGCCCTTGTTGACTAGACTAGCCAACATTTTTGGTTTCGTTGCCAGGACCAGTTGCCTTTTGTTGCTACAGTGGTCGAAAGTAGGTGTCTTTGAAGAGTGCCTAGACAGTTGGTTGATCTTCCTCATGCAAGTGAGTTGTGAGGAAAGTCGGTGTAAGTCCAACTTTAGGAGTGACGGAACCCACCTCAGGATGGAAGGTCCCAGTAGTCGTGAACACAAAAGGCGTCGATATGACGAGAATCGCCAACGAGTAATAGTCGAAATTAATCCCAGGGAGCAGAGGGAGCATGGCCCTGGGGATGCCACAAGGACCCGTAGTGTTCGAGAAGGGCATGAGGACACCTGCATAGTAGAATTGCGCTAGCGAACACGAGCGAGATTCAGATGGAGAAGAGACAAGATCTCCAGGGAGAGATCGATATGTAGAGGCTACTGATGAAGCATATGAGTCCCAGGATAGGGTTGCCCAAACTCATCCAGACCTAGAGTCGGATTATGAGTACCAAGACACCATCGAGGTAGGCGACATTGCCAGATTTGTCGCCCAAGGACAAAGAGACGACCCTTTGGATCAACTTTTTCCTTACCCCCCATTGAGACAAGAGGACATGCAACCAAGGGCTAGGACGAATGCCATGCAGTACAGTATGCCCCCCTCGAAAAGAATGCAGGATCCCCAAACTAGCAGCCTACTCCAGGGAGGGGCAGAAAGCATTGGAGGATTGGGAACGAGACCTCAGATGTCCCAAGCAATCGAAGGACTTGCTGCACAAAACCCAGTAGCAAGACAAACTCTAAGAGCAACACCTGGGAACGCACTGGGGATGGCAACTACATCGGCGTTGACTGCGCCCATGTCCATTACCCATATCCGGTACTGGATGGCCCTGAATCTTCCCGAGTACCGAAGCACTGAGTGTTAGGGACCATGTTCACAAGTGTGAATTTATCTGGCCAACTAAGGGTATTTCATCACCAGAGGATAAAGTAGCCCAGTTCGTTGCCACATGAATGGAACAAGCACACAAGTGGTACGTGAAGCTAGACCCCACGTAGACCATCGTGGATTTCAACTACTTGAAGGGTGAATTTATAAAAGAGTTTGATATCCCTGAATTTGAGCAATAGAGCATTATGCGTTGAAGGAGATCAAGCAAGAGCCAGGAAAAAGTGTTCGCTCCTATGATGCCATGTTTAGAAACATGATCTCTAAATTGCCCTATGTATTACACCCAATACAACGTGTTCAGTGGTTTGTAGGACTATGTATCTCGATTCGGCGCGCTCTTGCGATGCAGACCTTTGTTGAGCCACAAGAGGTGCTGGAGGCTCCACTTCGCACAGAAATGGCTGGTACCACAGAGGCAAGAACTAGTGCAGGCATGGTAGCACAAGTAGTTGCCATAGAGATGATGCTACAACAGATCTTGGTCAAGCAAGCACAAGGAATGCGCCCTGGTTTATGGTGCATTGATTGCAAAGAGGAAGGGCATAATACTACTAATTGCCCTGAAAGGAACATATGCACCCTAAAGATGTCTTTGAAGTCTATCACGAGGATCATGAGACCTGTTTGTGCCCCTTTTTCTATCATGTAACTGAAACTAAGGAGCCCTTATATTGCAAAGTCTGTGACGCCTTCATCCACAACACGGATAATTGTCGTGTGATGAGTTCCACGAGACTCAAGAACAAAGAGCGTGACAGTTTGCTGCAGGACCCAAGAATGGGCTGGAGAAACTGGGATATGGTTGTCCCACGCAACAGTATGATACGAGGAACCTTGCAGGAGGTCGAAGTGAGGACAGATTTCCACCACACTGTTACTATAAGTGTGGCTCGCCAGATCATGTTCAACAGGACTGCCCCCAACACCTCATGTGCACTTATTGTCGTGACACGCACATGATTGAAGGTTGCCCAGATTTATACGCAGGGATAATGCAGAAAAGCAAGTCAGAGAAAGGTTCTAGCATGATATGTTGTGCGTAGAAGTCGTGACCTCGAAGGCAACGAAGATAGAGGAACAATGGGCCTCGGGTCCAGACCTTGGCTCAATCCAATAACCCAACACCCCAACACGAGACAAGAACACAAAATAGAGCCGCACTTGTAAACTTAGCACCCACATCTCCCAAAGCAACAGATGGAACCCCATAGACCGAAGTGTTGAGCCATGTGTTAAGTGTGATCCAGAAGCTGCAAATAGAACTTTAGCTCGCCCAAGAGCACGAGGAGGATGCACGATGCAAACTATGGGCCCGAGAGCAGCAAGATGAGGAACTCGCCGAATTACTGGGGCTTCTGCAGCATCAGGGCTTGGTGCCCATGCTGAAGACTTTGTTGACTACTAGCAAGCAAGAACAAGAGGACATTGCAGAGAGCACAAAGTGTGATCACGAACTGTTAATTGATGCAAAAATCAACAACTGGTCTGTCTACAACATCCTACTAGGCACAGGGACCGAAGTCAACGTCCTCACAATGGATCCATGGCGAAAGATGGGAAGTCCCTTGCTATAGCGGTCACCTCAAATCTTGACTATAGCCAACAAGACCAAGGCGCAGCCTATTGGGTTATCAAGCAATGCTGACATCAAGATTCAAGATGTCAAGTTCAGTGCCGACTTTGGGGTGATCGAACTAGTAGAAGAAGACAACTATCCCACGTTGCTCGAAAGACCCTCATGCTACGCGAATAATGTGGAGTTGCATTTCAAACAACGGTACATAAGCATGGATAATGGGATCGAGCGCATGGTGATTTTGTTTGCCACTGACCCAAGGACTGTGCAGGTTGCATCAGCTAACCCCGCCCACAATCCCTACCCATGCGCCATTGATATCCAATCACAGCCCAACCATGAGGACAATAAGGTTGTTCATCGACGGTGCAGTGCAATACACTGCAACCCTATGTTTGAACCCGCACACAGTACACCAAGGCCAAAAGCCACTTGCCTACCCCAGAGGACGTTGAAATGACGTTGTAGGACGAGAACTAAGAGAATGCAATACTCCTCTCATGCTTGAAAGCAAACTTCCCCACCGACGCAAATCCCAAAGACACTAGCACCCATGGCCCACCCCAAAAGAAGCGATCACACGTCAATCAGATGGGACGGTTTCATCAAGTACTAGAAGGGAGCATGACAAATGAACTACCCCCTCTATTATTACCACATCCGGATGATTACGCGAAGAAATCCACTCTAGTACCAACCTGCCCTGTTGTGAGCACTTTCTCGAGTACCAGATCCGCATCCCAATGTAATAAGACATTCGACGCCATCATGTAATAAGGCTTCCTTATTCATTCTTCTATCCATTTTGCTTGGCGACAAAAGCTATTTTAGGGTAACAAGACACACTCACCTCTTCATATCCAATCGGACGAGTCGAGCAGGGACTTCCTTCGAAAAGTCTCCACACCAAACATCTAAATATTTCTGGTGGGGTTGGGAGTGATATAAAATCAGAAAAGGCGTATTTGCGCCACCAAAAAGAAAGTTTGCAACAGCACCCAGACAAACACATCTCAACGTAGCATTGCATTGAAGGGCCAAACGCAGATTTTGGTGTGGGTGGGAGATGGTACCAAGAAGAGAAGAAAGGCATTTGACAAAGAAGTCTGGAAGAAAAAGTGGGCAGGAGATGTTGGGAAGCACACGAAAGGAGTTGGCGTGTTGACCAATTCAAAGAGCTGAACATGAAAGGACATGTGTCATGTTAGGATGCAAGGAACAAGGTACAGCCAGTTAGCCAACTCAATGGAGAGAGGAACGGCGGTGACCGAGCTAACATACACAAGGACTAATACGATCTTAGGCTCGATCTAGAGTTATTGTTGTCAGTGTTGAGCAGCAAGGGAAGTGACTCAGCCAAGGAGCGAAAAACATGAGAAGGATCGAGGCGTGCGAAAGATCTACCACTAGTCAGAATTTCATATTTTAAAGCATGACTTGGACAGGTTATTATAGCATAGGCGAAAATAAGCAACAGCATGGGTAGTTATCAACCTATCAGTCCGATAGCTAGTCACTCCATTTGCACCTATTTATATGGGTCGAAACATGGCCCATGGTACAACTTGTCAAATTAGGAGCAAAAGTGGAAGACTGTTGAGAACTTAAAAAGGTAGCCTTGAGAGGCTTTCGGTCAGAAAGATAGCAATGAAAACTGAAGCCATAAGAGGAAGGAGGAAATCAGACCAAGAGAATCGAAGCTCTGGAGGTTGGACAAGAGGACCTAGAGCCGAAGATTTGAAGACACCACACTACCCTATGGATCTGGCTCGGGTGATTTTAAGAAGGTTGTGTTGTGTGCTGAAATTGCACCCTTGTGGGAGAGTTTTTCAGGATCTCTCACTCCCAACTACATTATTGGGACAACCTCAGGCTGTGGGTATCCTATAATGAAGTTGAACCTCTAGGCTTTTTAATGAAGCTAGCTCCTCAGATGCTTCACTTCAGCGTGTCTCCCACACTAAAATCTACTGTTGACTAAGGAAAAGAGAGAGAAAGATAACATGAAAGGGAAATCTAAGCTAAGGATGGTGATGCACCAAAATATAAAAAGATCCACTTTCAGCCTGAAAACCTTAACAACTGCTGATGAACCTGTTATAGCTAGAAATTGCACCCTTGTGGGAGAGTTTTTTAGGCTCTTCCACTTCCGGCTATAAGCATGGGAACAACCTCAAGATGTGGGTGTCCTATGGTGAGGTTGAGCCTCTAGGATTTTTAAAAAGGCTAGTTCCTCTTGGTGGATCACCTAAAACTAATGTTGAGATGAAACTTCACGAGAAAAAGGGTTAGAAGGGAGATAAGGGCTAACCAAGGGATGCGCCAGAAATAAATGGACACTCATCTACGCTTGAACCCACACTAGATTAGTCATGAGGCGACTTGCGCTTGCACGATCTCAGGGTCAAGCTAACACACGCTGGAAGAGGTTCAGTCAGAACACTAATCCGAACCTACAAAACTTGAAAATACTTCAAAGAGGCAAGCAACAGGCTAATCAACTAGGAATTAACGCACTCACAAACCCACCAAGCAACAAGCATACTAAATCACTAATTGAAGATAGGAAATAGGCAAGGAAATCGAGTCTCATTACATTCAAGACATAGTTCTTACAATACTTCGACAGGGTTTACTCTGGTCGAAGGAGTACGCTTTTGCAAACGTCTTAATGGGCATCTGTCTCCCAGCAAGGTGACAAATTCTAAAAAATTGGGGCCCATTACAAAGGCAAATCGCGTGATATATAGAGAATAGGAAGAGAGAGAGAGAGTTGCGTGAAAAGAGAGAAGTCGTTGATGACCGCTGCTATCGTCCTCCTTTGCTGTGAAACGTGTCGCCCAGGATCGCCGCACAACCTCCTTGAGCCACTCCCACATTCAAGTCTCTTTTGGTGGAGTTGAAAGAAGTCGCGTTGTGGGCAGCTAGACGTCTCTTATTGACACGACTACATTTATCTTTGCCTTTAAACGACATGGCGTCTTTCACTTTTGTGTGTCCTGTACGAAGAAGGACGCGGGTCTCCATGATTGGGAGTTCAAACCGACCCACGTTCCTGCGTTTGGATGGTTGTTTGTCAGGAGCAGACCATATTGAAGGACAAGAGACTTCATAAATTTCCAGCTACCAGCCGCTTGGACTCTCCCGTGCTCATTGGTCGTTCTTGTGCCACTTGTCCTTTGTTGATGGGCCCTTTATGCTCCAGCTTACGCCACGAGGCAAACTCTCATTCGCCTGATCATGACTCTCATGTTGCTGGACCAAGCTTAAGTCAAGCACTCGAAGAATCCCGATTAACTCTATGCAGAGTAATTCGGGTTCTTTGATCTCTCCAACTTCGGGCTTTCCCATATCCTTTACTTATCAAGCTTTTTAAGTAAAGTACCTGGAGAAACCCGATTTACTCTATGCAGAGTAATTCAGGTTTTCTAAGTTTACTTACTTCAGACTTTTGAGGTCCTCTTACTTATGAACTCCTTTAAGTGAAGCACTTGGAGAAACCCGATTTACTTTATGCAGAGTAATTCGGATTTTCCAAGCTCCTCAGCTTCGAACTTGTCCATCTTGAAGTCTTCGGGCTTCTTTGTCTCCAAGTCTTCGGGTCTTTTGAACTTGAAGTCTTCGGACTTCTTCTCAAGCCTCCTTTTGTAAAATGCCCTTCGGATTTTTGTCAAGTGCCCTTTTGTCGAGAAAATGCCCTTCAGCACCTGAAAATGGTCCTTCGGAATTTTTTATAAGGTCCTTCCCGAAGGGCAAGAGACCCTCAACAAACTTGAAATGGCCTCCCGAAGCTTGAAATGGTCCTCTCGGATTTTTCTAAGTGCCCTTCGAAACCTTTCTTTCAGACAATTTGTTTCTTTCAAACAAAAAAAACCCGAAAAAGACTTGCCCGAAAGAATGAACAAAGAAAAGACTTGGCCGAAAGATAAGAACCCGAGGGAAAGGATACTTGCTCCTACAAGGCCCGAAAGATGATCAATGACTTAGCCCAAAAAGGGAAAGCCAAATAAAAAAACTTTGCACAAGGCTTAGTCCTTTGGCTTGCTTTAAAACATCTTTGTTGGCCCCCTGAAGAATTTGCTCAAGCTTTATATGTGGGACAAAAAATTGGCCAACAGAACCCAACCAAGACACAGACTATTCTGATCCTATCTCAAGGCCATAGGCATGAATATTTGTGTGGAGGTCGAAGGGGAACCCTGCGATTTGAAGGATAGAAAGAAATAAGTCTGTATGAGACACTATGAGCTCATGACACATCAAGGAGGCACCTACGTCTAAACACTTCACACAACCTGCACACAACCAATAGAATCAAAGCAAGATGCTTGGAAAAGTTACAGATGATGAACAGCAACATACATTCTGCAAATAAAACTCCAATAGTGCACACTTGATTTCAACCCAGAATCAGAAAGTTTATCTTATATTGCTTCAAGAGAGTTTTACAAAGCGATTTTGACAAAATAACTCTATCGCCAATCGAGGGATGCGTGTTAAGGCTCAAAGGCCTCTATATATAGCATAAAGGGATGAGAGAAGGGGCTTGCGTGAGAAACGGAGAGGGATGTCATTAATGGCTGCAACCACCACCGTTGTCCTTGAGTTCTTTTGCATTCAAAACATGAAAATGCATTGATCATGAGAGAGCCATGTCATGGGTAGCTGCATGTTCTTGCCAAGTGTACATGATTTGATTTCTTGCATTTAAAACCTAGTGTGCTCCTTACTGTTGTTTTGGACTTATATGGTCTCTATAGATTAAAATCGACACCATCCTTGATTTTTTTTTGCATGTCCATTGATCTGCTTGTGCATGGATGCCCGCGAGTCGTCGATCTCCTGCCAGTTGAATGCGTCTTTGACACTTGTCATGCACATTTTCACCTTTGAGATTCGCTGACCCCTTTGACCTCCACTCGCCGTCGATCTTCAATGTAAGATTTGATTATGCGTCGTTGGATCTAGCTCCTAAAATGCTACCACACATTGTTTCTGCATTTGACCGAAGACCCCTTTGACGGTTTTTGAATGCCAACGGCCACTTTTTTTTTAGCCTTTTTTTTTGCAGGATTGACTCTTTGGAAATCTGTTTCGCCCTTTCGACTTCAAATTATTTGCACCGAGCCAATTCCTTCGAGCTTCGGAAATAGACTTTTCCTTCGAACAATTTGTCCACGTCTTTTTCCTGCGGACCTACTTTTTCAAACTTCTTCCCGAAGGAATTTTTTCGGACTTCTTCATTTGCTTTTGGAAGTGCCCTTCGACAAAAATGCAAGTGCCCCTTTGGAATTTGGAAGTGAACCATTTCCCCAAGAAAATACCCTTCGGAGAAATTGTTTAGGGCACTTTGCTTGAAAAGATAATCCTTCGAAACCTTTCCTTCGGACAAATTGTCCAAAGGAATTCCAACACTTAGTCGAAAACAAAACTCCCGATGAGAGAACACTCAACCAAAAAAGAAAAAATTCCTTTGGGAAATTGTGCAGACAATTTTCCCGAAAGGAAATTGAAACCTAGCTTAGAAAAGGCTCGAAAGAATTATCTTTTCCTTAGTCTCCATACAGAGTCCGAAAGAATGAACAAGTAAAGACTTAGCTGAAAGAGATTTTGCACTTAGCTTTTTGGCTTGCAGGCTTATCCTTGAACACTGCTGCTGTGGTTCTGAAAACCTGCTTGGATCCTCTTCTAAGCCTTTGATCCACTACTTCATCAAACCATGCAAGAGCTTTATATGTGGGCCAAAAATGCCCAACAGGCAGCAGAACAAAAGATCACCCTGTGTCGGGATACCACAGGAACACTAGAGACTTGCAAGCAGTAGCAAGAGGAAAAAGAAGCCCATCGGCTAAAGGAAAGAGCCAAGCGGAAGATGACTCAGAACAGAGTCATGGGCCTCCATCATGCATAGATGGGTAGAGGTCGAATAGCGTCGTAGAAGACACGATGTCTCGGGAGGAGCCCGCGCATGAACCCACCCTAAAGCAAATCACGAAATAGCAGGAGGTCGATGAGCGCAACCCGGCACCAACAGAAATTGATAGCGCTACAAGCCCAGTGAACGCATAGTGGAGCAGCTAGAGACTTGCAAGCAATAGCAAGAGGAAAAAGTAAATTGATAGCGCTGCAAGATCACCCTGTGTCAAGATACCGCAAGAACACTAGAGACTTGCAATAGGAAAAAGGAACCCATCGGCTAAAGGAAAGAGCCAAGCAGAAGATGACTCGAAACAGAGTCATGGGCCTCCATCATGCACAGATGGGTAGAGGTCGGACAACACCGTAAGAGACGCGATGTCTCAAGAAGAACCCACACATGAACCCACCCTAAAGCAAAACACGAAATAGCAAGAGGTTGGCAAGCATAGCCCGACACCAACATAAATTGGTAACGTTGCAAGCCCAGTGAACGCACAATGGAGCAGCCCGTCTCGACACTGGTGAGACTTCGAAGAATAGATACGATGGCGAGGTATAGCACGGAGACGACAGGACTCCCCACTACCATTCCAGGTAATTGCTCACTAGGCCCATTTGAGGATCAAAAGAAGTCATGACTGAGCAAGGTAGGATCGAAGATTTTGGGATTTGTCCCTTGAACCTCCCAGCTCCACTCAACAATTGACACCCCTCACCAACAACAGTAATTGGAGGGATGAAGTTTACTCATCCAGACCCGAAAGATCCCAGCTCTTAGAGGCATGAAGAATTTGTTGGGCAATAGAGATCGGTCTGCAAGCCCCTGCAAAGAAAAGAGAACATGGTAAAGATAGGGTGCTCCGGTGCTCGGAAGAAGATGGCAAGAGGAGCCATCAGGTGGTCGGACGACAATAATACAATGCAATACAATCCAGTGGAGTTGTATTGGAGGAAGCTCAGAGGTTGGTTGCTAATTTAAAATGTCGAAGACAAGGCGATGGTACATGCCTTGAAAATTGCTCGTCACCAGGAGATAAGGGCTTGAGTCGTGCACTGGTCTCATAGAGCATAGACCTATGGAAAGAACCGACAAGAGAGCCAGAAGAAAGAACCCCCAAGGCAGGGTCGAGGTCAGTATGGGATGGTGCGCAGGAATGCCGCCAAAGAAAAGGAAAGCATCTCTTGGGGAGTCATGCAAAAAAGGCTTGCAAAACCGTGTAGACCTAGAAGGAGCAGTTGCTTATGAAGAAGCTTCGAGGGCAGTTGGATTGCACAAGGAACACAAGCAAAAGAACTCATTGCCTAGGGACGAACAACCAGTTTAGTGTGAGGTGATGTTGACCCCCAAAATCAGCTAAGTACTAGACAAGCGCGCGCTTGCGCACTTCAAGGGAGTTCAACACCACTAGCCGAGAGGCATGTGCAATCTGAACCACACAACTCGCGTGCACGCCTTAAACAGAATTGCCAATAAAGCAGATGTCAATTGTCCGACGTGTGCTACACAACAAAGTGGTAGGACCCAAGGAAAAGCAATCACATGGACCCAGGAACCACTGAAGATATTGCGGGGGAAAGCAACAAGTGGATTGGCTAGCTATGAATCCTGACATGGAGTACTGGTGATACGACGGTGGAAGACGTGGTAGTTGGTCTCAGGCTAAGTTGGTAATTTAAATAAGGGCTTAGGCGGTAATTTTGAATGCTGGTAGATCTTTGGCGAGAAAAATGGTATAAAAGCAAGCTAGCTGAGAGAGCCCAAAGACTCGGAACAAAAGAAAAAGAAGAATAAAGAGACAACCACTGAAGAAATCACGAGGGAGGGAGATCAAACGAGAGCATAACAACATCAGAGGCAACCAAATAGAAGGGTGGGTAAATGCGAGCCAGCGGAGGATTAGAGAATCTAGGACCATGGCCTAAGAGCTACACATTGTAAAGATTGGGACTATATAAGCTAAGAGCCCTACTATAACCATTGATGATGATTAATACAACGTTACCGGATTCGCCCCTAGCAGGCCCTGGGAGCACGGGGATACGGCGGTCCGGTACGGGAGCGCGGGGATCCTCGGGGGGTACGGCCAGGGTACGGCGTGCCCCCTGCGGATACGGCCGGATACGTCCATGGACGTATCCGCAGGGGGCACGCGGAACCCTGGCCGTATCCGGGCGTATCGGCGGAATAAAATACTATTTTTTTTATTTTTTTAACTTTATAACAAAATCATAAAGTAAAAACCCTAATCGTTTTTTGCTTTTGACCCGTTTATTTCTGCAACTCCACCTTCCGTTCGTCGCGCCTCCCAGCGACTTGCAACCTCGGCGCCTCCCCGCGACCTGCCATTTGCAGCCTCCGCGCCTCCGCGCCCTCGTCCCTCCTCCGCGCCCCCGCGCCCCCCGCACCAGCTCGCCCGCGCGACTGCGCGGCTGAGGACAGGTATTTCCAAGTTTTTTTAAAGTTTAACGTTATAGTCTTATAGAATATAGTATATACTATGTTTATTTATTTAATTTTTATTTATTTATTTTAAGTTTAACGTTTTAATTTTTATTAGTATTTACTATTTAATTATAAATTATTCATTAGTTTAAATTTAATACTATATATTATAATTTATAATATATACTATTAAATTTTTGTGTTAATGTTTTAATTTTTATTAGTATTTAATTTTAAATTATTCATTAGTTTAAATTTTTCAATATATAGTATTAAATTTTAAATTATTAAATATTAATTAGTTTAAAAATTTAAAATTTATATTTATAATTAAATTTTAATAGCGATTTTTTGTGTTACAGCGATCTGTTAAAAATTAGAATGTCTCAGGGTGCAAGTGCCAGTTCAGTGGGGCAAGGGATTAGCCCCAAATATGATTTGCGAGCACCTCTTTGGAAATATGTGAAAATATTAGAACAGTTGCCTGGTGGAGGGTGTTTTCATTGGGTTTGTTTAGAGTGTAACGGTCATTTCAAGAGCTCGTATAGTCGAGTGAAAGCTCATTTATGTGCGATTTCTAGCACTGGCATCAGAGTTTGTAGTGGGCCAAGCATAGGTGGAAGGCCTGGGAAGGGCTTGCCACAAGAAAAGATTCTTGCATACATCAAAGAGCAAGAAGACGCAGATGCCGTTATGGGGCAAAGATCAAAACATCCTTTGAGAAAGAAAGGATCACCCCCTGTTGCTCCATCTTGTGTTAATGTGGTGACCCCATCACACCGATTTCTTGCTGCACCCATTGCGGCCGAAGAGGAAGAGGATTCACCTCTTGGTTGCAAGAGAACAAAAGATACAGGCCCATTGGAGAGGGCATTCCAAAATGAATCTAGAGAGATAGCAGAGCAGAGCATCGCACGTTGTATTTACGCATGTGGGTTGTCATTTAATACTGTTAGATCACCATACTGGCAGGAAATGGTGAGATCTATCAATGCTGCCCCTAAAGGGTTTACCACTCCAGGGTATGAAAAGGTGCGCACCACCTTGTTGACAAAAGAAAGAAAACACATTGAAGATGCATTGCAGCCTATCAGGGATTCATGGATCGAAACAGGTTGTCTATTATTTCTGATGGATGGAAAGATACGGCAAATAGGCCATTGATTAATGTGATTGCAGTGAGCCCTAAAGGGGCAATGTTTTTGAAGGCCGTTGATTGTGAGGGGCAAGTGAAAGATGCACAATTCATTGCTAACATTTTGATAGAGTCCATTGAGGCAGTGGGGCCTCAAAACGTTGTTCAAGTTGTAACGGACAATGCTAAAAATTGCAAGGCTGCAGGCATGTTGATTGAGGCAAGGTACGGGCATATATTTTGGACACCTTGTGCTGTTCATTCCCTCAATCTTATGTTGCAAAAGTTGGGGACAAAAATTGATTGGATTAAACAAGTCTATGAGGAGGCGAATGAGATCCAAATGTTCATAACTAACCATCACATGTCCCAAGCCATCTTTAGGACTTTCTCAAAATTACAATTGTTGAAGGTAACTCTTAATTTAATTTTATAAGTTTGTAATTTGTAGTGTTTTTTTTTTTGAACAATTTTAAGTTTATTAATTATTTGTTTTAATTTTGTATAATTGTATTAGGTTGCTGAGACTCGATTTGCCTCACACACCATCGTCTTGAGACGACTTGTTAAGGTGCGTGAAGCATTGAGTAGCATGGTCATCAACAACCTTTGGGGTGTATGGAGGCAGGCAAACAGTGAGAGGGCCACAAAAGTGAAAGGGTGGATTCTTGATGATGCTTGGTGGGAACGTGTGGAGTACTTGCTGAGTTTTACTAATCCTATTGTCAGCATGTTGAGATATGTGGACATGGATCATCCATGTTTGGATGAGATTTATGATGGAATTGACTCAATGATTGAAAACATTAAATCCATTATAAATGCCAAAGAGCAAGATCCCACAGAGAGGTTCTTCAAGGAAGTGCAGTCGCATCTCATTGAAAGGTGGAACAATATGACCACCCCATTACATCTTCTTGCTTTTGCCTTGACACCCAAATATTATAGTACAGAGATTCTTTCTTTGCCCAGGAGGGTCGCACCATATAGGGATGTTGAGGTTGATGAGGGATATAAGGCAGCATTCTCTAAAATCTTTCCCGATCCAGAGGTAGAAGACCAAGTCAAAGAAGAGTTTGTGCATTTCATATCCTCGGTGGGTCATTCCCTTAGCGCTATCCTTGACAAGTACAAGATGGAAGCTCACTTTTGGTGGTACCTCCATGGGCAAGCATCCACCCACCTTCAACCACTTGCAATAAAAGTTCTATCACAAGTAAGATTTTAATTTTTTTACGCTACCCTTCTTTTGACCTTTTCGATGTTTTGTTTTAAGTTTTTAGTCTTTGAATTTTTTATAAATTTTAATTCATTTTGTGGCTTCAATAGGTTGCAAGCTCATCTTCAGCTAAGCGGAGTTGGGGCAGCTATGGTTTTATCCACTCCGTTAAACGCAATAAGTTGGCTGCAAAAAAAGCGGAGGATTTGGTTTATGTGCATTCCAACTTACGTCTTCTCTCACATAAACAACCTCAATACAAAGAAGGGCCAACAAAGTTGTGGGATGTGAACCCAGAGACTGCTGATTTAGATGCCTCCCTAACATACCTTTCTTTATTTGACACGGAGCTAGACAGTGCTTCACATGACTTGCACAGTGGAGCTAGTGGGAGTGGCACTGCTACTGCTTGTGGTTCTAATGAACCACGTGATGAAAACATTGCAGGGGAAGAAGAATATTACATATATTATATAGTGAACAATGAGAACGCTGATTTGTCTCTATTTTTGTCCATACATTGTAACATTTGCACCATGTCCCTGTTATAATTTATAAAACTAATATAAGTTCGACAATTGAATATTATGATATTTGGCATTGAATTATGACTTTATGAGTATATATTTTGTGGTTATATAACTTATTTGAAGTTATTTTGTTTCCTTTATGCATATTATGTGGTTAATTTTGGTTATATGGCTATATTTTTATATTTTTGATTTTTAATATATATTTTTGTACGGCCGTATCCAGCCGTATCCAAACCACCAAAAAAAAAAATCGACGTATCCCCGTATTCGATACTCGTACCCGTATCCGTACCCGTATCCGTATCGGCAACTTAGGATTAATAAAATTGTTTTATTATGGATTCAAGTCTATTGTTTAAATGTTGTTGGTTAGGTTTGTTCTAGGACTATTCTTCAAACTAATGCAACCCTTTCCCTTGAAACTCCTTCCCCTCGAGGTCCTCACTGACCTTGAAGATTCCTCCCCCAAAGCACACTCAAATACCCTGTCAGATACCCAAGTGAACCACCACTGTACATAACTACCCCAACCTATCTCGAATCCTCTCGCCACACTTCGGGTGAGCTCCCAGGGCTTTTCCTCCTTGTGTGATATGCCAGTGGCAGTTAAAAGGGCAAGTCGATGACTGTGGTTATGGCCCTTGTTGACTAGACTAGCCAAAAAGGGAGTACTGTTGCCTTCTTCGACGTAATAAACAAAAGTTTTTTGAATCTAAACAACTTTCACTCCTTGCTGATCTCCACCACTCCTAAGAATTTTTGGCGTACTCCCGAGAAAAACCACCATTTCCGACATCACACCCGAAGCTTGGGTCTCTTATGCCAGTTCCCTTTATGATGTTCTAGACCATCTTGTTGCCATTGCCCCCACTCCTCCACCATCCTTCCTTTGTTTTCCCCACCTCCATCAAGAGAGTTATTTTGAAATTGTGTGCCACCAAAGCAACTGATTGTGAAGGTCTCAACGCTGAGTTCATCAAATACAATGTGGATTCCCTTGCCTTTCCCGTTGCCACGCTTTTTAATCAGTGGGTGTATTTGGGCTTCCCTCAATCATGGTCCCAACACATCGTTCACCCTATTCATAAGCCTGGGAATCCCTCTATCCCTGGAAACTACAGGACCATTATGACTGGGCATACATTTGCCAAACTTTATGCCACAGTGTTAGACATGCAGTTGTCAGAATACTTGGAAAGGAATAATATCAGAGCTCAGGGGCAAGCTTGCTTCAAAAGGGACTACCAAACTATTGACCACATCTTTACACTCTAGGCTATCATTGAAGAAGCTCATCATGGGTCTTCCAAAGTCTTTTATTGTTTTGTTGACTTCAAGAAAGCCTTTGACTCGGTTCTGAGGCACCTGCTTTTCCAAAAGTTGAGAGATTTCAACATCCCTGATTCTCCGATTTTCGCAGCTTGGAGGCTTTCTGAGAAAATCATTGGGCAGCTTCGTACCTCTCTCGATTTGTCTGACCATGTGAAGAGTACCATTGGGGTCAAGCAAGGATGTCCTCTGTCACCGACCCTTTTTAGCATATACATTGATGA
Organism: Torreya grandis; assembly: GCA_037957365.1. Lineage (NCBI taxonomy): Eukaryota > Viridiplantae > Streptophyta > Pinopsida > Cupressales > Taxaceae > Torreya > Torreya grandis. The sequence goes on along the minus strand of JARHVA010000170.1, from coordinate 3,923,622 downwards.
GTTAGAGGAGTTTCTTCGGCAACATACCCATGTGGATGATGGTTGTCTTCTGCATGAGGTGCTTATATACATCTTTCTTTTGGAGGATGATGTTGTCCTCTCACACTTTGTTGACGGCTTACAGCAACAACTTGATGCCCTTGCTAGCTTCTGTGAACTCCAACAGCTTGTGGCCAACCTTAGTAAAACTAAGTTCATGATCTTCAATATATCCAAGTTTTTCTACAAATGATCTCTAAATCCTAGTTTTTCTACAATGGGGAGTTTCTTGAGATCAAATCAGCCTAGACTTATTTGGGGGTCCAATTTTCTGGTCCATGCTTTAACATGAAGTTTCCAAATCCACTTCTATGACATCCCTTCCAAGTTACGCTTGTTTGATACTATCATCAAACCTAAGCACAGTTGACTAGGGCTCTTATAGAGAGGATCCAAACTCTCATGTTGCAGCACATGATGGGTTGCAAGCGAGCAATTCCTCGGTGCATCATCCAATCTGAATTTGTCAACCAGCCACTACACCTTGAGACTATATTCAAGTTTACTTTATATATCCACAGACTCAGATCCCTGGGGGGCTCAATTTTTGGTCGTGAGAGGTATCCCTACTTAGCACTTTGCTCTTCAAAGAAGATTGCTTCACTAGTCCCCACTAGACGTCGACACTGTTGGTAATTTGAGACTAGGCTGCTCCTTTCCATTGGCATCTCTATTGACAGTGTACCCCCTTAGGACGTCATCACTAGGGCTGTCAGAGAGGACATCTACAGACAGTATACCCAGACCACCTAGATCTCCCCTCGTGAGCCCCTCAACCCCAAGCTTACTTTATACATCAAGCATTTCTTACAGGTGGCAGATGGTATTATTTGTCGCCCTCACTATCTCTAGCACCATTGGTCTCACGGCTTGAGGTTTCCCCTTGGCCAGATGAGAGTTTGTTTTCACCAGTTACAGGTTGAAATAGACCATCACATTCTCCGTCAAGACTGGATTTGTCATCTTTGCTCCCTCCAGGAGATCGAGACTGAGGACCACTTCATTTTTAGATGTCCCATTTATTATGAGATCCAAGGAAGATATCCTTGCCTCTACAGAGACTCGAACAACACTCTAGCTACTTTCTTCAGATGTACAAGCCAACAGTACCTGACTCTTTATCTCCACGAGGTTGTCACCCTCCAATGCAGATTCCTACAAGAGGAACCTAGAGGCTCTAGAGCTCCCATATTGATCACCCTCTTTCTTTCCGCCCATCCAGGTGTTTGGTAGCACTAAATGTCCCTTGGACACCAGTACATAACACCTCAGAACTGATAGATCAATTAGGCGGTGCTTCTCTTAACACATCATTACTACTCAGACATGCCTTCTATCTCTCAATATCATGGCTTTGCTCTGCCTATCGACCAGGTCACGAATCCACTACTTGGCAGTTGCCCCCAAACCACAGGGACAAACTAATATTGCGAGCTTCTTTTCTACTAGGGGATTTGCACCAGCCTTGGATGTTAGGGGAGATCCTAGAGGAAGTGTCTTGCTTCCTCCTACGATCCCCCAATCTAGTTCCTCCGACCTTGTGTACTCAACAATGATCAATAATGGCTCGGATGAGTCCACTTCAAGGACAGACAGAGTTGTTCAATGAGATTCGCCTCCAGTCTTCATTAGAACATTCTTTTGGGGCTTTTGTTCGCCCCTCATTGCTATTTGTATTGATTTATTTGCCACTTACATTAGTGACACGCTGTTCAATTTTGTCCTTAATACTTTTTTTCTTTGGTTCGCTTCCAGGATTTTTGCTTCCTAGAACTTTATAATGCTAATGGTTGTATCCTTCAATCCCATTTACCTACTTTTGGTCATCTATGGACATTAATATAATTTCATTCTTTATTTATTTATTTATTTCTATGATGCAATTAACATAAGCAAACAAAGGCTTCCGAGAGGGGATGCCTTCCACAACCCTTATTTGATGGCACATGGCAGCCATAAAGCAACCTGTAACAAAGGCATAAGCAGCCAAGTACCATGGCCTCATCCTCCCATGAGATAAATAACTATTATGATTTAAGTAAGATAGATTTAAAGAGAGAACCGATCAACTCCGTGATATAAATTCATCCTTTATTAATTGGTTCCTATGAAGCTCTCACAGTATAAGATCAAGAAATGGTGATCCAAAGCATAGGACTTTGTAGAATCAATGCCAAAGGAGTTCAAATGCAGTTTCCAAATGATTTAGTGATCATTGTTTACCAAAATTCCTGATTAATCACAATTTTTCCATTTTGTCACAATTTTGGTAATATCCCATTTTTTATAATATGATTGATTCCATACTTTGATATATCATTGATTTACACAATTTCAAATCGTTTATCCAATTTTTACCTGTTATCTTTTTGAGATCCTTTCCAGTTAATTGATGTTCACAATTTTGGTAAGATTGCTGCCTAGGCACACAAGGAGAATGGTTTGATAATTTCAGCTTTGAATTCTAATGTTATGGTGTAGATTAGACCGGAATTATCATTCTTACATTGCAAGAAACTTTCCATTCTGACTGATGCCGAATGCCGATATCGGTTTCTCAAAGAAATTCTTCCCCCCTAGTTTTTTCCACGTAGTCATCTCCCAAACCGCAATACTTGTTTTGCCACCTGAATTGGAATATAGATAATTGAATAGAATTTGAAAATAAAGTAACCATAGAACTCAAGATGTAAAATCAGAATTGAGTGTGTCAGATGGTTGTAAGAGAAAACATACTTCTTGTCACCGTGCAAAAAAGGAAAGGCTTGGTTCCATCTCTAGAAAATCTACAAAATTCAATGCTCTCACCCTGCAATCCATTTTAAAACCCATTGTATAATTACAGAAAATTAAGATACTGTAGCATTCTTTGAAACATAGAAATTATTAAAAACACCAAACTCTGGGATCATATGATGCATTCAAGTTCTACCTGGTCACGTGCTAAAGTAGCTAATGGTACAGCCTTTGTGATGTCCCATACTCTTGCAGGGCCAGCAATGGATGTCGAAACCAAAAAAGAAGAGTCCAAGCTGAAATGAATTAAATGTGTAACTTAGAAAAAAAATCAAGAAACACAAAAATGCATAGCTGATAAGCATCTCAAGTGCAAAATATTCTACCTGAAATCCAAGTCTTTGAAAGAACTTTGAGCTTTCGGTTCATCCAATAAAAGTTGCATGCTTGGCCATTCAAAAATACGAAGGTGCCCATCCTACAAAACACATGAGTGTTTCCTTAGAAAAATACCATACAAGATAGTTTATTGTAATTGATGATCAAATAGAAATAACTAACAATATCTCAAAATCCAAAATTACAAAGTTGCCTTGCCTCTCCTCCAGCCGCCAACTTGCATCCATCAACACTAAATACAAGGTGTTTCTGAGGTCCTACCCCTAGAAGAGGAGACAGAACTTTATCTGATACCTTCAGTTTTGATTTTACATCATCCAATTCAAAGTACCTGCAGCTACACCATCATAGTTATGATTTTATTGGGCACTCTCCTACAGCATCTACCATGCTCATGTAAATGAACGAGATCATAACGCAAAATGAATCTCAGTTCTACCATAACAATATCCATCATATAATTGTCAAACTAGAATCACAATATAGTGAAGAAAATGATATGAAGATCATATTAGTCTAGTACTACCGAACTATCAAAAACAACGGTTTAATCATTGCAATGGAGACTTCAGATGCCTCATGACATACAAATGCCATCTCTTCAAATGCTAAAGATGCAACCAAGCAAGAAGTATCAAATAATACCACAAGACAAAGTGCAATGGCTTCATTATAAATATACTAAAAATAACAGCAAATAAATCCCAAACCCAAGTCCATTCTCATCTCTCACCACAGACAATGTCATACTGATATTATAAGTTAAAACCTGCTCATTACACCTTTCCTAACCTGTTATCGATGAAATGCAAAACATAATGGCAAAACCGATTAAATAATATAACCCTCCTTACAATTGGTAATTCAAATTGACAAACTGGGAAAAGAAAATTATGATAGCATTAAATCTCAACTACAATTTGCTAACCTCAAATTGTCTAGAGAGCTCTTCCATTTATTGTTGTTATTCACATCATGGGCCATGTGTTCCCTGCTACATCAGTGTGATTGAATGTCCATTTTTTTGCAGTTTTGGGAAACTTATAGTTGTCCTTAGGGATTCTACAAAATCTCTCCTTGTAGTGTAAATGGGATTTCTTCTTTATTTCTTTCCAATGTTTTGATGGTGTGGAGTTCATCTGGACCATAGAATAAAAACTCATGGAAAATGGCAAGTACTGGCCAAGTACTCCCCTCTGTTTTTTGCTCAACAGCTAATCAGGTAATTTCTCGTGAGCCAAAATTTTAGCTACAAACTGAACTGTTGAGTGCTAGTAACAGCTGCTACATAAAAACATCATTTTTATCATTTACTAGAGATTTCTTTTTTGGCTCTAATAAGACAATTTTTCATTTACCACAATTGGTGCAACGTGATTTCAATCAACTTTGAAGGATTTTGATAGGGATTTGAGAGGTAAGAGTCTTTATTTTAGGTTTTTCGTTTTGATTTTTATTTTCCATCTTAGATCTACATGCCCTGGAGTTGGGAAAAAATATCTTTGTTTTCCCATTTTCTTCTAGTTTTTTCTATGATATGCATTGGCAGCTAGGATTTTAAACTATAACTTTTTTTCTGTTCTATATGGTTTGCACTTGCATCATATTGTCATGGTATACAAGAAAATATCTTTGCTTTCCCATTTTCTGCTAGTTTTTTCTATGATATGCACTAGCAGCTAGGGTTTTAAACTATAACTTTTTTTTTGTTATATATGGTTTGCACTTGCAATTGCAATTTGCATTCAATTTGTCGTGGTATAAAAGAAATGCATCTGATTCAGGTTGTCGTAGTAGTAGGAAGTCAAATGACTCTGCTTGGAAGCATGCATCGAGGGTCCACAACAATACTATCATATGCAATTATTGTGAATTACTCATGACAAGAGACATCAATCACCTCAAATACCACCTTGCATGAATCCCAAGTAAAGATATGCGATTGTGGGACAAGGTGCAATTTAAAGTTCAAAGAGAGATAGCTATTGTCCTTGCCCTTTATGAGGATTAAAAAATGAAGAAATGAGGGCAGCTGCAACACTTGCATTTGCAATTAATATAGGGATTGATTCTGATGTCTTAGTAGCCTCTTCTATTGCTCCAAGGGTTCAAGGGTGGGGCTCATCTACTAGAGACAATTCATGCTCACAAGGACAAGGTTTCTTTGTTCCTCACGATATTCCTGAGGCACAAAATTCACTCAAAGATACTACTTGGAACCAAGAAATACATAATGAACTTTGTAGCAAGGGTAGCTGCGGCAAATTTTTGGTATTATAACAACATAACATTCAATTTGGGGAAAATCCAATATTGGAATGATTTGGTAAGTGCATTGACCGATGTTGGGAAGGGGTTCAAGGCACATCTACTACTCATGATTTGAGAGGCCCATTGCTATAGGATGCCATAAAAAATATGCAAGTGATAGAAGATGGGCAAAAAAGAATATGGCACAAAAAGGGCTACAATATTTTGTATGATGGGTGGACGGATGGAAGGATCCACACTTTGATTAACTTTCTAGTGGCTTCAAGTGGACAATTGATGTTCCTAAAATCAATTGAGGCCTCCCACCAAGTAAAGAATGAAGACAGTTTGTGTTATATGTTAGATGAGATGTTCATGGAAGTGGATGTGGAGAATGTCATCCGAGTTGTGACAGACAATGTAGCAACATATGTAACAGCAAAGAGACTTCCTAATGAGAGACACAACTCATTACATTGACTTCTTACTTGATGACAGGAAAAATTACATGGGTGAAAAGTGCAGTTGAGAAAGCACACCTACGACATGGAGCTTGTGCAAGCGGGAGTCACACAATTCACCACAACCTTCATCACATTGCAGAAAATTGCTACCTCACTAATATTTGTTGAGCATATGCTTGTGAGCACACAATGGTTCTAATCTTTTATAGTAGAAAGGCCAAAGGGGAAAAGGTTGTGAAGATCATTTTTCATGATGTGCTTGTGAAGAACATAGATGAGATCCTTAAAATAACTTTAAAAATAACTAATTTTTATTTATCATTTGTTTTTTAGATATTATTTTGTTCAAATTTATTTTAAATTTAATTTTAAAATTGCACACTATTTTGTTTTAGGTGTCGGAGAGTTTGGTCAACATTCTATGCTTGATGGATAGGGAAAAAACCTAGTGGGTTATCTTTACAAGGCCATGAACAATACTAAGAAGGCCATAACAAATTATTGTGGAAAAAATAAAATAAGATATGAACCCATTTGGCACATAATTGATTGGAGATAGAATAAGTAGCTCCACTGAAATATACGTGCATTAGCCAATTACTTAAATCCCGAGTTTTCTATATGGTGGAAAAAATCAAGTGGGTTTTTGTATGAGGTCATAGAGAAGGCCAAAGAGGTCATAATAAATTATTATGGAAAAATCAAAGAAAATATGAAAAAAAAATAAGCAACTCTATTTATAGATACAAGCAGTGACCTACTGCTTGAACCCCAAATTTTTCTATATGTGGAAAAAACCTGGTGGATTATTTGTATGAGGTCATGGAAAATGCTAAGGAGGCCATAACAAATTATTATGGGAAATATAAGAAAAAAAATAAACTCGTTTGACACAATTCATTGGAGATGGAAGAAGCAACTCCACCGACATATACATGCAACGGCCTACTACTTGAACTCCAAGATATTTTTTCTCTAATTCATTTTAACGTTGATGAGGGGGTTATGAATGGTCTCAACACATGCATAGAGAGGATGATCCCTAACAAAGCCATTAGAGACACAATTCTTGATAAGTTGTTGATTTATAAGAACACTGAGAGAAGGCTCTTTTCTTCACTTCTATGCATTTGGAGAATGACCCGATAGCGAAGTAAAAACAATTTGAGTCCTTTGTTTGTAAACTCATTACTCAGATACTAGACTTCTTTATAAAATGCAACTCCACCGACATATACATGCAACGGCCTACTACTTGACCTCCAAGATTTTTTTTCTCTGATTCATGTTAAGGCTCATGAAATCGTTACGAATGGTCTCAACACATACATAGAGAGGATGATCCCTGAGAAAGCCATTAGAGACACAATTCTTAATAAGTTGTTGATTTACAAGAAAGCTAAGGGGAGGCTCTTTTCTTAGCTTCTATGCATTTGGAGAATGACCCAACAGCGAAGCAAATACAATTTAAGTCCTTGGATTGTAAACTCATTACTCATAGATACTAGACTTCTTTATTAAATGCAAGCCTAGTTATCTTACAGAGATATAAATGTCCTATTTGTAAATATATGTTAAGAAGATTCTAGTGCAAACATATCAAAATCTTTAGAGGCTAGCCATCCACATTTTGTGCCAGCCATGTAGCTCTTTCGAGTTTGAACATAATCGTAACATGTTTGAAGTCATTCATACAAAGAAGCGCAACAAATTGATAACATAACACCTCAATGACCTTGTTTTTGAGTCATGCAATCTCCATCTTCACGTAAGACAGGTGGAGAGGCAAGAGAGTCACAGTGCAATTGACTTGGATGATATCAATCCATACTCAGAATAGATTGTTGAGGATCTAGACGAGCAGCCCATGTTTACCTAGGAGGTTATCGTAGACTTGGAGAGGAAAGCAGTGGAAGCGGCAAGGGCAATGGCAATAGAGGCGAAAGTGGAAACATCAAGAGAGTTTGGCGAGAATGATATGTTTGCGGATTATTTATATCTAGAGGATTATTTTTATCTAGAGGAGGAATATTTACCTTCCACTTCTACCACACAATAGATGAGTACAAAGCACTGGGGATGATATTATGGTGCATTGATGAGCATTGTGCTATTTTTTGGTCTAAAACATGGCATTGTACTCTTTTTTGGTTTAAAACTAATAGAAAATATACTTGTGTTCTCTACATTCATTTCTCATTTATTTTAACCCGTTTTACATGTTATTTAAGTTTATTTTGTGATTTTTTTCTTAAACTAATGATAAATTTGTCGAGTAATTGTCAAGTCCGAGTCAAAATTTTGGGCTGTCAAGTAATTGCCAAGTACGAGTTTTTGAACTATAGTTTGGACAACCTCGAAGGGCTTGACTAAAGAATAGAGAATGCCTTAAGTTCCAAGAAAAGATTTTGGTTACGCTGATAAACATTTTTATTTTGGTTACGCTGATGAACTTCAAAATGATCCCTCTCCACTACATAATAGGTACTCTCGATCCCTGCAAAAATATCTCATACTATGCTCAGCTATTGGCGACTAAGGCTTTTTCAAATATTAATTTTCAGATAAATCAGTTTTCAATACGTATCAGGCACTTTTCATGCAAGCACTGGAAGTGCCCACATGGCCCTGCATACCAACTAGTTCCATGAGACCAATTCATGGGAGGAAGTAATTAGGGAATTCCATCTTGCTAATTTAGCTCCATATTCATCTTTACCACATTGAAATCCAATTTAAACTCCACAAGCATTACGGCAGGGCATGCCCATCACCATGTAAGCATATATGATCTTTGAAATATAATTTTGTGGGCAATCTCAAGGCATAGATAGAAGGGCATGCATTTTGTGGACAATCTCCTGGTCCTTAAGTTCATCCCGATTTTTTTCCAGAGAAAATCACAGTAAACAGTTTTCTTGGAAAAATATGCACAGGCTGTAACTTGATGCTGGATGAAATGGTGGCATGTGTGAAACTCATTGGAAGTGTCCTGTACAGATTTCAAGGTCTATTTTCGATTGACCAATGTTATGAACATGATCCAAAGGTCTAATAATATTTGTAATATTACTTGTATCATTATTGTAAATGTTTGCAAAAAGAAAAAAATGGTTTTAACGTGAGTGGAAGATGGAAAGCCATCCTGTGGCTTTCCACATCCCATGCCCTTCCACAATTATAGAACCGTTTGTAAAGAATGAATAATGTGAAGAATAAGAATTATACTGGTTTATGGTCAACTTCCTTCTGTGTTCATGTCATAATCTATTGTTTTAGGGTACAAAGTGGTAACAAAGATGAATGGCAAACTGCCCCAGTGCCTAATAGAAAATCTTCCAGAAAGAAAAGAGGCAAGAAGAGAGAGCAATTGCTGGAGAACCACTTTTTTTTTTAAAATTAAGATAATTTACTGCAAATTGTTTGAAGAGAATTTACTAAAGAAACTGTTGCTGCTGGAGAGCCAAATTAAAAAGAGTTTGCTACATCTTGTTTTGAAAGAATGAGAGGCATGACATACAACAAATACTGAGCTGAAATTCTGTTTGTCAGAAGGCATTGAAGATTGGAGAAAATGAAATTTTGTGATAAGTATGAAGAGAGAAGGAGAAGAAGAAAGAGGAAATTTTATCTCAATTTGTTTCACAACAAACAGAAGAAAACATATTCTTTTTTCTCAGATCAAGGTACACATGTTTCCCTTGGCCTCAGAGTGAGCAGTAAAAATGAGCATTAGAGATTTTGGCTGTGGGAGTTGGTATGTACATTTTTTTTTATTCAATCACCCGCAAATTGGTAACAAATCGTGAAAAATTGGCATTCATACTAATCAAATGGGCCCCTTTGGGAATCAAACTAATCAAATATTCTTCCCTATGCCACCCATTCCTAGCAAATGCATAGTCAAAGATGGTGATCATGGTCCTCTCTTGGCCAACAATAAGATGGACATGTGCACTCCTTCTGTAGACTTTCGTCCTTGTTTGAAGCGTGATTTTTGTTGTTTCCACACCCTTCAAAGCATGTACAAATAGAAAGCAAGGACCAATCCTTCACTTTACATGTATCTGAATAAAAAATACTTAAGTAGCTCAGAAAAAGTCGCATATAGATATCATTTTGAAACACAAAAACTAGTTCATACAAACATAGCAATAGCCAAAATTTATATGTACACCTTAGCATCACATCAATACAATAATTGTAGAGAAATAGCCCCTTGTATTACAATTTGTATTCTTGCAGCGTCTCCTTGCAAGAATTGTTTTTTATTCTATATTTCCATATCCCTTAACGGATATTACAAGTCATTATATAACCAAAGAGGGATCTCAATGCCTCCCTTTCAAAGGGAATATGAAACAAAAGGCCCTAAGTGATCGTATGTATCCCTCAGAGTAGACAGTACATATTTTAATTTTATTTTTCAAGTGCCTCAAGGAAAACTACGCGGCCACTAAAGGTTGTTGAGACAAGAATACAAGCGATGTGCCACTCTAATCTGCTCCAATCTTCACACCACTTGGCTTGAAGCCACTTTGATGCGCCACCATTTGCCTACATTTCGGGCCCCTTTGGAAATCAGCCCGATCAAATATTCTTCCGTATTCCACCCATTCCCAGGAACCACACAATCAAAGGTGGTGATCGTGGTCCCTCTCTCTTGGCCTAGGAATAAGGTGGGTGTGTGTGTTTCTTCTTCTATAGGCTTTCCTCCTCATTTCAGACGTGATTGATGTTGTTTCCAAGTCCATCAAGGCATCCACAAATAGAAAGCAAGGATCAAACCTCCATTTAACTGTATCCGACTGAAAAGACTTAAGTAGCTCAGAAAAATTAGCATAAAGATCTCGTCTTGAGAAGTGGAAACTAATTTTTTAACCATTCAAATACCACGCCCTATTACCAAAAAAGGTTGCCATATTGAATCTCGAGGCTTACAGAAGTACATCCCACATACCAAATTAGGGGATGTCCACAAATATTTTCTCCATACCATAAGTGGATTGAACTAACAAACACATGGATCCGAAAGTACACTCTGATCGACCATTAAAGTGACTTTGGATCTCAATTTTTGCAAAATCCACCTCAGGCGGCACCAAGGCCTTTGTTAGAACCTGCATTTCAATTTTTTTGCCGCCTTTGTCATTTCTACATTGTCAAGCAATCCATAGCTTACAAAGCTTCTTCCCTTTTTGCACACCTTTTCTTTGTTGCAAAGCTCTTTTCTTCTTTCACTATGAAGCTAGCTCTTTGTGAAGTCGTTCCTTCATTGCAAAGCTCATTTCTTGTGAAGCTTTTCCTTCATTATGAAGCTCACTTCTTGTGAGGTTTTTCCTTCATCGTGAAGCTTGGTTCTTGTGGGGCTCACTTCTTGCGAAGTTTTTCCTTCTTTGCAAAGCTTTTCCTTCATAGTGAAGCTTGAACCTTGCGAAGCTCTTATCTTCATCAACGACTAGTGCTTAGCACCTGAAACAAAAACGGAATGTACCATCTCAATTCTAGAAAAGCAACTCAAGGAGCAGAAGAAAATAAGAGAAACCCAAGGGGAACCTAGCACAAGAACATAACCCATGGCATAATCTAATAAAGGCCTAAAATGAAGAATAAAGCACATACCACCTAATGGGAACACTCGAGCAAGACATGAGAGAAATGTAATACTTAAAACCAAGTAAAAACAAATTACCGAAAAGGGAGATTAAATTGTGGCTCAATGAAAATTGACAATAAGCACAAACAGGGAAAACTTCAAGGGAATAAAATATTTAGAAACCATTTCAAGAAATCATTATTCGTGTCAATTCATTCATTTATTATCATCTAAATATTTTTAAGGGAGTGACACCAAATTCAAAAAAAAATGACGTTGGTGACAACAATGGTGACTTTTGGGGGTAATACCCTCGAGTATTAATAGAAATTAGAATCTTTTGTTAACTCCAAGATTAAATAGCCAAACTACTAAAAGACAAGGCGAAGCTAATAAGCATGAGAATTCTCCCCAAATTAGCATTTGACCTACAAGGAACTTACCTAAACAATGGTTAAGTGGGTGCATGATGTCATGGGTATTCGTTTACCAACACCTTTGGGGTTTTAACAGAGTCCAAGAGGGTGTCGCAATCATTGAGATAAGATGAAAGTCTCTCCTAATGTAGCATAGGTCTGCAACCAGTCAAACATTTACAACTCCAATAGACATATTACTTACCCACTTGCGCGTTGCTCCACTCCCAACAAGGCGTCGATAGCCCAAACAAAGACACCTCTAGTTCTATGTAGGCCTTTCTCAACTACCATAAAGCATCCATAGCTCTTGTATAGATTGCATAAATCACCCCCAAATAAAGATTTAGAAAATATTTTCAGATCAATAAAGATTTGTTAGGGGTTTAGAACCACGTTGGGCAACAAGAACATTGACAAGTTAAAGATTTTCTCTACCCACTATCCCCTTTATTTGTTGTTGTCCCCTGGATGCTTTTAATGTAAGCATTTTGTGAAAGATAACCCTTACCTAGAAAAGACCTTCCTATTAGTACTTATTAGGGAGCATGCTTATAGAGATTTGAGATGACTAGGCTTTCAAGAGTTTGTATGTTTAAGATTAATGTTTCACCTTTATCAAAAATCCAAGAATATTGATCAGTGAACCTTGTTAAACCTTCATTTCCTCCCATGAAAAGCTTAGCTTTGCCCCTTTTTATCTTTATTTTCTTAGGAGCTTTGAATTAACCTTGAAAGAACTCAAACACAAAATATTTAACGAAGGAAAGATACACCTACCTCAATAAAACAATACAAACAATGGAGAAAATTAAAATGCACAAAACAAAACAAAGAAACAACAAGAAAACCTAAACTAGTATACCCATATTTGCTTAAGAAACCTATAAAGGGTGAGCCTGAAAGTAATGTTTTGAATATCGTTCATTGCTTGGAAGAGTCAAACTCCTACCATCTGGAGTCTAAAATCAAAACATGTTATCCCCCAAGATTTTGGATATCTGATATGGGCCCAACCACCAAGGTTCCAATTTGATGTGTTGTCCTTTCATGTCATGAGCCTTGCCCCACATGATCACTAAATCTACAATTCAAAATGCTTTATTGGCAGCCCTTTTGTCAAACCATCCCCTGACCACATCTTGATGCTTATTAAACTAATTCAAAGCCTTCTCTCAAATCTCTTTGATCGTGAAAATATCAAGCAATTTCCTTTCTATCTAATCACTTTCCCCTATGTATTCTTGCACGTATCAAGGGGAAGATGGGCCCCTGCCCATAAACTTAGTGATATGGAGATGTCTTCAAAGCATCTTTAACTCTAGCTATGTTCGCCCACAAAGTATATTTCCGCAAAGGATGCCAAGTCCTCAGATATTTGTTTGCAATCTACTCAATAATATTCAACATTTTTTTGTTTGTGGACTCAGCAAATCCATCACCCTGGAGGGTAATAGTTAGAAGTAAAGTTGCAAGCAATTTTCCTACCATAGGCCCATTCAATGAGATCAACAAACTTGAAGGCAAGGCCATTATCATATACTAAGGAATAAGGAGTTCCAAGCCTAGTAAGGATATTCTCTTCTAGAAATTTGATAATCCTTGTTGAAGTATTGTGCTTGGTAGCCAGGCATCTAGTGCAATAATCAGTCGCAGCCAACACAAAATTTGTGCCCCAGGCTCAAATTTGGGTTAACAACTCCCACTAAGCAAAAATATGTTGTTCTCATCTCCCGTAGCATGTACTTGATATGAGTGGCAGGTCCTTACATGTTGATGAGCATCTTTGAAAACAGTCTGCCAATAATACCCCGCTTTGGGGATTTTATGGGCAATAATATCTCTTGAGGAATGCCACTACCTAAACCACCATGCAATCGTTCCATAACTTTTTGTGCCTCCATTTTGTTCAAGCAATAAGGTAAATACCTTTGCAATTTCTTCAATAAATACCTGCTTTGAGCATGTAACAGGCAGCTTTCAGCCTTAGAGCTCTTCTCTTGGTAGAGTCTAAATGCTTAGGACAATCCCCAGTGAAAAGATAGTGCCCAATGTCATTGTTCCACAACTCTGCATCTTCGTTCAACTCTTCCACTCGATAGCAAGCCTTGATTCCCAACACACCCATCTTTGGTTCTTTAGATAAGTTACCTTTTGCGATCATCTGGTAGATTCCTTGTCCTCTGACTATTCTTGTCGATTTTATTTCCATGTCAGCTTCTTGAATAGGTGTATACTCCTTTTTTGTTTCAGGGGGTTATGCTTTGAGCATTCTATGGAATTTTTCTATGGCATCGTGTCTTTTTCCCATCCCACTCTCATCTTCCAGGAATAAATTTGGAGTGTTAGATTCAAGTTGATGGATTGTTATGGATCGACAGATTTGATGTCTTGGTATTTTAGGATTTTCTACAAGATCATTTTGCCTTTTGAGTTGTCCCAATAGATGGTACCTGGAGACTACTCATTTCAAGATTGGAATTTACAGGAATGAGATATATGATCGTTTCTTTGATAGGTCTCGTGCTCTTTAAATATTCAAGCTTTGTTGATGTTCAGATTAAAAACTGATACATCATCAGTTTGTTTCACGATTTTGGATTACAGTTTTGATTTGCATTTCATTCATTTCGATACACGTTTTGGACAGATGACCATCCTCATAGCTGGTTGATCATATGTTGGGGTGTTTTTAGCACACTTTTTGTGCCACATGCGATTTTATGTGTGTTAGCCAATGTTTCTCTGAGTTTCCAAAATGGAGATACAAGGGAGGGGGGTGTGGACGCATTTTCAAGACGGCAAAAAGAAATCAGAATTTTGGGGACACCAGGGGGGGGAGAGAGGGGGATGCTGAATATGTATATAGATAACAAGAAAATTATATATATATATATATATATATATATTACAGATTTGCAATTGTAAAATTAAACTATTAAACATCATTAAGCATTCTAAAAAGAATAGATTCAAGCAATAACATCTATGGCAATGAACAATGGACATTCAATGTTGACAATTTAAGTTAAAAATTGAGTGAAATATTGAAATACAAATATCGAATAATAAATATAAATAACTAATTATTATATTATCAATTATTAGAAAATAAATGTTAGAAAACATCCGAATATACCCCCTTAAAACATATCCAATCTGGCTTTGTAAGCCATGGCGGATTGCTTCAATTTCCATATATAACCTACACACCTTCACCAACAATAATAAAGTGTTGCACGTGCTGGCATCCTTCCCCCACCTCCACAATGAAATTGTTTCTGTCCATTTGGTCTCTGCCTATATCGGCCCCTTGGTGGAGTGGCACTAAGCATTGAGCTTCAGCATGAGTTTCTTCAACACAAATAATGATCGGTCTGAGCTGCTGCATGCCGCCAACCTCCCTATATCCATTCCTCCTCCGGTATGCCAAGCAATCTCAATCTTCCTCCACCAAGGTGGCCTAACCTGTAGAAAGTAGTTGCTCCCAAGTGTTCCTATTTCCTAGATGTCATTTTCTTCAATATGTTCCTAGCCATATTGGGACTTAGAAATTAATTAGTGGCCTAAGTTCCCTTTACCTATTTTTTAGGAATCTTCTCCACTTATATTTTTCAGCAACGAATGTGAGAAAAATCAGCTTGGTTGTCTCTATATTGTTTTGTTGAGTTAAGTCAAACATTGTGGTAGTTAAAGTCACATTTAATTCACTTTTAGTTAGAGCCCTGATTTTTCTCCTTGCATGGTTGACTAAGGAGAGCTAGGATAAAACTGAAGATAACTCAATCATATCTTAGTTGATTGACATGTGAATTTGTGATCGCATGATCTAAACTCATTGCTAAGTATGAGTGGTAGTTTTGATGTCTACCCTTATCTATGGGACACCCTTAATGACTTTCTCATCACTATATATACCCATGTGCGCTCTTAGAAAAGTAATCAATTGCAAGAGGGATTTTCTGAGTTACTGCTTTGTGTGGCGATTTTCTAATTGGAGGGTTTTAACATGTGTTTACTTGATGATCCACTACTAAGGTGCTGTGTGGGCCTGTTATTCCTAAAGGAGTTATCCATACAAGTCCCATGAGTACATTTTTAAGATGCTATGAGCTATCGTTCATTTTTGTCTCAACTGTAGATTTTTACTACTTACAGTTGCTACCCTTCATCTGTAGCAACGATTTCCCAAGTATACAGTGAATTTCTCATGTATGTAATGGTATAAAAAATACCATCAACACCATATTTAAGTTTTCATTTTCTAAGTTATTGGGACATATGCAGCAGCAATTTTGATAGTTTTCAAAGCTAAAAAGTGTTCTGTTTTCTTACTTGTACATATTCAATTCTACAATTAATGTGCTGCATGGGCGTGTCATTCCTAAAGGAGTAATCCATAAAAGTCCGATAAGTATGTCTTTAAAGTGATATTGTTCATTTTTGTCTAAACTGTAGATTTTTACTACTTGCTGCCCTTCAGCTGCAGCAACTATTTCCCAAGCATACAGTAAATTTCTCATGCATGTAATGGTATAAAAAATATCATCAAGTGTTCTCCTTATTTAAGTCTTCATTTTCTAAGTTATTGGGACATATGCAGCAGCAATTGTGAGACTCCTAAAAGAAAAACAGTGTTCTGTTTTCACACTTGTACAAAATCAAATTCTTTAACATAACCACCCTCATACGTAACATTCACCAAAGTTATCATCTTGTCCCTCATAAAGTCAGGTGGAGGATGAAAATGTTTTCCCCTCATCTTATCTAACATTGCAGGGTGGATAGACAAGAACTTGCCAATACACAGCCTAAAGCACTCAACAGAAAATTTTAAATGCTCAATTCTATTAAGTGGCTAACTAAGAAATCCCTATCCACAATTTGGATATCTTGGGTGTGCAGAAGATATGAAAATGCCTTAGGAGAACAAATCCATTTATCAAAAGGTTCCCGCACATCTGACCACTTATCACGATCTTAAAGACAGTCCACATTGCAATTTTTAAGTACATACTCCCATTTTTCTTTCTTAATGCAAGCACCATCATCCCATACCAATCCAATCTCAACGACCATCCAACTTGTGCCACAACATATCTATGTAATCAGTCATTCCAGTCTCATTGCAGTTTAAATTTTGAATTTTACCAATGAGTTTTAAATCCATCTCCGTTGACGAGGGCCCTTTGATTTAAGAGAAAATAAATACATTTTTTTTATTTGCCTCAACAAAGCAACATGCCATCTAATGTTTGTCCCGTCAATGCCACAATCACCAACAAGAAAAACACATGGACTTTAATAAATCTGACATGGGAAATTTCACTCCCACTTCTATAGCTCTTACTCCACACGTTAACTGCCATATATCCATGGTCAAGGTCAGGTGTTTGAAACAGGCGGGCTTAATAAACCTTTGACATAGACAATTTCACTCCCAGCTCTATGGCTCCTACTCCATGCAATAACTGCCATGCATCCATGGTTGAGGTTAGGTGTTTGTTTACTCTTTTGATATCATGTGGTCTTTCACGATGATGAGAAATCAATATATCGGCTTTTGGACCCATCGTGTTGAAGGAAACAATTTCTGAAGTTCCAAGTAACCTATGTTTATTCTCTTCTTCATGTTCCACACCCTTTGTCCAGTGCCATGTAGAATAGTTAATCTCCATCCATTCTTCTTATCACCACCACCTATCTCCATGTTGATGCAGCTGTTTTCCATCATCAACATAAACCTCTGTCTAGAGCCTTCCAAAATATAGCATTTTGAATCATTTTTGAAAACGTGTTACTATTAGGTGGTAGGGTGAACAAGTGGACGCTCAAGGATTGTAATTCACATTACAAGTCTCCTATAGCCGAGCTTAAGCCTGCTAATTTGCATCACCATATTAGGGAGGTTAAATTTCGCACAAAGACAGGTCCAAACAACAAAAAGGGCTTTCCTGAAGCCAAAATTCCATCTTTCATTAAAGAGCAGGAAAAAGCAGATAAAGCACATTCAAGGGCTCATGAGTCTCATACTCTCCTTCCCATAATGTGCAACACCAAATTAAGGGGTTAAGGTTGGCACAAGGCCCGATCCAAACAATAAAAAGGGCTTGCCAGAAGCAAAAATTCCAGCTTTCATTAAGGAGAAGGAGGAACTATAAAGATCACATTCTAAAACAAGGCAATACACACTTCTAAAACAAATTGTATATAGCATGTTTTATGTAACTGAAGTGAATGACTACAAAATGACCATATTAAAACATTGTGATAAAGAAAACTTTCAAGACTTTTTTATGGGGGCAAAACCATCATAAAGTTACGTTATGTCATAACCTAATTCTAAAGCATCATTGATAGCATGGCTTGAGGATTCCTTTTGGTCGGCAAACTTCTCCAACCAGATAGGAGTTGACTTAGATCACCTTATCCCTAATCAGGATAGGATTTTTCATCTCTGTTCTCTCGATTAGGTGGAGAATAAGAAAAAATTTAGTTTCAGATGTTCTGTTGTTGTAAACCCAGCTGTGGCTGTTGCAGTTGTCAAAAACCCTACGATAAAAACAATAACTCGTCTAAAAAATATAGAGAAATACTTAAAAGTTATAGAAATTTCTACAATTTCTGCATTAAACCCTCAAACTGAACTGAGAATTTTTATGGAATTATTTTCAAAATTTATAAAACTGATAAAAAGCTATAATCTTAAAATCTAAAACTAGAAATCTGGAACACGTTGGAAGAAAAATTGAAATTGAATTTCTATAAAAAAATCTTTTTTTTTTTAGATTGAGAAACTTCCTATTGCTACAAAGTATGAACTGACATTACATTAGAAAGAGGATTAACTTTCTTGAGAGGCTATGGATGTCGACTTGGGCTAAATCAAAGACGGTAAAGATGCTGCCTTGGTCAAACAGTCTCAGACTTATATACAAATGTTGCATTCCCGAAAAACAGAAGAGACTTATAAGACCTATGGGACTCTTTAATAATTACTTTTCACATTTGAACTTCTTCATTTTGTGCATGTGGGACAAATAGCTAAAAGTTACTCCCCCCTGCCCCTGCCCCTCCCCACCTTTCCCTCTTTTACGTTTTACCCTTCTACATAAGGCTGAGTAACTTATTCATAGACCATTAATTACTAACAAAAAGTGCAATGGACTTTCATAAGACTTCATTAGCTAACAAAAGTAAAAGACTAACAATTTCTAATCAGCACATTAACAATTATTATGAGATCCACTGGAGGACCTATTGTTTATACAAAAGCTCGAGAAGATCCTTATCCACCTTCTGTTATCCTGAATAAAAGGGACTTGGTGCCTTAGGGACTTGGCGCTTTTCCTTCAGGATGTTGTCACTCTAAAATGTTGGAAATCACATTACACCTCCATGGCGACAAGGCTGAGTACCTCCTTTTTTCTGCATATCTCAGACATCACAGGTATTAAGTGTCCCTTGAATTCAGCTGGTCCCAAACACAAATGGTGACAGATCAATGAGACAAAAACTACCTCTTGAGTGCAGCCACTAGGAAACCCAAGTCCTCTTGTGCACATGGAAGGCGTCACAAATCCAATACTACTCAACATCATGGGCCTTCTAGTTTTCCTCATCCCTAGGTTGGAGTATGGAGACATGCATGTATTTCTAGTTTCCTCTCTGCCTTTGGAGACTTTTCAACCTTGAATGTTATTAGAGGTCCTAGGTGAAGTGTTTTGCAACTTCTTAGGACTGCCACCTGGGCACCCTTAGCCCGAGATATTCTTGTACGGATATTATTAAACGTTGCATTCATCTTGTGGTGGTAGTAGTGAATGATGTTGGCAGTTCTCCTTCTACATCAAGCATCGATACATACAAGAAATTGTGTAGATTTCTTGCCCCGGTCCTCATCTTTGGTCTTCATTGACTTCCTTTCCTTTTATTTCTCTTAGGGAGTCCTCCCGTCGCTTGGCTACATATTTTTGTAATTGCATTCTATTGCTAGAGTTTGCCTGCCTTTGGGATTACACCCTCTTAATGAGATTTCATCGCTTAAGCATTTAGCATTACTTTTAGTGTCTCATGTATATTAAGCGGTTAAAATTCTTGTCTTTGGGATTACACCAACATGAGACAGATCCAACTGTTACAATCTGACTTAGTTCACACCCACCTGCCTGCTTACAACCCAAACATCTTCCCCCAAATATAGAACTCTTTACATCTAAAACCATGGTCTCCTAACGACACTGGTTTACAAAACCATGTTTTCAAAAACCAGCAACCCAAAAACCACACTCTACATATTTAATATTTGACACGTAACTTCCTTTGACATAACACAAGACCCTAGACACCTAAAAACCCACATTAAGTATTATTGTCTTATCGTCTTTATGATGCTCCTGCATCAAACCCTTCTAGCAGAAAAGCATTGAACACCCAGGTTCAATGTTTAATACAAAGAAAATTTTGTTGGTGAAATTCATCTAACAACTCAGGTGCTAATTTGTCCAATTCCACTTCAATTATTCAAGTGGCTTCAGCTGATGGTCAGCTCTTCCATTTCACCACATACAATTCTTTAGTCACATGCCAAGAGGGTAGTGTGCTTACCTTCATCTCCAAAATTTCCTCTATCTATTCAGAGGCCTTTCTTGGCAACCCTGTTGCCCAACTTGGAAGTTGGGTTTGGCAGTCAACTTGTTCTGAATTTTCACCTTTGTACTCATATAAATCAGTAACATTGAAGATTGGTGAAATATCCAATTCAAAAGGCAACTCCAATAGATAAGCATTATCCCCCAACTTCCTCAAAATTCGGCAAGGGCCAAATTTCTTTATCTTTAATTTGTTGTATTCCCACTTCAAAGAATGATCTTTTCACAAATAGACTATCATCGTGTCTCCAACCTAAAATTGTTCGTCTTTCCTTCTAAAATTTGCCATGTTCTTGTATTTTAGATTATGTTGCTCAATATTCTTTTTAACCTGCCTAAAAAAATCCATCATTCCCTCAACATATTGTTCTGCATCTGCGGATATGCATGTGCTAGGAAGTGAAGTTCTCAATTCTGACATTTCTATAGGAGAGACTCCATACACTATCTTGAATGGGGAATAACCAGTTGTTGAATTTACAGAATTATTAAGAGCAAATTCAGCTTGAGGCAGTACCAAATCCCATTGCTTCAGCCAATCTTGCACCAAGCATAGCAGAAAATTCCCAAGAGAATGATTCAGCACTTCCGTTTGCCTATCTGTTTGAGGATGATAAGCAGAGCTATACTGCATTTTGTTCCCAATGTTTTCCACAAAGTACAAAATAAATGGCTAAAAAAATTGGTATCTCTATCAGAAGTAATAGAAAGTGGCAGTCCATGCAACCACACTACTTCTTTGAAAACAACCCTATAATGTGTGAGGCATCTCCATGTTTATTGCAAGCTATAAAATGCACCATCTTAATCTATCTACCACAACAAAAATAGTATCATTACCTCTCTGAGTTCGAGGTAGCCCAAGCACAAAATACATGGTGCATCCGGCACAAGTAAGAGCTGATATTTGACTAAATTTTGTTTCTTGCCTTTAGCAAATTAACAAATGTGACACTTGTCGACAAATTTAGCCGCATCCTTGGCCAGCTTGGCCAATAATAATACTCCTTTAGTTGATGTAAGTGTTTTGTCTCTCCCAAAGTGCTTCTTGAATAGGTATCTCTCTCAAGCAACCCTTTGGAATGCAAAGTTTTTTCCCTCAAAATAGAAATCCATCCTGCAAAATAAAATTCAAATATGCATTCTGATCTCCTAACATGGGTTCTTTGCAAAACTCATAAGCCTCTGCAAAATCTGGATCATCCTCATAAGCTTCCTTAAGATGTTCAAACCCCACAACCTCATTGGACATGACAACCACCAATATCCTTCTTCGGTTCAATGCATTAACCACTATATTAGTTTTTCTTGCCTTGAACTTTATCACAAAAGAAACCCCTTGTATGTAATTCAGCCACTTAGCATGTCGAGCATGTAACTTATTTGTATTTGCAAATACTCCAAGGCTTGATGATTTGTATAAAATACTAGTATAGATATCTTAAATACATCTATCTAAAATACGCCAAGAAATACCAATCTCAAGGTTCTTGTCATGGATTTTTCACATACCACATTGATTAATAATTATTTTACCTTCTTCACTAATTTCCCACTGACTAGTGACAAATGACATCAATCTAGCTACACCACTCTAACAAGCTTGATAAAATATTTCAAGGGAAAAAAGAAGGGCTCCAAACTTTATCGTATGGCCAAGATATTACGATTTTTCGATTGACTTCTCCAAGCAAAAAGAAAAAAATGATAAGTGACAATCAAATGGACGTCAAAACGAAGGTTGAAATTTCCCTGTGACGGTCAAATGGGCTTTAAAAATTTGAGGTTAAACACAATTGTGACACAGTCACTCCATTACACTCCAACCCTTGTTGTCATTGTAGAATGCCTATCGGCATAACGAACTCCTCTGGCATCAGATAATGTCTCTAATGGAGCAAAGTGTTTACAATTGCATATATTTCTCAATTGACTTGGCCGCCAACCCCCCCACCTCTCATTTATATATGGGTGCAGGGGGGAATATAGCCACCCCCCCCCATTTATATAGATAGGGAGATAGGGACCAACCCCCTCGACTTGACCTCACCTCCTTTCATCAGCATAAATGACCTACGTCCAGATAGCCAGATATAGGGTAGGGGCGGGGGAGTCCCTCAACCTATCCCCATCTATATAGAGGTGGGGGTTGAGTTCCCCATCCCCAACTATGTCTAGGCCTGACCATATATATAGATAGGGGAAAGGCACGAGGGAAAACAAACACCACTCCTCCAAGCAAAACGAAAATATTGATAAGTGACAATCAAATGGACGTCAAAAGGAAGGTTGAAATTTCCCTGTGACGGTCAAATGGGCTTCAAATTTGAGGTCAAACATAATTGTGACACACTCACTCCATTTGCTGCCATTGTAGAACGCCTATTGGCATAATGAACTCCTTTGGCATCAGATAATGTCTCCAATGGAGCAAAGTGTGTACAATTGCATATATTTCTTGAACTTCTTTTTTGCTTCATGTAATTTTTCATTGTGGTATGGGATAGGATGCCCCTCTTGATTAAGCATTGCCCCAAGCGCCACACTTGATGCATCACACTCAACTTCAAAAAAATTGTTAAAATTTGGTAGAGCTAAAATAGTATTGTTTGCCACACGTCTCTTTGAAGTTTGAAAACTTTCTTTTGCTGCCTTTTGACGAATCAAAACTCTTATTTTCTTTCATCAAATGAGTAACAGGTGTTGCATGATAACTTGCAATAGAAATTTACTAACCCATGAAACGTCTTATTTCCATGGCATTATTGGGAGTTGGCCATTCCAAGATTGTTTTGACTTTTTCTGGAACTATCTCTAACCCATTTCCATAAAATCACATGACCAAGGTATACTAACTTGTGCTTAAAAAGGGGACTTCTCCAATTTCACATATAATTTTCCCATCTTGTAGATTATCAAGCAAAGCCTTTGTTTTGCCAAATAAAAAAATATCATCCAAATACACAGTAATAAATTTACCAATAAAAGGCTACAATACCTCATTCATAAGCCTAGATGAAGTGCTTGGAGCATTAACAAGGCCAAAGGGCATTACTAGACACTCATATACGCCATCCTTGGCACGGAAACCTAACACTCATATAGGGCATCCTTGGCATGAAAACCTATCTTCCATTCATCTCCATCCATCATTCGGATTTAATAGTAGCCACTTCTTAGATCAATCTTAGAAAAGAATCGAGATACTTGTAGCACATCCAAATATCATCCATACAAGGTTTTTGATGGTGATCTTATTAAGTGCCCTTCAATTAGAGCACATACGACATTGTCCATCTTTCTTTGGAAAAATCAATACTAGTGTGGCACATGGGCTAACACTCTTTGATGTGGCCTTTTTCCAAGAGCTTTTCCACTTGACTCCTTATCTCTTCATCATCCATGGGCAAAGTGAGATAGGCAGCCTTGGTAGATTATTCAGCTCCAGGAATTAAATCAATTTGATGTGATACCTTTCTTGGAGGAGGCAAACCAACTAGGAGTTAATTTAGCCAAAGATACTTATACTCATCTGACAAATTCTGAAAATATTATGGCAAACCCTTCATTTTTGTTTTCTCCCCTTCTACTTGCTTAGCAAATAGGAGGTAGCACTCCTTGGTTTCTTTAGCCAACCTCCAAAATGCAAGTGCCAAAAACATAACTGATTGGTTCTTCTCTCCTCTCATTGGGAGTAATTTATGCCGCATACCATCCTTCAAGAAAGTATAGGTGTTCACTTTTCCATCGTGCATGGTACCTCGATCAAACTATCAATGTCTACCCAAGAGTATGTGACAAGCTGACATAGGAGCACGTCACACCATACTTCATCTACATAAGATCCAAAATTAAAACTCACCAAACACCGATGGGTTACCTCTATCTCATGTCCATCTTGCACCCATCTAACTTTGTACAAATTTGGATGCGGAAACTTCTTTAAACCCAAATGAGTAACTGCATAAAAACTTACTACATTTTCATTACTACATGAATCAATCACCATAGTACACACTTTATCTTTTACCTTGCGTACAAATTTGGATGCGGAAACTTCTTTAAACCCAAATGGGTAACTGCATAAAAACTTACTACATTTTCATTACTACACGAATCAATCACCATAGTACACACTTTATCTTTTACCTTGCAGTTGCTATGAAATAAAGTTCTTTGCAGCCACAGTTCCTCCTCTTTTCCTTGAGCATTGCATGATCTCCAAAGCATAAGGTTCTCTCCATCGTCAAGTGCATGCAGCTCTTCTTCCTAAGCATGATTCTTTCCTTCCATGTGAAAAAGTGTTATTTCTCACTCCCTCTTGCTTCTTGTTGTTACCTATGTCCACTGAGTACTCCGAGGACTATGCCCAGCATCACTTCCACAACAATAGCATATGGTAGATCTTCTACCTCCACGGCCTTGGCCAAAAGCACATCTTTCACGCCAATGTGATTGAAGCTGAGAACCATTTCTTGTCTCTCCAAAACTGTTTTGAGATATTCATTGACTCCCACCTCTTGCACTGCAACCACAATCAATGTTGTATGTGCCTCTTTCATGTTGCTTATTTCGCAAATCTCCCCTTGAGATATCTTTCTGCAGTTCAGCTTCAATTTCCAGCTTCCTCCAAAATCTCCAACTTCATGAACCTCACACGTATCCAGAAACATTCACTATAATTCATGAACCTCATTTCCTTTCGGATAGGAAATATGAATCCATTGATCAATCTGGTAGTCACTATCTATGGCCCTTCAGATAGATTCATCCTTGCACTTTGGTTATCAAACCTCTTAGCATAATCCATCACTTTTTCATCAGACTTCTGTTTGATATCATGAAATTCCTGAAAAAGGGACTGCTCATTATTTTGAGGCCAATATTTCTCCTTAAACGCAGTAACAAAGTCATCCCATGTGGAAGGAAACAGAATACCTTGGGATGTCAATTTTGTGGTGTGGCCCTTCCACCACACATCTCCCTTTCCTTCCAACTTCGTAACCCCAACAGCAGTTTTTCCTGATTTGAGGGGTTAAAAGTGTTGAAAATATTCTCCACAGCCAAAATCTACGGATGTAAATTTTCGGGCTAAAAGCTTCCATCAAATTTGGGAATTTCCTTTCCTAGTTTTAATATCTCGCCAAAGCCCCAGTATAAGTTAATCCAGTGCCTGTAGAAGTCGAGCTTGTTGAAACACTCCCTCCACTTGCAAAGCTTCCCTGATTCTGCAAACTGGCCAAAGCCTTTTGCAAGGCCTCCACTTTGCTCTTCAATGCCTCTACCTCTTTGGCTGTAGCATCATCCTGTTTAGGCGGTATCCTGCCTACTCCTCTTCAATTCCTAGCAGAATTCACTCTTCTCTAAGAATTCACCACCCTAAAAACCTATGTTGTGATACCAACTTGATGGCCTCTGCCTTGTATAAGACAAAGTTGGCACATAATTACAGAAATCGGAGGTCAAAATGCAAACATAAAATCAGATCACATTTCAACGGACTTCAGCAGAAAGCAAAAAACACTTCTGAGCACTACGGTTAGTCAAATTTCAGGAATGGATTTTTTTTTAATTTGCTGTTCTTAAGATCTTAGCATACAGCAATATGAAACAGATTCAGCGGTCACAACATGACATAGTTTACACCCACCTGCCTGAATAGAAACCAAACATCTTCCCCGTATCATTAAATTGTTTACATCTAAAACCAAGGTCAACTAACACTGCTGGTTTACAAAACCATGTTCTCAAAAAACAGCAAATCAAAAACCACTCACCACATATTTAACATTTAAAACCTAACCTCCTTTGACCTACCACAAGAACCTAGACACCTAACAGCCTACACTAAATATTATTGTCTTATTATGATGCTCCTGCAACATCCAATTCGATAGCAAAAACGCCCTTAAGCGTATCAAATAGTTAATCATGTCCAACGCATGGATGTGAAAAAAAAATGAATATATGTTCTGCTAATAATTGAAGTAGCTTAACAAGATCCATCATCCAATGTCTCATATGTATATACAAAACGCATTAGAACAGAAAAAATTGGCAATTTAAACAAACAATTAGATCAAATGACGGTTTGTCTATTTGGAACTATATTCTAAATGCCAAATGAAAATGCTCTCTACTTAAACAAATTGCAGATGTAGTTTTGACACATTAAGCGAAAATAGTTGCGCAGGTCCTTGTGCATTTTGAAATAATACAACCCTCAATATAACGATATAATGCGAAAAAATGCATAAAGAACACCCTAATTTGGGATAAAAACGACAATTCGACATATTTCCCACATGCAAGATGCTTCTGAAAAAGGGTATGAACTTCCCATATGGCTGAAGAACTTCCCTTTCCTTGGCAGAAACGGAAGGGTAAGTTTACGGTGGCATGCAAATGGAATACTTACTTGCAGCTTTTAGAGAAGGAAACTACCACTCCATCGCCTCCTGGATGCACAGCCATGCCCACAGGGCCTCCTCCTCCTCCTCCTCCTTCCTCTTTCTCTTCCTCTTCCTCCACCCCCTACTCTCGCACACACGCAGCTAGCATTTAACTCGCCAATTCCTTCTACCAATGCTTTAGTTAATACAGAATGGAATGGAATGGAATGCATACCTTGTAAGTAAACTCATCGCACTTGAAATTGTAAGAGGCGAGCTGTAAAATTCCGGAGGTGCCATCTGCCTCTGCCTCTGCCTTTCGCTTTAACAAAACAATCAACATGACATCATCAGCATCAGCAGTGGCTTTTGGTGTTGGTATTGGTAACCAGGAAGCACAAGTGTTTTGAGTGCGAGTCGAGGAGGAGGAGGAGGAAGAGGAGGAGGAGTGGCCTCTCCTCCTTATTGTTCTTGTTTCCATCACCCTTCACCCACTCTCTCCGTGCCTAATCTGGTTCAGTCTACTCGCTTCGCAATTCAATAAACCTCCTTATGCAAATCCAGGCGTGTATTCCTATAAACACATTTCCCTTTCCATTATTTATATGTTATTAAATCGTCGTCTTGCCGGCCGTTTAAAGACACCTAAAAATGGCCCCAAGCATTTAGTCATTAGTTAGCATGTTTGTTTGTTCTTTTTGGTTTTTAAGTGTGTTTGTATGTTTATCTATTATCGGTCGAAATCACATGTGATTGGTGCATTTCTCGGTTGTCACAAAAAAAAAATATAATATATTTATAGTTATAATAAAAATAAAGTCGATTGGTATGTCTTGATTTCTATGTCGGTAGATAAATACGCCTCAAAATAACAAAATTAAATTATCAATTAAATATGACAACACAAAAATAAAATCCAAAGATCAAATCACAAGACAAGTGAGATAGTAAAGCACAACACTAGATGGAAGTGGAGGGGGATCATTATTTGGGCGTTGAGTAACCTAAGAAGAGGTTCAATCGAAGGAGGATCATGTGTTATCCACCAATCCTCAATGGTCTCTAAAGGAGCCAAAGAAATTGTGATTCCCCAACCAAGAGGTAGTGGCACATAATGCCCCACTGGCTCACCACCCGCCAAGACAAGGCAGTAGAGGTCTTTTTATGCAGCAGTGGGCTCCACCCCCTGTTGAGGAGGAGGGGAAGAGAAGTTAATGTGGGAACAACTCTACCAACATTTGGGTACCGATGAAGGAACGCCATGCAAACGATGGTCAAGAAAAACATAGCTCATGGTACAAGGATCATTTCCCCAAAGGTTGAGGAGCTCTTGCAAATGTTAAAATTATAGAGCCACCTTCTCTACCTATGCTTGGATCTATAAAAAAGCCAAAGAAACAACAATCACTTTATCATTAATATATAATTGCGTAGAAATCTCTTCATTATTAAAAATAGATGAATTTCTAAACATTTATAGCTAAAATCGAATAATAGTTCTGAAAAAAATTCCACATATAGGGAATGTATGGAGGCCACTAAGCATTGTCCCCCAAAAAGGCCATTCACCGATTGAGTGGCTCTAAGTGATAACATTTAAATAAGCTATGAATCTACTGCTAGACTATCTAGGCTCTCAGACATATCCAAAAAAGGTGCCTAAAGGTTTCAAGTTGGGAGCAAGTTGGGCACTTGGGATTATGAATCCCAATGCGCTTGAGATGCTCCCCAAGAAGAAGACCTTGATAAACATGACATCAAAGAAAGTGAGATAATTTAGGCTCAAGCTTGGCATTCCAAATTATGTTGAGTCTGGCAAGCCATGTTCTGGGTGAGGAATTTAGACTCCATCACTTATTGAATTTACCCAAAGTAAGAGAAAAAGGACTCATAATCTCAGTCCAAGAGAATAATTTTGGAAGGCAATATTGTAATTCCACCTCCAATCATTCTACTAGGCAAGTGGGTGATGCAGACCCATCTTATGAAGCATGACATATAGGATCAATTCTTTAATACGCAAAATAGAAGGCAAGCCTGAATCTAACAGTTTATGCTTAGTTTTTAGAGAATGTTATGAGATCCAATCTCGAGAGGAAACCAAATCCCGAACAGTGCAATTTCATTTTTTGAAGAACCAAAGAGCTTTTATGTCTAGTATATCAACCAAATGAAGGTTGGCATTTGTCATGATAGGGGACCACTAGAGATTGTGGTCATTAAAAGAGAGACCAGTTCGAAAACCATCACCGACCCATTTTAGATAATAACTGCCTCAAAAGCGTTCTAAATGCTCTTAGCCATAAAGGATCCTTCTATCTTGATAGGGATATAAGGAACCAAAATAATGTGGAATTCAATGTTTTTCCAATAATTATTTCCGTAAGGAGCAGTATTAGAAGTGTAGTATCTCGAGAGAATTTTCCAATCCTCATTCCCCTCAATAACCCTTACAATCTATTTAACATAAAGAGTAGTGTTTTGTCTATAAATATCAATAATGCCCGTTCCTCCTTTGTCACAAGGAAAGCAACAAATATCCTAAGCTACTTTGTGAAAAACTCAAGTTTACTTAACATTGGCCCAGTTAAATCTCTAAGCGCCTTTACTAATTTGTTATACAATGCTTTAGAAGGAGCCCAACAAGAAGATAATAGATATGAGTCGTTATAATAACTTTAGTGCAGACCTAAAACTTACCTATAAGAGAAAGAGGCTTTGCAATCCAACAAGTGATTTTTTTTCACTTTTTCAATTACATATTGCCATAAATAAGAAGGGAAGCTATCAAAGGTGAAGGCTAAGCAACTTGAAATTCTCCCCTTTCTATTTCACTTCCATTGTTAATTTTGGAGCCACTCAAGTAAGGGCATCATGCTTTGTCTGTAGCACTAGGTTTTAGCCCATTGCAAGCTTGACCTAGAGGCTTTGCAAAAATGTCAAGGTGGTGAAGCACCTTTTTGAAAGGCACTGCTTGTTCTACAAGTGTGAGGAAAGAGTCGTCTATAAAATGCCCATTGATGAGCTGAGAGGAGTGATCAAGAAGAGTAATATTCTTGATAATCCCATGGTCATCTCTATGAGCAAGCAGATAGCCAAACACTCTGGAAACTCAGACATACAATTTTGAAGCAAAAAGGCAACCTTGTCGAATGGAATGGAAAAACCCAAAGCTATCAAACTCGTGATAATTGATGGCGAGACAAGCTAAAGCTTAAAAAAATAGAGTTTGAATTGCCAAAATAAAGAAGTTACCAAAGCCCAAATCTATAATCATGATGAGAATAAAATGCTACTCAATCCAATCGTAAGTTTTTGGAATTGAGCTTGAGAAAGATGGTCCTTTTTTGAGAGACATGAGCACATTCCATTCTATCTAAATCTGTAATAATATATAACTAGGATGTACCAACTCTTAATAAACTTTATTTGTTTTAGTTTGATGATTGTAAGGAGAATTTGGTGAAGGTAGAGCACCAAGGCTTGACAATGATTTTATAGGAAACGTTTAGCAGGATGATCAACTTCCAATTGATAATAATATTTGGATCACCAATCTTGGGAATAAACTTAATATTGCCTTTCTTAATGATGGCTCCTAAATATTTATTATGCAGGGAATCTTTGTAAACCTAAAGCAAATCAGGGCTAACAAATTTCCATGTAGCTTTATAAAAATCACATGGAAAGCCATTTGGCCTCAACATTTTATCATTAGCCATGTATCACACAACAACAAAAAATCACCTAAAGAAAAAGGGGCATTACAAAGTTTTTGAGCTGAAGGGATAAACTTGTGAGGCACTGCATCTAAACACTCTTTCAAAGCTTGAGCTCTTTATATCATAATCTCCTGGGCTTGGAATACGAGTTTGTAATGGTCCAAGAAAGTCGAGGAGATATCTAACAAGATGATGAGATGATTATGGATTATTTTGATAGTTTTAATTTGATCCTTAGCTTGATTGGCCCTAAGAGATTTGAAAAAATCCTTAGAGGCACGATCACCAATCTTAAGCTAGTGCAATCATACCCTAATTTAAGCAGCTTTGGTAGCATGGATTTCAATAACTTTAATCATGTGCTTGAGTGTGGCATCTATGGCATATAACTAAGTATCAAAGGGGCTTTGCTTAAGCAAGGAAGAACCCTTATGGTATTCCTTAGATATAGTTACATTGGCATGCTTTCAAACTCGTGCAATTTACTTGTCATAG
Organism: Torreya grandis; assembly: GCA_037957365.1. Classification (NCBI taxonomy): domain Eukaryota; kingdom Viridiplantae; phylum Streptophyta; class Pinopsida; order Cupressales; family Taxaceae; genus Torreya; species Torreya grandis. The sequence goes on along the minus strand of JARHVA010000170.1, from coordinate 3,892,462 downwards.
TGGCAAAGGGAGGAGGTAGTGTGATTAATCGCATCATTCCACCACTTGACCCAGCTAGCAATATATGGCATACATGGAGCTAAGATTCACACTCTTGCAATGACTTAGATGGTGCCTTCATGGTTGAGAAGTGATGTATTAAAAAAAATGATTGTGAAGGACTTTATGATGGCCACCTCCCCATTTTAGCCTACAAGTGATGGGACTATGGTAAAAAAGGATAACTTATAGGTGAATTGTGACAACTTGCCTAATGAAAATATAAAAGGAGAACATGTGTTGCTCATAAAGCATAAGTGGATTCATTTTTTGAGAACCTAATTGATACTAGCTTAGAAATTTGGACCAATTAAACCATGGTTTTCTATTTAATGACCGCCACCCGACGAGAGGATCTACCAAGCCCAACAGTCTTAAAAATAATACCATTCTTCATATTCCCCTATGCACCACTACATATGGAGGGCACCAACTTTGTCCTTAAGGATTTCAATCATATTAAAGTTGCCCTAAATTAATTGGGTGCCAAAGGTAGATTATCAACGATCCATCTCCATAACGTCATTTTCTCGAAGCCATCATATGAGCATGAACATTAAAAAACCGTGAATAACATCCATCAATATCAAGTAAAACCCAAATAGCCCAATGTGATGGGTCTTCTCTCAATGTAATAAGTAAAGGGGGTTTTTTTTGTGAAACTAAAATATCAACACTACCACGTCCATTTTTATGCAAAGTGGAAAAGTTTGATGCGTCAAACCAAATACTTCTCAAAGAGGTTTGTAGAATAAACCATATAATTTTAAGTTCTTATAAACATATAAAATCTAAAAATCCCAACTTTTGGCAAGCAATACATATTGATAATTCATAAAATGACTCTATGCAACCTTGAACATTGCATGAGAGTATATTCAATGAGTTGAATTCTCCATCTACAATTCCCACTGCCCTTTATCCAAGTCTTCTTTTAAGCCAAGCATGATAAAATGATTACCAGATAATGGTTGCTAGTGTGGTAGTAAAAAGTCCCCTAGTAAGATGGAGTGACGTTTATCCCAATTCTCTTCCCATAGAGAGTCATCACCATCGTGAGGCAAACTACATGATCATTGTGTGGTTGGATCACTAGCTAAGGATGTCCCAACACTAGAGGTTATAATTGGAAGTGATTCTCTTGAGAACCCTGGCTTCATAAGGTAGCTAACATAATAAAGGACTAAGGATCAAGGAGGGGTGAGGAATAACATTATTCAAAATTTTCACACCATATTGGGGTTTTCTATTGGGAGGCATGACAACCAACTTAGGGATTTTATTCTTGATGACAGCTTTTTTTTTTGACACAATGGTTCACCCATCATTATTTTCAACCACCTTCTGATTTTTAGGGAGCACTTGCTAAGCAGGTGGCTTTGAGCATACCAAGAGGGGATAGTTTGGAATCCTATAGTCGGTGATTCACACAAGCCCTTACTTGAATATCAATAAACTCTTTCAAGTCTTTTGTCAAATTAACCTTGGCATAGATGCATTGTTTAGGACATACAAAAAAAAAATATTCGGTTCATGGCAAAGCACATGCCCTATGGGTTTGACAATATCTGAGTGGAAGGTCCAAAATAGAAGTATAAGACTTGGTAATTCAACCCAAATAGGCACCTTAAGCAATGTCTACTTAGAGACCTTAAAATTATAGACCATGGGGATACAATCATTAAGGTATTCTGAAGGAACTAACATCTTGACCTAGAAGGAAGAACTTGCACCTATGATGGTTCCTTAAAATAAAACAAAATAAATGTTTCTTCAATAACCTAAAACCCCTAGGGATCCTAATGGTGCCTAATCCATACGTTAAGGGAATCTTTAGAGGGTTGTGGCTAACATGATATGCAATAAGACAAATATTTTCATACCACTAAAATCATTTTCAACAACATATATTTGTAAAAAACATCAGGATAAAGAGGATTATTAGAATGTGTATCCCATATTAGACCTTTGGGATAAATTTTTGAGCCATTCTTCCCAAAGTCAATAACATTCATTATAATAAATTGGTTGAGGGCCACTTATGAAAACTTAATCTACCCAATGGGTAGAGTTAGATCCTTATTAAATGTGAGTTGGCCTTGAAAATTCCACTAAGGTGGTGTGATACAAGTCAAGATAAGACAACAAATCATAATAAAGGTATGCAAACCTTAATAAAGCAAGTTTTCTCAAGAGTCTCTCGTTCTTTAGCTTTTCCCTTAAAATTCCCCTTGTACTCTTGAGTTATCCTACTGGTGAAGAATTTGTGCTCTGGAAAGGGAGATCACAAATTTTAATCTTGTTGAGGTGGGTTTGCACACCACCTATTGGAAGCACAATTAGGTGCCTCTTACATAATGGGAGTATGAGTTGGTCTCATACGCTATAGGCTACCCTATAGACCTAAGTAAGGCACCCAACATTATAGACATTAAAAATGCCTTCCCTTCCCTTTCTCATTCCCCAAACTTCTCTCTCCTTATTTTTTAGATTTCCCTTGACACTCCTAGATCCTATTTGAATCGCCCCTGATACTCTTGGGCCCTTTTTTTGGTATTCTTCAAGTCAAGGTGCACTCATACCCTTTGTCCCATCATTTTTTATTCTATTAGTTGGATGTTAATTTTTTCTCTAACAGGGTTGTAATCTGAATTCAATTATCTATAAATACACAAGCATTATGGTTCATTTAAAACCAAGTATTCACAAAATATTATTAACATTTTATAGAGTACTCACATGTGTTTTAGAGAGATTTAGGTAATTATTAAAATGCTTATCATTTTTGAATCTAACATTTCTTGTGGAGCACTTTTGGCACACAACCTAGGGTTTTATCTATTTCTAAAGTTATTTATATTTATAGAAAAAAAATAACATTAATATATTGTGGTTCCAACTATTTAGGGGCCTCACATATATCAATATACTTTTTAACAATGCCCCTAAATATCATTCTATTTTTCTTAAGCTTCAGATCTTGCGAGTGCACTGGAGTTACCATAGGGCAAGAAAATAAAGTTTGTTTTACATGCATACAAGTGTCACATCACATAGATTAGAGCAAGTAAACATGATTTTAGGACCAATCAAATTTAGTCATCAATTTATTTCGGAGCATGCATATCACCTATTTGAAACCCCCTAATGCTTTGTACCTATATGAAGCACTCTCGACACTCCGTGTATCTATATATAATCAGTTCCTAATATTTGGGTGAGGTCATTGTCATTATTTGGAGCCAATTTTAACATTTAAATTCCAATGATTGTCCCCATATCATAATTTATTCAAGATAAGTTTTGAAACCATGTGTTTTCCTTACTAATTTACTTAGACACAATTAATTAGGCATTGTTGTGATGCTTCATTTTAATTAATTGGGTTATTTATGTTATATTTAATTATAATCCATTTATACATATCACCTTTTGGTGAACTTGCATTATATTACAACTCTTAGGGCTAGATTTTATGTGTAGTGTGCTAAATCTCAAATTCTATAGTTTTTATAGGGTTAATTTTTTTGCATACTCATAAATCTAAAAATCCCTAGTTTTATTTTGCTTTATTGACTTGATCCCAACCCTTACATTAAATTTTGAATAATTCTTCGAACCTTAGCATGTTTGTCTGGTGTGTATTCTTCATGTTTACTTTTTATTTATGCCTCCTTAGTTTATTATATGTGTGCTTCTAACTATGAAAAGCGTTAGGCTAATTAAGAATCTATATATTTTATATAAATTCTTCGGATTAATCCTAAGTCAATCTTAAAAAGAAAATGGAATCTATAAATATATCTAATGGTGCAAACAATAAGTTGTAATAAAAGATATGAATGATGTGCCTTTGCAAGATTTTAATGTGTCTTCTTTGAACTTCGTTGATGAAAATGTTGTGACTGGTAATGGATCAAAAAATGTTAATGTGAATTAAAAATTGATTAATATTGTCATCAAGAAACTTCTTTAGATGCTCAGGATAGGGATAAGATTTGAGACATTGCTCAATTTATAAAATATATCTTTTAAAAATCTTGATGAAATTTTTAGGATTTATGAATGATATAAAATAAGTTGCATGTCAAAGTATGCTTTCCAATGCAATCATTTCCAAAGCTTTTCTTATTTCTATTGATATTAAACCTTATATCTAATGTTGTTTCTATTCCTATTGCTTCCACTATTCCTTCTTGACTAACTTCTATTATTCATTTTCAACATGCTTATGGTGCTAACATTTCTTCTATGTCTCAACAATCTCTTTCATACGACATTCTTTTGTTTGCTCTACATGTTAAAACCTCAAATTTTCAAATTATTCTATTATAACCCATGCCACTTTTCCACCCACTGCTTCTTCTCTAAGTCCCAAAATGACTATTATGATGTTATCCTTTATAACATGTAAAACCCAATTAAAACCCTCACTTAAGGGTCTTATAAACCAAATAATAATATTACTTCCAAATATATTTTTACAAAAACCTTTGGCACATGAAGTGCTTGTATATTCCTTTTCTAACTAAATTTTTAGCTCTAAATTTTGAAATGTTTAATGGAAAAGGGGACCCCTCACATCACAATAGAGCATTTTATGCTTCTTACTTGGATTTCACTCATAATGAAAAACTATTAACTAAGTTATTTCTTAAGAGTTTTAAGGATTATGTTCTTGATTGATTTTATGCCTTACCATGTACATCTATACATGTTTTCACCAAATTATTGACTAAGTTATTTTCAAGGAGTTTTAAGGATCATGTTTTTGCTTAATTTTATATCTTACCATGTGGATTTGTACATGCTTTCACTCAATTAGTTGAAAAATTTTTATCTCACTTTCAAAGTAACATTAGTGTGAAAGTTACATTTGTTAAATGATCTCAAATCAATCAAGGAACAAATAAAACGAGTAATGAATATTAGCTTACATTTAAAATAAGGTTACCAATATGACAAATGATATACCATACAGTAAACTTCAAAAAATCTTTGCCAATAGTTTGTTTTCAATCATTAAAGACAATATTTTTAAACATGTGTCATTCTTTTGATGAACTTTGTCATTCTATAAGAGAATTACGATCAAACTTTTAGATGCAAACATGCCAAAATATGGGTCAAAATTCCTTTTCTCCACATGCTTCAAATTTTAAGACTATAAGAAATAATAATGTTTTTCAACCTAAGAATTATGCCAATATTATGGTTAAGTCGAAGAACAACCATTACAAAATTTCATTTTACTTCATCAAAAGGAGTGTAGAAAATTCACTAAACTTAGTAAAAGTCCCCCACAATTATTAAAGAGATTGCTAGATTTTAATATGATTACTTTACCTCAAATAAGGGAATTTTATCATTCGATACCATTGCCTAAGAAGTATTATGCAAATTTATTTCACGATTATTATATACTTCTAGGTCATTCTTCAACTACATGCATGTTTTTGAATCATAAGATCTAATGTCTCATTGGCAACAACCAAATCCAATAAAATGGAGCAAAAAATAAGTTTTATGAATAAGTGGGTTCTCCAAATCAATGCTTGGAGATGTTTTGACAATCCTCTTCCTAATCACGACACTCAATCAAAGGGCCGAATGAATGTTCATATGGTTGACAAATGTGCCATTGGATTATGGAACTCACCCACTTGATGGTTTTATTGGTGTCATCAACTCAATTAAGAGAAGGAAAGCTTCCCTTTAGATTGTATTTTATGAGAGGGATATTACATACGATAACTCATACAATGTACCCTTATTCATAAGAGCTTTCATAGGTGAAAATGTAAAGAATGGAATCATGGTTGATAATAGTTCTAGCCTAAAGACATGCATTGATAAATATAGTTATATTCTTGGACTTGATGAGAGTGATTTATCATACACCATAAAAATTATAATAGGATATGATGATATAGGTATAGGGACTCTTGGTTGCATTATCTTAAAAATATGAATTGGTCCTAAGACAATTCAAAGCCTATTTCATGTGGTACCCAACAATGGATCATAAAATTTGTTACTTGGCAGACCTTGGATACATTTAATAAAATCAATTCCTTCTACCATGCATCAATGCTTAAAAGTTTTACACAAGGATCAAGTGATTACAATTAGAAGAGTTATTAAGTATCCAAAATAAAATGGAAAAAGAGGTATTGCACAAAGAGATATCGAGTGAGGAACCAATATTTATACATAAGGTAAAAGAGCTTAAAGTAGAAGTGCACATGTTTATTCTTTTTTTTTAGATATAACACAACCCAATACCACAAGGAAGGTACATGAACATGGAAGTGAAACACCTATGCCAATTAACATTAATGATAAATATCATTTAGTGGATAATATTAACAAATAAGACACTTATGAGATGGATTAGCATGGCCTTATTCTTGGATGCTTCAAAACATTATATTTACATTTGATTATTATAATGATTTACATCGTGCTTCTTCAAATGGTTATTATAACTCGCTTGGTTATGACTTCATTATTGGTTAGCTTTTTATTTTATAAAATTGGTAGACAATAGTTCAAATCACCATACTAATTATGTAAAACAATTTCATGAGGGAGATATAAGTTAGATGTGGTAAATACACTAGATCAAATCTGACTATGTTTTGAAAGGATGAAAATACCTTGCACAATTAATGATCGAAATGGGGAAACGAGGTAGAGAGATATGCATACCCAATTTGTGATTTACCTGAGATCCAACAATGACTGAGAATGTAGGAACTAGATTCTAAAATAGTGTGGAAGAGATTACTTAAAGATGGTAGTAGTCCACGATGATAACCAACTTTAGACTGATCAAAAAATGACAGTGACCAGATAAGGAATCTGAAACAAGCAAACTCTACTGAAAGTGGTTGATCAAGTCCAAAAATGGATTTGTAAGTCCTTGGGATCCAAAACTTTATGAAATCCTTCATCAGTAGTAAAAGTCTATAATCCTCTCTCTGATAAGTATAAATGTGTGCGCATATGTCAAAACGTCTTATCCTTTAGATGTAATGGTAATCATCCTCAAAACCTAATAACATACCCAAGACAAAGGGAAATGTGCAAATTAAATTGGCTTAGTCCACCTTGAGGGTTGAAACTACATATTAGTGACGAGAATCAAGACTCAATGTAGTTCTAGTGCATATAAGTCACCCAACCCAAGTGAGAGAATTCTCCAATTCCTCTCCATAAGATAAACAATATGTTTTATGCCCTAATATAATCCTTCTACTGGTACAAATATGCAACCACATGACTTCAACATAAGAATATAACAATAAAATATGCAAGTTATTTGACAAGTACTATGTATATATAGACTCATTTTAATTCAAATTGGAACAAATTTGTGCATAGACCAACCATGAAAAAGTTTAAAAGTTGACAATCAAGTTATAATGGCACAAAAGACCCAAAAACAACTTGACCACTTTCAAAGTTTTCAAATGTAATCAAACCACTATTAAGATGACTCTAAAAATAGTCAAGGTAAAAAACCCATGAAAATAAAGATCAAGATGAACCGTAAAATGACTAGGTGGATCTTAAGGCAAATAATTATGAGATCTAAAGGTGTTCACGAGGAAAATGAGGATGATGAAAGACTACAAAGAGTCTAATGCAAATATAAAATGTAATATAAAGATCCTAGAATAAATAAATGAACCAAATGTAACAAGGCATAACAAAACACCACAATTGCATGAAGTATACCAAAATTAGGTTTATACACTTTCCTAACCAATTTCTCATGCTTGAAATCGAATATGCTTTATTTTATTTTATTTTTCTTATTACTGGTTTTACTTTTTAACCTCCTTAAATGATTGTGAACCCTTATTTTCCACTTGATACTTTTGTTTTTTATGTTTTGCATTAGCAAAATGTGACACTAAGGTTTAATGACACTATTAGAATGGTAAAACAAGATTCATGAGATACATATCAAATATAACTGTCTAAAACTATAAATAAGATCTATTATAATGGCTAAAAATTGTAAAAAAATGTGAAATTGAAATTGATTTTATTACTTTTCGGTGATTGTCTCAATCACATTGGAGTTTTAAATCTTATTTTTCCTGATTGTCACCAGCTAGAAACCTTTAAACATCTTTTCTTGTTTTGCTCTCATGCTTAATCTACTTAGAGATGGATTCACACCCTCTTTAATCCCTTTAGTCTTGAATTCTTCACTTGAAAAATGGCTCTCTTGGGGGACTCCACTTACTTCTTGCAAGATACAACAGATTTTGGGAGATTTTTTGTGATAACATTATTTTTCAAATTTAAAAAACTAGAGATACTTATTATTTTAATCATGAATAAATGGAAAGGTGTATCTTTGTAAGTAAAAAAGTTGTTGTGATTTATAAAGTTTCCCTCCAAATCTAGGTCCAAATAGATAAAATTTGTCTTGAGATTCATTATTTTTAGGTCCTCTTGAATCACTAGGGGACTGCTCTTTTTGTTGTTAATCACAAGCTTCCAGATCTTCCACACCGCCACTTTCCCCCTTGCAGATGTGGATGTGAGTTTCAACATCAATGGTTTCAAAGCTGAAGGATCCCATTTACTCATTTTCATTGGTCATCCCCACACCACTGTGGGTTTGATAGGTCTAACATAGGTGGTGGTGGAGGGGTGGTTGGGGCCTCCTTCCACAGGATAAGTTTTTGTGTTTGGTTCTAGTAATTTCTCCCTCCATGTAGGAAAAATCTTAGATTAAAGATCAAAATGATGGTTTAGATCCCTTACCTATTAACTAATACTCCCCTACTCAAGGGGACTAGGGAGGAAACTCACAAGATCCTCCACGTCTTCCTTCTCTGCCAACCTTTATGTTCATTGTTGTTTATTCACCCCAAAATTTGGCTAAGTATTATCTATTTTGGCATGGAACTGACACGATGTGGAAGGACCATGGCACAAAACTTGATAATCATAGAAGCACTATGGCACATAACCTATAGGGTGCAATAGGATAATGACATGCATAGACCAGTGCAAGAGGACCCAATCAAAGAAGAATTAGTCACAAGGAGCTTGAGGACTTAGAACTAAAGAAAAAGACTATGGGAGCACATGAGAAGTGAGAATAATTAAGGAAATGATTCATATGGGACACCCAGGCCTTATTTATAGGAAGTTTTATACCGGCCTGTAAAGAGAGGAACACACGGTAGCAAGGATCTAGCATAGAGCGTGGATATAGGGGACATAAAGGCTTGGATCTTTAGGTGGAGAGTTTTTTGAATGCCACAACTCCCAATCTATTGGGAGTTTGTTGGGTAATTATTTGAGTTATTAATGATTGTAAACACTTGGTCAGGGATAAACAAGTATAAATACCCCTGTTGTAAAGGACTTAAAAATGATGATGGAAGAATGTATTGTTATTGTGATGCTTAAGCTTAATATGTGAAGTTGTGGTGTTTATCAAATTTTGTGTATTTATGGTGAATGATGTTGTGTGAGGGAGGATGAATTCTGGCACAACTTTTCTTTTATAAGAAGAAACTCTAATACTGTAATGTTGCTAATCTATGTGATCATGGTAGTAGAACTTAGAACTCCAATGATCATAATAGTCTATCTTTGCATTTATGGAATATTTAACTAAATACATGTTTGACATAAAGAATATAACTAAGTATTATTATGCAAAAAAACCTACGGTAACTGGTCGTAAGCTTTATGCTTCGGGTGAGCACATAAGACCTCAATCTTGCATGAAAGGGCCAATGTGCTAGCTCATTGGGCTAGACTTTAGCATTGACACTATATTTACAATACATAACCCCAACATTTTGTTTCCATTATCAGAACCTATAGCATTTGTTACTCAGTCATGGAAAATGTTTGAGTGCATTACTCTTGAGAATATAAAATAATGAATTACCAGTGTTGAAGATAACTTTGTAGTTCCTTACCTTAAACCAAGAGTTTCAACATGATAGTGGGTAGAGAAGAATCTTTATAATGCATTATATGAAACCTTATTTGCTGAGATCCTGATTCACTTATATGTTTGGCTCTCTACATATGCTCAAAGATAGTCCCAAAAATTTGGGAGAAGCCAACCTTGGACCCTAGAGCAACAAAGAGCTTTAGCTCAACTTGGAACCCCATGGACGTGAGTTGTCAACATTTAGTGGAGAGGAGTTTTGAACAACTACATCTTAGAGTACGTTGTAACCACCTATTCATGTCCTTAAGAAGCCAAGTTTCATTTCCTCTGAGAACCACATGGTTGTTACATTAGACATTTTACGTTAGAAATCAAGAAGTTATTTATTGATTTGGGACTTGAGACTATGCCAATGGAGGGCTAAATATTTTTATGCATAAGCCGCACAATTAGGAGGTGAGTAGAAATGAGTTGGTAAAATATTATGGGTTTAGAATGGTAGCTAGTCAATGGGCACTGTGGAAGCAAAAGTATGATGAAGCTCAACAAAGGATTATGGGAGTAATGGCATAGGAAGTGACCAAGAAAACTCAGGAAGTGCTGTCAAGATCCACAAGGAAGTAGAGACACACAAAGAGGACCCTATCACTTTTGAGCCACACCTTATACCTCTAATATCATATGAAAGAGACACTAGTTGGATGATGTTAACTAAAGAACCTAGTCTGAACAAACCAAGCTCCCCAACTGTAGTGTACACTCATGATCTTTAGTCAAATGAAGTACACATATGTAATTAGGACACAGACAGTGTGGAATTAGAGATAGATCTAGTAAGGAATATCAAAACTTAGCCATTTGACATACATACAGACTTAACACTTTCCTTCCCCCTTCAAAGGAATTTCATGGTGCAATTATGGATGCTTGGAGAGACTAGAACTTAAAGTGGACAAAGTACAAGCCCAAATTTGGTTAACCAACCAGCTACCACACCTCATATCATGAGCATTGCAATTGGAGGCACTGGAGTTGGACTAGGTGGTGGCACAAGAGGAAGTGAACTTCCCCCTCAAGGGATAGGCTCTGGAGGTTCCCAACAACCACAAGTCAAAGTACCTCAGTGAACAATGGTATATTACAAAATGACACTTCATTTACCATAATATCAAGGCATGAAAAATATAGCTGAGCATGTCCACAAATGTTAACTTATTTGGAGAGCATGCAACATCACCTTTCTTGAGCGCAAGGCCACATAATTTGCAACTACACTTTTGGAGTACATGCACAAATTGTATAAGAAGTTCAACCCTCAATAAATTGTGGTTAAATTTGATCAACTTAAAGTATCCTTCCTTCAAGAGTTTAGCATTCTTGAATTTGAGCAACAAAGCATAACCATGTTAAAGGACATAAAGTAGGGATTTACTAAAAGTGTGCAAGAGTATGATACAAGTTTAAAGGTATTATTGTATAAACTATCATTTGAGATTAATTCTACTCAACATGCACAATGGTTTGTGGGAGGATTGTTACTACCTTTTTGATGAACCTTATCTCATAAGAATTTCACTAACTCACGCGAAGCCTTGGAAGCTACCCTCCGTGCTAAAGCAGTTAGAAGTGTTGATATTAGGATCATCCCATTTATGGAAGCTTAAATTACTTCAATGGCATCATGACTTGAGAATTTAACAACCAATAATGCATATGATACATGTAGCATTGTTTGGTGCACTAACTACAAATTCAAAGGGTATACACAATGTAACTGCCCATGCAAGAACATCTGCATGGTACTTAAACAGACGTGTGGAATCTATTATGAAGAGCATGATGTACACTCTTACCCTCTTTTATAACAAGATACACACACTAAGGTGTCTAAGTATTGTAATATATGTGATCCTTATACTCATGACACTTGTTGTTCACAAAATTTGTCACTCATTTTTTGGGACAACATATGAACTATTTTGGTCCTACAGGCCAAAATCCTCTCTTCCCTTCTCAAAAAATTATAATGAGCATTCAAATTTTTCATTATTCAAGCTTTTTAAGTGAAGGGACTAGCAGGTTCAACAAGTTCAATGACTTCAATAGGTGAACTCTTTCAAAGGAACAAGTTTCCAACACTTAGGCAATTTCAAGACAAGTTCAATGCCTCAGTTCAACCAAAAATGTTCATCGGCAAGCTTCAAATAAAGGATTGAACCATTGAACCATTGAACCCCACTTCTAAAAGGTTCAAAGGTTCAATGGGTTCAAAAGTTTAATGACATTAGCAAGCTTAAAAAGTTAAGCACTTCAGCAAAAGTTCATAGTTCAATTGCTTCAAAAAGTTCAACGGCTTCAAAAGACTTAACAAAAAGAAGAAGGCTTGAACCGTTGAACCATTGAACCTTGAACTAAAATGGTTCAAAGGTTCACGGGTTCAATGGTTCAAAGGTTCAACGAGTGGTTGGTTCAAGCGGTCAATTGAATGAGCAGAACACGAGATTGAACCGTTGAACCATTGAACCAATATTGGTTCAATCGGTTGGTTTAAAGGAGTGCCCCAAAGGCCAAAGGCCAAAGTACCCTTGTGGAGGGCAGTGAACCAAATGCGAGTGCCCTTGTGGAGGGCAGGTGATGAGAAAAATGGAACATTACAAAAGGTCGAAAGGGTAAGATTTTCTTCGAAAAAGTGAACAAGGCAGAAAAGTTGGAACTCCCTCATATTTGTTCAAAGGCAAAGACAAGGTGAGTTCTTTCAGACAAAAAGTTCAAAGGAATTCGCTCGATAAAAGGGAAATCCTGATGAAAAGTGACTAAGACAAGGAACATTTCCTTCGGACAAAATATTCGAAGGAATTGGAGCTTGAAGGAGCCCGAAGAAGCCTGAAGACCACCCGAAGGACCCACAAGGGTAGGTACCCTTGTGGGGGGCTCTCATCGACCAAAAAGTGGACTTCCTCAAGGCTCGAAGGGACACCTTCTCTCTGGGAGTTTCCAAAGATATAAAGCTGAAGGAATGATCAAAGCCCTATAGGAATGTTTTTATAGACTCTGCAGGCTTAGTTCTACGAACTTGTTTTTACGGACTCTACAGGTTGATTTCTACAGACTCTTTCATAGCTCGAGAGACTTGGAGAAAACAAAGGCTTCTAAGGAAGAGGATGAACTGTTAAACCTTGAACCAAAATGGTTCAAAGGTTTAATGAGTTCAACGGTTCAAAGAAAGTTCCAAGCAAAGAAAAGAGGTGAAAGATTCCAGAGACCAGTTCAAGGAGAAGATTCAAGAAATGGAACCAAAGAGTCGAGAAGGCCACCCGAATCATTGAAACAGTGAACCAATGAAGTCCCCACAGATATCAAATTTAGGGTAGTAAAGTATCCATTGATTTTCAAAAGTGGTGCAGAACCTGAAAACAAACTTAGCAACCAGCTGAAGAAGGAGCCGAAGGAGCCATCAAAAAGGAAAAAGACAGCCTGAGAGCTCAAATTACAACAAGAAAGAGGAAAATACTAGAAATATCTGCACAAGAGTTATTCTAGTAGGTGGAATAGTCCACAAAGTAGATATTTGAGCTCGCAAACATTAAAGGCGTGACTTATTTTTCTCCCTTGGAGTAAAGGCGAAGTGGACAGCTGCACAGATATCTAGAGATAGAATAGACGACCCAGGCTCAAGAGAAGACACTTGAGATGAATCGACACACCACAGTTAAGGCAGACGCCTTGTTCCATCATGGCCCTCTTAGACAAAATTGAAAATGCATTCAAGGCATTAAATGCAACATGGGCCATTCTATGGAACAACATGCCAAGCATTTCTTAGCTACTATATAATGTAATATCTTATTTTATGCAAAAGAGATCTCTCTGTTATAGAAGCAAAACTTTGCCAAAATTGAAACGCGATTACTGAGACTTTGAGCTCAGATTGTTGATCATATTTCTTTATTTGAATGAGAAAGCAGGTTATTTTTAGACTTTGTGCTGTTATAACTTGTGTCATTTAGGAGATTGCTCTTATGTCTGTTTTTTGAATGTGTTCTTGTCCATTTTATTAAAATAAGCAGAACTAGTGGAAGTAATCAGGAAGGTGTCCTAAAGTCAATTGTGGAGAGACTTTGTGCTGCCATAATTGCCTTTAGTGTGTTTGTTTATTTTATGTTCATGTGTAAAGGACCTTGGGACAACTTTGTGCCCTCATTGTCCTTCGTATTTCACTCTTAGGCAGTCGAGGTGGAGACTTTATGATACACTTCAGTTTGCTAGTTACTTCACCCTTATTACCTGTTACTTGTTACTACCTAAAAGAACTCCTACTGTTTCCTGCAAGACCACTTCTGAAAGAAGAAAAGTGCCTTCAGTGTTTTCACCTAGATTTCTCCTTTGTTTGTGAACATCATCTCTAAAAAAAGAGAGATGGATGGTGTTATCCTACCCCTGTGTGTTATTTTCTGCATATATATATATATATATATATATATATATATAGCCCCTTTATATTTATAGGGAACCTCCCCTTGATGAGAGGAGAGATTTGTCCCCTTTTGATGTGGTAAACCTGCACATATGGTTGACTCATCTCCCTATGCTGTGGTTGAAGAGACCTATTTTGCCCATCAGTTAGCTAGTGACAAGATATTCACCCAATAGTTTTTGGTGACTCCGCTGGGGAAGAATGCGCTATTTGAAGCCTCAAGATTCAAGTTGAAGCAGGGCCAGTTCTTTTCCATTTTTATTCTACAATCTAGCAACTCCACGCTATACAAGAAGCTAGAGAGCCCAAGGTGTTGTTGACCCTATTTTTGAGTTGGTGCAACATGGCAATTTCGATTTGTTTCCTCCACAACTTCAAGTTCAACGAACTAGGAGTCTTCCTCCTACCAATACCAGGTCACCAATACAAGGCAGAGCTTCTTTTTCCACTCTTAGCAGAGCTTTGCCTATACATACTCCACATAGATTATTTATCCCCACTTTCCATAATCAAATCATGGAAGTTCAAGGCCCCTGGGGTTCTTTTGGACAACTCAATCTAACTCCACCCCTACATGAGCTTCCACGCAGTTCAAAGAAGAATTTCCCTAAATTCTTTGGTGATGAGAGAGTTCATCCCGATGAACACATTGCAACTTTCAGCATAGCCTGCGGTGTGATAGGCGTAGAATATGAGGATGTAGTAGTTAGGTTGTTTGTGGAAACACTACAAGGCGCTATTATAGACTAGTTCTACCATCTACAAGCTCAGTCAGTGACTGACTGAAACACCCTCAAAGCTAAGTTTGAAGCAAGGTTCAAGCCTACAGAAGATGCACATGCCATGTTGGCCCAACTCACACATATGAAGAAAGAACCTCATGAACCTATGAGGGACTTCATTGCCAAATTTGACAAGTTGAGGAATAGGATTCCCGTGATTGCTCAACCAACACCTAAGAACCTTAAATGTTTCTTCATCAACTCACAGTTGCCTGAAGTGAGTTTTTTGGTGAGACGTGCTAGCCACATAGACCTTATTACTGCTCAAAATTTGGCCACTGAGGTGGAAGATGATCTTATCTTATCAGGAAAGATAAGGAGAGACCCCAACAGAGGTAAATCTTTTTCATCTTTTGAATACTCACCTATAAGCACCACTGATCCAACGGTGCAAAAGCTAGCAAATGAAGTGCTAGCTCTGAGAAAGTAAATGGCGCAAGGGATGTCATCTACCCCTTTACATAGAGATATACCAAAAAGGACATTTCCCAATCAGTCATACCAAGGCAATACTACCAGGAATCAAGGGCAACCAAATCGCCTTCTTCCCACTCAAGGAAAATTGGCCATTGAAGCACCTCCAACCAATTCAGTAGTTTGATATCTTGAAGTAGAATCAGATTTCTCCTTCCAATCTGAGTTGAACCCTGAAGATGACATTAATCTCTTCATAGAGAGAGAAGAAGAATTAGCTAGCGACTCCAATATTAGTTTCCTGAATTACTAGGATGAACCCAGAAGTGAAGGTAAAGTAGTTGAGGGATCATATGTTGTATTCACCTGATCTAAGATCTAGTCAGCCCAGTGAGCTGATAAAGAAAAAATAGAGGAGTGACCTCAACCTGCAATTTTAATTTCCAAATGAGGAACTTCTCTACCTTTCCAGCCAAAGGACCCAATGATTGCTAAAACTGTAAGTACCCCAAACACACCTTCACTTTCCACTTCAATCTTGCAGACCAGTACCACCCCTCCTAAAAACTAGAAAGATGAACTCCCTTCTCCTGTTCCTAATTCATTTCAGACATTTGATATAATCGACCATGTCAAAAAAACCAAAATTCAAATATCTAAATTTGAATTCCTACAAGCCAACCCTGAGCAGTTAGACAGGTTGGATGAGTGTGTGAAGAATAAGCCATCCCTGCAGGATAAGATGTTAAGAAGGTAATTCATGATCCCCCAAGGAACATGTCTATCCCAAACAATCTTATCATTACTCCTCCTGCTACCCCTAGGAAAATAGAGCCTTTATATGTTTCCCTATTGATAAATGATCACAAGCTGAGCAATTGCATCATTGATTCTGAAGCTTTAGACAATGTCATGCCTACCAAAGTGGCAGAATCTCTTGGTCGCACACTGACTAAGACATTTGGGAGATATTTTTTCATGGAGAACAAACAAGTGCCATTGCTGAGACAAATTAAGGATGCCCAATTTGCATTTGCTGCCTTTCTAAAAAAAAGAATCAAGATGACAGTCCTGGTGGCTGACGTCCCAACTTCATACGACATCCTTCTTGGGTAAAATTTATGCAAAGACGTTGGTGGCGAATTGAGCATGGACCTATCTGAGGCAAGGATCCTAGTCAAAGGTGTCATGCAGAGGCTGCTCCCTGAGAAGGAAGCAAAATATGTGGTCACTCAAACATCAGCGCCTGAAGCTCAAATTCTGTTTGAGTCTTTAGGCATGGGTAATTACTACCTGATGATAGAGGATGCTCTTGTCTTAGCTAATGAATCTCTTGAAGGTGACAATCTAAAAATTAGTTCAGATAAAATAGCAGAAGACAGGATGGAGAGCAGTACAAGTGTAGAAGAATCCTCTCCTCCAAACAAAAAAAATCTGATAGAAGACCAGTTTCTGATGAGGTATGGATTCTAAAATTTGATGAAAGTTGTTCCTCTACCGGTTCGAGAGCCAGGATTATGTTGATATCTCTTCAGGGAGATATTTTTCCTTCATCATACAAATTACAGTTCAATAATACTAACAATACTACTGAATATGAATTGCTGCTGCTTGGATTGAAGGCCGCTCAGGACAATGGTGTCAAGATCTTTCATGATAAAGGAGATGTTGAGCTGGTGGTTTGTCAGGGGAGGAACCTGTACCAAACCAAAAGTGAGAGATTGCACCACTACTATAATCTAGTTTGGGATCAAATTGAAAGCTTTAATGTTTTCAGCATCTCTGTAGTTCCTAGGGAATTCAATGATAGAGCTGATTCTTTGGCTATTTCAGCAACTCTTTTGGTTCCTCACTCTAATTTTAAAGGAGACAAGTATACTATTGAACTGGTATTTTGACCAAGTGTGCCTGACAACATCAATCATTGGCAAGTGTTCAATGGTGACGACCAAATCATTGCCTTCTTGAAATAAAAAGGCAACTTCAAACAACTTCACTTCGAAGGCAGTGAGCTTCAGAAGCTTGAACTAGCCTTTAAATCAAGTTCAGATGCAGGTGAAGAATTTTTGCAACTTAAAGGGAATAATATCCCAAAAGGCTTGGTTTCTCTTGAAAAGATTTTTGACATGCATGATAGGTTTGTCAAATAGCAACAAATGGATTTAAGCTCCTCTCAGGAGTTTGATCAGATAAATTTAGGTGCCAAAGAAAATCTTAAGATGGTGAACATTAGGAAGTGTTGCGCTCCAGAAGAGAAGTTCAAATTTGCTGCTCTGCTCCACCAGTATATGGATGTCCTAGCATACTCCTATGATGATCTGAAGTCGCTCAGGCTCGATGAAATTTGCCATGAAATTCCGCTCAAAGATGATTCGATGCCTTACAAGCAAAAATCTAGGCAGTACAATTCGAAGATATTAGGTACTATTCTGTCATAAATATAGAAAATGCTGAATGCTAAGATAATTTTTCCATAGTACTTGTGAGAAAAAAGAATGGCAAAATTTGCCTCTACGTGGACTTCAAGAATTTAAATCAGTCATCCTTAAAGGATAAGTATCCTCTGCCTATCATGGAGTAAGTGCTTTAGATAGTGACCGGTTCAGAGATGTTATCAATGTTAGACAGCTTGTCAGGGTACAATCAAGTAGAAGTCGGTGAAGCAGACTAGCACAAGACTACCTTCACCATGCCTTGGGGCACCTTTGCATATCGAAAGATGCCATTTGGCCTGATAAATGCTGGCACCACTTTCCAGAGAGCAATGGACCTTACGTTCAAAGATGAAATGGGCAAGTTTATTGTGGTATACCTTGATGACTTGACCATCTTTTCCAAGCATCGCCCTGACCATGTGTGCCATTTGCAACAAGTGATAGAATGTTGTCACCAAAATGACATTTCTCTAAACCCCAAGAAGTCTATTTTTGGAGTAATGGAAGGGAAACTTCTTGGACACATTGTATCCTAAAAAGGCATAAAGATTGACATAAAAAGAGTCAAATCTATCTAGGAGCTTACCCTGCCCACGAGTAAGATTGCAGTTCACTCTTTCTTTGGAAAAGTGAATTTTTTATGAAGGTTCATCCTTGAGTTCAATGAGAAGACTCACCATATTGTGAACATGATGAAGGGAAAGGCCACTTTTAGCTGGACTAAAGAAGGCAAATTGGCATTTCTAGATATCAAGATAGCTATTGCCCACGCCCCAATTCTGGTTTGTCTAGATTATACCAAGGATTTCACAGTGTATATTTATGCTTTTGAGCACACACTTTCAACAATTTTGGTTCAACAAAATGAAGAAGGTGTGGAATCTCCTATATCCTTCATGAGTTATCCTCTCAAAGCTCATGAACTGAAGTATTCAAACATGGAGAAGCATGCATATGCAGTGGTAAAAGTAGTAAAGCATTTCCACTTTTATATTCTGAATTCCCACACTACTGCCCTGGTTCCTGATACCACAGTTAAATCCATACTAAATCAGCAGGAGTTTGGAACCAAAAGGGGTAGTTGGATCACTAAAATCTAGGAGTTTGATCTCATTATCAAACCAATAAAATTTGTGTGAGGATGGGGCCTCTGCTAATTGATTGCTAACAACAGACTTGAAGAAGCAAAGCATGAAAAAGCAAAAGTGGAAGACACGCCAATAGTACTCTTTGTCTCCACCACGAATGAGTGGTATTCGAATATTGCTCATTTCTTTACCTATGGTGAGTATCCTATTCACCTACCTCGTAAAGAAAAGAGGACTGTAAAATTGAAAGCTATCAATTTTGTCCTCTGGGATAACGACCTGTATAAGAGGAGCCTTGATGGAGTGTTCTTTCGTTGCGTGGATAAGGAGCAACATAACCAACTTTTGAAGTCCTTCCATAATTTGGCCTTTGGAGGACATTTTTTTGCTCCTGTAACTACCTCTAAGATTATGTGAGCTAGGTATTACTAGCCTACTCTATTTTAGGACGTATACAAATGGGTACGAAGATGTGAACTATGCCAACAATTTATTGGAAGACCCAAATTAGCCACTCTGCCTCTCAAGCCAGTGGTGATAGAAGAGCCATTTCAACAATGGGGAATCAATATCATTGGTGCTGTAAAACCATCTTCAAGCGCTGGACATGATTATGTCCTCACAACCATAGATTACTTCACCAAATGGTTGGAAGCAATTCCAACTAAGCATGCTACTTCAGAAGTGGTATGCGATTTTCTCAAGGAAAACATCATTTTCAAGTTTGGGGTCCCAACCAAGATTGTCATAAATAATGTAGCCTATTTATCTTCTCATGAGATCACTCAGTTCTATTTTTACTATGGAATCACCCTCTCCCACTCTTTTGATTATTTTTCACAAGGGAATGGCCAAGCAGAATCGAGCAATAAGAACCTGGTGACCATCATCAGGAAGCTGGGGGATGGCAACCAATGAACCTGGCATAAAGCATTCATTGATGCTTTATAGGTAGACATATTTACACCCAAGAGGGTGATAGGTATGTCACATTTCCAACTTTTGTATGGTCTCAATGCAGAGATACCAATCACCTTGGAATTACCAGCATTGAAATTGGCAAAGGCGGTCGAAGATCAGACATATGAAAGCTCCATTAACAATAAGATCATGTGTTTAATTGAGCTGGATGAGCAGTGAACTATGGTGGTGGACTGAATTTTCATGCATCAAAGTTTGGTGAATAAGCTCTTCGACCAAAAAACAAAAAATCGTGATTTCTAGATTAGAGATCAAATTATGTTATGGGACAAAAGGAGAAAACCAAAGGGAATGCATGGGAAGCTTGATTCCCTATGAAGAGGCCCATTTACTATCCAACAACTCAATGGTGAAAATAATTTTCTATTGAAGTATCAAGATGACACACCCTTTTTTCTGCCTCACAATGGGCAACATTTAAAGCACTTCAATTCTTGAAGTATCAGATAAGATCATCTGTACATATGTATATTTGTATAGTCTTTAGTTTTGTTTTGTGCTTTTCATTTTCATTTTTTGG
Source organism: Torreya grandis (assembly GCA_037957365.1). NCBI lineage: Eukaryota > Viridiplantae > Streptophyta > Pinopsida > Cupressales > Taxaceae > Torreya > Torreya grandis. The sequence goes on along the minus strand of JARHVA010000170.1, from coordinate 3,871,789 downwards.
CACTTTTTTTTTTGGGTAGCATGACTCTGTAGCCCAATGACATACTTAAAGGCATTGGAGATTCTAGTTTCTACTCCCCTCAGCTATTCCAAAATTTCAACTAAAGGAAGTTCCCCAACTGGAGCCAGCTGTTGTTCCCAAAATCTGTCACTTATTTTTTGGGACAACATATGAACTATTTTGGTCTTGTAGGCTAAAATCCTCTCTTCCCTTCTCAAAAAATTATTATGAGCATTCAAATTCTTCATTATTCAAGCTTTTTCAGTGAAGGGACTAGCAAGTTCAACAGGTTCAATGACTTCAACAGGCAAACTCTTTCAACAGAACGAGTTTCCAACACTTAGGCAATTTCAAGACAGGTTCAATGCCTCGATTCAACCAAAAATGTTCATCGACAAGCTTCAAACAATAGATTGAACCATTGAACCCCGCTTTCAAAAGGTTTAAAAGTTCAATGGGTTCAAAAGTTTAACGACATCAGTAAGCTTAAAAAGTTAAGTGCTTCAGCAAAAGTTCATAGTTCAATCGCTTCAAAAAGTTCAACAGCTTCAAAAGACTTAACGAAACGAAGAAGGCTTGAACCATTGAACTTTGAACCAAAATGGTTCAAAGGTTCACAGGTTCAATGGTTCAAAGGTTCAATGAGTAGTTGGTTCAACGCAGTTGGTTCAAGTGATCAATTGAATGAGCGAAACACGAGATTGAACCATTGAACTGTTGAACCAAAGTTGGTTTAATCGGTCAGTTCAATTGACCAGTTCAAAGGAGTGCCCCAAAGCCCAAAGGCCAAAGTACCCTTGTGGAGGGCAGTGAACCAAAGGCGAGTGCCCTTGTGGAGGGTAGGTGATGAGAAAAATGGATCGTTGCAAAAGGTCGAAAGGGTAAGATTTTCTTCGAAAAAGTGAACAAGGCAGAAAAGTTGGAATTCCCTTAGATTTGTTTAAAGGCAAAGACAAGGTGAATTCTTTCAGACAAAAAGTCTAAAGGAATTCCTTTGGACTTTTGTTTGAATAAATTTGCCTGACTAAAGGGAAAGCCTGATGGAAAGCGATTAAGGCAAGGAACATTTCCTTTAGACAAAATGTCTGAAGGAATTGGAGCCTGAAGACCGCTTGAAGGAGCTTGAAGAAGCTCGAAGACCACCTGAAGGACCCCGAAGGGCAGGTACCCTTGCGAGGGGCTCTCACCGACCAGAAAGTGGACTTCTTCAAGGCCCAAAGGGACACCATCCCTCTGGGAGTTTCCAAATATATAAAGCCGAAGGAATGATCAAAGGCCTGCAGGAATGTTTCTATGGACTTTGCAGGCTTAGTTCTATGGACTTGTTTTTACGGACTCTGTAGGTTGATTTCTACGGACTCTTTCAAAGCTTGAGAGACTTGGAGAAAATGAAGGCTTCTAAAGAAGAGGATGAATCATTGAACCTTGAACCAAAATGGTTCAAAGGTTCAACGAGTTCAATGGTTCAAAGAAAGTTCTAAGCAAAGGAAAGAGGTAGAAGATTCCAGAGACCAGTTCAAGGAGAAGATTCAAGTGATGAAACCAAAGAGTCGAGAAGGCCACCCAAACCATGGGAATAGTGAACTAATGACATCCCCACAAATGTCAAATTTAGGGTAGTGATGTTTCCATTGATTTTCAAAAGTGGCGCAGAACCTGAAAACAAACTCAGTGACCAACTAAAGGAGTTGAAGGAGCCAGCAAAAAGGGAAAAGACAGCTTGAGAGCTCAAATTGCAATAGGAAAGAGGAAAAGACTAGAAATATCTATGCAAGAGTTATTCCAGTAGGTGGAACAATCCACCAAGTAGATATTTAAGCTTGTAAACATTAAAGGCGTGGCCTATTTTTCTCCCTTAGAGTAATGGCAAAGTGGACAGTTGCATAGATATCTGGAGATAGACCAGATGACCCAGGCTTAAGAGAAGACATTTGAGATGAATCGACACGCCATAGTTAAGGCAGATGCCCTATTTTAGCATGACCCTCTTTGACAAAACTAAAAATGCATTCAAGGCATTGAATGCAGCATGGGTCATTCTATGGAACAACATGCCAAGCCTTTCTTGGCTACTATATAATGTAATCTCTTATTTTATGCAAAAGAAATCTCTTTGTTATAGAAGCAAAACTCTACCAAAATTGAAAGGCAATTACTGAGACTTTGAGCTCAGATTATTGATCATATTTCTTTATTTGAATGAGAAAGCAGGTTACTTATAGACTTTGTGCTGTCATAGCTTGTGTCATTTACGAGATTGCTCTTATGTCTGTTTCCTGAATGTGTTCTTGTCCATTTTATTGAAATGAGTAGAACTAGTGGAATTAATCACGAAGGTGTCTTGAAGTCAACTGTGGAGAGACTTTGTGCTACCACAATTGCCTTTAGTGTGTTTGTCTATTTTCTGTTCCTATGTAAAAGACCTTGGGATGACTTTGTGCCCTCATTGTCCTTCGTATTTCACTCTTGGGTAGTCGAGGTGGAGACTTTGTGCTACACTTCAGTTTGTTGGTTACTTGTCCCTTGTTACCTATTACTTGTCACTACTTGAAAGAACTCCTGTTGTTTCTTGCAAGACCACTTATGAAAGAAGAGAAGTGCCTTCAGTGTTTTCACCTGGATTTCTCCTTTGTTTGTGAACGTCATCTCTGAAAAAAGAGAGATGGATAGAGTTATCCTACCCCTGTGTGTTATTTTTTGCATATATATATATATATATATATATATATATATATATATATATATATATATATATATATATATATATATATATAGCCCCCTTATATTTATAGGGAACCTCCCCTTGATGAGAGGAGAGATTTGTTCCCTTTTGATGTGGTAAACTTGCACATCTGGCTGACTCATCTCCCTCTGCTGTGGTTGAAGAGACCTATTTTTCTCATCAGTTAGCTGGTGACAAAATATTCACCCAACAACACTAATGACTGTTGACTGATTAGTGATATCCATAAAGTACGAGTGCACGACACACACCAAACTTCTATAGCCAAAAACCAAGATAATGGTGGCTACTAGGGTCAAGGAAGAGGATGAGGTGGTTTCTTCCCACCCAGGGCATGTTACAAATGTGGATCCCCAAACCATTATCAGAGAGATTATCCAAAATGCCCTACATGTACTTTTTATAAAAAGGACCATCGATTGGAGGAATATCCTAACTTATACGTAGCTATCACTAAGGAGTGAAATGAAAAGGGTGCTAGCATGATACAAGTTAAGAAACAATATTGGATTGCACGTTCAGGCACCCTAACTTTTTAACAGGTGAATATTATCACATGCAATAGACAGTCTCAATCCACCTCCAATCTTATTGAGAAAGTGCAATGTAAAAAACCATGACTAAAAAAATATCGAGACACCCAACAATAGAAAAATGTCCTCTAAGACACAATGACATTGGTGTGAGAACTCCAAGGTGAGATCCAATTCCTAAGAGATAGAAAAGCAATGCAGTATGTTGATATGTAGAAAGCAGTTGAACTATAGAATGTGGCGCATGATGACTTCTAAGAACTATACAAGTGTATGATGGATGAGGACATTGTCCCATAGCGGAGCATTTGTCTTAAGAATTAGGAAAAATTACCAATTGAGGTTCAACCTCAAGTTGTCAGGAAAACTAAGGATCATCACTTGAATCATGCTCAATGATGGGATACTCCTATTCCCTCTACTCCTCCAAAAGATAAAGAGATACTAGTCAATGTCGTCATAGATGGATGGGTAATTCAATGTTGAGTTGTGGAGCTAAAAGCTTCACCAGATGAGCGGATGCTGAAGTTGCTGGATTTACACAATCGCTGACGATGGCAAGGAGTCAACCAGTAGCTGTCGAAGTCGGTTATAGATCGGCTGACGTCGGTCATGTGTAGGCAAACAAGGACCGACGTCGGTCACCTGTGCGTCCAGAAAGTCTATTTTCATGGATGAACAGATTGTTTGCATGATTAGATTAACTGTTGGTATTGAGTCCACGTTTCTATTTTTGGCTGGACTGATTTGAACCCTTGATTAAGAGGTTTATCTAATGGTTGATATTGCATAGCTCATGATCCCTAATTCTTTATAAAAGGGATAAATCTTCATAGCTTGTGTAGATGTAGAATAGTACAAGACATTTATTGTATATGTGTATCAATCCAGGTTGTTTGAATTGATTGTAATTGAGAGAGAGAACTCTTGAGGGAAAGAGATTTGTACATCTGAGAGGTGTGAGAAGAAAGTGTGATTTTCTTCATTGTATTTCCTTCTGGAAGAGTTTAATACAAGTTTTCAGGGTGGTTTCTTGTATCTCTTATTCTTTGCTGTTTTTGATTATAGTTACTTATCATTCTGGTTTAATTTCGTGTTTAGTTGCTTACATAATAGTAATCAAGTTTGTTGGTTGATCCCCAACAACTAGTATCAGAGCATTTATGTTCTAGATTCCTTACATTCGAGACATCCTAATTAACACTGATGCAAAAGTAAATGTCCTTATCAAAGGTAACTAAAGAAAGATGGCCAGTCTAGTGCTACAAATTTCACTTCATGTCTTATTTATGGCAAATAAGACTCATGCACTACCCATCAGGGTCCTTAAGAATGCAATAGGTGACATACTTAGAGTACCCTTCAAGGTGGATTTTGAGGTTCTAGAATTAGTTAAAGCTGATGATTACCCCACTCTATTCGGAATACCTTGGTGCTATGAGAACAATACAAACTTAAGTTTCAAGAAATATTACATCATTTTTGAAAACACTAATCAACGCATTGTTATTCCACTAGATCACACACAAAGATCCCCTTACATAGAGCCTATCAATGTCGATGAAGATATAAACCACATATATAATGTTACTGCAAGGAACGATGAGCTAAAAGATCCCACTCTAGATGGTGTTCTTTGATGGTTGGACACTAAGTCTCTTTTTGACACTACAAGCAATGCTTGTAATTGTTGGGCACATGGTGATTATGACCTTACTGGACAAGTGTGTAATACCATCAATAGTTAGGATAATGTCCCATGCTCATTGAATAAATGTCATAAATTTGTTCATCTTTTTGGACTAACAATGAGAGGATCATTGGTAGGCCCACCATTAGAAATATTGGATGAAACTCAATGATTTCATGGAGAAATGGAGGTATGTGACTTCATACAATGCCTTGAAGCATTCTATGCCACCGAAAGTGATTGTATGAGATCATTAGTACATCTCTTTGATAAAATTATGTAAGGTGGTGGCACAACCATCATGAGTGACTCCTTTATTGGGATCAATTACGCTCTGATTTTCATCACTGGTTCCACCATGACAACAAGGTTAGGGGATCAATCAGTTATAGTGGATTTGTGCCTCACTCTCCAAGCCATGTATAGAGCAGTTATAGGTGATCCAAATCCCTTGGAAGACCATTTGAGGAGTATCCATCATGACCTTGAGGAGGCCTTACACCTCTTTAATGAATCATCAACACACATTTCCATGTCAGCACCAGTCCTTGATCATGATCGGCCTAAATAACTAAGTTTAGGCAAATAAAAGTTAGTGTTTCACATGGAAGAAGGTGAAGGATCCAAATCACATGACCCTTTATCATCCCATTTGGATGTCCCTATGAGATATGGCATAAGAGATGTTCATGATACTAAAGCCAATCTAGACAACCCTGATAATGGGCCCATTCAGACTGTTCAACATAATGTTGGCAAAGAGCAGGAACCAAAGATGGCTACGGTAGGAAATTACTAGATTGGGATGGAAATTTCAAAAATATTTGAGTTTCTAAAAGAACATCAAGATTTTTTCCTGAGAAACTACAATGAAATGAAGGGAGTCCACCCATCCTTGAGAAAAATGCATATGAAACTAGTTGAAGGCACTCGACTAGTTAGAAAATGGACATATAGAATGAATCCCAATCTATGGGTGTGAGTCAAAGAGGAAATTGATAAAATGATACACATTGAAGTAATCACCCCCATTAATAGATCTAAATGGGTCAGTCCCATGGTAATTAGTATCAAGAAGGATGGTCGCATCCATATTTGTATGGACTACTGAGTATTTAATATATCTAGTGTCACTGATCCCTTCCCTACACCATTCACGGAGGAGATCTTTGAAGGTGTTGTTGGATGTGAGGTATACCCCTTCACAAATGGCTTCTCGGGATACCATCAGGTCTAAATAGTTGAAGAAGACCAACCCAAGATAACATTTGCCACTTAATGGGGATCTTTTGCATACACTATCATGCCTTTTGGGTTGAATAACGCCCCAACGGTGTTTTCATAAATAGAAGTTGAAGCTTTTAAGGACTTCATCCACAAGTTCCTTCAAGTCTATTTGGATGATTAGACAGTTTATGGTCTGGTCACAGATCATTATTCTAACTTGACGCTTATGCTTGAGCATTGTTAGGTCTTACAAATATCATTAAATTTAAATAAGTACCTATTTGTTACACAGTTTGGTGTGCTATTAGGACATATTATATGTAAAGGACTTCTAGTTGACCTAGCGAAGGTGTTTGTGATTCTTTGCCTCCTAGTGCCTATGACCCAGTAAGAGGTTTGCACCTTTCTGGGCTATATCAGTTACTATAAAAAGTTCATTTGTGTATATGCAAAGATTGTTACACTCCTAGAAGAACTTCTAAATCACAATGAACAATTCATATAGATGACTTCTTGTAAAGAAGCTTTTGAAAAACTAAAGGACAAACTAGTCACTGCTCCTATCCTCCAATTTCTAGATTAGACAAAACCATTCCACATCCATGTTGATGATTTGGAATGACCGTTGGTGCAACCCTGACACAACTAGATAAAGGTCACTTCGACCATCTAATCTACTTTGCCATTAAAAAGCTCACTCAATTTGAAAGAAACTATACCACTATGGATCATGAAACTTTATCGATGGTCTATGCTCTATAGAAGTTCTGATAGTAATTATTAGCCACTCCCATTATTTTCTATATAAATCATGAGGTTTTAAAGTACCTTATCAATAAACCTGTATTACATGGATGGATCTGTCACTAGATAGTGTTGTTCCAAGAGTTTTAATTTTATATCACGGTGAAACCTAGGAAAACTAATTATGGACCTGACCACTTGTCCTGAATTGAGTCTAGAGAACCCTACATGCCATTAAAGATAAGTTACCTGATGCTTAATTATTCTGTGTCACCCGTGTGCCTAAGGAACTTGAAGATATTATTGTTTTTTACCTTTGGCTCAATGCCCAATTATCTCACTCCCCAGGCCAAGAAATAACTCATGGTCTGCATCATATTGTTTCAACTCATAGGAGGAGATCTTTGCAAACTTGGCCATGATGAGATTCTTCAGTGATGTTTTATGCAACATAAACACCCCAAAATACTATGAGAAGTTCATGAAAGAATTATGAGAGGACACTATGTTGGAGAGGCTACCACATGTAAGGTTCTATTGGCCAGATTATGGTGGCCTACTCCCTTTAAAGATGCTACAACATATGCTAGGCAATGTGATATATGTCAGGGCATCGGAAAATATAACCATAAAGATGTGATGCCTTTACAACCAATACTTTCTCAAGAACCATTTGAGAAATAGGCCATTGATTTTGTTAGCCCCATCACTCCAACTGGATGATGAATAGGTTCTTAGTACATTATAACCACAGTTGACTATCTCACATGCCGAGATGAAGCTGTACCAACAAAATATTATACTACTGCCACTACTACGTACTTCATCTAGGAGAATATTATCACTAAGTTTGGATGCCCACTAAGTTTCACTAGTGATCATGACACCCATTTCCTAAATGACACAATTCGTATCTTGTTGAGTGAGTTCATGATTGCACACCATAAAATAATGCCGTACCATCCTCAAGCTAATGGCACTATCGAGGCCTTCAACAAATTCCTAAGCACCACTTTGATAAAAGATTTACAATAGTGGCCAAACTGATTGGGATAATAGGGTATCTACAGTAATATGGGCTTATTAAACAACCTATAAGCACTTAAGCAAAACTACACCCTTCAATTTGTTGTATGGCAAGGAGACAGTCCTACCAATTGAGTTTTTGGTACCATCTCTGTGTATAACGTGCATAGGACAATTAAATAAAGAGCCATACTCGAAAGCACACTTAGATAATTTGTTACAACTTGATGAAGCCTAGTTCCTTGCTCATTGGAGTCAGGATGTAGAAAAATGTAAACATAATGCATGACATGATCGACACTTAAAGCACAAAACTTTTACTCTAGGCATGAAAGTCCTACTTTATGATTCCAAGTTTGTGCACCATCTTAGAAAACTTTGGATGCATTGGGATGGTCCTTTCATCATTTAACCTATCAAATCATGTTGATTACAAAGGTTGGATAGCCAATTCCTTCCTAGGCATTATAATGGAAGTCAGCTCCAGTCGTATTTCACTTCTGAATAGTCAAAGTATTGCAATCAATAAGGCTTTTGCCATTAGTTTAGGATTTCCTATTTTCAATAAAAGTGTTGCCTTGTTGCACACAAATGTTTAGTAATGTAATTTTTGTTAATGTTTTGTTTTTCATTTTGTGGAAGACCACGAGTCATTTTAGTGTGGGGTAGAAAGAAATTAAAAATCTTAATTTGACTCAGGTGCACAAATTATATAGGTGCTCAAAGTATCTGGGCATGCAAAGTTTTCAGGGCATAAGGAAATTAGGCACACAAAGTGTTAAAGGCATGCAAGTTATTTAAGGCATGTAAACTATGAATCCTAAGGATAGGGTATTCCTGTCATAAGTTTGAATTTTGAAAGACAGTTATCTTCCACACAAGGAAAGCACAGGACACAACTGTCATCCACTCTGAAGGAAGGCACGAGATAGGATGTGCCATTAATATGAAAATAATAGTTATGGTAAGAAGGATGCCAATGGTGTGACATAACAATACCGTTAAATGCATTAATTTACAAAAGTAAGGATCGAAGCACAGTGGCTGTTAAGGATATACATTAATGATATGAAGTGATGGGCAAAGGAAATGTGTTAATGATGGTGAAACCCCCTTGAGCCTATAAATGGGCAAGTTAAACTCTTTTTACATTTTACCTTTATGAGTATTTGAGATTAATAGAGTCAATAACAAGTGAATACCAGAGCTAAGAAAAGTGAATCTACAATCGAACAAAGTGAATTCATTTCCATAGTAATCTACAGAGTGCATTACAAAATTATGAATAGGTATTGTAAGTTTGGTTACATGAAAGAAACATAAGGGTAGTGTCGAAAGTTATAGGTAGCAGATTGTAGAAGTCTACCATTAGAGAACATTTAAACATGAAAAGCCAAAGAAGTCATCTACAACCATGTATTCATTTGGGAACATTAAACGATGACATGTCAACCTTTGAGTGTCTTAGAGGGTGATGTGGCCTTAAAAAAGGCCCAAAGGACTGAACAACTACTGATAATACCAAAGGAAGAGGAGGTGAGCAGAGACACAATTCTTATTAGGGAAGAGACTCTAGAATAACAAGTTTAATGTGTGAAAGAAGAAATAAGCATGACATGAAAAGAAAAGAAGGATCAATCATCCCCAACAAAGAAGGTTCCATTGTCTCCTTCCCTACCTCTATTAATTGAAGAAATACAGTATGTAGAATCAGTGTTGCATGCAGACAATCAGGTATCCAAGGTTTCCTCTTGCATAATATTCAACTATAATCATCGATAATTAGGAAACAAGGTTAAACTCCAAAATGAATACTAGGTCAAGCCCCAGAACACCAAGAACTAGGTGGTGGTCGATCTTAAGATCTTCAACCAGATGGATGTCATAGGGTTGTTCTAGCTCTTCAATTTACCATACTTTAGGAAAACCATAAAGGCAATTCAGTTCCTTCTCTCATGCATCCATGAGGACTATATTTACTTCACTGGGTGCACTATGAAAATCATGCCTGAGAGAAATAAGAAGGTCACATGATTGTAGTGCATAGGGTTGAGTGTGATTTATGACTTGGTAGACACTAAGGAGATCCAAAGGACTACCATAATGCTCATATACTAGAAGTAGGGCCACATCATGCACATCGAGAACCTACAAGATCTAGCCTTCTAAGTTATGATGTAAATCATTGTGACTAAGATTAGTGCGACCAATCGATAGAATGAGGTTGACGTGGTTTACCGCTATATTTCCCACTTAGTCACTTAGGGACTAAAATATAATTAGGCTATGTATTTTAGTCAAAATATCATTGAGGATGTGGAGAAGACCCATCAAATGCCTAAGTATAGGTTTCTATGGGGGGTATTCCTTATTTTAATGGTTTTTGATGAAATCAATGTGTCAAATTATAGGTTGAGAGCGTTGAAGTGGGCATAACCTTCCATGCACAAGTCCCCTATTGAATGTTACAAGGCATTCACATGCCCTCAGTGCATGACCCCCTCATACAAAATCAATATGAGGTATTAGTCTGATGGGATGAAGGTGACGTTCAGGAATGAGTGGCACATCTTGAAAGACTTAACCCCTTTGGCTATGGTGCCAGTGCAGTTTTGTCATGAAATAGCACTTCTCTCTCATATGCATCAAAATGAACCCTTCCAAAGAGCTCTCTATGTGGCTAAAGTTACCATATGCCTTCTCAACATGATACTTCATAGACTCCATGAACCAGATATATGATGCATAACCTATTATATTGGAAGCTTAAAAGATTAATATGGAGCCTTCTCGGTGTGGTGTGGTACTTCATAGACTCCATGAACTAGATATATGATGCATAACCCATTATATTGGAAGCTAAAAAGATTGATATGGAGCTTCATATTCTCCAAAAGATGTTCATCTATCAAGGTAAGAAGGCCTACTAGGAGAAGAGGGAGATGGATTTGATGGATATCAAGGTAAAGCAAGTAATGGTTGGAGAACAAGTGCACAACTTATTCTACATGTTGCACCCTTAAAAGGATTCCCAGGGTGGAGACCCTAAGGAGAAGCTCCTGAAGGCACCCCCATTAAAAAAAAGTTAGCCAGACCTTGGTGCCAGCACAAGTTGACAATAAGATCTACAAAAGTAGTAGAAGACTACCCAAACCCCTTAACTGGGCCCTACACCTCCATGCCCATCTCCACCTCACCCTTATCTATCTCCTCCTCACTCTTCTCCATCTCTACCTCACCTTTTTCCATATCCACCATGCCCTTCTCGATCACACCCTTCTCCCCAACCTTTTCCACCCAAATCTCCACCACCTATAGTTCCTCGACCTCCACCTTCTCCCCCTAAGGTTATTCCATAACCATCTCCTCTAAAAGTATCTACTTCAAGAGTTACCCAGTAGTAGACCACTAAGTAGTCACCCCAACAAGACATTCCTAAAGTATAGATTCATAGCTTAGATTATGACTCTAAGAAGACTCCCTCACTGACGTGGGAGAAGAAAGCCACCTCTGACGACTGATTGTTTGATGTTGAACCACTCTATAGAGAAGAGGATGGTGAGGAAGAAGAGAGTGAAAGGGTCATTGGTAGCATTCCCATGACTACTAATGAAGAGGCCACCTTAGAGCGTGACCCTAGTAAGGGGAAGGAACTAGTCGGGTTCATAGAAGAGCATAAAAATGATGTATCTGGCAATCTACACAAGTGATATCAGTTTGGCATCCCTAACAGGATGCTTTATCTATGGTCGCACTTCATTTTAAAAGATGCAACCTTAGAGACCAAGAAGTAGGTGTTTTTTCTCCTAGACATGTATAATAAGGAGCAAAAATTTGAGCTCCCTCAAGATAACCTCTCCTTGGGACCTGATGCTCCTATGCTGCTCAAAACACTATGAGTCAATCCTTAACAAATCTCTCCTCTTCTAGCAAGTGTCATATTTTTGAATCTAGCTATAGAGATTACGTGCAAGAACATTTTATCAGATTTTGATGCATGCGCTATCGAAAGGAAACATGCCCAAATTATGGGTATGTATAATAAAGAGGTTATAGATAAATAAGCTCTTGTTGAAGAAGTGGCCACTTTGAGGCAATAAATCCAAGAGGCCACAAAGGCAAAAGTGAAAGCTTTGAACTTCTATAAAATAATTTTGCAACAAGAACTAACACTGACAAATGACATACGTCTTGATGTGGATGTCATAGGCAAGCTAGAGACCTTGGTGAACCTTCTACTAAAATGATGCAATGAGTAGTTTGTACCAAAAAATGAGGGGTTGGAGATAGCAGAATAGTTCACCATGGGAATAGATGTCTGCCAGTGCACCCTAGAAAGTGTTAGGGAAGTTATCCCCATTTTGGATGGAATTTTTGTGTGACTGACATGCCTAAATAAAATCTTAAAGACTCAGCTCCAAGATGAAGAAGCCCAAAAGCTCAGATGGCTGATGATACACTCTTAATAAAGTATCATGATAAGCATGCTAAGGCATTTAGGGATGTGGAGAATGTAATCAACACACATTGTCAATAGTTAAATGCATGTTTTGTATCCCTGTGATGACATGTTGACAAAGAGATCTCTAAACTTGAAGACATCCAAAAGGATACTACCACATCCCTAGACAAACTAGTAAAGAATGCCAACGAGAACTCTAGCTGACTTGAGGAGATGAAGAAATCAAAAGGGGCTATAGAAGAAATAACTACCAAGGTGATCAAGGCATTATCATACTGAGATAATTTTAAGAAGGAAATTGAGCAGATGGGACCAATTTTTTTTATGGATGCCACTATAACAACTTATTCGAGACAAACTAAGAGCTTAGTGTGGGATGATGTTGGCCCCAAATTTTTGCTATGTATTATCCATTTTGGCATGGAACTAACATGACATGAAAAGACCATGGCACAAAACTTGATAAACATAGAAGCATTATAGTGTAGAACCTACAAGGCATAAGAGGACAACGCTATAGATAAACTTGCGTGAGAGGACCTAGTTAAAAAAGAATTAGTCATAAGGAACCTGAGCACTTAGGCCTCTGAACTAAAGTAGAAGACTAGGGGAGGGCATGGGAAGTGAGATCAATTAAGGGAATGATTCATATGGGACATGCAAACCTTATTAATAAGAAGTTTTACACCAGCCTGTAAGGAGAGGAATACATGACAACAAGGATCTAACATAGAGAGTGGATACAGGGGATGTAAAGGCCCAAATCCTTAGGAAGAGAGTTTGTTGAATGCCATGACTCCCAATCAGTTAGGAATTTTTAGGGTAATTATTTGAGTCATTAATGATTATAAACACTTGGTTAGGGATAAACAAGTATAAATACCCCTATTGTAAAGGACTGCAAAATGATGATAGACGATTTTTTTCTTAATGTGATGTTTAAGCTTAATTTATGAAGTTGTAGGTTTTATCAAACTTCATGTGTTTATGGTGAATGATGTCATGTGAATTAGGATGAATTTTGGTGCATCTTTTATTTTATAAGAAGTAACTCTAAAATTGTAATGTTGTTAATATGTGTAATCATGGTAGTAGAACTTTGAACTCCAAGGATCGTAATAGTCTATCTTTGCATCTATGTAATATATAATTTAATACATGTTTGGTGTAAATAACATAACTAAGTTTAACTATGCAACAAAAACCTACGATTACCAATTGTTAGCTGTGTGGTTTGGGTGAGTGCGCAAGACCTTAGTCTTACGTGAAAGGGCCAATGCACTAGATCATTGGGCTAGACTTCAGCACCACCATTGTATATATAATAGAGAATCCCAACATTATTGCTTAGTTGCATCCTTGTTTGTGATTTTATTACCCTTTTTTTGTTGATGTGCACTTGAGTTAGTATAACTTGTGGTTTGTGTGGCCTTGGGTTAGCCCTTTTCTTTTTCTTGCTCTCTTCCTGAGGCTTGTTTAGCTTAGTATGCCTTGGCCTTTGGGGTGTGAGTTTTCCACCTTATTTTTTTATATGACTAATGATGTACTATATTTTATTATATTAATATGAGTACACTTAATTAAAAAAATGTGATTTTGTGTTGTGTTGATTATTTTCAATATTCGTAACATTATTAACATATCTATATATAGCATAAATTGACTAAAATATGGCATTTGATATTTTTCATAGAAGTTATGATTAATATATAGCTATAAATCATGATGCTCAGTTTCAATAATGTTGATATATCTTTTCTACTATCATGATTATCTATGACAATGATTTCCTATATTGACAATAGATTTACATCTCTTGTATTTTATCACTTAATTTTACAACTTTGCAACTCAAATATTGTTTGCTCATATTTTTTGAAAATATTGCAAACATATTGATATTTCATAGACACGAGTAATTTTGTGATTTTGTGTCATTGCTAATTTTAAGTGACTTCAAAAAATATTTGAACAAATTTGATTCACTTGATATAAGATGATATTGTCACGTGTCTTGGTAAATCATAACTTGAAATAGTACCATTGTTTATTTTGGCAATATTAAACATATATATCTAAGGTCATGGTCTAATGTTTGGCATCATATGAGTTTGATAAAGTGGTAATTTCACTATTGTAATTTGAAACATTTGAATGTGACTTAGAATGCCTTTGTAACAAGGATGGTGGTGGTCATTTTGCATTAGAAAAAAATCACCTTGGTGTATTGAAATACCAAGATATTTCAATATCTCAAAGCACATATCATATTGTATAAATATTTGGATTTTTCAAGATATTTTGTTTGGATTTGTTTGAATTAAATGTTAAGGTGGTGTGGATCTCGTTAGTGTACATGATACTATTGGTTTTAAATGTGTTGTCCTTGCCTCATTTTGAGCTCTCATTGGTTTCATTGGCAAAAAATTTAGTATGTGTTTTGGCAGAGTTCCAATCATTTTTTGGTAGTTTTAGTGTTTGATTTGGTAGGTGAAGTGTTTAATAGAATCCACCATCCACTAGCTTACTGGACACATCACTTAAACTGCATTAATAGTCATTTTGGTATCGCCTCACCATCAAACATTTGTTTTTTTATTTAAGCACCATTTTTTTCAAGCTTGATATGGAATGGAAACTCTGCCAGTTTTTTGGTCAAGTAGAACTAAGAAATTTTATTTCATCTACGGTCATTTCATTTTGTGCACATAGTTTCCTAGTATGCAAACTAGTTCTTGTTGGTTGTTTATCACCATCAAATGTTGTTATAGTCAATATAATCCACATTTTGGAATTAATTTATGCACTAAAACATATTTCCTATACATGATAATATAATTTGAATTTGATAAATATTCATTGAAGCATATGCACAATATGAGTGGTTTACATACAATAAGTTAATTTTAGATAGTTTTCTACATTGCATGTATTTTTGTGGTTTGTTTATGGATAAAATAAGTTGATTTTTGTATTTTATTAAATATATGGGTTTTTTTTTGCATTTGGTCTTCTCAAAAAGCTATTTCAAGTTGTAAGCATATACAGTCTTTATGTGGTCATGGGTTTTTGAAGTTGTTTCAATGTTGCAGTCATGAGAAACAACCTCAAGAATAATTTATTTTCAATCATAAGTACTCACTTTATTGTAGTTTATACATGTCATATAAATCATGAATATTGGATACATTATGTGCATGCATTCATATTTTAATTTTGAGAACTTCCAGATTTGTTCTATTCACATAATATGGGGTTTGATGATTGCATGTTTAAATTATTCAATGGTTGAAACACATGTTTTGAACCTGTGTTTGGTCAAAACCCTACTACATAAGGTTTTATATAGAAATAGTAAGATTGTATACTTTCATTTAGTATAAAACAATGGTTTTGAGTTTTGGTAGAAAGCAAGTTTGTTCTTAGTAGCTCAACTTGGCATAAATAAGTGTTTTTGAGTTTTGAGTTGATGATTTGATACGTTAGATATTCTGAGTTGTATTAGTATAGCAAAATATAAGCAAGTTTTTAAAGGTATATGGAGTTATTTATGGTTGAGTCTCTACTTGAGGTTTTGGTGAATTTTTTTATGAACATAGTTATGAGATTCATTATTGTTACTTGTAGTTGAATTTGAGGGGTTTTTGAGCTTACAAAGGATACTTTATGAATGTTTACATATAATTTTTGCAGTCATGTTTGTAAGGAATAAGTGGTTATTTTGGTTATTTTGTACTTGTTTTCATTATCGAAAGACATACATATAGTTTTTAGGGTTTGATATGTTGTTTCTTAGTTAATTCCCTATAAGGGTTTACCTATTTTTTTGGTAAACTAGGTCATGCAAATTATTCATTTTGCTTCCATTTACATTTTGGAAGGTTGTTGGTTCATAACAAGAGGATATTTTATGAATATTTACTTAGAATTTTTTAGTCACTTTGTAATTGATTATTGAAACAAGTTTTTCATTTTGAATGCTTGCATGCTTGAAGTGAGAGAAAATTGACACAATTCAGTTGTTTATTTGACAAAATAGTTTTAAAATATTCTTTAAAGTGTGAGAATATGTATAAAGTTTTTTTATGGAATTGTTATCTTTTTTTAATCATGGTTTTGTTTTAAGTATTTTGATATTGGGAAATATGTCTATTTTGGCATCATTCATAATTTGTCTTTTTCATTGAAATAAAATGGTTTGAAATATAATGAATGATGAACATTTGTGAAGATAGGTTTGATGTGAATATATTAAAGATTACATATACTTTTGACATTAAATTCTTATTTGAATTTTTTTTAAATTTAGAAATGTCAAGGTGGACCCCGAATTCTCACAATTCTATAAGGAATGTTTGGGGCAGAGATAGTGCACAATAGGGCAATGATACTCCTTCATAGAGTAGTCACCATGAGAGACTTTTTCATGTTCATAGGGTTGACAACACTCTCCCCAAGTGATTTCACCATGGAACCTATGTGTCCACAAATTTTGATGTGAATCATCCCACCTTTTGGAAATTATTAGATAAAATCCCATCTTCCTCTATTATATTCCATGGAAATGTCTCCCATAGATGTCTAATGCGATCTTCTTGGATATCTTATCCTTTTAGATGAGGTACTTCAAGTGAATCTTCTCAATATTTGCATAGTGATATTGAGTCGATACTTAACAATCATATTGTATTTGATCATCTTAAGTTCTTTTCTAAGCTTAACCTAAACCTTGCTAATCCAAATCCCTATTTGGCTATGATTACTAGACACACTTCGTTTGTGCCTGACAAACTTGTTTCTTCTAATAATAAATGTGTTGGTATCCCTATGAGTCAATCTTTAGTAACACATAATTAAGAAGTCCAAAATTGAGATTGATGTTGACTATGGAGGCACCTACTTAGTTGAATTACCTATTGTATTCTTAGAATACACAAAATATTAGACAAATAAGAGAGCCCCTCTCATTGATATTATCTTTGGAAATGATTCTAACTAAGTTGTTATTTGATATTATTTTTGTTTGAATCAGTTGTTCATATTTTTCATTAACATATAATTATAGTATGTTCATGGATACTTTTCAATTTTTAAATCCCTTAAATGGAGGCAATTTTGATAGTATTCTAGTTTGGATGGCATGATAGTTTTGAACTTCTATTGACCAGTTTCAGTTTTGATAGTTGTTTATGAATATTTGGTATATTGTGACAAAACTAAATTTCATAATAGTATAGGAGACAAAAAGACTTTCCTCTATTATGAGGGGAAGTTCCCTTTATTGAAAACTAAATAACTAATCTAGTGTATGTAGAGTATTTACATGGTGAATACGGGGGGGGGGGGGGGGAGGAGGGGGCACTATTAATGACATTAAACTAAGCATAAAATGGATAAAGAGAGGTAAAAATTCACAGGTGAATGAGGAAACACAAATTTCATTCAATAATGTAACAATAAAAACAAATGAATGGAAATAACATGTTTTATTGGCATCAAATGTGATCACCACTTGGAACTATGAAATGTGCATTAACTTAAGAAAACATACATCCATAAAGGAAAATAAGACACATGGTTCTAAAATTCCTTGGTTCTCAATCAAATATTGAACACAAAGTTACATTCTTCTTCCTCTTCAAGATTCAATTCTCATGGACATAAAAAATCCCTTTTACAATAGTCATTTCTTGTATTTATAGCAAGAAGGAATGGGCTGACCCTTCACATTCAAAATATCTCTTGGTATTCTATTTTTCATCATATTCTATATTTTACAATTCTCGAATTTACAAAAAGGAAAATATGAATTCTTGAAATAGAAGTTAGATAAAAATAGAAATAAAAACTTGTAGACTCCACTAGGAAGTCTTCTTTGGTGTTTTTACTGGTGCTGAGGGACCTGGAGAGGTAGTAGAAATTTTGACTTGTTCTTCACTCTGAACAATTTTAAATTTCCTGAATCTTGGCACTACTTCAGTGGCATCATTTCCCTTTGGAATTACTATGTGTTTGTACTTTGTCAAGCACCAATCTGAATTTAACATCAAAGCTTTTGGAACTTCCATTAATTCAACCAATTGATTATACATTTCTTCAATCGAAACATGAATTTCATTGATTATTAACATGGAAAGTACACTAAAATTATTTTCCTTGAAGATATTTTCCTTTACTACTTTCAAAAATTGCTCCTTTACCTCATCCATAGTATGCAGGGTTACCCCATCTTCTTTGAACAGATAACAATATATCTCATCAATATTAGAGGTGATTGTTCTCTATTTTTATTTTGCATTGCTAACATGTTCTTCTATTGCTCTGTCTAGAATATCAATATTTTGTGGGATGCACTCATACCATTTACATTAAGTATATTCCTATTCCTTTTCAAAGACTCCACCCTTGATCAGTATTTATGTTTTAACATCAATCATCTCATGAATGTCACCTTTGACATTTTCCCATATCTTTAACTCACTCTTGTGATATTTAATCTATTATTACATATTGATAACCTATGAATCAATAGTCGTGAACAATGTTATCACCTATATGATATATTTCTTTCCATTAAAAAAACTTTCTTCCACCCAAGCTTCCAAATTTTGGCCATATTAATTATTATTACTAATTGTAGCAATATCTTATTTTCTTATACCAGGGACTTGAGGAGGAACATCAACTTGAGGTATTGCTAGTGTATCAATTAGGTTGAGTAGGTAATTGACATACCCTACCAACTACTTTATTTGTTCCTAGATTTGTTATTAGGTAAGCTCATATTCATATGACCTTTTGATTATTATTTTTGTGGTCTCACACAAGTTATAAATATCACTCTCCCTAGTGGATTCTCTGATTGATATCCTCTTAAGATTATAGTCACTCATGGCCATCTCTCCAACATATTTCTCCACATTGGGATTTGTAATTTTGATGAACTAAGCACTAGAAGGATCTCACACCAATTAAAAGTGTTTTTATCCTTTTTAGAAGGAGGATCCTTGAGAATATCCACTACCATGCCAAAATATGGAATATCTGCTTGTACCACCCTCTTTATTTTGTTGAGCATTAGTTACATCCATTGGAAGGGCATATCACTAAAAGTATTCATTTGAGTTCTAATTAGAGGGGGTAAGATACTTTGGAGGAGTAGATTCTAGGAATGGATGGACACTTGGATATATTGAATGAGATAAAGGGAACACAACCTTAGTCCCCTTATTAGTTCCTTTTAGAATTGTTTCTTGAGTAGATGCATGGTATTGTTGCATTGTATTAGGAATTAAGAGAGAGGGGTCACCAAGAGTAGCAAAATAATAATACATCATCACAATTTTATTTAATAATTTATTCCTACCAATAATAAGACCTTCCTCATAGGTTTTTCCTAGTTTCTTTCTATATTTAGGGTATTCATCATCACCATCATCAAAACTTGAATAATTAGGTGTTTTTATCATCATGTTAACATTGCTCTTATTTGGAGTTAGTGTAGGAGTCTACTTGGTAGGAGATAAAGTCTTTCATTTTCTTGAATTGCCTACTATAGTCACTTTAACCAATTTCTTATTAAACCATTTCTTATTTTTGGCCCATACTCTTTGGGTTCTCCCATGCACATATTCTATCTCCCTTACTGACTAATTTATTGTAGTAAGGGATTGACTATAATACTCTCAACATATTTTGGGTTAATGAGATCAATAATATCATCAACCATGTCATTCAAGACCCATTCATATGTGAAAGCTTTGATATGATCTACAGTCATTCTTATCCAATTTCTCTAGACTACCTTGAATTAATATGAATAATATGCCTTGTAGTCCTCCAAATGAGGTACATGTTTTTAAGTCAAACTGATACCAAGGCATATTCTAAAATATATCTGTGTCTATATAATTTTTGTTGGCATATGATCAAAGAGTGATTTTGGAGATAGCTAATTTTATGTCTTCAGCATTGACCATTATTTTTTAGGTGAAGTGTCCTAGTGACATAGGGAATGAGATGCCTAAGATGTGTCTATCTTTGCAGTGTTTATGTACTGCACCCAATTATCTACATAGTTCTATTAATACAGTCTTATCATTGGCCAACCTTAGAAGTCTCAATTGATAGCCTTCAAGACCACTAACCTTGATGTAGGTGAACTTATGATATTAGAGGTACTCGCTACCATATTAGTTGATCAAGGTGATAGCTTCGTCTAAAAGAATTATTCTCAAGTCTTCATCAAGTAATTGAACCAATCTCATTTGAATTCATCATTCACCCTAGTGAAGTGTTTATTACTTTCTACCATAGTCTGCTAAGGGAAACATTTATGGGCTTGAGTGATAGGAGTGATACTTACATGTTGTGAAATTATATGATAGATAATTTGAGAGTCAAATAAATATACAAGGTAGGAAGTCATGAAAAATGTTTGTTTAATTGCACCTTTATCATCTATTGATGTATGGAATCACTGATCATCTCCCCCCAATCAATAAATTATTTACCATGATAGATGATGTTTATTGGCATGAACATTCAGGGGTAGAAACTTTTAGTGTCTTCATTACCCACCAATCAGTTTAGAGAGTGATCATATCTAAGAGCCCTTCTTGAAATTCTATTCTATAGAAATTATTGGTAAATTTATATACTCTATCTATTTTATGTTTTATCCATGAATTATTGATAATTATCAAACACTTATTTGAATATTTGTTCTAGCATCTCTGCCTTTTTGAAATGCTCATGCTGATAATGTCCTCAAGAACTAGAATCCTTAATGTCATTACCATAAACTTTGGCTATGAGAGACCCCCCACTTGATTTGATTTCATGGGTTGATGGATCACAATGTATCACCTAATAAAACACTAAATCAAAACATTAAATTGAAGTAGGAAAACCTACCACTTGAGGAAGGCCACTCTCCGTGAGGTTAGTGGTCAAGGGAACTTAAATTTTTTAAATTTATTCTATGATGAAACTCTTCTAATTCCATGTATCTGATTTGTGATTTAAATATCTTAGGGATGTCACTTTCTAGCACCAATAATGGTTTATACCCATATATTTTAACATCATGTTGTTAGACTCTAGGTACGTAAAATTTGCTTCACAAGCAAGAGCTAGGAGTCCGAGCAAATCCAAGGGTAGTAAATGTTGGATTGGTTGAAATGAGTGGGAAGTAGTGGTCATACGGTAAATTTATGAATCTAGTGGAAACTCTCTTAGAATAGGGGAAATTAAAATTTCTTGAGAGGATACGAGAAAATTTGGGTAGAGCTTTACTAGCAAGAGGAAAATAAGGGATTTACATGCACCTATGAGGCATGGCGAGATGACCCTCACATCTCTATCGATGCATGGGTGTAAGGGAACATTTGCACATGTTTGTGTATATGCCGAGTCAACCATATCTATTCTTAGCACATGAATATGATAGGACCATGATCTCATTGTTTGTGTAATAGCATGGATGGGCAGGATGACTGGTTATATGCACTGTATCTGATGCACTTATGCATCTTAAATGCATTAAATGTTTGAATACCCAAACCTCATGCCACATGAGGCATGAGGATGTGCTTAGGTGATACCTTTCAAATTTTTATCTAGTCAAAATTTCATCATATATGAAACCTTCTCAAACTTTGACACTTTTTCAATCATTGGACAAGAAAAATGAGTTGATTTCACCGACATAAAGTATGAATTCATTTTGATAATTTTTACAGAAAAATAACTGGTTGAAGTCGGGGATGTGAATCTACAAGAAGGATCAAACTAAACTCAAATAATCTTAGGGTTTCATAGACCAATGCCTTATAAATTGGGTAATGGAGTTGGTAGGAGAAGGAAGGAAATGTGAAACACAACTGAAGGTAAACACACAATTAAAGGGAAATGGTAGGGGACAACCTACCCTTATTATTTGTACATCTTTAGATATTGGCCTTTGTATGATAGTGGGAGGTCAGTACCATATTTTTATGCCAAATGGTACATGTATTTAATGCATAAATTTATAATTATGAATGGCTCCATCTAGAGGGATTCAAATTTCTATTGACTTCATCTTGGTTCTCTTCTTATGTCCCAGAGTAGGACCAGGTTTCCAATTCAAAAATTGAGTTGTTGAGATTTTTGATCAAAAAATTCCTTGACCTTTTCCTAATGATCTTCAATTATTTAAATTGTTGGAGAGTTGTTAGTGATGTCATGGTGATGTCATAGAAGTGTCCTGGTGAGTGGATGAAGTGCTTTGTTAGCCTAGTTAACAATGACAAAGTGTGTAATGTGTTTGTTCTAGTGTGTTTTATGTTGGCTTTGTTGATCTTTAGTTTTAGCATGCTTAGAGATGTTTAGGGATAATTATGGTGGTTGGAGCATGTGAAAGAGGTCCATAAGATGTTATCTATGCTTTGAGATCTTGTATGCATAAGTGGAATTCATCTGGTAGTCCACAATTTTCATCTAGACACTTTGGGTCCTGTGGCAAAAAATCTGAGTAGGCAATTTGATGACGTAACCATTACCACATGGAAATGAGTCAAGGGGAGTTGGTCATATGGTTGTGATCACATTAGTCCATAGTTTTTATGCACCATATCTTAAGTCATGTATCAAAACATGATTAAAGATAGGAGGGTGAAAAGTTGGCTTCTCAGTTATAATTCATTATTTTCCCATACTTAGCCAAATTTGTAATATGGCCAAACAAAGCTGAATAAACATGTTGATGAGGTCAGCATTCACATGCGTGAAGGTGTTTAGATAAAATTATCATATGGGTTTATTCATTTTTGTGCCTAGTTTATTTGTGATAATTTTTAGATCATGAAATATAGCGCGTCAAAAGATATGCATATGCAAAATTGGGATTCTAGGTAGTTTGACTGTGTTTTCCCATACTTAGCCAATTTTGCAATGTGGCAGAAAGAGTCGAGTGATCATTTTGATGGTGTTATATCCTACACATGTGAAGGTGTCAAGAGAATATGATCATATGAATTTATTTAGTTTTGAGCATAAATGATTTATGCTAAATTTGAGTTCATGCATTGAAGCATGACAAAAATTATGCTTGCTCAAAGTTGGCCTCTCAAGCAGGTTTTGACTTAGTTGGCTCTATGATAGAGGTTTTTGAGAAGGCTTTTTAATGGTCTTATATCTCGTATGTGTGAGATTTCTAGGAGTAGTGTGTCATATGGTTGGATTTTTGTATGTGAGGAGATCATCTAGTCCAAATTTGAGATCATGTGTCAAAACAAAAAATAAGTTATTAAGGATAAAAAATGACTACTCAGGCATAATGAAAGGGTCCCCATAGTCATTTTTGAAAGTGTTAAAGCTCGAACAAGATCAACGGTGCATGTTACTCCAAGAAGTCAAGAAGCAGTGAGATGAGGAGAGGTGTATGATGTTTAATGACTAAGTAAAGGTATAGGATAAGGATCCAATAATGAGCAGGCATTCATATAGTTTGATTTAACGGTGAGTGTTGATCATTAAATACTTGGTTGATCTACAAAAATTGACAGAGCATGTTGATTCAACATTTCCATATTGCACAAGATGAGGTCAACATGACTGAGGTTTAACATTTGAGCATTGGCACCTATGTGTTAAAGATTGATCAATATCGATGGAACATTATTGATTTGAGTTGAAAGGACATGAGATGTGAACATAGTGTTTGAAGTTTAACTGTGACCATTTGCATTTGAATATTTGAATTTGTGAAAGAAATACCAGTGTCTAGTTTTTGGACCATAACTTTTCATAAAAGCCAATTTTTATATTATAGAAAAAAGCAGAGTGGTAGAAGACTCTAAGGCACATATGATAATATAGATTAGAATATCTGAAAGTATATTGAGCCTAGAAATTGAATATGTGTTCGTGTTTATTATTCAAGTGACCTGAGAAGGATATTTAAGCTTGTTTTGATGTTATTTCAATGTTTCATGGTGAATTGGAAATTAGGGAGTTTTGTAGACTCCATGAGAATTCTCTATGAGTATTTTGGAGGTGTGATCAATCTATCTTGAGTATGAACAATGCTTAAGAAGTTGACTGTATGTTTGTTAATGATGTTCTTGTGTATAAGGTCTTTGTTTGAGTTGTTTGAGCATACATAAAAGTAAGCCAAGATGATTGTGATCTTTTGAGGATGTCTTAGTGGACATAAGGAGTGGACCTATGTGTTTGTAAGTGGTCTTGGGTTCTTATTTTGCTTGGAGAAGTGTCAAAGAGTTGAATGAGTCTCCATATGACCTAAAAGTGACTTAGGCCTATTTTGAAAGGGGATTGTGCTTAAGTGTGACCCATGTGAGATGCCTCAAGGGTGAAGGCATGTATTATGACTAAAAAATATTATTAATAGACTTGATAATTCATGATTTCTCTATATATAGTAAAACCAAATGTGTCAGGTTCTAGACTTTGTAAGCAAGAGACTTGTATATGAGAGATTTGGAGAGTGAAGGAAAGCAAAGGAGAGTGAGAGTGCCAAACTATTGGGTTGATGAGTGGAGAATATTAAAGGCTATGTGTATGATCTATAGATCATGTTTTTTATGACAATATAGTGTTCTTATAGATTGAAATTGTGCGAATAGATTTGAATGTGCATATGAAGACTATTTGAGTAAATAAAGGTGAGAGGCTTGTTTGAGAAAGAGAGAGAGTTTGTGCAGGGGTCAGATAATCAAGAGGTCCATCATCAGGTGTAGAAGACATCAGTTCTAAGGTGGTAGTATTATTCTTAAGGAGGGTCTAAAGGACTTGATCTTCCTTAGGGGCAGTTGCTCTTTGTGAAACAAGGTTTCACTAAAGACCTTTGTTCAGAAGGACTTGATCAGTCTCTTGTTTGTGATCATCTTATAAGATAGTGATCCATGTGTTTGTAGGCTTGAGAGTGTGTTTTGTTCCCCAAGAGGGTCCACGTAGATCTTGTGTTGTGTATGTGATCTTGCATTATGTTCATTATTGACTAATATGATTGATCTATGTGCTTCATAAATGGTTGTATTGAATGCTTAAATATTTATAAGAGTTTTGAAATTGAATTGGATTGTTTTCTACCATTGATTCACTCCCCCCTCTCAGTGGATTGTGCCTCTAACATTTCAATCACCATGGATCACTATTTTTCTATCTTTTCTATGTACATGATTCTTTTCTCTAAGGCATCCTTGAATTGGTCATCTTCAATGACTTGTGTTAGATTCAATGTTAAAAATTATAAAGAAATAGGAATCATAACATCTCTTCCATAGATAAATTGAAATGGAGACATCCCAATCACTCTTAGGTGTTATTCAATTATCCCATAACACATCATATAACTTCATTTAGTAGTTATTATGATTTTCATCTACTAACTTGTGGACAATGGTAGTTATATTTCTGTTTCTGGATTCCACCTAACCATTACCTTAGGGGTAGTATTCTGACGAATGTGAAATAAAAATGTTGTAATCATAGAAAAAACCAATCAATTCAATAGAGGAAAATTTAGAATCATTATCAGTGACAATATTATAAGGGATGATCCAAATCTGGCCAACATATTCTCCTTTATGAAATTACAAACAACATCAAAAGTGGTAGATCTCACTAGAATAATTTATACCCTCTTCATGAAGTAATCAATTGTTATTAAGACATGGGTATGCCCTACATTGTAATTATGATTTAGAGTCCTAATGAAGTCTAATCCCCATTCTTAAAATGGTTCCTCAATGATGATAGGTTGATGAGGTAATGTTGCAAACTTAGACCAACCAATAGAGTACTGATAGGCTTCACATTTAGAAACCCATTCCTATGCATCCTTAAACAATGTGGAACAATAGTAGTGAGTTTTTATGGATTTTGAAAGCTATGACTAAAAATTACAAGTGTTTGATGCAATATTTATCATGAAATGTCTCTAGGATCTTCTTATGTTGTTGTTTATTTACACACCTCAAGAAAGTGTCATCCAAAGATTTATTGAATAAGGTATTGTCCCAAATCACATATTTGGTCGCCTTCAGCTTGAGAGTTTGCCTTTTTTTAGGATTTAACTGAGCTATAAATTTTTCATATTAGAGGAAATATGTAATATCAGAATACCAATCTTCAAGAGAATCAACAAAGACCACCAATGATAACTCCTCATTTTCTTGTCTCTGAGAATTGGCACCTTCGATAATAAATTGGCAAAGGCCTTGCCCTCATATTAACCTACTAGATTTGATATATAAATCATATGCTTATACTTTAGCAATCCAACCACATTTTTATGATCCAAACTCTTTTTGGGTGAGGATTGATTTCACTGATGAATCTGGGACCATTATAATGGTACGAGAGATCAAGATACAAAATATGAAATGTTTTACCACTTTGACCATGGCATATGCATGTTTTTATACTAGTGAATATGTAATATCATGATATTTCAGCCCAAAAATCATGAATGTAATAGGGTATTCGATCTCCTTTTCATTTTTTATGCCAAGATAAAACACATGGTGTATTCAGAGGAGTAAAAATTTGTAATTAAGTCCTAAAAAACTAGAAAAGTTAGGATTAGTGCTTTGAAAATGACTTACTTGATCTCATTGAATGATATCTTTCCATCATCATTTTATTCAAAGGAGTTCTTCCCCCTCATAATTTTCATAGTATGCCTAATGAGCTCAACAAAGTTAGGGACAAACCTTCTATGGAAATTTACTTTGCCAAAGAATGAATGAGTTCCAAGTTTTTTGGTTGGAAGAGATAATTGTTGGATAGTTTTTACTCACTTTGGGTCAAGATTTGTTCCTTCTTTAGAAACCATGTGACCAAGGAGCTTACCTTTTATTACTACAAAGATAGATTTTTTAGTATTCAAAGAGATACAATGATCACGACACCTTTCAAATACCTTTTTCAGGTGTTCAAAGTTATCTTCTATTTTATTTGATAATATAATAAGGTTATCCAGATAGATGACTCTAATTTGTTTCTTCATGTTACTGAAGGCCAAATATATTGCATTATGAATTGTTACAATTGTGTTGATGATGTCAACATACATCCTCTTGTAGGCAAAATTTCCCCATGGTATGGTGAATGCCATTTTGAACTGATCTTCTATGGCTACCTCAACCTGATTATATCCTAAGAAATTGTCTAACATACACATCATTTTAGATCTTATGATAGCCTATAGGATTTGATCTGTGATTAGAAATGGGTAATTATCCTTAAGTAAAGCCTAATTGAGATTGTGGAAATCCACACAAATTCTGACTTCCCCATTCTTTTTTCATACAGGCACAATATTAGCTACTCAAAACAAATGATGAATATGATATATGATCATGACATCTAATATATTATTGATATCTTCATAGATAGTACCAATGATCTTCAGGTTATAGTGTCTCAATTTCTACTTGAAGGGATTAATAATAGGTTTTAGTAGAATGTTGTGTTGCATACTCCTTTGTTTGAAAGCTTTCAAGTTAGTGTAACACTAGGAAAACACATCCTTCTATAGTTTGAAAAGAGAAATGAACCTTCTACATTCCTTTTTGGAATAACATTTTCTAATATTGACATACCTTGGCTCTTCTTCCATACCAATATTTACTTTATCATTTTCAAGAGATCCTATGGTATTTCCATGAATCTTATGCTTGATGTACGTGCCATGTTTGTCAAACATCTCCTCCAAAGAAATTAGACCTTTTAAAATCTTGTTTCCTTTTAGCTAAATTATTTTGTCATCTAAATGATTATCCTTTACATATGGTGATTGTAAATTATGTTCCTATCTGTCTTCTGGAGTGGATTATTCTTTGTAGGTAGCGATGATTATATCAAAATACAAATTCCTAAGATTATCTTTTTGTTCTAAGAAAGCAATGATCTATTCATCATTATTGAACACTTGTTAATGCTCAAAATCATCTAATGTACTAGGGAATATACCATTTCAATGACATATCAATATTTATCAACTTTGGGAGGAGGAATCATCAAAGAGGTATATATTATTAGGGCATTAGTCTTAGAATTTTATGCTCTTAGGAATGCGTTAATAGAGAAAGCTTGGAAGGATTTAATACAACCCCAAAACCTATTTATGTAATGTTTGAGTCTATCATTTTTCACCTAATATTATCCCCATACTTGTTTGATGATCAATTATTCATCACCTTGCACTTTGAGGTTTTGATTTCTCAATTCTTATTCTACCTACAATCCTGGTAGCAATGCTTCATACTCATCAGTATTTTTTGTGCACTCAAACTAGAGTTTGTTGGAGAAATGTAATGATTATTTATACGGAAAAATCAAAAATACATCTGTGCTTGAACCATGTATTGAGAAACTTATATCAAACTCTAAAGTCCAAACATCATTGGAGTCACCTTCCACTAACTGGAAGTTCTAGATCCTTCTCATCCGTCATCTTGTAAGTTTTAGGACCTATTTATTCATATAGGATATATGCCCAAGAGTCACTTGAATTATGTACTAAGAACTTGGATTTTGGCTTAGGGAGTAATTTCTTATTGACTCCCTTCACAGGAATCACTTCTTGTGTCTAGTCAAGCTTGATCTCTCCTCTAAGGTCTGTATACAAAGACCTACTCAAAATCATTCCATGCCTGGGAGGAATGTTCACTACTAGTATGGTCATTTTGACTCTCTTCTGAGGAAAATCAACCAAATGACCTATGAATCTTTTATCTTTCTGATCAATGGAACTTATTTTGCTTCCATGTTAAATTAGTGATGAAATGTTTTAGTGCAATTCAATCCCAAGGTGTTTATAACTTTGGATAGCATGAGATTATCATAAGCTCCTGAATTGATTATGCAATTGTTCAACCTAAAGCCACCAAAAAATAGAGACACATAAAAAGGCCCAAAACTTTCATTGCTTTGAGTAGTAATGGATACATTTTTTTATAATTTAGAATCAACCACCTTGATATGTGCTCCTTGAAAAGGTGCATTAGAACTTCCTCCTTTGATGAAATTGATAAGTCTATCTAACTGCTTATGGTTATTCCTAAGGTATTCAGTTTGAGAAATCTTAACCGTAGTCTTGTTCATACGATAGATTATGTCAAAGGAAGAAATTTTAGGTTCTTTGTTGATAGATGCATTAAGAGAGTTTGAGTTTTAAGACCTTTCTAGTTCTTTATCCTTCAAGACATTAGGCAAAAGAGTGCCTCTATTGAGAAAAAACTTAGGGGTAGTTGTGTCCTTAGGTGTATATTTCAACATTTGCTTATTAGATTATTTTTTATGATCAAGATATTTCATCTTCTCATTCTGAGCTCAGATGAATGTTGTATATGAATGGTTGTTCATATCCTCAATACTTTAATCATAATCATCACCTTTGGGTTCATATTCAAAATAACCCACAATAGAGTCATCATCAGATTCTTAGAATTTAGAATCAGAGGTTCCCAAAACACTTTATTCATGTGGTTCTTCAATGGTACATAATTATAGCATTTTAGCCAATTTTAGATAGTCATAACCATCATGATCATTGGTGGCATGGAAAAAGCATGCGTAATGAATAATAATGGGGGATACTTCAATAGTAAGTTAAGGAGTTAGATGAGGGAGTCTAGGATGGAAAACATTACAATGATATGGAATAAAGTATCTCCTAGGCACATCCTTGCATGAATAATTCTATGATTTAGGAATCTACTTCTTTAAGGCCAATACATAATTTGTAATTTTTTGAATCAAAAAGTCTACCAAATTGTGCTCCTTAATTTTTAAAGACTCCTTTATTTTCCCAGCCATGATCATGTTATATTCAATTTTTGTGGATTAGGTCTACACAGCTACCAAAGTTTCAGGATGAGTCCTCTATATGAATTAGCTTACTTCGGGCACTTATGCATTCGAAAAGAGGTAGTTCTGATTTTTCACCATAAACATTGTAGTAATTACTATTTTATACCTCTTTGTTGAATCAGGCTATGAAAACCCTAATACGCTCATGACAATATTTCTTTATTTGAGACAATTGTTCCAATAAAGAGTGTTCATCTTCAACAAGTTTAAACCTTTCTTTTAATTTGTCTCTAATTGTTCGCTAATTCGTAATGGAAGCAGTGGATAGATGATGAAACCATTTTGTGTATAATTTAGCGAATGTCTCTATAAATAACCTAACTAACATAACTTCATGTTTGATGCCAGAGATACTACATGTAGAGAAGAAAGTTTTTACATGTTTATCGATGTGTTTTCTGCTGTTGTCAATAAACTTGGAGAAATTCTTCCTTGAACCTTTTGGTAGTTCATTAATTTGAGCACCCAAGGCCAAAATGCCTATGTGAGCACCCCATGGTTTAATAAACCATGTTTTTAAAATTTAATTCACCTAGAATGAATATGTTAGGTAGTGACAGAGTTATGCTTATTGGTTGTACTTCTTTTATTTGTTTGGGAGAAAGTTTGAAATTGGACTACTCTTACAAATCAAAGAATGGGTCAAAAATACCTTTTCATTTACAAGATCTCATATATATCCAATTAGCCAGGATGCTAAGATATTTTAAGGATATCTAATTACTATCCTTCTAGTAATGGCCACAACAATTCTTTGGGTGAATTCAGTTTGTTGTTCTTCTTCATCTATCATGGTTGCATCTATTTGAAATGGGAATTATTCACTATGTTATCCCAAGCAAACTATTGAAGATCAAAAGAGATATCTATTTGAGTAGCTTGCATCCAATCAATATTTGGTTAGATTTTTGGGTTCTAATTTTTAGGAATAGTCATATATGTGACTATAACTAGAAAATGTGGGTTGCATGAAAAACACGAAACGTGCCCCATTATGTGTGCCAAAAATGTTTGGTGACATATTTAGTATTTTATCACAAACCTGAATTTAAAAATATAATAGGAGAGGAAAATTCTTTGCTCTATTATGATGGGAGGTTCCCTTGATTGAAAAATGTAAAAAATAATCTAGAGTATGTACAAGATTTACAGGTTGAATGGGGGGGTTTGATGACATTCAACTAAATCAAAAAAAATGTAGAAAGAGAGGTAAAGAGTCACAAGTGAATGATAAAATGCATATTTTATTCAACCATGCAATAATAAAAATAAATTAATGGAAGTAACATGATTTATTGGCATAAAAAATGATCACTATTTGGAGCTTTTAAACATACATTAACATAAGAAAACACAGGTACATAAAGGAAAATAAGACACATAGTTATGAAATTCCTTAGTTCTCAATTAAATATTAAAATCAAAGTTTCCTTCTTCTTCCTATTCAAGATTGAATTATCATAGATGTTAAAAATCTCTTTTATAATAGCCATTTCTTGTATTTATAGCAAGAGGAAATGCGCTGACCTTTCACATTGAAAATGTCTCTTGGTATTCTATTTTTCATCCTATTCTATGTTTTACAATTTTCAAATTTATGAAAAGGAAAATATGAATTCCCTTAAATAGAAGTTAGACAGAAATAGAAAGGAAAACTTTTAGACTCCACTAGAAAATCTTATTTGCTATTGGAGTTGGTGCTGAGGGACCTAGAGAGGTAGTAGAATTTTTGGCTTGTTCTTCACTCTTAAGAATTTTGAATTTCCTGAATCTTAGCACTGTGGCATCATTTCCATTTGGAGCTATTATGTGTTTTCACCATGTCAAACACCTTTCTAAAGTTAGTAACAAAGCATTTGGAACTTCCATTAATTTAGCCAATTAGTCATTAGTTTATTTAATTGAAACATGAATTTCATTGATTATGGATATGGAAGCTAGACTGAAAGTATTTTCTTTGAAGAACTTTTCCTTTATTAATTTCTCAAATTTCTCTTTTATATCATCTACGATATGCAGGGTGACCCCATATTCTTTGAACAAATTGTAATTTATCTCATCAATATTATAGGTGATTGTTCTTTATTTTTATTTCACGCTGTTGACTTGTTCTTCTAGTTCTTCTATTTCCTTGTCTATAATATCAATATTTTTTAGGATGCACTCAAACCATTTTCATGAAGTATCACCCTCTTCCTTTTCAAAGACTCCACCCTTGATTATTGTTGATGTTTAACATCAATCATCTTATGAATGCCACCTTTGACATTTTCATATATCTTTAACTTACTCTTGCAAGCTTTAATCTATTGTTGCATATTGATTAGTATTGATGTTTAACATCAATCATCTTATGAATGTCACGTTTGACATTTTCCTGTATCTTTTACTCACTCTTGCAAGCTTTAATCTATTGTTGCATATTGATAACCTCTGAATCAATAGTCATGAACAATTTTATCACCTCTTAGATATATTTCTTTCTATTTGAAAACGTTTTTTCCACTCAAGCTTCAAAATTTTAACCATATGAATTATACTTAATGATTGAAGCAATAACTTATTTGCTTATACTAGGCACTTGAAGAGGATCATCAACTTGAGGTGTTGTGGGTGTTTTAACCAGGTTGAGTAGGTAGTTGACATACACTACCAACTACTTTGTCTATTCCTAGAGTTATTCTTGGGTTTGCTCATATTACTCTGACCTTTTGATTATTATTTTTGTGGTCTCACGTAAGTTTTGAATATCACTCTCCTTGGTGGCTTCTCTTAGTGATATCCTTTTAAGAGTATTTTCACTCATGGTCATCTCTCCAACATATTTTTCCACATTGGGCTCTGCAATTTCAATGAAATGAGTGCCAAAAGAATATAACACCAATTTGGAAGTGGTTTTATCATTTTTAGGAGAAGCCTTGAGAAGAATTGTTACCATGTCAAAATTTGGAAGATATTCTTATACCCCCCCTCTTTATTTTTTTGAGCATTGGATGCATCCATTAAAAGGACATATCACTGAAATCGATCATTTGATTTCCAATGGGAGGGGGTAGGATGCTTTGGAGGAGTAGCTTATGGGAGTGGAGGGACACTTGGAGATATTGAAAGAGATGAAGGAATCACAACCTCAGTCTCCTTATCAGTTCTTTGTATAATTTTTCCTTGAGTATAGGCATGATATTACTACATTGTATTTAGATTCAGGAGAGAGGGTCCACCAAGAGTGATAGAAAAAGACTGCATCATCATAATTTTATTTACCAATTTATTCTTGCCAATAACATGAATTGCCTTGAAAGTTTTTCTCAACTGATTTCTTTATTTAAGGTCTTCATCATCACCATCATAGGAACTCAAAGAACTAGGTGATTTGGTCATCATGCTAGCATTGTTCTTCTTTGGACTCAATGTAGGATTCTACTTAGGAGGAGTTTAAATCTATCATTTTCTTGAATTGCATACTATAGTAACTTTGATAAACTTCTTATCAAACCATTTCTTAGTTTTAGCCCATACTCTTCAAGTTCTTCCATACACGTCTATTATCTCTCTTGTTAACCAATTTATCATAGGTAAGGGAGTGGCTACAATCCTCTCAATGTATTTTGG
The DNA here is from genome assembly GCA_037957365.1 of Torreya grandis. Lineage (NCBI taxonomy): Eukaryota > Viridiplantae > Streptophyta > Pinopsida > Cupressales > Taxaceae > Torreya > Torreya grandis. The sequence goes on along the minus strand of JARHVA010000170.1, from coordinate 3,837,869 downwards.
GTCGATGAGATCAATCATATCATCAACCATGTTATTTGGGACCCATTCATCTATGAAAGCTTTGATCTAATCTATGATCATTCTTCTCTAGTCTCTCCAAACTACCTCATATTCATTTGAACAATCTATCTAGTAGTCTTCCAAATGAAGTACATGCTCATAAGTCTAACTGATACCAAGGAATATTCTTACATATCTCTTTATGTCTATAGAATTTGTGTTGGCATATGATCAATGAGTGAATTGGGAGATGGCTAATTTTATGTCTTGAGCATTGATTATTATTTTATAGGTGAAGCATCCCAGTGAAATAGGGAATGAGGCACTTAATATGTGTTTATCTCTATAGTGTTTATGCACTACACCCAATTATATGCATAGTTCTATTAGTATAATCTTATCATTGGCCAACCTTGGAAGTCTAAATGGGTAGCCTTCAAAACCATCAACCCTGATGTAGGTGGATTTATGATATTGGAGGTAGTAGTTATCATATTTGTTGATCAATGTTATAGCTTCATCTAATAATATTTTACACCAATAATCATTGAGAGATTGCACCACTCTCATTGTGAATGTGTTTTTTACCCTGGTGAAGTGTGTATGCATCTAAATTTGCTCACTCTAATTGTTCATATTAATCATGTTAATTTATCTTATAACCATAATCCTAGCCAATTAATTAAATTTTATTCCTATAAAATATTTCTTACATCTTACTAACCTTTCTACATCCTCATGATATATTAATCTCCTTGTTATCCTACTCACAACGTACTTAAATATTAATCCTACCTCATTAACTAGCCACTAGCCCACTTACCAGTTAAAAAATCATATTTATTCCAACTATCACCCTAGCCAACCTACCCCCCTAGTATATCCAACATACCTATAAGCCTTAAACCCCATTAAATCCCTATTATCCCCTAATCTAATCTAAAAGTCTCTATATTTAGAGAACTTTCCCTAAAATTCTTGACTCTCTAAACTAGAGAATTATAAATTAATTAAAAATTCCTCTAAAACCTCCTCCATCAACTTATAAATAGCCATGCTTAGAACATGGATAGACTAATTAGAAATATCACAAGATTTCCTTATATCCACATACCAACCATCTAAATAACTCACAATATCTCAGAATCCACTCAAGCACCCAAAAAAGCCATTAAAGCCATCTTAAATCCATTATCAAGCAATCCACATACAAGTTAAACAACATTGGACAATTAGTTGGCAAATCTTGGAGGGAAGTTAATAAGATCAAGGTGATGGTAAGGATTTATTCCTAAATTGTTTATTATTCCTATATTTTTCTCTTTTTGATGTTATTATGCTTTTAGGTTAAACTTGCTATTTATAGCAGGTTTGATTCATAGCTCAAAAATACAATCATACATTGGCAACCACGGTGGGATGAATCCTTTAAATTAACCATTGTGCATGTTACATGTGTTAGATTAGCTTATAGGATTAGTTAGATGAAGAGTGGGCTCTAAAGTTTGTCAAATTTTCATGTCCTAGACAAAGTGAGATTTTGCTCTGCAAACTATGTTATTGCATAGGTGGTATTTATAACTGTAGATGCATTTTTGCTCAGTTGTATGGACTAATCATTGAATTTTGATTTTTTTAACAAGTTTTTAACTTTTTGCAATACCACCTATTTAAAAAGGTGAATTTGAATTAGATATGTGGTTTTGACTATTTAGATGCGGTTTTGAAGTAATATAGTGTTAAAATCAAACATTACATATATTGACATCTTTCTGATTCTTGTAGGTTTATACTAATTAAATTTATCTTGCAAGGCTAAAATATAAGTCTGTCACCTTTATTATTAATAGTTATTTTATATTAATCAAAATTTCATTTTTTTAGTCATGGTATTAAACATTAGTTGAAGTTTTGCCTCTATAAGAGGCAATTTTGATATAAACACAAAATCATTGACCTAATTTTATAGTTTTTGTTTTATAACTATGTTATTGTTTCTGTTTGACTATTGTCTACTCACAAGAAGGGGGAGGTGTTGTCCAAAATCTATAAACAACCCTTTTAACTACTTGGTACAATACCACATATTTAAAAAAGTGATATTGACCACTAATTATGGTTTTATAGGTTGTAGAGTTGGATTTACAAACTTCTAGTAGACATTAGTTGTTATTAATTCTACAAGATTTTAAGTAGATATTGGTTATTATTAAATCTATTGTAATTTTTAAATAGTTTGCATATTCCGTATATACCATCAAGGTTTATCGTTTGTAATACTGCAGGTAGTAGAAGATGATATTGACTCTTAGAGTCAATTTTGAACACTAATAGGCAATTTTGACATTGGAGATTTAAATAACACATTTACCTAGTTAACATCAAAATATAACCTTGTTATGAATATCTCTAGCATTCTATACATTCTATAAATATCTTAAGTATCCTGATCATTCTGTAAATATTTTTAGTATCTTGTTAAAGTTATTTTCTATAATACCACAAGTCGAAAAGAGTGATATTGACACTTAGAGTCGATTTTGCACATTTACAATCAGTTTTGAGTTAAGCAAGTCAAAATATATATTTGTCTAGTCAAGTATCAAATATAGTTATGTTTTAGTCATTTTGTGCTGATTTTGAACACTTCATAAATATTTTAAAGCATCTTGCGCATATTTTCATTTTGCAAAAAAAATTATTATGTTCCCCCTAGGTTTTAAAACCACATCTCGTGAATTATGATATTAACTTAGACATCCAATATTGCATTAATCATAAGCAATTTTGCTTAATTGTGTAGTTAGAGTTAACTGATAGTCAACAAAATCACATATCTCAAAGTTGTGATATTGACATTGAGTTGTGGTATTGACATTTTTGGAATTAATTGACTATATTAGTGTGGTTTTACAGGACTAAAAGCCAGTTTTGACTATTTTGAAACACTAATCATTTTCTATGTAGGACACCTTAATGGGAGATCCTAGATCAATTTACTAACACATTTTATTATAGGATCAATACTTAATATAATATATAAATCTTTAATTTTTATATATATCTTTGCTAGCTTGAATGCATAATTCTCTCACATAGTTAATTTGTTGGTTGATTAAACTTTTGTTTGCATTTTTATTAACCCATTTTTACTTTTTAGGAGTTCAATATGATGTGGAATTCAATCCCTTCCACTTGCCTAGTCACTAGGGGTTGGTGATGTGGATTTCATCACCACACATTCAACCAAACTTCATGTTTTAGTGGAGTATAAATATCAGGGACAACTGTAATTAGGCTAAGTGGTTGACCCCATATAGGTCATCCATGAAGGGGAAGAGTTAACTATTTGAACCAAACATTAGACATCACCCTACATAGACTTATGCTTGAGTGTACCAAGCACATATTAGGGACACCCCTACACACCTTTGTGTAAACCTAGTTTAGGACCTATCCATCATAATAAGTGACTTTCTACCAAAGTCAGGATCACTCTGAAGTGACCATCAAGTGTAGATGGGGTTGAGAGGGTTTTGTAGATTCTTTAATGGGTCACCAACCTATAGATCCACCCATGAAGCTGTTAGATGGTGTAGTCATTAGGTTACACACCTTTTTGGTTGACTAATAATAGGGCTTATGATTTGGCATGCTTATGTGTGTGTTGTGCTAAGACCCGTATTATTTGTGAATCAAGTCAACCTATCCCTTTATCAAAAAACACCTAGAGAAATTTTAGGACATACCCCATATTAGGACAAAATTGAACTATTTCATATTCATATCATCATCCACACCTTTGAGTATTAGATTTTATCTTGGAACCAAAACTATATTGGTCACCCATCACTTTTAATCCTAGTCATCACTTCATTCAACCTATCATTGATTAAATATTATCAAAGTCTACAACCTTGTTAGGTCTTATTTGGCACCCTATCTTCGTACCATCTTGCTTATTATTACCTAACACCCATCTAATCATCATCTTGCTAGTGTGAAAAGGCATTTAGTCATCCTTTAGTTTATTTTCTAGATTGAACCTCTATAGGGTTTTTAACCTGGTAATAATCGATCTCCAAGTCCAAATCTAACCACATCTATATCACATCTCTTGACCACTCTAGTTTAGGATTTAAGCCAAGTCTAGTGTTCAAAGTCACTTTCCCTCTCATCCTATAATACCTAATCACTCTCACATCATCCTTAATATCCATCATGCGTATCAAAACTCATGCCCAAATATTAAGAATGGGAGAAAGATCAAACCAAGAAAATGACATCCTTAAGAAATTATGTGAGAAAAGTCAGGATAATGAAGAAACACAAAGCAATATGCACACACTTGGAGAAGAAGAAAGATTCACTAATGAATTTTTAAATAATGATGAGGTTAGAGCATAGTTTGATCAATATATATGAGAACCATGACCAAATCCTTGCTCAAGTCATCAGAATGGTGGCAAACTACCCCTTATATTTAATCCAAGTATATTAAAACACTTTATCCATCCATTGTCTAGGCCTAATACTCTACCTCATCCCAATAACACTAACCAAGAACAAGGGGAACCTAACCTTGTAGACCATGAATAAAAATTGGAAGAAAAAGAATGCCCTTAGAATAATCATGTTGAGGTTGAAAGGAGGAAATATACCTTGGAGGATTACCTAGATCAATTGACCCAACAAATTAATTCCCTCGCATCCCAATTTTGTTTTGAATGCCAAAGACCCACTTCACCAAGACTAAATGCCATAAATACTCATCCTGGTCCATTAAGACCAAGAACAAGCCAAACACAAACCTCAAATCCCCTAATGGACCCCTCATTTTCCAAAGAGTGGAGGATTATGAAAGAAACTCTTCAACATATTGACCCTCGCACACAGGTGATGAGATATAAGTATGAAGACTTCTACATTTCCCCATTGGATATGAGTATTTTGCAAATACCCTTCTTGGCATACTTTCAGATTTTGAAGTTTGACAAATATAAGGGGAGAGCGGACCCACGTGACCATGTTTAGGATTTCTATGTGGCATTCCATGAGGTTACATATGATGATGCTTATCTACTTAGAGTCTTCCCAAAAAGTCTCATAGGACCCGCACTAGAATGGTTCATGCATATACCAAAAGGGTCCATAGCTAGTTTTGGAGAGCTAACAAGGAAGTTCATGAGACATTTCTCCTTTAATATAGAACATGATATTTCCATTATTGATATTTACATCACTAAACAAAGAAATGCAGAGATCCTAGCATCATTTCTACAATGATGGAGAAGCCTCACTAGTTGATTCCATTATACAGTCCCTAAAAAAGAGCTAGCTAAAATATTTTTTGATAATATCAATACTGAATTGGAATATCAATTAAAACTAGAGTGTGCCAAATCTTTTGAAAAAATTATAGAAAAGGGTATTTAGGTTAAAAAATCACTCATTGAAAAGGGGATAATTAATTTATATACTCGAAATGAACAAGGTCAAACCCAAGATAATACTTTTTTGGGTAAACCCAAAGTATTCAAAAAATATGAAAATGTAGTAGGGGATGGTGTCACAAATTAAAAACATGTACAAATAGTACATAAATTTCCCTCTACTACCAAAAAGCAAAATGTCTCCAGTATAATTATACTAAGAAGGAAATCAAAGCCTAGAATAGGAAAAAGGCATATAACTAGTCTTGGTGTACCCATGGAAATGATATTTCAATAATTACTTGATGCTAATATGATCACTCTCCTAGAAATTTAACCATTGGATGATAATAAGCCACAACCAGACTAGTATCAAGAAGATGAATTTTACCAATATCATAGAGTCAAAGGGCATAACACTGAGAATCATATGCACTTAAGGAACTTCATCCAAGATTTAGTATAAAAAGAAGAAATTAAGGTTGAAGGGGAGAGTCTAATAAGTCAATCCAAGAATCAATAACTAGGTATATATTAGTAACCATTAGCTACACACGATTAGAGTTAGAAGAAACTATCAAAGGATCAGGGTCAAGCTTCCACTTCCAATAGAACTTGTTATCACTCCATCCCATACCACTACATTAATACCATCTAAATTTGATGCCCCTAAGATCCCACATATATACCATCTACCATCTTCAAAATTAATAGGGCAACAACTGATTATATAGTCACTACATGATGTGGCAAAATCAAAGTTTCTGAAGCACCTCCAAAGGACCCATCAACCTCCTCATCTCAAAAAGTCACTATTATTAATAAAGTTTCAAGTTATTCTAATAAACCATATGATATCATCCCATAATTTTAGAAGACCCCAACCTAAATCTCTCTTATGGATCTTCTCAAGACATCATCTGTGTATTGAGAGATACTAAATCAAGTCTTGAATTAGCTAAAAGTCCTCAGGGATATTGACACCAGTCAATTTCAAGCCTTGGTGGGTCATTTATCCCCTTCCCAAAAAATCACCTTCATTACCTAGGATATTCCACCCATTGGCCCTCATCAAAATTATCCATTATTCATTGAGATCTCCATTACTAATCACAAAATCCCATGGGTACTCATAAATGGAGGATCAACTCTGAATTTGTGTAATCTTTATTTTCTTAAAAAGGTTGGGTATTTTGAGTCTTTATTAGGGCCCACTTTAATAATGATTAAATTATATGATGAGTACACTATATCTTCCTATAGCTCTTGGACCCATAGTCCACCAAACCCTAATTTATGTAGTGGATGTATATCTCCCATATAATATGCTTTTGGGATGCCCTTTGATCCACGAGATGAGATCAATACCCTCTACCCTCCACCAATGTCTAAAATTCTAGTATTCAAGAATGGAGGTCATAATCCTAAGGGAAATTTAACACTCTAATAGCTACCAAATGGACCATCCAATCCTTCTTATTATTTCCCCAACACCTATATTTAGTCTTATAATCCTAAATGTTAGGTTGTGGAGCTAAAAGCTTCAACCTTTGCAAACTAAGGAACAGATGGTTGCTGAGTTCTACAGGAACCGGCGTCGGCAGCAGGACCGACGTCGGCAGAGTCCAGTGCAGAAGGCCACCAGCGACGGCAGAAAGTCGGCCGACGTCGGCAGAACCAGACTAGCAGGGACCGGCGTCGGTCGCCTGTGTGTTCCCGAAGTGTTCATTTCACGGACAGTTAGTTAAGTGAACGATGAGTTTGCATGTTAAGACCAGCCAGAGTCTTGGGCTGCAAGGATAATTGTCTAAATTAAGAGTCTAAGTTATTGTTTGAGTTAGGGATCTATTTATAGACCCATTGGCATGTATTGTTTAAAGGCATGAGATAGAAAGGAAGAGTTCCTTCTAGTTGTAAGATCTGTGAGTTGCAGGTTGTTGCAAGCTCATTGGGGATCTACATGTAAGTTTGGTCTTTGAATTGCAGGTTGCAGGTTCATGAGAGATCAGCTTGAAGTGCTATAGAGTGCTTGGTGTACCGGCAGGGTTATTACTGACTGGTTGGTGAGGTGAACACCAATTCTGTGTGTGAGTTGGTTGTTGGGACCATTTTTTGTGTAGGAGAGTGTGTGTGAGAAGAATTACTGTACACTTGAGGTGTGGCGAATCTCTGTAAGGTGAAAGAGTGTGGCGGCTCTTTGATGTATTCTTTTCTGTATAGTGTTAATACAAGATAGTGTATTGTCTCTCATATTCTGTGCTATTGGTGAATTCTAGTTACTTGTGTTTCTGGTTATTTCCGCATATTCAATTGCTTATATTTGGTAATCATACTGTGCTCTTTCTGAGGAGCAAGATCCTAACGAGTGGTATCAGAACATGTTTGTTGTTCTAGATTCCTGACAAGTGGTATCAGAGCTTTTGGTTGGGATACTAACAGATTGGTGTAGATCTGGGCAGTGTGTTTTGATTACAGGTTACTCACAGGGCTTCTATTTGAGTGGGAGTTGAGCAATGGCAGAAAGCAGTCAACTACGAATGGAAAAGTTTAATGGCAAGAACTACCAATTATGGAGGATGCAGATTGAGGACTATCTGTATTAGAAAGATTTGTACTTACCGTTGGGTGGGGTTGCTAGCAAACCCTTGGATATGAAAGATGAAGAATGGGAGGTTCTTGATCAGAAGGCTCTGGGATCTGTTAGATTGAGTCTTGATTCATCTGTGATTTCCAGCTTATCACAGTGTAAGACAACGGTGGAGTTGATGAAATCTTTGGCAAATTTGTATGAAAAACCCTCGGCTTCTAATAAGGTATTTCTTATGAAGCGTTTATTTAATTTGCAAATGTTGGAAGGTGGATCTGTTCATAGCCATCTTAGTGATTTCCATGGTTTGGTAAACCAGTTAAGTTCAGTGAATATTGTATTTGATGATGAACTTAGAGCTCTCTTAATCTTGTGTTCATTACCTGAAAGTTGGGAAGGTTTGGTAATGGTAGTTTCTAATACTGTGTCTCCTTCAAAAGTCTTAAAAGTGGATGATGTTGTGAGTGTGATCTTGAATGAAGAGATACGCAGGAAAAGCACAGGTGAATTATCTGGAGATGCTTTGAGTGTTGAAGGAAGAGGAAGGCCAAGAGAGAGGACAGAGCGTGGGAGATCAAGGTCGAAGACAGGCAAGAGATCCAAGTCCAGGTATGGCAGAATAACCTGCTGGAAATGTGGAAAGCAAGGGCACTTAAAGAGAGATTGCAGATCGGGTGAAGATCATCATGAAGAACATGGAGAAGAAGCAGATGTTGCAGGCTACGTTGCATAGGATGCTCTGGTATGTTCTTTGGATAAAGTAGAATCTTGGGTATTAGATTCTGGTGCCTCTTTTCATGCATCTCCACATAGGGAATTTTTTCATGAGTATGTCCAGGGAGACTTTGGAGAAATTTGTGTAGGGGATGGTAAGTCTTGTCAGATTGTTGGCAAAGGCAAAGTGAAGCTGAAATTGCAGACAGGTGACACATGGGTATTAAAGGAGGTCATGCATGTCCCAGTTCTGAAGCGAAATCTGATTTCGGTTAGAAGTTTGGGTGAAGAGGGTTGCATAGTAACTCTCACAGCGGACTCTTGGAAGGTTACCAAGGGTACACTTGTTATAACTAGAGGTAAGAAAGTAGGTACGCTTTATCTATCTACTTATTTTACTGATTCTCTTTCTGGGTTATCTACTTCAGCTGTAGATTCAGAGATGTGGCTTGATAGGCTTGGTCACATAGATAAGAAGGAGATGCTGGTTCTTGAGTCAAAGAATATGCTTTCGGATTTGGAAGGCATGGATCGTGGTTTCTATATGTAGAAGAAGAAGGTAAGGTTTCTTGAGGAATCCGATGTTAGTGACAAGAACGGGAAAGCCTTGGTTTTCAAGGAGAAAGTGACGGACAGAGTTCAGCATAAGGTGCAGAGGAATTCTGAGCAGAGCAAGGGTGATTTGGACAAGGTTTTGATCCAAAAAGAGCTCGCGGGAAAAAGTCAGGTCTCACAAGAAAAACACAGAGACCGACGTCGGCAAGAAAACCGGCGTCGGTGTCCAGACAGGGACCGACGTCGGCTATGTGCAGCCCGACGTCGGTGACTCAGGGCAGAAAAGAGATCGGCATCGGCCAGGGGAGACCGACGTTGGCAAGGAGGCAGTCGCAGGGAACCGACATCGGTCGGCTGTAGACTGAGATGTGACCAGCATCGGTTACTGAGACGAATTTTGGGTGGACAGTGAGTTGTCATGGAGTCTCAAGCGCCCATATGGAGGACTGAAGGTGTAAGTAAGTTCTTAAATTCGTCATTTCCCTTCTTTACACTACTTGTTGCTCACTTATGGCATAGGACCATGAAGTTATTGAAGAAGCAGAACAGGTAGATCTAGGAAACAGTGGGAGCTTGGCATGGATGAGGATGTGATTCCTTGGAGGAGAACCAAACAGGTGTTTTGGGTAGAGTTGCCAGCTGGAAGTAAGCACTGAGAGACGAATGGATGTTGAGGATGAAGAAGAGCAGAAATGGATACGTGAGATGGAAGATCAGGGTATATGATCTTGTATTAGCTGCAGGGCAATGGAGGTTTGATCATTGTGTTTCTCTTTACCAGGGCTGGATAATATTAGCTACATTATCCTATTTTCTGTATGATGTGCTTGTTGCAGGGTTACGTATACAGGTATTGCTGAACTAAAGGTAAAGCTAGTTCAGGTGTATGTCATGGAGAATCTGGGAGCAGCAAGATTCTTTGGCATGAGTGTGTTCTAGAGACATGGAGGTCTTGTTGACTTTGTTTCAGGATGATTGTGTGAAGCTGGTTAGCACACCGATGGTAAGACAGTTCATAGAACAGGTGTCTTGATTCACATAATGAGGTTGAGTGCATGGTATGTACTAAACCTGAAGTTTTCCCAAGCAGTGGGAGTTGTCACAAGTTTGGAGTCAATCCAGGAAAGTAATACTGAAGGGCAGTTCAGTGGGACCAGCAGCAGGTGCACATGCTATGCAGGGTCAAGTTCTTTATCTACATGGTAGTAGATGCGGATGTGGCAGGTAATTTGGATGACAGGTTCTGCATCACGGATTTTGTGGTGGTTGGTCTTCAAGAGTGATCTTGAGGAGGGATACAAAGCCAAGGGAATAAACTAGACGGTGTATAGGTACAGGTACATGTTGCAGCTATTTATCTCCAAGTGGGAGATTGTTAGGTTGTGGAGCTAAAAGCTTCAACCTTTGCAAACTAAGGAACAGATGGTTGCTGAGTTCTACAGGAACCGGCGTCGGCAGCAGGACCGACGTCGACAGAGTCCAGTGCAGAAGGCCACCGGCGACGGCAGAAAGTCGGTCGACGTCGGCAGAACCAGACTAGCAGGGACCGGCGTCGGTCACCTGTGTGTTCCCGAAGTGTTCATTTCACGGACAGTTAGTTAAGTGAACGATGAGTTTGCATGTTAAGACCAGCCAGAGTCTTGGGCTGCGAGGATAATTGTCTAAATTAAGAGTCTAAGTTATTGTTTGAGTTAGGGATCTATTTATAGACCCATTGGCATGTATTGTTTAAAGGCATGAGATAGAAAGGAAGAGTTCCTTCTAGTTGTAAGATCTGTGAGTTGCAGGTTGTTGCAAGCTCATTGGGGATCTACATGTAAGTTTGGTCTTTGAATTGCAGGTTGCAGGTTCATGAGAGATTAGCTTGAAGTGCTATAGAGTGCTTGGTGTACCGGCAGGGTTATTACTGACTGGTTGGTGAGGTGAACACCAATTCTGTGTGTGAGTTGGTTGTTGGGACCGTTTTTTGTGTAGGAGAGTGTGTGTGAGAAGCATTACTGCACACTTGAGGTGTGGCGAATCTCTGTAAGGTGAAAGAGTGTGGCGACTCTTTGATGTATTCTTTTCTGTATAGTGTTAATACAAGATAGTGTATTGTCTCTCATATTCTGTGCTATTGGTGAATTCTAGTTACTTGTGTTTCTGGTTATTTCCGCATATTCAATTGCTTATATTTGGTAATCATACTGTGCTCTTTCTGAGGAGCAAGATCCTAACGAGTGGTATCAGAACATGTTTGTTGTTCTAGATTCCTGACACTAAAGCTATGAGATATGTCCACCATGATTATCTATCACCCACTTCATCTGAATCCCCAAACATCACTTATGTCAAAATCATTTCCAAGGATTGTGGGGTGTATGAATATAAAACTCTCTATGTCAAAAATCTACCACTATCCCCATGAAGCTATGGGTCCCTAGCTATTAGGCAAGATAAACCTATTACCTATCAGTTCATGTATATGGTATTTTCAAGTGCAAGTATGTTATTAGACAAATATTTTGAATAACCTGATGATTCTTGCCTCATTCTTAAAGATGAGGCCCTAGAATTTCATAGGAAAAAATACCCTCAGCTTCAAAAAATGATTAAAAACAAGAACTATAAAGGCAAAGGACTAGGTAGAGAAGAACAAGGTAGGTTGGAACCTATTAGGGTTCAATAACATCCAAAATATCTTGTCCTAGGGTACAAACTACTAGGAATTAAAATAAACACTATCGTCATAGATACTTTTTCAGTTCTTGAAGAGTCTACTTCTGAAAAAAAAGTCAAGATGGGTTCCATCTATAGTCTCTATGAAGACTTGGATACCGTAAACCTCTTCTCTGATACTACCATCTCCACCATTAACATTTCCCTCTACTACCTCACACTCATAGACTAGGATCAGAAGAATGAACCATTCTTTGATGTATTACAAAATGATGAGGTCATTATTGAATATCTAGGAGCTCAAGATTTTATGTCATCAGGAGACCATAAGAAAGGATTATCTATCAATATAAATGAATCTGCATGTTTTGAAGAATAACAAGAGTCACAAAATGAAATTGAAGAAAAATAATGTGAGGAAAATGATCCCTCTCCAAACATGGAAGAAATCTAGTTAACTCCTGAAGAATAAGAGTCCTATCTAGAATTAGATGCAAAGCTTCCAAAATAATTTTCTTCAAGAGAAAATTGCCACATCCCCTAACCTATCTCCGAGATTAGTCTCCTTCTCTCATTAAGGAGTTCATAGAAGTAAATATTGTAATAGATGAAAATCCTAGAATTGTCAAATTAGGGGTAATTATCACATTTGAGGAACAACAAAATCCTCATTGATCTTCTCAAAGAATATATAAATGTATTTGCATGGTTCTATTCTAACATACTTGGGTTAGATCCTACCTTGGTGGTACATCCCTTAGTGGTCCATCCAAATGCTAAACTAGTTAAGCAAAAACTCTACAAAATACACCCCAAAGTATCACTATTAGTCAAAGAATAATTACATAAATTCCTGGAAGTTGGGTTTATTCGACCAATCGACTACTCTGAATGAATCTCTAATATCATCCCTAGTGCCAAACCACAAGGAAGAATAATAATTTGTATTGACTTTCGGTACATAAATAATTCATGTCCTAAACATGATTTTCCCTTACCCAATATTGACATGATCATGGAATCTACCATAGGGAACGAGATGTTTTCCCTCATGGATGGTTTATCTAGCTATAATCAAATTAAAATTGCTCCCAAAGATTAACACAAAATTGCATTTATCACTCCATCAGGGACCTTCTGCTATCAAGTAATGCCCTTTGGTTTGAAAAATATGGGATCCACTTACCAAAGAGTTATGACAGTCATATTCCATGATAGGATGCATGATATTAAAGAATATTATGTGGATGACATCCTAGGAAAGTCTAAGCTCTGATTAGAACATCCAATAGTCATAATATATATTTTTGAGAGGCTTAGGGAATAGAAAGTCATACTAAACCCCCAAAAATGTGTATTTGGAGTCACTTCTGGCAAGCTCTTAGGGTTCATAATCTCTAGGTGAGGTATTGAAGTAGACCTTACTAAAGTGAAAGATATTATTGAAATGCCTCCTCCTAAGAACTTGAAGTAGTTAAAGAGCCTTCAAGGGAGACTAGAGGCCATTCATTAGTTTATATCATAGTTGGCAAATAAGTGTGATACATTCACTCATATATTAAAGAAAGGATCTTAGTTTGATTGGAACTTGAAATGTCAAAAGGCATTTGATAATCTAAAGTAGTGTCTAGTGACTCTTCCAGTCTTATCATCACCTATATCAGGAATCCCATTGCTCTTATATATCTCTGCTACACATTATCTTATAGGGTCTCTACTAGTTCAACATAATGATGAAGGAAAAGAAAGATCTATTTATTATCTAAGCATAACATTAATTTCATATGAGATTAATTACACCCTTATAAAAAAAGATTGCTTAGTTGTAGTCTTCGCCTCACAAAAACTTCGACACTATATGTTGAATAACCAAGTCAAACTCATAGCAAAAGTTGACCCACTCAAATATATGTTATCTAAATCAGCCCTAACTAGATGAATGACCAAATGGATCATGTTACTAGGTGAATTTGATATCATGTATGTAAATCAAAAGGCCATTAAGGGGTAGGTTATTATAGATCAACTAAAATAACACCCACAATAGACATAAAACCATTAATCAAGACCTTCCCAGTTGAATCTATACTGACAACGAAGGAATCAAGTAGCTGGAAATTATATTTTGACAGATATTTTACCATGCATGGGTCAGGAGTGGGAATCCTTTTGGCAACCCCATAAAGTGACCTAATCTCAAAAGCTTTTTGAATCTCTTTTCCATGCACAAATAATGTTGTTGAATATGAGGCATTAGTTTATGAACTATAACTCACCATCCAATGGAAATTTTAGCATATTTAGGTCTTTGGAGATTCTTAATTGATTATAAAATAGGTGAATGAAGAGTTTTAGGTAAAAGAGAAATTACTTCCTTATAAATAAATGGTTGATCATTTGAATCAAAATTTTTAGTCTATAACTTTTTGAACAAGTTCCTAGATGAGGTAACAAAGCTGCCAACTCCATGGCCTCAATAAAGTAAATCTTTTCACTCTCATAAGATGATTGTTTTACAAAGTCTCACACTTGTTTTCTTATTTGTTCGGTTTATATTTATGTTGTGTTCTTAAATAGAGTTATTTCATGTTCTTAATTCAATTTTAGTGTTCTTTATTTGATTTTATTTCTTTTTTTAATTAGATTTTTAGAATAATCATTTATTACTTTTAGATTTCTTATCTATTTTCTGATTTTAGTTACTGTTTGCTTAGTTTATTTATGTTTTCTTTAATTTCTTATTTTATTTGATTAGTTAATGCTTAGATTATCTATTTATTACTTTCTATATTATCTTGCTTAGATTTTAATTATTCTTAGATTTATTATTATGTTTTAGTTGTTGTTTTCATTCTATTTTCTTGCTATTCATTTCATTTTTGTTTAGTAAGTTGCCTTGTTAGTTCTTATATTTACTTTGAATCTTATTTTAAATGTTATTTGATTATTTAATAGATAGATTTTATTTATTAATTGTTAGTTAGTGATTATGTTATTTTCCATTTATCTCTTTATTTGGTTTGTGCTTTTATTTATTTTATTTATCTTTAGGTTTTATGCGTTACTTTTCTTTTAGTTACTTTTTATTTTTGGGGAATTAAAGTTGTTAAGAGATATATATATCTATCTATATATATATATATATATATATAGATTAGAGATATTTTATTCAACTAATTTCCTATTTTATAGGTTTTACTTTATTGGATAGATTAGATTATATTTTTTATATCTTATTCAATGTAATTATTCTGATTTTACATTGAAAGAAGTATTTGATTTCTAAAATATAATGATGCTTGTTTCATTTTGTATTTTGTTGACTTTTTACTAAATATATTAGAAAACCCCTCTACACATATTAGTATCAATGTTTGCTCCATAGATCCCCTATGATTAATTTTTTAATTCTATCTTGACCTTCTTAATAGGCAAAAGGGTTGATTCATTGACGTGACATTTTTTTACCATCAAGAAATTTGTTGACTCTATTGGGGAGTTTTTTTATAAATATTATTTTTATACACTTTTTTATTCTTTTCTTTCAGTTCTTCTTTCCCATGACCATTAGTGGTTCCCCTCCTGTCATCCAACCTGAAGTTGATATTGTTGAGGATCAAGTAGATATTGCTTTCAATCTTATTTATTTTGCTTGGTATAATAGTCCTTATGATTTGTACTGCATTCTTGAGGTTATAGCTGATAAAGAAGATGAATCAATATTCAAAATTGATTTGTACACTACATTTATCCATAAAACTTAGTTTTATATTTAGGAACAAAATTATCACATTCGACAAGAAAGATAACAAAATTTGATTGTTAATCCTCAACCTATAACTCAATTTCTTTTTCAAGCATTTATTTTTAATGATTTTATTGCTCCTACTGACCCTAATATACCTATGGAATCAACTCATCCTTCTCAATTAGTAGAGCATGTTGAATCTTCCAATGGAAGAATGAACATAACATAAATTTAGAGTCTTTATTCTTGGTCTATAAAATAATATGGATCAAACTAAAATAATTGATAATGAAGTAGATTTTGATGTATATAATGATCATCAACCTATAAATCCTTAGATTCATGAGATTCCAATTAATATTGTTATCGGTCCTAATAATCTACCCTCACATAAAGGATTTAGTGTTCCAAAAAAATTAGGAAATCCTAGTGAGTCTTGGGAAGATCATGTAGATGTCTTTAAGTTAATTTGTGCTACTCTTGGCATTACTAATGAATTTTTTTTTCTTAGAATCTTTTCAAAAACTTTATAAGGTAAGAATATCAAGCTTTTATTAATTTATCTACTAAGTTGATTAGTACCTATAAATATATAGAAGTTTGGTTAGAGCTTTGTTTTGGTAAACATAAAAAAACTTTAGATCTGGTTAATGAACTTATAAATATTTCTATTTATACAAGTGAAATGGTTTATCATTTCATTACTAAATTTACTAAGTTGCATCAAAAATTCTTCATAATATTTGACCATCACAAAAATTATCTAGATTATATGTTTGTAGTGCATTGCTTTTGAAATATAAAATGACTTTAGAAGATAAAGACATACTAGAATATGATGCCACTATTAATTTATATATAGAATATAAAAAGAAGTTAAAATGTGTTGGATTTAAAGATAGAACTTCTACTAGTTTAAAATATGATAATTCATAAATTCTAAAAGCCATCCATAATCTTAGCAATGAGATGGAAACCATCAAACAAAAATTGAATGATAAAACTTATACATCAAGAAAAACTTGTAATCCTCAAATAAGTAAAAATTAAGAAAAATTTCATTATTGTTATGTTTTTGAATTAGATCATGACCCTAATACATATATAGTTGTTGAAAAGTTCAAAATATTTATTCCCAAAAATGATAGTATTACCATTGACTTGGATGATAATATAAACATGTGTGGTTTTGACGAGTCTTTAAAAAACATCAAGACTGATAATGCTTATATCATTTAAACAAGGCAAACAAATTCCAATTCTACTTCAAAATATAATTCAAATACAACTAATAATCAGACATCTTCTTTCGAACATTCAACACAAGGCAAAGGTAAAGTTGGGTTTAATATTAATGCTATAAATAATTATGTTGTAAATTCTTACAAACCTAACCCTTTATACAATATATTAAACAATACACAATATATTCCTTATAATCCCAAAAATTATTCTAATATATGTCATATTGATGTTAGTTTTTATAACATTATTGATGATTTGGATACTATTAAAGTCAGTTTTTCTTTATTACAAGTTGTTGGTTTATCTGGATTTTTTTCATAAAATTAATGATGCTATCAAAAATCTAAATCCCAACAATGTAGTAGGATTTCAATAAGATTCTAGTAATAATGGATCTAATTTTGATTTTGCTGAGTATAATGATCTTCTAGTCAATTACATTCCCCACTTTCATGTTTTTGATTTAACCTTTTAGGGTTTTACAAGTGTAATTCTTAAGTTATATTAAAGGGTTGAGATGTCTAAATTAGTTAAAGAATATGCAATAATTATGCAATAATTTGTTATGGATTTTGACATGTTTTTATTTTCTACAAATAGTAATAAATATGCATAAATATAGACTTCTCTATAAAGTGACTATCACGAATTATCTTGGTTCTAGATAGGTCTGAGTGTCATCAATATGGTCTCAAGATCTATTTGCTTACTAGAGAGTAGCACCCCACCTAGACAGTAGCACCATACTAATATAGTGTCCTCAATATGGCACTAGTGTCCTGTTTTCAAGACTATTCTTATTTTCTAGGAGTACCTATGCCTATGTTTCTGGGTCATGTATTTACATGCACATAATTTAAAATTCTATGTTGTGCCTAAGAAACTTGATTTAGAATGTAAACCCTAATCCTTTTTACAAATATGGCATGATTAATAGATGTGTGTTCATTAGTAGGATAGGTTGGACATCCTCAACACCCTATTGTGAAGAGATTTTCCTACATACAAATACTTTGAGGATGGATCAAGCCCGATGTAGTTCTTCCACCTAGTGTTTGGTGCAAGTGAAAGTGAATACTAGAATGAGAGTGGTATTGAATGCCTGAAATGTGATTGAGCTTTAAAATCTTCAAAATCTAGGCTTAAAGTTGTTGTAGATGGTAGTATGCAAAAGTACGGCATATTAGGTATCAAATACCTTAATTTTGCTTAACATGTTTTTTGTTTGGATAGGATTTTGCATATATTTTTCATCTAGTGAATAAATGTCAAATAGTCTTGTATTTATAGAGATTCATATCTTGTGTAGATAATAAAATGTACTTAGTCTAACCTTAGGAGGGGCACACATTTGAAAAAGTATCTATTTGGGAGAGTTACGGTAAGGGACATTAGCACTCAATTGGGGACACTACTGTCATGTGGTTGTAGTGTCATTGGTGTGGTGCTAATGTCCACCTACTAGATTGCTAGGAACACTAGGTTAAAAACTAGGAATACTGTTTTAGGACTATGTTATG
Source organism: Torreya grandis (assembly GCA_037957365.1). NCBI lineage: Eukaryota > Viridiplantae > Streptophyta > Pinopsida > Cupressales > Taxaceae > Torreya > Torreya grandis. Next base: position 3,819,410 of record JARHVA010000170.1, on the reverse strand, counting down.
GTTTGCACCATGGATTAAAAAGTGTGGTAAAGGCTCTAGTATAGATCCAGGGATAAGCTTGGAATAGGTTAATTCAAACAACACTCTTAGCATCTAAATACCACTTTTAGGTAATTTCATTTGCCCCTACTTTATGCTAGAAATGCAATAAAGTGAAATGACTAGTTTAAAGGAAAAAGAAGCATACCTAGACATAACTTGAAAGCAAAACTTATGTAGCCAAGTCTGGGTATGCAATTCTAAGTTTATATATATGAAAAATGATCCAAAGTAATGTTCTACAATGAAACATCCATAAATAAATCCTTACTTAAGAGATTATCAAAAGTAAAAGATAATACTAAATAAAGTAACTGAGTAAAGAAAGAGGAAAGGAATGAATATACCTCATTGGGTACACAAAGCAATACATGAAGCTGGTGATAATCTATGTATGTGAGTGTAAATAGTGATCAAATCATTGAATATCTTGGAATAAGTTGATGGGTTGCTTATTTATCATATGGGTGGCTCAAGAACTCAATATAGTTTTAACTCCATCATTTCCCACCCCTATTTGATGGATCATGATTTGTGAATAGCTTGGATAAGACTTTAAGTGTGTCTAACCCTATCATGTGGATGGATGAAGAACTCAAGTAGGCCATGAATCCATCATTAACCACCTATGTGAAGTAGATACATCTAAAACTATACTACACAAAGTGGTAAAAGTATCTAACTGGGTATATATAACTATGTATGTCATCTCTATAGCCACCCAAGTAGATTAGGTGGCTCTGGTCCACTTGGGAATGCAAACCACTGTAGATGGATCAAGGCGTGAAACTATTAACAACCTAGAATATGAAAACAAGTGTATACAATATAGAGAATAACATGGAATTTGTCATTCCATCTGATCAACCTATGTAACTGAGCATATAGAAATTATGTGTTGTGCACATGCTTCCATATGATATCTAAGTATATTGATCCTAAACTAAATATGTAATAACTGAATCTGTGTATATGAACTGAATGTGGGAATGATCATGCCATGCATGATTCCCTTGAATCTAAGCTAAAATAAGTTTATCTAAGCAAAATCTAAACATAATTGTCAAACATGTGATTGTATGTATACAAATCTATACTATACTTGATGTACTGGTCTGACTAATCTGGACTATTCTAAAGTTGGGGATACTAGATAGTAGTGCCCTGTAGTGGATAGTAGCACCCTATAGTACTAGTTTCCCAATTTGAGTGTTAATGTTTGTTTGGTTTAAAATTTGGTTGATTGAACTACTTTTTGAGTCTCTATTTTTTCTTATGTCTATCTTGTATCTAATTTCTAGAACTGAACCTGTGTGATAGAATATAATCTATCAATAGAAAATTAGGAGCATGATCTCTATGATAAAACCCTATGAATGCCCCCTCTTTTGAGGGTATTTGTGGAACATGTGCAAGAATTATTCTCAAAATAAGTAGCTCTACAAAATGTGTTATTTGAAGCATATGCATGATATTCTACTATAATGTATAAAACATAACATCAAAATGTAAAAGTATCTAAGCATAAGTAGGTAATGTAATATGTATGTTGTAATATATCATTGCACAAGGCTATCAAGATAGATGTAATCAAGGTGTATAATAGTAAAATATGAGTAGGTACTTATGGGGATAGGGTATGATGTCCATCATGGCACCCAAGTTGGAAGGGTAGATGCACAAGGCCCTTCGTAAAATCAAAAAATGGTGTGTGTGTAACAAGAAAATATAAGTGTCATGGTGGGGAAGCATACATACAAACACATGATACACACAAAAGTAGGCCAATGGGCTATAATACAAGGGACATGGGGGTACATGTCCCTAAATATGAGAATTACAATAAAAGAACATGTTCAAATGTTCACATATGTAAGCAACAAATAATTTGGCTTATAGAAACAAGGAAAGACATATTTAAATGTCCTCATATACAATCAGGAAAACACACAAAAGGGACATGGGCACATGTCTAAGGCATAAAAACATAGAAGTGGTGTAGAGCCAAAGAACAATGGCATATTCAAATGCCCTCGAAGATGGAAGAAGCATAGGAAACACAATCAAATCTAATCTAGGAAAACTAGGAATGAAAACATGTATAACTATGTATTATAAATCTATGTAAATGCTAAGATGTACATATGTTGAGTCTAACTAGTGATAGTCATTAAAAATCTAATCAATGAGTATTAATGATCAATATCAAGATATATCAATGCATAAACTGGAATTTATAGTATGTAAAGATATATTTTGGTAGTAGCAACTGTGTATGAGCTACCCCAGAGTGGGTGGATATATCAAATGAATAAACCTGGATCGATGTATATGTACCTAGTGGGTATATGATAGCAAGTCTAGATCAGTATAGTGGACCAAAGTCTTGTATGTAATCTGAAATCACTTGATAAGAACAAGTGAAGTATATGTGTAATATAAAATCGACTATACTAAGATAGACAACATCTATAATATTTGACAAGTAGTAGAGATGTAGACACAACAATGCATACAATTTGTAAATTTTGTAGTTTTCTAAGTAATATTTGAATGTTCTTGTATTTTGACATGTTATATTATTTTTATGTTTTCTAGATATAAGCTATGTATAAGCAAATGAAAATAAACTATGTAAAAGAAGTGAGAGAGAGAAGGAAATATGTACAAGACTAGGAACTATACTAACCAATGAGTATCATAGGAGACTCACTATCATAGTGGCTTGTATCGAATAAGGGAATTATGATGATGTGTGTGGTGTGAAAGGGAAATTATGATCCTATGACTTACTATGCAAAGTAATCTATGTCTGAATCTGCTTGTGAAGTGATGCTATGATGTTGTGGCACTGACTGTGATTCTTTATGAACTATAGGGGTCTTAGAGACCCATATGTTAGAAGAAGTTGTAGGTGACATAGGTGCCATATGTTGAGAACCCATAGAACCCAATAAAACTAATCTTGACATAAATTGAGTACAGGAAGGTCCCCTAGAATTTGTGACATATCTCTGATGCAGGGGTCTCTCTAGTAATGATCTCTGTGGAGAGTATGCATACAAGTAAATACCATAGGAGTAGATCTAACCTACACTGATGACTCTATTAAACTATATTATGTATGCATATGAGCTATACTCTTAGTTGTAACTAATATCCATGCAATATCTGGTAATGGTGATAAAATTGTAATTAGTTATATGCACTTAAATTCACTTGCCTACATTATCGTCACTAATATTACTATTAGTCAACATTAATTTTGCTTATCTCATTTATTATAATTTATCCCCCCTTTATAATCATTTATCTAACATCCCCTTTTAATATTATTCATCTACTAACCTTATTCTATCCCAGTCCTTCATTAATCTATCTTAAATATCTATTATCCCATCTTAATCTTATTTATCTATTATTTAGAAATTTTAAATTTCCATGACCCCACTTAACCACCTACACTAGCCTATCAATAGGCTGTCCTACACCCCTATTCCCTAATCCTCACATAACCCTATCTAATCATCTCTAAGCCTTATTAATGCCTAAGATGATTATATAATCCTTTCTAATCTAGCCTCCCTCTTTAGAATCTTCTAAATCTAGAGTCTTCCAAGGAATTTTAAATTCCTTGGATAATTCCCATCCATTAATCTCCTCCCTCTAAGTTTGAATCTCAACCATAAATCTCCCCCCCCCCGCCCCCCCCATCTATTTAACCAAGGCCACTCCTCCATTGGAGCCAAGAAGGATTATATAACATCATCATGGCAATCTAATTTTTCAATCAAGCATTTATCATCCAACATCCAAGCAACATCACAATGTCAAAATATGGGTCAAGGTAATCCTAATTCTTTCTCTTTGTTTTTGAATCCATTCAATCATGGTTTAAATAATTTAGGATTTAAGATTTAAGTGTATGAATAAATAGTAATTTCATATAAATGCATTTAGGTCTTAATGGATTTAGACTTTACTTAGTGGTCAAATATTTGAGTGATTTAAATTGCATAATTTAATCCATTGAGTTCAAATTTCACCCACATTTTGGTGACCATGGTGGGACCAAAGCACCTCCTTTAGAAATGATAATGTTTTTTCCTTGAGTATGTTTTCTTGAATATTTCAAGAATATATTGAATTTGGTAGCCCCAAAGGTTATATTTCATTCACAATCTTCAACAATCTTCTTTGTTGATAGAAAATTTTGAAATTATAATTAGGTAATAATTAGTGATCTTGTTTTGTGACAAGATTTTATTTGTATATCATTTGAGAAATGGTTGGTTCTATTTTTGATTATGATAAGTATTTGGACATGGATTTATTTCTAAGTCTCATTAAACAATTAGCAGGATTAAAATATATGAATATATAATATGTTCTATATGACTGTTCATAAAAAAAACATGTTTTAATCTTCCTCCTAAAATAAGTTAGAATTATTTTAGAAGGGAAAGAGAGACTTAAAACAAAAAATAAATGGTTATATTTCAAATTCCATCAAGTTTTGAACCTAAAACCTGTTGAAAATTTTCAAATCTTAAAACCTGTTGGACAATCTATACATGTTTCCAAGCCTTTTCACCCTTTCCTGCTCCTAGCCAATTTTTGATTGGATTCATGTCTACAAGTTTATTGTTTTTTATGGTGGTAGGTTCTACAAATGATAGTTTCACCAAGTTTTGAATCTATTCATAGTAGGTGCTATGAATGGTGTTCGTAGTTTCATGTCTTGTTGTTGTTTTAGCCCTCAATGGATAAGGATCTATGGAAAGGACCTAACATTTGTAATTAGAAATGTATGTTATTAGTTTTTTTGATGCTAATGTGATGATTATTGAGGCTCATTAATTGAGTTTTGCATATTTTTATGTTGTCATGGTTGTCACTGAAACTATTATTGCAAAAGAGGATTTGGTGTTTGCTACTCTAAGTTAAGTACTTACACTTTCTATTGAAGCAAATGTTGCTCAATAATATTCCATTATAATAGCATTTGTGGTCTAATTTGATGTCATTTGGACTATACAAATTGCTACGATTGATTAAGGCTTGTTGTCTCTTGCATAATAGCTTTAGGCAGTCATGAGTATATGTCAGATTGGATGCCTGATAGAAAAGACTTAAATCTCTATTGTATTCATATTCGAGGATAGGGGATATTAATTACTGGTTAGGTTAGCACTTTTTGAATATCAAAAATTCCATTTTCATTTAGTATAAGAAACACTTTTCTAATCTATAGGCTTTCTAATCCACCATTCGATCAAATACTGTAAAATGTCTACTTCCCTCTTAATCTTGTCATGTTTTGAAACTTCGAGACTCTACTAGGGAGGTGTTTTTGCTTGAAAACTATGTATTTATCAATGTACTCTTGAGACATGGAACATATGCAGTAAAAATAATCCCTGGGCTCGTTGAAGTTTTAAATAGCTAAGTTTTTCTTGTATTACAAGCATTTATTACCATGCTCCTGGGATTTTAAAACCCTAAACTAATTGAATTTATCCCATGCAAGAAATATTTATAAAATACCAACAATCCTTTTAGATCCCTCCATATTTCTCATGTGTCTTGCATTGCATACAGTGCCTTGCATTAGAAATGATGCTTGGTCAGATGTTTAAATCTCATATGATTTATTTGTAGTATCTATGACATATATATGTTTTATGTGTAATATGATAAAATGACGATCTTAAAAGTTTTTATAAAATAGTGTAACTAATAATATATATTTTTTCATTGGTAAGAATATAGATTTATAGAGGACAATTTTTTGTAACTTTTAGGCATACGATTGTTAGGTGGCCTTTCCAAATTTACCAACAACAATTCCTAATTATCTATTTTGTAGGTTGATCATTTTTTTCAAGCTAGATAAAAATATCATTTTAAAATCATTTGACATAATTGATGCGTGTTTACAGGTAATATGACTATCAAAGGTAGATTATAAAAACTACTAACATCTTGTCTTGTAGGTTACCTCTTTTCAATGCCAAAGTCAAACTACTAACCCTATGCTTGCAGGCTGCTAGTCAAAGAACTCTTTTGGCACTTTTAAAAAATCATTTTGAATCATTTGAATCATCTTGATTTGTATATATAGTTTTCATCATTTCATATTTTATATATCTCCTTGTATTTTATATTCTTGTCTTTCATATTGTAAATACATCACACTTAATCCTAATTGGTCTGTTGATCTTTTGTTCTACTTGTTTGTATCCCAAGGGCTACAGTTGGTATATGCTCTCCCCCTTGCATCCTTGTAATGATTTCTAGGAGATCAAAAACCACCTAAAAACCCTCTTATTTTATTTTCTAGGGCAACGTGATGTGTAATTGACACCCACACACTTGCCATAGGCTTAGGAGGATAGTAGCTATGGATTTCACCACCACACACTAATCCAACTCCGTGTTTCAACAGAGTATAAATATCAAGGACAAATGACATTAGGCTAAGAATTTGACCCCATATAGTTCATCTATGGAGGGTAAGAGTTAACTCTATAAACCATGCATTAGACAACACCCTATATAGACTTGGGCCCTATTGTACCTTCACATATATAGGGGATGCACCTAGAGAGATAATGCAAACCTAGAATAGAAACTTTCAAACGTAACAGGTATACCACTACAAGATTCAATATCATCTTTAAAGTATCCATCAAGTGAGAGTAGGGTCAAGAGGGTTTGGTTGATACTATAATGGGTCACCATCCTAAAGCCTCACTCGTGAAGCCGTTGGATGATACAGGCATCGATTTACACACCCACCAATTTACTAATCATAAGATTGTGGTTTGCTTGATTTTTTATGTATTGTGTTAGACCAATATTGTTTTTTAGCCAAGTTAGCATTTATTAAAGCCTATATTCACCTATCTAGGTCTTTTCACAACCCATCTATTATCTTTTTGTATGTATCGTCTATATCCTTGACTCATCATTCCATCTTGCACATCTTTGTCATCCTATCATTGTACATATTGTCTTTGTATATACTTTTCATTGACCTATGCCATCTCCCATTATCACCTTGTCTTCATCCCATTCTAATCTAGTTATATCCACCCATCCTTAGTCATACCCTTATCACCTACATACCCGAATCACCTATTACATCCTTACCCAAGTCCACATCATCAACTAATTGCCTTCACATAGTCACCTCATCCCTTCCATATCCACCCTTTATTAATCATCCCCCATAACTCACATACCTTGATCATCGCCTTGTATATCCTTTCATCTTACCCTCTTATTCATATCCTTACTCTCTTAGTCATATCCTATCACTAGACCTACCCGTCATTTGTATATCTTAAACATCATCTTGTATATCCCTTCATCTTGAACATCCTTATCATCATCCCCTTGTACATAATTTGTTTTCTTATACATCCTACTATTCATATCTTATCTTGGTCTCACCAATCATTAGTCATACCCCATCACATCTCATCATCTACATCAAGTCCACTCTATCCATAACCAATCTTTTTGTCTTGACCTTGCCTTCATCACTCGTCTAGTCTAACCACATCTTATCTCATGATAGTTGGGCCATTTAGGTCACATTCAAGTCTAATACCAACCCAATCTCATCATCTTTTATACTTTTTCTTATCACATTATCCTATCATCTTCATCACATAGTCATACCCCATCCTATCTTGAGAAAATTTATCCAAGAGTTGAGCTAGTCCTCCTATTATCTATCTATATCATCCTATCATATTAGTCTACCATCATTCATCATTTGGTCATATCTCATACTCAATCACTATGTTGATATCATCTTATCACTTTGTCAATCTCAATCTGGCAAACCCATCCATCATCAATCTAATTATTCCTAGTCAAATCATCTTACCTATGTTGTAACTAACACCCATCACATCATCCTCTTGCTAGTTTAAATCTAGGCACCCATCAAATCTCCAATCCTTTTACTAGCTTGAAAATTAGACATCATTGATAGGTCATCAGCATCTATTATACTACCAATTTGAAATATGATCTTAGAATTTAATCCATTAAGTCTATCACATCCTCATCATCATCCATCCTACTATCCTGATCCTTCGACCTTACTTTGTTCAAACAATTCTTACTCTGCCTTCTCATCATCATCGAGCTTTCCCATGGATTTGTACTTGGTTCTTATAGACCAATACACCCTAGCCAATAAGGATGAAGTCATTTTATGGGAACTAGAGTTAGGTACTTACCTACCCTCAGACCTAGATCCCATTCACCCCAAATCACCATCTCGTAACCCATCAAAATAAATCCCAACATTCCTTGATGCTGTCACCCTAATCAATCAATACATCATAGAGAATAAAGATGAATTCCTCTTGTGGCTATGGAAGATGGGTGATTTTTTTCTTGATAATTTTAACCCCACAAGCCTAAATCCCCCTCCTAAATGAGTACACCATCCAACTTTATCCTCATCCCATCCCCTTGCACCATCCATTATCCTTATCCAAAACCCCTTAGCCATAATTCATACTCATTCATAGCTAAATCCTCCATCTATTAATCATAATCCATCATGACTCCCTCATCCTTTATCACCCACCACCATGAACCTCGACCTTACTTTCATAGACAAAAACATAGTTGCCAATAAGGATGAAATCCTATTATAGCTTATTACGATGGGTGTACCACTTCTTGAAGGTGTTGACCCCCTTTAACTTATTTCACCTCTAGCACAAATCCCTTTATGTAAGTCTCCTTCCAATCCCCCATCCACTAGTCATAACCAATCATTTACCCCTTCCCCTACTAGCAAAGGGAATCCAATCTTGGCCACCTTGTCTACCACCAGATCATCCACCTAGTCATGTCAATGATCATTTGATCTAAATTCTTATGCTTCCACATATAAGACATGAAATGAAGAGGGTCCCTATACTCCCCTTCATATATCCTTGAAATCTCTTTTCTAATAACTTGTCACCACTAACATGATGGTCTACCCACCCATATGACATCTTGATCCCACCAAGCCAAGGCCCTTCAAGTATAAATCAAACTGATACTATCTCTATGATTAAACTTGGGGCATTCCATTAAAACAAGTCAAAAATTTCAAGACTTTTTCCAAGGCCTCATCAAAAATATAGACATAGTAATTGAGAATGAATTAGATGAGTTTATCTCTTTAGGTGAACAAGAAGAAGAATGCCAAGATTCTATTCCCAATCATGATCAAGCCCTTGCTCTTCCAAGCCAAGGTTAAGACATCATGTCCATCCTTCATGATCCCCCCATCTTTGACCACCCATCCATTCAAAACAAGTCTATTCCCCATAAGCCTAGTCCTCCCATATCCCATTATTCCTTTCGTGAACCTATCTTTGCTCAATCCATTATCCTTCCATCATCTTGCTCTCACCTATCATACCAAAAACCCCACATTGAGAGGAAAATCATGGACAATCACTCCTTTACTCATATCATTTAATCATGTACATCAAAGTCAACATCTGAGTTAGAACAAGTTTTATCTACCTAAGAATCATGTGTAACACCAATATCTGAATCAGATTCCTTATTAAAAATGTCATCCCTCATTAATTTTGAGAATGCCTATCCTTTTAAGGGTACTATTATAGCTTAGAATTTCACCCTTGTGAGATAGTTCTTTAGGTTCTCTTACTTCCTACTACAAGCATGGCGACAACCTCAGGATATGGGTATCTTATGGTGAGGTTGAACCTCTAGGATTTTTAATGTGTCCAGTTCCTCAGGTGCTTCACTTTAACTCCTTGATTCCCACATTAAAATCTACTAATGGCTAAGGAAAAGGGATAGGAAGATTACTTAAAAATAAATCTAAGCTAAGGGAGGTGATACACCAAAAGTAAGTGATCCACTTGGTCTAGGGAATGCCACTAATTCAACATAAGATAAGTTTGCTTACACAACCTCCTAACCAACTAACTTGCATAAATATTTTGTAAACTAGGCTCACTAAACCATACATGAAATAAAGAGGGATTTCTAAATCCACATTAAGCATCCATTAATGGTAAAAAATCTCAAGTTTATACCTGCAACTAACTAAAAAACACCTAAAACTAAGCAAGAAAGAAGGACAATAAGGTTGGAAGGATGCTTCTTCATAATGCTATTATGCACAAGCTAACTCAACATAATTTTTAGACAAAGAGATAGGTAAAATAATCTTTATTGCTTCAAAGGTCTATTACATAGCAATTTTCATAGAGTGATTCTATCACCAATCTGGGGATCATTTGCTTGGCTCCAAGGCCTCTATTTATATAGAAAAGGGGGGAGGGAGAAGGGGAAGAAATAAAAAGTCACTGATGGCTAAAACTCTGATGTTTTACTTCCTTATTGTCCCTAAATGCACCGTTAAAGATCACTAAACAATCCTCTCAAGCCCTTCCCATCTTTAAGTGTTTCTTTGGCACATTTAAAAAGCCATGTTGTAAATAGCGAGAATGTCTCTTCTTGGCATGATGCATTTAATCTTTACACTCAATATTGATGTAGCTTCTTTCTCTTTACGTGCCCTATTGAAAGGACATGGGTATCCATGTGTTTCAACCATGCTATATTTAAGCATTGAATGGCAATTATGGGGAGTGAACTATGACAGATGAGATCCTTTATAATTTCTAGCTACCAGTCACTTGGACTCTTTTATGCTCATTAGTCATCCTTGTGCCACTTATGTTTTATTGATTGGCCCTTTTTGCTCCAGCTTACACCATGTGGTAGCCTTTCATTCGTTGTATCATGATTCTTGCATTTCTAGACCAAGCTTAAGTCAAGCACTTGAAGAATCCCAATTTACTCTATGTAGAGTAATTTGGGTTCTTTGATCTCTCTAACTTTGAACTTTCTCAGCTATTTTACTTATAAAGCTTTTTAAAGTAAAGTACTTGGAGAAACCCAATTTACTCTATACAGAGTAATTTGGGTTTTTTGAGATACTTACTTTGGACTTATCCATCTTGAAGTATTATTTATTTTTTGGGTTCCTATTTGTCTCGAGAAAATCTCCCAAAGGAATTCCTTGGGACAATTTGTCTAAAGGAATTCCTTTAGAATTTTTATCCGAAGCTTCCTTCTTGCTCTCTTCCTTTGGAAATTACCTTTCAAACTTTTCAAAATGGACTTTCCTAAAGGGTGAGAGACCCTTCAGGCTTCTTGTATGTCCCCTCAAACTTCTGCAAATGATCCTCCTGAAGAGAAATATACCCTCTAGGAATTTTGAAATGGTCCTTTCGAAGGGTAACATACCCTTCAAAAAACTTGTAACTATCCACTTGGAGAAGGAAAAGCCCTTTGAATTTATGAAAGTGACCTTTAAAAAAGTTGATTGGTCTTTTGAAAATGTTGAAAAGATCCCATTTGCTAAAAAAAGACCCTTTGACATTTTGAAAATGCCCTTCAGATTTTGGAGATGACTTGTCCCTTGAAGAACCTGAGAAGCACTATTTTTTGAGACCAAATCAGGTTTGTCAAGCCCCTTTACTTATTTTAGGCTTTTGACTGCTCACAACTTATGAATTAGTTGAGTAGTTCTCCTTGGAGAACTCAAAATACATTGTCCATAAGTAATTTGGGTTTGTCAACTTTAATAACTTCTACTTATAAAACATTTAGAAGTCAAGCACTGGTGGAAACTTGATTTGAACTATACCCTTAGAATCCCAATGTTGTCACTATTGGAAAACCCTAAGTCCTCCTAAATACTTGTCATTTTCTTACCTAAAATTTGCCTTTTTCATACTTAGGCAAATTTTGATATATGGGCCAAAATGGCCAATATTTTTGGTGATTTGTAGGGAAGCATGCCTATTATGTTTGAAAACCCAACTCCTTTGCTTCATTTGATCCATTGGGCATGGAGTCACTACTTTTATACAAAGCTGGATTTATCTTGAAATTTTCCTTGAACCAATAAGAACAATTGAAATGAAACAAACTATGCCCAAGGCACTTAGGGAAGTGAAAACACTCAACTAAAATAGATGTGCATAAGGCACTTAGAGAAAAACATGAAAAACTATACAAAATGTACAATAACATACAATAGATGTAAACTCTCCTAATAACACAACTTTAGATGAATCCTATTGACTGGGATGGGCAATACCTTTCCATCTAGTTGGGCCAGTTATAAGGCGTTATGCTATTTGCATTTGTGGATTAAATAAGGGCCACTCCATAAGCTGTCAAACTTGGTATAGTTGCTTGGTTTGGACTTATTTGAGTCCCATTTAAGAATAAGGTCTCCCTCATTGAAGTCTTTACTATAGCTCTCTTGTCAAAAGCCTTTTTGGCCTAAGCTTGATGTGCCTCTAGCATCTTCATTGCAAGGTCCCTTATCTCCTTAAGTTCTATGATTTCTACTAATCTCACATTCATGGGTTCATCTTCTAGTAGCTCCATCTAATGGGCTAGCTCTAATGCAGGAAACTCAAGAGAAATGGGTAACTTGGCCTCCCTTCCATACACTAGAACATATGGATAATTACAAACAACAACTTTAGGAGTTACCTGGTCAACCTACAAGGTTGTTTTCAACTTGGTGTGCCATGTCCTCTGATTCTCCTCCATGGTCATCTTGATAATCCTCAACAAATTTTTACTTGTGGACTCAACCAACCCATTGCTTTGAGGTTAATAATTTGAGGAAGTGCTAAGGCAGATGCCCATCTTCAAGGCCCATTCACTTGTTTTCAAACCAAGGAAAGCTAATGCATTATCAGATATGATAGTGGATGGAACACCAAACTTGGTCACAATGCTATCATAGAAATCTATGACTATACTTTTTTTGGCTTCCTTAAATGTAATGGCTTCCACCCACCTAGTGAAGTAATCAATTATAGTAAGCACCCACTTATACCCTGTACTTGATGGGGGGTTGATTACTCTAATGAAGTCCAAACTCCACTACATGAATGGTTACTCTACTTGAATCAGGTTGAGAGGTAAAGGTGCTAACCTTTGCTTACCCATGAAGAGAGCAAATTCTTGACACTTCCTCACCCATGCATAATCATCCTTGAAGAGGTTGGGATAGTAGTAATTAGCCCTCATGATCTTTGTTGTAGTAGTCCTTGGAATAAAATGACCTCCTACAGGCCCATCATGGAAATGCTCCAAAATCTTGGCTAGTTGATCATCATCCATGCTCCTTAGGAGCACTCCATTAAGGTCTCTTCTGAATAAAACCTTGTCAACTAAAGCATAAGGTATGGACTGAAGTTTGAAATACCTTCTTTTTTATTTGTCCATACCTTGAGGGCACTCACCTGTGAGCAAAAAGTTCGTCACATCATGGAGCCAACTAGTATGAGGTGGAAGTGCATCTGCTTGTAGGTTATCTTGTGTTACCAAGATGACCTCTTTGTATTCATGAAGGTCATCAAACATATACTCACATAAGCCTTTACCTCTTACTAGCTTAGTGACCTTGATCTCCACGTCATACCCCATGACTTTAGTAATCCAATAAACTCTTTTTTTGATCAAATCCTTGCTAAGAAAGAAGTCTATTACTCCAGGATGAGACACCATAAGGTGGATTTTGCTATTAGATAACATTGTCTTGAACTTCTTGAGGCTCTTTACTACTGCAAGGACTTGCTTTTCTATAAAGGTATACCTCACCTCATACCCTTCAAGCCCCTAACTAAAAAATTATAATAGTTGCTCAAGTCCTTCACCATTTCTTTGCATCAGCATAGCTAATTTATTATCAATGTTGGAAAAAGCATACAATATGAAATCCTTTGAGAAATTAGGATTCATAAGTGTGGGTGCTTGAGCGATGGATTTCTTTATAGCCTCAAATGTTGAATTTCCTTCATTTGACCAAGTGAACTCTTGGTTCTTTGTTAGCATAGCAGTGATGGGCTTAACCAAACTTGCAAAACTAGAGATAAATCTTCTCATGAAGTTTATCTTTTCAAGGAAACTTTGGAGTACCTTCTTATGTTTGGGCAAAGATAAGGCCAAGATGGCACTTATTCTCTTAGATCAATGGAAAACCCTTATTTTGAAATGATGTGGCCCAAATTCTTGCCTTCATAGATGGTAAACACACACTTTTTAAGATTCAATGAGATCCCATACTCCCTGTATCTCTAAAAAATCAGCCTGAGGTGGTCCATGTGTTCGCAGGCATTCTTGGAGAAAACCATGATGTCATCCAAGTATAACAACACCATTTAATTTAGCAACCCTTAGAAAGCCATGTCCATGGCTCTTTGGAAAGTTGTGCCAATATTTGATAGACCAAAGGTCATCTTTTACTATGCATACATGCCCCATTTGGTGGTGAACATAGTCTTGTATCAATCTTCATCTTTCACCCAGACTTGGTTGTATCCAAAAAATCCATCCAATAGAGAGAAGCATTCTGATCCTACAACTACTTAGATAAGTTGCTACATAGATGGTAGAGGGTAGTGATCCTTTAAGGAAACTTTGTTTAAATCTCCAAAGTCCACACATAACTTAATCTCCCTATTTTTTTTCTTACAGGCACCAAGTTGGCTACCCATGATGAGTGTTTGATGGGAAAGATGATCCTAGACTCGATCAACTTGGTTAGCTCCATCCTCATTAGGTCTTCAATTTCAAGGTTAACGGGCCTTTGATTTTGCCTTACATGCTTGGCATTGGCCTCCAAATCTATGGTATGCTAAGCTAACTTAGGATCAAAACCCTTTAGGTCATTGTACTCCCAAGAAAAAATGTATATATACTCTTGGAAAAGTGATATGAAAGCATGCCTCTCATCCTTGCTACTTACCTTCTTAAGCTTGAGAATTTTATCTTTGAAGATGAGGACTCTCTCATTGTTCTCTTCATTAGTAGACATTACTACCTTTTCTTTCCTTATATGGTCTCCTTCATGAAAAAGGCCCTCAAGTGTAACCAGCCCCTTAGGAATTTTATTTGACTTTAGCTAATCAATATGATCCTCATATTGATGCTATAATTTAGCTTGGTTAGAGAAGGATAACTCAACTTTTTGTTGTAAGAAGCAAGCAATTTGCTTGTCACTCTAAAAAACATGCTAGTGGGCTTCATTATCCAGCATTGATGGTCTCACCATCACCTAGACATGTGGCCAAACCTTGGTTTCCTTTAGCTTACTTGGAATGTCAAATTGAGATCCCATGGCTACTAGCCTATTAGCATGCTGGTTATGATTTCTTGGGACAACTTGAATGCCAAATGCTTCAAAATCTTCAATCAGGTCCTACACTCTATTTTTGTAGGACCTCATCAAAGGGTTTTTTATGATGTTCAAGCCTTTGACTTGGTTAGCTATGAGCTCGCTATCCTCATAAGCTTACAGTAGTTTGATTCCTCTTTTGGTGGCCCATTAAAGGCCATGGATCAAGCCTTCATATTCTACTACATTTGAAGAGCAGTTGAAATGGAACCTGTAGGAAGAGAAAAGCTTGTTACCCAAAGGAGAAACCAACATTACCCTAGCACCTGCACCATTTTTTCCCCTTGAGCCATCAAAGAATAATTTCCATAAATTATTAGGGTCTTATTTAGGTCCAATGAGGGAAAACATGGGTTGATTCTCTTCATGCAATAGATAGACACCGATGTCTCTTTCCTTGACACCCTCTAAAGGGTTAAAAAATTAGTTATCTCCCCATAACTCATCCAAGAACAAGTCTGAAACTTCTTTAGGATGAGTGTTCAACTCCTGACCAATTGTAAACTCATCCTCATCAAGGATGGTGTAATTGAGGTTTATGTTATCTAGCTGATGGGGTTCAATGTGGAATTATGCCATGGGTTCAGCCTTGATTGAGACCTTAGTCCCATACATTATTTTGAATGGAATTTAAGACCAATTTGCTACAAGGTAAACACCAATCTTGGCTATAAACTCTCTAGAAAGACATAATGCAAAGTGAGGAGTGACATCTAGGATCAACATGTCTTACAACATGGACACACTAGGACAAGCATGCAAGGTTAGGCTCAAATTCTTGATGATTCTTGATGTCTTGTGGAAGAACCATCAAGCTGTATGACTCCCTTGGTGTGTAGCTCATACTTGAGGTTCAACTAGTTAGCAATAGACTTTGGCATGACTCAGGTACTAACCCCACTATCCACCAAGTAGTTGTATACCAAGGAATCACCAATGATTAATCAGATGTACAATTGGGGAGGCTTGGTCAAACTACTTGACCTTTCTCAAAAAGGACTTTTGGATGCATTAGTGAAGACTCCAACTTCCTTGCTTGGTTGCTTACTTGCATCTGTAGAAACACTCATCTTGGACAAACCTTCCTAAGGAATGTCTACATGGCTGAGCATGGAAAGAATGTCCTACATCAGTATGCTCACATTGGATTTATTCATTTGCTCCATAATGTTGTTTGGTGTACCCCCAAGCTTTGCCTAGGTTTTTGGAGATACTGCTATTGGCTTTGTTAGTGAAGGAGTGGTGATAAGAGGTTCTTTGAAAGATTCCTAATTGTCACCCATATTCCTTCTCTTAAACCTTATGTTTGCTAAGACTGGGATGTCAGCCAAATTGGGAGTAGCCTGTGGATTAGATGCATAACACTCCTCTTACTCACTGATGACTATTGAGGCTTCTAGCTAGTTTGACCCTAATCTGAGCCTTATTTTTGTGGAGGCTGCTCTTCCTTTGTCAACATGGGCACCTCTGTGCTTTGGGCCATAAGAGCCTAGTTATATCCATAAGTAATATCTTGATACCATTGATCATTGAATTCTTGGTTGGAACCATTAGTTGAGATAATGGATTTCCCAAAACAATGATTCCAAGGCATTATCCCTTCAACCTCTTGAGCCATATTATTCTAAACCGAGACTAAGGAATACGAAGGGCCTACAATATTTGGATTATAATTATGCTATTTAGCATAGTTAGGCTACCCCTATCCTTGGAAATTTCCTTTTTAGGTTGGCCTATTTGCTTGATAAGGCTACTATTGAGGCTGATACGGAGCTTGATAAGCTTATTTTAAGCTTTTTGCCTCTTGACATTGACCACATCATTCCTCAAGGATTAGAGCATACTCTTTAATTCTAATTAATTCTTCTACTCTTGGGAGTCATTAGATCCACTTGTAGAGGCCTTCTCTTGCTTAGGTGAAGGCACAATAATAATTGATGGTGTTGGAAGTATAACATCAAGTGGAAGAATGACTATAGGAGGTGGTTTGATCTATAGAAAAAGAGGCATTAGGGGTCTAGGAGTAAGCTTACTGGCTTGAACTAGGCAATTTTTTGCCTTGATGGCCACCTCGTATACATCTAGTAGTATGTCTCCTCCTATAGATTGAATCATTATAGCTATGTTTCTATTGAGATCCTTCAAAAAATACAATAAAGCAAAGTTCAGATATGGTCTAATAGCTTATAGAATTCTATCCCATGCCTTCTAAAATCTCGTATTGAAGTCTTGCAAGACTTCATGATGAGCTCTCTTGATTGTGGTTAGCTACTCTGCAAGTGATAGATGATCACTCTTATCTACAAATTTTTTACATAGGGTTGTTCCCAATTCATCCCATGAGTGGATAGAATTAGGAGATAGGCCCCTGTACCAATCTAATGCCTTTCCTTTGGAAGATACAACTAATATCCTAACACCCTCATTCTCCACTGTGATATTGTGAATCTTACAGAAGTTGGCTATATCCATTATGTGTTCAATATGAGTTATAGTTTGGTCTCCTATGTAATAAGGAACACTTTTGAGGGCTGCTGCTAGCATAGGATCATACTGTGGCAAATTTAAAGGACTGTGGCCACTGAATCCCATAAAAGCTCTTTGGGGAATCATGGTAACAAGAGGAGTTAACAAGGATCTTCTTGTGTAGGTATACCTTATGACTGGTTTAGAAAAGTAGCTTCTTACGTAAGGGTGAGTATGGGTAAACCTTAATCTTCTTGTTGAGTTTAAAGGTAATTCACCAAAATCAAAAGGAATACATATATAAGTTGATGTTATAGTCACCTTTGGCATGAAAGATAGTTACTACTCTACCACCAGATAGTTGGATATTCTTTGGAGTCGCCAGATGCTGAAGGATGGATGCTACCACTACTTTAAAAATGATCAAAACAACATAAAATTTGACCAATCTTTCATACAAATGAAAATAAAATGGTAGTTGTCCCACTGGGCATGCCAAAATTGTTATAGCTTGGAATTTCACCCTTGTGAGAGAGTTCTTTAGGCTTTCTTACTTCTAACTACAAGCATTGGGACAACCTCAGGATGGGGGTATACTATGGTGAGATTGAACCTCTAGGCTTTTTAATGAGGCTAGTTCCTTAGGTGCTTCACTTTAGCTCCTTGATTCCCACACTAAAATCTACTAATAGCTAAGAAAAAGGGATAGGATGATTACTTGAAAATAAATCTAAGCTAAGGGAGGTGATGCACCAAAAGTAATTGATCTACTTGGTCTAGGGAATGACACTAATTTATCATAAGATAAGTTTCCTTACACAACCTCCTAACTAGCTAACTTACATAAATATTTCATAAACTAGGCTCATTAAACCATATGTGAAGCAAAGAGGGATTTCAAAATCCACATTAAGCACCCATTAATGGCAAAAAATCTCATGTTCAGACCTGTAACTAACTAGAAAATACTTGAAACTAAGCAAGAAAGAAGGATAATAAGGTTATAAGGATGCTTCTTCACAATGCTATTATGCACAGGCTAACTCAATACAAATTTCAAATAAAGAGATAGGTAAAATAATCTTTATTATTTCAAAGGTCTATTACACAATGATTTTCATAGAGTGATTCTATCACCGGTCTGGGGATCATTTGCTTGGCTCCAAGGCCTCTATTTTTATAAAAACTGGGGGAAAGAGAAGGGGAAGAAATAAGAAGTTGATATGGATAGAACTTTGATGTTCTACTTCTTTATTATCCCTAAATACACCGTTTAGGATCATTAACCAATCCTCTTGAGCCCCTCCCATCTTTAAGTGTTTCTTTGGCACATTTGAGAAGCCATGTTGTGAGCAGCTAGAATGTCTCTTCTTGGCATGATGCATTTAATCTTTTCACTCAAGATTGATGTAGATTTTTTTCTTTACGTGCCTGGTTGAAAGGACATGGGTCTCCATGTGTTTTAGCCATGCTACATTTAAGCATTGAATGGTGATTATGGGGAGTGAACTATGATGGATGAGAGCCTTTATAATTTCCAACTACCAGCTGCTTGGACTCTCCCATGCTCATTGGTCTTCCTTATTTCACTTGTCCTTTATTGATGGGCCCTTTCTGCTCCAACTTATGCCACATGGTATCCTTTCATTCATTGCATCATGATTCTCACGTTGTTGGACCAAGCTTAAGTCAAGCACTTGAATAATATTGGTTTACTCTATGTAGAGTAATTCGGGTTCTTTGATCTCTCCAACTTTAGAATTTTATAGATCCTTTACTTATAAAGATTTTAAAGTAAAGTACTTGGAGAAACCCGATTTACTCTATGTAGAGTAATCTGAGTTTTCCAAGCTACTTACTTTGGACTTGTCTATATTGAAGTCTTCTTTATTCTACGGGATCCTATTTATCTCAGGAAAATTTCCTGAAGGAATTCCTTGGGACAATTTGTCTGAAGGAATTATTCAGACTTTTTGTCCAAACCTTCCTTCTTGCTCTCTTCCTTCAGAAATTATCTTTCAAACTTTCCAAAATGGACTTTCTTGAAGGGTGAGAGACCCTTTGAGATTCCTATATGTCCCCTTAGACTTTCGCAAATGATCCTCCTGAAGGGAAATATATCCTTCAAGAATTTTGAAATGGTCCTTTCAAAGGGTAACATACCCTTCGAGAAACTTACAACTGTTCACTTAGAGAAGGAAAATCCCTGTGGATTTATGAAAGTGACCTTAAAAAAAGTTGATTAATATTTCAAAATTTTTGAAAAGATCTCATTTGTTGAAAAAAGGGCCTTCAACATTTTGAAAATGCCCTTCAAATTTTGAGGAAGATTTGTCCCTTGAAGAACCCGAGAAGCACTATTTTTTGAGACCAAATCAGGTTTGTCAAGCCCCTTTACTTATTTTGGGATTCTAACTACTCATAACTTATGAAGTAATTAAGTAGTGCTCTTTGGAGAACCTAAAATACACTGTCCATGAGTAATTTGGGTTTGTCAACCCGAGTAACTTCTACTTATAAAACATTTAGAAGTTAAGCACTAATGAAAACCTGATTTGCACTGTGCCCTTAGAAACCCAAATTTGTCATTGCTGGAAACCCAAAGTCCTCCCAAAGACTTACCATTTTCTTGCCTAAAAACTCCCTTTTTCATACTTAGGCAAATTTTGATATGTGGCCCAAAATGGCCAACAAGTACCTCTAATCCAAATACCTCCATTACATCACCAAGCATATATTTTGATCCCAATTAGGATGATGACATCTTGAGTGCTTTATCTCTCAAAGATTACCATAGAAAATCTAATCCTCATTTGGATGCACATAGTACAACTAGTATTCATGATCCTTTTGAGATTCTTTAAGACACTTTATCTGACATTGAGGCTAAGACTCCTAGTGAGCTTTATGAGGACTATGTTGCTTATTATTCCCTTAATCCATCACACAACACTAATCATACACCTCACCTCCATAATACCTATACCCACTCTATGAAGGGCATAAATAGGAACATGAATCATTAGATTCCCCTTTGCATTCAACATGATGTGCCACAAATACAAAGGTCCAAGACCATAATCCAAATTTTTTAAAGTAAGATCAAATCATCTTTGATCCTATCAATCAAAATCAAGGAAAATCAAATCATCAGCCTAATAAAAAAATGTCTTCCCCTGATGAAGATTTAAATCTAGCACTAGTGGAATATCAAAGTCCAAATAATCATATATCATGTCAAAAATCAATCTCCTTTGGTGAAGCCCAAAATCAGGCACTAAGGGGCAATCAAAGTCAAATCTTATTAGTAATCAAAATAAAGTTAATAATAATAATCATATAGTTGACCATCTTCATAATGATTGGGTCAAATAATCAGTAAGTTAAAATGTTTTGGATCCCATGATCTCATGGCACCAATCTAAAAAATCCCCTCCACCATATCCAACAACATATGCAACTATTAAACTCCATTTCTACTCCTCATCCCATCATATTATCCCTCCTAATCATATTCCTTATTCCCATCTTGTATTCAATCATCAAAATCATGACATCATCCTATCCATACCATATGTCAAATCCTTGGGTAGTATTGGTCCTTGTAAGGGTTACAAAGACACCTGGTCAAAATGTCTAGAGGATGTTAAATCAAAAATCAATAAAGGCTACCAATACATGATCCTAACATCGCATATCTCTAAAATAGGTGTTGGATAAGAATCTAGGTTGTATTAATGATCCTATCTTTCACCCTTCTTCAATAAAATTGGACACCCAATAAAAGTCATAAAAGTAAAAAAAGTCAAAAGAAAAGAGAGAAAAAAATTATTCATCCAATGGTGAAAACTAGTCTTATGGCACCTTAGGCAAGTACCATGATGAAAATTGGTTTCTAGAATCATGGTAGAATAATAAATTATCTGTAATGTACCTCAACACTTGGGGGCACACTCCATCCTTTTGTCCATCCCCTCCATTCATTGTTCTTACCCACCACCCAACATGACATCACACATCCAATTGTGTTGATCATTCCTTTCTAGTCTTGACCTTCATAAGGAATGTACAATGTCTTGAGAAATGTTTTGGAATCATTTTGGCATATCCTCTAAAAAACACTCAGGTAAATAAACATTTGGTTCCTTCATGATTTGGTCATTGACAATCCCTAGTCCCTTCCTCCTAGGTCCTCATCCCCTTTTCTACATCATCCTCATCGCTTTTGTCATCCCATCCATAATTCCATCCACCCTCATCTTAGTTGCTAGGCTTGGTATTCACTTTTATAGTAACCCCATTGGTATAGTGTATATACATATCCCAAAAATCCCTAAAAATTGAAATATGTCAAAAACCCTAAAAATCATAAAAGTTGAAAAAGCCAAAAATAATCTGTGGTGTATTGTCTAATCCCATAGTCACATCCATATCCATATTGTTCATTTTTTATCCATCTCATAGTTTCCCATCCAACATATTTAGATACACCATTTAATATTGAAACCAAATCAGAGTTGTCACCCATCTCCCCATATCTTCAATATCATCCTTTTTGACTGGGCATTATTGATGCACATCTCCTTATCAAAGATTTTAATCTGACACCCATCACTTCCCTATCAATGCCTTTTCATATCTAGCACCCATCACATCACTCCTTGATAATATGGAAGGTATTTTATCCCATCACTATCTTTATCAATGCCTCTTCATACCTAGCACCCATCCAATCACTCTTTACTAGTGTGAAAGGTATTTGATCCCATCATCTCCTACCCTTCTTGCTAGATGAAACTCTTGCAAGGCTTTGTCTGTTAGTCATACTCGATCATCTTAAACATCACCTTTCTCAAATCACCTTCCCTAACCAATTTTCAATTTAATTTCTAGACCAAATCAATATTCAAAGACCTTATCACACCCCATGACGTTATCCATCCTTATATCCTAACCTATGGGAAACATCTAGTCTATCCATATCCACATCCATATCCTTATCTATGTCTTAATCCTAATCATAATCCTCCTATCCAAATCCAAGTCTATTTCAAGACCACCATCCCATCATGATCATTCTCACCCATCATCTAATCACTCATCCCATCATTAGATAAGACATTGTGATAATGCATGTAGATATTTGTGTGTGCCACTTGTTTATTTTGTTTGTCTTGTTTTACCATCATGTATATAACTTATTTATTTTATGTTTTATTTGCATCATGTCTCTTTTATCTCTTGGGCACTGAACGAGGATGTTATAAGGTCACCCAAATCTATAATAATGCTTATAAGTTCCCTTGAGGATGTAAAGTTTTCTATTTACCCACACATTTTGGCATCATGTCCTCTTGGTCATGCTTATATCATGGGGAGTACTACCAAGTGCCATATTCATTGGATTTCTTGGACTATGACGATCTTTATGACATTTATGATGGATTGATCACCTCCACCCTCATAATTCATCTAATCATCCTTATCCCCATCATTAATTTAATCATTTTGACCTATTAAATTAACATCCAATCTCATAATACTCATCTCATCATTTGAGTCACATCATTTGAATACTAACATCATCCTCTAATCATCAATCATCACCATCATATCCTAGACAAAACTACATCAGCCTAAGGTCTTTTTAGACTATGTAGATAAAACTTGGTCACTTTTTAGTGCTCAAAGATAGCTCAACCACTATACCTTCTTTCTTCATCATCTATCATCATCCCATATTCTTGCATCAGTAAAATCATTGAGCTATAATCATTAATAAATAAATAAATCAATCACCATCCTCACCATCATTTCCTTAATATCTTTGTTAATCGCCCATACCAATAGATTGGGCTAAAAAAATCACACCATCCATCTTTTGTCCCAATCACTAATTGATCAATCAATCAATTATTTCTCCCTTGCATGTGTCCTTGATAGAGGTATCATCATTAATCACATTATGGCTCATTGATTTGATATAATTTAGTCCAATATTTCTTCCCTATCTTTTGGTCACTCAATCATATCATTTATTATTTATCATCATCTTCATCATATCATTTAACTTTAGCTTTGAGCCACACCCATCATTATTAAATCATCATCTTATTCTGGCCTATAGCTCTTCCTTGCATGCATCTTTGATTTGAATATGTCTAAAGCTTGAGGTCTTTTAATCCTATCATCATCATGTTACAATTGATTCCCATTTGGGATGTGTTGAAAATTGTGACACCCATCATCTCTACTCCCTATGCATGTGTCTTTACCAGGGGCATCATTAATTTGTAGCTCATTTCTCAAGTTAGATTTATCTTCTTCATCTATCTCACATCTACCATCCCATCTCCTTATCTATCCATCGCATCCCACCCCTTATTTCTTCTTTTGAGTGGCTATCCACCTCATTCTTCCCTGCATGTCCCCTTAAGGGGGCATCATATCCATTAGCATCATATCCCCTAACATCATCTACTAACATTCATCCTTGACATGGTTTTTATTTGAAAGGCCATTCCTCCTTCAACTTTGATTCACTCACAATGCCCTTTCAAAGAGGGGAAAAATGTATGAAAATAAATTAATTCATCTATATTATCATCACTAATATTACTATTAGTCGACACTAATTCTACTTATCTCATTTATTCTAATTTATCTTGCTAATTTATCCCCCCTTTCTAATCATTTATCTAACATCCCTCTTTAGTCTTCTTCATCTACTAACCTTATTCTATCCCACTCTTTCATTAATCTATCCTAAATCCCCATTATCCCATATTAATCATATTCATCTATTATTTGGTAATTTTAAATTCCCATGACCCCACCTAACCACCTACACTAGCCTATCTATAGGTTCTCCTACACCCCTAGTATCTAATCCTCACCTAATCCCTATATAATCCATCCCTAAGCCTAACTAATACCTAAGAGGATTATAAAATTAGAGAATTTTAGAATCCTCTCTGACCTAGCCTCCCTCTCTTGAAGCCTCTAAATCTAGAGGCTTCCAAGGAATTTAAAATTCCTTGGATAATCCTTATCCATTGATTTCCTCCCTCTAAGTTTGAATCTCAGCCATAGATCTTTCCCCCCCTTTCTCTCTTTAACCAAGGCCACTCCTCCATTTGAGCCAAGGAGATTTTACATAACTTCATCATGCCAATCTAATATTTCAATCAATCATCTATCATCTAACATCCAAGCAATATCATAGTGTCAAAATCTGAGTCAAGGTAATCTTAATCCATTCTCTTTATTTTTGAATCCGTTCAATCATGGTTTAAAGCATTTAGGATTTAATATTTAAGTGTAGGACTAAATATAAATTTTATCTAATTGCATTTAGGTCTTAATGGATTTAGACTTTACTTATTGGCTAGATATTTGAGTGATTTAAATTGTATAATTTAATCCATAGAGTTCAAATTTCACCCACACTAGTGTTTGTGCTGGAACTATAATTAGAAACTATGATGGAAGCGCTTGTGGGATAGGAAGAGGATACTCATATGGGATACCCTCAACCTTTATCACCTGACTAGCATGTATATACTTCAAGAATCGATGTAGTGTGGAAGGGATGGCTTAGAGTTGTTATAACCATGGCTTGCCCAATAATATATCGAATACACCTACACTAGGTACTACTAAGAATCGAGTAGCTGTGTGCTGGTCCTAATTATAATAGAAGCATGATCTCCCTAATATATCTCTAAACATGGCCAATTAAACCACTAATGAATATATTTATGGGGAATATATCTCACTTTGTGTAACCCAAGTGTTGTAAGAGTGTCATAGTACACATGCTTATGCTTGACCCATTTTCAAACATAACACTCTGAATAGGATGGTGGTCTATGTATGCTCATTTGAAGAATGTATGTAATGTGTCATCATCCAAAATATCCTACTCTAAAAATGTGATAAGTGGTCTAGGTAGCACCGTATTGTGATACATTCTAATAATGTTATGTATGGAATGTGCATCTATTATAACTGTGTGATATGAATATGATGGTGGATGCACTTGATATGTATAATGAACACCTGATGTACCCATACCTCATCCCCTTATGTTTTGGGAAAAGATATAAAAATATATTTAGTGTCTTATCCTCTATTTATTGTTATTTTAGTGCCTCTATGGGTGTGCCCACATCAATAATATTAGCCTCAATGAGATCTTGTATCTTATGCTTTAGGATAATGCATCTATTTGTCATGTGGCCTGGTACCCTATGATACTCATAGAATGCATTTGAATAATATTTATTAGAATATGTCATGTCATATCAACCTCTTTAATGGGAGGGAGAGATATGCCATTATATTCTAAGAGTTATTGTAGAACTTGTGCTGGTGACTTTGGAAGATTAGTGAAGATTCTACATTGAAGAGCGGATAAAACCAATTTAGGAGATGGATCAAAAGCTGCATTGACTATGGCCTTTTGATAACTTTTGTTATTTTTTGCCCTTACCTTATAAAGATGTTTGTTTAAACTCTTAATAGTTAATTATGATCCATTTGTGTACTTTATTTTTCCCATTGATAAGAGCTTAACTCTCTTTCCTTGCTTGTGTGGAAAAAATCAGTGAATGTAGGAAAATTCTTGAATGAGATAGCTATGTGCAATGTTGGTAAGAGATTTTTTTTAAATATGTCTTGAAGGTCTCTGTCTACCATGGGGCTAGTCAATTTGACTAATATTATCTTGTATCATAAGATATAATATGAGATAGGCTCATTTGACTTTTGCTTTAATTATGCCACTTGTGCATATGATATCTTATCATTGATGTTGATAGAGAAGTGTACTAGAAACATGTGGGAAAAAGGATTGAATCCTATATTGATTTGGTAAATCATAGAACGATTACAAGACATAATCCTTGAGACTATATATAAATAACTTCATAAAAAGCCAATCATTAGACAAGTAGTCCAAGCATGCTATGTGAAAAGATTTGAGATATTGCTCTGGGTCACCCTTGCCATCGTATAGAGTAAGCTGGGTGACATTAAACTGAATGGAAAGGGAGTTACTGCTATGTGATGTACCAAAGGTGTATGTAGGAGAATGTTGGAATCTAAGGCATGTGATAACCTAGTGGCTCCCTTCTCAAAATCTAACACCTTAGACTGTAGAGTATGAATCTCATGCATAAGGGATTATACATTTGGAGTGGAATAACTAGCCATAAGTGGTGTATCTATCACTAATGGTTGAATAATAATCTTAGGTTGTGCTATTTGAGTTGGTCCCACTAGAGGTGTAATAACATTATTAACTAGGGGAGTTGAATATTGATGATTGTTTGCTATTGGATTTATTATTGAATAATGTTTATGAAGTCATCTTGTATATCTGTGTGTTTGGAGACAAAATCTTGTAACTATTATTTATTGGTTTCATCAAATCTATTATTAGATTTTGCCATTGTAGGGTGGAAGGTAGGAAAACAAATTTTGTATCTATTGAAACTTTTAAGAATATTAATCTAAGAAAGATTAAAAAAATTAAATATGGTAGAAAATCTGATATTTTAGAAGTAAAACCTATGTATATATAAAAAAACTATACAGATCCTAAGTGTATCTAGGGTTAGGGTTTTTTGAATTTAGGGTTTTTTGAAATAATTTAGATTATATTCAAATAAATTGAAAACCCTAATATGAAATTGATTTAAATTAGCTAGGTTGTATAAAAAAATCAAAACATTCAAAGTATGTAGCCCTAATTTATTGCACTAAAATTAGAATTAATGCAAACTAGGATTTGAAGCAATATTCTACGTAAGTTGGGTTCACCAAATGATTTAATCTTTTTTAGGGTTTCACATGTGTAAATACCTAAGTTAGATTAAAGGGTTGAGATGTCTAAATCACTTAAATAATATGCAATAATTAAGCACTATTTTATTATGGATTTTGACCTTTTTTGATTTTTTAAAAATAATAATAAATATGCTTAAATCAGACTTATCTAGAAAGTGACTGTCATGGATGATCTGCATTCTAAAAATTGGGTTTTGGATAAGTCTGAGTGTCATCAACAGGGTCCAAGGATGTGTTTGCTTACTGGATAGTAGCGCCCCACCTAAACAAGAGTGTCATATTGCTATAGTTTCCTCAAGGTGGTGTTAGTGTCCTTTTTGTAGGATGATTACTATTTTTTAGGAGCACCTGTGCCTGTGTTTTTGGGTCATGTTATTATGTGCATGAAATTTGGAACTCTATTTTATGCCTGGAAACCTGATTTAGTGTAAAAACCCTAATCCTCTTTGAAACTATGGCATGAGAAATATATGTGTGTTTGTTAGTTGGCTGGGCTAGACATCCTCAACACCCTGTTGTGAAGAGAGTTACCTACATACCAATACTCTGAGAAAGGATCCAGCTTGATGCAGTTCTCCCATATAGTGCTTGGTGCAAGTGTATGTGAAATCTATAATAAGAGTGGTCTTGAATGCCTTGAATGTGCTTGAGCTTTGGAATCTTTGACATCTGGGCACAGGGTTGTTATATATGGTAGTTTACAGAATTAGGGTAGAATAAGAATCAAATACCTTAATTTTTCTCAACTTATTTCTTATTTGGATAGGCCTTTGTATTTATTTTCCATTTAGTAAATAGAGGTCAAATAGTCTTATATTTATAGAGATTCATAGATTGAATAGATAATAAAAATGTACTTAGGCCAACCTTAGGTGGGGCACACATTTGAAAAAGTATCTATTTAGGGGAGTTAGGGCAAGGGATATTTCCATCCAATTGGTGACATTAGCACCATGTGGTTTTAGTGTCCTTCGTGTGGTGTTAATGTCCACCTAGAAGACTATTAGGCATAATGGGTTAGGATCTGGGAATGCTATTTTGTGACTATATTTGAGCTGACTGTAGATGTTTGTGGTTAGCATCATGGCTGAAAAAGTGTGGTAAAGGCTCTAGGATAGGTCTAAGACTAATCTAGAAATAGGCTAACTTGAGCAACACTCTTAGCATCCAAATACCACTTTTAGGTGATTATAGTTTTGGTAAAAAATGTTGATAAAGTAATCCATAACTATATGCTCAATATGGGATCCTCTAATAATATTATGTTTATATTTATTGCTGATCAAATATGTATATATTATGAAACTAATTATAGGAAACTTACTAGTTTTGATTCTCACCAAAACTAAGAACAATGGTAAGTTTCATGACATTTTTATCAAAATAGTTCAAGAAGAAAGAATTTGATGTATTTCAAATGTTTAGACATTCTTATTAATTACACTATGTTATTAGGTAAGGATTGATCAAAGGCAACTAGTGATTTTGTAGGTAAATATGTAACCTAGGTTCTTATTGGCAATGAGATTATATTTATGCCTAGGGAGGAATAAAATAATAATCCTATAGAATCTATAGTAACCACTATTACTTATGTTGAAATTGAAATTGTTACTTATGATTTGCTAACCTTGGATGAACTTGGTCAACAATAAATAAGGATTATTTATAGAGAAACCATATGGATTTTGTACTTTGATGGAATTATTCGTAGTAGGTATTGGTATTAGAATTATTTTGATTTCTACCATTGGTAAACTTTTTCACTATGCTTATAAATTATCATTTGGCAATACTAACAACATGATTGAATTTGAGGCTTTGTATTTAGGTATTAAAAAGGCCATAGAGTTAAATATGTTGGGTGAATATTTTGTCGTCAACTAACTGAAGACAAAATGGGTATATCAACCACAACACAGGGAGATTTACGCCATAAAAAGTGTGGGTTTACCAGATCTGGACGAGGTAAATCTCTCCTCTCATCAAGGGAAGGTTCCCTATGAATATTTATACACTATATGTATATATAACTAAGCAAAAAATAATACTTGGGGTGGTATAACAGCATCCACCTCTCTTTTTTCAGAGGTGATGTCCAGAGAACAAGAGAGAGAAATCTTGGTCATTGACCAACAACATTCCTCTTCTTTCAAGAATGGTATCCAGCGTAGAGCAGAAAATCACCTAAAATATGTAACAAAGTTAACAAAGAAACTTACATAAGCATAAAGTCTTTCGTTGTCTCCTTCACTGATTCAGAATACGCGTAACCGTAGAGTGAAATGAAGCACAGAGTCTTCGCCTGAAACTACAAAGGATAAAAGGATCACAAATATAAAATTAGCTTAAAGTCTCTCTTCTATATTTTAGAAACATCCTCAGATAATGTCAACACACACACTTTGCTTATTAAATCAAACAAATAAGAGATTATTAGGAAAGAGGACATAAGAACTATTTCCTAAATAACACAGATAACTTCAACACAAAGTCTGAAATAAACCTGCTTCTCATTCATTCAACAAAATATGATTTACAAGTTGAGCACAAAGTCTCAAGAAGTGTCTCAATTTCAGTAGAGTTTTTACTCTCAATTATCAGAGATCCATTTACAAAAGAGGTGTCCACTATATATAGTAAGAAACCTTCAAAATTAAAAAGATTATAATATAAAAATATCTAAGTCAAAGATGAGTCATCTTTGACTTTTGAGATATTTTTTCAAATTTTTTACATGTAATTACATATTACAAAATTGCATGCACTTTTACATGACAAAAGTGCATGAGAAGAGAGGAAGAAGAGAGAAGGGGAAAAAGGTTCAGCTCGTGCCACCAGACTCCTTCAGATGAACATCGTACATGGTGATACATGCCTGATTTGGTTCTTTCTATGAACTCAGCCATATCCACGTGCCCAATCTCTATATCCTTAATGTGATCAACATTTAGAAGCAACTGAGGTGATTGGAAAAACACCTTGATACTTGTACTTCATTGTCTTCAACTTTTTCAGAGAATTCAGTGATCTATAAAAACTTCTATTGAAAGGATGCCGATAAAGAGGGATCCTTTAGAGAAACTGCAGTATGAATCATAATTGTGCAATTAGGGGAAAAAAGGGCAATATGGGAAAATCGCATGTTGGGTGATCATGACTAGGGAAACACGCTTGAAAAAGCTGAGGCAAGAGCAGGTCAAAAAGCAAAAGGGAAGTGGGCTCAGAAAATAGGAAAATAATTTTTTTTCAAAGATAGCAAAAATGAGAGAAAAATATGCAGTGGCGGCAAATTTTGCCACCCTTACATATTTGCTGAAAAATATGCAGTGGCAGTAAAACTTGCCACCCTTGCATATTTTCTAAAAAATATGTAGTGGTGACAAAATTTGCCGCCCTTACATATTTGCTAAAAAATATGCAGTTGCAGAAAATTTTGCCACCCTTGCATATTTGCTAAAAAATATGCAGTGGCGGCAAAATTTGCCGCCCTTGCATATTTGTTGAAAAATATGCAGTGGTGGCAAATTTTTCCGCCCTTGCATATTTGCTAAAAAATATGTAGTGGCAGCAAAATTTTCCTCCCTTGTATATTTGCTAAAAAATATGCAGTGGCAGCAAATTTTGCCGCCCTTGCATATTTGCTAAAAAAAGCTAACTCTTTGAAATTTATCAAAATTCAAACATTCTGATCACATTAAAATCACAATGAATTTCACGTTTGCTGGAAAAACATAACTAAGAAAGGTCATAAACTTTTCAAAGATGTCAGTCGACAAAACTTGAGATCAAGAGAAACTTGCCTCGAAAGATGAACCTAGAGAAAAAATACAAAACAGACAAGTTTCGTAGGGGTTGTTCCAAAAATGAGCGTAGCTAATTTTGAGAACAACAGCTAGCTCCTATTGGGGAACTTCCTTCTATTTGCAAAAAGTGATTGAAGGGATTAGAATTCAGAATCTCTAGTGCCTTGAAGTGTGCCATTGGGCTACAGAGTCATGCTACCCAAAAAGAAAGGCGACAAAAATGAAAATAAAAAAACACAAAACAAAACAAAGACTTTACAAATATACAAATGTATAGGTGAATTTATCTGATGCCTCAAGATTTGAAGTGCTTCAGATGCCACCCACTGTGAGATAGTGAAAATGGTGTTCTATCCTGATAAACCAGCAAGAGGCCATTTTCTTCCCAAAATTGATGATGTGTGAACGAAACTCTCCACCAAAAAACCAATTTCTTGTGCCTTTCCTTTGATTTTCTCCTCTTGCCCCACAACAAGACTTGTCTTTTGATCTGAAAATCATGAATCTGTATTTTCTTAGAAAAGAGTTCCTTTTCTTGATCATGACGCACAGCAGCATGGTTAGCTACCATAATTGGTTGCTTTTCGGGTTCGATCCAGCTCTTAATTTAATTGCCCTCATTTGACACCCACCACTGATTGGCACTATTAGGCCCACTTATCGTTGTTTCATTTGAACAAATTTTTTGGTTGGCATTCTCAAGTGCTTTAACAGGGTCTTCATGAACCTCTTCTGTGGTCAAAAAATAATTACCCCTGCCTAAGGACTCAAACAGAATTTGAGCCACAAGGGCTGACGTTTGGGTGACCATGTACTTTGCCTCTCTCTCAAGAAGCAACTTATGCATCACGCCTTTCACAGGGATTCTTGCCTGGGACAAGTCCATGCTCAATTCCCTTTTGACATCCTTGCAAAATTTATATCCAAGTAGAATGCCATATGAGGCTGGGACGTCAGCTACCAGAACTGTCATCTTGATTCTCTTGTCAGGGAACGCTGCAAATGCAAATTGGGCATCTTTGATTTGTTCCAATAGTGGTACTTATTTGTTCTCCATGGAGAAGCATCTCCCAAAGGTTTTAGTCAATGTGAGACCAAGAGATTCTGTCACTTTAGCAGGCATGATGTTTTTAGATGCACTAGAATTGATGATGCAATTGCTCAGCTTGCGACCATTTATTAACAGGGAAACATAGAAAGGATCTACTTTCCCAGAGGTAGTAGGGGGAGAAATGACAAGGTTATTCTAGGTGGATACATTCTTTGGGAGATCATGAGTTACCCTCAAAATTTCTTATCCTTCAGTGATGGCTGTACCTTTCACACATTCCACCAACCTGTCCAACTGTTTAGGATGGGCTTGTAAAAATTCAAATTCAGACATTTGAATTTTAGTCTTTTTGACATGCTCAATTATGTCAAATGTCTGAATTAAACTAGGCACAGAGGATGGGAGTTCACTTTTTTGGTTTTTGGGAGGGGGAGGGCTGGTTTGTGAAGTTGAAGTAGAGGGTGTAGAGATGCTTGGGGTACATACCTTTTCAACAGTCACTGGGTCCTTTAGTTGTAAGGGCAGAGTGGTTCCTTGCTTGGCAATTGAAACTACTGGCTGAGGTTGCTCCTCTGTCTTTTTTTTATCAGCTTGTCGGGCTGACCGATTCTGGGACTGGGTGAATATGACATATGATCCCTCAGCTTCATTCCCCTCGCTTTTGGGTTCATCCTGATAACTCAAGTAACCAATGACAGAGTCGCCAGCTAATTCTTCTTCCTGCTCTTCAAAGAGATTAGCATCATCTTGTTGGTCCAACTCAAGTTGGAAAGGGGAAGCGTGTTCTATTTCCAAATATCCAACCACTGAGTTGGTTGGAGGGGATTCAAGGGCGAGGTTCTTCTGTGGGGGAGGAAGATGATTTGGTTGCCCTTGATTCCTAGTATCATTGCCTTGGTACGCTTGATTCTGAAATGTCCTCCTTGGCATATCCTGATTAAGAGAAGCAGACATAACTTGGTCCATTTGTCTTCTAAGAGCTAGCAGTTCATTTGTCAATTTTTGCACCATAGGATTTTTAGTGCCTGTAGAAGAGCTTTTAGCAGATGAAGAGAATCTATTTTTACTTGGGTCTTTTCTGATCTTACCTACTAGGATAAGATCATCCTCAATCTCAGTGGCCAAATTTTGAGCCAATACGAGATCCATAGGGCCAGCTTGCCTCAACAGGAAACTTACTTCAGGAAGCTATGAGTTGATAAAAAAGCACGTAAGATTCTCTGGCATGGGCTGAGCGATGGTTGGAATTTGGTTCCTTAACTTGTTTAATTTGGCTATGAAATCCCTCATGGGTTCCTGGGATTATTTTTTCATCTCTGTCAGCTGCGTTAACAAGGCATGTGCATCTTCTACAAGTTTAAATCTAGCTTCAAATTTGGCTTTGAGCATGTTCCAGTCAGTCACTGACCCATCCTACAAGTGGTAAAACCAATTCGTGGCAACACCTTGCAGGGTTTCCACAAAAATTCTCACTGCTACATCCTCGAATTCCACATTGATTACGCCACATGCTATAGAGAAGGCAGCAATGTGCTCATTGGGATGAACCTTCCCATCCCCAAAAAACTTGGGAAATTTTTTCCTAGAACTACGGGGTAGTTCATGCAAGGGTGGGGTCAAATTAAGAGGACCAAAAGAATTGCCCCACGAGCCTTGAGCCATTATGATAGGATGATTAAATGGCAGGACAATAAATTTGGGTGGAGTGTTAGTAGGCAAAGCACTATTAACATCAAGAAAAGAAGCTCTACCTTCTGTTGGTGACTCGATAAGGTCAGGAGGGAGACTTCTAGATCGTTGGAGGAAAGGCGGTGGAGGGAATAGATCAAAGTTGCTCTGATGCACCAACTTAAACACAGGGTCAAAAACACCTTTAGATCTTTGACTTCTTATGTAGCGTGGAGTTGGCAGATTTCAAATGAAAAAGGGACCGAAACTACTTCAAGTTGAAGCTTGAGGCTTCAAAATTCATGTTCGTAGTCCCCAGCAGAGTCGCCAAAAAGCTGTTGGGTGAATATTTTGTCGTCAACTAACTGAAGACAAAATGGGTATATCAACCACAACATAGAGAGATTTACGCCATGAAAAGCGTGGGTTTACCAGATTTGGATGAGGTAAATCTCTCCTCTCATCAAGGGGAGGTTCCCTATGAATATTTATACGCTATATGTACATATAACTAAGCATAAAATAATACTTGGGGTGGTATAACAACATCCACCTCTCTTTTTTCAGAGGTGATGTCCAAGAAATAAGAGAGAGAAATCCTGGTCATTGGCCAACAACATTTCTCTTCTTTCAGGAATGGTATCTAGCATAGAGCAGAAAATCACCTGAAGTATGTAACAAAGTTAACAAAGAAACCTACGTAAGCACAAAGTCTTCTGTTGTTTCCTTCACTGATTCAAAATACGCGTAACCGTAGAGTGAAATGAAGCACAAAGTCTTCACCTAAAAATACAAAGGATAAAAGGATCACAAAGATAAAAGTAGCTCAAAGTCTCTCTTCTATCTTTTAAAAATGTCCTCAGATAATGTCAACACACACACTTTGCTTATTAAATCGAACAAATAAGAGATTATCAGGAAAGAGGACATAAGAACTATTTCCTAAATAACACAGATAACTTCAACACAAAGTCTGAAATAAACTTGCTTCTCATTCATTCAATAAAATATGATTTATAAGTTGAGCACAAAGTCTCAAGAAGTGTCTCAATTTCAACAGAGTTTTTGCTCTCAATTATTAGAGATCCATTTACAAAAGTGGTCTCCACTATATATAGGGAGAAACCTTCAAAATTAAAAAGATTATAATATAAAAATATCTAAGTCAAAGATGAGTCATCTTTGACTTTTGAGATATTTTTTCAAATTTTTTACATGTAATTACACATTACAAAATTGCATGCACTTTTACATGACAAAAGTGCATGAGGAGAGAGGAAGAAGAGAGAAGGGAAAAAAGGTTCAGCTCGTGCCGCCGGACTCCTTCAGATGAACATCGTACATGGTGATAGATGCCTGATTTGGTTCTTTCTTTAAACTCGGCCATATCCATGTGCCCAATCTCTATATCCTTAATGTGATCAACATTTAGAAGCAACTGAGGTGATTGGAAAAACACCTTGATACTTGTACTCCATTGTCTTCGACTTCTTTAGAGAATTTAGTGATCTATAAGAACTTTTGTTGAAAGGATGTCGATAAAGAGGGATCCTTTAGAGAAACTACAGTATGAATCATGATTGTGCAATTAGGAGAAAAAAGGGCAATCTAGGAAAATCACATGTTGGGTGATCATGACTAGGGAAACGTGATTGAAAAGGCTGAGGTGAGAGTAGGTCAAAAAGCAAAAGGGAAGCGGGCTCAGAAAATAGGAAAATAAAAATTTTCTAAAGATAGCAAAAATGAGAGAAAAATATGCAGTGGCAGCAAATTTTGCTGCCCTTGCATATTTGTTGAAAAATATGTAGTGGCGGCAAAATTTGCCGCCCTTGCATATTTGCTGAAAAATATGCAGTGGCGGCAAAATTTGCCGCCCTTGCATATTTGCTGAAAAATATGCAGTGGCGGCAAATTTTGCCGCCCTTGCATATTTACTGAAAAAAAAGCTAACTCTTTGAAATTTATCAAAATTCAGACATTCTGATCACATTAAAAACATAATGAATTTCACGTGTGCTGGGAAAACATAACTAAGAAAGTCGCAAACTTTTCAAAGATGTTAGTCGACAAAACCTGAGATCAAGAGAAACTTGCCTCGAAAGATGAACCTAGAGAGAAAACACGAAACAAACAAATTTTGTAGGGGTTGTTCCAAAAATGAGCATATCTAATTTTGAGAACAACAAAATATTAAGCATTTAAAGGTTTTAAATTGATTATTGGTCACTTTTTAAGAGCTTTGAATCATTTAATATCACACATATAGTTAGATAATTTAATTCTCATGTTGATAAGCTTGTTATTTTTGCTTCCAATCCCACCTTAAGTGATAGTGAACCAATGATAATTAACTTTTGTTAATTGTGATGGACATATCAATTCATTTTTTAAAGGTCATTGTTTTGATCATAATGATTATGTACTAAATTGTGATGATTACTTGTAGTTGACTACTAAAAAATTATTTATTGATTTAGTCGGTTGGAATATATGTTTTCACTACATGATCAACTGAAAATTTTAAGTATCGAATATCCATCTACGAGAATTATAGGTGAGACTATTCCTATTAATCTTGGCACTTATGGGGAGCCTATTTAGGAATACAATGTACTATTCAGTGAAAGTTCAATTTGTAAGATTATTTAAAGAATTTATAGATATTTATGCTTGGTCTTATAAATACCTAAAAGGTTATTATGTTTATATAATAAAATATGGAATACCTATTAATCCTGGTATAAAACCTGTTAGACAAAAAGTTAGAAGAATAAGTCCCTTATTAGAAGACACCATTAATAAGGAGCTTGATAAGATGTTGGACAATGGTGTCATTTTTACTATACAATACTCAAATTGGGTTGTTAAATTAGTGCATATTAGAAATAATAATGGTGATACACATATGTCCATAGACTTTATATATTTAAATAGATCAAGTGATAAAGATACATTTCCTTTACCTATTATTGATCGGATTTTGTAGCAGGTTGTAGGGTCTGAAATGATATCTCTTCTTGATTGTTTTTTTGGTTATAATTATATTTTTTTGAATCTATAATATAAACACAAAAACATTTAATATGCAAAGAGGAACATTTACTTTTAATGTAATGTATTTTTATTTAATGAACATAGGTGCCACTTTTTAGAGAGTTATGCATGTGGCTTTTGAAGACTTGATTAACATTATTATTGAAGTCTATCTTGATAATCTTACTATGCATTATAAAAAATAAATAAGTATACTAATCATCTATGTGATATTTTCACTCGATGTATAAAATATATTATCCCTCTTAATCTCAATAAGTCAGTTTTTGGAGTCATCGAAGGAAAATTATTAAGCCATATCATCTCTAAGAAATGCATATTGACCCTGAATGCATAAAGGCTATAAAATATTTATCATCTCCTGAAGATTGGTCTGGTCTTAGGTCTTTTTAAGGTAAAATTAATTTTGTGTGTCAATTTATCTTAGATTTTGTTGATTAATCTGATTCCTTATAAATTTTATGAAAGAAAAATCAGATTTATCTATGGGATGCAGGTTCAAATTTAGCATCTAATAGTTTAAAATATGTCATTACAAGTGCTCTTGTACTTGATAAACTAGATTCAAACAAACCTTTAATTTTATATGTTAATTCCATTAGAAATTTGATAGGTGTTTTTATTAATTAGCATGATGTTAATCATGAAAAAATACCTATTGGCTACATGATTCAAGTCTTGAAAGATGTTAAAATTCAGTATCTTTTGATTGAAAAATATATTAATCTCATCTCTAACTAAATTCAAAGATATTTTAATTGGAATTAAGGTTATTGTTTATTCAAATGTGTTTATTCTTTCTTATCTTTTATAGCATCCAACTTTTCTAGGAAGGCTAGCAAAATAAATTTTTAAAATTCAAGAGTTTGATCTTGAATTTAAAACTTCCAAAACCATAAAGGGAAATGATTTAGATAAACATATAGCTAAAAATGTGACCTCTAGCATAAATGTTTTAGTTCTTTCAAGTGATGATACTCTTCATGCTAAACTCCATCTCCAAATAATTTTTCAAAATAGTTTAATATTAGCATTGACATGCATGATTAGGACTATTTGTTTTATAGGATGATTGGTACCATAACTTAATTTATTATTTTAAAAACCAAGGCAATTCAAATAATTTATATAAAATACAAAGAAGAGCACTTAGATTAAAATTTTTAAAGTTTATTTTGTTAGAGATTTTTTCATTTTATTAGAATAGGGATGTTTTATTACATTTTAAACTCATGATCAGACCCAAAACATTCTTATAGGTTGTCTCGAAGGTAGCTATGATATACATTACACAATGAAAATAATTGCATACAAAAAATTTGTGTGAATTTTATTTATAATCTACATTATTTCAAGATTTTTATACAAATTAGTTTGATCATCTATGCCATGTCCTATTTTTACTAGTAGGGATAGATTACCCACTATGCCTTTGAACCTTGTTATTTTTGAATAACCTTTCACTAAGTAGGGTATTGATTTCATTTCAAAAATTCACATTCTTTCCTTAGTTGGCCATATGTATATCTTGACCACTATAGATTATTTTAATAAATGGCTTGGAGACCTAACTTTGAAAAATTATGTAAAAGTTAAACTTATTTTTTTAGAATCAAAATTTCTCAATATTTGGTGTTCCATACAAAATAATATCTAATAATGATCTTCAATTTATTTCTAATGATTATTTAGAATTTTTAAGATGTTATTTGATTATTTATAGTCATTCCTCAAAGTATAATATTTAAAGAAATAAACAAGCTAAATCAATGAATAAAAATTTGATCTCAGTTATGAACAAGTTGATTTGTGAAAATAAATGTGATTGACACATCAAAATATTTGAAGCATTATGGGTTGACTACACTATGGTGAAATTTGAAATATGATATTCTCCATTTATGTTGGAATATGGTTTCAAAGATAATTTACCCATATAATTTAAAATTACTCCTACTTGAACTACTCTTCAATATTTGATAGAAGATACTGACTTGTTGAATAAAGACTTGACAATATCTTAGCCCTTGATGAAACTAAAGCCACTGCTCTAGATAAATTAGAAAAGTCTAAGGAGAAACTTAATTTCTTTTTAAGGTTTAAAAAAATACTTTTAAAGTTGGTTATTTAGTGTTATACTACAACAAATCTCATGAAGAGCCTGGAAAACATCACAAAATTGATTCACTTTGGCTTAGCCCATATAAAATAGCTATTATTTTTGGTAAAAATGTCTTTCATTTATAGGTTCTTGATAGAAATTGGTTGTATTATTTAATTAATAGTCATCATTTGAATATTTTCTTTAGTTAGATTCCATTTCTTTTATTTTCTTTCGTTGTTTAGTTTATGTTTATTATTTTGTTTTCTTTCTGTTTCTTTGTTTGATTTTGGTTTGAGTTTAGTTTTTGGTTAAGATATTCTAAATTTTATCAGTATTGAAGGAAACATAAAGTGTTTTACCATATCACTATAAGTATCTTGTCATCTAAGATTTGGATACTTGGTCATTTTAAATTAATCTTTTATATAACAAGTACTAAATATTATGTTATTATGAACTTTAATTTTCTTTTAGAATTGATATTCTAGAGTAATTCATTGATTTTTAATCCAGTTTAAATTTTCTTACTTTATCTTTCCTATTCTTCATGTCACACTAGCTGAATGATTCATCCCTTGATCCTAAAATTTTAAAAAGGGGTTCTTGATAACTTCTTAGGAAACGATTTACCTGGATCAAACTCCTAAGTCTTTTGAAAATTGTAATTTGATTTACAACTAGTTTCATAAGTAAAATTGGTTGGTAAGGTCACTAGTGTTATAGTTACTTTCAATACAAGCCTTTTTTTCTTAAAAGACTTGAAATCATCATATTCTCACATATGATGGCTTAAGCCATGACATTTAAAATTTCTGGTGGGGGCCAACTTGTTTACATTCATCTAGTAATTATTTTCTATGCATATGATTGAATATGATATTATGTTATGTTGATTGTTTTAAATATTTGTAACACTATTAAATGTGTTATATATAGAATAAATTGACCAAATTGTTTCAAATACATTTTATGGATTCATAAATTGTAATATTATTTGATATTTGTCATACAAGTTCTGATCAGTATGTAGTTTCAAATCATGATGCTCAATTTCAATAATTTTGAAATATCTTTTCTACTAACATGATTATCTATGATAACAATTTCTTGTCTTAACGGTAGATTTGAACCTCATGTATTCTGTCACTCAATTTTACAACTTTGCAACTCAAATATTATGTGCTTAGATTTGTTGAAAATGTTGCAATCATAATGACATTAAATAGTCATGCATAATTTTTTGATTTTATGACATTACTCATTAATAGTGACTTCATAAAATCTTTGAACAAATTTTATTCACTTGATATAAGATAATATTATTGTGTGTCTTGGTAAATCATAACTTGAAACAATGCCATTGTTTATTGTGGCACTATTAAGTATAGATATCTAAGGTCATGGTTTAATTTGGGAATCATATGACTTTGATAAAGTGGTAGCTGAAATATTGGAATTTGAAATATTTGAAATTGACTTAACATGTCTTTGTAACAAGGGAGGTGGCAGTCATTGTGGATTAAACAAAGTCACCTTGTCATATTAAAATACTAAGATATTTCAATATCTCGAATCACATATCATAATGCATAAGTATTTATAAG
The DNA here is from genome assembly GCA_037957365.1 of Torreya grandis. NCBI lineage: Eukaryota > Viridiplantae > Streptophyta > Pinopsida > Cupressales > Taxaceae > Torreya > Torreya grandis. The sequence continues at coordinate 3,778,495 of JARHVA010000170.1, read as the reverse complement.
TTTCAAGATATTTTGTTTGAATTAAATGTTAAAGTGGTGGGGATTTTTCTATCATACATGATAATATTATTTCTTGATGTAGTGTCCCTACCTCATTTTGAGCTCTTAGTGTTTAATTGGTGGAAAAGTTAGTGTGTGTTTTGGAAATTTTCTAATCATTTGGTGGTAGGTTTAGTGTTCTATTTGGTAAGCGAAGTGTTTAGTACAATCCACCATCCACTAGCTTGGTGTGCACATCACTTAAATTGAATTAATGGTAATTTGGTAACTACCTCACCATAAAACATTTATTTTTATTATTCCAACACCATTTAATTCAAGTTTTTTGCAGAATGGAAGCTCAACATTTTTTTTGGTCGAGTATAACGAGGAATTTTTTTCAACTAAATTCATTTAATTTTGTGCACACAATTCCCTGGTATTTAAACCAACTCTCCTTAGCTATTTATCACCATTGAATGTAGTTTTATTCAATATAAGTTATGTTTTGACATGTGTTTATGAATAAAAACATATTTATGATACATGATTGTATAAGTTGAAGCTGACAAAAATCCTTCAAAGCATATGCACAAGATGAGTGGTTTGCATATAATAAGTCAATTTACATATATTTGTGTATATTGCATGTATTGTTATGGTTTTTTAGTTGAGAAAATAAGGTAATTATTACATTTTACTATATATATGCATTTTATTTCACAGTTGATCTTATCAAAAATTTATTTCAAATCATAAGCATATACAGTCTTTATGTAGTAATGGGTTTTTGAAGTTGTTTCGATGTTGCAGTCTTGAGAATAATTCTTTAAAATTATAATTACTCACTTTGTTTTGGTTTTTGCATGTCATATAAATCATGAATATTGGATATATTTTGTGCATGCATTCATATTTTCCTTTTAATAACTTGAATATTTGTTCTATTCACGTAATATGGGGTTCAATGATTGCATGTTTCAATTATTCAGTGGTTGAAATACATGTTTTAAAGTAGTGTTTGATTAAAACCAAACTACATAAGGTTTTATACAAAAATAATAAGATTTTATGCTTTTATTTAGCATAAAATAATGGTTTTGAGTTTTGATAGAAAGAAAGTTTGTTTTTAGTTGCTTGACTTGGTATAAATTAGTGGTTTTGAGTTGATGATTTAGTATGTTTGATATTATAAGTTGTATCAATATAGTAAAATATAAGCAAGGTTTTGAATGTATATAGAGTTATTTCTAGTTGAGTATTTACTTGAGGTTTTGGTGCAATTTTTGATGAACACAGATATGAGATTCATTCTTATTACTTGTAATTTAATTTGAGGGTTTGTGAGCTTACAAAGGATATTTTATGAAATTTTGCATAGAAGTTTTACAATCATGTTTGTAAGGAATAAGTAGTAATTTTGGATATTTTAATTTTTTTTTAGTATGGTAAGATATATTCAAAATTTTTAAGGTTTGATATGTTGTTTCTTAATGGATGGGTTTACATTTTTTTTGGTAAACTAGGTCATGAAAATTATTACATTTTGGAAGGTTGTCTATTCACAAGAAGAGAATATTTTATGAATGTTTACTTAGAAGTTTGTAGTCACTTAGTAATTGATTGTTGAAACAAGTTATTCATTTTGTATGCTTGCATACTTGAAGTGAGAGAATTGATAGAATTAAATCACTTATTGATCAAATATTTCAAAAATATTCTTTGAAGTATGAGAATGAGTATAAAGTTATTTTATGGAATCCTTCTCTTTTTTCAATTAGGGTTTTGTTTAAGTATTTTTATACTGGGAAATGTATCTATTTTGGCATCATTTAGAATTTGTATTTGTCACTAAAATAAAATGGTTTGAAAAAGAATGAATGATGAACATTTGTGAAGATAGGTTTTTATGTGAATATATTTAAAATTGCATATACTTTTGACATTAAGTTATTATTTGAATTTATTTCAAATTTAAATATGTCAAGGTGGTCCCCATATTATCACTATTATGGAAAGAATGTTTAGATCAAAGATAATGCACAATAGGTAAATAATACTCCTTCACAGAGTAGTCATCATGAGAGACATTTTCATGGTTATAGGACTACCAACACTTTTACCAAGCCATTTCACCATAGAACTCATGTATCCATAAATTTTGATGTGAATAATCTTACCTTTTGGAACTTATTAGATAATATCCCATCTCCCTCTATTATACTCCATGGTAATGTCTCCCATAGAGGTATCAGTTGATCCTCTTTGAGATCTCATCTTTTTGGATGAGGTACTCCAAGTGAGTCCTCTTAACATTTACATACTTCTATTAAGTTGATACATAACAATCCTCATGTATTTAATCATATTGAGTTCTTTCCTAATCTTAACTTGAACCTTGCTAATCCAAATCTTTATTTAGATATGATTACTAGACCCACTTCACTTGTACCAAAAAATCTATTTATTCTAATAAAAAACATGTTTTAACCCTATGAGTTAGCCTACAATAACACGTGTACTTAAGAAGGTTAAAATTGATATTGGTGATGACTATCGAGACACAAACTTAGTTGAATTACCTAATACACCATTAAAATATACAAAATATTAGATAGATAAAGGAGCCCCTCTAATTAATCTTATATCTGGAAGCGATTTCGACTAAGTTATTATTTAATATTATTTATGTTTGATTCAATTATTCATAATTTTGTTGACATATGGTTATGGTATGTTAATGGATAGTTTTCAATTTTGAACTTTCTTAGATGGATGTAGTTTTGACAATATTCTAGTTCTAATGGAATTGTGGTTTTAAACTTCTTTTGATTAGTTTCAGTTTTGATAGTGAAATTAGTATGTTTGTGAAATATTATATGGTTTTTTATTTACATTTGATCACATGATGTTTTTAGGATAAATGTTATGTTTATAGATTATAATGTTAATTTTTTTTAGATAATTTAACATTGGAATTTAATGACTATTTATTATATGCATAAATAAATGATTTTCTAAAAAAAGTTTAACAAGTCAAATAGCCCCCACCTATTACAGATTGTAAAGTTAGTTTATATTATTTGATTCAATCTCATGGATTTAATTCTAAGTTCAAAATATAAAGTTAAGTTATATATTTTGTAACTTATAAAGTAAATGACTTTTAAAATTTAATTAACTTTATAAACTATAACTAACTAAAATTGGTTGTAACTTAAATCAAGATTATCTCAAGGAGAGTTGCTTTATAAGGAGATTGAAGACACATAACAAAAGTGGATGAACATACATGTATTATGAGCTCTTCAAATTTTCAATGTTTTTTTATCTTTTTTATTTTGTGTAAGCATATATGAGATCCAACAATCATTTTTAGATAGACCAAATAATACTTTCTCTGATAATCAAGTAACATGTTTAAATAACACAAGTATATCTAGGTTTCTTGATTTATTCATAATTGATTATCTAAATATTTTTAAGTATTAATGTCATTTATGATCACAAATATGCAGTCATATACATATAACTTCATGTACTTTACTTGAATAATGACTAATACCTCATATTTAAGATAGATTATTAATATATCGATTGTACATGAATTTTTATTTGAGCATTATGTTTGTAATCAAACTTTTATTTTCATCAATTTCTCAATAAATTCAATCTTTTCATTTTCATAAGATGATTCTTTTACAAAGTCTTACACTTATTTTCTTATTTGTTCAGTTTATATTTTTGTTATGTTCTTAAATAGAGTTATTTCATAATTTTTGTTCAGTTTTAATTTTATTTATTTGAATTTATTTCATGTTGTAATTAAGTTTATATAATAATCATTTATTACATTCAGATCCCTTTTAAGTTTTCTAGTTTTAGTTACTATTTATTTAGTTTATTTTCATTTTTTATATTATTAATTTTATTTGATTAGTTAGTGCTTTAATTAGTTGTTTATTGTTTTCTAGATTATCTTGTTTAAATCTTAATTATTCTTAAATTTATTATTGATGTTTTAGTTGTTGTTTTCATTCTATTATATTGTTGTTCATTTCATTTCTATTTAGTAAGTTGCTTGGTTAATTCTTAGATTTAGTTTGTGTCTTAAATGTCATTCAATTAATTCATAGATATATCTTATTTCTTATTTGTTAGTTAGTAATTATGTTAGTTTTTATTTCTATCTCTTTAGTTTTTGTTTATTTTATTTATCTTTAAGTTTTTTGTGTTACTTTTATTTTAGTTATTTAGACATTGAAGCTGATAAGAAAAATATTAATTATTAATATTAATAGATTATATATCTTTCTTTCAAGAGATTGTTTGTTTCATAGGATTTACTTTGTTGGATAGGTTAGATTATATATATTAGATCTTATTCTGATTTTATAATGAAAGAAGAATTTAATTTCTAAAATATAATGATACTTAATTCACTTTGTATTTTGTTAACTTATTTCTAGAACTATTAAAAAACTTTTTTGTACATCTTAGGATCAATATTTGCTCCATACATGCCCTATGATTAAACTGATTTGATTTCATCTTGACCTTCACAATAGGTGAAAGTCTTGGTTTTTTAACATGACATTTTTATTATCAACAAGTTTTTTCATGAGTCATGGAAAACTCCTGCAATACTCACAGGGTAGTTTACCTCCACCAAGCCAAGCAAGATTAACTGCCATTGATGAATTTAGAGAGGCAATGAATGGATTAATAAAAAGAACTACAATCATATGCAATCTACTAGATGAATGGATTTATATAATTTTATATTTTTATTTGGTTATTATGTGTCTTCTATGTTCAATGACTTCTAGTGATTCAAATTTGACTCCAATGGAATTTGATCTAGTGAGTATTCACTAATTTCTAGTTTAATGTTTAGAATATCTCAGTATGAGCAATGCCTCTAAAATGTCTAAGTTAATATCTTCCATTAAATTTTTTAGTTGGCACTCCTTCTACTACCAATAATGTTGATGAGCAGTTTGGCACACTAGTACCAGGTGGGATGATCACTTATGTAGTCTCTCCTAGAAAGAGGCCTAAAGGTCTCCCTAAGGTCTATTATTATCGAGTCATGACATACCAGATAACCTAGTTGGTCTATGAAAAACTATTACAATACAAGGGGATTTTGTTGATTCTAAAATTTTAAATGTTGTTTAATCATTTTTTTTAACTAAAGAGGGGTAAATTTTTTATTGAAAGTGAAACCAGAAACACAGAAGATTACAAAGCTTTATCCTGGTCAACAAGTTGGACCAGCTTCTGAAAAATATTAAGGGGGAGCCCCGTGTGGTCCATAATACTCCAAGTCAGCCCCTGCTCCGAGGCCAATTTAGCTAGATAATTAGCAACACCATTCCACTCGCAAGGAATATGCACAAAAGACACAGAATCTAGAGAAGTACATAGCTGAAGGATTTGTCGAACAACCATAGCCAGATGCCAGTCCACTGCAACAAAGTCTCATTTATTCAATAAATTTACCACCACCTGTGAGTTAGTCTCACAGATAATTCTATGCCACCCATGCTGGCAATAGTGTTGCACTGTAACTAAGATAGCCGTCGCTTCCATAAGATTGTTAGTATGATGACCCTTGTGGATAGAGAAGAGAAACTGGATATCCCTCGAGATATCATGCCCAACACCCCCAATACCAACTACTCTAGGATTTCCCCAAGATGAGCCATCAGTATTAACTTTTAACACTCCAACCGCTGGAGGAGTCCACCGCCCCACATGATTGACAGGAACCGACTGTTGTCTCCTACCGTGCGTCGAGCAGGTGAGTGGAGTGCAGGATGCATCACTGGGAGGAGTAGGGGACAGACGCAAAAAGACCCCAGCATCAACCAATTTCAAAACAACCCCCACATCACACTTAGCCTGGATGGTTTCATATAAGGAACTAAGGATTTTTCCCCATAAGCTCCTGAGCTCCAAATGCACATCTTGAAAAATCCTCCTATTTCTCTCCAGCCATATATGCCACAAAATGAAGGACGGTCCAATGGCCCAAGCAATCTTAAGAAACATTGTCTTTGAAGGGGGGTGGCCCAGCCGATCCCAAAATTTTGCCAAAGAGGAAACATGCCAGCAAGAGTAGCCCCACACACTCCATAGGTGCCAGATCTGTCTAGCAAATGGACACTAGAAGAAAAGGTGAGCGATATTTTCCTCACTGCTGCGGCACAAAATACACATGGATGGCCCCTGGAAACCCTGCTTACAGAGATTGTCCCAAGTAAGACACCTATTGTAAACCAAGATCCAGAGAAAGAAATTACACTTAGGCCATGGAAACCAATTCCACACTTTCTTATACTAAGAGAATTCCCCTTCGCCAAAATGTTGCTTAGTCAATACCAGGTACCCAGAAGAAACAGAGTAGTTCCCCAAAGAGGCACCACCCCCAGCCAAAACATCCTAGTCCTACAAAGAGCTACAACCTCTCGAAGCCAAAATCTCAGAGAGCTCCATCCAGTCCTCCAAAGAGCCCCCTACAGCCACTCAGGGGAACTCTTCCATCGGTAGCCAATAGTAGCACCCAGGCTAAAGGCCTCCTTATAGTGCGCCACCATGATCCAACTAGCAGAAAGGAAAGACACACATAGAGGCTATAGGTGAGGATGAGAGGATAAGAGCAGAGGTGACCCATCCTAGGAGTCACTCCAAAAGAGGGCCTTAGTGCCACTATTGCAGATCCAAAAGAGACTGCGCTTCATAAGCTGAGCTCCCTGCTTGAGGGTATCCTAGACCAAAGATCCTCTTCCCACTAGAGGAAGCCTAGAAATATCTGAAGGATTGGCCCCAGGATAGTACTTGTGAGCCAGGATACGGGCCCATAGGTGAGATAGACTGGAGTACCAATGCCAATAGAGTTTGGCAGTAAGAGCTTCACTGCATAGAATGGTTGAGCGCAGGCCAAGGCCTCTTGCCTTTTTTGGGTAGCATACAGTATCCCAATTGATAAGACTCCATTTGGTATTTTTCAAATTACTGCTCCAAAGAAATTGGTGTGACAGAGCATCAAATTCCTCAAGGAAATACACCGGGGCAGCCTGCACCATACTACGGTAAATGGGAAGAGCTTGGATCACCGATTGCAGAAGTGTCACCCTGCTAGCCATAGTGAGCCACCTGTGAGACCAATGAGTAACTCTTTGCCTTATCTTGTCAATCACCCTCTACCAGAAGAGCCTAGGCTGCCTTCCAACCCCAATAGGAATCCCCAAGTAGATCATCGAAAGAGATTGAGTCTAAAACCTCATGATAGTAGCAATCCTCTGTTGTATAGGCTCTAGAGTGTTGAAGAAAAAAATAGAGGACTTGTGCTCATTAATTTTTTGCCCAGAAGCATCTAAATAAGTGTTAAGGGTGAGCTGGAAAGCTTTAAATTTATGAAACTTAGCTCTCCCTACCAAAGTTGTGTCATCAACAAACTGGAGGTGGGTCAAAGTAGGCAATCCATATCCCCATTGCCACCCCTGCAGCATATTCTGAGATACCCAGAACTTAATAAGTCAGCTGAGCCCTTTCGCCAAAATGATAAACAAGTATGGGGATAACAAATCTCCTTGGCAAAGACCTCTAGAGGTGCCAAAAGCTCTGAGGGTTCACCATTTATAAGGACCAAGAAGGAGGGTGTAGTCACACAACTCAGAACCCAACGAACCCATGCCTGATTGAAACCAAAAGCCAACAGAACTTTATGCAAGAAACCTCAATTGACTCTATCATACGCCTTAGCCATATCAAGCTTCATGAACATGGCCCACTCCCGAGAAGAACTCATAGAATGAATAGCCTCAGAGGCAATAACCACCCCATCCAGGATTTGTTTGCCAGCAACAAAACCCCCTTGTTTCTCTGAGATAACTATGGGAAGAACAAACTTAAGCCTCTCCGCAAGGATCTTAGTAATAATTTTATAAGCCACATTACAAAGAGCAATGGGCCTAAAGGAGTCCAGCTGATTAGCCTGTTCCTTCTTAGGAATCAAGATTAAAAAGGTAACATTCAATGCCCAGAGCATTTCTTTGTTGGAATAAGACTCTTGCACCACATCCAAGAGGTCATGACTGATTATATCCCAAAATTATTGGAAGAATTCATCTAGGAAACCATCTGGTCCTGACACTTTGCCTTTATGTAAGCTAAAGACCACCCCCTCCAATTTGGACATACCAATAGGCCACATAAGGGACTCATTCATTTCTGGTGCCACCATAGAGGGTATATAGGATAAGACAATATTTTCAGAAAGCTCCGCTGGAGGCACATCATCTGAAAAAAGAGCAGAATAAAATTGAACAGCTTCTCTAGATATAGCTTGTAAGGAGGATAGCCGTGTCCCATTCGAAGTAACAAGGGAGGAAATAAAATTCCTATTGCATCACCCCTGCACAGACTTATGGATGAAAGCTGTATTTTTGTCCCCTTCCTGAAGCCAGTCAAGTCAAGCCTTCTGTTTCCAATAAATTTCTTCTCAAAGTTCCCATTCAACTAGATCAGTGGAAGCTTGAGATTCAACAGTGCAGAGGGCCTCAGACAACCCAAGAACCTGAATCTACCTGGTAACCGCATCCAAATAGTTTTGAGCCTCCCTCTTCATAGAATGAAGATTACCAAAACAATTTTTATTCCAGTACTGCAATTTCCTTTTAATATAATGAAGTTTTTTAGCAAAGGAAAACATAGCAGTACCATAGGCTGGGCCTCCCTATCCCCACCAGCGTGCCATAAGGTCATGGAGAGAGGAGTCGTGCAGCCACATCAACTGAAACTTAAAGGGAGGCCTCTTTAGACCAACAATATATTTAGTGGATAACTTGATAGGCCTGTGGTTAGAACCTCTCCAGTCAAGAATTTTTGACACAAGAGAGAAAGAGCTAGAATGCCAGAAGTAAGAAACTAAGAACCTGTCCAGGCGTTCAGAGATGGCAACATTACCAATCCTTCTGTTATTCCAAGTAAAGAGTCTGTTGAGCAGTTTCACATCAGAGAGGTGTAAAAGATCAATGTTTTGCTGGAAAAGCTCTGAAGTCAGACCCAACCAAGCCAATCCACCCCTCTTCTCCTCCAGGCTAAGAACAGCATTGAAATCCCTGGCCATAATCCAAGGCAAGAAGGGATGGCAAATTCTGACCTACCTGATATGTTCCCAGAGCTTGAGCTGACCAGGTAAATCTACTGATGCATATACTGTAGTAACAAGAATCAACTCGCCAGTCTCAACAAATGAAGCTATCATTGAGAGCACCAAGAGGGAGGCCATCTAGTGAAGTGGCATAAGTTTCCTCAGATCCCAACACACGGCCAGACCTTCGGAGCTCCCCAAGGTGCCAACACCCTGACATTGGCCTAAAAACCACATGTTAGGAACACATGTGAACAAAGACTCCATAGAAAGCTTGGTCTCCTAAATACAAAGAATATCTAGAGAATGTTCTATCATCAATTTGTGAATAGCTTTTTGTCTAGGGATGCTATTCAACCCACTCACATTCCATGAAATAATAATCATTGGGAGGGGTGAGGAAAATGTTCATCCAAGGTCTTGACAACCCTTGATTCTACCAATAAATCCCATGTGAGTTTAATTTTGTCCTGATCCTTCTTTTGCCCAAGTCTGGAAGGAGTAGTAAAAGAGACTTTCTTAAAAGGTCGTTGCATCAAGCCCAGAGTAGGAGAAGACCCTTTTTCTTTCTTAGAAGCAGCCACATCTTTAACCAAATCTACCTAGAGGCCATCTTTATCCTGTGAAGTAGGAGAAACAACCAGTGCCCCAGATTCACAGCCAAGAGAGGTTTTTGGGGTCTGTTGAGCAAGAATATCCTGTAGCCCATTAAGAAAAGACTTCTCCTCTTCCAAACCAAGAGCTCCACCCTGATCCGTTACTAGAATGCCATCCTCAATGACCATACTATCCATGGCCTCAAAGCGATTGAATGCTGATTCCACTTGCTTGTCTAGGTGCATGCGCTTTTGACCTCAGCGCTTAGCCCAGCGTCGAACTAGAGTAAAGCTATCTATATCCAACCTAGTTGCACCCATTAGGTCCTATCCAGAACTTAAAGCATTTGAGTGAGATTTCCCTTTGGCCACTCTATCCCCCTGGATATTTGCAATTCTAGTATGAACAGATTGGTTACTCTCTTTGCCCTCATTGGCCGTCCATGGACCAGATGGGTCACTAGGTGTGCCAATACCTCTAGATGCATGAGGACACTGGCAGTGTAAATTCCCATACACATGGAAAATTTGACAATGAAAGGGAATCGATTCATAGTCTATCTATTGAATCCATGACGCAGAGCCCAAACAAATTTCTATAGAGTTTGGCAAGGGATTATTTAAATCTATATCAACACAGATACGGGCATAAGAAATAACCTTTTTGTCTAGTGTTTGATGTGCTATTGCCATTGGTGTACCCAACAGGGTTGCAATCTGGTGCAGGATATCCTCACGCCAGAATTCCAAAGGAAGTCTCGGTAGGCGCACCCAGACAGGAACCCGTGATGGGAGATCCTCAGTTGAATTGAACCCCACATGCCAGGGTTTGATAAAGAGGCCATTACGATCATAAAAAGTAAGGCCCTCCCTCAAAGATTCGATTTCAATCAGAGATAGGAGAAATTCACCATAAAGAAGCTATTGCTAGCCAACATAATATCAAAGTAACCTTCCACCTGCCATGAACGGTGAATCTAGGCTTCTAAGGCCAACATGGAAATTTTGATATTGAGAAACTTGCATATCAATGCATGAGAGGCCAGGTATTCTACATCTTCCTTCACTAACTCTGGTGAGAGAACTAGCACAGGCCGGTCTTGGCATCGAAGAAGGCATCCATTCACTTTTTCCACCTTAGGGCGTCTGCTGACATAGTACGCCTCCTGCTCCTGAGAGTTCCACCCTGACATCACTTAGTCCACCCGTGCACCTTCGATAGGAGCACCACTCCTGAAACCCCCACTCCCACTCGCCATCTCTTAATTTATTTTCAAGAGAAAGTGTTGTTTAGTCATTTAATAGATTAGGGGAAAATATCATTTTTGTTGTTGTAGAAAGATGGGTTTTAATCATGTTTTAATGAATAATAAAAATAATGCATTTTATAATTTTTCTCAAATGATTAAACTCAACATTTTAGGCTTTGATTAAATGAGAATGCAACTAATTTAAGTGTTCATTAATTCCATTACATAGACATTAAATAATGTATTTAAGATAATAGAAAAGATCTTAAAATTGATATAAGATGATAGTAATAGATTGCATTCAAACCTTAACTTAACCAACTGATAAAAATGATAAAAGAAAGGGGAAAAGAGAAGAAAAATCCTACTATATTGAATCCAAATCCATTCATCTTGATTATAAGTTTCCATGAAATCAATATCCCACCTAGACAACAAATGCACAACCACCAACAAAGATGATGCAAGAGTCTAGGGATGAGAAGGCAAGAATAAAAATAATCACTACCACCATTTACATGCATGGTTAATGAAATTAAATCCTTCAAGATTTGATTAATATAATATCCTTGAATTACACAATATTTGAGCATTTATAATCGTTTATGTCAAAAATTTTCCATCATAATGGTAGGGTAAACAAATTGAGGAAGAAATTACACAACTAAAACATAAAATTTCATAAAAAAACTAATTGATCCAATATTTCTCCTTGAAGTAACAAATAATAAACCCTTGGAAATTCAATGATGAGCCAATATAGATAAATGTGCTCTTTCAAAGGAGAATAATTTTCCCTCCAAATGTAGTTGAGTGCCATTGATGCATTGACCAAATAGATTTTACTCCATTTTTTATACCTAATTTCAATTTTGTCTACAAAAATAATAAAAATTAAATACTTTCATTTAAAATTTATTATTATAAAAACATGACACTAAAAAGTGAACAAGTTTTATTGTGCATAAAATTTCACAAAATCAAAGGCATAAAGACGTCTGGGTTGAAACCAAATTTTTGGCATTATAGATGGATCAAAAAAGGAATGTTTGAGAAAAATGTTATCAAAAAAATAAAATGGACTCATAGATGGCCTCCTATACCTAATCAGGCCTAGGAGGGAAATAGTTAATTTTTTTTTCAAAATTTGAAATTTTAATTTGATTGGACTTTGAAAGTCTAATTAGTATTGTGTTATGTTAGAAGGAACTTGATATAAATAATCAAGCTCCAAAAATATAAATAGCTAAGTATTTAACTCACTTTGGGGTCCCAAGATCTAATCAAGAATGGGACCCTTGATTTGGTCTATCAGGACATGGCCTAGCAGGCTCATGTTGTGACTAGGTTTCATAGCTTGCATAGAACTATGAGGTTTTAGTGAGGGGAATCCATGATGTAAGGGGTTTTTAAACCTACACAAAAATGTATTAAGATGGGGATGGGACCAAAGACCCAATTTGGGTCTCAATACTGATTAGAACTGTGTCTAAGTGAGATTAAAGTTCGCATGCCTATGTATAAAACAACTCCCAAACAGAACATGTATGGGCACAAGGCTTAGCAAGAGTCTTGGTCAGGGTTTAAACCTTAACCACCAAAGTGTTTATAAAATTATTTAAGTTTATGACATAATTGGTAGTAAAACCTCTCTTAGCACTAGTTACTCACCATTCAATGTAACGAGACCTAGTCAGTAAGAGAAACATGACTACTAAAGAAATAAGAAATATGAATACCCTATACATAAATTTTGAAGTCTGATTAGTTCTATGGGCCTTAGATAATATCAATCAAGACCACTCAGGATTAAAAGTCTGAATAGCAAATAAAACATGAAATTTGATTCATAAAGACATGTTCAGGCTTTAGAAGTCTCATTATTTCTAAGAATCAAGATTTTTTTGTGAAGCTACAATAGACCTAATCGGTTTTCAAAGAAAGATTTGAAGATATTTCCAACATGCAATAAGTTCTCTTACAACTCATTTTTATACCAAGTGTAAATTATCAAACTTTCTCACACAAACTTGGTTGACACATTGAATTTGTTTCAAGGATTGATGTAGCACACAAACTGAGATGACATTTGGGAACAACTTGAGAGAGCTGAGTAAGCAATTTATTCAAAGGCAAATTGAGGCATCAAGACTTTACTTTCATGCTAAGTTTTTTACATGAAGTTTAATTACATGGATGTGGTCTCTTCAACAAAATGTGTTTTAGGAGATGGTTCAATATACAAACCAAAACTACCCACCAAATCAACTTAAGAGAGTTGAGACCATCTATCTTGTGAGTATAAGTAGGAACTGAGTAAAAAGAAAAAATGGGTTATATGATTATAAAGTAATTAGGGATTTTTATGGAATAAAAAACAAAATCATTCAAGAAGTGACCACTAACCCTACCTTTTGATTGAATTAATGTTGGGATGGTCACTATTTAAGGCACAAAGGATATCTAGTAGTGGGACCAAAATCAACACTAAGACAATTCTATTAGGTCACTTACCACTCCATCAGCCAACCACTCATGTTTTTTAAAAACCTATGAAAGGATATATTTGAATTATTTGGAAAGACATTAAATATGCCATCAAATACTTTTTGGTAGAATGTAAACATGTTAGTGCTACAGATGGGAAATTGGCATCACACTAGGCATACCCCAACCCTTACCTCTCCCTATCTAAGTATGGTTAGATATTTCCATGGACTTTATTAATAGAATATCCAAGTTGGGTGGGAAATCAATGATTCTTATAGTGGTGGATTATCTATCCAATTATGCCCATTTTTGACCCTCAACCATCCTTTTATGGCCTCCATTATTTTTCAAACCTTTCTCGATCAGATTTGACACATCCATGGGCTATGTACCTCAATTATGTGTGATCATGATTCCACTTTTACTAGTCACTTTTAGAAGAAAATTTTCAACCACTATGGCACCCAACTTAAAGTGAGTTATGCCTACCATTTTCAAATTGATGTTCAAATAGAAATTATCAATAAATGCTTGGAGACCTACCTGCTTTATTTTGGATATGACAATAAAACTCACTAGTTCAAATGGTTGCCACTCATTGAGTGATGGTACAACTCTACAGACCACACTACCACCAAGATGACATTATATGAGGTCTTTTACAATCAACCATGACCTTTTATTTATAAATACCTTCCAAGAAACTCCAAGGTATAGATAGTTAATGCCGCACTCCACACACATGTAATTATCCTCCTAACTCTTAAAGACAACCTCCATCTGGAATAAAACTACATGAAGTAATAGGTGGATGAATACCAATCAAAATAGGATTTTGATGTTGATAACATGGTTTTCCTTGGCTTCAACCTTATAATCAATCCTCTTTGAAGTTGAAGGGTCATTATAAAATTGCACCAAAGTTTTATGGTCCTTATAAAGTGATTTCCAAGATTGGTCTTTAGCATAAAAGTTGAAACTTCCCTCCTCCAAGATCAATCTAGTTTTCTATGTCTCATGTTTGAATAAGTTCATTAGTCAGCATGTCCAAGCCTAAACAGGACTCTCAAAAATTGACACTGAAGGTCTTATCCTGCAAGAACCTAAGTCCATCCTCAATAGGCTCTTATACTAACTCCACAATCATAATAACAATAATATTTTGGTAGATTGGCCTGACATGGAAACCCAAACTCTAATTATAACATTAGTTTCCTCATCTCAAGATTTTAGGACAAAATTTTGTTAAGTGGGAGGGCATGTTAGGACCCATTCATCTTAACTCTTCTAGTTTGTATTTAGTATTATTAACATAATCTCAAATGCATATATTTTGTAAGTCATCCCATTTTCTATTTGTAATTATCTTATATGGGAGGTAGTACCTGTGTTGAGTATAATAGCATAAATATAGGGATTGTGTAAGAGGAAAGATCATCTAATGACTATTTTGTATTTATATGTGTTCAAAGTATGTATTCCCCTCAAAGAGGCCCATGATAATTTGTACCAAGTTTCTATCATTTTTAATATAGTATTGTAATTTTATTTCTATTAAGTACATATTGATTATATTTTTTTTGTTATATTAATTTATCTACAAGCAAGTTCCTAACATATTTAATCCTTGTGGATAAGGATGATTAAATATCTTTCACATTATATGTTTTCTTAGTATAACATTATTATAAAAATTAACATTATATGACTTAGACTCTAAAGATAAAATGTCAAAATTCTTTTGAAGTTCACCTATTGCATGCATCATGGACACTATATGGCCAGTAGGCATGGTTATAGATTCATCTCACTATATATCTTAAACATGGGTATAAAATATTCATCAAAGATATTCCTAGCATTTAATTTCTTAGAAACATTATCAAATTCCATATTAATAGAATCATCAATGTGTAATATAGAAATATTTTCAAATTTCATGTCAATATAAGGATTAACATCACATTTCATATCAATAAAAGGATTAACATCACATTTCAAATCAATAGAATGATTAGGTCAAATTTCATGTTAATAAAAGAAAAATTACATTTAAGAATATCATTACATCTCATGTCAATGGAATAATTGTCATCATGTTTCATATCACTTGAAAAATTATTACATTTAGAATCATCCTTGCAAGTTATAGCATCACTAGAAGGAACATCTATACCCTCTAACTATTTTTTATTGTATTTTATTACCTAATTTTAAACTTAGTAGGATCAAGAATTAATTTGATTAATTATTTTATACTTTCTTCTTGTTTTAATTCATGACTAGTAAAAATTCCTATGGAATAGATGGGTTACATGGTGTTGTTTATTTCAAAAAACTAGATCTCATATTAAGGTATCATTAAATCAAAATCAGAGAAAAGAATATTCTTGAGACAACTTTAAAAACACAAAAAGGCCATTATGAGTCTTTTCTAATGCCTTTTGGTCTCCCTAATTTACATTTAAGATTTTGATGAATTTCATATTCAAGCCATTTCTACAGAAGTTTGTCTTTATGTTCTTTGATGATATATTAATCTACAACATAATATGGGAGCACCATGTACACTATATTGATCAAGTTTTAAAAAATCTCAAGGGGCATCATATTTATGTAAAGCCTTCTAAGTGTGCTTTTAGAGTCAAGGATATGGAATACTTTGGTCACATTATATTTGATCGAGTCAAGGTCAATCCTAACAAGATCAAGGCCAAAATGGAGTGGCAAGTACCTAAAACCCTTAAGAACCTATATGTATTCTTAATACTTACTATATATTATCATAGGTTTTACAAAAAGTATGGTAGCATAGTAACATCTCTCACAAAACTCTTGAATAAGGAATCCTTTCATTAGAATGAGGTAGTGACTAGGGAATTCAAAATTTTCAAGAAGGCCATGCCCACTACTAAAGTTCTATCCAATCCCAATTTTTTTTAAACTCTTACTATAGAATGTGATATGTCTAGGCATGGCATAGTGTAGTCCTCATGAAATATGGAAATACCATTGCATTTAAAACTCACTAACTCAAAGGAAATAAAAATTTAAAGCATATTTGTGATAAGGAAATGTTATAAATTATTCATGCAGTCAAGTAATGGATACCTAATATAACAAGAATCCCCTTTAAGGTGAATAAAGATCATTAAAATCTTAAATACTTCTTAGAAGAGGGGTTATCATTAGAAAATCAATAAAAATGGGTCACAAAGATGTTGAGGTACAACTTTGAGATCATTTAAATGAAATGGAAGGGGAATGTAGTGGTAAATGCACTCTCTATGATGGATAAAAACACAAAGGAGTTCTTGTGTGTTATGTCCATATTAAAAGTAGATTTGGTGGATGAGGTAAGATTTGAATGGCACTAGGACACAAATACATATAATATCATTCAACAATTTTAGCAAGATCCAAGTACTTATGATAAGCTTACTTGGGAAGGGGACTCGCTATGCTAAAAGGATAAGCTCTACCTATACAAAAATCAAGCCTTAAGCATAAGGTTATTGAGGAGATCCACACTTCTTTAATGGTTGAAAATTTAGGATTACTAAATACTTATCATAGGATTAAGTAGGATATGTTTTGTGATGAGCTCAAATATGTACATAAATTTTCATGATAATGTTTGTGTGTCAACAAAACAAAGGTGAAACAAGTGATAATTTGGATCATTTAACAATTTTAGCAAGATATAACTGCTTATGATAAGCTTACTTGGGAAGGAGACTCCCCATTGAAAAAAGATAGGCTATACCTATATAAAAACTCAAGCCTTAAGCATAAGGTTATTGAGGAGCTTCACACTTCTTCGATGGGTGAAAATTCAGGATTGCTAAAGACTTATCATAGGATTAAGTAGGATATTTTTTATGATGATCTCAAATATGTACATAAATTTTCATAATAATGTTTGCATGTCATCAAAATAAAGGTGAAACAATTGATAATTTGGATCTTTTTCAAAATTTATCTATCCTAAGTCAACTATGGGAAAAGGTCTCTATGGATTTCATTATGGGATTTCCAAATTCAAAAGGAAAAATGTCATCGTGATAGTCATAGATAGACTCAAAAAATATGCCTATATTTTTTCCTTATCACATCATTTTTTAGCAAGCTTGGTGGCAACAACATTTATAGAGAAAAGTCAAAAATTATATGAGACCCTAGATTTTAGAGTAATTGATTGTAACCCTATATTAAGGAAAAATAAACTGACCAATTTATTTTATTACTTGGGTACTTAAATGGCTCATATTTATTAATATTATCTATAGTCTAATGTGAAAATAAAGGTTTTCAACTAGTAGTTAGAAGGTTATATTTATTTCTTTACTTCTGATAAGCAAACATAGTGGGTTAACTAATTTCCACTATCAAAATGGTCAGATAATACTTGTTTCGATACTTCTTACAAAATGTCCCCATTTATGGTATTGTATGGATACCCTCTGCCATTTATCACCTCATCCTTGAAATTAAAATCAAGATTTTGAGTAGTTGAAGAACACATTTAACACCAACAAGAAGAACACTCTAGAATTAGTTAGGACTTAGCCATGAAACAAAATTGAATAAAACAAGTTGAACATCATAAGAGTGAAAAACATTTTGAATTAGGAGATTGGTTTTTATGAGGATGTAGTTGTGTAAATAAAATTCCTTGAAGTAAAAAAATAAGGATAACAAATTGGCACCGTAATATTATGGTCCTTATCAAATCTTGTAAAAATTAGTAGTGTGGCATAAACATTATAACTCAATCAACAAAAATACATCATATTTCATGTTTCTTTTTTGAATAAAGTCATTGGTCAGAAAATTTTATCCCAAATACAGTTATCATAGATTGATAAAGAAGGAATAATCATGATCTTGGAACCTAAAGTGATTCGTCATACACATACTAAGAGGTTGTAGATGAGGGTGATCATATGGTAATTTATCAAATGGAATAACTTGCCTAGAGAAGATACAACATGGGAATATTAAGCTTTCATACAAAATCATTCACATATGATCAATATTGAGGACAATGCTTGGTTGAAGAGGTGGGAAATACTATGCCATTATCCTATGGTGTGCATTGGGAAAAGTGTGTCTGACCTTTGAAACATATAAATTTTCACTTAATCATTTGATAATCTCTAGGTTGCATATTGGTAAGAGAAGTCAGCCTAATTGGATTATGGATTTATCATAGCCTAATTATAGTATATAAAGAAGTTAGTGTTAGAGTATCAAATCACCATATATTATGAATGTTATTCTTATTTTATGGGTTGTGGAGGTTTCCCCCTCAAAGTGGCTTAATCCTAAATTTCAAAATTATGCTCTATATTTCGCTTCTATTGCATGGATATACTCTCTTCTACTCTTAATTGTGATTGATTATTTTTATTTTATTTATGTTATTTTTTATAATGTAATCTACTATTGTGAATATATATATATATATATATATATATATATATAAATTTCATTATCCAATTATTGAATTTGGGTTCTAATACCACAATATAGTGAGCTCTTAGCTACATACCATAAACATGTGTCAAAAATATTTTATGGTAGCTTGTTCGATGAACCAAATCAGGGATAAGCAACCCATTTATCCCCTAATCCCACTTTAACTAAAAAACTAGAATGAAAGTAAAAAAAATTGTTGGAGATTTATCAATTATGTCATGGAGGTGTCCTGACGAGTGGATGAAGTACTTTGATAGCCTAAGTAACAATGACAAAGTGTGAAATGTGCTTGTCCTAGTGTGCTTGAAGGAAGTTTGGTTGATATTCAGTATTGACATGGATATATATGTTTAGGGATGAGTATGGAGTATTGATCATGTGTAATAGATCCTATAATAGGTTTTATATGCTTTTAGTGCTTGTGTGCATGAGTGGATTTCATCTGGTTGATCATAGTTTTCATCTAGACACTTTGGGTCCTGTGGCAGAAAACTTGAGTAAATAGTTTGATGACATCACCATTGACATGTGGGAATGAGTCAAGGGGAGTTGGTCATATGGTTTTGATCACATTAGTCCCTAGTTGATATGTGATAAATCTCAAGTCATGCGTTGAAGTGTGGTCAAATATATGAGGGTGAAAAGTTGGATTCTCAATCAGAATTCATTATTTCCTGTACTTAGCTAAATTTACAAAGTGGAAAGAAGAACTAAGTAAGAATTTTTATGGATGAATATCTCAAATATGTGGATGTTTTAGGATAAGGTGTTCATTTTCATGCCTACTTTATTTATTCTAAATTTCAGATCATGTGATGTAGTGCGTCAAAATATATGCATATGCAAAGTTGGGCTCTCAGGTAGTTTGACTATTTTTTCCCATACTTAGTCAATTTTGAAATGTCACAAGAAGATTTGAGTGATAATTTTGATGATGTTATATCTTACACATAATGAAGTTATCAAGAGAAACTAATCATATGGGTTTGTTCAATTTTGTGCATAGTTGATTTGTGCTAAATTCCATATCATGTGCTGAAGTGAGGGAAAAGTTATGAAGGAGCAAAGTTGGTCTCCCAGATAAAATATAGAGATAGTTGGCTCTATGAAAGAATATTTTGATAAGGCATTTTAATGGTGTTATATCTTACACGTCCAAAGGTTTTAGGATTAGTGTGTTACATGGTTGGATTTTCTTATGTGAGGAGATTATCTGGTCTAAATTTGAGATCATGCATCAAAACGTAAAAGAAGTTATTAATGTTTAAAAATGGATACTTAGGAATATTAAAAGGGTCCCCATACTTAGTTAATTTTTAAAGATTTAAATATTGAACAAGATCAATGGTGTACATTTCTCTAAGAAGTCAGGAAGCAGTGAGATGACGATAGGTGCACGATGTTTAATGATTGAGTAAAAGTAAGAATAAGAGATCAATGGTGAGTGGGTATTTGTATGATTGAGATAAATGGAGTGTAGTAATTCAAAATGTTCAAATTAACTAAAGTTTAATGGATTTAAATTTTGTTGTACTTTCAAGAAAGATCGATGGAACATGACTGGCCAAACTGAGTGAGGACACGAGATGATAGCAGAGTGGTTAAGGTTTAACATTTGAGCATTGGTGCTAAAGATTAAAAGAGATCGATGATGTGTATTTGATCTAAGAAATATGGACATGATATGATTACAAAGTGTTTGAAGTTGAACTGTGACTTTTGCCATTTGAATTTTTGAATTTTCTAAGGGAAAAAACCAATGCTCAATAATCTATCCATATCTTTTGATAGAAGATGAATTTACTCATGTGGTAAAAATAAAAGTGGTAGAGGAATCCAATGTGCATCTAGATATATATATTTAAAGATATAAAATTGAGTAAATTCAAAGATATTCAGCCTAAAATTTGAATGTGTGTTCATGCTTGTTCTACAAGTGACTCGAGAAGACTATTTGAGCTTATGTAGATGTTATTTCAATGTTTCATGGTGAATTGGGTATTGGGGAATGTTTGAGACTCCACGAGGAAGATTTATGAAGTATTTTGGAGGTGTGATCAATCTATCTTGAGTATGAATAATTCTTAATAAGTTGACTGTATGTTTGGTAATGATGTTCCTATGTATAAGGTCTCTGTTTGAGTTGATTGAGCATATGCAAAGGTGACTGTGATCATTTAAGGATGTCTTAGGGGATATAAGGAGTGAAATATGTATTTTTAAGTGGTTTTGTGTTCTTACTATTCTTAGATAAATGTCAAAGAGCTGAATGGGTCTCTATAGGACCTAAAAGTGACTTAGGCCTATTTAAAAATGTGTTGCACTAAAGTGTGACGCATGTGAGATGCCTTAAGGGTGAAGGCATGTATTATGGCTGATAATGATTAATGTGGTCTTGATAATTATTTATATCTCTATATATAATGAAATAAAAGATGATGATTTCTAGACTTTTGTGTGGAAGATTTGTGAGCGAGAGACTTGCATGTGAGAGAGTTAGAGAGCAAAGGAAAGGAAAGGAGAGTGAGAGTGCCCAATTATTGGGTTGATGAGTAGAGAAGATTAAGGATTGTGTGTATGATCTTTAGGTCATGTTTTTGAAGATAGTATAGTGTTATTATAGTTTTAATTTGTGAAAAGAGATCTGAGTGTGCATATGAGGATTGTTTGAGTGAAGAAGGAGAGAGATTATGTCATACCTATGTAAGAGGCCTATTTGAGGAATAGATATTTTTTGAAATTATCAGATAATCAAGAGGTCCATCATCAGGTGTTGAGGACATCATTTCTAATGTGGAAGTGTTCTTTCTAAGGAGGGTCTAAAGGACTTGATCTTCCTTAGGGGCAGTTACTCCTTATGAAACTAGGTTTTACTAAAGAACTTTGGTCAAAAGGATTGGATTAAGGTTGTAGGTCAGAAGGACTTGATAGAACAAGGGGTTAGAAGGAATTGATCATTTTAGGGGTATGTTCTCATTTTGGAACTATTGTTTCACTAAAGGCCTTAGGTCAAAAGGACTTGACCAAGGTTCTTGATTAGAAAGACTTGATCAGTTTTTTATTTGTGATCATCTTATGAGATAGTAGTTCATGTGTTTGTAGGCTAGAGAGTGGGTTTTATTCCCCAAGATGGTTTCCCACATAGATCTTGTGTTGTGTATGTGATCTTGCATTATGTTCATTGTTCACTGCTATGAATGATTTGTATGCTTCATGAATGATTATATTGAATGCTTAATTTTTTTCAAGGGTTTGGTAATTGAATTAGATTGTTTGCCACCAATAATTCACCCCTTCTCTCAGTGGATTGTACCTCTAATAATTGATGTCATAGTGAGTTCCTTTGGTAAAGGATTGATAGCTTGAAGGTGATCCAAGGTATAATGGATAGTCAGAATGTGTGAGGTGGGTTCTCTACTAAGCAAGCACTGATGTTCAATGGATCCAATTATGCATTTTAGAGTGCTAGGATGAAGACATACATTATGTCCCAAGGGTTTGATGTATGTAAATCTATTTTGGATCATTATGTTACTCCTACTATTCCTCCATCTAGTGTTGCATATAAGAAGATATTTGAGAACAACTCTAAGGCAATGAATGTCATCACATGTGGTCTTATAGAAACTAAGTTCACCAAAGTAATTCATTGGATATCTGCCAAGGAAATATGGGATAAATTGATGACTATTTTTGAAGGAGATCCAAAGGTTAAGCTTGCTAAGTTGTAGACTCATATAATACAATTCATAAGTCTCAAGATGAACAAAGAAGATACTGTGGCATCTTTTCTACAGAGGGTTGATGATATTGTGAACATCATCAGAGGTCTTAGAGAGAACCTTAAAGAGTCTATTGTTATTAAAAAGGTATTAAGGTCCCTATCCCTCAAGTTTGATCCAAAAGTATCTACTATAGACGAGAGGCATGACCTTACTTAGTTGAATATGGATCGATTGCATGGCACCCTTACTGCTTATGAGATGAACAAGAATGATGATATACCAACAAAGAAAGAAACAACTTTCAAAACTAAAATGAAGACAAAGAATAAATTTCAAGGTAAGAAACCAAAGAAAGATGACATTTATGATATTGATGAGTATGAACTAATTTCTTTGTTTACAAGGAAATCAAAAATAGGTTTGGGAAAGTATAACGGTAAGCTGCCTTTCAAATACTTCAATTGTGGAGAGGTAGGACATTTTTCTAATAAGTTATCTCATAATTAAAAGAAGGATATTGATGAAGAGCATCATGATGATGGGAAGAGATCATTAAGGTCTGATAAAAACAAAAAGGGATTCAGAAGGTTTGAAAACAAGAAAAAGTATTCCAAAGACAAGAAGAGTCTATACACCAAAGAAGATTATAGCTCATCAGATGAGAGTGAAGATAGTGACTCAAAATATGATCATGAATATGATGGTTCTACTTAAGATGAAGCTTTGTTCATGGTTGAGGAAGGAAGTTGCTCACATCAGAAGGAGTCTACTTGGAGTGATTCAAATAATGATGAAGAATGAGGTGGAATGTGAGACTGTATTGATGAATACTCTTGAAGAACTAAAGATTGAGAAGAAGATTGATAGGAAAATGAAATATAAACTCAAGGAATATGAGGATAAATTTAATGTATGAGTAAAAAAATTAATGAAGACACCAAGGAGCATGAAGATATGATCAAGCATCTCAGTTGTCAATTGTAAATTCTATCTAAAAGCCTAAAAGATAAAGAAGATGAATGTTTAAGGTATGTTTCAGAAAATGAGTCTTTGAAATTTGAGTTAGAGAAGACATATAGTAAGGTCATGTGATCTAAATAATATTTTAAGTGGTCAAAATCATGATAGTGATAGAAGTAGTCTTGGATATGAAGAAGAACAAAAGAATGTATCTCAAGACAAGATGAAGACTAATGTGTACCAAAATAATTAGCCTTTGTAGACAAATCATCAGACAAGTAATGAAGGTGCAAATAGATTAAAGACAAATAAGGTCAGATAAGAAAATGCCATGAGGTATGCAAATTTTAATGGTTAATGCTATACTTGTAATCAATTTGGGTATAGAGCTAGAGAATGTAGAAGACATGTTAAGAATGAATTTGCATGGAAATATGATGGGGCTCATTAGTCAAAAGGTGTAAGAAAAGTTGAGTGTCTCAACTATCATTATGTGGGACACTTTAAAAAATGTTGTCCTTTTAAGGTAAAACAAGCTGAGTTTCCTTCAAGAGATATTAAGTGCTACAATTGTTATGAACTAGGACACATTACAAGTTTTTGTCCAAATATGGTAAGGCAAAATGATATTTTTTCAAAAATTATGGTGTGCTTCAATTGTGAACATAGAGGTCACATTTCTAGGTTCTACAAACAAAGGCCTATAAGTCAGAATAGGTTTAATCAGGCTCCCAGAGTACATAAAAGAAGACAAGTTAACTCATAGAAACCAAAGGTGATAAGTATGAATCATGATGAGTTTGCAGGTCCAAGTAATCTATTTTATATGGTGGAAAATGATTCAGAATTTGAAGAGTTCCAAGAGGTCTCATTATCTGCTCATGTTGAGAATGAAGAGACTAAGCTTAAGGAGAAGACCAAGATACTGGTTGAGGCTAGTTCAAAGGTATGTATGGATCCAAGTAAACATCCTATTGTTGTTGAACAAGTGCCTAGTGATGAGGATCCAAGATACAAGGAATATTACTTAGATAAAAAGGTATGCCATGAATCTATGTTATCTCCATGTAATGATAATCTAATCATAGAAGAAAAGGAGAATGTTGTAGTAGTTGAGGAAGTTGTTTCTCTAAAGCCAAAGAAGAATAATAAGAACTATAAGTATCAATTGAGAAAGGAGGAGGAATATGAGGATTTGCTTTTGTTTTAGAGTATTGAGTTATAGAGGGTATCTCTATCTATGCTTCTTAAGAGACTCCTTTCAAGTGAAGAAGCAAGTGTTAATGTGGTGTATTTTTTCAATTAGAATAATCTACAGGGTTAGATTGAAGGTTCTTAGATGGTAAAGGAGGATTTATGATTTATCAAGGTAATATTTTTACATATAAATGTTTGTTGAACTTATTATGGCATGCTTCAAGTGGTTTTTTGATCTGAAAGTATGTTGATGTCAAATTGAATCATTTTATTTGCTCTCAGTTTCCTAGTTTGTGCTTCTAAGTATGCAGGTCCTAAAATGAGTTATAATAAATCAAGGTTCCCAATGGTGTGGAAGCTCAAATATTGGTCCAAAAGTGTGGAATGGTTGTCTCCAGGTGTACAATAAGTTTTAGAGGAGGACATTGACTGGAAGGTGTTGTGTTGACTTTGTTTGTTTTGAGATTCTAGGGTTTTGGGCTCTATTAGAAAAGTGGTAAGCCTTATAAATTGAGGTTTTAGGAATATTAATATGTTTAATGGGCCAAATGGGTTGTCAAAATCTTCACAAAGATTTGAAGGTTTGTGATTCTCAAGTTACTCCAGTTTTTGTCAAGTTGGAGGCCTAATTGAGTAGTAGGTTTGTGAAATAAGTATGTTGTAGAGGATTAGATAGTTGTTAAAAATTGATGTGATCAAGTGAACATATGAGAGTGATATAGATATTAATTTTCATGTCTTGAAGTTATGTCTACAAAAAATTATGGGCTCTGCAAGTTCTAGGTAGGGCTACAAGAGGACTAAACATGCCTAGTGAGAAGACAGAGTTCTTTTGTTTAGTTTCTCTAAAAAAGCAAAGCATTAATGTTTCAAGGTGAGTTATAAAGTTGGTTTAGAACATGTTTCATAATTTATGAGTGGTATGATGCTCTGTTGGTGGTCATAGAAGTATCTTGAAAGAAAAGGCTAGTAAGCCTGTGTGGTGGTTCTTCATGGTGTGTGAAGATATAAAGATGCTCAAATGATGTAATGGCTCAAAGGTCTTAGGGGGATTCCATATTAGATGTTTCTTGGTGTGTTCCATCATATTTCAGTGTTTTTGTGTGTCATGTCTTCATTAGGTGTTGTGCTTATGAAGAAGAGTATTGGCATGGAGCAAGAGAAAGCTTGTCAAGGCAAGAAAAGGTAGGACCAAGGTAAAAGGGACTTTGTATCATATTTATAAGATGGTCCTTTAATTTTTATGGAATTTTCAGGTCCTAAAGATTAGTTGGTGCCCACTTTGTCATTATGTCAAAGGGGGAGAAAGTTCCTGTTATGGGAATGCTTGAAGAGAGAGAAGGTAAGTTGTATATTGCTATATATGATGTTTGTTGACCTCAATAACAAAGGGGGAGATTTTTGGAGAGTTTTTAGTGATGTCATGAAGGTGTCAAGATTAGTGGATGGATTTATTTGATATCTTAAGTAATAATGATAGTGTGTAATGTGCTTGTCCTAGTGCACTTGAAGGAGGCTTGGTTGATCTTCATTGTTGACATGGATAGAGATGTTTAGGGATGAGTATGGAGTATTGAACATGTGAAAAGGATCCTATAAGAGGTTTTATATGATTTGAGTGCTTATGTACATGAGTTTATTTCATCTTGTTGATCATAGTTTTTATCTAAACATTTTGGGTCCAGTGGTAGAAAATCTGAGTAGGTAGTTTAATGACATCACTATTACCTCATGAGAATGAGTCAAGGGGAGATGGTCATATGGTTATGATAAAATTAGTCCCTAATTGATATTCACACAATATAAATTCATGCATCAAAGTGTGATAAAAAATATGAGGGTGTAAAGTTGGCTTCTCAGTCAAAATTCATTATTTTCCCATACTTAGCCAAATTTGTAAAGTGGTAAGAAGAGCAGAGTAAGCATTTTGATAGAGGTATGTCTTGATCATATTTGAATTTTTAGAAGGTGATCATATGGGTTTTTTAATTTTTGTTCCTAGTTTATTTTCACTAAATTTTAGATCATATGATGAAGCGCACCAAAAGATATGCATATGCAAAGTTGAGCTCCCAGGCAGTTTGACAATGTTTTCCCATACTTAGCCAATTTTGAAATGTGGCAGAAATAGCTGAGTGAGCATTTTGATGATGTTATATATTAAAAATTTAAAGGTTTCAAGATAAATTGATCATATGGGTTTGTTCAATTTTGTGCATAGTTTATTTGTGTTAAATTCCATATCATGCATTGAAGCACGATAAAAGTTATGAAGAAGAAAAGTTAGTCTCCCAAAGAAAATATAGACACAGTTGGCTTTGTGACAAAAGATTTTGATAAGGAATTTTAATGGAATTATATCTCACATGTGTGAAGGTTTCAGGAGTAATGTGTCACATGGGTAGATTCTCCTATGTGAGGAGATCATCTAGTCCAAATTTGAGATCATGCATCAAAGCACAAAAGAAGTTATTAAGTTTAAAAAATGGCTACTCAAGAATATTGAAAGGGTCCCCATGGTCAATTTTTAAAGATTTAAAGATTGAGCAAGATCAATGGTGCACATTACTCAAAGAAATCAAGAAGCAGCGAGATGAGGATAGGTACACGATGTTTAATGACTGAGCAAAGGTAAGGATAAGAGATTGATGGTGAGCGGGTGTTTATATGATTAAGATTAATAGAGTGTAGTAAGTCAAAATGGTTAAAGTAACTGAAGTCTAATAAAGCTAAAGTTTAGTGTACTTTTGAGAAATATCTACAGGGCATGACTGGCCAAGTTAAGTGAGGACACAAGATGATAATAGAGTGGTCGAGGTTTAATGTTTGAGAATTGGATCCTTTGTGTTAAAGATCAGAAGAGATTTATGATGTGTATTTGATCTAAGTAGTGTGGACATGATATAATTGAAAAGTGTCTGAAGTTTAATTGTGACCGTTGCCATTTGAATATTTGAATTTGCTAAGGGAAAAAACTAGTGCTCAGTAATTTATCCATATCTTTTGATAAAAGATGAATTTACTCATGCAGTAAAAAGAAAAGTGGTAGAGGAATCTAAGATGCATATGAATATATAGATTTTAATATCTAATATATTTAGCATAGAAGTTTACTATGTGTTTGTGCTTGTTTTGTAAGTGACTTGAGAAGAATATTTGAGCTTATGTAGATGTTATTTCGATGTTTCATGGTGAATTAGAAATTGGGGAGTGTTGTAGACTCTATGAGGGTGATCTATGAAGTATTTTGGAGGTGTGATAAATCTATCTTGAGTATGAACAGTGCTTAAGAAGTTGACTGTAGTTTGGTAATGATGTTCTTGTGTATTAGGTCTTTGTTTGAGTTGATTGAGCATATGCAGAGGTGAGCAAATGTGACTATGATCATTTGAGGATGTTATAAGGGATATAAGGAGTGGACCTATGTATTTTTAAGTGTTCTTGTGTTCTTATTATGCTTGGATAAATGTCAAAGAGATGAATGGGTCTCTATAGGACCTAAAGTGACTTAAGCCTATTTGAAAATGTGTTGTGCTAAAGTGTGACCCATGTGAGATGCCTTAAGGGTGAAGGCATGTATTGTGGCCGATAAGAATTGATATGGTATTGATAATTCATGATAGCTATATATAATGAAATCAAAGATGATTTCTAGACTTTTATGTGGAAGATTTGTGAGCAAGAGACTTGTATGTGAGAGAGTTGGCGAGTGAAGGAAAGAAAAGGAGAGTGAGAGTGCCCAACTATTGGGTTGATGAAAAAAAAAGATTAAGGAATATGTGTATGATCTATAGATCATGTTTTTTATGACAATATAGTGTTCTTATAGTTTGAAGTTGTGTGAAGATATTTGAGTGTGCATATGAGGACTGTTTGAGTGAAGGATAAATATTATAACACACTTATGTGAAAGGATTGTTTGAGGAAAAGAGAGTTTGTGTAGTTTTTAGATAATCAAGAGGTCCATCATCAGATGTTAAATACATTAGTTCTAAGGTGGAAGTGTTCTTTCAAAGGAGGGTCTAAAAGACTCAATCTTCCTTAGGGGTAGTTACTCCTTGTGAAACTGGGTTTCACTAAAGACATTTGGTCAAAAGGAATTGATTAAGGTTGTAGGTTAGAAATAATTGAAAAAATAGGTGTTTATAAGGTCTTGATAATCTTAGGGATAGGTTCTCCTTGTGGAACCATTGTTTCACTAAATGCCTTAGGTCAGAAAGACTTGACCAAGGTTCCTGATCAGAAGGACTTGATCAGTCTCTTATTTGTGATCATTTTATAAGATAGTAGTTCATTTATTTGTAGGAATGAAAGTGGATTTTATTCCCTAAGAGGGTTTCCCATGTATAAATTGTGTTGTGTATGTGATCTTACATTATGTTCATTGTTCACTACTATGAATGATATGTATGCTTCATGAATGATTATATTGAATGCTTAAGTTTTCTGTAGGGGTTTGGATATTGAATTGGATTTTTTTCCACCACTCATTCACACCCCCTCTCAGTGGATTTTACCTCAAATAATTTTTATAATAATGAGGTCCTTTGGTAAATTCTTTATAGATTTTAGGTGATCCAAGGTACAATGGCTAGTTAGAATACACAATGTGGTTTCTCTACTAAGCAAGCACCGATGTTCAATAGATCCAATTATGAATTTTAGAGAGATAAGATGAATACATACATTATGTCCCTAGGGTTTTATGTATGCAAATAAATTTTATATGGTTATGTTTCTCCTACTATTCCTCCATCTAGTGTTGTAGATAATAAACTGTTTGAGAATGACTCTAAGGCAATGAATGCCATCACTTGTGGTCTTATAGAAATTGAGTTCACCAAAGTAATTCATTGCACATTTGCTAAGGAAATATGGGATAAATTTAATACTATTTTTGAAGGAGATTCAAAGGTTAAGCTTGCTAAGTTGCATATTCACAGAAGGTAATTTAAAAGTTTCAAGATGAATGAAGAAGATACCGTGGCATCCTTTCTGCAGAGAGTTGATGAGATTGTGATCATCATCAAAGGTCTTGGAGAGAACCTTAAAGAGGATAATTTTATTCAAAATGTATTAAGTTAGCTATCCCTCAAGTTTTATCCAAAAGTATTTGCTATAGAAGAGAGTCATGACCTTACTCAGTTGAAGATGGATCAATTGCATGGCACCCTTACTGCTTATGAGATGAGCAAGAATGATGATATACCACCAAAAAAGGAAGAAAATTTCAAAACTAAAATGAAGACAAAGAAGAAATTTCAAACTAAGAAACCCAAGGAAGATGAAATTTTTGATATTGATGAGGATGAACTAATTGCTTTGTTTACAAGGAAATTGAAAACAGGTTTAGGCAAGTATAACGGTAAGCTGCCTTTCAAATGCTTCAATTGTGGAGAGGTAGGTCATTTTTATAATAATTTATCTCATAAGTAAAAGAAGGATAGTGATGAAGAGCATGATCAAGGTCATGATGATGGCAAGAGATCATTTAGGTCTGATAAAAACAAAAAGAGATTCAGAAGGTTTGACAACAAGAAGTGTCTATACACCAAAGAAGATTGCAGCTCATCAAATGAGAGTTAAGACAGTGACTCAAAATATTATCATGAAGATGATGGTCCTACTGAAGATGAATCTCTATTCATGTTTGAGGAAGGAAGTTGCTCACATCAGAAGAAGTCTACTTGGAGTGATTCAGATAATGATGAAGATGAGGTGGACTGTAAGACTATATCGATGAATGCTCTTGAAGAACTAAAGATTAAAAAGAAGATTAATAATAAAATGAAATATAAACTCAAGGACTATGAGGAGAAATTAATTGTGTATGAGGTAAGAATGAATGAAGATACCAAGGATCATGAAGATGTAATCAAGCATCTTATTTTTTAATTAGAAATTCTTTCTACAAGCTTAAAAGCTAAAGAAGATGAATGTTCAAGGTATGTTTCTAAAAATGAATCTTTGAAATGAGTTAGAGAAGGCATATAGTAAGGTGAAGACATTTTTGAGATTTGAAAATGGCTCATGTGATCTAGACAATATTCTAAAGGGTCAAAAGCATGCTAGTGATAAAACTAGTCTTGGATATGAAGAAGAATAAAAGAATGTAACTCAAGACCATATGAATATTAATGTGAACCAGGACAATCAGCTTTTGTAGATAAATCATTAGATAAGTAATGATGGTTCAAATAGATTAAAGACAAATTAGAACAGATAACCCAATTCTATGAGGTATGCAAATTTCAATAGTTACTACTATACTTGTAATTAGTTTGAGCATAGAGCTAGAGAATGTAGAAGACTTGTTAAGAATGAATTTGCATGAAACTATGATGGGGATCATTAGTAAAAAGGTGTAATAAAGGTTGAGTGTCTCAACTATCATTATGTGGGACACTTTACAAAATTTTATCCATTTAAGGTAAGATAAATTGAGTTTCCATCAAGAGATATTGAGTGCTATAGTTGTTATGAATCGACACATATTGCAAGTTTTTATCCAAATCTAGTAAGGTAGAATGAGATTTTTGAAAAAAGTATGGTGTGCTTCAACTATGAACAAAGAGGCCACATTTATAGGTTCTACAAGCAAAGGCCTACAAGTTAGAATAGGTTCAATCGGGCTCCTAGAGTACATGGAAGAAGAAAAGTTAACTCATGGAAACCAAAGGTGATAAGTATGAATCATGATGAGTTTTTAGGTCCAAGTAATCTATTTTCTATGGTGGAGAATTCTTCAAAAGTTGAAGAGTTCCAAGAGGTCACATTTTCTATTCATGTTGAGAATGAAGAGACTAAGCTCAAGGAGAAGACCAAGGTACTAGTTGAGGATAGTTATGAGGTATGTATGGATCCAAATGAACATCTTATTATTGTTGAACAAGTGTCTAGTGATGAAGATATGAGTTGAAAGGAAGATTATTCAGATGAAAAGGTATTCTATGAATCTATGTTGTCTCCATGTATTGATAATTCAATCATAGAAGAAAAGGAGAATGTTGTAGTAGCTGAGGAAGTTGTTTCTCTAAATCTAAAGAAGAAGAAGAAGAAGAAATATAAATATCAATTGAGCAAGGATGAGGTGGAATATGAGGATTTGTTTTCATTTTAGAGCATTGAGGTATAAAGGGTGCCTCTATTTATGCTTCTTTAGAGACTCCTTTTAAGTGGAGAAGCAAGTGTCACTGTGGTGTTTTTTTCAGTTGGAATAGTCTGTAGGGTTAGATCGAAGTTTCCCAAATGGAAAAAGAGGATTTGTGATTTATCAAGGTAATATTTTTGCATATAAAGGTTTTTTTAACTTATTCTAACATGCTCTAAGTGGTTTTGTGATCTTAAGGTATGTTAAAGTTAAATTGAAGATTTTTATTTGCTCTCAGGTTTCCTAGTTTGTGGTTATAAGTATGTAGGTCCTAAAATGGGTTATATGAAGTCAAGGTTTCCAATGGTGTGGAATCTCAAATATTGGTCTAGAAGTGTGTAATGATTAACTCCAAGCGTATAAAAAGTTTTAGAGGAGGATGTTGACTAGAAGGTGATGTGTTGATTTTATTTGTTTTGAGATTCTAGGGTTTTGGGCTCTATTATAAAAGTGTTCTAAATTATGAGTTGAGGTCTAAGGCTTATTAATATATTGAATGGGACAAATGGGTTTTCAAATAAATCTTGATAGAGATTTGAAGGTCTGTTATTCTCAAGTTATTCTAGTTTTTGTCAAGTTGGAGGACTAATTGGGTAGTAAGTTTGTGAAGGATGTATGTTTCAGAGAATCATCTAGTTGTTACAAATTGATGTGCTCAAGTGGAAATATGAAATTTATCTAGATATGAAATTTTAGGTCTTGAAGTTATGTCTACAAAAATTTGTGGGCTCTACAAGTTCCAAGTAGGGCTACAAGAGGACTAAATAAGCCTAGTGGGAAGAAAGAGTGCTTTGGTTCAATTTTTCCAAAATAGAAAATCATGAAAGTTTCAAGGTGATTTCTAATGTTGGTTTAGAACATGTTTCCTGATTAATGAGTGGTATGATTCTCTATTGGTGGTCATGGAAGTATATTGAAAGAGAAGGCTAGTAAGCTTATGTGGTGGGTTTTCATGGTGTGTGGAGATCTGAAGATGCTCAAATGATGAAATGGAATAGAGGTATTAGGAGGAGTCTATCTCAGATTTTTCTTGGTGATTTACATCATATTTTAGTGTTTTGGTGTCTTGTCTTCATTAGTTGTTGTGCTTGTGAAGAAGAGTTTTTGCATGGAGCAAGAGGAAGTTTGTCAAGGCTATAAAAGGTAGGTTCAAGGTAAGGGGGTGTTTATATCATCTTTATAAGATTTTACTTTATTTTTTATTTATTTTTCAAGTCCTCAATAGTAGTTCATGTCCACTTTGTCATTATGTCAAAGGGTTCTATTATGGGAATACTAGAAGAGAGAGAAGGTAAGCTATATATTTATATATATGATGTTTGTTAACATCAATGAAAAAGGGGGAGATTTTTGGAGAGTTTTTAGTGATGTCATATAGGTGTCTTGATGAGTGGATGAAGTGCTTTGATATCCTAAGTAACAATGATAAAGTTTGTAATGTGCTTGTCTAGTGTGCTTGAAGGAGGCTTGGTTGATCTTAAGTGTTGACATGGCTAGAGATGTTTAGGGATGAGTATGAAGTATTGATCATGTGAAAGGGATCTTATAAGAGGTTTTATATTTTTTGAGTGTTTGTGTACATGAGTGGATTTCATCTGGTTGATCATAGTTTTCATCTAGACACTTTGGGTCTAGTGGCATAAAATATGAGTAGGCAGTTTGATGATGTCACCATTACCACATGAGAATGAGTCAATATGAGTTGGTCATATTGTTTCAGTCACATTAGTCCCTATTTTATATTCATTAAATCTCAAATCATGCATCAAATCATGGTTAGCATTCATTGTTTTCCCATTCTTAGCCAAATTTGTGAAGTGGCAAGAAGAGCCAAGCAAGCATTTTGATGGAGGCATATATCACATGTGTGAATGTTTTAGGAAAAGGTGATCATATGAGTTTTTAAATTTTTATTCCTAGTTTATTTTTGTTAAATTTTAGATCATGCGATGTAGTGCATAAAAAGATATGCATATGTAAAGTTAGGCTACCAAGCAGTTTGACTATGTTTTCCCATACTCAACCAATTTTTCAATGTGGCAAGAAGAGTCAAGTGAGAATTTTGATGATGTTATATCTTTCAAATATTAAGGTGTCAATATAAAATTTTCATATGAGTCTGTTCAATTTTATCTATAGTTAATTTATGCTAAATTCTAGATCATGTGCTGAAGTGTGGAAAAAGTTATGAAGGATAAAATTTGATCTTCCAGACAAAATCTAGACATAGTTGGCTCCATGATAGAATATTTTGAGAATTCATTTTAATGGAATTATATATTTAACACTTGAAGTTTTTTAGAGTAGTGTGTCACATGGTTAGATTCTCCTATGTGAGGAGATCATCTGGTCCAAATTTGAGATCATGCATCGAAGCGTAGAAGAAGTTATTAAGGTTTACAAACGGTTGATTAGGCATATTGAAAGGGTACCCATAATTAATTTTGAAGGAGTTAAAGATAAATAAATATCGATGGTGCACATTTCTCCAATAAGTTAAGAAGCATCAAGATTAGGACAGGTGCATGATGTTTAACGACTGAGAAAAGGTAAGGATAAGAGATTAATGGTGAGCGGGTGTTTGTATGATTGAGATCAACAGAGTGTAGTAAGTAAAAAATGGTCAAAGTAATTGAAGTTAAAGTTTAGTGTACTTTCAAGAAATATCAACAAACCATGATTGGCCAAGCTAAGTGATGACACAAGATGATAACAGAGTGGTCAAGGTTTAACATTTGAGCATTGGTACCTATGTGTTAAAGATTAGAAGAGATAAATGGTGTGTATTCGATCTAAGTAGAGTGGAAACAAGATCGTAAAGTGTCAGAAGTTTAATTGTGACCATTGCCATTTGAATATATGAATTTGTTAAGGGAAAAAACCAATGCTCAGTAATTTATCCATATATTTTGATATAAGATGAATTTGCTCATGCAATAAAATTAAAAGTGGTAGAGGTCTCCAATTTGCATATGTCAATATAGATTTGAAAATATGAAAGTGGGTACAGTAAAAAATATTCATCCTAAAAGTTGACTATGTGTTCGTGTTTGTTTTGCGAGTGACCCGAGAAGAGTATTTGAGCTTATGTAGATGTTATTTCGATGTTTCATGGTGAATTGGATATTGGGGAGAATTTTAAACTCCATGAGGATGCTCTATGAATTATTTTATAGGTGTGATCAATATATATTGAGTATGAACAATGCTTAAGAAGTTTACTGTATGTTTGGTAATGATGTTCATGTGTATAAGGTCTCTATTTGAGTTGATTGAGCATACATAACTATGAATAAAGGTAATTGTGATCATTTAAGGATGTCTTAGGGGATATAAGGAGTGGAGATATGTATTTATAAGTGGTATTGTATTATTATTATTCTTAGAGAAATGTCAAAGATCTGAATGGATCCCTATAGGACCTAAAAGTGACTTAGGCCTATTTGAAAATGTGTTATGTTTAAGTGTGACCCATGTGAGATGCCTTAAGGGTGAAGGAATGTATTATGAAGGATTAATGTGGCCTTGATAATTCATGATATATATTAAAATCAAAGATGATGATTTCTAGACTTTTGTGTGGAAGATCTGTGAGTGAGAGACTTGTATGTGAGAGAGTTGGAGATAGAAGGAAAGGAAAGGAGAGTGAGAGTGCCCATCTATTAGGTTGTGGAGCTAAAAGCTTCACAGGTATGCAAACATGGAGGAGGTTGCTGAGTGTCACAATAACTGATGTCGGTTAGGCTAATTGACGTCTGTCAGGAGTAGACAAGAAGCTGCCAACATCGGTCAAATATCGGCCGACGTCGGTCATCTCCAGATAGACAGTGACTGATGTCGGTCGTTTGTGCATTCCAAAATTGGTCTAATTTTAGACAAACAGTCAGTTTGCATGTAAACGACTAATTTTAGTCTTGAGTCTATGTTTCTAATTATTGTAATTAGGAAGTCTAATTAGTGTTTGTATGAGGTCTATTTAAGAGACCCATGGGGATGTATTGTAAATTTGTAGAATCATAAGGACTTGCAAAGGCAAGGACAAGGGTTCTTCCAAGGTATGTAAGATCTAGGTTTGCAGGTGTGCAAGACCAGGTTGATCTGCAAGTGTGCAAGCAAGATCAGGAAGAAGATCTACATGGTAAGTAAGGTTAGTTGATCTATAGGTGTGTGTGTGTGTAAGGTCAAATGAGATTTGTGAGGTAGCAAGGTCAAAGGAGATCTGCAACACAACAAGGAGCAAGATTAGGGAGATCTACTTGGAGTACGGTTGAGTTGATTGTCACTTACTGGTTGGTGTACTGGCAATATTGTTATTGACTGGTTGAAACAACTCTGTGTTTGAGTTGATTTTGTTTGTAATTGAGAGAGATAACTCTTGAGGGAGAATTACTGGTAGACCCAAGAAGTGTGGGAAGAGTGTGATTTCTTCATTGTATTTCCTTTTAGAAGAGTGTTAATACAAGATTGTATTGTCTCTCATATTCTGTGCTATTTTTGAATTCTTGTTACATTTTACTTCTGGTTAAATTCCGTGTTTAGTTGCTTATACAAAGGTAATCAAGTGTACTCTTAAGGAGTAGGGATCCTGACACCATCTATTGGGTTTATGAGTAGATAATATTAAGGACTATTTGTATGATCTTTAGGTCATGTTTTTGATGATATTATAGTGTTTTTACAGTTTGAATTTGTGCAAAGAGATCTGAGTGCATATGAGGATTGTTTGAGTGAAGAAAGAGAGATATTGTGGCATGCCTATGTGAGGGGCTTATTTGAGGAAGAGAGAGAGATTGTGTAGTTGTAAGATAATCAAGAGGTCCCATCATCAGGTGTTGAAGACATCAGTTCTAAGGTGTAAGTGTTCTTTCCAAGGAGGTTATAAAGGACTTGTCTTCTTCAGGGGCGGTTGCTCCTTGTGAAACTGGGTTTCACTAAAGACCTTTGGTCAGAAGGACTTGGTCAAAGTTATAGGTTATAAGAACTTGTCTGAATAGGTGGTTATAAGGACTTGATCATCTTAGGGGTAAGTGCTCCTTGTGGAACTATTATTTCACTAAATACCTTGGGTCAAAAGGACTTGACCAAGGTTATTGATCATAAGGTCTCTATCAGTCTCTTATTTGAGATCATTTTATAGGCTAGTAGTTCATTTATTTTTAGGAATGAGAGTGGGTTTTATTCCCAAAGAGGGTTTCCCACGTAGATCTTGTGTTGTGTATGTGATCTTGCATTATGTTCATTGTTCACTGCTATGAATGATTTGTATGCTTCATGAATGATTGTATTGAATGATTAATTTTTTTTCAAGGGTTTGGAAATTGAATTATATTATTTTCCACCAATGATTCACCCCCCCTCAGTGGATTGTACCTCTAACAAAAACATTCCAAAACTAGTTCCTTAGTGTATACATAAATTAATACAAGTAAAGCATTAACACATCTAAAGTTTAGTTATTTCTTAGAATTTATCATTTTGGAGAATTAAAACACCATTAAATAAAAAAGGAACTTTATAATTTTACAATATCAAAATCATGTCCATCTAAATCTATTAGTTTTGCTGAAAAGTATCGATAATTCAAAGATAATAGTTTTGAATTTATTCTATAATAGTACAATTTATAGTACTAAAAACCA
Organism: Torreya grandis; assembly: GCA_037957365.1. Classification (NCBI taxonomy): domain Eukaryota; kingdom Viridiplantae; phylum Streptophyta; class Pinopsida; order Cupressales; family Taxaceae; genus Torreya; species Torreya grandis. The sequence continues at coordinate 3,740,868 of JARHVA010000170.1, read as the reverse complement.
TATTTTAAAATAGAGATAGTAATCTACATCACACCATATAATATTAAAAACATACAAGTTGTCATTATATAATGGTATTTAACTTCTTCCATTAATAATATAATGAGGCATTTATAATCAACATATATGAAATACAACTAGTTATTACATTACACCTTTTACCCTTTTACAATTCATCATTTCAGTAATAAACATTTCATGGTGTAAAAGACCTAACCAAATTTTCAAAATTTTTTGTAGGAAAACATAACAATAAGGTATGTTGAACTAGTTTACGTATGTCCAAGTATTAAGTATAAAATCAAAAGGTCAATAAGGTAACTACTATATTGAAAAGGAGAGGGAGAGAATCATTTGTTTTTCTTCCAACTACAGAGCCTTATGATCTCCCCACAAACTTCTAGATATCATGAGGTTCTCTACCATTTTATGAAGATATTAGATATAGGAGTCATCAAAAGAGAGAGAACCATGCATTCAAAATGGATATCACTATCAACCATGTAGTAATATAGTGTTAACACAAATTTATATTATTGTGGTTTATTTAATTATTATATTGACTCACTCAATGAGCGATGGCATAAAGTGTTATAGATGTGAGAACATTACCATGAAAAGGGAAATTTCCCTCTATGCTTGAGAGGTTTAACTCCCTCACATGATGGGTTTTTTGGAGGTGCTTGGTGTTTTTATCTAAAAAGAACAAAGCAAAACAAAATGGGAAAATAAATAGGATAAAGTGAAAGAAAAGGGGAAGAAAGGTGAGAAACCCATAGTAGGATAAACATAGTAACCACTTAGATTAATCAAAGTTAAAAATATATGTGTTCTTGTTGTTTAAAAATGGAAATAGTAATAATGGATACAATAAGAACACAAAGATTCCCTAAAATCTCAAAGTCTTATTTTGATTATAGTTCATAGAAGTTCACAATACAAAGCTTGTAAAATATAGGGTTTACATACAATAAATAAAATGCATGAATTTAATAATTTATCTATTTATAAACAACAACAAAAATTCATAAACAAAGGGCATCAATCACATATATAGTAATAAATTTGTCTCATATGTTTACTCATTTTTAATAAATCATCTTAGGAAAGTAACATGTTGTACATCCAATTACAACATGCCCTCTCCTAGGGCTGAGAGAAAAATAATCCTATTACAATGAAAATCTTATATTCTATACATATTTTTCCCTCCCAAAATAATTGGGTAACCACCTTTTAGTCAATGTATAATTTCACTTTGACTTGAGTTTTCCCACTTTTCCTTTTTTATATTTAGGGCACTTTTACAGAAAATTTAACACTTACATCACTTATTAATACTCTCATGGATTTACTTTTTTTTAATATTAATTAATTTAGCTCTACATTAAAAATTTACTAAGGCTAACTTAAGCCCAAACAAAACTAGCCCTTTTAAATCAACTTTAATTCCCCCACATTGATTTTTTAAATGGTTAATAATTTTCCCACTTTATGACTTTAAACCTAAATATTATTAATTAATTATAAAAATAATTAATTTGACATAATATTTAAAAAATAATTTAATGTTGACTATAGATCAATGACATTATACCCTTTAATACGTTCAAAACATAATTTTGTTATGTTTGTATTACATTACATTCTAGATAACTTATGCATTCTTTGATTACATTACTTTCTAAATTATATGATAGAATGAAAAAAAAATGTTCCATGAACTTATGAACATAGATCCATTTTCACAATTACATTAGAATTATGAACTATCTTGTGACAAGTAGTACCTTTAGAATAATATGTAACATGTTGGGAGGGCCCTCAAGCCTAGTTAATTGGGTGAAAGAGTCAATATTTTCACCTTATGATCACCATGTGATTTCTCTCAATGATTTCCCTCAGTGAACCACTTCATATTGATCCATGAAACATGTAATATGTATTTACTCTTAAATATAAATCTCACATCTCATATTGCTGACAAGAATAATGGGTATTTTTGGAACAATTCACCAATGAGAAAAAAGATACCCATGTGTTTTGTTGTTGCCAATTGAAAATTTTAAGTTCTTTGGCCACAATTGACCTTTAATTGCCTATAAAAGTGTAGTTAGGGTTGTTACCTTAAAGTTTCAAAACCAAGGGATAATAATGGCTCTGAGTCTAGGACTACATTCCCTAATGGAATGTACGAGAAACCATGAATTATATAGTTTTATAGACTAGTGCCTCATCCATCAGGGGACTTATCTATCTATAAATGGTGTGCTTTAGTTTTTCATATGATCTAATCTGACCAACTGAAAACCAGTTTGATTATCTAAGTCATATGGGAAATGAGCATGTGTTTTCAAGCCATATCACACTACTCTAATTACTTATTGCTTGCATGTGTTTAAGTGTTTTTGAAATACTTTCTTAATTTTGTACATTGAAGGATAAAATACCACAATAACTGAGTTTCCCATTAAAATAAATTTCCACAACCACTGAATTTACCACTAAAAAGAGCTTTCCATTACCTCAAATGAGAGCCAAAATGGAGCTCAAACATGAAAGTTATGGCCAGAAAGGTGTTTACCTCCAAGGGTCATCTATAGAGGATTTTATCTAATTTTTTAAAAATGAGAGTTTTATGAGGATACCTCAGATTCCATGTTAAAATTTACATGGACTGACCTTAAAGGTTCAATTGGAACCTCAGAGCAGAAAGTATAGATTGGCGGTGTGTGAGTAGCATATCATTTAATGAGTTTTCAAGTGGGTCTTTATAACAGTCTTTAAAAGGTTGACTAGATGTTTGCATTTTTTTGAAAACTTGAAAAATTTTAGAGGGTGGGATTTCAAATGTTGATAGAACATTTGTAATTTTTGAAAACTTAAACAAATTCTTTGGAGGTCTACTTTCTTAAAATTTTAAGTTCTTGTATTCCATGCTGCTACACATGAGTTTATGGTTCCAAAACCAATAATATCACTCACAATATTTTTTGCCATACTGCATACTCAACAACCAATATGTATTCATTGTCTTCTATAAAATAGAAGACCCTTTTATTGATATAATAATTGGTTCTCCAACAAAATATTGCATTCATGTACAACAAGTTAGAGCAGTCTTTTATGCCTTTCAATTTTACCATTATATCAAAAGGAGGTCATATTTTAACTCTTAAATGTGAATACATATTTTGAAGAAACCATTCTTATTATGGTTGCCTCTATTATAGATATGAACCACATGGGATTTATTCTATATTTTGAGTAATCAAATAATCATCATTCATGTATTTAGGGTTGATCTTTCTACGAGTCCAGTAGAATCCAAACATTTTCTTAAAGGTGAACCATTTTTAATAACTCATGAAAACATGTACACAATCTATAGAGTTCTTATAATTTGGAGGTGCATAAGATGTTAAAACCACTTCTTCAATAGTCATTGAGACTTTAAGTTCAAAATAAATTAATAGTTCCACTCTTTTTTTAGTGGACATGGGAGTTGCAACTATAAGTAAATTTTTTGATTTTATCTTGGTAGGACTTGATGTTACAACTACATGTGAAAGTCCCACTTTTACATTGGTGGAACTTACAATTGAAAATGAAAATGGAATATTTTCGTATGTATTTTTGAAACTATTAACTATAAAAGTAACTTGAAGGTTCATTTTGGATGTTGTGGGGATTTTGGTTTTACACCTACTTCAAAATTATTTGGAAATGTTTAACTTTGCATGAATATGTGCAAGGCAAACATTACAATGGTTATTTTTGAAAGCATTTTTAGTGTAGGATGTTTCACAAGTTTATTACACAAGCATTGCTACATAATTTTAATCACACAATTAATGTGTTGATTAGGTCTTATGTAGGGGAAACCTACAGGTGATGTGCAAATAAGTTAGTATATGGGAATGATTACTAAGTTGTGAAGTGTTTGATACATAGTATCATTTCACTCTATAAGGTTACAAATTTCTATGCAGTAGTGGATTCATAGTAATGTGTCAGACAACACTATCAAGCACTATAAATTAAAATTTAATTGTTACTAAACACTTGTCAGAATAGATTGATTTAGTAGAGGTGTGTGAGTAATGTCTTGGTGACACTATGAGATCAAGTTATTTAAGATTTTTATGCAATGATCACTTTGCTTAGTAGTTAGCGATTGAAAAAATATCTGCTACATGGGTGTTATAATGTGATGTGAAAAATGTAGGCATAATTCTTCTTAAGAAGACAAATGACACATTTATACATGATGAAGTCTACGAATGATGATTAATGTTGAAGACACATGGTGTACTCTATTCATTGTGATTTTGCATAGTATATTGTAGGTAAAATAAAGCATTGGATATGAGTTACATTACCTTGAAAAATTTAGTGTAGTAAATTAAGTTAATGTTATAAACAAAGAGGTTATTATTTTATGATTTTTTCCCAAAATGGTTTTCCAAGTTGGAATATCCCATATTATGTGTACATGTTTTTATTTTGGTATGTTAAATATTTTTATAGCATAGCTCTTCTTTGTGCTAGTTTTTTATGCAGCGTCCTATCCCAACATGTGGTGTTAGAGCTTGGTTGTAGCTTTGTATAAATTGGGGTAACCTATGGTAAATAATCTTGAGTGGGGTTTCTATGAAGACGAATCTTATGCAAGGAAAATGACCAAAAACCCAAGAATAAATATTGAAAAATTCAATGGTTAACATTTTGAGTTATGGAAATTCATGGAAGATATCTTAGTAGATATAGATTAGTGGGTGATTATGTTAGGTGCAACAACCATAGGGATGAAACCAAAGGAACATGGGAAAACATTAATAAGAAAGTTAAGATCTCTATCAAATTGTGTTTGTCAGATTCAGTGTTGTTGAAGGTATCAATTGAAAACACTACAAAGCAAATTTGGGATAAGTTGGGGATGTCATACCATGTCAAGTCTAGTGAACATTTTTTTCATGCAAAATCATTTGTATTCATTATGAATGAATGATGGTGAATTTATTATAGAGCACCTAAAATCATTCAACATTATGATAAGTTAGTTATTATCCATTGAAATTAAAATGTATGATGAATAAAGGTGTATTACTTTACTATGTTCCTTGCCAGTCACTTGGGATAATCTAGTAAAGGATATTAGTAATACTACATTTGAGTTAAAATTAGAGGATGTATTTGAAAATCTATTACCATAAGATACAAGGCAATAGTCTATGAAAATTTATCAAATAAAGGATGACTTGTATGTGTGAGGTTGGTAGTAAGATAGAATTAAGTGAAATCCTGGGTATATGCACTCAAAGTCTAGAGGAAGATCTAACACTCCAGAAAGATTCTTCAAGAAATGTTAGAACTATGGAAAAATAATGCATTTTAAAAAATATTATATAATGAAAAAGGGATAAAAAATAAACTCACCTAATGTTACATCCTCAATTGAAAGAGTCTCTAATGATTATAATGGATATGTCTATTTCATAAATTCAATTAATCATGCATGTCACAATGCCATATTTATTTATTCAGGTGCCTCCTATCATATGAATCCTCATAATGAATGGTTCTAAAAATATGAAGTATATTATGGTGGTGATATATTTTTGGGAGACAAATCGACCTACATGCTTGTGATAAGAAAAATGGTGAAGCTCATGTTCAGATATGGGAGGATAAATACTTTCCTTGTTGTCTTACACATTCCTATCTTAGAAAATAATTTGATCTTTATGAGTTAAATGACTGATACTGATGTACATGCCATATTTAATAGAGATGATTGCAATATGATACACAAAGCCATAGTGATGTAAAGAATTATGCACATAAGAATTTTTTTCAAGATTGATGTGAGTGTGATAATCAGGGCATGAAATAGCTTTAGTGTTCTTAAGGCAAAGGTCAATTCAAGAAAGCGTGTTTTGATTCCAATAAAGAAGACAATGATATAGCATCATAGAAGGGACCATATTGGATAGAAACATATGCATATATCATAGATTAAAGACATGGTAGAGGGATTGAAATTTTTCCTTTAGATTTAAGTTTTTGATATAATTGTATCTATGGTAATCAAAGTAGAGTGAAATTCCAATAAAAAATTGTGCATACAAATGATATTTTTTAGGCGATTCACATTTATTTATTTGGAGCAATGGATGTCTCATCACTAAGTAGGTCTCAAATATATATGTCTTTCATATACGACTTCACATGAAAAACCTGAATATATTTTATCCATAATTAATCTAATGTACTCAATAAGTTTAAAGAGTTTAAATCTCTTATTTGGAATTACATGAAGAAAATCATAAATCTATTGGTTACAGATAATGGGGATGAGTATTGATTAAATGATTTTGAGGAATGATAAATATAGTTAAAATTTTAAAGGTAAAATACAATTCCATACACACCACAAAGAATGGAGTTTTACAATAGAGGAATAGGACGTTGATGAACAAGGTTCAAAGTATGTTGAGTGGTGCACACTTGGAACAGACATATTTAGTGGGCATAGTGGCTAATCTATGTTATCTTATTAACAGATCACCCACATAATTGTTGGTTCAAAAAACTCTATAAGAATCTTATATTAGTAATAAACCATCTCTGTGACACATGGGACTCTTTGGTTGTGAAGCTTATGTCCATTATCCAAAATAAAAGATATCAAAACTTGAATATAAGTATGTAAAGTGAATCTTCATGGGATATGGGAGTGGTGTCAAAGGATACAAGTTACAAAATCTTGAAAGAAATAAGGCTACATGTAGCTTGAAATGTGTTCTTCAAAGATGTTAATATGATTCCTTTGTAAGAACATCAACCAAAGGAAGAAACATAAAATATGTAGGTTGGCATTAATGTCGAAGAGACTTTATCTAAGTACGATGTAATGAATATAGAGTCACAAGAACATGAAGAGCATACAAATCCTACTCTTAGGATATTGGGATAGGTGTGTATAATGCCTAAATGTTATAACCCATCAAATTTTCATTCTATGTTCTTGTTTTCAATGCTTGATGAAGATGAAAATATGGTAAAGGAAGCTATTTGATCATAAAATCAAGGTTTTGAATAAATCCATGAAGGAGGAAGTGGAGAGTCTATATAATAATCTGAATTATGACTTGGTAAAGTTATCTCCTAGTATAAAACCTATAGGTTACAAGTGGGTTTTCAATAATAATCAAAACATGTAAGGGAAACTGTATAAGTATAAGGCTCACTTGGTAGAAAAGGGATTCTCATAGGTAGATGGAATTGACTTTGGTGAGACCTTCTTTCCTTTTGCAGATTTGGCTTATATTATATTTATTTTAGCTATTCCTCTTGCATTTTATTTGAGATATATCAAAGGGATATTGAGTTAACAATCTTGTGTGGGGAGTTTGAAAATAAGTCTACATGTTACAACTATAAATTTGAAGGTGTAAATCAATGTATACATGTTATATAAGTTCTTGTAAGGCTTAAAATAATTGCCAAGGATGTGGAATTATAAGTTTTGATAGTTATATGTTTGGAATTTGAATTGCTTGTAGAAAATTTGATCTTTCCATGTACATTAAGCAAGAAGGTGATAAATTTGTCATTATAGTTCTATATGAGGATGACACATTGTTGTTCAGTAATGATAAGGAAATTATAAATTAGGTAAAGTCTCAAATATTTATGTAATTTGACATGAAATATCTTGGTGTAATGAGATTCATGTTGGGCATGGAAATAAAAGGAGATCATGTCAATAAGAATCTCTAGTTAAACTAAAGTAAGTACATTGAGAAGATGATGGAAAGGTTCAAGATGAAATATAACAAGCTTGTGCATACACATTTTCCATTTGGTGAGATATTATCTATTTAACATTTTCCCAAGACCAAGAGGAGTTAAAGTACATGGTTCATGTTCCTTATATGAGTGTGGTGTTAAGACTAATGTACATAATAGTATACACAATACCTAACATTTTACATGAAGTGGGAGTAGTGAGTAGATTCATGTCCAATTTTTAAAATAAGCATTGGATGATGGTGAAGAGGATATTTAGATATTTTCATGGGGATTTTAACTATACAATTTGGTATCAAGGTAAACCTAGTGAAATCAAGGCATTCAATCTATAGGGCTTTGTGGATTCTGATTGTGATGTAGATATTGATTATCATATAAATACCAATTTATATGTATTAAAATATTTTTATGGAGATGTAATTTGTGATGGAGCCTAAATCTAGACCCTATAATTTAGTGGATAAATAAAAAGGGGAAGAAGATAAAATAGGCAAATGAGTCATTGTAATAGTAAAGTTTATTTACTCTTTATACTAAATAAAGGCTAAAACCTAAGGACAAAAAATATGAGAGGTGGCCTAACCTCTACCTTTTTGGCTCTTTAGACCAATGGGAGAGACCCTATAATAATATAAAATGCATAATAAGCTTAAGTGAACACAAATCTATATGGTAGATATGGTCACTATGATAACTTTTCCCAATGTACTATCACAAACAAAATAATCACAAGTTACTTCTAATCTAGATAAAGATTATAGTAGATGAATTTAAATAAATACATTAATAACTCATGGGCTCATTATTCATATATTTACATGTACAAATTATGTTGAATTGATAAATATAAACTAAAGCGCATGATAATAATAAAGATCTATAAATATATACAAGTAAAGGAAAGGAGATATTAAAGGACTGCTAATTAATGCAACAACTAGAATTAAATAATAGAGACCTCTACAAAATTTAAATTATAAGGGAAGGAAGGCCTCACAGAACCAAGTGATAAAAAGAATTATAAAAATGTTTGATCGAATTAGCCTCTCTAAACATGCCTTTTCCATTTGGAAAACATAAATGAAATGCAAAACTAAAATAGTATGTAACATACTCTAGTTGATGAAAATCCTATACCTCCTTGCATAAATGCTCATAATGATAGGGAGTAAATGTGACATACCCTAAATATTTCACCCCAAAATTATCTGTAGATATACTAAGAATTATTCACAAAATACACTTAAGTTACTTTATAAATGGATGAGCTCCATATCAAAAAATCAACTAAAGGATTTTAAAATCTTATTTGAATAATCTTACACATCAAACCAAAATTTAATGACCAACAACTCATTTATTAAAAAATCATGATTATCAAGGAATTCTCTACAAATATAGAGTCTAAAAACCATCATGGATGAATAATTACACACTGCTAAATTATTGAAAAAACATAAAATGGAATACACAATGCAGAGCTCAAGCTATGCCATAATTTAGCCAATGAGATTAGTGCCCAGAATACAACAACCAAAAGAATGACCAATTTCCACAATAAGATGACCAATAATATGATAAATTTCCAAAATACAATAACTAGCCAAATGATTAATATGAAGGCAACCTTCAAAAAATTATATATTTTCCATTGCTTCTCAAGAATAATCCATAGCAAGGGCAAAGGAGTGAAAGGTTTCTGAATCAAAATTCATCCCATTCTCAACCAATAACAACTCTTCCATGTGTATGCACATATTCTCAAGTAACTCCATGGGTAATCAATTCATAGGTGGTATGGAATCTCAATTTTATTCAAGAGTAAACATTTATTATTATTGTTGGGAAAACATGAAATTTTCTATAGAATAGGTTGTTCATAGTGCATTCTTCCCCCTAAATACACATAGTGATCACCCTGAGAAATAACATAAACATGTGCATCCACCATGAAATAAGGAAAGGGTAGAAAGGAGATCATCCATAATGGCACTTGGTATGAAATATTTTTTTGTTCTTATGGGAACAAATCATCAAGCATGGATGAGGCCACAAGGTTTACTCAAAGTTTCAAATTGGAGAAACTACTAACAAATAGCAGCCTCTGCAAGTCATCATGTATTAAATCCATCATTGGAAGCAATAGAACTTTGAAATTCAAACATAAATAAGTTTTTTGAATATTCATAAATTACCACCAAACTTGAGATCACTGTGAAGCTCTCTTTGAGATGTTTCTAATAAGACCAACCACACTCAAAATGGATGAGTATATCTCGATTTATGATCATAAAACCAAATCCCTGTGATTATTATTCTATAACTATTCATTATGGATATATGATGTAAATTTAACATGGATATGATCTTCAAATTTAAAACCGTGTGATCAATAAATATTGGACACCCATGTGGTGTGATTTCATGACCTCATTCTCATAGAGTCCACAGACTTATCATTGATTGTATTAAAACATAGTGCCACATGTAACTATTCATGAGGCCATAGAGAGATTTAAAATATTTAAATGACTCTTAATAATTCTCTTGGATGTATGGAATTTGATAATCATAATTTAAAATCCACATGGGTCCACTGCCCCTTTTCCTTACATACATTCACTATGGCTTGTGAGTAATCTGACCTCCAACACTCCTTCCAACATTATCCTTTCCTAAAACCTTTTTATTCCCTTTCCCAAAGTGGTGTGTGGTATAATTTTATTGTTCTATGTGGTATAATATGAAAGGTCATCAAGAGAGACATATGGTGGCCAAATATTAATGACACTTGGAAAGATCTCATTGGTCACAGGGTGAGACATGTGGTGGCCTTTCAATTTTTATAGACCATGGATTCCATGGTGTCCTCCCTTTGATTTACATATGCACCCTACACCTTATATCCTTCTTAAGACCTCTTATTTCCACATGGTAGTCAGATATTGGACATGACTCAAAGATTCATAGAGTCCATTTCCAACTTTTCAATTTATAGTCTACAACTATGTGGGATAAGACCATCCAATGTGTGTCATGAGGCCATTATTGATTAGCAATATGGTTATGGACTCATGAAATGCTTATTTACTTCTACCAGGATTATATGTACCTATGCATTCTTTAAATTTTCATCAATATCTTTTGGCATCTACACCTTTTCACGTGGCTTCACCTAAGGGGCCATAAGGTCACAATTTCATGGACTTATCCTCACCTCAACTCAAACTATGTAGACCCATTACATTTTTCATTTCATATTAAAGCCACCTTGGATTTGAGATTAAAAAAATTCTTCAAGATTCTAATTTTCTCACATCCAAGCTTGAACTGAAGTCCTCCTAAATATAATATTTTGTCAGTGATCAACTACACTATGATAAGTTGTTAAACCTATCTTGAGCCATATGCAATATATTAAAGGCCCAAAATATCCTTTTACCACTATTTGACCATGTGCTAAATGGTTAAAATGGCCACATGATTGATCAATAATATAGTGAAGCAAGTTTATACTTAGGTAGATTAATACAATCAAGTTTAAACTCTATCACAACCAAGTGAACCTAGGTCAAGTGATATTCAATTGGTCTTGAATAATGTTAAGATTTTGTAAGGGTTATTTTTTGTGACTAATGAATTAATTCAAGATATAGATTCAATTACAATGTGAATTGCACCCAAGATTTACTTAAGCCCACCAATGACATTAAAGTGGAAACATAAGGACTGCGTCTATGAAATTAGACTAGATTGGGAACTTTAGATGAGGGGAAAGGATGAACCTTGAGACATGGGCATTATAAATAACATATAGGAGACCATAAACATGTGATGAGAATCACAAGAAACTGTATGGAAGTGGCCAAAACATTTATTTGATTTTACATTTTCCTCATTAAAGATCCCAAAATGTCAAGGGAAATTTTGGGCTCCAACAAATTGGATGAGTAAATAGGAGGCAAGTGTTGTGATATCCACCATAAAGGCTAAGTGCATGGTATCTACTCATGAAAGTAAGGAGTGGTTTAGCTTAAAATATTTTATTCTACTTTTTGGTTCACTCAAAAAATAGTCAGGATATAATGTGATAGTCAAAGTGAAACATTTGTGTAAAATAACCCTACGTCTAATTCTTGGTAGAAGCACATCATCGTACAATACTATTTTTTAAGGTAAATGGTGAAATAGAAGAAGACACACTAAGATAAGGTGGGAAAAAATGAAATCATTATAGATTCAATGACTAAGGTAGTAATTATTGAGAAGTTCTCTTGGTATGGTAAATCAATGGGCTTTATTGCCTACAGTTAATAAAAAGATGGATTCGTGCTCCCTTGTACAAAGTGTTCAACAAGAGGGAGATAATTTGGAAATGTTTCAACTTTGCATGAATCTATATAATGATAATTATTTTTAATGTCAATGTTACATTGGTTTTTTATGCAAGATGTTGTGCATGTTGGTTGTGCAAGTATTGGTTGCACATGATGTTGCAAAAGCATTACTGTGTAAGGTTATGTGTGTAGGCAATAATGTTGTGTAGGAATTGCACAATGGAATATCAAAACTTATGTGAAAGTACATACATGTGTGAGAATGATTTATAACTTATGTAGTATCATTACACTCTAGAATGTTATGAAGTTATGCATAATGGTAGATTCATGATAAGGTGCTTTAAGGAGTTATGCAACACTGTCAAGTAATATAATTCAAACATGAAGTGTTAATAAGAACTTTATAGACTATATTAGTTGATTGAAGGTGTGTGAGTAAAATATTAATTGTGATCTAACATGGATTTGCTGAGAAACATTACATAATTATCATTTTGGTTAATAGTTAACTACTATAGATTCCCCTATTATGTAGGCATTATAAAATGATCCTAAATATAAGCATGGTTATTATCAAGAATATGAATGGTGCACTCATACATAGTGAAGTGTATGGATGATGATTAATATTGAAGATACATAGTGTAGTGTATGCATTTTGATTTTATAAAATATAGTGTAGAAACAAGAAATCACTATATGTGAGTTACATTGCCTTGCAAATTAGAGTCTTATAAAAGGTTAAATTAATGTTATAAACAAAGAGGTAATAGTTCTAGGTTTTTTAATTGAAAAGGTTTTCATAAGTGAAATATTACATATTTTATGTGCATGTGTTTGATCTTGTATGTTTAATATTCTTTTAACATATCTCTTCTTTGTGTTAGTTTTGCACATAGGTCCTATCCCAATAAAATTGGCATTGAAAGTCAACTTTCCTACTTGAAGGATGTTCATGTACCAAGACATATATAGAGATTTTACAACACTTAATTGATCTTTTTGTAATTTTTTCTAGTGTTTATTTGACACATACACATTTATAACTGAACCAAAATTAGTATATATTGATGAAGATATTCAATATTGGCCTCCAAAACATAATGTAGTATAAATCATGCAATGTTCATATACCCTGCACTTATATTTTGTGATCAACTGTGAAATCTAGTTTGACGTTGTATTGTTTTCACTTTAAGTAAAATATATAATTTTTTATTGATCTCAATACAACTCCACCCAAGTTGTTACCATTTTATATGTCTATATAATAAACTAGTATAACTTTACATTCTGGTAAGTCCAAGTGAAAATAGATTTTGATGAGGCAAGAGATGATGATTGTTTCTAAATCAACCTTTTTTCAAATATTTTAGACATCAAAACAAACATAGTAACTCTTGAAATATTATTAGATTTAGTTTTACTTGTCAATTTTTGTTCTTATTCAATGACATGCTTATGCACTTTAAGAATGTCATTCATGGTTGTGGATAAAATTGCACCTAGTTCCTCTTGTGAAAGCACAAATACAACTCATTTAAGAGCTCTATAAACTCTTTTAATGATTTTGATGTGTGTTCTAGTTTCATTACATATTTTCTTTATGAAATATATCTTGCACCTAATGATATTTTTCACTATATATACAAGATCTATTATTTTGAATACATTTCCTCCTAGTTATCCTATCCATTTTCTCCTAGTTTGGATACTATATTCTCATCCTATATTCTTAATTTATTCCTGAGTTTTTAATTTCATCAAATGCAACACAAGGAAAAAAATCCCATTTATCACCTCTATGATCATGTAGCTTGATTTTGGAATTTTTTTCACAATTATCTAAAAGAGGAAAAAAAAGCAAAGAATAGGAAACATAAAACACATAGTGGACACAAGATACCATCATAAAAATGAGGTTGTTTCATAGTGATAGATGGTGTGATGGAATTTAGGGTGCAAACACAATAAGTTTTTAAAATTAAATATTTTTAATATGGGATCTTCTCCAAAAATTTCTTGTCGAGCACATTTATCTTCAACTTTTTCAAAAATACCAAACATTTCATATTTTGGTCCTGTAAATTCAATTATAAAAAATTAATTTAGTTCATCCCCATATCCATAAGATAACCAAGGGTGAGTTTACATAATTTTAAAATTGGATTCAAGATCAACATAGTTTATTATAACCTTTTTTATTATAACTTAGTTCATCCCCATATTTATTATCCTTAATTTTTACTGCATTGTTTATTATAACCTTATTCATGCACTCAAACATTTATTTTGACTGTCAACAACAGCTCTAGTCCAAAATATTCTCCATCAAACTCCAAGGTGAAATCTTCCATTTTGGGGAGTGAATTATAGAATCCAATTATTTGAATTTCATTTTCAAAATCTTATGTAAAATGATGCATATCTAAGGGATAAAAGAACATTGGTGGAGCATTAATTTATATTGATTTTGATTCTTTCTTGTAAGAAGCATCACAAAAAGGTTCTCCAACCTTTATGGATGAAGAAGCAAGGAATTCCATTAGGTCTTCAAATTTGGTGTAATAAGGTTCATCAATTTGACAAGGATTTGGATAAGTATTATCCTCTTTTTTATAAAGAAAAGTGTCAGACCCTTATTCATTTTCTTTATAGTGCATATGTTATACTCTATCACTTACTCTCATATATAGTTCAATCATTTGTCCCTTTGACATTTCTTTGTCACCCAAAACCATCAAATTGAAGTAGTCATGTAAAGTGGAAACATCTTTGATTATTCTCTCTTGAATTTTGTATGTACTTTATTTTGAGTTCTTTCTTAATTTTTGTGTTGTTTTTGATGAGGATTATTCATTTGATACTTTTTTTTATTCATGATAGTTCCAATGGTGTATTTATCATTTGAAGTATTTGAAGTAGGTCTTTAATTCTTCAAAATTAGAGACATAATCATGTCAAATTGAAATTTATTTTATTGTTTTTGTTCAACTTTAATATCACATACTTTATTCTTCCTTAAGATAAAATGGATTTCTTGATGCAAAGAAACAACAAAGAGGAAAATTTATTTGTTGATATTTTGTTGCTTAGAATGAGGGATAAACTTCAATAAATTTTTGAAGAATGCCATTAAATCTCTCATATTATCATATTCCTTATTATACATTTGGAAAATTTGGAATATAACTACACACACACACATCCATGACTAGTTTGAATCTGTCCAAAAACTTGTTCTTATGGCTGCTCTAGTTTGTGATGCATCCATTCTCCATGTTCTTAAACTAGTTAGTAGTAGGTCCAATTAAGGTTTCAACAAAAAGTATCACAAATACATCTTCTCATCCAACTCTAATATTCTACATTATTGAAGGCATGAACATGATCATCTGCATTTTGAGAGTCTACTTCAAAAACTTTCAAAATTTCTTCTTTAAACCTAAATAAAAAAAATGTATTGGGCCAAATACAAATGTCCAAATCAATTTCGCAATGGAATGGGGAGAACAATTGTGTTGGGTAAAATCAATGGCATTGCTTGAATAAAAAAGAGATAAGCACTAGGTAACTCAATTTAGTAGTCTCCAACCTCTATTTTAGGGGAGGTTACTCAATTTTTTTTGAAATTAATTGCACAAGACACTTCATTCCATAGTAGAGTTAACAAAAATGGTTAGCATAAATGTATGTCACTATGGTTTCTCACATTATTACATTTAATTACCCAATATGAAGCGATGTAAAGTGTTACATATGTCGAAACATCACCATGGAAAAGGTGATTTCTCTATACATTGTAGAGGGGCATCCCCATCGTATTATGATACTCTTTAGGGTTTTTGGTTATTTAAACCAATAAGCACAAGTGAAAATAAAATGGGAAAATAAACAAAAGAAAGTGGAGGGTAAAGGGAATAAAGTGAGAAACCCATAATTTGTTAAGTATAGAGAACCACATGGATTACACATGGTTAAACAAAATAAATGAGGATTATTCCTCTCATGATAAAATGGAAATATGAGTATTTATTTTAAAAGAACACAAATATTTTCTGAAATCCCAAAGTCTTATTTTAATTCTAATTGTATGTATTTGACATAAATTCCATTCATATAAGTTCACAATACAAACCTTGTAAAATTCATATTTTACATACAATAAATAAAATGCATGAATTTGATCATTTATCCATTTATAAATTAAAAATAATTTACAAAACAAAACACCAAACAAACATATAATAATAATAAAATCATATGTTTACTCATTATCCATTAATCATCTTGGAAAATAGTGCATTAAAAAAATCAAATTCTAATATACCTTCTCCAAAATCTAAGAGGTAAAAAACCTTGTTACAATAAAAATCTTCTCATTTTTTTACGTTCCCCCTCCATGAGGTAGTCAGGAAACCACCTTTGACTCAACTTATAACCTCATTTTAACTTCATTAGAGTTTTCTCACTAGAGTTTTTACAAAATAATTAACACTTGACATAATACATTAATACTCCTATGACTTTGTATTTTAATATTATTGATTAATTATACAAATATTTAATATAAATTCATGATAAAAAAATCACTTATAGCTAACTTGGGCCATACACCACTAGCCATTTTGATTTGACTTTGATTCACCCATATTATATGTTTTCGAGCATGTTCTAAAAGGTTAAAAGTATATGTCATGACATGACATGAATTTTCCCACTTTATGTATTTGCACTTAAATTATATTAATTAATTAAAAAAATAATTAATTTGACTCCACATAACAAAATCATTTAATGTTGACTATGGATCGATAACACTATCCCCTATGACACATTCACAACACATGCATCTTTGATTACATGATAGAATAAAAAAGGTATATTCCACACACTTGTAAACATGAACCCATTTAGACAACTACATTATAAGAACCTTCAAAACAATTCATAACATGTTGGGTAAGCTCACCAAGTCTTATCCCTTAGATGAAAGAGTTAGATTTTGCACCTTATGATCTCCAAGTGAATTATATTTTTAATTGTAATCAATTATTTATTTTACTGAACCATTTGATCTTGATCATTGAAGCATGTACCACTTATGTACACCTCAAACTAGATCTCACATTTGGCATTGTTGACCAAAATGATAATTGAATAGTGGCTTCATTTGGTAAAATTCACCAGTGAGAAAAGGGATATGACCATCCATGTTTTTTTTGTTGCAAATTAAAAATTTTAAATGTCTTGACTAAAATTAACATCTATTTTTATATATACATGCAATTTGACATGTTATCATAAAGTTTCAAAATTGGAGAATAACATAAAATCATGCAGAACTAGACATTAGAAACACAACATCATCAATTTCTATAATAAAAATAATGACAAACATGTTCAAATAGATATAAAAATGAACAATAATAAAATGAGCAAGAAAATTCATGTTTCTCTTAATTAATAATAGGTGATTAACCCTTGAATATCCACTCAAACAATCTTTGATTTTTTTTGGATAACATAGGTACACTCCTACTATTTTTTTATTCCATAAAACTTTGTTACTGCACAACTATCTCAAAACTTAGGCTATAATCTCATCCACCCTAATTAGGTTTTATCATAAATAATTGCACATATTTACATAAAAAAATAATTTATTCTTGACATACTTTCATATAATCTCTTGTTCTAAGAATAGAATGGAAAAAACAAACAAAGTTAACTCACAATTTCTCATAGAGACAAGTGGATTCTCTCTACTGCATGGGACACAAGTAAACTCAAAATTATTTATCTTGGTCCCATGTTGAAGAGGGTACCCTCATGTCCTTATAATTTAAATAATGATAAGAACACCTTATTAATTATTACCCTCCATTCACTTGTTATAAACATGCAAGTTTTTAATCATATTTTAAAGCTACATAAATTAATAACAATTTGATATACTTACATTATTCTTTTAATCATTCCAATTAAGAGGCAAAAAATTCATGAAGCCATATAAGAATTTTTTACAAGCTTTATGATTAAAACATTTAATAGAAATAAATCACTTAAGGTATTTTTATCAATGCTTATGTTTACATGGGAATGTGTGGGAAAAACTCTCATTGACTTACCCAACACATTTCATCTAAGAGATTTAAAACCCAACTCAAAATATTTATCATATAAAACTGTCATACTTATATATATTTAATATCATAACTACGTAGAAGACAACCACCACATCCATGCATACTCAACCACTATGGCATCGAAACAAGCATGCTACTATACACATGTTCAAATTCAATATATATAATATTGTAAGTGAAATAATCTCATAATTATCAAGTGCATAACTCGAAATAATGTTTCCAAGCCTCAAACAACATGAAATGTTATTGGGATTGTTAGAGGTACAATCACTGAGAGGGGGGGTGAATCAGTGAGCCTAGATATTTCAACTTCAATTCCAATCCATTCAATCTATTAAAAAATCAATATATATCAACTTGATCAAACAACATTAACAAGAGAGCTCATTCATTCAATGCATACATAATATCAAACTCACAACACATAACATATGTGGGAAACCCTCTTGAGGGAGAAAACCCATTGGAACCTGCATTTGGACTACTGTCCTATAATAACAAGAACTAATTTAGACCAGCTACAATTGATCAAAGAAATACAATCCCTTATTTAGTGAGACTATAATCCCATAAGGTGCTACAACACATGTCTAGCTGAGTTGTAACAACAACTAGACCTTTATCAAGTTTCACCTTGTAAGGAGGCTACAACCCCCTAGATGTTGAGCTTCCAAAACAACATCTATAAACATAACATATCATGATCACTAATTTCTTGCCAATCTAATGAAGATATAAAGTATATCAACTTTCTTCAACTTTACACAATCAATGCATCCAAAGCCACTTTTTGGATCACTCTTCACTCTTTGCTCATCCTCAACATGTAAGAGCACTATTCTATCATTAGAAACATGACCCACAAGTCATACACATAGTCTTCAATATACTCTTCTCATTAACTCATATACTAGGCACTCTACCTCTCCTTTGCTCTATAACTCTCATATTCACACCCCTCTCCAAGTCTCTCTCAAGTCTAGAAACCATCATATTTGGTTTCACTATTTATAAAGAAATCATGATCATCACCATCTTGGTTAGCCAATAGGCATGCCTTAACCTTTAAGGCATATATCTCATCAATACATATCTCAATACCATCCACATAGGTTGTACATAACACTCATGGATCACCCTTAAGCAACAACCCCTTTTAATTAGGCCAAACTAGCCCTTATAGGTCTTATGAAGACCTATTCACTACATTAGCACAACAACAAGTAAAATAGAAACATAAGGCCACTTCCAAATACATAGGTCCACTCTAAATGACCCCTTAGTCATCCTTAAATTCTTACAATCATCATTTCACTCTTTTGTGCAAGCTCAATTAACTCAATCATGAGCCTTGTTCATAAGGATACCATGAACGAACATACAGTTAACTTATTAAGCATTGTTCATACTCAAGAAATATTTATCACATCTACAAAATGCACATATATGGTCCTCATGAATTCTAAAACACTCTCTAATATCTAGTTCATTATGAAACATCTAGACAACAACAAAACAAGCTCGAACATCCTTCTTGGGTCACTTGCAGAACATAGTCGAACACACAATCAACTTTGGACCTTTATAAATTTGACTGTACACACTTTCAGATCTTAAAATTTATATTTACAAATGCATCTTGGAGTCTGTTACAAATTTTATGTTTACACCATGAGAAAATTATACATAGATAAAAATATATGGCTAAAACACTAGACACTAGTCTTTCCTTTGTTAAATTCAAATGGTCAAAGTTAAACATCAAACACTATGCTCACATATTGTGTCCTCACTGATTTATATAAATAACACACCATCAATCTTATTATATGAATCTTAACCTTTAACTCAGTGGCCCATTGCCAAATATTAAACCTTGAATAGTTGACCTCATCTCGTGTAATCTTGCAATATTAACTCAACGCACACCGTCAATCTCTATGGATCAATCAAGTCTTTATCTTATAACACTCACCATTAGATCTTGCTTAGAAACCCCATGATCATGACAATTGACACCTTATCATGCCTTTTGATCACTTATATTTTTAAACATTGAACACTTGTCCTCATTCAAAATAACATGCACCATTGATCTTGATCTGTACGAACACCCATGAGTCATTGGATCTCAGAAGAAGATCAATCTTTAACTTCATTAACCAACAAACACTTTGAATTTTTTGAGTTTATATGCAGAATATATCTTCACTATATGATCTCCCATGATCCATTAGATCTCCATATAGTCCTGATCTTTAACATCGTGCAAAATAGACTATGGGGACCTTTGTAATCTGTCTATAAGGTCAACTTTTCACCTTCATATCTTTTTCTTCACTCAAGTGAAAGTTATGAAAATTAGACCATATGATCTCTTTACATAGGAGAATCTAGCCATATAATAATATGTTCCTAGAACCCTCACATGTGTGAGATATAATAACATTAAAATGCCTCCTTAGATTTATTTATTCATAGAGCCAACTATGTCAAGAACTGTCTAGAAAGACCAACTTTGCACATGCATAGCTTTTGTCATGCTTTAGAACTTGACCTAAAAGTTAACATAAATAAACTAGGCATAAGACTAAACAAACCCATATGATCACCTTCGCTTGAAATGTCCACATGTGTGAGATATGCCACCATAAAAATTCCTACTTAGCTTTTCTTGCCACATTGCAAATTTGGCTGCCTACTTAGCTTTTCTTGCCACATTACAAATTTGGCTAAGTATGGGAAAACACTGTCCAAATTCTTGAGAGCCCAAATTTGCACTTGAATATATTTTTTCATGATTTTTAATAGAATTGATACTTTGCACATATAAATTAGGGACTAATGTGATCATAACTATATGAACAACTCCTCTTGAATCATCACACATGGCACTTATGACATCATCAAACTACTAACTCAAATTTTCTACCATTGGACCTAAAATGTATAGATGAGAACAATGATGAACTAGGTGAATTCAAATCATGCACACAAGATCTCCAATAATCTTTTACTATTGATATGACCCTTGCACATGCTCAATACTTCAAACTCATCCCTAATTATCTCAAACCATGCCAAAATTGAAGATCAACCATGCATCCTTCAAGCATACTAGGACAAGCACATTGCACACTTTGTTATTGTCACTTAGACTATTAAGAAACTTCATCCACTCACTTGTACACCTTCATGACATCATTAAAAACTATGAAACAATCATCCCCTTTCTCATTAATGTCAACACACATCATACAACTCACCTTCCTACTCTCTCTTCAAACACTCTCACAACAGGAACTTTCTCCTAGTTTGACACAATGGAAAAATGGGCACCAACTAATCTTAAGGACCTGAAAAGACTACCAAAAAGAGAGTAACATCTTATAAATATGATATAAACTTACCCTTAACTTGATCCTAACTCTTCTTACCTTGATAACTTCCTATTGTTTCATGCCAACACTCTCTTCAATCAAGCATTACAACCAATGAAGAAATAACACACAAAATATTGAAATCTGATGGAACTCACCAAGAAACATTTGAGAGGGACTCCCCCTAATTTTTCTAAGCCATTTCACCTTTTGAGCATCTTCAGATCTCCACATACCATGAAGAACCACTACATATGCTTATTATCCTTCTCTCTCAAGCTAATTAAAGAACCACCAAAAGAACTTCATGCCACTCACTAAATAAGAAACATGCTCTAAAGAAATCTAAGAACTCTCCTTGAAATATACATACCCTGGTATTTTGGAAACATTGAGCAAAAACATCAAATCTTCATGTTAGGCCTATTTAGACTCCTTGTAGCCCTACCTGGAACTTACAGAGCCCAAAAATATTAGTAGACACATATTTAGGACCTAAAACTTCATATCTATATAAATATCATATTCCCCCTTAATCACACCAATTTTTAACACCTATATCAACCTATGTAACATACTTCCTTCACAAACCAACTTGTTAATTATGCCTCCATCTTGATAAAAACATGAATAATTTGAAAACCACAAACCTTAAAAAAAATTTGAAACATTATTTGACAACCCATTTGGCCTAATAAACCTATTAAGAAGCTTTATACTTCAAATCATAATACAAACCACTTTTCAAGCAGGGCCCAAAACCCTAAAAACTTGAAATAAGCAAGGTCAACAAACCTCCTTCTGGTCAATGCACACCTCTAAAAATTCTTAAACACTTGGAGACAACCATCACACACTTCTAGAACAAAAATTGAGCCTCCATACCTTTAGGAACCCATACATATTATAACCCATTTTAGGACTTGCATACTCTTAAGCACAAACTAGGAAACCCAAGAGCAGACAAAAATCTTTAATTTCATTTCAACATACCTTCAGACCACAAAACCACCTAGAGCATGCTATAATAAGTTCAACATACCTTTCTATGCAAAAATACCATCTTGACACATCACAAATCCTCTTTTTCCACTTGAAAAACCTTCAATCTAACCTTGTAGACTTCTGACATCACCACAACATATCTTCCACTTGGACATACCTATTCCAACTGAAAACACTCATCTCTAGCCTTCAAGGATCATCTGAAAAACACCATAGAAACACTTGCTTATCCACTAAAATGAGTCTCTTAAGAAGCATAGATAGAGACATCCTTTGCACCATAATGCTCCAAAACAAAGTGAAGCCAGAAGTGGCCCACATCTCCTCAGTAACAACTAGAATCCTCTTATAGCTATAGGACTTCTTTCTCTTGTTCTTCTTATTTTTAGTCTAAACTATGATAACTGGTTCCTTTTCTATATCACTCTCCTTCTCTTCTAAGATAGAATTGACAACACAAGAATCAACTATGAAATCTTGTTCATTTTAGGAATCAACCTTACAGTTCTGAATTTCATCATTAGGGATTGAAAATTGATTTTATTTGCATGAAGCTTGCTCAACAATAACAAGATGTTCACTTAGATCTATACATATCTCATAAATATCCTCAATCAATACCTTGGTCTTCTCCTTGAGCTTGGTATTTTCATTTATAATATGAGCAAATAATGAGATCCGTTGGTACTCTTCAAATTTTAAAGCATTATCCACCATAGAAAATAGATTACTTAAACCTACAGTTTCATCATGACTCATACTTACCACCTCTGGCTTCCATGAATTGACTTGATTTCTTCCTTACACTTTAGAATCCTGATTAAACCTATTCTAACTTGTAGACCTTTGCTTGCAGACTCTAGCAATG
This sequence comes from Torreya grandis, assembly GCA_037957365.1. Classification (NCBI taxonomy): domain Eukaryota; kingdom Viridiplantae; phylum Streptophyta; class Pinopsida; order Cupressales; family Taxaceae; genus Torreya; species Torreya grandis. Next base: position 3,717,305 of record JARHVA010000170.1, on the reverse strand, counting down.
TGACCAATCTTCTCATAGTTGTATCAAATAATATTCCTTGATGGAAACAAAGTTTGTCTTACCGTGTTTGGACATCATCTTTCAATGTATCCTTTATCATGACAAACAAAACAACTTCCTCTTTTTGAAGAGGACTCACCTTATCTAGTCTTATGTGGATAATGGTTAGTAAAGTATCCCACATCAAGATAGTTGAAGCACTTAACTTTGTTCACATTTTTTGATTGATGACTCCCATCATAGTTCCATGCAAACTCATTTTTAGTATATCTCTTACATTCTCTATCTCTATGTCCAAATTTATTACATGTATAACAATAATCATTAAAACTTGCGTACCTCATGGCATTTGGATATCTAATCTGATTTGTCTTTATTCTGCTAGCACCTTCATTCCTTATCTGATAATTTGTCTTTAAAGGTTGATCCACCTTTCTCTCATTGACATTCATGTCAACTTGAGAAGAAAATTTGGGCTATTAATTAAAAATCAATCTAGATATGTCACTAATTGACTTTTGACTCTTTAAGAGATCATCCAGATCATTAGAACTTTTATCAAACTTGATAAATGATTTCATCTTTCAAAGACACAATCTCATAAGCATACATTGAACATTATTCTTATTTATATCTTAGACTTGTAGACATACATTCCAACTTATAATTAAGAAACATGACAACAACTTCATGCTCTCTAGAATCTTTAACCAATCTTGCCTCAAACACACAGAATTGATCCTCATAGTCCTTGAGTTTAGATCTCATCTTCTTATTGATCTTATTTTCAATCTTCAATTATTCAAGAGCATTTGTTAATGCAGTCTCATAGTCCATCTCATCTTCATCTTCATCAGAATCACTCCAAATAGACTTATTTTGATGTGAGTAGCTACCTTCCTTAGCCATGAATAGGTCTTCATTTTCAATAGGATCATCATCTTCATGATCATACTATGAGTCACTATCTTCACTCTCATTTGATGAGCTATAGTCTTTATTGGAATAGAGACTCTTCTTATTCTTGAAAAACTTCTTCTTCTTGTCATACTTTCTAAAACCTTTATTCTTCTTATTAGACCTATATGTCTTCTTGTCTTCATCATGGTCTACATCATGCTCTTAATCACCATGCTTATGAGGGCACTTTCTAACTTAAAGTCCTATCTCTCCATAATTGAAGCATTTTAAGGGTAGTTTACCCTTATACTTGCCTAAACCTGTTTTCAATTTCCTTGTAAATAAAGCAATCAGTTCATCATCATTAATATCATAAATGTCATCCACCTTGGGTGTCTTACCTTGGTACTTATTCTTAAGCTTAATCTCTATCTTGAATGTTGCTTACTTATTCTTAGGCTTCATCTTCTTCCTTCATCTTGAGACTTTCAAATTACCTTCTGTGAGTCTATAATTTAGCAAGCTTGACCTTTGAATCTCCTTCATAGATGATCTGAATTTTATCCCATATCTCTTTAGTAGATTTACAATGGATTACCTTTGTAAACTTAGTCTCTATAAGACCACAAGTGATGACATTTATTTCCTTACAATTATTCTCAAATAGCTTCTTGTCTATAGCACTATATGGAGGAGTAGTAGGAACAAAATAACCATCCACAACAGATTGCCATACATCAAACCCTAGGGACATAATGTATGTCCTCATCCTTACAATCCAAAAAGCATAATTGGATCCATTGAACATTGGTGCTTGATTAGTAGAGAAACCTTCTTGATGACTACCCATATTGCACCTTGGATCACCTTCAAGCTATCAAGCCTTTACCAAAGGATGGATCTGATACCAATTATTAAAGGTACAATCATTGAGAGGGGGGGTGAATCAACGATCCCATATATTTCAAATTCAATTCCAATCCATTCAAAATATTAAATAATCAGCATATATCAAATTGATAAAGAAACATTAATAAGAGTTCTCATTCATTCAATGCATACATAAGATCAAACTCACAACACATAACATATGTGGGAAACCCTCTTGGGGGAGAAAACCCATTGGAAATTGCAATTAGAATACTATCTTATAATAATAACCAATTTAGAATAGATGAAACTAATCAAGGAACTACAATCCCTTATTTAGTGAGACTAAAATCCCACAAAGTGATACAATACTTGTCTAGCTGAGCTACACCAACAACTAGACCTTTAGCAAGTTATACCTTGAAAAGAGGCTAAAACCCCCTAGATATTGATCTACCACAATAACACCTATGAAAACATCTCCTGATCACCACTTTCATATCAATCTAATGGAGATACAAAGTATATCATCTTTCTTCAACTCTGCACACTCAATGCATCCAAAGCTATCTTTTGGATCACTCTTCACTCTTTGTTCATCCTCAACATGTAAGAGAAATGTTCTGTCATTAGAAACATGACCCATGGGTCATACACACAATCATAAATTTTATCTACTCATTAACTCATCTACTAGTCACTCTACCTCTCTTTCACTCCATAACTCTCATATGCACACCCCTCATCCAAGTCTCTCTCAAGTCTAAAAACCATCATATTTGGTTTCACTATTTATAGAGCAATCATAATCATCACCATCTTGGTTGACCAATAGGCATGAATTAACCCTTAAGTCATATATCTCATTGATACATATCTTAATACCATCCACATAGGTTGGCCATATCACCCATGGATCACCCTTAAGCAACAACCCCTTTCAATTAGGCTAAACTAGCCCTTATAGGTCTTATGAATACCTATTCACTCCATTAGCACAAAAATGAGCAAAATAGAAACATAAGACCACTTCCAACTGAATATTTCAACTTTATATGGCCCATTAGTCATCCTCAAATTCTTAAAGTCCTCATTTCACTCTTTTGCACATGCTCAATCAACTCAAACATTAGCCTTGTTCATAAGGACACCATGAATGAACATACATTCAACTTATTAAGCATTGTTCATACTCAAGAAAGATTTATCACATCTCCAAAATGCACAAAAATTGACCTCATGGAGTATACAACACTTTAAAATATTTATTTCATCATTAAACATCCAAATAATAACAAAATAAGCTCAAACATCCTTCTCAGGTCAATTGCAGGACACAGTCAAACACATAGTCAACTTTGGACCTTCATAAATCTAATTTTACACACTTTCATATCTTAAAATTTATATTTTTAAATTAAATTTGGATTACTTTACAAAATTTAATTTTTATTCCATGAGGAAATGATACATAGATCAAAATATATGGCTCAATAACTAGACACTAGTCTTTCCTTTGTTAAATTCAAGTATTTGGATTCAAATAGTCACAGTTAAACATCGAACACTATGCTCACATATTGTGTCCTCTCTAATTTATATCAATCATGAACCATTGATATTATTGTATTAATATCAACCTTTAACTCATAGTGTTCCACTTCCAAACATTAAACCTTGAACAGTTGACCTCATCTCATGCAATCTTGCAATATTGACTCAATGTGTACCATCTTTGTAGATCAGTCAGGTATTTATCTTATAGCGCTCACCATTAAATATTACATAGAAACCCCATGATCATGAAAAATTTTACCCTCACATGCCTTTTTATCACTTATATTATTAAACATTTATCACTTATCCTCATTCGAAACAATATGCACCATTGATCTTGATCTATACGAATGCCCATGAGATGTTGGATCTCAGAAGAAGCTTGATATTTATCTTCATTAACCTACAAACACTTTGACCTCTTTGACTTTTTATGCACATTATATCTTAAATTTATGATCACCCATGATCCATTATATCTATATTTGGTCTTTATCTTTAACATCATGCAAAATAGACTAAGTATGGGGAACTATGCAATCTGTGTGTAAGGTCAACTTTGCACCTTCATATCTTTTTCTTTGCTCAAGCACAAGTTCTAAAAATTGGTTCACATGATCTCCTCACATAGGAGAATACAATAATATTATAATATTCTCCTATAACCCTCACATGTGTGATATATAATGACATTAAAATGCTTCCTTAGATTTATTTGTTCATAGAGCCAACTATGTCAAGAACTGTCTAGAAAGACCAACTTTGCACATGCATAACTTTTGTCACGCTTTAGAAATTGACCTAAAAACTATCAAAAATAAAATAGGTATAAAAATAAATAAACCCATATGATCACCTTCTCTTAAAATGTCCACACATGTGAGATATTCCACCATCAAAATGCCTACTCAGCTTTTCTTGCCACATTGCAAATTTGGCTAAGTATGGAAAAACATTGTCAAAATGGTTGAGAGCCCAAATTTTCACTTGCATATATTTTATCATTATTCATTGATATAATTGAGACTTTTAACTTAAAACTAGGGACTAATGTGATCACAACCATATGACCAACTCCCCCTAACTCATCCACACATGGTAATTATGACATCATCAAACTGCCAACTTAGATTTTTTGCCATTGGACCCAAATTTTCTAGATGAGAATAATGATGAACCAGGTGAATTCCACTCATGCACACAAGATCTCCAATCATCCTTGACCATTGATATGACCCCTTACACATTATCAATACTTTAGACTCATCCCTAATCATCTCAAACCATGCCAAAACTGAAGATCAGCCAAGCATACTAGGAGAATCACATTGCACACTTTGTCATTGTCACTTAGACTATCAAGGAACTTCATCCACTCACCTGGACACCTTCATGACATCATTGAAAAATATCCAAAAAGGATCATTGAAACAAATTCAAATAGATTCAAACTCTCATTGAATGACTATACACAATCATAAGGGCCTATCATTACCCCAAGGACCACATCCATGAATGAAAAGAAACTATGTAGTTTGTAGAGTAAGATAGGGTACATGTTTCTCAATGGAAAACAAATAGCCTTCAGCTCCATGATCATAATAGTAAACTAAACATGAGTCTAGATTACTCTGAAATTAAATGGCTAATCAAAAACTCTACCAAACATCATATTGTCATATCCTTAAATATGAACGATTCATATTATTTTTAATTAATTTTATGAACATATTATTAAATTTTGTTTGTTTGTGGAAAATGAAACTTTAGAATGGATTACTATAATAATTGTATTAGCCTATTTTTTAAAATAGTTGTAATTATGTTTGGAAGTTGGGATTGTTGTGATAACATTTTTATACTCTACTTTGATTTCCATAATGTTAATAAGATGTGTATATTTTTATTTTGAGAACATGTAGATGTTGTTAACATTTCATGATCATAGGTACATACTGGATTAGATTATTTAATGACTTTTGATCTCTATTTGGATAACATTAAAATTATAGCATTTATATTGGGTAACATTTAGTTTAAGTTTATTTATTTTCATGCTTAAACTTTGAATATGAATCATTATGTTGATAATTAAGCAGTTATTGATAAATATAATAATTCTTATAGCTGAAGGCTATTACATTATCGACTCAATCAATTTGATTCCTAGAATGACTCTGTTATCAAAATGGTGTACTATGAGTTTTGTTATCATATTTGTTTTTTACCTTGAGCATCACAAAATTTGATCCCATGGGGGCAAGTTAATGTAACAACATTGCTTAGAGGAAAAATAAATTATTTCAATTTCCATTGAGGCATAATATTAGGGATAATAGGTAATGTTGTTGGCACACATTTTAATAAAAAATGGACAAAGCTACTATACTTGGCATGAAAACCTTGGGACCAATCCCCCATGGAATTGGTTGAAGCAACCCAAACATAATATAGACTTTAGAGATTGTGACCTTCTCTACCTCCAAGATTGTACCCGACCAATTTTTACATAAAGGATTGTTGGCATTTAAATTACATGTAAATAGTGATTTTTGGTAACCTAACTCAATTTGAATTAGATCTCAAATTGATCTAGTTAGGTTTTTTGGAGATGGTTTATCAATTTGACTTCTAAAACCCATCATTTGTGGGGAATGTTGACATGTATAGACAAAGCCCTGTCAATTTTTTTTCAGCCACCTATGCGTGGATAAAGGGCGGAGTTTGAACTAAGTATGAATATGGAAATTAAAGTTGAATAGGTAAGATAAAAACATGTTTAATCTGGGAATTCTGATTAGCTATGAGCAATTATTTGATTTCTTACATGTTCAAACCATTAGTTTCATGCAAAGCAAATCTTAAAGTTTATAATGAGCTTCGAAAGTTTAGTTTTGATTTTATAACTTAAAAAATAACTCCATGGGCCTATTTGAAGGTTTTGAATCCAAGTTAGATGAGATTATTGTGGGTTGCATGAAAAAAATGTGGGAAATCCTTTTCAAGGTTTGTGAACTTAGATTGGTAGTTGGAAGCTACATTATGGAATTTTGTTTTGAACCCTAGACCACATGGTAACATTGCTTCATTCCTAGGTAAGTACCTTGTCTTTTCAAAACACATATTGGGTATTGTTTGAAAATAAAAAAGGGTTTGTTTTCATGGTTCCTGGGCTTGGGCCTGCAAGTATTTTTTGTTTGAAAAATTTAATCTCTAAGTTTTCCTTGAGTTCATTATTTAAATTTTTTTGAGCTTAGGCATGCATACATTATGGATTTAATATTACTCATGGTTGAGTTTTTTTGCTTCACTTCCATGGTTGGGTTTTGCTTGTTTTGGATGCATTAACATTAAAAGCATTGATTTATACTTGTATTTTATGCATTAAAATTATCATGGCTGAGTTATTTTTACTTTTGGAAATCCATGGCAAAGTTTTCTTGTTTTAATTACAACCTACATTTACACTTGAATCATTTAAATTTATCATTTGTTGATTTATATTTGCTTCCATTAAATATTGGATTGAGTTATATTTTTTTCATAAAATACATGGCTAAGTTACTCTTTCCAACATTTACACTTGATGAATTGAATTTTACATGATTGAGTTACTCTTTCCTGCATTTAGGTTGATGCATTAATTTCTCATGGTTGGGTTATTGACTTCTTGATAAAGTGAAATTATTTGATATATGATTACCTGATTTCATTAGACTTTAATATGGGTGAATTATTGGTTTTGTTCTTCTTCATTGTTTCAACAATAATAATTTAGAAGGAAATATTTTTTGATATTTTATTGAGTCATGCACTTGCTTGATATTTGATTAAATAAATCAAAATAACATGGCATTTCCCTTGTTATAAATTGTAGAATTAAAACACTTGTTGTGTATGCCAAATAAGGGTGTAAATAAAATGCAAATAGAATCCAATGGGAAAAAAATGAGCTATGCTAGGGTTAGAAGATAATTCCTTCAAGGGTTACAATATTTTTCTTACTGATTAGATTAGATAAGGACCCTAATTAATTGGTAATTTTTTGGATGAATCCTCCTAGGAAATCCCCCCCACAAAAAAAAAAAACCATCATTCACACAAATGATGGTTGGAGTAAATAATTTAGTTTCAAAGACAAATATTAATGCCCTAATGAATATGGTTGGAAAAAGATCCAATATATTGGATAGTGTAGGCATAAGAACATGCATGTATGCATTTAAAGAAAATTTAATCACCCTACTAGATCTGACAAAAATCAGGACGAATATAATGGGTATGCATGAAAAAATCCTAATCTATAATTTTTTAAGAGTACAACTACCTCTGGAGGAATTACATGCATCAACTAGGATAAATTAGAGAATAAATGAAGAATATGAACTAAAAACATGTGCAAAAGGGTAATTCATAGGAATATTTGCCAATGAAGCGAACAAAGATAGAGCGTTTAGAGGAGGGCCATACTTTTTCAAAAATGTTGGTCTCTTCGTGAAGTTTTGGAACACAATATTAAATCCTACAGAGGAACTCCCAACTATGGCACCTATCTGGATTTGGATGTATGCACTACCACAAGATTTTTGGTCCAATTATGTCTTTAAAATTATTGTTAATATTATTGATAAATATGTTGATATTTCAAAACCATACCATGGTAAGTTCCTTTCTAGGTATGCCATATTCTATGTGGAGTTAAACCTCACCCAATTCCTTTCCATTGTAGTTGTCACGAATATAGGTACCTTATAAGAGAATACCCCTATCAATATCATGGATAAATCCCTTGAAACAAATAATAAATACTTAAATAGATTTATTAAGCTAAAAAAAACACACATTTAAGAATAAAAATAAAACAATAAATAAATATGTGCCAAAATATAGAAAAGTATCCATCAATGAAAGATCCACCTTAATGGAAGGTACAAAATATGTTCCTAAAAACTTAACCCCAAGAGAAAAAAATGATATGGAAGTGGAAGATATTATAGTATATTATGGATTCAGGGAGGACTTTGAAAATATCCTCAAACCAAATACAAGAAACTCATATCATCAAAAGGTCAATCATCCTCAAGACAAGTAAACAAAAGGAAAAATCATAACAAAATGCTTGAAACACAAGGAAAATTTGGATAAGTCAAGATGAGGAATATGAGTTGGATTTTAAAATAGAAGAGTATAACATGGGAATTATGCAAACCCAAATCTAAAATCCAAAGGAAACTTCAGAAATATAAGAAGAGGGAAACCTAGTAAAAATTAAAAAAGGCACGATGAATCAATAGAAGCAATTGGATTAGGGACACAAATTAAAATAGATACCCTTTTATAAATCATAAAGCAAAATAATATTCCCTAATGCAAATAATATCCTAAAAAATAGGGGGTCTCAATGCCCCCACCCACCCACAAAAGGAGAGTATTGAAGAAACTGATTACTTAGTTTAACCCAAATGTATTGATGCTACAAGAAATAAAGCTAGAACATTTATCATAACATATCAAAGGTCTTTCAAGAAGTCTTATAAGAGAAATGGTAGGGAGTGATACCATAGGTACTACTAGAGGAATGACATTCCTATGGGACCTTAAATCAGTCGACCTTAAAATTATTCAAGTCAATAGCCAGTATCTCATGTGCAATGTAGTGTCTCTTAGGTTGGAGCCCAAATATTTTTCTAATTAATATCTATGGTTCCCAGAATAAGAAAGAAAAAGAACAAGCTTGGCAGTAGAAAGATGCCAAAATAAAATCAAACATGAAATCATATTTGATCCTCTACGGTGACTTTAATACTAGAATGGATGCTTCATAAAATAAGGGAGGAAATACGAGAGATGAAGACAATTTGAGCTTCCACAACTTTTTGGAGAAGGCAGAATTATGGGATCTAAAAGCCAAAGAAGGGTGGTTGACATGGAGTAACCAAAGAATAGGTAAGGATATTATCCTATAAAGGCTTGATAGTTTTTTCCCTCTAAGAATTGGATCGAAGGTAATAACATCCTAGAAATAGAGGTTCTCAACTCATCAACCTCTAATCATTGGCCAATATCCCTACATAGCATGCAAGATGAGCGTTCAGTCAAAGATCATTTCAAGTTTGAAAAAAAATGGCTTAAACACCCTAAGTTTGAATATTTTATTACTCGATAATGAAAAACCCCTAATAATAGATATGGTACCAATATGTACCTATTCTCTAAAAAATTTAGAGATCTCAAAAATGCATTAAAGAATCACAATCAAATTATATTTCTAAATATATTTCAAGCCAAAAAGGAATTGTTGAAGAGAAGTGGGGAGATCAAGGAGATGAGAATGGAAGCCAATAATTCCATATATATATTGGAACAATTAGATAATATTATGAGTAAATTAGAATAAATTTACAAAAAAAAGGAAATTTATTAGAAACAAAAATCCATATGATAATAGATATATTAAAAATTAGTTTAAAAGAATCATATGATAATAGATATATTATTCACATTCAAATACTAATATTCACTTCATAAGCAGTTAACTCAACTAAATGTACACAACTCATTTTCAAGTGAATATCTCATGTACAACATATCACAAGGAATACTAAATCAAGTCACAAGTAGTAGACTTCATCATTAACCAATAATACACATGCACCAATAATACTCATGTAAAGTCATTCTAAAATGTATACCTAAAATACATAACACATGTACATCTTCTAGTTCGATCCCATTGACTAGTTATGGTAACAAAGTATGCAAAATATGAGTTTGTATAAATATATTTACACAGTCAATATTGTTTTAAAAAACCTAAAATACAAATACTTTAAATGCATATCCAACTTATAATTTCTAAATTGACTACACAGTGAGGAGACTTAATTATTTCACAAGAAATAACACATGCATAGCCAACCAAAAAGGATACCATAGAGTGATATTTTATATATAACTATGGTTTTTCTGCCAGTCCACAGGCTAAAAATATAATAGATTACTATGTGTACACCTGAAGTATTTAAGTCTTGCACCTTATCTAAACTCCATAGTTTCCTATAAGTATAATTAAATAAATTTGTATACCATTTTATATTTTATACAACCTGTATTGAGTATACATCATCCAAATTTGACTTAGTATATAAATATTTTATCTCTCATACAAAACTCACAAGCATTCAGACATGTATGTATGTAGATCCTTGTTCAAATAAATATATATTTACTCGATTTTAGAATGTGCAGTCCGTATAAATACCACTTCGCTTTATAATTCTTGGACTGTATATATTCGAGCATGCATATACATGAGCAAATAAGGACAAAATTCATTTTCTAATATAAACTCTATTAATTACCCAATCACTATACACGACAGTCTTGTAGAATAAAACCAAAATTCATAAAGTTCAACTCTCTAATTAAATTGACTTAACTAGTCCTATCTAAACTTTTATAAAAAAAATCTATTACTTTGCCTTCAGATTTAGACCTATACTATTCACCTATATGTTATACCTTAATATATATTTATGAATATATATATACATGGCACACTCCATCTATGGTTTTTTATAGTTAGAGTTTTCTCTAAGCCTATTTTTTTTCAGTACTAAATAATTTAATTTCCAAACTTCTTGAATCATAAATACAATACCAACTTTTCCACACTTTTCCATGTGATACAATCAAACCATAATTCTTTCATTTCTGCACTCTCTCACCCCCCTCTTCTTTGTTCTTTCACCATACCCCTTTTGCTCTCTCTGTCTCTTAATATAATCCCATCCTTCTAGATTAAATTTTCATGCATAATTATATGATTTACCATTTTAGTTTATATATTAACTTAAGCTTTATAATTCGTGCGTGTTAATATTTGTGTTCAAAGCCAAGTTAGTTACTAGCTTAAGTCCACTTAAGTCATTCTTTAAATGATAATTTTAAACCTTCAATACTCAATGCAATCCATGCATTGTACTTAACTCTTAAGTTAATATTTTTAGGTTATTAATTTTCCTTAAACATATAGAAATAAAAGTAATTATCTCTTTAAAAAGATAAATTAAATCAATTAATAAATCCAATTATTACAAGATAACTATTTTAATTAAACACCATTGTATATGGATTATGTTACATCCCAATTCCTCACCAGATAAACTTGATAGATTATCCATGGAAAACTACAGATGACAAATTCAAATTTGGTTATATTTCTGATTAAGCTTGAGATTTATGCTATTTCAAGATAATAGAGTGTTGTTTAGTTAGATGATAATACATGATTGTTTATTATGAACTAATTTATGTATGTGTTTACATTTTAAGCATATTAATGAATTGTTCCTAGTTATATATTGTTGCTTATGATTATCATGTGAAAAGACCTAACTGTCTGTGTGCTATGAGGTGGATGCAAGAGAATTCATCCCTCAAACATGCCAAAGGAAGAGCATCATCGGAGAGGGTGATGTAGATGAAGATGTTTAAGGTCTACAGAGAGCTAACAAAACTCTGCACACACACACACACACACACACACACACACACACACACACACACACACACACACACACACACACACACACACACACACACAAAATAGTTAGTCATGGTAGAAATGCACTTAATTGCTCAAGGTATGTTTACTAATTTCTTTAGAGTGTTGCTTTCTTTGATTGTGGCGTTGTCTTGCATGTGATCAGAAATATTTGAGATTTGCCTTATTGGATTCATTCAGATAATTAATCTATAATGAAAATTTGGAATGATAATTAACTAATATACTAATAATGGTAAATTTGAGAAAAAGGAAATAAAACTTTGTAAATTTAGAAATTTCCATAAAATGGAAAAGAAGAAAGATTTAGATTTTTAGGAAATTTTTAAAAATCCTATGATTTAATAAATAAAGATAAAATAAATAAAATAGTAAAGGAAATAAATCATGCTTTAAAAAAAAAGGAAAGGAATAATTCTTAAAAATAAATAAAATAAAAACACATAAAAAATAAAATAAACAGATTAAAGCAAAAAGAGATTCTCATTAAAAAGATAATAGCATGAGGATAAGAGGAAGGAAGGAGGAAGAGTGGACGATAGAGGAGGCATACACAAAGCAAGGATCGAGATGCAGCAAGAGAGGGAGAAGACTCTCAAATCAAATAAATTACCAAGTGGGTAGTGTTTTTGAATTTCATAATTATGGAAATATATATTATTATTTGATTGAATTATCTATAGAGTAATTATAATTATAATTATATACATCAAATTTAAATATCAAAATTATTAATGGAATTAATGTTATTTAGGATAATTTGTAAAATATAGTGTGACAATCAACTTTATACAATTTGGTCTATGGTGACTACTCCTTGCAATAGAACATAGTTATCTTTATCTGAATCACCAAGTTATCTATTTACATAAAGAGTTTGGTATCTTTTACATTATAAAGATAAAAAATTCATCTACTACAGTAATAGTTTATGTAGGGGTATCGACTTAAAATAAAATGTAGATTAAGACGCTAGAAAAATCATCAATACCAGATAGTGTGCGATAGCAATCTAATTTTATATTAGATTGATCTGTAGTTTGATTGTATACTATATGGTAATAAAAGTATTATAAGTCTATATATTCATTTCTAGCACAATTCATATAGCTATAAGAGCGCTTAGGTGGCATTAGGCCTATTTAGATTGAGAACATAATTTTTTATAAATAAATAAATATATATATATATATATATATATCATAGCATTATACTTTTGTTATTTCCAGCTGAATAACTAGGCATTATAACTAATCTAGATTTTGCATAATTAAAACCAAAAAGGTAGGGCATTGATTTACTCTTTTTACCCCAACATATAGCTCCTTAATTCTATTTTGACTTGGTTAGAGCTTTGTTTTTAGGTGTAATTGATCTTCACCTTCTTCATTGCCTTCACGCAATCCTTGTTATCACCATTTCCAAGGTGCAAACCTCTCACAACAGCATTTTCATCCAATAGTATTATCATTGTTTCCATATCAAGTTATATTATTTTCTTTTCTTTAACTCAACCCAAGAGCAATACTACCACCATTCTTTTTATCACAGCTATTTCAACTCAAATGGAACCACATTCCATTTCAGTCAAAGATTTCAATAGACTTAGAAAGTCCCTCTGTGTTTTCAACAAACTACAAATATGCATTTATCTCCATGATAGGAGATGACATATATCTAATGAATATGTACTATGGTCATATTTATTTTGGAAGTGCGAACTGCTTCACATCTATTTCCTGTATTTAAAAATTATATTTTGAAATCAACTTTCCTCTTTTCCATCACATGTTTAATTATACATTGGTTGGTGCATATTTGATTTTACATTATTTTGAATTTACAAGAAGGATAGAGTACCTTTTTATTAAATGACACAAAACATTGTTATGATGGCCAACACAGTTCTTAAGTATGGGGTATATCTGGGATAGTTGTAAGATATGGCATAAAAGATGTTTTCACAATATTTCAATTTATAATAATCCACATTTATATAAGTACCAATATGCCAACTCAAGGTTGTAATAACATATTTTTTTTCTAGCCTAACACACATAGCCATAGTTATAGAGGGAGACCCACTTTTAGTTGGTTAGTAAATTATGATTGGTTATTTGGGCATCGAGAACTTCATAATATATATGTAACAATTTTTATGGTTATTTTAGGGAATTTGGTATAGTCTTAATTTTTCTATAAAGAACAATGAATTATTCTAGCCCATAGATTGAATTTGGTTACGCAATATTATAATATAAAATTAGATATTTAAACTAATATATTTTGATAGGTGGAGATAACGGATGGATATGTTATCAATATCTCGCTATGATATATCCTCTAAGAGTTTTACCATAGTAAATATTCACGCATAATTGATAATTATTTTACCATTGGGCTAGGCCATAAATCTAGTACCTAACATGGTACACATGTTTAGATATATTTCCATTAATATATATATATATATATATATATATATATATAACCTGATACATCTAAATAGATTATATGTCACTTGGGATATAAAACAATTGTAGGACATTCTAATCACTGGAGTTTGATTACTTAAACAATTATTATCAAGCGTAGAGTGGATTAATCACACGAGTTGAATGGTTGAACTTAGTTACTCTCTATTGTGAGTAAAACCTTATGGAGCTTTAAATCTTTTATTATATAGAAAACTGTTACCTAGAGTTTGACAATGTATTGAGTTTTATGTTCATGACTACTTACATAATTAGATATCTGGGGTGGATTACTTGGCTATTATTCTCAGGTGAAATATTAACTAGAAAAATGAAAGGAATGACTAAGTTATTCAATGAATATTTGATTATTGACCCCCAAATATAAACTGATTATGAAACTGGATATCTTGTGTTGTCAAGAAAAATAATGTTTTGGGTTATTATTGTAATGAGTGTGTTCTTTGTGTTTAAAACTACTTCATGATTTGATTATTATGCCTAGTAGTTATGATTAGAATGCTAAACTATAGTTTAGAAGTGGCATAGCATTATAATACCCTTATGTGGAGCACATTAGGATTTGCAAGTGCTTGTATGTGGAGATTTTTTTGTAGCTCTTTAGATGATTGGAATAAGTCATTAAATTACCTAAGAATTAGGAAGTTATAACCCTTGGATTAGTTTCCTAAAAGTAAATGAGTTAATAGGATAATGATTTTATCTGACTCACTAATAATAATATAAATGATTTTTATTTATGTGTATTCAATAGGGGATACTTGTGTGCACTACATACTATGAGTGTGTTAATAAGTATAAATGTCTTATTATACTTAGTGCTTAATTTCACATCGAAATGCATGTTTATATGGTGTGATACTTTGGTAAGATTTATCGATTGGTATAAGTGTTTATTTTATACTTGTTATTATAAATCGGTTAAGTCTTGAAAATTAGATGTTTGGATTGTGTGTTCTAATGTAGTTGAGAACCTATGATAGTATGGGATATCATAGGGTATATATATATATATATAGTGCCTAAATGGCACTTAATGTAGTTATTATACCTAAGTCATACCTATATTTATATGTAAATTATATATATATATATATATATATATACTAGTATTTCTTGTGGATAACATGTGTTTTTATAGTTGGTAGACTTGTGTATGTGTGCGTGCAAACTCTAAAAATTTAACAAATGTTGTGTTGACATGTTATTGTGTCCCATGAGAATGATGTTTGATTTATTATATATATAGTTATATGTATAATGCTTTTATTTCCATGTATTTGAGACTAATTTATATGATTGATTATGGATAATTGGTAGTCAAGTCTTAAAACATTGGACTGTGGTAATATGAGTTGCCATAGAGTGTAGATAACTAGAAAAAAATTATATTATTTAAATTATATAACTAAATTTTATGTTTACTTGGTTGGTATATTTGTAATAATTATTTCTAGTATGGGATAGAAAATAATGAATGATTCATGCATATGCTTAACGAATTAAATGTATGCTATTATTACTCCTATGCATAACATGTCATGTGATGCATTTATTATTAGGATGTAAATTGATGAATATTTTGGTTGAATTTGTACTTGACCAATCTGCATTGCTGATGTGGAGTAAGAAGTGAGATAGACTTCACTAGCTTACTATCATTGCATTGATAGATGAAGGCAATTTGATCAAGTGGTGTGTATAAAATTGATTGATCTAGATCATTATCATTTATTATTTGTAAAGATTTTGGCCAAAATATGTTTAGTGAGACATTATCATTTAATGAGAATGATTCACATGTTTTTGCGATATCTTATAATAGAATATATTTTTATGATACATTGAATGTTTAGTTTAGAATCATACAACACATGGGTACTTACTAGTCTCTTTGAATTTCCATGCCATCACTATCTACTCATACATGAAAGAGGGTCATATCTTGATGGGATTAGTGTAGGGGATTGCTTTTCCATGGTTGGTGTGGTAAAGTTCTCGAATGATGCTATCCCTCCCCACAACAAACAAGTGAGATGACACTTGAGATTGCCACAGATACTGGAGAGTCCAAGGAACTAATGCTCTATAGAACCATGTATATATATATGTACATTGGATTGTATTGTATTGTATTTATCATTAAGTTGTAATTAATTATTATTGTAAATCATCAATGGTGGCTGTAGACTTGTTTCAATTATAACTGAGTTAATGTAATATCTTTCTGTATTCACATTATGACATGTACTCTCATGATGTTAGAGATCAATATTATGTGATGTATTATGCTTGTTGTTATTATCACCTTGTGACATTTTTATGGTCTCTATATATTCTCATGGTGTAATCTATATTTGGTATTTGTGTTAAATTAAAAAAAAATCTCTTGTATTTCTATGTCTAACCCAATGGGGTTGTTACAAATTATATATAGATATATCCTTATTTAATCATAGATTCATACTAATGACTTGAATCTTTCTTATACATAAATATATTAAATGAATACAATGATATTTACCAAATATCATTTAAATCAACCACTATGTTAGATAATCTAGCTTAGTTTAAGCATTGACAACATGATCATAAAACAACATTGTATGATTAAATCTATGCACTACAATAATACATGAGATCACACAATTAGATCATCATAAACATCAATAGAAAACATGATCATATTAAAAGTATATTAGCACTCAAAAACAAACTATCTAATCAAACAAAGAGTTAAATAAGTTATTCTAATGTGGTGTGTGTTGGGTTACTAGCAGTTCCTCTGTCATTCTCCAATCATCCCATCTACATTGTCTCTGATGATACTCTCCCTCTGTCATACTCTGAGGTAAGAATTAATCATGCATCTACCTCATGACAAGTAGGTAGTTAGTCTGAGTCATTAGATATATCAAACTAATGATTTTTAACTAACAAATATACATCCATAATGTACATAAATAAGAAAATACAGTTGCCACATAATTAATCCATCATGTAAATTAATAAGCATATAACTTTCTCATAACCAATATATGTCATAAAATTCAAATTAAAGTAATAATAATCCAATGATAACCATAATAATCCACAGATTTAAAGGTTATAATAATTAAGGTGAAATCAGGATGTAACATCCCCCCCCTAAAACTGGTCATCATCTCAATGCCACTTATTCAAACAATAGTTATGAATAACAAATAGAGTTTAATAGAATAAAAACATAGTATCTAGTATGAAATCATGCAAAAAAATTTGGAAATAGCCTATATAACTCATCATAGTCCTCCCAAGTATCACTATCCTTAGATTATTGGTCCCACAAGACCTTTCACTGTGACACTTCTCTATTATACCATGACCACCCCGAGACCTAGGACCTATAAAACATTCCAATGCAGAACATGTGAATGATCAACTATATATTTTTTAAGATATGATACATGGAAAATATTATGTAATAGAGCTAGGGCTAGTGTAAATGTAATCTTATATGCTACAACATTGACCATTTCTAATACTTCAAAGGGTCTCACATATATTGATGATAGTTTTGTTGACTTCCCAAATTTAATCAAGCTCTTATGTGGCTTAACCCACAAGAATAATTTATCACCTATAGAAAACTACCTATCTATCCTCTTCAGATCATTATAACTCTTTTATCTATCATTGGCCTCAGCCAATCTCTACCTGATTAATCTAACTTATTCATTCATTTCTAAAAGCATCTCAGGCCCAAAGACTATACTATCTTCTAACCTAACTCAATTGATTGGTGTCATGCACCTTCTTTCGTGCAGTACCTCAAATGGTGACATCATCAAAGCTGATTGGTATGAGTTGTTGTAAGCAAACCCAACCAATGAAAGATAATCTTCTCATTTGTATTTTTGATCCATGCAATACATATAAAGAATATCCTCTAACCCTTGATTAACTTGATTAGTCTGACCATCAGTCTCTGGGTGATATGTAGTGATGAAGTTTATTTATGTGCTCAAAGTTGAGTTTAGAGTTATCCAAAACCTATAAGTCATCTTCATATCATGATTTGAAATGATCTTCTATATAAATCCATGCAACCTATACACTTTTTTTATGAACCTCTTCACAAGGGTAGGTGCATCATTTATCAAATTACGTGGTATAAAATTAGTCACATTGGTTAGTTTGTCAATAACTACCAAGATCATATCATGCCTACTCCATGACATCAATAAACTTTGGAAAAAGTTCATACTGATCACCTACCACTTCCACTATGGTATATCATGTGGATATAACAACCCAACTGGATGCACATGCTAAGCTTTCACTCATTAACATTACAAACAATGTGACACATAGTTTGCTGCATCTTTCTTGATTCCTTTACAAAAATACAAAGGTATAAGCTCTACCATGATCTTGGTTACTCTAGATGTCCTAAATATGGGGTATTGTGCAATTTTGTTAGCACTGTGCTCCAAAAAATTTCTCGATCTGACACATACATCTTTCCATTGTAATGCAAAATATCATCACTCTTAAAATTGAATCCTTTATACTAAGGATTATTAGCATTATCAGACAATGCTTTTTTGATGTGATCATAAAATTCATATCTTGATGAAAACTCAATCACACAATCCCTAAAAGTACTCCGAATAGTAGCCATGATTGTTATGTACCTTCTATGACTCAAGACATCAACTACTCTATTCTCTTTACCTTTGATCTAATTGATATCAAAGTCATAGTTAGACAAAAACTCTAACTAGCATCTTTGATAAGCATTCCAATTTGGTTGGATGAAAATATACTTGAGTCTTAAGTTATCTATCTTGAGCTCAAATAATTTTCCCAACAAATAATATCAACAGACTTACAAGGCATGCACAATTGTTGTAAGTTATAGGTCATGAGGGGAATAGTTCACCTCATAAGGTTTTAACTTCCTTGATTCATAAACCACTACTACACCATCTTTCATAAGGACTCCTCCTATTCCCTCTCCTGATGTATCTATGATCATTGAAAATTGACCATTGGGGTTAAGAATTCTCAACATTGGTGCCAAACTAAGCCTTCTTTTCAATTCTTAAAAATATACTTCACACTTTTCTGACCAGACAAATATTTGATTCTTCCATTGCAAGGAGGTAATTGGATTAGCTATCTTAGAAATATTTAGAATGAACTTCTTGTAATGAGTAGCTAACCCCAAGAAACTTCTTACCTTATGTACATTCCTTAGCAATGACCATTCAATAATGGCTCTTATCTTAGCTAAATCTACAAAAATACCATCTACAAAAATAATGTGTCATATATATTGCACTCTCTCTTAGAAAAATGTGCACTTTGACAACTTGCCATACAACTTGTGCTTACACAACTGTTGTAGAATCAATTCCAAATGCTAAAGCTATTTCTCATCATTCTTAGAATATTTAAGAACATGTCATCCAAAAAGACTAAAAAAAGTGATTTAAATAATCTTTGAACACACTATTCATGAGATTCATGAATGTTTCTAGTGCATTAGTCAACCCAAAGGGTAACACTATGAACTCAAAATTCCCATAATGAATTCTAAAAGCTATCTTTAGAATATCCTCATCCCAAATCGTTAATTGATGGTATCCTACTCTAAGATTAATCTTAGAAAATATCATTATTCCCTACATTTGATTAAAAATATCATCTATATGAGGTAGAAAATACTTATTTGTTATAGTTTCCTTGTTCAACATCCTATAATCAATGCAAATTTGAAGAGTATCATCCTTATTCTTGACAAAGACAACAAGTGCACCCCATGGTGACACACTAGGCCTGATTAGTCCCTTTGACAATAATTCCTGGAGTTGAGCCTGTAATTTAACCAACTCAGTGGTTATCATCCTGTAAAGTACCTTAGACTATGGTTCTGATTTAGGTATGATATTGATAGAGAAATCAAACTCACATTTAGGAGGAAATCCTAGTAATTCTTTTGAAAACACATCATGAAAATATATAAGAAATGAGTAATCTTCGAGAGATGGTTCCTTATATTTTTTATGATAAATGCTTGACACCCTTTTCCTTAATCCCTCTTGAGTTACATCACATAAATCTGCTTGAGCCTCAACTCTCTTTTCTCACCTTAAATTTGCATCTAATTTCCAAAATCATCGAGACATTAAACCTTATTCAAGTAGCATTCAACCTTGGCCTTGTGTTTTTCAAGCCAATTAAATCCTAGGATCACATCATATAACCCTAGTAGTGCTATATATAGATCCACTACTATTGTGAATTTAGGCAACCTAATCTCTGTTTCAACTAAACACTTGTAAACCATGACTTTTGAGTCATTCCCATAGTTTATTGGCCATGCATTTCCCATAAATCCAACTCTTCTAAGAAACTTACTAAGCATTATAGGAGCTATAAAACATTCAGTAGCCCCTGTATCTATTAAAATAGAAACTAGATTTTCAAAGAAAATACCTAATAACTCTATAGGTGATGTTTGAAATTTAGCTTGTTGATTATCAATTACTACATGAATACGCTACTATAAATTTCCCTACTAAGGATTAGGACCTTTATTATTTGACTTTTCTTGAGTGCATTCATGAACATAATGGTCTCCTCTATAAATTAAACAACTTCCAAGTGGTCCTTTCCTGTCAGTCTATGAGTTTCCCTTGAAACTACCTTTGAATCCATTGCATGGTTTCTTATTGCTTGATTTACTATTGAATTTCACATTTTGATTCTTGAACTAACCCTTAGAGTCTCCACTCATCTACTTTTAGTTCTTCTTCTTGAAAGTCAACTTAAAACTTCCAAACTTTTTATTGAACTTGTCTCTGGCCTATCCAAGAGACTTCAACTTCTACTCTTATTTGACTACCTTCTCAAAGACCTGGTCTATAGTAGAGGGTCCATGACCATTTACCTCCCCACTGATCTAGGGTTTTAATCCCATTATAAACTTCCTGATCTTAAACCTCTCATCTACTTGGTACAGAGGTATGTACTTTAAAATTTTGGTGAACTGCTCCCAGTACTCATTCATCGATAAATCTCCCTACTTTAGATTCTAGAAATCTATGAGCTTATGATCAAAATAAAGTTATGGAAACCACCAGGATTTGAACAATATCACAAACTACTCCTAAGTAGTGGTGGTTAAATTAAGGTTCATTTCTAATATTTTATTGGCCTACCATGTAGCTTCCTTAGCATCTAACTGATATGCTCTGCAAACTACCTTGGTGACCTCAGAGTAGTTTAGAAATTCAAAATACTTCTCCACCTCTATTAGCCATGCTTCAGATCTGTCACCTAGGACAGTTCCATTGAACTTAAATGGACTCACATTTTTAATGTCCCTAGACAAATTTACAACTACCTGAACTCTCACATCCTATTGGTTTTCTTGCATATCAGATTCTCCCTGATGTTCTTCCTCTTCATGACCATGAACTCCCTATTCTAGGGCTATGATTTGATCCCTGGTATCATTTATGGCTATAATAATCTAATCCAACTTCGTTGCTTATTCAATGGAAAATTAGTTAAGATCAATTAGAGGGTTATTATTATTAAAATTTGAAGGACCCTCACCCGATGCTCTTGTTTGCATAATTTTTATTTCTCTTTGAACATAATAATATGAAAATGCTAGCAGACTCATTAATCCATAGAGTTTGAGCCTTGGCTCTAATACCCCATATAACAACACCTCATAGATTGTACTAGAATAATGCAATATTTTTTTTAAAAATAATTAATCAACATTTATTCTTTCATTAACTTATACCATGAGAATCTAATAAGTGATTTGGTACATACTATCAAAGCATATTACACTTTCACAAACTTATAACAATAACAGTTCCAATCACTAGTGTTTTATGTAACATAACATAACTGCAAGGAAGGTAATCACTTTAAAATTCAGCCATGGCTGGTACATTAATACAACTACTACTATTGAATTAAAAAATAGTACAAATTACATTTTCATTAGCCATTTTATCTTAATAAATTTAATAGATACTATGTTCCATAGAGCTCGAGTCATCAAACTAACTCATGTATCTTTGATAATCTCAAGTGTAATCTCTAAGTAAGTACTATAGTAGGGAGGGAGAGGATCGTCCAAGTGCTTTTTCACACCAACCATGGACCATCGATCTCTTGCACAATCTTGCATTAGGAAATGGCCCTCCCTTCATGAATGGGTAGATAGTGATGGTGTGGGAATCCAGAGAGGCATGTTAGTACCTGCGTGCTGTAAGATTTCTACTACATGATGTGTACCATAAAAAAATACATTTCCAACATGATATCACACAAACACATAAATCAAACATATAAAATGACAATGTCTATTTAACATTACTTTAGCTAAAGTTTTTAAATAACATATGATCTATAGGATTAGTCAATTTCATACACACCACTCGATCAGGTTACCTTTATCTAGCATCAATGATACTAACTAAGCTACTAAAGTCCATCACACTACTTATTTGGCATTATCAATGCAAGACTGGTTAAATATAACATAGAATATAAACCAATGATTCAAATAAAGTATTCCTATTAACAGATATGAAAACATGCTAAGTATGGTAAATAATCATAACTATGCATTTATTCTGTTAAATGCATTAAATGAATCTCACACATAATGATATTTCAAATATAATGAATATATATTATTTCTATCTAAAGATCATACTATCCAGGCATGAATCATATCAAGTTTATATTCACATAAACATCACAAGAATTCATTGAAATCTTAATCACAAACATATATATATATATCATAGCTAACTTTATACAATGATCCAAGCATCCCTGAAATCAATCTGTATAGGTAATTTTCAATTGTATATAAGAAGTTACATACAATTATACATAGTATACTAGTTTCCATATTTGTAATAGGGTTTATCAGTCCATTTATATTGTATCTTTTGTACATTATAGAAATCCCTTTTCAAGTTTATATCCAAAAAACCCACTAATGTATACTATGTTAAATGTTTAAAACTCAATTTAAAATAATCATATAATAATAGATATATTATTCACAGTCAAATACTAATATTCACTTCATAAGTAGTTAAAATGACTCATTTTCAATTGAATGTCTCATGTATAGCCTATCACAAGGAATACTAGATCAAGTCACAACTAGCAAACTTCATCATTGACCAATAATACGCATGCAAAGTCATTCAACAATGTATACCTTGAATACATAACACATGTACATCTTATAGTTTGATCCCATAAACTAGTTATGTAATAAAGTATGCAGAAGATGAGTTTGTATAAATGTATTTACATGGTCAACATTGTTTTACAAAAACCTAAAATACAAATACTTTAAATTCATATCCAACTTATAATTTCTAAATCGACTACATACCTAGGAGATTTAATTTTTTTAGAAGAAATAACACATGCACAGTGAACCAACACAGTATACCATAAAATGATATCTTATATACAGCTACAGTTTTTCTGCCAATCCATAGGGTAAAAGTATAATAGATTACTATGTGTACACATGAAGTATTTAAGTCTTGTACCTTATCTAAACTCCATGGTTTCCTATATGTATAATTAACTAAATTTGTATACCATTTTATATTTTATACAGTCTGTATTGAGTATACATCATCCAAATTTGACTTGGTATATAAATATTTTATCTTGCATTATAAAACTCATAGGCATTCACACATATATGTATGTAGATCCTTGTTCAAATAAATATATATTTGCTCCATTTTAGAATGTGTAGTCTACATAAATACCACTATGCTTTATGATTCTTGGATTATATATATCATGCACATATATACATGAGCAAATAAGGACAAAATTCAATTTCTAATATAAAATTTGTTAATTACCCAGTCATTATACACGATAGTCTTATAGAATAAAACCAAAATTCATAAAGATCAACTCTCTCCAATTAAATCAACTTAACTAGTTTTATCTAAACTTTTCTAAAACATTTCTATTGTTTTACCTTTGTATTTTACCTATACTATTCACATGTATGTTATACCTTAATATATATTTATAAATATATATACATGGCATGCTCTAACTTTAGTATTTTATAGCTAGAGTTTCATCTAGGCCTATATTTTTCTTCAATACTAAACAATTTAATTCCCAAACTTCCTGGCTCATTTCATTTCTAGCATACAATATAATAAAGAATCATAAATACAATACCAACCTTTACATGCTTTCCCACGTGATACAATCAAACCAAAATTCTTCCTTTTTTGCTCTCTTTCTCCTCTCCCTCTTCTTTGCTCTATCATATTACCCCTTTTGCTCTATTCGTCTCCTAATATAACCCCATCCTTATAGATTAACTTTGTATGCATAATTTGATGCTTTAACATTTAGTTTATACCTTAACTTAAGCTTCATAAATTGTGCATGTTAATATTTGTATTCAAATCCGAGTTAGTTACTAGCTTAAGTCCACTTAATTAATTCTTTAAATGATAATTTTAAACCTTCAATACTCAACACAATCCATGCATTATACTTAACTCTTAAGTTGGTATTTTTAGGTTATTAAATTTCTTAAATATATAGAAATAAAAGTAATTATCTCTTTAAAAAGATAAACTAAATAAATTAATAAATCTAATTATTAAAAGATAACTATAAATACGTGTGTGTGTGTGTGTGTGTGTGTGTGTGTGTGTGTGTGTGTGTGTGTGTGTGTGAATCTTTATTTAATCATAGATTCATACTAATGCCTTGACTATTTCCTATACATAAAGACATTAAATAAATACAATTATATTTACTGAATATCATTTAAACCAGTCACTGTGTTAGACAATTCAACTTAGTGTAAGCATCGACAACCTGATCATAAAATAACATTGTATAATTAAATCTATAAACTATAATCATACATGAGATCACACAATCAGATCATCATAAGCATCAACTGAAAACATGATCATCTTAGAAGTATATTAGCATTGAAAAACAAATTAACTAGCAAATCAAATAGAGAGTTAAACAAGTTATTCTATTGTGGTGTGTGTTGGGTTACTAGCAATTCTTTTATCATTCTCCAATCATCCTATCTACACCATCCTTTTTGATGATGCTCTCCCTCCATCATGCTCTAAGGGAAGAATCAATCTCGCATCCACCTCATGACAAGTAGATAGTTAGTTTGAGTCATCACATATATCAAACTAAAGATGCATAACTAACAAACATACATCCATAATGTATAAAAATAAGAAAATATAGCTATCATATAATTAATCCATCATGTAAAGTAATTAGTATATAATAATCTCATAACTATTATACATATTAAAACTCAAAATTAAATCAATAATAATCCAATTATAAACATAATAATCCATGAATTCAAAGGTTATAATACTTAGGGTGAAATCAAGATGTAACAGGATGCTAAAAGCCTTTAACTCTACTTTCCTAATTCTCACTCCTAAAAAATTCAAAAGTATAACTCCAGAGGTTTTTTGACCAATTTCTCTCTATAATACCATCTAAAAAATCATCTCCAAATGCATTGATAATAGGCTTCAAAAAATCATTCCTAAGCTTATCTCGAAGGAACAGAAACGTTTTGTAAAGGGAAGACAAATTTCAAATTGTATTGTCATCACTCATGAAATCATTCATTCCCTATATACTAAAAATATACAAGGTATTTTGATTAAGATGGACATATCTAAGGCCTAAAATAAAGTCAACAGGTCCTTTCTAAATTGAGTGCTCCAAATATTCAGGTTCAATAAAGAATTTAGAAGATGGATTCTGAGTTAATACTCCTCTTCCAAGTTATTAGTGATGATTAATGGATCCCCAGAAGGATACTTCTCTTCCTCTATGTGTATTAGGAAAGGGTATCCTCTCTCCACTTATCTTTTGACCCTCATGGCAAAGGCCCTAGGAAGATGCATATAGTCTCTAAAACAAGAAAACATGATTCAATGAATACAAGCTACAACTAAAGAAACAACCCACACCCATCTATAATTTTTAGATGATACCATGCTTTTTTCCCTCTCAACTTATCAGGATGGTTGGGTAAATAATGGATTTGTTGTGTACCTATGAAAAATCCTAGGGATAATTAATAAATAGAGGTAAATCCAAGATCTTCTTCATCAATGTTACACTTATTCTTTAGACTTTCCTTGGTAGGATTTTGGGTTTCAAAAAAATATCTCTCCTAGATAATTATTTGGGTTTCCTCCTCTTTAAAGGAAATGGTAAAAAAGAATCTATAGATTAAAATTATTGATAAAATTCAAAGAAAGATAAGTAGCTTCAAAGGTAAACATTTGATGTATGCAGGAGTGTTTATACTTATAAATACATTATTACAAACCACCACCATATATTAGTTTTATCTCTTGAAGGATCCTTTAGAAACCATCTCCAAGATAATAGAATCCTTAGAAACTTCCTCTGGCAAGGATCAAAGGACAAAGATAAATCACCTCTCCTCATATGGGATAAAATATACAAACTAGTTACATAGGGAGGAGAAGGAATAAAGAACCTCAAAAAGGTTAACTTGGCTCTTGTTGCTAAATTGGCATGGATGATTGGATCTAATCCCTGAAAAAAATGGACCAAAATTTTAATAAATAGATACCTTGATGAGAGGAACCCAGAAAGAATCTTCACAATGAAGGAGGTTCCTCTTATATTTGATATTTTGAAGAACATAAGGGAAGCTAGAGAGATACACATAAAAGGCTTATTTTGACAAGTTCAAAACAAGGAAATAATAAACTTATAGGAAGATAGATGGATCACCTAAAAACCCCTAAGATTGGAACCTGATTTTGACAACATTAGAGAGGAAATCATAAGACAATGGGGGCATAAAGTGAAATATTATTGGATTAGAAACTTTTAGCAAGGTCATAGATTTTTCACTTAGAAAACTTTCCAAAATGTTTATGGCACATGGGATGAATCCTAAAATATATTAAACATTATCCTTCAAGGTTTTTGGGTTCCTGAAAGTTTAGAAAAATATTCTTTGAATTGGAACACTAGTGGCATATGGGATTATAAAGTAAAAGAAGGATATGAATCTAAAATGGGATCCCATCCTAGTGTTTCCAAAAGATCTTTATAGAACAAAATATGGATCTCAAAAGCATGGTCAAAATGTAAAGCTTTTTTTTGGTTGACCATGCATATAAATATTATAATAGAGGAAAAATAAAATAAGAAAGGCTTTTAGGGACCTTTTAGATGTGTCCTATGTTATAAAAATGAAGAGAACATAGATAACATTCTTCTCTATTGTAACTATGCCTCTAAGATATGTAATAAATTTTTAAACAAGTACAACCTAGTTAGACACTAAATTGCACACTCCCAATTCAATTTAGAGTGTGGTAGTGTGACAAGCGACTAAACATCCTAGAGGATATATGGGAAATGGGACCAAGTATATTAACTTAGAAAGTCATGATAAAAAATAACACTAGAATATTTTAGGACAGTAATAGCCAAAAACTCCAAGAGTAAGTTCGAAAAGAAATAGAAGTCAATATTAATCATATTGTCTTCTCTTCTGAGTAGAGGAAAAATAAGGAGGCTAAACCAGAGGAAATAAAAATACTTTAAATTTGAAGATCGATTAAAAATCACTCTGAAGCTATGAAGTTAAGTAACAACCAAAAGAAAGAGATGATAACAAAAATCATTAAATGGTCCCCTCCAAAATAAGGCTAACATAAAATTAATTTTTATAGGGTGTCAAAAAATAATCCCAAGGAATCAGGAGCAGTAGTTGTAATAATGGATAATAAGGGTCAATTGATAGCTTATAACTTAGCCTATATTGAAACTAATGCAAACAACATAGCAGAAGTTGAGGATCTCATTTTTGGGATGAATCTGGCAATATAAATCAACATCAAGAACATCATCATTGAGGGGGATTCACTCATGATTATCAAATCCATGGAAAATCCTAAAACCTAAACTAGAGAATAAAATAGATAATTTAAGAAGGGAGAAGACTTCAGAATCTAATCAAGGAAGTGAAATTTAATCATATCCTGAGATAAGGTAATCAAGCATTGGATTGGTTTTCCAACTATGCTCTTTAATCTCACTCAAAAAACAATAAAGGAAAAATTATAAATATCATCTCGAATAAGGATATGGAGGAATTGAAGGATACTATTAAAAAAATGGTCAGTTTCCTAATTGAATGTCCTGGGGCTTAGTCTTTTTTAGAAACTATCATCAAATAGTAATTACATGCATCATGCATGCAAGCTCATTTTATAAAGCATGGTTAGTAAGTAAAACTACATGCAAATTTCATGGACATGCCAAAAAAATGCTTGTTATTTTTAGAAAGCATGAATGCGTTACCTTTTCAAGGTGTGAGATTAGAAAGTTAGCTGCTTGTGAAAGCTAGCTTATTATTGTATTGAAATTTTTTTATTCTTGTATTTCTTGACACCAATAAAAAAATTAAATTGTAAAAAAAACTATAGAATTAAATATGTGGAAGGATTTATAGTTGACAATTGAAGAGATATATTGCAAAATAAAATTACCTTCTTGATCAAGACGTGTTGGGTTATTGTAAGTAAAAAAAGATATGTTGAATGCCTTAATTTGATCGCTCTTATTATTTTTATTTAACTATATAATTTGAGTTGTGTGTATTTAAAATTCTCAAATTTCATGATAAATGGTTAGGTTCATACCTGTAGATGTAGTAATCTATAGGCATGCACCTAGTCTTTCTACATTGATTAATTGAGAAAGATAATCATATAGCTTAATGCTAAGATTATAATTTATCTTATTAATCATGAATTTTAATTGACTAGTACAATAAAAATAAAATAAAATAAAATAAATAAGATTTATTGGATCTACAGACACATAGATCATTAAATCTTCTACATTTGACTTATTGAAGAGGTAAATTCAAGTTGACAAGTGGATTTAACTCAAGGAAAGTGTACAAGGGTTTGTACCTTTCATTTAAGGTCAATAGTTCATCAAAATTGATGAAAATGTGTCCTTGTCAAAATTGACAAAGTGAACAATGTAAATCACAAGAGATAAATTATTTTCATTTATTTACTTTAAAATGTTTCACAAAATTACATCAGGTCCTAATCCCATATCACCATCGATATGTATGGCAATGAATCTCATGGGCACAGGTTTAAAATAAGTTTCAATGGGGACTTATCCTTTCTCCTAGGTTATTAAAGACCTCGACTTGAGATGGACTCTGGTCTAACTTGTTTGTTTATGTATTGCTTGAATGTTGGTGAACCTTTCCTTGATATCAAAAGAAAATGAGAATTTGATATTTGACATGTAGACAATGATTACTTTATTTTACATTATTTGAAGTGTGATTAATGGCATATAGTTGAATTCATATTTGAATACAATGTATATTCTAAGTTAGTGATCTTGAGTTTCATTCTTGAGAGTTGTAATTATAAATGAAATATTTTTTAGTGAATTAGATAGTTGATTATTACCTCACTTATGTGATCTGAGTACTTGGAAAAGAATGTTGTTTTTCCATGTGCATTAAAAGTTAGAAATGTATGATTTGTTATGAAATTATATATCTTGTTTATAAGCATGAATTTAATTGTTAATAGTTCAAGCTAATGTTTGAATGGAATACATAATTATTAAGTAGACTCTTAATAATTTAAAATTCATTATTATAATATGCTATGAAAAAAGTAGTGTTGTGTTTCATTCAATTTGATATTGATGGAAATTGGTCAATAGAAATGAAAACAACCCTTAATGATATAAAGGCTTATTTCATATATTCTTAATTTGATATCGATCTCTTATTATTTTGAGGAATTAATGTACATGGTAAAGAAACTTAAGGAATAAAACTTCCTAATAATATTATGTTTGTAAACAAACTTAAAACATTACATATGTATTGTAAGATAGCTTAAATAAGTTATAAACATTCAAGTATAGGTGATCTGAATGAAGGGTTATGCCCTTCAAGTCTAGCTAGCAAATAAAGTAAAGATAATAAGGTTAATCCACTAAAACAAGGTATTCAAAAAATAGCCTATACTAAAGTGCAAAACATAACTAATATAGTGGGTATAAGTGGGACCATGTTTAAATCAAGAAATAAGTAAGTGACTATGTGAAAACTTGGTAATGGGTCTTATTGATCTTGACTTAATAAGTGATGTGAAGTCACAATAAAGAGAAGTATAGAAAATCATTAATGAATTCTTGGAAAAATTAACTTATGTGAAATATTTGAAAGCAAATTTAAATATGAAAGCTTGTCCAAGAATATTAATGTGATTAAGTTTTGATAATACTATATATTTGTCATATGGAACCAAAATGAAAGTATCAAGGATGCTTCACGTGAATTAATCATATTTAATATGAGTTAATTAAAGATGAGGTTAAACTCAAATGACATCAAAGGTAAATGACCCCATGGGTCCCTGGGGGAAAATGCAGTGATGTGATTTGACAAAAGTTTACATTTTCATTTTAAATATAATATGTTGAGGCTTAGCCCTCAATGAAGCAGAAAATAACCAGAACATGGTTGCAACAAGTAATAATATCAATTATAAATGAATACTATAAGCTTCATTAACCTTAGAGTATGGAATTAGTCAATTTTAAACCACATGATTGGTCAAACTATTAGACTTTGAATACTAAATATGAAGTCAAAAAGTTTTGTAAATTAAATACACATTCACATTGATTTAACTATTGCAATAAATAGCACAAGTTTTTTAAACCAATTAATAGAGTTAGGAATTTTATCTTGTGTAACAAATGGAAAACATTTAATTAAATATAAAAAAATAATTCAGTCCTATTTTGGCGATCTCTACACAAATACCACCAAGAAACATGCGACCTTATACTAAGATAAGGTAAGATTTTATTAACCTTTTTTCCATATATAAATAAGGGTTGTAAAAGGTCCCTTACCCATAATAAATCATCTAAATAACAAGAATAAAGTTAATAGATTGTAGAGTTCAACTGCAAACCCAATCTTTAATAAATAAAATAAAAAAATAGCTACCACAAAAAGCTTAATGAAGCACCATCTTTTAGTGGGATCTAATATTCATTTTGGCTATCTTTTTCAAAAAATGTTTTTTATTTGAAATAGTAGTCCATTCTTTCAGATTGTTAAGTAGGAATCCCAATCTAGGGGGTCAGTTTTAGAAGGAGAGTTACCATTTGTATCGCAATCTCCCTTAGTCATTTTTTCTCTAAGAATCCAAACACTCTTAGAATAAAAAATCATAGGATACCTTGCTTTGATTTTAAAAGTGTCATCATTGAGATACAAAGAGATAGAAACTTGGATGGAAACATTCTAAATTACCAAAGGTGATTTTAAGTTGATAGCTTCAAGACATATGATTCTTGTTTTTTATCCAAAGAGTGGTTTAAACAATCAATTTTATCTTGTTGATGATGAAATTTAACCCCTTTCCACCATGTGGAAAACCTAACTTGTTTGACCTTTCTTTTTGGGCATGAATTTGATAAGTGTCCCTAAATAAAACATGATATATACTTTAATGCTTTCTGCTCATAATCCAATTGTTGCTTCCAAATTTAATCAATCATTTTGATTTGTATTTCCTTTAGAAATCTTGTTAATAAACCTAATTCAATGCAAATTCAGGTAAAAGTGGGTTGTGAATGATTAGCCATCTCAGGAGTAATAAAGAGAAGTTTTCCTTAGGAGTTTCTAATAACAATGAGGTTAAAAGGCTGTCATAATTGAAGTGGAATATTAATTATCCTAACCCAAATATAGGATACTATAAATATTTTGTGGTGGGGAGAAAACAAGGTATCAAATTTTCATGTAAAGGATGACCCTACCCCATCACTAAGGACCCATCTGTAAGGGTGATACTCTATCTTTTAAGGATGTACAAACCATAATGAAAAATACTTGAGTGCAATGATAAATGAAAACTTCACCAAAGAGAGAGGGTTCCCAATTCTCTAATATACAAGAATGAAACTCAACAAGGTTAGGCCAAAAATTATGAAACCTTCAAATTAAGGCATGATCTTAATAGTGCTCTTCAACCGCAATCACCTCTACCCATAATTCAACAAGGATTGAATTTGATTTATCAATTTAATTGGAGGAATGTGTAACCAATTTGAAATCATTATACCCATTTTGAATTCAAGGACCAACATTTAACATCTGATCCACCACTATTCCTTTGGCTTGAGCACTCAAAGCATGACTATCTTATTGAATTCCATTTATCATGAGTGACACAATAAATTTGTGCACAAGATTTGAGGTTTTCTAGAGGACCTTGAGATGAAATCACTATGTACATGGTATTCATGACCTAGGGAAGCCTATAATAATCAATTGGTAGGAGTGCCATCAAATGAATAAGAAAAAATATTACCAACTTGTGAAGGAGGATTCATACTCAAGACTAAGTAGTCATGCACACAATCAAAAGAAAGCATTTTAAGGTTGTTTCAAAAATAAATTATTTTCCAATGTTAATATTAATGTTCAAACAAAAGTAAATATTTTATATTGATTGTGCTTGTGATTCCATGTAGGAATCACCATGATTTCATTAACCTTATTATATATAGTCGACAAGGAAAGCAGTTATACAAGAATGAAACAAATAATAATAACTTAAAAATCTTAAAAACCTCATAAAAATAGTGAGATTAAAAGTTATGAGCCTCATACAAAGGTAAAGAGTTATTAAAACTCACAATTTTAATGACAAACATGTGAATTGTATAAGGTTATAGGTATATCCATACTGGACTTAAAACTTCAAGTCTTAAAAAAACTTATAATGACCAATTTATATTTTTATGTTGTAGGACTATAATCTAAAGTTGAGGTTCCACTAGTTCACTAACACAAAAATAAGTCTAAAATATCTAATAATAGTTGTAAACATGTTACTCAAGGCCAAGATTTCTCAAATGCTCATGAATAGACTAAAATAAAAAACACGAAAACATAGTTGCAGGTATTAAATGCTAAGCCGAAGAGATTCAACAACTCATAAATACAAATCAAGAACTATTGATTCGTGAATAGTTATAGGATTGCTACACAAGGTCAATAACTTTCTAAATCTTAGGAAAAAATTCCATGATAATCTATAAATCATAGTTCAGGTCCTGTTATTTGAAGTCAATATATCTCATTTACTTATAATCATATAACATATAAAATAGGGATTGCATGCCCATATTTATTGACCATGACTATAACAAAAATAACAAAGGTGAATCCTTTCTTTTATACATTGATCAAATCATGGATGACTATGATTTAAAATTTATGCAAATGAAAAACAATATGTGAGTCACTTAAGCCATTTAAGTGAGAGTATTAAGCATAGTCATGATTATCAAAAGAAATCTATGCTCAAACATATCACTAATCTTATTTCAAGATAAAATAACTTGGATCAAATTTAAAACATGTTTGGCCAACTAAGATTTTTCCCAAAAAGAATCATAACTTCACTCAAATCCATTTCTAAAGAGGGAAAGAGAGATAAAGGAAAGACAACCTATATATGATAATATTTAAATAAAAATAATATAACCTAGTTCTCAAATATCTCCAAACCTTTTCGATAAAACTTCCCTCTAAATAAAATGGTAATCATGACTCAAGATCAAACTAGACTTCATCAAGATTAAGATAAAAAAACCAAGGCCTTCTCTAAAATCCATCCCCAAAAAAATATAAATGGCTTAAATATATCCCTACAACCCTTCATTCTTGTCATGATATAATTTAGGCTCAAGTTGACTTACCTTGGAATAGCATTTGTCACAATAATTCTAAAAGAAAAAAATATAAAAACCCCCACAACCTCCTTGCAATTACTTACATCTGATACCATGTGTCATTCAAGGACATTTGGAAAGATAGATTCCAACTTGAGCGATGGCTTACAAATTAACAAAAATGATAAAAGGAAGAGTAAACTAGAGGCGATAACCCCCAAAGATTACATCACAAAGACTTTGAAAGAGCATAACAACTACTTCATTGTCAAAGATATAATGTTTTAATATCAAACACAAGACACTAACTTATAAAGGGGATAATGATTAGGATAAACCCAAATCAAGTATGATTATTTATGGTTGTTTCACAACCCTGATCAACTTGACATTTAAACACATATAATATAAAGTCACATAAACCCACTTAATATAATAATTCCATTCTAAAGTTAAATGCTACATAAATAATTCTTTGGAAAATGTATCCATGCTATATAATGGTAAAACCAAGGTCTATAAACCCCCATCATATAAGAATAAAAAATGCCAAAATATTGTTTTGACAATCAAGTTGAGATTGAAAGTGACTACTATATGAATTCCACAAGGATCATGGTCTTGAAATAAATTCTAGAACATTGTGTTGTCAAAAGGTCATGTGACAATGGGCTTGTATACAATAACATTCATTTTTTATACTCTTTTGTAGGGCTCCTTCTTTTGGAATTGGTTGATTAAGGGCATGCCTTTGATTTGGAAATGCTCTAAATGGAAGATAGGTTTGGGAAAAAAAGTGTTATTTTTGGAAAACCTCTGGTTGCTCACCCATCCTCTTCAGATTTTGGCTCCTTGGAATGGTATTAGTGATCATTTGAAAAGGAAATATGAGGTTAGAGTTGTAGATTATATTTGTTGTAAGGATTGGATTAGAGAGTGGAAAGTGTTGGCTTTAGAAAGTGTGGATTCTGAGGATCACAAAATCATCTATAATATTAATGATTTGTTAAGGGATTATTTTGTTAGTAGGTCTATTGTTGAAGATGAACTGATGTGGGAGGATTATATGGATAGTAACTTCACTATAAAATTTAGTTATAAGGTGGTCTTTGGAGCTTCTCTTAATGGTTTCCCTTAGGTTAATTTATAAAATAAGAATCTAATTCTCAAAATGAACATCTTTTTTTAGTTATCTATTCAAAATATTATCCTTATTATTGAGAATATTATGAAAATGGGGTTGTCAATACGTAATCGATGTGTTTTGTGTGAGGCTAATGTTAAATCTATAGTTCATTTAATGTTATAATGCCCTTTTCCCTTTTTAGTTTTTAGATTTATCTTATCTAAATTTGAGATTGATTGGGTTCAAACTCCATCTCTATTTGATATTTAGAGTCATTGGAAGTCCCCTTTTAAGAGTGAAAACCTAAATAATTTATGGTATTTGGCTTTACCCCATATTTTTTGGGGTTTATGGAAAGAAGGGAACCAAAATATTTTTTAAGTTTTGAACAGTAGTGTTGAATTTGTGGCATTAAAAATGACTAACCTTCTTAAAAAAAACTTTGTGGTAATTAAGTCCAAGGACAATAATAAAATTAAAGAGGATGAATTAAGTATTTTTGTAAATTTGAACTTATCCAATGATAAAAGGAATGATATTGTCTACAATAAATACTTTAAAGGTTTGACTAAATGAACTCTTCCCTCACCAAGATGGGTTAAACTCAATCTTGATGGGGCCTCTAAAGAAAATTTTGAGAAAGTCGGGGGATGGGGATTGACAGAGATAATGTGGGGGTTGTGATTGAAATGTATGATGGAAATATCAGGATTCAATATAGTCATGTTGCTAAAACCACGACGGTCATATGAGGTATCAAGATAGCTAAGGATGTTGGCTATACCCATCTCATTATATAGGGTGACTCCTTAAATATAATTAATTATCTCAGTAATAAATAAGTTCCTAGATGGAATATAAGTAACATTATGTATGAAACTCCTAACATCATCTAATATTTCCAACAAATTATGTTCAAGCATACATACAAAGAGGGGAACAAGATTGTTGAATTATTCACTAATAGAGGTGTCAATGATCAATATTTTTCCAAGTGGAGTAATGCCAATGATCTTCCATTGGAGGTGGTGTAACTCATTGTAAAGGAGGTTTGATATGCCTAGACCTTGGCATAGATTTTTATTTTTTATAGCTAGTGGCAGAAACTTTATATTCATGATCCAAAAATGCATGACTTAGTATTATTGTGTTTTCCAAATGATGTTCAATATAGTGTTCCTTTAGTTTATCAATTCCTATATGTTAATGGTAGGGATCATACGCTTACAATGGCTCTACCTATCAGTTGTAATCATGACACAAATTCAATCTTTGGTAATGATGACCATGAGTTGCAACCACATATTTCATCTCATGTTAAGCTCTGGTATAATCCCAAGGGCATCAACTAATTTAATGTCATTAAAATTGTAATCATTCCCCATGAATGTGGAAACGAAGTTGTAATACCCCACGTTAGGGACCTCCTTTCTTTACACATTGAGAATATAGCCAATGTAATTGCATGATCACAAATAATTTGTATTGTAGTTACATCATTATGCATTAAAAATTTAATGATTATTAAAAGTTTAGAAATATTAATTAAATTTAAACTTCACATAATTATCATGTGATTTTTTTTAATTTTTAAAATTTTTATTTTTATTTTGAGAAGGGTCATAGGCCTCTCAGAGAGCCTATGGGATTTATCCCATAGGCCTTCTATAAAACCTACACCCTAGGGTCCTAAACTCATGACCACTTGGTGGAGTGTTTTAGAAGTAATAAAATTTAAAATTAATTAGTTGTATGGAGCCTATGTGGACATGTAAAATAATTTAGTATGTGTAAGATATTACTTACAAGAAAGTACATCATATGAAAGAAAAGCATATGTCCCTTATGACATGAAAGGACACATGTAAGGGAAGGTACTCTCTACATTTAATGGGTTGGTGGCTATCTTGAAAAAATAATTTTGACTCTCTTTTTTTTTTCAAATCCTTAGTCATTGTTTGGTTGTTATTTTGGGGTGCATTTTGGGTGGGAGTAGAGTTGAGGTGGAAGAGGAAAAACTTGGATGAGTTGAGGGAATCAAGGAGATTGGAGAGCTTGTTTGAAAGAGGAGGAGTTCTTATGGAGCTTGTGAGCTTGTTACATGCATGACAATGTAAGAGATGAGGTAAGCATCACTTTGATACATCTTATAAAAAAGAAATAGTTAGTTAATACAATAATGAATATGTGAAGTTAAAAGAATCTAGTATGGTTAATATCCTAGTGTCAAATATGGAAATGAGGTATTGTTCTCTCCTCTTCCTTAAGAGACTGAAATTAGTGACATTGTTCAAATCCTCTCCTTGTTTGTTGTGATTTGAAAATTTTAAATCTTAAATTGTGTTTGTTTTTGAAATCTTGGTTTAGAACAAATGGTAATTTGGAAATTTGATTAAAATTCAATATGCTTTTATAACTTATTTTATACTTCTCTTTGTTGAAAACTAATAAGGAGAAAGATGCATGGTCTCTCTCTCACCTTTTGGATTATCTTTTACCTTTGCATAAAGGGATATCTTGTTATAATATAGAAAGTATATTTTTCTCTCTTTCTCCAAACTCTCCTCCACTCTCTTCTTTCCCTTGTATTTTAGATAAGATCAATAGTGCAAATGAAAATGATTTAGTTATGTGTCATTTGTTAAAGAAAATATCATTTTCCCTCTCTTATTTAAATATTGAAAGAATTTTGTTGGTTAATTTTTTTTAAATAATAATAAATAATTAAATAAATGTATATAATAATCAGCGTCCTCTTACCAATGAGATGTGGGTGAGTTGGTTAGGTGGTTTGGTTGTTTCAAGTTCCATTCGAGTTTAAATCTTTGGAAAGGCATATGAGGTTGGTTGTAGTTATAGTTTATATTCTCACAGCCATTAATATCCATTGGTTATTCTCAACGCTGGTGGTGGCCATTATTGGTATTCTTAGGCCAGTTGTGGCAGGATCTGGACCCCTAATTGTGTCCCAAACCAATTCATAGCTCCGATCAAAAGTGAATATCTATAAAAAAAATAATCTTCCTCTCTCTCTCTCTCTCTCTCTCTCTCTCTCTCTCTCTCTCTCTCATAAAAGTTAAATACTTGAAAGCAAAAATTATTCATTTTAGATTTTTAAATGTGCTAAAAGAATTTGATTTTTATTTATTTTATAAAGTTATATAATGATCATATTGTCTATATTATTTAAATACAAATAATAAATAATGAAAATTATTTTGTTGAATCTTTATATTATGTTAGAAAATGTAAAAAAATAAAAAAATAAATTAGGCCTTGATGTGATTTTTTCACATTATAATGCAGAAAAAGGCTAGTCAACCTGTGGGGTAGATATAGCTCATGTGATGCTTTTAGGCCTTGATGTGATTTTTTTACATTATAATGCAAAAAAAGACTAGTCAAATGTAATTTATATGCAATTTACTATAGTGAAAAATCATGTAAAAAATAAAATTATTTTCTAGG
The DNA here is from genome assembly GCA_037957365.1 of Torreya grandis. Taxonomy (NCBI): domain Eukaryota; kingdom Viridiplantae; phylum Streptophyta; class Pinopsida; order Cupressales; family Taxaceae; genus Torreya; species Torreya grandis. The sequence goes on along the minus strand of JARHVA010000170.1, from coordinate 3,678,439 downwards.
CAGGATTGTAGTCTTGAGATCATTGTTGTGCTACCATGCGAATGATCGAGATTATATTGCTTCTCTATAGAAAATTAGAAAGGGATAAACTCTATTAGAAATACCTCATCACATACAACCTATGATTAATTCAAAGACCATACAAAAACATAAATAGCCCCAAGACTTAATAGGTTAAGAAGCAATAATCAATAGCTAAATTAGATACATTAAAGAAAAAAGGTCCATCATTGTGTAAATTGAAATTAAGATAGCTAAGTCTGCCTGAAAAAATAAACCTATAGAAAGCCACCCTATATCCTTCATCAAAAGAATATAAAGTAAATTTTATTCATTTTTGTTGAAAAAACATTCCAAATTCCATGACATTAATCTTAAGACATTCCCTTGCATTAATAGGGACACATAAAAAAAAGACTCCCATCAAGAAATGATTGGTCTGTTGCAAACTTATGTTAACTCCAAAATGAGGTTAACCAACTATTTTGATAATCTTTCATTTAAAACCATAGTTTTGACCTCATAAATGGATCTACCCATAATAAATTTCTATCTAAATAAAAATAGTTGTTTCATTAGAGTTTCACTTATTCTAAGAACAAAACTAACATTATTTTCATAAACTATGACCCGACACTCCCTGTGATAGGCATGTTAATATTCTATATCAATGATACCGTGCTTACCGAGTTCCTAGAAAGTAAGCCCCAAAGAAACTCCCCGTGATAGGCATATTTAATAATACTTAATTGAATAAGTCCCTACTTTCTTCAATTTAAATTTATAACCATATCCTTTCATTCAAAGGATTGTCTGTAGAACAGTAAAGCATAGAATAAAAATAATAAATAGATCATAATTAGTTCTGATGTCAGGCATCAAGAATCTCAAATGTGGGCTCTATCTCACAATGATTCCAAAATTTAGTGAAAATGGAAGAGACCTAGCATAAGTTCCCTTTACTCACCATTTTATGTATTCAGCATCTTAAACAAGCTATCCTATATCTAGTTCTCATTTTTATTTTATAAATGGATGATAAAAGAACCATCTTTAGATCATTATGTGGCATTCATTGAAGAAATCAAGGATAACTAAAAAAATCTCTAAAATCTTATATTTGATAACAGTGGAAAGGAACTAAATTTACCAATCTCAATAAACCATATTAAAACCTAGCCTATAAGCATTTCATTACAAAAACTACTTATCAGTGTGATGTATGTATGTTATGGTAGAGTATTAAAATTCATACCCTCCATTAACTACTTTCATGTCCATAACATTTTGAACAATAGACTGATCAATTCCCAACCCTTGAAGGTAAGACTTGGTAACAATTTATTTCAAGTGCTCAGTGTCTGAATTGAAATGGTCATGAAGATCACCCTTTAACCAATAAGGAACTTTTTCAAGCCTTTGACACCATTCTTCTATCCACTCAGTTCCCAGCTCCTCATCAATTAGAACCCTATGCAAACAACTCTCCATTGGAACATAACAAGAAAAAAAATAGAATTACTGAGAAAATGCAAGCTTAAAAAATTCAAGATAACTTTATCAAAATATGTTATGTGTCAAGTATCCATTTCTATTTAATAAAATACAACACTCAGATAGTAGTTCCAACCAAGAAAAAAAGTACATACCAAGCTGCATTAGGATCATCAACCTTCAGACACAAGGGGGCCTTATTATTCTTTCTAGACTCATAGCAATTATTAAAAGTTGGTTTTTGATAGATTGCAATGCCTACTTCATTGAATCCATCATTATTTTTGGCAGGGAGATTCTAGCATATAGATATTGTCAAAGATGACATCGCTGAAACCATAGAAAAACACATACATCAAATATAAATATCTTTCATGAATAATAAGTAGGGAGCTGTTAACATAAAGTCTAAATACCATGAATAGGCATAAAACATCTGACAATACCATTTACTCAAAGACATCACAAATTCTTTTGGATTCCATCAAAAATAGGTTGTTGCTATTTTCTAAATGTATTTCTTAATACAAAGGCCCTACTAACCATTATTTAAAACAAAGTCTAAAAATAACTAGTGAAAATAGTTTGATAAAAAACATATAAGAAATAGCCTGACTAGATTGGGTGCTACTCTGTCATATACTTACCATGTAGAGAATTGATCTATTGACATAGCTTTCAGAGCCACACATACTACTTCTGGGGGATGGGTAGGTTGGGGTAGAAATCCAAAAGGGCTACAAATGATTGGCAAGTAGGCTTTGATCGCCTTCAAACACAGCTATGGGTCAAACATAGTTGCTACATATGACCTAAAGGCTAAAATCCCTCTCGTACCCTCTAAGATTAGCATCACCATGACCAAAAAGAGCGTTATATATGAGAGTGGTAGTGGCAAGATAACAATATTTGCGTCATTGATCCTTCTTGCCGACAAAACTAGTGTTTCTCAAGTGTGGCAAGTTTGTAGTTTGGTTATCAACTTGACTCCTGTAATACACACCACTGCTCAAAGCAATCTCAATAGTTTTGGGACACTAGATGTCAAAAATGGAGCCAACTATGTTGCTTATGGTGTTTCTCCTCACCAAACTCTTTACCATCTATTTCATTTTATTATTATTTCTAGTTCCACTTAGAAGCAATGTCATTGTTGGCCCATCACTGCAAATAAAATTTATTAAATGTGCATTAAGACACTTGTGCGACATGAGCACATTTCTTCTTGCAAATAAATTTTATTAAATGTGTACAAGGCATATATAGACATGTTTATGTTTCCCACTTTAAAAAATCAATGCATCTTGTTGACATTATTTTATGAACTCGAGATATTGAGATTTCATATTACATAAATAAATCATTACAAAATTTTGAGGAGGGACACGTTACATAAATGAGCACTGTAGCGCATGATTTTTTTAAGCCTTGCACCCTAACGTGATAGTGCATTTATTTCCATGTACTAGTCCTATTGATAGACAGATATTGTTCATTACATCAGTAGTTTGCTCTATAATAAGATGTAAAAGATTTGAACCAATGAAAACAAAGATAAACAATTTTTTTCTTAATTTTTATTAACAAATATGCAACTCAGTTTTTGAAAAAATGTAAATTTTTTTATGCATGAAAAATAATGCATTCTGATTGATCCAAAAGACAAAGTTTAATGGAAGATTAAAACAAATTGAAGGCTTTAGTATACCCTCTGAAACTAATAAGTAAATCTACATTTATTTATATAAATAAAATTATCTGATTTTGTTTTTATGAAATATATTTATATATAAATTTACCAAAATCAATATACAAGTAATTTACAAAAGAAAATGACGGCATAAAAAATGAAATATTTACAAATATATATATATATATATAATGAGATATTTATAAAAAAAATATTCGTTTAAAAAAATATTTAAAATGGAAATAAAGAAATGAAATTTATAAAAAAAAAATTATTGATTCATATATATTTAACATATACAATGAAAATATATTTCAAATGAGACTTCCAAGTTATTGAACTTTTTTACTAAACTTCTTCTTTCACAAAAAAATAAAAATAAAAATAAAAGAAATGAGAATAAAATTAGAGATTTTCACATTTTATTATAACAATAAAAAAATTTAAGGTAAAATTTTAGAAACCCTAAATTTAATAGTAAAAATCCACCACTCAAGTGGTGGAGATTTGACCCACCACCTTATAATTTAAGTGGGGGCTTTTTATTATAACCTTGGTACGAATCTTGTTATTCACACCCAATCTTAGATTTATTTATACACATACTTCCCATATGTTTGGATGTCTTTGTAATTATTAGTAGAGCCTAGATGCATTTAGGCCAACTCGTGGTTGCAGTGTTATCCATAAGGATTAATTATGTTAAGCTTAGTCGTGTAGCTATTCAAGTAAAGACTAAGCACCTTCACGTTAAATCTAACACTCATTTAGGAAAGATGAACTATGGCTAGCCCAAATTTTTTGTGTGATGGGATCACCTTAGATATGTAGGCAGTTTGGGGAGTGGGTGCGAGCTTAGTGAACTAACCCTTAGAATGTTCATGAGTATGAATAATTGGCAACTAACCTTAGGATGTTCTTGGAACATGTGCTTGTCATCTAACCTTTAGATCACTTGATTTTACATGAATCTTATAGTTTTCTTTACCATGCAAGTGAATTTTTTGGTTCCAACTACATGGTTTTCTTAGTTTGTTTAGTTGTTGTGGGATAGTGGCCCTCGCTGATTATTGAGATTTAAGATTTTTTTTGTCTTAATCATGGACATCATTAGAGGCTCTCTCTAGAGATGAAACTTATTTGAGAAGTGTAATTCAAAGATAGGTGAGACATTTATCTCTTTGGAATAAGATAATATAGGTTTCTTGTCATGTTTAACTCTCATTGTGATGTCATGTGGGAGTGATTGGGTAAGCACACACACCTTGGGATATTGTAGGTCATGATTGGTGCCTTGTGAATGTGTTATTCTTTTGAGTAAATGAGCAGAGATTAGTAGCTCATTGGAATTATGTATTAGGTCTCTATTGGTTTAGAGTGCCAACCTAACCTTAGTGATGATGTCTTGTGGAGTAGGCCATCACAAGTGAAAGGAGAACTACATCAGATCTTGATTCTACAGAGTGGATATATAGGTTACCCATGTTATGGTGGGAATATTGGGTCTAGGTTCATAGGCTAGGTTAGGGTTATTTTCATCATCCTTCATGTTGGATTTATATGTTGTTGTCTCAGTTAACTTAATATGTTATAATTAAATAAAATTTGAATTTGATCATCGTGTGGTTGTTGTCAACCCTTTCACTTTAAATTTAGTTATTTTTCTTATCTTGTGTAATTTGATTGTAGATTTGTATAGTGTTAGATGACTCTTCCTCTATGAGCCTTAAAGTGGGAACTTTATGTTAAAGTGTTTACTATTTTGAGTCATTTCATTTCCCTTGAGTGTGTTGATTAAGTTATGTGTGAATAATTATTTATGATTCTTTAAATCAAGAAATTCTATTTTTATTGGATATCTATTTTTGGTACCTTATTATTGGGTCTTGTCCCTCTTACTTGAGTAAATGACTTCTAAGACCACCTTCTATCATGACCTCATTCTATTATGTTTGCATTCCACTTCCTAGGGAAGCCTTGTGGTGGAAAATAGTCAAGTTAAATAAATTACCTAATTCTCTGTATAATTGTGTGAGTCACACTCATTTAATAATGTTTTTAAAATTAAATAATAGTTTAACCAATAAGAAACTACATTTAATATGTATACATCATTGAATTAAATTTTAAAAAATTACATGGGTTTTGGGTCAAAAAAAAATTGGGCATTACATTTTGATATCAAAGCTTGAGTTTAACATTGGGAACTCTGAGAATATGAGTTAGTTGGCTTAGTAATCTTTCATAACAAATAGAAAATAGATTATGTATATCCAATTTGGTCAAAATGATTCATGAGACTAATCAACACATAGGTACTATAATAATTATGATTCTTAAATGATCAAACACAAAAACATGCATATTACCATGAGATATTATTGTACCATTGGGAGCTAAGTGTGGAATGGCTACATATTATTCCTTATTGACAATAGTAGTGGCAGATGGTTATCAAAAATGTCATCCAAGATGACATATGTACACCGGTTGGACCAATGAGGCTACATAGATCCTTGTGTATCTCTAATGAAATTATGTTATCGTATTGTGATGTGGATGTGAACCAATGTAAACAATGTATCACAAACCAAGCATGTGTACCCTTCACATTTGTAGTTTTTTGCATACATGTGAGATTATAACTCATTATGTAAACCCCTGCATCATTATACATATAACAAACCATGTAAACAATAGATCCTCTTTGTGTAAACAACATTTTTGTATGATAGTAGTGTGTGTAAATTATGGTACAGGTATGATATTTGTGTTAGTATCTTGATTGTACTATTTTGAATATAAATATGTTGATGAAGTGCATTATGTGTAACTCCCATTGTGTAAATGTGGTGTAAATTAACTTTCACTCTTGTAAACATATAACTTCTAAGTAAAATTGTATTTTATAGTGTTGTGTTGTGTAACATTGTATCGTTGCTCTAGTAAGTGGGAACTTATGCAAGTATGGGGTTAGAGGGTGAAGTATAACTATGTTTATATTTGTCTAAACCAAGTTATGGGATAGGAATTTAAGCTTATCATAAGTTGAAAACCCATGTTTCCCATTTACACAAAATAGCCACCTAATTATTTTAGGTGTGTGCACCATGAGTGCCTTAGACACCATGGGCTCTTTGTGCATAATAGTCGCTTTATGAATGATGATTTCCTTCACCATCCCCTTGGTGGCTGTCAAAAAAATAACCTTTGTGTCTTATACTTGATGCAACCTTGTGAACCTTTGGGAGACATATGGAGAGTGATGCTTTTTCTTACCTCTGAGAAGTAATCGAGGCTTATATTTATTTTTTCTCCCCTCAGGTGGATTTCTTAGCCACGTAGTGACGTAAAGTGAACTTTTTATGAAATTATGGTGCCCATTTTTATTTTTTTGATTTGGTTGTCATTTTAAGTTATTTTTCAAAACCAATGCTTTTATTTCTCTTGAATCTAAATTTTATTTTATTGATTTGAATTACTCAAATTGGAATTTCAATTTTTTTATTGTGACCACTTGGATTTCACTTTAATACGTAATTTAGATGATTTATTGATATTTAATATCTCTATTGAAATATATCTTTAAGGCCATTTGACATTTAATTGAATTATTGTGTTGTTTTATGGTGAGGTTTTTACTTCTCTATTTAAATGTTGGTTTCATGAATGTTGTGATGTGAACACTATACGCCTGTTGCATTTATGAGGGAGAAGAAGTAGCTTGGAATATAGATAAATGGTGTGATTAGGTAACTTGCAAGGTCAAGGCATGATCCATCCTCTTGCCCACCAGACATGGTGGTTTTATATAAGATTTAGTTAAAACACTTGTTATCTTGTTTTTGGGTTGTCTAAATAGAATTCTTCTTGGGAGGTACAAGGAGGTTATGTGCTCTTATAAATGAGTTGGAATAGATTTTGCTTCATTATTTCTTGGGAGGTATAAAGAGGTTATTTTTAAATAACATTGATTTTTTGGTTATTTCAACCTTGATATTGCTCAATTTAGATGATAGTTTATGTTATTGCTCAACATTACTTAGTATTATTTTATGTTGTTATGCCATAATTTGGTATTCATTTTTCACCTTGTATGTTCACATTGGAATGAAACATAGTTTTTTATAAATAATCTTATAAAATATTGATCCTTGTACATATACTCCTTTAGAGGTTTTGACAACAACATTCTATGATATCTGTTGATTCGTGATAGATAGTGGTTATTAGTATTGGTCTATATTACTCAATGTTGTTCATGTTGCTTAGTGTTGCTTAGTATGGATTGGATATGGAATGGTACCAATCTCATCAAGTACACTCTCACCATGGAATGGCACATAGTTTAATCATGATATTATCACAATAGAACAATATTATTTTTGTACATGCTACTTATCAGAGTTATGTAACGATAGAATGCCCTTAGATTTCAGTTGGTTGTGCTAGTTTTGGATGATAATATAATATAATATAATACTTTGGGAAATACCTAAAATAAATTGATATTAATTATTGACTTAAAAACCCTTATTCACAAAAGAATCAATTTTCACTAAAATAAAAGATATTAATAAACTCAAAAAAAACTTGAATAACAGAAAGCATTGAGAATAATTTAACTTACATAAGGATATTAATAATCTATAATTGAATTTATGGAATTTTGGGACATAATTATAAAATGTTTTTATTTTACCATTGGCTTATGTTGCATGATTTGTACCCCGTTATGCTCTTAGATGTATATGGTTCGTCAACCCCTTATATTGGTTCGGTGCATCAAAGATGATGCTTTTATAAAGGGGAGTATGTAATACCCTATGATAGGGACCTCCTTTCCTTACCAATTGAGACTTTAACCAATGTAATCATGTGGTCACAAATAATTTGTAAAGTAGTTACATGTTTGTGAATTAATTATTTAAAAAATATTAAAAGTTTATAAATATTAATTAAATTTAAACTTAACATAATTATCATATGATTTTTTTAAATTCTTAAAATGATATTTGCATTTTTTAGAAGGTTTATAGGCATCCTAGAGAGCCCATGAGTCTTATACCATAGGCCTTCTAAAAAATCTACAAAATGATATTTGTTACTTTGAGAAGGGTCATAGGCCTCCTATAGAGCCTATGAGCCTTATCCCATAGGCCTCTTAGAAAACCTACACCCTAAGGTCCTAGCCATAGGCATGACTACTTGGTGGAGTGTTTTAGAAGTAAGAAAATTTAAAACTAATTAGTTGTATCGAGCCCATGTGGGCATGTAAGAGAATTTATTATGTGTAATATCTTACTTGCATGAAAGTTTATCATATGAAATAAAAACATGAGTTCATTATGACATGAAAGGATCCATGTAAGATAGGGTACTCTTTTCATTTAATGGGTTGATGATTATATAGGAAAAAGGATTTTTCCTCTCATTTTTTTTGAAAAATTCTTGGTCATTGATTGGTTGTTCTTTTCGGGGTGCATTTTGGGTGGGGATAGAGTTCACGTGGAGGAGGAAAAACCTGGATGAGTTAGGGGAAGCAAGGAAATTGAAGAGCTTGTTGGAAGGAGGAGGAGGTCTTATAAAACTTGTGAGCTTATTACATGCATGGTAATGGAAGAGATGAAATAGATATCAATTTGACACATCTTATAAAGAATAAAGAGTTAATTAATCCAATAATGAAAATGTAAAAAATTAAAAGAATCTAACATGGTTAATCTCCTAGTGTCAAATATGGAAATGAGGTATTGTTTTCTCCTCTTCTTTAAGAGACCGAAATTAGTGACATTGTTGTTCAAATCCTCTCCTTGTTGCTTTTGCTTTGAAAAAATTAAAGCTTAAATTGTGTTTGTTTTTGAAATCTTGGTTTGGAACAAATGGTAATTTGAAAATTTGCTTAAAATTAAATATACTTTTATAATTTGTTTTGTACTTCTCTTTGTTGAAAACTAATAAGGAAAAAGATGTATAGTCTCTCTCATCTTTTGGATTATCTTTTACCTTTGTATAAAGGAATATCTTATTATAATATAGAAAGTAGATTTTTCTTTCTTTCTCCAACCTTTCCTCTACTCTTTTCCTTCACTTATATTTTAGATGAGATCAATAGTACAAATGAAAATAATTTAATTGAGTTGTGTGTTGTTTGTTGAAGAAAATATCATTGTTCTTCACTTATTTAATTATTTAAAGAAGTTTTTTAGTTGATTTTTTAAAAAATTAATAATAAATAATTAAATAAATATATAATAATTATTATCTTTCTCTCACCGATGAGATGTGGGTGAGTAGTAAAGTGACTGGTTGCTTCAAACACCACCCAGGTTCAAATCTTAGTTTGGTATTGGAGGTCAGTTGTGGTCAATCATTGGTATTCGTGGGCTGGTTATAGTTGTTGATGGTATTCTTGGGCCGGTTATGGTCATTCACTAATATTCTTGCATTGATTGTATCCATTATTGATAATTTTGGTACTTGTGATAAAAGATCACTTGTAGATTTGGGCCCCTGCTTCCTCTCTCTCTCAATTTCTATCTTTCTTTACTCATAAAAGTTAAAAACTTGAAAGTAAAAATTGTTCATTTTAAATTTTTACATATGATGAAAGAATTGTGATTTTTATTCATTTTATAAAGTTATGTAATGATCATGTTATCTATATTATTTAAATACAAATAATAAAGAATTAAAATTATTTTATTATATATATATATATATATATATATATATATATATATATATATATATATATATATATATATGTATATGTATATGTATATGTATATATGTATATGTATATGTATATGTATGTATATATATATGTATATATATATGTATATATATATATACATATATATATACATATACATATACATACATATACATATACATATACATATACATATATATATACATATATATATATATATATATATATATATATATATATATATATATATATATATATATACACTAAAGTTATACCATTTAAACGAATTGTATAATGGGCATGATTTGTTTAGAAAGAAAATAATATAAAATATAATTGAATTAACACTTATTGTGATATATGTATATTCAATATGTCAAAATTATAAATAATAACGTTTTATTTTATTTTTTTACATCTAAATAAAATAGAGTTTATATATATATATATATATATATATATATATATATATATATATATATATATATAGTTATTGTGCATGTTTTGTTAGAAAAACACATAAACAAACCAATTTATTTATGGTATAGTCTATAATTTTTTTTTAAATATATATATAATAAATAAATATATATACATATGATATTATAAAAAAATAAAATAAAAATAAATAGGGTTTAGGAGGGGAGGCGAAGGGGTCGAGGTAGGGATGACCATTGAGCCAACCCTAACCCCCCCTCCATTATGGAAGGGGTCTAGTCAGTCGGCCTACCCACACACCCCTCCATGTTTTGTAAGCCATGGCCAAAGGTCAGGCTCAACCAATGTGAAACAACCACATAGTCCTAATCTATAAAAAGTATATATAAATATATAATAATAAATAAATATATATTTGGAGGTTCTATTAATTGGATTGAACGATGATTGGCATTAAGGAGCAGGCTACGGATGAAGGCTCTAGGTTTACCAGGTCTGTGGCAATCCATAATGGCGGCCGATCCCAGCCTGAAGTAGGCTCTCAGGACAAGGAAACCCAGTATGTCAGCGATGGATTGAAGCTACAAAAGATAAACGGCTGTCTACCACGTAGTCAGGACCGACCTGTTTTGGTTATTCCTCTAGAGGCTGTAAAGGAAGATGTGGAATACCTGACCTCTCATACTCTGATCTACAAGTTCCTTGGGATCCGTATTTCCCTGTCAGCTTTGGAAGCCTAGATTCGCCAGTCATGGCAGGTGGAAGGTGATTTTGATATTATGCTGGCAGGTAATAGCTATTTCATGGTGAATTTCTCCTTAGTGGCTGATTGGAACCAGATATTTGAAGGAGGTCCCTACTTTTATGATCGTATTGGACTGTTTATCAAACCCTGGCATGCGGGGTTTAATTTTACTGAGGATTTTCCATTGCGAGTACCTATTTGGGTTCGCCTACCGAGACTCCCTTTGGAATTTTGGCATGAGGACATTCTCCATCAGATTGTTGCCATGCTCAGGACTCCAACGGTAATAGCGCACCAATCGTTGGACAAAAAGGTCATTTCTTATGCTCATATTTGTGTTGATATTGATTTAAATAACCCCTTGCCAGACTCTCTAGAAATTTGTCTAGGGTCTTCCTCTTGGCTTCAACAACTAGACTATGAGTTGATTCCATTTCAGTGTTGAATCTGTCATGTGTATGGGCATTTGAAGCGTTAATGCCCTCTTGCCTCCAGAGGGGCTGGTTCACCTGATGGGCTATCTGGGACAAGGAAGGCTTATGAGGATAAAGGGAATGGCCAGCTTGTGCATTCAGAAACTGGAAATGGTCAGTCAGATAATACCACAAAAGGGAAATCTCACATGTACTCTTTAACCTCGGGACAAGGCCCATCTAGCTCTAATGCTCCAGATAGAGAGGGTTTTATCCCAGTTCGATGTCGTGCTAAGGGGTACGGCCAGAAATGTCCACATATAGATCAGCAAGTGGACTCTAGATTTAATAGATTTGAGGCTCTTGACAACATGGCTATTGAAGAAGGAATTCCTACAATGGATCAAGGTGGGGCTCTTGTTTTAGAGGAGAGGGATCCTATTTTTAATGACTCTTAGGATATGGTGGTTCAGCAAACCCCGGAGACCGCTCTTGATCTTGAGGCAGGCGCCCTGGTGGCTCTTCTAGCTCCACAGGATAAGGATGTCCGTTGGGAAGATTTGGTTAAAGATGGGGGCATCTTCAGTAAGGATAAAAGATCTTCTCCTGCTCTGGGCCTTATGCAAAGTCTGTTTAAGAAAGTTGCCTTTACTACCCCCTCCAAAGCTGGGCGTAAAAAGGACCAGGACAAAATTAAACTCACGGGTGATTTATTGGTAGAGTCTAGGGTTGTTAAGACCCTGCATGAACACTTCCTCCACTCTACTCAATGATTGTTATGTCATGGAATGTGAGGGGGTTGGCTAACATCCCCAGACAAAAAGCTATCCATCAATTGGTGATTGAACATTCTCCAGATATTCTTTGCATTCAAGAAACCAAGCTCTCTATGGATTCCATGTTTACTTGTGCTCCTAACATGTGGTTCTTTGGCCAGTGGCAATGTGTTGGCACCTTGGGGAATTCTGGAGGTCTCGCTATGTGTTGGGACCCAAGGAAAGTGGTGCCACTTCATTGGATGTCCTGCCTCTCAGCTCTCTTAATGGTGGCTTCCTCTCTTGAAATAGGGGAACAGAGCCTGGTTACAATTGTTTATGCTCCCACAAATCTTCCTAGCCAGCTCAAACTCTGGGAACATATTCAGTTTGTAAGAAGTTGCCATCCCTTCTTGCCTTGGATAGTCGTTGGAGATTTCAACTCGATCCTTAGTCTGAAAGAGAAGAGCGGAGGATTGGCATGTTTGGGGCCCTTTTCTATACTATTTCAACAAAATATAGAGCTTCTACATCTTGCTAATGTCAAGCCTCTGAATGGACTCTTTACCTGGAATAATAGAAGTGGGGCCGCAACCATTTTTTAACACTTGGACAAGTTCCTTGTTTCCTATTTTTGGCTATCTGGCTCTATGTGTATCTCCTCTAAAATTTTCAACTGGTGCAGTTTAGATCATTAGGCGATTAGGCTATCTACTAGGCATATTGCAGCTCCAAAGAAACCTCCATTCAAGTTTCAACTAATGTGGCTGCGTGACCCCTCTCTCCATGACCTGATGATGCACTGGTGGAGACAGGGCAGCCTCGAATATGGCACAATGATGTATTCCTTCTCCAAAAAATTGTAGTATGTCAAGTGGAAATTGAAATACTAGAACAAAAATTATTTTGGCAATCTGCACGTTATGAGGAAGAAGGCACAAGACTGGCTGAATAGTATAACCAGATAGATTCAGGATGATGGGTTGATGGAAGCCCTTCATGCTACTGAATCTCAGGCTGTCATGAATCTAGCGGAGTGGGACCTCCATGAGGAAATTTATTGGAAACAGAAGGCACAAATAGATTGGGTCCAGGAGGGGGAGAAGAATACCGCTTTCTTCCACAATTCGGTGCAGGCCCGACATAACAGGAATGTTATCTCTTCTTTGGATACCACAGATGGGACGTGGCTATCCTCCTCCCATGCTATCTCTAAGGAAGCAACTTGGTATTATTCAACTCTCTTTTCTGATGATCTACCCCCAACCGAGCTTGCTGAGAATATAGTTTTATCCTGCATTCCCCTGTTGTAACACCGGGAATGAATGACTCCCTTATGCGGCCAATTGGTATGTCAGAATCAGAAGGGGTGGTCTTCAGCTTATGAAAAGGCAAAGCCCCGGGACCTGATGGCTTCCCTGTGTAATTTTTTTAGGACTTATGGGACATTATTAATTTTGATCTGTTGGAGGTGGTCCAGGAATCTTATTCTAGCAAAGAGATGCTCAGGGCTTTGAATGCCACTTTTTTGGTCCTAATTCTGAAGAAGGAATAGGCTAATTAGCTAGACTTGTTTAGACCCATTGCTCTTTACAATGTGGTCTATAAAATCATCACTAAGCTCCTTGCAGAGAGGCTTAAAGTTTGTCTTCCCATGGTGATGTGTGAGGAACAGGGAGGCTTCGTTGCTGGTAAACAAATTTTGGATGGAGTGGCTATTGCTTTGGAAGCTATTCACTCGATGAGTACTTATCAGGAACGAGCCATGTTCATCAAGCTTGATATGGCGAAAGCCTATGATAGAGTCAGGTGGGGTTTTTTGCATAAAGTTCTTTTGGCCTTTGGCTTTAACCAGGACTAGGTTCGATGGGTTCCGAGCTATGTTACTACTCCCTCCTTCTCGGTCTTGATTAATGGTGAACCTTCAGAGTTGTTTGGCGCGTCTAGAGGCTTGCATCAAGGTGATCCACTCTCACCTTATTTGTTTATCATTTTCGTGGAAGGACTTGGGCGACTCATCAAATCTCAGGTCTCTCAGAACTTGCTTCATGGATGGCAATGGGGGAATGGCTTACCTGCTCTGACTCACCTTCAGTTCATTGATGACACTGCCCTTGCTAGGAGAGCTCAGTTTTGGGAAGCTGGGGCCTTTCGGCTTGCCCTTGATACTTATTTGGCTACTTCGGGTCAGAGAATTAATGATCATAAGTCCTCCCTCTTCTTCTTCAATACCCCCGAACCTATCTAGAGGAGGATTGCCACCATCTTGAGGTTTCAAATTCATTCTCTCCCCTTGACTTACTTGGGGATTCCCATTGTTGTGGGAAGACAACCTAGGCTCTTTTGGTAGAATGTGCTAGACAAAATTAGATAAAAAGCTAATCACTGGACTCATAGGTGGCTCTCTATGGCTAGTAGGGTGATTCTTTTGCAATCGGTGATTCAGGCTCTCCCCATATATCAGAGCATGGTCCAGGCTGCCCCAGTTTACTTTCTTAAGGAATTTGATGCCCTCTCCCATCAATTCCTTTGGAATGGTAATTTGTAAAATTCCAGATGGAGCCTTATTAAATGTGACATTTTTTTCTAGTCGAAAAAGGAGGGAGGACTCGGTCTGCGCTCTACTATCTTGTCCAGCCAAGCTCTTGCTGCCAAGCTCTATTGGCGCTGGTGCTCCAGTCAATCTCACCTTTGGGCCCAGATTCTGACTAATAAGTATTACCCTAGTGTCGACCCTGCTGATATTGCTAGGCTTCCTCTTGAGGGCAGAGGCTATATGGTGTGGGATACCCTCAAAAGGGGAGCTTGTCTTGTGAAACATAGTCTTTTCTGGATTTGTAATAGAGGCACTGAGACCCTTTTTTGGAGCGATTCTTGGGATGGTCTGCCCCCTTTGATAACCTCTCACCCACATTTGCAGGCCCTTTGTGACTCTTTCTTAGCTGCTAGGTGGAGCACGGTGGTGCATTATAAGGAAGCTTTCAACATGGGTACGATAGTTGGTTACTGCTGAAAGAATTCTTCGGATTGGCCGCTGGGGGGCTCGATGGAGGATTGGCTAGAGCTGTCCCAGATTTTGTCCTCTAGGGGATGCAACTCTCTATAGGACCGTGATGTCTTGGCTTGGGGAGGTGCTCCTTCAGGACAGTATTCTATTTTTGGAGGATACCTTGCATTGATTAAGCAAATTTTTGGAGAAGGGGAGACCTCCTGGTGGAAGAGAGTTTGGAACTATTTTTCTTGGCCAAAATGTAACTTTTTCCTCTGGGTCCTGGTTTACAATAGGTGTCTTACCTGGGACAACCTCTGTAAATGAGGATTCTAGGGGCCTTATATATGTTTTTTATGCCATAGTAATGAGGAGACAGCTTCTCATCTGTTCTTCCAGTGTCTGTTTGCAAGGCAGATTTGGCACCTTTGGTGGAGTGTGTAGGATCGCCCATGCTGGCATGCTGCCTCTCTAGCCGAATTTTGGGATCAACTGGGCCAATCTCCTACTAAGACAGC
Organism: Torreya grandis; assembly: GCA_037957365.1. Lineage (NCBI taxonomy): Eukaryota > Viridiplantae > Streptophyta > Pinopsida > Cupressales > Taxaceae > Torreya > Torreya grandis. The sequence continues at coordinate 3,662,682 of JARHVA010000170.1, read as the reverse complement.
TTTCCTTAAGGTTGCTTGGTTTATTGGCCCTTCCCTTATCTTATGGCACTTATGGTTGGAGAGGAATAGAAGGAATTTTCAGGATAGATCTCTTGAGTTCAGACCCCTGTGGGAGAAAATTATGAATTTTGTACAGGAGATGCTTCAAGCTAGTGTGAGGCTGTAGGGGACTTGGTTCTTGAGGACGTCACCATCTACTCGCGCCTCCCCTTTGCTCCATCTAGCGGTGCGACCTTGGCTTCCCATTCACGCTCGGTGAAGGGCTCGAAACGGTCGCAGCCTGATAACCGAATTGGACATTAGACAGCCCCTACGGATGGTGTCCTTAAAGTCAACACCGATGGCTCATTTAAAGGTAATCATGGGGCTGTTGGCATGGGAGGCATGGGGCATGACAGCTCTGGAGACATTAAGTTTATTTTTTCATCCTACAAAGGCTGCTACACCAACAACCTGATGGAAGTTCAGGCCATCCTAGTGGCGGTGCAGCATTGCTGCCAACAGGGGTGGAATAGAGTTATTTTTGAAGTGAATTTTCAGGTGGTGATTAATCTTCTAAATGAGCGGAATTTCAATTCTATGGATTGGCACCTGGCTTTGGTGGCCAAACAAATTCTCCAGCTAAGTTCTTCTTTGGATTCTGTTATGTTTAAGTACATTCCCGGTGAGTGGAATGGGGTAGCAGATTGCTTGGCCAAATGGGCATCTGAATATGGACCATCTTGGAATGTTGTGGATCATACAATGCTTCCTCTGAATCTATCTCAGAAGCTGGCTCAACTTGTTGACCAGGATAAAGCTACATAATTTCTCTATTTTTGGTTCTATTTTCAATAAATTTTTACCCCTTTTTAGTTTAAAAAAATAAATAAATATTTATTTATTTATATAAATAAAATTATTTGATTTTGATTTTCATCTTCATGGGTTATACATATATAATACTTGAATATACTCAGATATATTAAAAAGGAGATATATGTAAAATTTACATTGATTTAAAAAAGTGTATTTAAAATGGGCATAAAGAAATGAAATTTACATATAAATACTTATCGATTTATATATATTGAATATATACTTCAAATAAGACCTTCAAATAATTTGGCTTTTTTATTAAGCTTCTTATTTCACAAAAAACCTATAAAATGAAAAGAAAATAAATGAGAGTAAAATTAGAAGTTTTGACTTTATATTATGGTTATAAAGAGATTTAGGGGAAAAAGTTATAAATCCTAGATCTAGAGGTGGAAATCCACCCAATCTAGTGGTGGGGATTTAACCCACCACCTCATAGCTTAAGTGGGGCTTTTATTATTTTTGAATTATTTTAATGTAATTTACACTTAACCCTCATTTGTTAAGTCACTTTGTAATTTAATTCTTTAAAACTAACCAATAAATGAAAATAAAAATGAATTATTCTTTTTTATTATTAGATTAAGTTTCTCAAAGCTTTTTAGATGTTTAAAATATTAAAATAATCAAGTTATGATATTTTAATTCCTAAAAAAAGTGAATCAAACAATTTACCTCAATATTTTCTAACCTAGTTGAAATCCTTTTAGAATCAATCAAAATATATATCTAAACTACGAGTTTCCCAAAACTAAGGTTTAAGTGTGATTTTTTTAAGTTTTAGAATTCACCGTCAATTGTAAATTTTGTATCTCTTTAGTAGTAGTCCTTTGGGGCCATTTCCAAAGACACTTTGAGGAAACAAATCTTATTTTTCATCTCTTAAGTTGATTTGGAATCGACATAATTAAAATACCTAGAAATGATATTTTTCGAATCCAAAAGTTACAAATAAATTATTATAGTTTTAAATAATTATTCAAAGAATAAAATAAATTTCATTATTATGTTTATTATTTTTCTTAGAGTGATTTGGTAGCTAGTTTATTTAGAAATTTGACGTAAATTTTCTAAGTAGTCAAATTCACTTTGAAGTGGTAGACTAATTTGTCATTTTTTCACAATCAAAATATTTTGTTGCCTTAAACATAATATTTATAGCTTAGATAATCAATTTTATTGAAAATAAAAATTTATCCTCTGCTATCAAATTTAAACTAGAGGTACTTTTACCCTTGATTATTAGTGTAAAAATAAGTGTGTTTTGTCTTGTTTGAAAGGGTCTTTTGTTGTGATGGTTGTTTTAGTTTCTTTTGACACAATTTAGGTGATGACTATCCTAAACTATTTGGTACCTTTATAGGTTTATTACCTTGGTTCAAATTTTAGCCCACAAATGCATGAGTATATGTCTCATTTTAGTTGTCATTAGATAGACATGAGATGAGGCTTATTTAAAGTTATTTTGGAGTGTAACCTTGGTATGAGTCTTGGTATTTGTACTCTATCTTATATTTATATATGCACGCACTTCCCATATGTTCAGATGCCCATGTAATTCTTGGTAGTACCTATATATGTTTAAGCTAGCTAGTGGTTGCATTATTATTCGTAAGGGGTAACTATGTTAAACTTAGTCATGTGGCTATTCAAGTGAAGGCTAGGTACCTTCATTTAAAAAAAATGCTTGTTTAAGAATGGGTGAAATACAACCAACCCTAATTTTACGTGTGATGAGATCACTATAGATATGCAGGCAACTTAAAGAGTGGTCGTAGACTTAATGAACTAACCCTTAAGATGTTCATGATTATGAAAAATTGATAACTAACTTTAGGATATTCTTGGAACATATACTTATCACCCAACCCTTAGATCACTTGATTTTACACTAATATTATAGTTTTCTTCCTCATGCAAATGAATTTGTTGGTTTTAGCTATGTGGTTTTCTTAGTTTGTTTCACTGTTGAGGGATAGTGGCTTTCGTTGATTATTGAGATTTGATCTTATTCTTTTCTATCTGAATCTTGGACACAATTAAAGGCTCACTTAGGAGACAAATATTCTCTAAGCAGCGTAAGTCAAATATTTTTGAAATATTAATCTTATTGGAACAAGAGAATATAGATTCCTTATCATGCTCAACTCTCATTATAATGTCATGCATGAGTGCTTAGGTAAGCACATGCACGTTGGGAAATTATAGGTCGTGATTGATACCATTTGGATGTGTCATTATTTTGAGAAATGATGAGAGCTTATTAGCTCACTGAAATGATGTATTGGAACCCTTGTTAGCTTAGAGTTCTAACCCAACCTTTGTGATGATGTCTCATGGAAGAGGCCATCACAAGTGAAAGGAGAACTACATTGAACCCTGATTCCATGGAGTGGATATGTAGGTTGTCCAGGTTATGGTGGGGCGTCAGGTCTAATTTCTTAGGCTAAGTTAGGGTTATTATCGTCATCCTTCATGTTGGTCTTGCATGTTATTATCTAGGTTAACTTAATATGTTATAGTAGTTAAACAAAATTTAAATTTGATCATTATGCAGTTGTTGTCAACCTTTTTAGTTTAAATTTAGTTATTTTCCTTGTCTTGTGTACCTTGAGAGTAGAGTTCTATAGTGTTTGATGACTCTTCCTTTATGAGCCCTAAAGTGGGAAATTTGTGTTAAAGTGTTTGTTGTTCTGGTTCATTTTATTCCCCTTGAGTGTGTTGATCGAGTTATCAGTGGATAATTATTTGTAATCCTTTAAACCAATAAATTATATTTATATTACACATCTATTCTTAGTACCTTATTATTAGTTCTTGATCCTATTATTTGAGTAAGTGACTTCATAAACCACCTTAGATCATGACCTCATCCTATTTTGTTTGTATTTCGCTTCCTAAGGAAGCCTTATGGTGGAAAATAATTAGTTAAATAAATTATCTAATTATCTATATAATTGTGTGAGTCACACTCCTTTAATAATGTTTTAAAAATTACATAATAGTTTAATGACTAAGTAATTACATTTAATAAGTAAACATCAATGAGTAGAATTAAAAAAAACTAAAGGGTTTTGGATCAAAAAAATTGGGAATTATAGAAGTGACCTATGGCTCATATCTCAAGTGTAGAATTTCTTTGAAGATAAGGAATATTGAAGGTAATCTCAGTTTCATTCTAAATAAAATTACTGTGATAGGGGGAGATTTATGCAGATTAGAGCCCACTAATGTAGGCCTAATTAAGAAAAATAAGGAAGTTTGCCCATTTTGGAAGATGAAGATCTAGCCAGTTATATGGAAAAAATTTAGGATAATGACACACACATCTCTATTAGGTTTTCTAGAGGATGGAAAGGGTGGATGATTTCAATGAGAGTTGAAATTATTATGGTCACTTAGGAGCCAATTTCTCAAGTCACTAGAATAAGTATGCACAACATGAATTTATACAATAATAGGCATTTCAAAAAAATTGAGATGGAACAATTCTTTAAACCTAGGGAGTAGTTGATTGATTATCAAAGGGGTTATCTCAAATAATATTTGCCCAGTCCTCATCATGAAGTTACCATGCAAATTATGAAGTACAATACTACATAAGGGAGGTAAAAATTCATCTTATCCTACCGCTTTTCATTTTTGAATCTATATTGTCATAATATTCCTATTAGTATGCCTTTTATTTGTTCATTTCATTGTAAAACTCTATCATTTATGTGTAGTTAGGTATAACCCCTTTGTGTTTCCATCAAGCATTAATTTTTATTTTGTGTAATCATGTAAAATCCCTTGGGATTGGACCTATGTCCACCATAAATATTATTGAACCTGGAAATAAGGATAAAGTGATCCTAAAAGGGAAATGGAAGGGAAAGCTTTCAAGAACTATGTCTATTAAAATTCCTGCAGTGACTCTTATTTCAACTCCCATCGAGAAACCCCATATGTTTGTGGTCTTAGACTTAGAGAAATAAGAAAATGAGGAAAAATCTGGGGTAACTTTGGATGACCCTAATTTTTTGAGTGTTTATCAAAGTACTAAAAGACAAGATGCAAATTATCTGAACCATAAATTTCCAATACTGGATAAATCAAAAGAAGACTCAGTTAAGCAGTAAAAGCTACGTTGAAGGGAAAAAAGAGAATTAGGGATTTTAATGAGGATGAGGTTCAAGAGAAAATTATAGCTATAAATATTGATATATACCACCATAATAGCATCATAAATTGGAATATGAAAGACAAAAATAACATGAAGGAATCTATCAACTTGATTAAAAATATCTTGGGTGGAAGTAAAGTTTTGGTGGGCAATAGAAGGTCCCTGGTGAAAAGATAATTTTTGATAGAATATGTTCAGGTTGGAAAAGAGGGTTTCATCTTTGGATATGGAGAAGGTGCATATGTAAGATAATATCAAGTAACTCATTCAAATGAGAAAATTGACAATAAAAAACTATGTCTCTAATATAAATGTTCAGAAGGAGGTTATCAAAGTTGGTAGGGAGGAACAAAGTAATGTGAGGGCTAGTAGGAGGTCTAACTGATCTAAAAAGGTTAAGATTATATAACTATAAATGACAACCATGGGTGACCTTGAATAATTTCTCAATATCTAGCTAAAGAATAGAAATTTCTCCTTCATGAATTTGATAGGTAATTTTTATTTTCTTTTTTTTATTTACTGGTTTTTTTTGTGTATCTGTTGTTTATTAATAACCTTTCTTTTTTTGAATTTTTTTTTTGCTTTGTGGTTTGGTATTTTTTCCCTTATGCCTGTTGGTTGTAAAAGGGTCAAGACCCATATAAAACCCACCTTTCACCTTTATCAAAAATCATTCATTGTTGATCAATTCATATCAAGTGAAAAAGGCATTAAATCACAAAGTACCATGAGATAAATAAGGAGTCAGATAAATGGTTTAGAAAATCAAGACATATTAATACGTAATAAATAATAACAATTATCCCTAGCCATAAGTAACAAATAATATCATAAATTCACTTAACAAATCAAAACATTATGATTATCTAAATAATTATTATTTTTAAGGTTCATCCTTAAGACTAGATGTGACACCCAGGTATAATATGCATAGTGAAATTTATATCAAATATATGACCCAACACATAGTAAACACTTCAGATATTGAAGTCACTCCAAGCACATGGAATGAAAATATTACAATGAATTCACAACAAACACATAAATCAAACACACAAAACATAGAGCAAACATACCAAACATGATGCAATTAAATCAATTACATAACCAAGCACAAAACAAACACTTTGAACATGAATATATGAATTATAACATGCACTATGAAGGTATATGAACTAATGAAGACACACCATGGATTTATAAACATGTTAGACACATAAATATACATCAAACATGTGAAACATACCCTAAAAGTAGTGTACATTGCACCATAGACAATACATATCAATGGCATCAAGTAATATATTTAATGAAAAATAGTGGTATGAAGAATAATTAATGTAATAAGAACTTGTAAAGGAGTAAGGAATGCCCTATATCTCCCTTATATTTTTCTTCGAGAAAACATAAGACATACACCCAACCTATTATAAATCCATAATTATGAACCTATAACCTATGAAAATCAAGGCCTCCCACTATTATGTTAATATCATCAGTAGCATATGTAGTGAAATACTAACTCTATGAGCATATTACATGAAATGAAGCATGTAGTTGAGCATATTCATGATATATGAATACGTTGTAACTCCTCATATATCAAGATAAAGGAAAAGAAATTTTATAAAGACATAAAATAATAGCTAAATCATACACCAAGCATACAAAACATGATTATAATAAATGAAATCAACCAATCACATAAATAAGGTAGAAGGTAGAAGAAAAGGAAAAATGGGATCTCTACTCACCCAAAAATGTTATCAAAGTTTGTTGTATTAAAGGCATTTTGCCCCATAAAATGGGCCAGCATCATTTAATAGTTGGTGTGGGATTTGAGGGTGGGTAATAATTACAGTTAGGGGTTGAAGTGATATAAATGTAAATGAAGAAGAAGAAAACAATAAAAATCAATAAAAACAAACCCTCAAATAAAAAATAAATAGAAAAGGCTTCATGAAAGAAGGATGTTGGAGCAAAGAGAAAATAAATAGTGAATTAATGAATCATCAATCATAAAAAGCATATATAAATAATGCATAAGTTAAAGTTAGAAAGTATGCAAGTAAAATAATATGAAATATAGCTAGGGAGAAAGAAGACATTCAAAGAACAAAAGTAGAGAGAAATAAGTAAATAGAGAGATAAAAATAAATGAGCTACTAAAGAAACAATAATTAAAAGTCAAATATAAGAAGAATATAGAGTGTTAATCTACAAAATTGAGTGGTTAATGAGTAGTGTTGACTATGAATGTGATCATAATCATATAAGTCATGCCAATCATCATAATATATATAATTTTAAGCTTGTGTTCCATCGAGATCTAAATCAAGATGTAAGGGTGCTCATGAATCAAGGAAAGATAAGACATAATCATAGTCATTTTCATTATATTCATCATCTTCATCATTATATTTTTTTTCCATCTTATCCACTAAGTTATCTTATTTATTAATATGTGTTTGATTGATTGGACTCTTGCTTATATTTTGTGGTTATGGATTAACTATAGCATGCGATAGTCACACTCATGTTGGAAGAGACTTATGTGCTTTAATTTTACAATCTCTTGACTGAAGTCATTACTTTTGGTTCTTATTTGGCATTTATTTATGTAAAACTTAATATTGAACATGTTTTTGTGGGTAATACATGTATATTTTAATTCTAACAACTTGAACTCCATACACAAACTTCAAACATTGATGTAGTATATAAGGAATTTCTCTCAATTGATGTATCCATGATCTATCAAAAAAATTATAAGCTCCATTATTGGGTATCGCATGAAATAAGATTAAAACCATCTTGGGACCCATTCTAGTAGGAACAATAATATAACCATAAGGTTCTCTACCAATATTATCATATCTCATAATAATTCTTGAAATATATGCCAAATCAATTCTAAAGATTCCAATACCGTTTATGAATTTATATGTATATATATTGATGTTTGAACCATTATTAATCATAAAATCTTCCTTTTGTTATCAAATTTCACTCATGAAAACACTTACAAATAAATTCCCATTATATGAGCCATCATTTGGAATCTCACTATCATAAAACACAGATGGAGGAGGTTATCTCTTAATATTTTTACTAATCACACCAATAAAATCATAAAGTACACGTGTATTAAATGTTTTTTATGTTTTTATTTTATCATGTCTATCTATCATGTGGACACTACCTTGATCATTTGATCGATTATTAAGATGTGGAAGAGTTGTGTTGATTTGGTAGATCCCCTAATTCATTCAAATTGTTATTTATTTCATCCACTTAAATTTGATATTTTTCAATGAGATCTTGTATCTTATATTTCAAAGTGATACATATGTTGAAATAATGTTTGGTGATTATATGATAATCACAATATTCATTAGCATCATAGTTTTTAGGCAATGGCCTTAAAAGATCAAAATCTCTAATAGGGGGCAAAGTAATCATATTGCACTCAAATAATATTTTTAACATATTTTATGAACTTTCAATCAACCTTGTAAATTAGCTATGTTCCTATTGGCCATTTTTGGCCCACATACTCAAGCTCTTGCATTTTTCTAATGGAACTTTTTAAGGAATCTGAAAGATAAGCTGAAGAGTATTTTTCAAGTCTTTCGAAGGGATTTTTCAAATTTCCAAAGGAAAAAAAATGGGTCACTTTCCAAAAAGCTGAAGGGCACCTCCCTTTCAAAAAGGGGCATTTTCATAAAGTTTGAAGACATGAATTCCTTCAGACTAATTATTTTAAAGAATTGGTCAAAGCAAAAAGTCTAAAAAATATTCGTTGGGATTCAAATATCCCATAATGGGCCTGCAAACATTAAAATCTAGCCCCAGCAAATAGCCATTTGAATTTTGAATCCTGAGACATTCTTGTAGATGTCAAATATGGGTCTCATCAAGTAGTCATTTGCATTCAAAAGAGTTCAAAGGGAGTTAGTGAATCTCAAGGGAAAAATTTTACATGATAGGTGTCAAGGATGCATTCAATTGATAGGAGATCAATGACTCACAGGCATCCATGTCAAGTAGATAGACAATGTGAATCAAGGATCTAAGTCAGGTTTTAATGACCAATCAAAATAAAGGAAATCCTAAGTGACTAGAAAGAGCTGGTAGGTGTGAATAAATGGAGAGGCTCTCATCCTTCAATATGGCCATCATCTCTGACAAACAATCACTCAATTCAGAGGTAGCATAACTCAGTCTAGATTCAAAGTTATGGGGATTTTGCCCTTATACATGTAAGACAAGTGAAAGATGAAGATCAGGTGATTAGAGAAAGTAGGTCAAGCATTAAAGATGTTCCTAAGCTTTTCCTTTTTTAGTGGATCATGACATCATCATCCTCAATAAGTTCTTATTTTCTAGTGTGTTTCTTAATCAATGAGAGGGCTTGAATACTATTGGAGCTAATGGTGGTTAATTTTTTGAATAAGGATTAGTCCTAATTAACCCAAATGTGGGTGAGAATTCATGGAGGGTGGTTGGATCTCATTTATTGAATTATGTTTACTTGCCTCTTATTTATATATATATATATATATATATATATATATATCTCTATTAGCTCCCCCATAAAAAAGATATCCTCATTTGACAAGGAAAAACCCTATCAAAATTTGTAAGAAAGACCTTTGGAAGCAATCAAGATCAATTTTTACCTATCTCTTACCTGAAAATTGTGTTTAGCAAGCTTGTGCATTATGGCCTTGTGAAGAAGTATTCTTTCATGTCTATTGTCCTTCTTTCTTGCCTATTTTTATGTGTTTTTAAGTTATTTACAGGTTTAAACTTGAGCTCTTTCTACCATTAATGGATGTTTGGTGTGTATTTTGAAATTCCTCTTTGCTTTATGTATGGTTTAATGAGCCTAGTTTATGAAACACTTATGCAAATTAAATGGTTGTGTGAGAAAGAATTATCTTATGCTGAATCAGTGTTTATTTCATGCTTATGTGGATCACTCTCTATTTGGTGCATCATCTCTTTTAGCTCATATTTCCTTTTCATGTTATCTTTTTCTCCATTTTCCTTGGTTAGCAATAGGTTTTAGTGTGTGGGAACAAATTGAAGTGAAGCATCTGAGGAGCTAGCCTCATTAAAAATCCTAGAGGTTCAACCTCACTACAAGGTACCCATAGCCTGAGGTTATCCCAACGCTTGTAGCTAGGAGTGACAGATCCTAAAAAAATCTCCCTCATAGGGTGTAATTCTATGCTATAATAGTTTCTAGAATGCCTAATGTGACACCTTTGAAGAAGATTGGTCAATTTTGATGCTGGTTTAATCAATTTGTAGTGGTTATAGCTTTCATCTTTCAGTATCTAGCGACTCTGAAGAACACTCAGCAATCTGGTGGTAGAATAGTAGTTATCTTTCATGCCAAAGGTGACTAAGAGATCAGCTTCTGAAGTTATTCCTTTTGAATTTATTGAATTACCTTTAAACTCATCAAGAAGATTAAGGTTCACCCATACATAGGAAACTATTTTCCTAAACCAATTATGAGGTATACCTATGCAAGAAAATCCTTGTTAGTCCCTCTTGCTACCATGATTCTCCAAAGAGCTTTTGTAGGTTTAAGTGGCCAAAGTCCTTTAAATTTGCCATAATATGATCCTATGTCAGTAGTAGTGCTCAAAAGCATCCCATATTTCATAGGAGACCAAGCCATAACTCCTACTGAACACATCACAAATATAGCCAATTTTTGTAATATCCATAATGTCACAGTAGAAAATGTAGCTATCAGACTATTGGCTATATCCTTTAAGGGAAAGGCTTTAGATTGGTATAGAGGTTTAACTGCTAACTCTATTCAATCATGGGATCAGTTAGGAATAACCTTATGTAAGATAATTGTAGACAAGAGTGATCATTTATCACTACTAGAATAGTTGACTACAATCAAGAGAGCTCCTCATGAAGTTATTAAAGACTTCAACACAAGATTCTAAAAAGCTTGGGATAGAATTATAGCCACTATTAGACCATCCCCTAACTTTGCATTCTTATACTATATAAAGACTCTAAATAGTGACATAGCAGTAATGATCCAATCCATGGGAGGATATATATTATTAGACATTTATGAGGTGGCTATTAAAGCTAAAAATTATCTAGTTCAAGTCGGCAAGCTTACTCCTAGGCCCCCAATGCCTCTTTTCCCTAACTTGTTCCCTCACTTGATTTTATTCTTCCAACTCCAATAATTGTTTTTATACCTTTACCTAATAAATAAAAATCCTCCACTAGCAGATCGAGTGATTCCCAATAGCAAAAAAACTACCTAGAACTTAAAAGCATGCTCCAATCCTTGACAAATGATGTAGTAAATGTAAAAAGGCAAGCTCAGTTAAATAAACATTATCAAGTTCCATATCAGCCTCAACAATAGTCTTATCAAGAAAATAGGCCACCCTATAAAGGAAATTTCCTAGGACAAGGTCAAGGATGGGGAAAGCCTAACTATGCTAGAAAAAATAACTATAATCCAAATGTTGCAGGCTCTTCTAATTCATTGGTTCTTGTTCAAAAAAATATGGCTCAATAGAGTAAAGGGACAATGCCTTGAAATCAGTCTTTTAGGCAATCCATTATCCTAACTAATGGTTCTAATCAGGCATTCAATGACCAATGGCAACAACCTATTACTTATGGATACAATCAAGCTCTTATGGCTCAAAACATAGAGATCCCCACAATGACAAAGATAGAGTAGTCTCCATAAGAACAAGGATAAGATCAAGTACCAAACTAGATAGATGCTATAATGGTCATCAATGAGAAAGAAGAGTGTTATGCATCTAATCAGAAGGCCAACTCTAGTCAAGATCACATTACAGTGGCAGCAAATACAAGATTCAAAAGAAGGAATATGGGTGACAACCAAGGAGTATTCAAGGAACCTCCTACCACCACTCCTTCATTAAATAAGTCTAACAAGCCTATTGTCACTCTAAAGATCTTGACACCTCCATAAAGCTCATAGATTCAATAAATAGTAGCAGTGGCTCTCAAATCATAAGTAAAGGTTAATAATACACCAATCAACATTGTTGAACAAATGAAGAAATCCAATGTGAGTATGTTGATGTGGGACATGATTTCCATGTCTAATCAAGTGGACATCCTTTAAGAAGGTTTATCCAAGATAGGTATTACAAAAACTATAGGTAAATAGCCAAACAAAGAAATCAAGGTCCTCACCAATGCAACCCAAGGTCCTTTGGGAAAAGAATCAAGTAAGGTGGTCAAACCTCCTCCATTCTACATTTCATTAATCATTGGTGATTCCTTGGTACATAATTATGTGGTAGATAATGGAGCTATCACTTTAGTAATACCAAAGTCTATAGTTGATTAGCTAAACCTCAAATATGAGCCACATACTAAGGGAGTTCTACAGCTTGATGATTCTTACACAAAGCCATTTGGTATCATCAAGGATTTGAATATGACCCTGCATTCTTGTCCTAGTGTCTTAGTGGCTCAATATGTGTTGATCCTTGATGTAACTCCTTATTTTGTGTTATGGCTATCTAGAGAATTCATAGCAAAAATTAGGGGTTATCTAGCAGTAGATTGGTCCTACATGGCATTCAGAACAAGGTATGGGACTAAGGTATCAATCAAGGTTGAGCCCATGGCATAATTTCACATTGAGCCTCATTAGCTAGATATCATAAAAATCAATTGTACTATCCTTGATGAGAATGAATTTATAATTAGTCAAAAATTGAATACTTATCCTGAGGAGATTCCAAACTTGTTTTTGGATGAGCTATGGGGGGATAATCAATATCTCAACCCTTTGGAAGGTGTTGAAGAAAGAGACATGGGTGTCTATTTGCTACATGAAGAAAATTAACTCATGCCTTCCCTCATTAGACCTAAAAAAGACCTTAGTTGTATGTGGAAGTTATTCTTTGATGGTTCAAGGAGCAAAAATAGAGTAGGTGCAGGGGCAATGTTGGTTTCCCCTTCAAGTAATAAGCATTTTTCTTCATATAGGTTCCATTTCAATTGCTCTTCTAATGCAATAGAATATGAAGGCTTGATCTGTAGTTTCTAATGGGCCAATAAAAGAGGAATCAAAATGTTTCAAGCATATAGAGATAGTGAGCTTATAGTGAACCAAGTCAAAGGCTTGAACATTATAAAGAATCCTTTGATGAGATCTTAAAAAAATAGAGTGTGGGATCTAAATAAAAATTTTGAAGCCTTTAACATCCAAGCTATACGAAGGAACCAAAATCAACATGTTGATAAGTTGGTAGTTGTGGGAGCCTAGTTTGGTATTCTAAGTAAGCTAAAAGAGGCCAAGGTTCAGACACATGTCAAGGTGGTGGTGAGGCCATCAGTGCCAAATAATGAATTCCATTGGCATGTTTTTGAAAATGAGAAAAAAAATTGTTGCTTCTTATAGTAAGAAGTAGAGTTTTCCTCAATGAACCAAGGTAAATTTCAACATCAGTATGAAGATCAAATTATTCAACTAAGGTCCAACAAATTTCCTAAAGGACTGGTTACACTTGAGGGCCTTTTCCATGAGGGAGACCATATGAGAAAAGAAAAGGAAGTAATGTCAACCAATGAAAAATACTATGAGAGAGTCCTCATCTTCAAAGAAAAACTTCTCAAGCTCAGGAAGGTAAGCAACAAGGCTGAGAGGCATGCTTTCATATCACTCTACCAAGAATATGCAAACATCTTTGCTTGGGAATACAATGACCTGAAAGGTTTTGATCCAAAGTTAGCCCAACATACTATAGAGCTAGAGTCTAATGTTAAGCCTGTGAGGCAAAATCAAAGACCTGTTAACCCCAAAAGTGGAGAGCTAATGAGGAGAGAGCTAACCAAGTTAATTGAATCCAAGATTATATTTCCCATCAAACACTTATCATGGGTAGCCAATTTGGTGCCTGTAAGGAAGAAAAGTGGGGATATTAGGTTGTGTGTTGACTTCAAAGATTTGAACAGGGTCTCTTTGAAGGACCATTACCCTCTACCATCCATAGAGTAGCTTCTTCCAATAGTTACAAGTTCAGAACATTTTTCTCTTTTGGATGGGCATTTTTATAAATTGTTTTACCTTCTAAGTGTCATTGGCCTACTTTCATCATCCATGAGCATTATATTATTTCCTTCTTTTTTCTCCTCCTTAAATGGGGTTTAAATACTATTCATTTGTCATATCAGATGCCTGCAAGCACCTAACACAGTAGTAAAAGGCATTCAAATACAGCAATCTACAAAGAATATAAGAGACTATTCTCATTCCTGTACACAACACACTAAATATTGAGAGACAAGATGAGAAGAATAAATTGAACTCATAAGCCTCATGTATCTAGGACTCCATGAACCTAACTATTAGGGAGTGAATGAAAAGGTGAAGAGAGCAGTCCTTATAAGGAGTCAGACCCAATTTTATGTGAGGTGGAAGATTCCCATAGTGACTAGGGTTTTGACACCATTAAATGTCTTATTCACATTAACATGCATAGCTTAATAAATTGACTAACTAAATCTAATAAGACATCATTTAATGCATTTTCTAATGACCCAAAAATACCTAATAACCCATTGCTCGTACCATCTATAAATTGCATAAAGTCTTGTCTCATTAATGTTTGTTCATGGATGCAAGTATGGCATCAGTAAACTACATAAATAGTTTATGTTTACATAAGTATTAGGATTATGTGTACAAGACTACCTTCACCACCAAATGGGGCATGTATGTGTACAAAATATGCCTTTTGGCTTATTAAATGTTGGGGATAATTTTTTAAATATCAATGGACATGGCTTTCTAAGGGATGCTAAATCAAATGGTACTAGTATACATGGATGACATCATAGTTTTCTCCAAGGATGCTAATGAACACATGGACCACTTAAGACTGATATTTGAGAGATGTAGAGATTATGGGATCTCTTTGAATGCCAAGAAGTGTGTGTTTGTTGTTCATGAGGGAAAACTCTTGGGACACATTATCTCAAAATAAGGATTAGCTATTGATCCCATATAATAAGTGCCATCTTGGCCTTATCCTTACCCAAGCATAATAAGGGACTCCAATGTTTCCTTGGGAAAATAAACTTTGTGAGAAGGCTTATACCTAGTTTTGCAAACTTGGTCAAGCCCATCACTACTATGTTGAAGAAGAACTAAGTGTTCACTTGGTCAAATAAAGGTAAATCAGCATTTGAGGCTATCAAACAAGCCATTACCCAAGCACCCACACTCATTAATCCTAATTTCTCAAGGGATTTCATATTGTATGCTTTTGCAAATATTGATAATATATCATCTATGCTAATGTAAAGGAACGGTGAAGGACTTGAGAAGCCAATAGCATTTTTTAGTTAGGGGCTTAAGAGGTATGAGGTGAGGTATACTTTTGTAGAAAAGCAAGTCCTTACAGTAGTAAGAAGCCTTAAAAATTTTAGGCCAATGCTCTCTAATAGTAAAATCTATCTTATGATGTCTCATCCTAAAGTGAGAGACTTCCTTCTTAACAAAGACTTGAACGAAAAGAGAGCTGGTTGGATTACCAAGGTCATGGAGTATGATGTGGAGATCAAGGTCACTAAGCTAGTAAGAGGTAAAGGCTTGTGTGATAATATGTTTGATGACCTTCATGAAGACAAAGAGGTCATCTTGGTAACACAAGATAACCCATAAACAAATGCACCTCCACCTCACACTAGTTGGCTCTAGGATATGACACATTTCTTGATAACAGGTGAGTGCCCTCAGGGTATGGATAGGGCAAAACTGAGGTATTTTAGAATTAAACCCATACCTTATGCATTGGTTTATGGGGTTTTATTCATAATGGACCTCAATGGAGTGTTATTAAGGTGCATAGATAATGACCAAGTGACCAAGATTTTAGAGCAATTCCATAATGGACTTATAGGGGGTCATTTTACTCCTAGAACCATAGTAGTAAAGATAATGAGGGCTAGTTATTACTGGCCCAACCTCTTTAAATATGTGTATGCATGGGTAAGGAAGTGTCAAAAGTGTGCTTTCTTTGTGGGTAAGCAAAGATTATCATCCCTTCCTCTCAACCCAATTTAGGTAGAGCAACCCTTCATGCAATGGGGACTAGATTTCATAGGAATGATCAACCCTCCATCAAGTATAGGACATAAATGGGTGCTTACTTCCATTGACTACTTCACCAAGTAGGTGGAAGCCATTGCATTGAAAGAAGCTAATGAAGGTGCAGTCCTAGACTTCTATGATAGCATTGTGACCAGGTTTGGTGTTTCATCCACTATCATCTCTAATAATGCATTGGCATTCCTTAGTCTAAAAATAAGTGAATGGGATCTCAAGATGGTCATATATCTCAGCACCTCTTCCAATTATTATCCTCAAGGAAATATACTAGTTGAGTCCACAAATAATAATTTGTTAAGAATCATCAGGAGAACTATGGAAGAGAATCAGGGGGCATGGCACACCAAACAAAAGACAACCTTGGGGGCTGACAAGGTGACTCCTAAAGCTACCATTGGAAATTATCCATATGTCTTAGTATATGGAAGGGAGGCCAAGTTACCCATTTCTCTAGAGCTACCTGCATTAGAGTTAGCCCATCAACTGGAGTTGATAGAAGATGAGCCCATGAATGTGAGATTGGTAGAACTTATGGAGCTTGAAGAAACAAGAGACCTTGCAATGAAGACACTAGAGTCACATCAAGATCAAGTCAAGAAAGCCTTTGAAAAGAGATCCATATCAAGGGACTTCAAGTAAGGGGACCTAGTCCTCAAGTGGGATTCAAATAAGGATAAGTGAGGCAACCATACCAAATTTGACAGCTTGTGGAGTGGTCCTTATTTGATCCATGGATGCAAATGACATAATGTTTTTTAGATGGCCTAGCTAGATGGAGAGGTACTAACGATCCCACTCAATTGGATTCATCTAAAGCCTTATTATTAGAAGAGTTTATAGCCATTATATATATTATACATTCTATATAGTTTTTCTTGTTTTCTCCTAAGTGCATTGTGCACATCTTTTCAGTTGCATGTTTCCCTTCCTTAAGTGCCTTGGGTATAATGTTTGTTTTATTCTTGTTGTCCTTGTTGCTTCAAGAGGAATCTCTAGAAAGGGTTAGCCTTGTATCCAGTTTTAGACTAGCTCAGTTTTAGAGGCTAACGACTCCATGCCAAATTGACTAGGCAAGGTAAGTGGTCTGGGTTCTCAAGCATAATAGGCATGCTTCCCTGAGTCACCAGAAATGTTGGACATTTATGGCCCACATACTCAAGCTCTTGAATTTTTCCAATGGACCTTTTCAAGGAATCTAAAATATAAGCTGAAGGGTGCTTTTCAATTCTTTTGAAGGGTGCTTTTCAATTCTTCAAAAGGGCTTTTTCAAAATTTTGAAGGATAAAAAAGGGGGTCAATTTCCAAAAATTTGAAGGGCACCTCCCTTTCAGAAAGGGGCATTTTCATAAAGTTTAAAGATATGAATTTATTCATACCAACTATTTGAAGGAATTATTCAAAGCTAAAAGTCTGAAAAAATAGCCATTGGGATTTAAATATCTCGTGATGAACCCACAAACGTCAAAATCTAGCCCCAACAAATAGCCATTTGAATTTGAAATATTGAGACGTTCCTACAGATGTTAAATATGGTTCTCATCAAGTAGTTGTTTGCATTCAAAAGAGGTCAAAGGGAGTCAGTGAATCTCAAGGGAAAAAGTGTACATGATAGGTGTCAAGGATGCATTCAACTGGCAGGAGATCGATGACTCATAGGCATCCATGTCAAGTAGATTGATGATGTAAATAAAGGATTCAAGTTAGTTTCTAACAACCAATCAAAAAAAAGGAAAGCCCAAGTGACTGGCAAGAGCTGGTAGATGTGAATTAATGGAGAGCCTCTCATCCTTTGACATGGCCATCATCTCTGACAAATAACCACTCAATTCAGAGGTAGCATGACTCAGTATATATTCAAAGTTATGGGGATTTTGTCCTTATATTTGTAAGACAAGTTAAGGATGGCATAGAAGTGAAAGATGAAGATCAGGTGATTAGAAAAGGTAGCTCAAGCATTAAAGAAGTTCCTAAAATTTTCCTTTTTTAACGGATCATGACATCATCATCCTCAACAAGTTCTTATCTTCTAGTGTGTTTCTCAACCAATGAGAGGGCTTGAATACTACTGGAGCTAATGGTGGTTAATTTTTTGAAGAAGGATTAGTCCTAATTAACCCAAATGTGGGTGAGAATTCATGAAGGGTGGTTGGATCTCATTTATTGAATTTTGTTTACTTGCCTCTTCTTTTTTTCTTCTTCCCTTTTTTTATATATCTCCATTGGATCCCCCATAAAAAATATATCGTCATTTGACAAGGAAAAACCCTATCAAAATTTGTAAGAAAGACCTTTTGAAGTAATAAAGATCAGTTTTTACCTATATCTTGCTTGAAAATTGTGTTTAATAAGCTTGTGTATGATGGCCTTGTGAAGAAGTGTTCTTCCATGTCCATTGTCCTTCTTTCTTGCCTATTTTTAGTTATTTTCAAGTTATTTGTAGGTTTAAACTTGAGCTCTTTCTGCCATTAATAGACACTTGGTGTGGATTTTGAAATTCCTCTTTGCTTCATGTATGGTTTCATGAGCCTTGTTTATGAAACCCTTATGCAAATTAACTAGTTGTGTGAGCAAAAATTATATTATGCTGAATTAGTGTTTATTTCATGCTTATGTATATCACTCTATATTTGGTGCATCACCTCTCTTAGCTCAGATTTCCTTTTTATGTTATATTTCTCTCCCTTTTCCTTGGTCAACAGTAGGTTTTAGTGTGTGGGAACAAGCTGAAGTGAACCATCTGAGGAGCTAGCCTCATTAAAAATCCTAGAGGTTCAACCTCACTATAGGATACCCACAACCTAAGGTTGTCCCAACGCTTGTAGCTAAGAGTGAGAGAGCCTGAGAAACTCTCCCACAAAGGGTGAAATTCTATGCTACAATAGTTTCCTTTATTGGGGTAAAATGATCTTGTTAGGTGGTTGTTCTATAGCATTAATCGCATTCTTAACATCACTCTTATGTTGAAAGGCATTCTCATTACTTTTTAAACTTAGCACCACTATAAGTTGGTATATTTAGTGCATATTTAAGTGCATTTGCATCTATAAACTTAATTTCAAAGTCCTTAACCATGTGAATAAGTATTAGAAACATTTAATAAATGAAAACATGTGTAGAGTAACAAATAATTAGATAATGGTGACATTAAGAGACACATTAGATCACAAGAATAATAGAATCTCACAAATTCTTCTTACTTTAAAAGTGGATCACACACTTGATTAAATAGCCTTCTTCAACTATTAGAATCCTAAATATGTCCATAGAGAGTGATAATGCAAGTATAAAATGGACCCATAGGAAAATACCCAGGGGTCATTAAGTTTTCAAGAATAAACCAAGTCACAAATGCATAGTAGTCACTAGGTTCCTAAGATTACACCAAGTCACAAATACCTAGTAGTCACTAGGTTCTTAGGAATGCTTCAAGTCACAAACACCTAGTAGTCATTAGGTTCTAAAATATACTCTAAGTTATTGATGGCTATAGGTCTCTAATTTCCAAAGAATACTCCATGTCATCGATACTTAGAGATCACTAGGTTCTTCAGAATACTCCAATTATTTGATACCTAGTAGTCAGTAGGTTCCTAAACATTATGACAATAGGATCATAGCAAACAACCACTAAGCTCATATAATAAATGATATTTTCCTTGCTAACATACAAATTTCATCAAATGAATAATAAGTTTCAAAAACTATATTATCCTTGATAATAGGAAATAAGCTTTTAATGAACATACTTTAAATTTCATTTTCTAATAGTTGATGAGTTATATTGGTAATCATGGTCTTGAATCTAAGCACATATTCACTAATGATATCTTTTGAACCTTTTTTAGTTTGAGGTATTTCTACATATGTGATTTTCATACCAATGTTGATTGAAAATTGTGTTAAAAACTCATCAGCTAATTTGTGAAAAATGACTTGATCCACAAGGTAAATCATAAAACCATTCAAGAGCATATTTATTCAAGCTCCTTGGAAATGACTTAGTTATAAATCTATCATTGTGTGTGAAAATTAAACAAGACACATATAAGGCCCTATGTGATGAGAAGGCTATCCATTTACATTAAACATTTAAAACTTTGAAGAAACATACCAAATGGAAATGGGTATACAAGTAATTCATAAGCCAAGGGGTTTAGAAGTGTATCATTAGAAGTGACCCTAACTTTTAGCTTTTGAGAGCCTTAATAAATAACCATGATTTTATATTGCATGTCATGCATTGTTTAGATCATGGTAGTCGTTTAAAGGATTCGAATATGAGGAGAAGGTGAATAAGTAGATTAAATTAGAACCAGAATTTTTTTTTCAAAAGAGAAGGATTGGTAGTGTTTGAAACATTATGAGCAAGATATCATTAAAACATAAGAGATACATTTGAAATTGGATGATTTAGAGAGACATGAGAAGGAATAGGAGTATGTTGAGAAATTGGAGGAATTATAGGAGTAGAAACATGTTAAGAGTTTTGAAGAGAAGTATTTTTAGGAAGATGAAAAACATTAGGAATCATAGAAGTAGTATTAGAAGTAAGAAAAACTTGAGCAATAATATATTAGTAATAAATTTTTAAAATGTCTACATTAGGAGGTAATTGATCGGCATTATTATTTCTAATATATCCATTATCTACCTTATAGGGCATTTATTCAATTCTCACCAAACCTAAAGGTTCTTGAGTTATTATTTGGCTTGTAACTTCTTTTAGTACCTCCATCAAGTGACATGTCTCATTAGGGTTCTTCTTTATTTTTTTATAAAATATGTAAGGTTTACAATTTGCAATCTTCTCTTGTTCATCTAATCATGATCTACATCACGTTCATTATAAATTTGACATCCATTTACAACATTTTCATTAAAATGTGCATCATTTGCAATAGAAATTACAAAATTTGGATCCATGGCAGCTATTTTTTTAGATTCTATTTTGTTTTTCAATCAATATATAGAAATCACCATAAAGATTTCAACAAAACCAATAGACTCTCAATTAGTCTAAGCACTCTCCCAAGTTAAAAGCATAGATATAGAAAATTTAGGTATTATAACATAAAAACATTAATTATGCATACCAAAAAATCAACTTAAGGTTTGAAAAAATAAATAAATAAAAGGTTTGGAGTGAAACAGAAGAGGCCTAGGGCTATTGGATCAAGCATAAGTAATAAAATGAAGCATAGAAAAAATAAATAAATGCTTGTTTATCCTAAGGACCAATATACAACCTTAAAAGAGTGTATTATAGCACATGACCACCAAAATATGAAACCCTAGGGTTGCATATAAGACAATGCAGGTTGACCAAAAAGTAATATGGATAAATCAAATTACACTAAATATGCAACACAAATATCCATAATTTGCTAAGTAAGCCTAAAAAGATATAAAATAGTAAATTAGACATAATTAATTCTTTTAATTACAAATTAATATATAAATATGAGGTGTTATGCTTATCTTATTCCCAATAATGATTGAAACACAGTTGTTAGAATCCAAAAACATAAATCATGGTTTTTTGGTGAGGTAGAGGGAACCTAAAAAACTCACAATGACCAAATACTAGTGTATGAACTATAAATTTTCATTCTTGAGACCATGAAGTTTTGTTATGGAAAAAAATGGGAAAGATAAATATATTTTGATGATTAGTTTCATCAACTTCAAGGATCTACAAATCTCGCTCAATTTTTTGAAACTTTACTCTAATCACTATCAAAACACATTTCTTCTCATTTCCCTAATTATGTATCTAAATCTTAAACTGTAAGTAAAATAATGTGTTTTAGGACTTATGTTATACCCCATAGAAAGATTAAACTATATTTATATTTTTAAGGGCCCTCAATTGTGTATAATATCAAAAATAACACTCCAATAATAGTAATAATTCATTGGCCAGACAATCTAGTGTGGTTTAGTGTATCTCTATTATTAGATTTAATCTTTCAATGAATGCTCTAATTAGTGCTTGGCTTGTCTATAATACGTGTAAATGGTTAATATATTTTAATGAAAAATTTATTCCATAGCTTTCAATTGATTTCTCTTGAATGAATTCAATTAATCATATATGCATAAATGAACTAGGACATCTATGTATTTATATACAATTGAAATTCAAGTTAATACCTTATTAGTATGCAAGCAAATATCAAATGGTCAATAAAGGAAAATAATTTAGAGAAAGGGTCAGATGGTAAAATGATTGAAGGGCCTAAACCAAATTCCCAAGGATGTGTACCCCATGTTATAGTCATGCCAAAAAAGTGGAGTACATGTTCATTTGAAAAGGGGCTAGCTAGGTAAGAAACATAACAGGGAGGTGAAGTGACCATTTATGCCAAGAGAGGATTTGGGGGCCACTAAAATTTAAATATTATGATAATAAATCTTAATTTGGATAAATAATTAAAAAATACAAATATTCTATAAACATTAAAATCAACAACTACTACATGCTTAATAACCATTTTTAGGTGTCTAAAGTTGATAGGTATAGCCACAACAAAATATACAACCAAGATACCACAATCTTTATATTAGTGGGGTGATGTCATTGAAGTGGTATTAAAAATAAAATAATGGTTGATTAGTTGGGAAGGTTGTCTTTGTTTGAATTATTTCCTATCTAACCCCTTACTAGCCCATGTCAGCCATGTCTTTTGTTTTTTCTAAATATGATTGTTCAATTTTACTCTTAGCAAAAGTAGCAGTTATGATACATCTCCTAAGATACATAAATAAGGTATAGGGAATGAAAGAGGAAATGTGGATAAAGGAAATAATAAAATAATAGTTCAACAAAATAAAGAGGACATGGATTAAATAAAACAAACTATGGATGGATAAATGGAACACCAACATATTTGAATGATTGTTCGTAGACTTACAAATCATCTTATTGTAGCTCATTATCATGCAAGCCTCTTCATTCCTCTTTCAAAACTTGTGTTCCTAACTATTATGACATCTTTAATTAAGTACATATCCCTGAGGTAATGTGAAATAATGACCCAACACCTTGAAACATTTTGTGTAACTTTCCTGACACTTTAGTATTATCTACAAATCATTACGGTACCTTGGCACATTACTCTATGAAGTCTCATTCTTACCACACACAAACTTCACAACACTCATAGATTATGTAGTATTGAAAAATTCATACCATGTTGTTCACAACTTCTATATCATTGTGTTTCATTTTCAACTTCTACAATTCCATGTAACACCTCACAACACTCGTAGCTTACCTAAGTGTTGCATAGAACCTTGTAACCCTCTCACATGTCAGTCATCTTACACATTGTTTATTCATATGCCAAATATCACCATAGATATATATATCACTATTACACCTCAATTTTAATTCATCATCACTTCATTTCCATGCGACATGCCATATGGTATACTTCACATTTGTGTCATGTTAGATCATATCTATAACATGCCACATGTTGGACTACAACCATCACATGGTTAGGGAAGGTGGAAAAAGTTCTAACCATCTCTCCAACAATTATTATTATTTGAAACTATAATATTATATTGTATATATATGTATTTTAACCACTATATTGGTGATCATCACACATTCATTGATTCATTTGACATCATCTAAGTTATCTTGTTTACAATTTGTGCATTTATCTATCGTAGAGTCAAAATATCACCCTAAACTAGAGAGGAGTTTGTTTGGATTTGCTTGAATATTCAAACACATTTATTTTGTATTTGTTTACGTTAGTCTAAGTAATCAACAAGGATGCATTCCCTTTTTAATACAAGAACCTACTCTCTTAGTCTGACTATTTTATTGTACATGTTTGTATTTCCCTATTCTGCATTTTGAATATAAGTTGCATTTTCACATATCAATTTTATACTTACCTTGAATGTGTTTAGAAAGATTATTAGTTAATATTTAGTTGTTCATTCTATCATCCATTACTTCTCTCCAATTGTGGCTTGGTTGACTGAAAAACTAGTCCTAAGCACCACTATGAGGATCATTAATATCAGAGCATAGATATTTCTTATGCCTATAAACATGTGAGCTAAGTGAGAGAAGGAAGGATTTATAGTAAATTTTATTTCATCATATCTAGAAGAACATTGTATAAAAATTAATATAGTTCACACCCAAAAATAACATGAGACAACCCCAAACATTCAAAATCTCATTGAGGAGACACTCGAAGAACAACACACTAAATTTTTTATTTAATTATGTGATTTGGTGATTTAACTCAACTTGACATCCATGTCTCCCTTATTTCATCCATATCAACAATGGTTTCATAAAGAGACCCCCTTAAAATTGTAAGTCAATCTTAATGCCCCCATGTTCAAAGGAAAACATCTATGCCACAGCATTGAATACCTTGTTTGAAAGATTAAGGCATACTTATCAGTCAATTTATTCACTAATGCTGAGAAGATCACCTTCATAGTGCTATATATGTTTATTCTATTGGTTCATTGGTGTGGAAAAAATTAGTTCACAATCTGCACAAGATTGTGCTCTAATTGAATCTTGGAATATTATTGTTGATGTGCTAAAGGAGGAGTATTATCCCATTTGTCACTTTGAGGATGGATGCATCAAGTTCCAAAAATTATGCCTACATAAAGAGTATTTAGTGTATGACTATAACAATTATTTTCATGACTACACCACACACATATGCAAGAATTTGATTGAACAACATAAGGTGCTAAAGTACATAAGTGGACTCTCACCTTTTATTTCTTCAAAAATGGAGCTCTTAACTTTTGAATCTTTGTAGAAATATTATCACAATGATACCAAGATAAAGTAACACATCACCTCTTTATTTAGATATATGCATAAGAACCAACACACACACACACATAACTCCCCATCTCAACGTCCTGTACATAAGCATAACATTCCTCATAAATGGGAAATAAAAATGTTGCACTAAACTCAAAGGCTCATATGTCTTCCAACTTAGAAAAATGAAAGAATAAGCCAGGTGAAAATTGATATCACAATCATCACTCATGCACCTAAGAATATTTTAAATTCTACGTGTAATTATCTATGCTTGCATAGTCTACATTAGGTCATAGCACAGTCACGAATGACAATAAACCAGATAGTTCCTTTATGAGTGTCAGTGCCATGACACCAAACACTTTAGAGGAACACAAACATATCTTCCACATGAAGTTTTAGGTCAAAATATAACATATCCATGTCATCATCAATAGTTGGATTCAAAAGAACATCATTTGGCAAGATGTGGTTCAATGTTTCACACTTCCTAATACTACACATCCTTATCCCTACTCATTTGGATGGTTAAATTTTTGAAAATATATATAGGTCCAATGATAATGTACCTTATATTACAAATTCAAGCCTAAGTAATATAATGTCACCTACAACATCACAACTTTAGAGGTTTGTGACATACTTCTATAAAGATGTTACTTGCTTGACAGTAAAGTTACATATTAGGTCAAGCCATATAAATGGATTGTTCACATAAAAGACTAGCTCTTTAACTTCTTTGAGTCATCTCCTTTGGTTAAGGTCATGTTGGTCTCTTCTAAATACTTCCTCAAACATTTATAATTTTGTGGTACTTATGGTTTGTCATTAGGAACTTGGTCAAGAAGGCAATGTGCATCATGCAAACATCATCATAATAGCAACAACTTGACAAAGTATTAAATTAATATAATGAAATCTTTAAATATCCCAATGGTCTTCTAATACATTACACAATAAATCACCACATTGATTTAGTTCTTGGATCCCCCCTTTCAAACAAATTCTATATTACAATCACTTTGAGAGAATGATGAAGTCTAGTATTAGATACAAGAGTTCCTCAATCAAAGTAAGATCAGACCTAGGTCTTCTCTTTATGGGATTTTAGCAGTCCTATAAACTAAGAAATATGGGATTTAATGCCTTTGTATAGACTATTGCACATTTAATAAAATTATGATGAATAATCCTAGATCAACTCCAAGGTGATCAATACTTCACCAAAATTGACATGAAGTTAGGTTACCACCAGGTTATTATCCATATTGAAAACATACTTTAAGACATAGAGGGATTATAATAATTTATGGTCATGCCCTTCGATTTAAAAAATTCCCCAGCCATATTCATGTGCCAATGGATGATATACTTTGGCCATTTCTCAACTCCACCATTGTCTACTTGGATGACATCCTCATTTTTAGTAAGACCTAGGAGGAACATCTGGAGAATGTCGTTCACATATTTAACACTCTACACAAACACAAGTTTCAAACCATATATTACATGAGCTACATAATCAACCATAGTTGTATATATGTAGATCTAAATAAGGTTAAGGTAATCCAATATTGGCTCGTTATGTGTAATTTCACATAGTTGAGGAATATTCTTGGACTTTATGAATTCTAATGTGGTTTTGTTCTTGGGATCTCAAACATTGAATGGCCTCTCAATCAAATCATGTTGTGAAAAGTGACCTTTATCTATACACTTGCATAATAATTTTCTTTTGATACCCTCAATAAATGCCTCTACATAATGCCTACTCTCATAATTCCCAACATTGCACACTCCTTTGAACTTCACATCAATGTATATAACTATGCACTTGATGTAGTACTCATGCAACATAGACATATCATCACATGCCAATCAAACACAATCAATGACAAAGGTTTAATGGTACTCCACCTATAAGAAAAAATTATACACTATTGTGCAAGCAGTCAAGAAATGGTAACACTACATTATGGGTAAGGAGATGAAAATTCATTCTGATCATAAACCACTTTAGTTCCTATAAATACGTATCAATCTATAGAATTCACACCACATGAAGTGGATGAACTACCTACAACAATTCCATCTCATGATAAAGCATACAAATTCAATTGATAATAAGGCAATAAATTACCTTAGATGATTACCGATCCATGTATAAATCACAATGTTGGATATGGGCAACCAAAACATCACAAATTAGGAATCACTTTACTCATTTGACAAGGACTTCATAAAAGCCTACACCATGCTTGCATCTAGTAAATAGGTTCTAGAGTTTTACATACATGGAAATATTTTGTACAAGTGTGTTCATCTTTGTGTATTGATGGCACACCTCACTATAAACTCATTTGAGAAGCACACTACGCCAGGGCATTTTGGAAAAGTAAAGACTCTAGCCACATTTTAATCACATTTATTCTAGCCACACTTGTGTATTAATTAAGAATGCCACATCAAGTTCTAGATTCCTTATTGCATTGAAAATCCTGTAAATAGTAAGCTAGGACTCTACACACCTCAGTTGACTCCATCCAAACCATGGATGTCATGACCGAACAAATTATGACAAAGCACCAACATGGTGTAGTATTTGTTTTGGTGGATATATTTTCAAATATGGCTATCATGGTTGCATGTAATAAGGACATTAACACAGTTGGCACTATTCAATATTTATTTAGCCATGTATGGCTTTAACTTAGATTACTGACATCCAAAATATTTGACCACTATCCTCACTTTATTAATCATTTTTGGTAAGCATTATGGGATCTAAGGGCTACAGAATTAGATCAGTCAATGGCTTGTCATCCACAAATAGATGGATAAAAAATAATTTGTCTATTACACACATGTTCATCTTCTCCACATGTATAATTATACGCATGCTCGCACTTGGGATGAAAATATTATGTACATCCAACATGCATAAAATTTAGCTCTTCATAGTTCTATGGGTGTAGTATATTCTAAACATATATAGGGTTTCATTTTATGACACCTCTAGACATCTCCTATTATGCACTAACTGACATTGAGTCACACATGTAGGAAAGGGAAGTAAATAAAATATATAAGTTTGCACAACACATATAATTTGTTTATTAACATGTTCAAAAGATTATTTCTTACTCACAAAAAAAATACAAGGAACATCATGACACACATTACAAACCTTACGCATTCAGATTTGATAATAAATTTTACTTACACCTTCAGAAGGAACACTTCAAAGGTCCATATAGAAAGATCAATCCTTTGCATTATGGTCTCTATTCCATTCTTTTTAAAATTGGTGAGAACACATAAAGTACCTAAAGAGATGATATTATGATGTATATTGATGGGTGGAGATAATTTCAACATGTGGCACACATCCTCTTAGTAGTTTATTATATAAACTCATATGGGTAACTTATGGTATTTATTATATTGGGAAATGAGTTGGCCTACATTAAAATTAGTGATACACCAATCTATATTGGTAACATGTGGATTTATTATGTTAGGTAATAATTCGGCCTACATTGGGATTAGGGATATATCTATTTTTTATTTTAAGATGATTTGTATAAGGAAGGGAATGTCATTATGTAAGACATCAAAGAGAAATATTTTAATTGGAGTGTATGCTCTAATAATTGTTGGGATGTTGCCATTGATGTCAAAGGGTTTGCTATTTAGTAAAGAATATGGTCATTGATGTCAAGGAATTTCTACGAGCAATTATAGATTGCATTAGGTTTACTATAGACTGCATTAGGTTTGTTATAGATTACATCAAGTTTACTATAAACTGCATCAAATTTTCTACAGATTACATCAGGTTAGCTACATACTATGTCAAGTTAGTTATGGACTGCATTAGGCTTACTACAGACTACATCAAGAGTACTATGGATTGCATTAGGTTTGTTATGGATTGCATTAGGGGTATTACAGACTGCATCAAAGTTGCTATAAACTGCATCAAGACTATTACAAACTTCATTAGGCTAACATTAAAAGTATTCTAATAATTGTTTATTCTATCCCAGCTTCATTTCACTCATGCTGACCTATGTGAGTGAGATTTTATATAAGATAATGTGGATTATATTTTCAAAAGAGAATAAATTGTTATACAACTAACTATAGAGTTTTATTTGGTTGAATTTCAATAGGTTATTGATCAACATCTTGTATATAAGTAAGATCAAATTGTCTTTTGGATGTATGGAAAAAGAGGATTATTATTCACTAAGGAGAAAAGTAGAAGTCAGTTGAGGAACGGATGGCTAGAGATGATGATTAGATAAATTTGCTAAGGAGCAGAGTAGAGGTTTGTTAAGGAACAGAGGGATAGATATGTGTGAGTATGAAATCATCTAATGATTCATAGAGTATATAGAATCAGCTAAAAGAGATGAGTAGATAAGGTAGATAGGATAGAGTCTTTTAAAGAGCAAAAAAAGAGAGACTAATAAATCTAAGATCTATAAGTAGATAAAGCAAAATTATACCATCATTTGTTGATAGAAGAAACTGATAAAGGTGGATGATTTAAAGCATCTGAGTTGGTTCTTGGCAAAGGGGGTTGAAGCTTCCAATAGATTGGTGTCTACAAATTAAGGAGTTGGTGTTTCTTAGCAAGTGAGTGATTGTTGCATATTTTTTGTCAAGTTGGTGCTTGACTATTTGGGGTTGGTGCCTCAAGCTAAGTTGGTGCTCAGTAATCTTACTGACTTATTGCATATCTGATTTAGGACATGTAGCCCATGTAGTGATCATTATGGGTTTTCTTATTTTTAAGGGTTTCCCACCTATATCGTGTGTTATGCCTTTATGTTCTTTGTTGTGGTTTGATTGCTCTATGGATTCTGTATTGATGCTTGATTAACAAACTAAAGAATTATAAGAAAGTTTTATGAGCTCACTGATTCACCCCCCTCTATGGTTGTGTTTCCAATAATAATTAGGTTTCTCCCTCAAAGAGCCTATCATAGTGGAGTGATTCCTTCCCTGTAAGGAATATTATATGGTGTTTACCTACCTTAAAGGTATTTTTTTAAATAATTCATATTAAGGAAATTAGCCCACACATATCTTATGTTGTGTAATCTTTATTTTTATACATATTATTTGGTGTATTTATGATGTTATATGTGAGGTTCTTAACTTATGGTATCAAAGCTCTTTTCAGGGCAAGTGGGATTTTTTTGGAAATATTGTAGGTTTTTTTTAGAAAAAATAATCTACCTTACAAAAGGCCATTATCTTCACACAAGTGTCTAGTTCAGAGTGTTTTTCCATCTGGATAGAGGACTTTAAGAAACATATCGAAAGTGGTCACAATAAAGATTTAGAGCAATATCAAGGAAGATATGTCAATCTGAATTTGGTCCTACAAGCATGATTTTTGACAAATTTTCTAAATGCAAACCTCTTAAAAATTAATATGTTCTATTTTGGGTGAGAAAATCAAGTGTCATTTTGTGCAATTAAAATAAAAAATTCAAATCTATTTTTCTATATGATTGTATTTTTAGATATGTGATAGAAAGGTTTCAAAAGAAATATTTGAAATTATCATTTTCATGGCATTTGATCAGTTTGTTAAAGATCAATTAGAGAAATCAAATAAGTAAATCAAGGACATTAATCATTATGCATATAGATTAAATGATGATTTTGATAGAATTTATCTTCATTTACGTATAGTAGTAGAATATGGAAATGAAATAGATGCATGGATAGATTTGGAGAATAATCACAGAGAATGATGTGAGAATTTATTTCACTTGGATGAAAGTGATATGTTTGGGATTCTATTCAAATATTCACCCATGTATGATTAAATAAATTATTTACATCCCACTTTTTATTATTCACAACCAACAAAAGAGGCTCTTTCAATTATTTTCAACAATTTTCCACAATTGTTATTTTTATTCATTGGACAATTTTTATCACTTGTTAACAGTTGATGTTATTTTATGGGTTGATCCATACATAGATCCATATGTTTCCTTTTAATGCCAACCTCATATTATCCTGACTAAGTTTATTATGTCCATCATAATATTATTGTATATGATCATATCCAAACAAAGGAAAAAGAAGTTGATCCATGGATGGACCTCTATTTGGTCCTCAAGATTTGGAGAAAACATATTTTTGACACAAAGGAAAAAGAAGATGCATGGGCATGCCTCCATTTGGTCCTCAAGATTTGAGGAAAACATATATATATACACACACACACACACACACACACACACACATATCAAAATATGTTTTCCTCAAATATTGAGGACCAAATGGAGGCATGCCCATGCATGGATGGACCTCTATTTGGTCCTCAATCTTTGGAGAAAACATATTTTTGACACAAAGGAAAAAGAAGATGCATGGGCATGCCTCCATTTGGTCCTCAAGATTTGAGGAAAACATATTTTGATATGTGTGTGTGTGTGTGTGTATATATATAATACATATCAAAATATGTTTTCCTCAAATCTTGAGGACCAAATGGAGGCATGCCCATGCATGGATGGACCTCTATTTGGTCCTCAAGCTTTGGAGAAAACATATTTTTGACACAACAGAAAAAGAAGATGCATGGGCATACCTCCATTTGGTCCTCAAGATTTGAGGAAAACATATCTTGATATGTAATGTAATTAAGAATATACATATATATATATATATATATATATATATATATATATATATATATAATGTTAAAGGAGTGGAGTGCAATGTGCATAAAGAGATGACGTTATGATGTATATTGGTGGATAGAGATGTCGACATGTGGAACACATCCTCTTAGTAGGTATATTATACAAATTCATATGAGTAACTTATGGTATTTATAATATTAGGCAATGAGGCAGCCTACATTGGGATTAGTGATATACCCATCCATATGTGTAACTTATGACATTTATAATATTGGGAAAGGAGTTGGCCTACATTATGATTAGTGATATACCCATCTATTATTATAAGAGGGTTTATATAAGGAGGATAATATCATTGTGTAAGACATCAAGTAGAAATATTGTAATTAGAGTGTATGCTCTTACAATGAGGTTGTTGTAGACATCCAATTTCAACCATCTTGCCAAAATTGCAAATTTGAACAAATTTTCTATAATAACACACAAACTAGACCAAAATCACTTGAACATCCCAATTTCATCTACACAAATCATGTGAAAGTATCAATTTACATTCATAAATCCCTAAGTAGGGTAATGCATTTTAAGGAATCACTATCTTCTTCTAATTTATCTCAGGTCAAATTGCAACTTAGTAAATTGATGTTCTCAATCATTTAAATCCTTTGATTCATCTACACATGTCACATACATCTATCAATTTAAATATATACCTCCCTAATTAGGGCGGTACCATATACACAATTATCACCTTCTTCTAATTCAACTCTAGTCAAATTGCGACCAATCAAATTGACATTTTTGACCATTCTAATTAAATAAGTGACTAGTTTTCAAGAATTGTAAAAGACTAAGCAATATCATTAAACAAAGAAAAACATATTAGGAGTTTAAGTGAAAAATACATGGAAACTTAATGAATATCTAATATTGTAAAATCATAATTCAATAAATATCTGGGAATATGATGTCATGATGATGTCATTGGCCTCAAAGTCAAAAGTGGGAAATATCAACTTAAATGAGGTAAATATCAAGATTAAGGCTAGTCATGCCTTATTAATGCCCCATTATTATAAAACATAAATGCATTTTGACCCCCCAACCCTAACCTAAGCTTAATCACACATGGGTTGGAGTCAATTAGAAAACTATAAATACAAGAGCCATGACTATAACCATCAATATTTTTTTAGGTGCAAATAAACTATGCCAAAATATCACTAGAAAGCTTCAAAGTTTCTTCTATTTTCACCCAATCAAGAACCAATACCTATTGGTGTAAGAAGATACATTGGAGGAGATTGCCCTACTGCCTTGACAAAGATTTGGAGCACTAAATCAGGACACAAACATGATTAATGGTATGATCTTGGAGGAGAGTCACTTGGGGAAGGCATTGCTTGTGTTTTCTTGTCTAGTTTCATGATTCTATTGATTTTTGCCCCTCGAGGGAGTAGGCCTAATACATTATTTTATTTATGCTTTTCATTTGCTTTATGTACTAACACATGAACTAACTTATTTTACAATCTTATTCTATATTTGGTACGCTCAGTGGGACCTCTTATCTCACAAATCATTTTGGGGACCTTCTTAACCTTCTAATTAATTAATCAAGCCCTTTTTGGTGTTTTTTTATCTCTTTTTCCTCTAATTTTCATGTATTTTTTATTTTAGACAAAATGATGAAATTGCCCTACACAATAATTAAGTCACCCTAAACATCAGTGAAGTTGCTCTGGGCATTAATGAAGTTACCCTATTTTATGATGAAGTTGCATTTGTAAATGATGAGTTTGTCTTTTACCAATTTTATGTTCTTTATTTGTTTTGACAAATCGATGAAGTTGCATTGAAAATGATGAAATCATCTTGTATATAGGTGAAATTATCATGTCTTTTTGCTATGAACAATGAACTAGCTATTTGATTGGCGAATTTGACCTGATAACAACGAAGTCACCCTATAAATGGTCAAATTTATGTGGTAAAAAATTAACTCATATAAGGTAATTTTCACTACATTTTTTTGGTTTTATTGGAAATGGTGAACTAGTCCTATGATTGACAAGGTCATCTTACTAATTGACGAAGTTGCCAAATATGTGTATCTGTGTTCCAAGGAAACAATGAACTTGTGAAGAAAATGGTGAACTCACCCTTTTGCAAATTTCCCAAGAGCTTAGTAA
This sequence comes from Torreya grandis, assembly GCA_037957365.1. NCBI lineage: Eukaryota > Viridiplantae > Streptophyta > Pinopsida > Cupressales > Taxaceae > Torreya > Torreya grandis. The sequence continues at coordinate 3,628,802 of JARHVA010000170.1, read as the reverse complement.
AGTAGTATTTAATTTCCAATTTGTGTTTTGAACCCTTGATTGACTTCTAAGACTCTATTTTACAGGTTTTGACATCTTGTTAACACTTTTACCACAACTCAAGGCAAATTTCAATCACATTTACATATTAGTGCTTAAAAAGAACATTCACACTTAGATTTAAAGCTCTTAAGAGTATTTTATTCTTGTTATTTATTGCAAATAAGTTATTTATTTCATTGCTTGTTCATAAAACCTTATACATATGCTCTCCCTTTGCCCCCTTTAGGGAGCCTAGGTGACCAAAAAATGCATTATTGTACTTGTTTATTGATGTCTGACCAAATAAATGATGTGTATGCTTTCTCCTTGTTATTAGGTGCTTTTATGACTCATAAACACCCATTTTCTTCTTTTATTTTTGCTTGGCTTGGTGAACAGGAGGTTATTGCTTCCTCATAAGTTCTTCATGGGTGTGTTGACCTGGGGTTTCATCTCCTAGAATTGTACCAACCCCACTTATTTGGTGGGATATACAAATTGATCGTACTATTCAGTGGGATAATGGTTGAGTGATTACCCTGACCAGTCGAATAGGGTCTCAGATTATGTAATAGTCTAAACATCACACTCTACTAAGAAATTGATAGATGGATTGGTTGTGAAAGGGACAAGACCATTTCATAATAATATAGATGGTTTATCATCCACTTGATAGATATTTTATTGCACCCAAGTGTTCTTTGGTACATGTGGACCATCTAGAAAGCCAATTCAAAACCATTAGATTAATTGACCCCACTTATCGTAGATTATCTTACCAATGCCAACTTGCCTTTGCAATCTAATTTCCATGCTACATATAATTTATTGAGAGATAGATGGGGGATAATCACTCTACCTTCATGCACTCTTTATTTATTAGATTAACAAATTAACTCCTCTCAAAAACTGGTATATCAGGGGAAGTTTGTTAGATACTATGTAAAACTTGTGTTAGTTATTAGCACAGGAACATGCACTTAGGTGATTCTTCTTTTCTTACATTTTTAGTCTAAAATTGCTTTGCATGAAAATATACAAATAAATCCCTAAGCCTCTCAAAACAAATTCAAAACTCACTTTTGAGTATTAAATCTAAAGATAATTAGTTGGCACTTGAGTTTTGCTTATCACTTGGGCTTGAGTGGTTTACACTTTGTGTTTAGATTGTTTTACTTGGATTGGCTTTCAAATTGATTAATAGATTTACCTAAGTTCAAATTAAAGTACACATACTTTACACACTATCACTTATTTGCACATTGAGGTGCTTTGATGTTCACACTACCATTTGGTACTTAACCATTTCTCGTAATGTCACGTCTATCATTTAAAACAATACCCTTTGTCTCACTTGGTACTATTATGCCACCCATTTTATTTCAATTTTGGATTTAGGTTTTCTTGTGTTAGCCTACACCCTAATTTATTGGACCATTCAAATTTCTTTTCCATTGTGTGTTGTTATGTTACCCATTTTATTCTAAAATTAAAACTTAGGTTTTCTTGCATTAGTATATGCTCTAAATTTCTAGACCATTTGACTTTCTTCTAGATTTGAAAATTAAGACCAACCACGATTGAATTTTCCTTTTATATGGTACCAACACATTTTATACTTAGTGTTTATTTCATTAGCCTATGCCCTAAGTTCCAATATTATTCTACCTTCTATTTTTTTTTATTTTGACCAACCAAGGCCATGTGTTCTCAAGACTTCACTTATTATTTTGCGCTAAAAATTATTCTGTGTCATTACATTATCCAATCCCTTCTAATTGTGAGCTAATTCTAAGGTTTGTGAGGACCATTTGATCTTATTTTTAGATTCCACATTGAACCAAGAATACATTTGAAACATTTGTTAAATATTGGGTACTATTCCAACCATGTAGATGTACACTCATAATGGGGTCTCTTATGGCCCTAGTTACTAAGATGAAAAATTTTATGATGGAGAGGAACATCTAGTTGTGTTTTAATATATCCCTCCTATTGTGGGTTCAAGCCATAGATAATATATTAGCAATCAACCAATTGAAGATGAATATGGGGCCCTCTTGAGACTAATAGAATCTGGAGCTCCCATAAAATTTACTAAGAGAATAACTACATACCCTTATTTTAATAGAGGAGAAATAATATGAACCAATTGTTGACCAAGAACTACCTCACACTCAAGCGCCAAAAATAGTCATAGTTTCTTCTATCAAGGGAAAGGTCCACTAGTGGATCCTTCTCAAACTGGTCATATTATTGCATCCACCATATAAAAAATTAGTCAATGCTATATAGATCAACTTGTTTCTAACTTAATGACTTCTTTGGTTACAAACTCATTTAACAATACCATATTTGTAGAACAAAATCAATTACCTAAAATAACATAATAAAACCAAACTAATCCTATACTTGAGGTAGGTCCCTTAGCTCCCCCTGAACAAGTAATGCTAGAAAATGCTTCATACCAAGTTCCACTTGATACACAACACATGTTTTTTAACCAGCAAGAAACCATTTCCAATGTGTGACATGCATCTAATACTTCACAACAGGTACCAAACCATTCCCAACAATAGGTATCTAACAATCCACCACCTCAACAAGCAATGGATAATTCATAGAATGTGGAACCTACTTCTTCTAATTTACAATGACAATAAGCTCCTCTCACAAACTAGTGATGGCAACCATTTTTTTGAACCAACACCAAGCTCCCTAAAACTAATAGATTACCTATAGCTCACAATAATAGATTCCTTGTAATCAGCATCAAATACCTAGGGATTAGTAACAAAATCCTCTTAACCAATAACATCATACTTATTTTTATACACATCAAAACCAAAAACAAATGCCTAATCAAGAATAGAACTTAGGGAATAGGGTACACACTCCCAATAGGATCACGTAAGGAGAATCCATTCCTACTTAAGTCAATCCCAACCAAACCTATCAATCTATGAATAATCAGCAAAACTATCTACTTCCACCCAAATTGCTCCAAATATCTAAGAGTGGAATACAATGGAGGAGGCAGTCTCAAAGATTCAAATATGCAACCATACCAAGAAATACCATTTTATGAGATATTCCCCTATTCATTTGATGTAAGTATTCTTAAGAACCTTTCCCACCTCATTTTGAGGTACCCAAATTTGACAAATATAAAGGGAAAGGTGACCCTAGATTATTCATTACATGTCAAGAGGTAGCCTACATTAGTGTGTATTTTTTGTGCTTGTTTCCATGTAGCTTGGGTGGACAAGCCTTAGAATCACTCTTCAAATTAACTAAAGGATTGGTAAAAACTTTCAATGATTTATCAAAAATAATTATTAACCACTTTTCTTAGAACATCAAACATGAACTGACAATGGTTGACTTATGTAAATTAAAACAAAGAGAAGGGGAAAGATTTATGACATATCTAAAATGGTGGAGAGCACTAGCTAGTCACTTCCAACACAATTTACTAGATAAACAGATAGTTGATATCTTCGCATAGAACTTATACCCTGAATTTCCTCATAATCTAAGACTTTCTTATGTCAATACATTTGAAGAAATCATCGACAAGGGTGTATAGATTGAGAAGGCATTTATTGATAAGGGATTAGTAAAAATAAATTCCCAAGCTCAAACATCAAACTAGACATCTACACCTATTCAAGAAATGACGGTTGAAAAACCTAAGGTTTTTAACAAAAACAAGAACATGGTGGGCAATGGGGTTACCAAATCATGGCATTTTAAAATAGTACAAGTACCACCCACTCAAAATAGGCCACCCAATCCACTGCTCACCTTATAAAGAGCTCCTCCATATAGAGAGTATGCTAGACATAGGCCATTCAATGACATAGAGGACCCTATTGAGTTAGTATTTCATAAATTAGTTATAGCTAACATGAATATTTGGCCCATACCAAAACCATTTCCTAAAGATCAATCTAAACCAATTTGGTATCATGAAGATGAATTTTGTGACTTTCATCATGTTGTTAACTATGCCATTAATGATTTATGTAACTAATGTACATTATTGAAGATTTACTAGAGAATGGAGAGATTAAGATGGACAAAATAACTAACACCAACCAAGACATGGGTATCTACAAAGATCCCTTTCCAAATCACAACCAATAATAAAGGAAAAATTAGAACCATGGCTAAGAGTACAACCAGTAACAAAATTAGGGTCATGATCAAAATTAAAACCCAAACAATAACCATAATCAAGATCATGACACCCAAACCAATTAAATTGAGTACTTTACTATGTCATATAATTACAATAATACCATAGGACATATTACTACTAATCATATCGCTACCATTAAGATCAAGTCCCATATACCATCTAATGTTGTTCAGAATGTTGGTCTCTCCATTTTAAGATCACCATCCCATTATTTAGGTAATTCCACACTAGGTTTCATCACTTCACTTACACCTCAGTTTCTACAGGTTACCATTCCTAGACCTCCTCCTCATTCATCTAAGTATGGTAACTCTTTACTAACTTGAAGTTGTGCACTCAGAACTAGACAACTAAAAATTATCTTCCATGAACCTTTGCCTTCTTCCAACACTAATTTTGAGTCAAAACCTTACCTTCCAAAACCAATCTAAAACCAAACATTGTATCAACTAAGGCGAAACCTTCTTGTCCCATTTTCTAATTGAATAACTTAACAAAACATCTATGAATATTTCTATTTTGGATCTCTTGCGCGTATTAAAAGTTCAAGGACTATATTGAATGATTTCCTTCAATAATCCATTTTGCCTAATGACATTAATCCTGACCAATTCAAAGCACTTATAGGGCATTTATCCCTAGGAAAACAACTTACATTTGACTACTGAGATATGTCATCCCTTGGTCCCTTGCATAACAATCCTCTATACATTGAAGTCATTATTTCTCATCATAAAATCAAACGGGTTCATATAGACAATTGTTATGGATTGAACATAACATCATTAAAACTAGTCCAAACATTGGGGTATACAGCAGCCAATATGTAATTGGATACCATCACCATTAAGGCTTATGACAAAGTAGAGAGAGAATCTATGGGAACCATTTACTTACCAATCATTGTGGGACCTATCACCCATGATACCCTATGCCATGTCATTGATATAGAGCTACCTTAAAATATGCTTTTTGGTTGTCCTTAGATCCATGAAGTATAATAAATCCCTTCCCACCTCATCAATGCATCAATTTCCCTCATTCTGGTCTAGAGGTCACTATTTATGGTAACCTACATCCATGCCAATATTTTAAACATTTAGAAGCTCCTATCATTGAGTTAGCAGGAAATAAAGGTAAGAGGGTAGTTTTTAAACCTCCCAAGCCCAATTATATTTGTATATTAATATTACAAAGCAAGTTAGTCTATGTTTTATTAGAGAAAACCCCAAATTAGCATAGAGGACACAATGTGTTAAGCCCACTCCCTCAAGGGGTGTTGCTAAGGAAATCTAAGAGTTATTTAAGAAAGGAATATACCATCAAGCCTTCTAAATAGCACCCCTCCTTCAAAGAGCGACCAATAAGCATGATTTTCTCTAGATTTGGTTCTCCAAGTCTATGTCAATGAAGAGTAGCATGCTCCTCCATCATTTCCTAGTACACCAATGGCTTAAGCTTACAATATTTGTCAATTTATGCAAATAGGTGAAGCTTGTCTATTTCAATTTTTGCATAATAAGTTTGTATAAATGAAGTTTGAAGATTAATGGGTGAGTCCTTGTATTTATAGCCTCCAAAACTAACTCTAACCCTAGGGAAGTTAGGTTTAGAACTAACCTTAATCAAGTCAGTGTAATCATGGGTTGAGTTAGGCTAACTCTAGGTTGGGTCAAAGAAAATCATGAGGGCTATGTGAGAGACATGGGTCAAGAATGATTATGTCTCCCACCCAATTCTTGATATTTTACAAGTGGATTGATACCTCAAGGAAGATATTTTTGGCTGAATTTAAGAATTTCCAAAAATAAAAATTCATTAATTCTCCATGATCCACTTGGCCACTTGTCATGAGAGTTGAGGAATAAATTTAATTAGTGAATTTATAAATTCCAAAAGCTATGGATTTTATATATTTATGTGATGTCATGATGATGTCATCAAATCTAAATTTGTGAATTTCTAAAAATAAAAAATCACTAATTAGATATGGAATTTTCAACTATGCATTTAATTCGGTTATGGGAATTAAATGTGTTGAGGGATACCTATATTTGATTGAGTTTTTATCATATTTTTTCCATTAGTTAGAGTTGATGGTTTTTTTCCATGATAAAAACCATCAACTCTAACTAATGGAAAAAATATGATAAAAACTCAATCAAATATAGGTATCCCTCAACACATTTAATTCCCATAACCGAATTAAATGCATAGTTGAAAATTCCATATCTAATTAGTGACCATGATAAAAACCATCAACTCTAACAAATGGGAATCTACATTTGATTCAGTTTTTGTCATGTTTTGATCAGGTTAATTGCATTTTCCAAATTTATGTAAGGTTATCCCTCAACTCTTGGTCAAAAATGTCAATTTACTAGGTCATAATTTTATTGGGCATGAATTGGAGAGAGGTTATTATTATGTTATAGACCCAAAATAACACATGTACATGATGTGTGCTACCAAATTAAAATAATTTGGTGGTCCAATACATCATTTTACATTATCATAATTGACTCAAAATTATTTAATAAAAGATAATAATCACATAAAATCCATTGCCCTATTCAGGGATATATTAGCTTAAATTAGCACTTGAACATGACAAGTTTGAATGATTTAGAACATTTTAGTGATTTTGGTCCAGCTTGTGTGTTATCATAGGATATTTCTTAGATTGATGATTTTAACACAATAGTGATAGGAATTGGATGTCTACATTTTACCCCTATTTGATAAGGCATGGTGAGACATTAAATGAAGCGACAACTTTTCAAAGAATGAAAAAGTCATTAAGAGGAAGTTGGGAGGTAAATATTAAAGAAATAATTAGTAACCCATGATGCCCCCTTGAGAGGTCATGTGAGGATGAAAGAGAGGGATGGGCTCTCAAAAAAGAGAGAAAGAGGTAAATTAACCCATGGATGAGATGAGATCCATATGAGCTAATACTTGCATGTGTTGATTCTCAATGATAAAAAAATAGAACAAAATATAATGGGACCCAAGGTCAGGGGAGTGGGAAAAATGAAATCCCAAAATATAAGTGACACACTTTGACATACCCAAAAGAGGTAAAAAGTTATGGCTTAGGGAATGATCTATCCCGAGACAAGTTGTACACTTTGAATTGCTAGAATGAGGGCAAAAGCTGCAAAGCTTGGAATTAGAAGAAAAATGAGAGCATTGCTCCAGATAAAGGAGGTCAATGAATTAATAATTTGTCTAGAAAAGTGGATTTAATCGGTGGATAAATTAATTTTTACCCCAATAGGGTTGATTTGATCACTAATAAATATTTTTTCCCCATTAAGGTGGATTAGGTCGGTGATTGGTCTAAATATTATACCCAATAAAGCAAATTGGCAAGCATAGTTCAAGGATATAACCTATTTCATAGATTAAATATGAGTGGATACAAACACAAATGTGAGGGTCTAATGACTAAAGAAGCCACAAAAAATTAGGCATACAAAGATGCACAAAGTGATGGAAGAGATGATTGGAAGAATAAGGATGACTGAGCTAACTTAAGATATGTCATGTATCCAAGTGTTGCCCATATAGTCCAGATGGACCTCAGGCCAAATTAATTCTCCTAGAAGTGGAAGAAAATAGAATGAAGAATGAAGAATAGAATAAAGATGGACCAACGTTCAATTATGTGAGAGCATGTTAGGTAGCGGATATATAAGATAGTGGCTTCAGAGATGATGTTCCGCACTACATTGACTTTTGGACTTAGAGCACTTGGTGTTTACTTTAGCAAAATGAAATTATGCATCATAAGTATGAATACCTATAATGACAGTGTATTTCATTGGTGATTGACCTGTTCAAAGGTGAATATTTATAACTAAGGATGGTGATAAAAATTACCAAAACCAAATTTACAACTATTTACGTTTAAACAAAAAACAAAGCAAATAAAAAGAGAAAAAGAAGATTCAATTATAATATGTAACCAACTCAGAATCAGGATATGAATTATCAAGACTAAAGTAAGAATAAGAATGTAACAAAAAATCAACAAGCAATAAAATAATTCAAATACAAATGTAAACAATTCAAGCCCAAGTGAAATCTAGACTCAAAAAGGTTTATAAAATGTATTTGAACACAACAATAAAAATAAAATAATATAAGAAACAAGACAAAATAGTAAAATAAAAGACATGAAGAAAAACACAACAAATAAATAAATAAAGACATAAGAAGTGAAGGTCACAAGCGGAGGGAGGTCATACTCCCAATGGATGTGGAATAGATTAGAATTGACAATGAAATGTGCCTCACCAGGGCAGATCAAGGATGGGTGACTGGGTTTAGACTAGATAAATGTTCTTTAGATTTTGGGGGCTTTATATCTCTCTAGGACATTATAAGTTGATTTTTCTAATTTTTATGATTTTGAAATGTTTTGAATGTTTTTGTAATTTTTGGGGTATCTTAACTCATTAGAGATTGACAAGATATCACTCATAAAATGGTAAGAATGTGGGCTTAGATTGCTCACAAAATGTTAAGGTGTGGAGCTAAAAGCTTCAACTGTTTGCACACACATGAAGAGGATGCTGAAGAACCAGAGCCACCGGCGTCGGCAGTATGATCGACGTCGGTCAGATGCAGTGGAGAAGGAGACCGGCGACGGCAGAGAGTCGGCCGACGTCGGCAGCACCAGAAAAGCAGGGACCGGCGTCGGTCGCCTGTGCAGTCCAGAACTGTTGTTTACGAACAGTCAGTTAGTTAAACTGAGTGTTTGCATGCTAAGAGGCTATTTTAAGTCGCGAGCTGTGTGTCTAATTTTAGTAGTTAGATTTCTATTTTTTTAACCATGGGATTCTATTTAAATACCCATGAGTCATGTATTGTATTTATCATATTGATCAAGTAAGAGCATTGAAGCAAGCAAGGTCAAGGAGATCTACAGGTGTAAGGTCAAGGAGATCAGCTGAAGCATTCAAGGAGGGATTGTAACTCAGGTTATAGAGTTGGTTTTGTGTTGAGCAAGAGAGAGAGGGAAGAAGGTCTTGAGGTGTGGCAAGCCTTTGAGGTGGAGGAAGAAGTGGCATCTTCCTTATTTGTATTTTCTTCTAGTATTATCTAATACAAGAGTGTGTATTGTCTCTCAAATTCTTTGTTGTCTCATGTTTCTAGTTTCTTAATCATTCTGGTATATTTCCGTGTTTAATTGCTCACATATAAGTAATCAATTGTGCTACTGTTGGATAAGGGGCCTCCTAACAATTGGAATCAGAGCTACGGTTTACAGGAAGCAGGTTATTGTTTTTGATTACAGGTCATTCACAGGGTTTTCTGATTGAGTGGGAGTTCAGCAATGGCAGAAGAAAGTAAGCTACGAATGGAGAAGTTTAACGGCAAGAATTATCAACACTGGAGGAGCAGATTGAGGACTATCTGTATCAGAAGGATCTGTACTTACCGTTGGGTGGGGTTGCATGCAAACCCACAAATATGAAGGATGAAGAATGGAATGTTCTTGATCGGAAGGCTCTTGGTTCCATAAGGTTGAGCCTTGCATCGTCTGTGATTTCCAGCTTATCACAGTGCAAGACAACAGAAGAGTTGATAAAGTCCTTGGCAAATTTATACAAAAAGCCCTCGGCTTCTAATAAGGTATACCTTATGAAGTAGCTATTTACTTTGCAAATGCAGGAAGGTGGTTCGGTACATACTCATCTCAGTGATTTCCATGGTTTGGTAAACCAATTAGCTTCAGTCAACATTGTTTTTGATGATGAGGTAAAGGCTCTCTTGATTTTATGTTCTTTGCCTGAAAGTTGGGACGGTATGGTTATGGCAGTAAGTAATTCTGCATCTGCTTCTAAAATCTTAAAATTTGATGATGTTGTGAGTGTGATCTTGAATGAAGAAATACGCAGGAGAAGCATAGGTGAATCATCAGGGAACACTCTAAGTGCGGAAAGTAGAGGAAGGCAAAAGGAGAAGATTGAGCAAGGGAAATCAAGGTTGGGAAGGAGATCCGAGTCCAAAGGTATTACCTGCTGGTTTTGTGGAAAGAAAGGACATACAAAGAAGGAGTGTTGGTTGAGAGATAAAGAGAATCAACATGCAGGTATTGAAGAAGCAAAGGATGCAAATATTGTGGTACAGGATGCTCTCATACTTTCTTTGGATAGTCACGTAGGATCATGGATTTTAGATTCTGGTTCATCTTTTCATGCATCCCCAAACAGAGATTTGTTTCATGAGTATGAACAGGGAGATTTTGGAGTGCTCTATTTAGGGGATGGTACGCCTTGTCAGATTGTTGGCAAAGGGAAAGTGCAACTAAGATTGCAGATTGACAACACGTGGGTGTTGAAGGAGGTCATGCATGTTCCAATTCCTGAAGCAGAGTTTGATTTATGTAGGAAGGTTGGGTGATGAGGGATGCACAATAACCCTCACAGCGGATTCTTGGAAGGTTACCAAGGGAGCACTTATTTTGTCAAGAGGTAAGAAAGTAGGTACTCTTTATCTATCTACTTGTATTACTGATTCTACTTCTAGTACAGATTCAAAGATGTGGTCTAATAGGCAGGGTCACATGAATAAGAAGGGAATGGAAGTTCTTGGTTCAAAAGGTATGTGTTCAAATTCAGAAGGCATGGATAGAATTCATTGCAGGAAAAGGAAATTTGAGGCTTTTGACAAGAACAGGGATGTCTTGGTGTTTTTAGAGGAGATGAAGGCCAAAAAACAGTTACAGGCAGTAAATAAATTTGAGTAGGGTAGCATGGATAGAGATTTGATCCAAGAAGAGCTCACAGATGAAGAATTCATCACTCACGGGAACACACAGGCACCGATGTCGGTTACTTGGAACCGACATCGGCCAGTCAGACACTGACTTCGGTCTTATGCAGACCAGCAGGGTCGATAGGTCGGGCAGGAGAAGTCCGACGTCGGTCATCAGGACCGACGTCGGCAAGGGGGACACCGGCGTCGGCCAGGGGTAACGACGTCGGCAGTCAGGATCAGTGCAGGGAACCGACATCGGTCGGGAGCAGACTCGGAGTTGGCCGAGATCGGTCACTAGAACGGATGATGGGTGGATAGTTTGTTGTCAAGGAGTCTCAAACACCCATACAGAGGTCAGAAAAGGTATGTGAACCTCATATTCATCGTTCACCTTCTTTATATTGCTTACTGTTAGTCATGAACTAGGAAGATGGAGGAAGCAATGCAGGTAGAATCCAGAAACAGTGGGAGCTTAACATGGATGAGGAGTGTGAGTCCTTGGAGTAGAGCCAAACATGTATTTGTTGGTGGAGTTGTCAGCTGGATAGAGGGATGGATTCCCGTTTTAGAGAAGAGAGTGGATGGACATCTGAGACAGAAGGCTATGGTATATGGTCTTGAGTTAGCTGCAGGGCAATGGAGGTTTGACCATTGTTTTTTATCTTTACCAGGTTGGATAATATTAGCTACATTATCCTGTTACTGTATTGTGTTACTTTTTGCAGGGTTGCATATACAGGGAGTTTCCTGAGCTAAGGGTAGAGTTGGTTCAGAAGTATGTCATGAAGAATTTGGGAGCAGCAAAATTCTTGTGGCATAGGTGACAGGTATACCATCACAAGTTTGCATGGTGGTTGGTCTTCAAGAGTGATTTTGAAGAGGGATACAGAGCTAAAGGAACAAAATAGATGGTGTACAGGTACAGGTACAAGTTACAGCTGTTTATCTCCAAGTGGGAGATTGTTAAGGTGTGGAGCTAAAAGCTTCAACTGTTTGCACACACATGAAGAGGATGCTGAAGAACCAGAGCCACCGGCGTCGGTAGTATGACCGACGTCGGTCAGATGTAGTGGAGAAGGAGACCGGCGATGACAGAGAGTCGGCCGACGTTGGCAGCACCAGAAAAGCAGGGACCGGCGTTGGTCGCCTGTGCGGTCCAGAACTGCTGTTTACGAATAGTCAGTTAGTTAAACCGAGTGTTTGCATGCTAAGAAGCTATTTTAAGTCGCGAGCTGTGTGTCTAATTTTAGTAGTTAGATTTCTATTTTTGTAACCATGGGATTCTATTTAAAGACCCATGAGGCATGTATTGTATTTATCATATTGATCAAGTAAGAGCATTGAAGCAAGCAAGGTCAAGGAGAACTACAAGTGTAAGGTCAAGGAGATCAGCTGAAGCATTCAAGGAGGGATTGTAACTCAGGTTATAGAGTTGGTTTTGTGTTGAGCAAGAGAGAGAGGGAAGAAGGTCTTGAGGTGTGGCAAGCCTTTGAGGTGGAGGAAGAAGTGGCATCTTCCTTATTTGTATTTTCTTCTAGTATTATCTAATACAAGAGTGTGTATTGTCTCTCAAATTCTTTGTTGTCTCATGTTTCTAGTTTCTTAATCATTCTGGTATATTTCCGTGTTTAATTGCTCACATATAAGTAATCAATTATGCTACCGTTGGATAAGGGGCCTCCTAACACAAAATGGTGAGAGCATGGGCTTAGATTGCTCGTAAAACAGTGAGAGCATGGACTTAAATTACTCATAAAATGATGAGAACGTGGATTTATATTGCTCACAAATCATTGAGAGCATGGACTTAGATTGCTCACAAATGGCAAGAGCTTGGACTTAGATTGATCATTAAATGGCAAGAGATTGGGAAAAGGGGGACTAAGATGACCTCAATGTGAATTGACCATGGTCTAAATAGTCCCATTAGGACCTTAAATCACAATAGTTCTACCCACACAAAAGTTGGTGAGTTTTGACTAGGGAACAACAAGTTCATAAATTTAGGAAAATAATATGGTAAATGATAATAGTAATGGAAAGGTGATATGGTAATGCATGATAAAAGTGTTGTTCCTAATTTTTCCATAGGCAGTTATAATTAGCAAACCATGATATAGGTCAGTGATACTAATTTACCCATAGGTAGTTATAATTAGTCACACAAGGTGGAATACTGATTTGCCTAAAGATGATTATAATCAGTGGCTCCAGTCAAATGTAAATGAAATATGTAATTTCCCAATCCACTATCATACTAGTTTCATATACTCCTATTTAAATACAAAATTTTGAAACTAATGAAACTAGATTGGAATCCCCTCATGGAAGGTGTCTGAAGAACCAATGGAACAAAGATCAAAAGGGTTAGGTAGGGCAGCTAAAAATAAGTTTTGGTCAATAGGGAAGGTATGGTAGAATAATATAAGATATGCCATGGTTCAATGATGGTGACGTTATAATGGTAATAGGTTTGCCCCCAAGTGATAAGGTAAAGTAAATGGCAAGGTATGAAACATTGGTAAGGTGAATGGCATGTTAAAATGGCAGGGTAAATGGTAAATGATAATGCTTCTATTATTCCTTATGATGTGGAGATGCACATCTTGATCAACATATGATACAACTAGAATAGGCAAATGTTTAGATTGCTAGCCCACCCCTCATTTGAATAGATTCTCTGTACATATTTAGACTCCACAATAATGTTGTTGTGATCTTCATTGGTCATTGATTTTGTTTCCTTCAAACTTCAAGACAAGATGTCTTTATAGCTTCTGTAAAGGAAAGTGCGGCAAAAGATGGTAAATATGGATAAATATTGGATGATAAGTCTGATTTGGTAATGTAAAGGTGGATGATAATGGGATCTATAATGGTTGAGAAATAAATAAAGATTGGTATTTTAAGGCTCACACAATATTATTGATTCTAGATTTGACATAATTTTGGTAATGGTGAGGCTAAAAACTTCTAAATATGATTTTGATAAGACCACCAAAAAAATTTGTTGTTTGGGCCTGAAAGTAGCTACCATCTAATTATGCTATAGATTGGAAGTTGTATTGATTTCATCTTTGATAATGTCTTGATCAAGTAGTGAATAACTATTGTGCTTAACTATTGGTGCCCTGAAGAGGTTTTTACCAATAAATTTATCTCTATTGTCCTATAATGCCTCTGAGAAGGTTTCACTAAGGAACATTAGCTTTTGACTTTGATTATCTTATAGTGCCTCAAACAAGGTTTCACTAGACAATGATAATTTTGGACTTTGATTGTTCCCTACTGCCTCCAAAAAAGTTTCACTAGGAGAGTGTTCTTCTTCTTCATGAATGTGGTCTTGGCCCCCTTGATATTCTTTGACTGATATGTCACCATGGATGCAGTTCAACAAGGTGTGCTTATATTGGTCCCAATCGACACTTATGGGAGGTGGAATGTCAATATAATGGCTATGTTAGTTGGTGCTGATGGCATATGGAATGGTAATGGAATGGAAAGAGGTAGCATAATCCTTGTATAATATACTGGGATAACTTATGTTGATGATTAATTAATCATCCTCGAAAACCATATAAGGATCACAAATGTATTTAAATTGATCTGCAAGGCATGTGTAACCAATATTATAACAACCATGAATGTATTTTGATTTTGAAGTTGAGAATAACTTAAGGAACTTTGAATCTAATGTTGAGACTAATGTTGACTCTAATTCTAATGCTAAATATGATATCAATTCAAGAATAGAACCTAACTTTAATGTTGATTCTTCATCTAGTGTGAATGCTGCTATAATTATGTCTTGTTGAGTGTTTGGTATTGGACAAGTAAAGGATTGTGATGGCATAATGGGCTCTTCAAAAATATATTCATCTAATAAGGGTTCAACATAGACTGGCTCATCTAGGTGAATCCCCTTAAAGAGAAGGAGCGGCTTGAGGGGTGACTCCATAGAGACTAACTTGTCAAAGTGAAAATCCTCAGTGAGGGGGAAAAGGTCAATAGACAACTCCATAGATATTGGCTTGACAAAAGGGAGGATCTTTAAAAATATGATAATGGTTGAGATAATGATTTGCCTAAAGGTTGTCATAATCATTAAGAAGTGACTCAACAAATATTGGCTTGTCAGAGTGAGACTCCTCGACAATATGGGTAGTATCAAAAGGTGATTCATCATAGGTTGACTTATCACAAATAGGTGTTAACAAAAAAATCATAATTTTGGTTTATAATTGGTTACAAAATATCAACTTTAAACACATTGTGATCCTTAAAATATGGCTCTTGAAGATGTAATGATTAGCTCTATTGTGTCTCAAAGACTAACACAGATTTTATAAAGTGAGGAATAGTTGGCACTGGATGATTAATGGCTTGTGGTTCAATAATGGGCTCTCCAAAAATTAGACTATCAAAGAAGGGATCAATAAATACTGGCTTTACAAATTGAATTTCATCAATGATAGGTTCAACAAATACTAGTGATGGGCCTAGAATGGTAATGACTGGCCACTATGAAGTTTGGTTGACAGCACAAGCTAACGGAGGAGGGCCTGGAATAGTGACCCTTGGGCACTGTGGATCTTGTTTGCTTGTGCAGGCCAAAGGATGGAAACCTATAAAGGTAACCTTTGAGTGATAAGGAGCTTGGCTACTCATGCAAGCTGAATGAGGATAACTTAGAATGGTAACCTTCAAGTGTTGTGGAGCTTGGTTGCTCATGCAAGCCAAAGGAGAATAACTTAGAATGGCAACCTTTGGGCACTATAGAGCTTGGCTACTAACGTAGACCAAGGAGAGGAATGGGGTTGGTGTATGAAAATTGGCATGGATTGACTTGGTAATTACAAATTAGGCCCAAAGAATGCAATATCCTCAAACATGACAGAGTGCTCTTGTCCATCATAATAATGTTCTTCTTCATAAATAGGGCCATAAGAGACCCCTCCATGAGTATACCTTTGCATCATGCTTAAATATGGTTTTTTTAATGTTTACTAATATGTAGAATGTGGTTTACAAATGTTTAAAAATGGTGCTTGATTTCTTCAATCAAACAAAAAACAAGGTAAAATGAGACTACAATAAAAGGAAGTGGCATAGTCCCACATAATTATAAGAAAATGGTTATGAAATTACTCAACCCTAATTGGTTTAAATCATCAAATTAGAAGAGGGTAAGATAATTTCATAACCTAAAGTGTAGGCTAGCACAATAAATTTAGGTCAAAAATACATCAACACGGTAAAAATCTAGATACAACTACAGTGAGTCATGGCTAGAGAATCTATAAGGTCTTTATGATCAAGGAGATAAAAATGCAAATGAAGAAGATCAAGATGTGAACTAACAAGAGAACTCCTAAGTATAAATCCAAAACTAAATGGGCAACATAATAAAGCCACATGGAAAAAGGATGTAAAATGGTCTAGAAACTTAGAGCGTGAGTGAACTCAAGATAATCTAAGTTCACAATGAGAATAAAAATGTGAATGAATCTAGGTAATGACCTTCAATCCAAATGGTAAATTGTACCCAAGTTACTCAAACCAAGTGTGAAAGGTAAACTGATAGCACCTTGGATCAGAACTTAGAAGGGCAAGATTTCAAATTTAGACAAAAATGAAGGACTTGAGATTTTCAAATTGAATGAATAGTTTAGACTCAAATGGATAGAATAATAATGTTTTTTGGAAAAGATAAACATAATGTTTAGATTTAAAAATTGAACAAGGAAATAAATGATTTGGATTTGACCAATGTAATGCCATCTTTATTCAAACAATATGGTGTACAATGAGTGTTTGGTTACTTGACATGATTTTGGTTTTTCAAACAATTTTAGACTCAAAATGACCAAGTAAGAAAAAAAGGATAAAATGATAAATACACCTAAGTGTAATGTCCTAAATCCTAAAACTGATAAGGTTGCATAATACTATCAAATTCCATCTATATACATGCTCTTGAGAGGATTTTTAATTGTTAATCCAAAAATAAAAGTGTGTAGAAAGTAGGGTTTTTACACCCCATTTTATCTCAAGAGTTTGTACGATGACATGGAACTTTAGGCTACTTGTCCTACATCAATAGCATGTCCATGGTAAGTGGAGTTTGTCTAAAAATTAAAAAATTTGTATGTCTAGATGGTCTCAAGTGTGGTTAATACTAGATATATAATCACATAATTTGAATCCACATCAACCGACTTGTTTTGAAAAGGTCTTGTCCTTTTCATAAGCATTACATCCATCAATTGCTCAGTGTAGTTTGATGTCTGAGTTACCCCTACATTATGAGGTTGAGTACCACTAACAAAGCTTATTTAACCGCTCAAACAAACATCTCAGTGAGTCACCCTCAATTTATATACCCACCATGAATTGGATTTGGTATGATATTGGGATATGAATCCCCAATTCAATGCACCCCTAAATAACTTGTGAGGGAGAAGCGAGCTCCCACCCACAAGCCAAAGTGTATGAAATAAAAGATAAGTGAAAAGACTTTGGGGTCGGTTTGGGGTCACCTAAATTATTCCGATTTGGGGAGGACCTTGACAACTTTATTTCCATGATTTTGAACTAAAACTACAAATTCAAAGAATGAATGCTTTTGGTAACTGAGCTTCATAAAGGGGATTGGGGGAGAGCATACATGCATCACTTAGTTTGCTAAAAACAAATAAGCATAAAATGAACAACTCTTAGGAGTACGTAACTAAATGTGAAAGTTCATTTTATTTCACCAAAATGAATTATGTTGTCAAGTTTAAGCTCTTCGGCATTTGTTGTTTATTAAACTTTGCAGAACTTCAAAAACAACTAAGGCATGAAAAGAACTAAGTTCATTTTAAACACCAAAGACAATTTGTGTAAGATTTAACCATGTCCAAACTTTGTTTTTTCCACCTTAGGACCTATAAATTGTTAGAGGTTTTTTTTTAATTTCTTGTAAAAAATGATATTCATTAAATTTATCTCAATAAGACACAAAAATTAATCTTAAACTATCAAAACTTGCAAACAACAAGTTATAAGACTAACCAAACACACAAAAACATAAAAAATAGTAATTAGTGTTATGATCATAACTTCTAAACTATGCATTAGTTTTTCACAAAATTTTTAGATGTTGTTAATAGGTCTATAGTTCACCTCTCTAAAAAAATTTAAATAAAAAAATATTCTTAGCTCTATACCATCCATTTTTACCAAAAAAATAGAAAACAAAAGTGGACGTTACTAAATTGATCACAAATGCTAAAATATAAACTATTTTTTTGAAATTTACAGATAATATTAATTAAGAACTTATATTCCTTCAAAAAACTATAAAAAAAAATCTAATACATAAAAAGTTATTAATTATTAATTCATTATGGGCCATTTTTACTTTAACAAAGAAAAAAGAAAAACAAAATTAAAAACTAAGAAGAAAACAATTTTGTGAGGTGTGCGCTCATGAAGAGTTCCACTAGGTGTACCAAAATGTAAACTAAGATTAAAAATCAATTTATTCCATGTGTTATTACATAAAAATCCAAAATAAGCATATAGGACACAATGTGTTAAGCCTACTCCTTCAAGGGGTTTTTCTAATGAAATTTAAGAGCTATTTAAGACATGAATGTACCATCAAACCTTCCAAATAACATCTCTCCTTCCAAGAGTGGCCAAGAAACATGATTTTATTTAGATTTGATGCTTAAAGTCTTTGTTAATTAAGAGTGTCATGTTCCTCCACAATTTCTTAGTGTACCAATGGCTTAGGCTTACAAGATTTGTCAATTTTTGCAAATAGGTGAAGCTTGTCTATTGCAATTTCTACATAATAAATTTGTATAACTGGAGTTTGAAGATAAATGGATGAGACCTTGTATTTATAGCCTCTAAATCTAACTCTAACCCTAAGAAGGTTAGGTTTAAAAATAACTTTGGTTGAGTCAGTCTAACCCTAAGTTGAGTTAGACTAACTATGAGTTGGATCAAAGATAATCATGAGGGCCATGTGAGAGACATGGGTCAAGAATGATTATGTCTCCCACCCAATTCTTGAAATTTTACAAGTAGATTGAAAACTCATGAAAGATATTTTTAGTTGAATTTAAGAATTGTCAAAAATAAAAATTCATTAATTATCCATGATCCACTTGGCCACTTATCATAAGAGTTAAGGAATACATTTAATTAGTGAATTTAGAAAATAGGAAATTCTAAAAGTTATGGATTTTAGATATTTGTGTGACACCATAATGATGTCATCAAATCTAGATTTATGAATTTCTAAAAATAGAAATTCACTAATTAGTCATGGACTTTTCAACTTTATATTTACCTGGGTTTAATCAATTAAGCAATTTTCGCTATATCTCGATTTCCTTGTCAGATAAACTTGCTAGATTATCTGTGGATATCTGCATTTAACAAATTCAGATTTGGATATATTTCTAATTAAGCTTGAGATTTATGTTATTTCATAATAATAGAAGCTTGCTTATTTAGATGAAAATACATGATTGCTTGTTATGAATTGATTTATGTATGCATTTATATTTTAAGCATAATCATGTATTGATTCAGCTATATATTGTTGCTTATGATTATCATGTGAAAATATCTAATGACTTATGTGTTATGAGGTAGATGTAGGAGAATTTTTCCCTCAAGCGTATTAGAGGAAAAACATCATCGAAGAGGATACTATAGATGGAGACGTCTCAAATCGATAGAAAACTAACAAAACCCTGCACACTCACACAATAATTAGTCATGGTAGAAATGCATTAAAACAACTTACTTATTGGTGTGTTTGATTACTTTCTTGAAGTATTGCTTGTTGTGGCTTGCTAGAGTAGGTAAAATTATCATAAATATTTATTTTGTGTGTTTGGCATGTTTTGCTATTTATGTTGGTAGGGCAATTTGGCAAAAGTAAAATTTATAAATATAAGGGAAAACAATAAAATAAAAATAAAATAGAATAAAATAAAAAGATAAATAAAATGAAAAAAGAAAAAGAAATAATAATAATAATGGAAAGTTATTATTTTTATCTTGAAGCTTATATGAAAATTTAAAAAAAAAAAAAAAAAAAAAAAAAATCTCTTCCAAGTATAATAAAAGGACAAAAAGATGAGAATGTAGAGAACGTGGAAGGAAGAGAAGGACTAAACCGAACAAGAAATTGTCTAAATGGGACCATGCAAATCTTGAAGCTTACAAGATTGGTGGTGTTTGAATTTTGTAAAGTTTTTATAGATAATATATGATTTATTTACAATATAACATTTTATTTTACTGTAACATATATATGATTAAGCTCATATACTAAAAAATCATCTCATATATACTATAAGGAACCATATTTCTTTAAGGCATATTGGAAGTAATTATAGATCTATAGATCACTAGTTTCTATGAATTGAGTATATACCATATGATTTACATGAAATACTAACTAGAAATACATGATATAATGTTGATACTGAGTTAAATCACTAGTCCATCAACTAGAATTGTATAATATTCCATGTAACTGTATTGACAACACCTTTTACATGTATAGAATGCTCAGATGATTTCTAGACCCCTTGTGGAGTAAAAATTTGTCTTTTCTTCTCATTCATGATATATAGAGGTATTTTGGCCCTATATATTTATAGTAAGATTTATTTGATTTGACCAACGTCGTACGATGATAGAAATCTTTTTTTTTTATAAAGACTATAATACCATAGTTATTATTTTGCTAGTATTTGAGACCAATTTAAAGAGAGAGTTTGTTATTTAATGGCATCACTTTTTGAATTGACCAAGGCATTGATCTTCACCTTCTTCATTGCCTTCATGCAATACTTTTTATCACCACAACCAGGGTTCAAACCTCCCAAAGCAACATTTTTGTCCAACAGCATTAACATTGTTTTAGATTGAGGTAAAAGCAGGTTTTGAAGGGGCCCCGAAACCCTGTTACAAAGAAAGAAAGAAAGATCGACCAAGACCACAGGCAAAGCCTAAAAACTACTACAATGAAGTAGCAAAAATAGGTTTTAAATGGACCTGAAACCAGCAGAAAGACTTTCGGTCAAAACCCAGATTAAACAGAGATCTGGTATCACCAAAGGCAAAGGATTACAGAAAGAAAACAAAAAATAGGACCAGTTACTAAACCAACCAGAAGACCCAGATTATTCATCCAATTTCAATATCATTTTCATAGTTTCTTTTCCTTTCATAACAGTATCCTGGGCAGTGGTTGCCACCTGCATAGCTCCTTTTTGTGTAACCTTCTTTCTAGAACTTTGTCTCGTCCTTTTGCTAGGTCCCTCCAGGGCTTTGGTCTCCTCTTTGGCTCTTTTACCTATATTGACAGCAGCAACACAAATATTGGACGTAACTTCCTCCATTTTCGTTCTGTTGTCCTTAATAAGTTCCCGGAGGTTATTTTCATTAACATTGTTACCATATCAAGTTTTATTCTTTTCTTTTATTTAACTCAGACCAAGAGCAACACTGCCACCATTCTTTTTATCTTGACTATTTCAACTCAAGTGGAACTATGTTCCATTTCAGTCAAGGATTTCAACAAACTCAGAAAACCCTTATGCATTTTCAACAAACTACAAATATGTGTTTATCTCCATGTCTGGACAAGACATATATATAATGTATATATACTATGGTTATGTTTCCTTCTAGGAGCGTGAATCACTTCACATCCACTTCCTCCATTTAATAATTGGGCTAGGCCATAAATCTAGGCACAATTATTACATGTGGGGATTTTAAACTTTGATAGATTAAATTATTATTGTGTTTTTGCATAACCAAAGCTAATAATTAAATTGGATCAAATTAACTCATATTGACTAAAAAATATTACAGGTGATTTATTTTACTAAACAATATATGTTGGTCATTATGTAAAAAGGATGGCATTTGCAACATTTTAAAACCTAAATACATTTTGTGGTTTAAAACTTATATATAATGATTTGAGCTTATTAAGCAAATTGTTGGAGTCGAAAAGATAAAGCAGAGATAAAAATTTTATTTCTCTTATAACTGGGACATGGAAATATTTTCATCCATACATCTAAGGTGCATACCCCCCAGATGGTCAGTATATTTATAAGCATAAGTATTTAATGTCAAAAAAAGTGTAAGAGTGAAAAGGAACCTTTTTGATATAAGATGATAAAAACCACATGTCATCCATGGGGAAAACATGATGTGGGCAAATATTGTTCATTTTTATTTATTTTGATCATGGAAAGGTATTGATTGATTAAATTTGTAAATGTATAAAACATATCATGGATTTAAGTTCATGTTTATAGTCACATATTGTGCTTATTCGCATGTTATTAAAATGCAACATAAAGAATGAACTATTATTATGTTTTAATCGCTATCTTTCTCTTACAAAAATATAAACTTATTTTATGCGTGAGTTGCATGGGTTGATGATTAACTACATCTATGGGTTCAGGTTATAGTTTCCCTTGATCGTGATGTCTTTGGTTTACATATTGTAAGTGCAAAGATACCAAGGGTATTTGGGATGGAACTAGGTATAGGCATTACCTTGGCCGCATTCTGAATGGAATTATTGACTTGGAATTCAGGTAGTTAATTACTACTATTAGTAAAATATACCACCTTAAAAGGAGTTGAACCTATGTTTTCCATATCTAATAATGATTAGCAGCATAATTAGCGGGAGCACAATCACATGATTCAACATAAGTATCAGTTATAGGGATCATTGATGTATCTTGTGAACAAATAGTATAATGATTGAACTCTTGGTTTGAAAATATAATCAACCATTGACATCATATTTATATCAATATTATGTTGTAAATAACTTATTCATCATATAGTAATAAGCAATCAACCCTTGGATTAGTCTCCTAAATTCAAATGAGTCAATAGGATAACGGGTTTATCTGACTTACTAATAATAATATGAATGATTGTTATTTATGTATATTTAGTAGGGGATGCATGTGTGCACTACATACTATGAGTGTGTTAATAAGTATAAATGTTTTGTTATACTTAGTGCTTAATGGTGTAACATGAATGCATGTTTTTCTGTTGAGATACCTTGGCATGCTTGTGTACAGATTATACCCAGGTGGTATAATATTTTAATATTCCCTTATTATCATCTACATGGTCTAGTTGGGTCTTGAAAGTCATAAATTTGGTTTATATTTTGTTATATAGTTGGGAACCTATGATAGTATGGGATTTCATAGGGTACTAATGTTGACTCATTTTGATTTTTAAGTCAAATTAGGACATCCCTAGTTAAAAACTTGATTTTTTTGGCCTATAAGGGGGTATAATGTATTTTTATGAGGTTTTTTTATAGGTTATGAGATGTCAATTAATGTTGTACTAGCTTTGGTCAATTAGTTTCTAGGTTCATTTCTCATTTTTGGGTCATTTGAGGGGTCAAAATAGTGTATTTAATGTTTTGTATGAGTTTATTTGTAAATGTGCAAGTTTAAATTGGTGATATCATGACCCATGTGTCCACAAAGGTCTTAAGTAACTGACAAAATTGAAATTTGTAGGTTCATCAGAAGAAAAGTTAGTTTTCTTAAAGAAAAAGAAGAAAATGACACATGTACAACTTTTTGGGAAATGTGACACATAGGAGAAAGTCATGTAAAACCTATCCATATTCCCATAACTCATCTCTATGCTTTATTTGATTTTAAAGTTCCATTTCCAATCCAAAACCATTCAGTTCGCTTCTTGCTCTTCTTGGCAGGCTGAAGTGACTTGCAAGTTTTTGCTAGGTACGGTCAACACAGGGGGTTTAAATAAAAATGATCTAGGGGGGATATTATAAACTTAGATAAATTAAAATCCATATAATAATTTTGAGAAATTATCAACTATGCTTCATGAACCATCCATTTGAAGTGGATTGTTTAAAACTGTCTGCTAATTTATACACCCTATCGATTTTCTCTTGGTTTCAATAGCTTTGTACAAAATAATTGCTCATATTTTCTTCAAAGGATGTTATAAATGTATCCTTATGTATCACATGCTTTATTTAATGTTTTTAGGTGTTTTTATGAGCAAATTCACTTCAAGTTTGAAGACTAATCTTATATGTGATGATAAGCTTGTTTTCACTGTTTCCAAAATTTCATGCTTTGAAAATGGTCACAGAGGTTTGTGTTAGTTCCATATACATGTTTTCAAGGTACTCATAGATATTCTCACTTTTAGTCTTCATCCTCCAAAATGATTTCCATAGTTTGCAAGCCATGTGCCATACCACAATCACTTATGCAGATGTATGGAGAGGTGTACATATGTTCCAACTTCTCAGAATGGTTTGGTGTACATTAATATGCTTAATTGAAGCATACAAATTTCAATTTTATGGGAGGTTTCATGTTGTCCATACCTAGTTCATTATAGACAACCAAAACATCTACCTACAGGTGGCTGAAAATAGGTCTATAGGATCTTGAATAAAAGGTTGAAATTATTTTTGACACCCTTATTAAAGTATTAGCATGATGAGATACCATAAAATACTTGTTTTAAGTGTTAAGTGGATACATAATATGGGAGTTTATCTAAAAAGTGAAAGGACCAAATTCTAAGAAACTTTCTCTAAAATGACCAAACAGAGGTCCAGGGGTGTTTTGGAAACACCATACAACAAGGTTTTAACACCTTTTATTCTTCCTAATATTCTTAGAGTATAACCTCTGAGACCTAGTACAAGGACATATGTAAGGCTTTAAGGGATAATTTCAAGTGGAAAAGGGTCTTTTGGGGTCTCAAAGTTGCTTCCAAACATACTGAATTTTTCTAATGTTGTCTACAGGCTTGTAAAGTTATGAATGACCTTTGACACAAAAGAAATCAAGTGAGGCACATTTTCATGTTGTGAATGGTTTAATGACACACAAAAAATCATGAATGACACAATTAACACCTAAGGTAGCTCACCTTTTATGTTCCAAACCCTCATGTGCACCTCCAGTCCATACAGATGCCTGAGTGGTCACTTACAACAAGTAGGCAGCAAGTGATAAAGTGGATTTATAGGAATGTATAAAACTCAAGTGGAAAAAATGGTCCATTTAAGTTATAACATAGCTTAAATAATATTTATAACCATTTATTCTAAGATCTTAATGACATAAAACTACCACCTACAGGGGTCAAAGAGACAGGGGTAGTGGAAGGCTTAATCATGTTATCAAGATGTTATATAAGGTGAGTGAAGACATGGCATGATGTGAAGAATTTGAAGGAAGCTTATGAAAAGTTTAAAAACTAAAAAAAATTCTTAGACACCATGACCAAGGTCCAAATATGAGCAAGATTGACCTACAGTAGGGTCTACAAGGGGTTGTCATAGTCAAAATAAGGAGCTCAATTGGGTATGTTCCAAGTGTATATGGTGATGAGCGTTGGGTCTAAAGTATGGATCATGATACTATAATATGAAATAATTTCATATGAACTATTTTTAATATAAATACACATTTTCACCTATAGGTGACCCACCTTCCAAGCTAAGAAGTACAGTCAACTAAGATAAAGTAGACAATAGCAGGCAGTGAGGTTAGAAATGTGTTTAAGTGATGAGCTACAGTCACTCAAAATGAAATTATAGTTAAATATTAGTTTAAAATGGTTAATGGTGTTTATATATAATCCAAGGGACTTATTTCCAAGTTTCATGCATGAGACACTACTCATAGGCTTACTTTTCTATGTAAGTAGGGTAGAGTTAACACTCAGGCCTAACTGAGTAAGAATGCAGTCTAAGGTGAAAATGTAGTTGGTAAAGGTTTTGAACTTAATGAAAACCTATATAGGGATGGTAACCATATTTATCATCTCATTAACAGGCATATATCAATCAAATAATAACCTTAAAGCAAGTAAACACAATCCACTTTTGAAACTCCTGCATAGTTCACATTATTAGGGGTTTGTTTTAGTTTTGGATGATGTTAAGGGCCTATAGGCATAATATAGATATGAAATTTGGTAGAAGTTATATTTATAGGTTTAAGTAGCTTATCTAATTATTTTTTTGTTTATATAACTAGGGTAAGTATCCCTTATTTTGTCTCAGACATGGGGTACTTCCCCTTGTGCATAAACAGGCAAATTTAAGGAAAGAGGGTAATGGGATGAGTTTAAGGTTATTTTGACCTTGTAATAACATATTTAGAGTTATATTACACTATTAAAATCATGATTAAAATTTCAAGGAAGAATAAAACCAATCAATATATTCAAGACCCTCGGACTTACAGTCAAACCTACTAGGCAATGTTTAAGCCTAGAGGCTAATTTGAAAGCCATCTTCCTTCTTAATAACATATGGAGATGTGTTTAAGAAGTTAATATAGAAGTTTTAAAATCCTTGATATGTATGAAAAACATGAGGAGGGTCATTTGGATTAAAGGAACAACTCAAGCATGTTATGCATAGTGAAGCCTAGTTTCAAAATGCAAGGTCAAACTTCATTCTATCCTTAGACATGATTTTCAATGGATTAAAAAAAGTTTATGAGGTCATTATGGAGATGTTAAATCCATTTTAAAATAGGTGAGACATCAAATAAACCATTTTTGGGTCCAAAAGCAACTCAGGTATGCAAGGAGGAAATCCAGCTCGATAGGCCATTTTTTATGCTCATATCTCACATGAGGTTTTACATGGGAGCCAGAGAAGTTCAAGAATGTTATAAGGGTCCCATAAGTCCACTTTTGTGTAATTTATTTTAAATTTTGATGTCCAAATTTTATGAACCATCCTTAAGAGTGAAAAATGACCTAAAACCCTCCTAAACCCTTGTAGAGGACTAGTTTGTAAAAAATTAGTTGAATAGCTAATAAAATGGAATATTTTGACTATAATAGATATTATATGATAGATAGGACTCCCTTTGAATACTTCACATTCCTTTGACTTGTATGGACTTGTATGTATTGGGTAATAAATAGGTTTTTGTCATTATTTTATGTGTTTTGTAGGTTGTAGGAAGTTTCAAGAGATGAAAGACACATGTATGGAAAGATTTAAACTTAAGATAACTCCCCATGTAATTTTCATCCCTTTAAAATGTTCCTAAGTGCCTCAAATATGTGTTTCAACTTGACTAGTCAAAACTAGCCTAATGGACAAACTAGTGAAGAAGATGAAAAACTTCATGTGGACTCATTTTAAGGTGCCCCTGATGCTTCCAAAAATATGTAGGGTCTTAAAAATTGTTATTAACTCCATCCCATGGATTTTAATGTAAAATTGAAGCAAATTTTGAGGTTAAGTGTGTAGGGTGCATGAGAGGAGTTCTTTTTAGATTACAAATGATGATGTCTAACTTTCAGTGCATTCCAGAAGATCAAGCATATAAAAAATGCATGGAGAGGTATGTATGATGTCTCTACCTTGCATTTAAATCATTATAATTGGTCTTCATCAATTATGGGACATCCAAATATAGGCAATCATTAAGACAGTTTTTTTATGCAAGATGAGGAGTTTCTTGCCACTTTTCTTCAATTTTATTACTTAGATTAACACTTGTTGCTCCTAAAATTACATGGCTCATCCCATGTCCTTCTCACATGCATAATTAACTCCTTGGATCAGCTTGACAAGTGTCCTTGTGACCCTTGGACTTCTCTTTCTCTCTCAAACTCTATAAGAGTTGGCCATTTTGGCATTGTATTGGATGTTCCACCTAAGTATGGTGAAGCCCTTCTCATTTGTATACCTTTTGATCAATAAAATGACTAGGTGTTACCTCTTCCATGACTATACTCAGTGTGTTTTACTTTAATGTTGGGTTTGCTTAGTGAAGACGATGGATTCCTTAGCAAGTTGTCACATTCCTTCACCTATTTACAGCCTCTTCTTGTAGGGCATGTGAAGTGTTCCAAGACATTTCCATGTTTAAGTGAGTTTTTATTTTCATCAATGCCATTCAAGGCCTCTTGTCTAGTCCTCCTGGCATAAAACATTCTTCCATAACCTCATAATGTAATATTGATGCAAGAAGATTTGGATTGGAAATGTGTATATTTTGGTTAGTTTCTTGGTCTCAAGTTTAGAATACAATTGGTTGAAAGTCATAAAATTGATTTGTTGTATCACCTCCTTAGTTTATATTTTCTTTCAGATATCTTTCTTCTTTTACACCCCCAAAGATAGTTTTAGGTTTAATCTTAAGCGGTACATCAAAGGAGCTAGCCCTATCTAGAGACTCACCTCATTCCTTAGGTTGCCCACAAGCCTAGAGGTGATTCCATTGTGCTAATTGGATGAGGAGAGCTTTGCATATCCTCAAAGGGTGAAAATACAAGTGACAACAGTTTTTGGCATGCCTAATGGGACTCTTATTTCAAAAGTTGGAGGATTTTTGGTGTTGTCCTTCAACACATCAGCCTTTAGAGGCATCTTTTCAAGCATCAATAGCAACTCCAAAGATACATCAGCTGGTCAAATAGCCTAGGTATTCAATTGAATATTTTTGATAACCTTTTCTTGTATTCTTATTTCCCAATGAAGTTTCATGGTTGACCTTGTATTTGATTTTTGTTCTCTACAAGTTGGTGAGATATATCCATCTTGCCCCATTCCCTATCAATATGAACAAGTTATAAGTCAACCTTGTTATAATCATTATCAGTCCCAATATGATCATATTCATCCCTATCATGAGTTGCATCAGTCTTATAACCAACCTCCTCCATGTTTTACCCTTCCTAGTCAACCTAGTCCTTTCTCTAATCAGCCCATTTCCACTTTCAAGCAAACACTTTTGGGCTATGAGAGATACATGTTGGATCTTGACACACAAAGAGGATGTGGTATAGAAGTTTCAAATCATGTCATTCAAAAGGTAAGAGATGCATTAGAGTTGGTCAAGAAATAATGGGTGCCTACTGAGAGAGCCAATTGGCAAAGTTTCACAAGTGAGATGCTTGATGTGAGTGGTTTAGTCTCTTCCTTAAAGGATAGGCTAGAATTTCATGAAAGACAACCTCACCATACCTATCAGCCTTCATATCCATTTCCCCAAGTTTCATACCAACCATACATGACCCCTACTCGTGAGCCAAATCAAGCCCATCAAAGTCATCATTTTCCAAATCAGTTGGAGGAGAAACTTGAACGAAGAAACCTTGTGTTTGAAGCTAATCTTGATAGGAAAATTAAGTTAGCCAATATGCATTTACAATAGTCCATGTTGGTAGAAAAAGAGTGTATTTCAAGCCTTCATTTCCCTCTCACATTGCATCCCCACCACCTCAAAAAGAGACTCATAATTCCAATGTCTTAAGTTGGAACAAAATAGTGGAATCATGGGGAAATAAGGATGAGAAAAGTCTTGACCAAGAGTGTGAAATTGAGAAGACATCTAATCCTAACATCCTAAATTGGATCAAGATAGTAGAGTTAAGGGGCAAGAAAGAAGATAGAAGCATTGTCCAAAAGTGTGAAGTGGAAAATGGAGTTGATCCTTTGCAAGTCCCTCCCACCCTTCCTCAAGAAGCTTCTTATATTCCATGGTAGCCTTCATGCAATCCTTATCCCCATGATGATTCCTATCAACTTCAAGAGAATCTTTTCCAAGAGAACCTGGCCAAGCAAATAGAGGAATTAGAAGCAAAGATGAGATTGCTAAGTCAAGTTGAGATGGAAGTTTTAGACCTAGAAGAAGATCCTATGCCTAAACACACCCCATCTCCCCTTCCTCAATATTCTTCCCAAAGAGTCTCTTACCTTGCATTCTCAATCTGACTTTGAGCTCTATATTCCACCTTCACCAATTAGTTCATGTAGACACCTAAAACTGGCCACCGATAACCTCCAATCAGGTTTTTGGCTAATTTCCACTTAAAACACACAATTTGACCTAAAACATGCTAAATGATGTGAAACTGACATATTCAAGTGTCGATTTTGGCCAGGGTATCCCTAAATGGGGTAATGCAATTTATGGGCCAGTTAACTTTGATCAGATCATTTTGAGTTAAAATGCCAATTTTGCACCTGGGTGCTCTAGATTACTCTTTCCTATCAAATCTATTACACAAGGCACGTGCCTTTATTATTTTTTTTTGATAAAATTTTAAATGGCATAATAGATCCAATGCATCTGACATTGCCTTCCAATTCCAATCCAGTCAAATTTTTGACCAATAACAAGACATTCTGATCAATTTGAGTAATTTGTGCACAAAGTGCTTAATCACGCTTAAGAGCTAATTAACCCAAATCAAGGCATAATTAATAATTACATGAAAAATTGTTGAAAACTTTTTTTTGGAAATGAATATTGAATATCTGCATCATTAGGTGACCTCATTTCTTGGGAAGACATCCCTAGGCCATAAATGCCAAAAATATCAGGATTCATGCCCTCCATGCCTCATCAATGCCTTCCATGATGCCCTCCATACCTCTTAATTTCCCCTTCTTCCAATGTCATGATGAGGATAATTACAAACTTAATTCCAAAAATTTAATTAATCCTCAACCACACATCTCAATCTCAGGATGGATGGTTCAGGTTGATTCTAGACATTCTCAAAAATCTATAAATAGAGAGGCCATGAACATCATTTCTAAGCTTAATTTGTGCAAAGTTATAATGCAAGATTGGTTCTAAAAGCTTCAAGAAAATAGTGTTCCCATGTCAAATTGATTCCAAGCCAAGCCAAGTCACAATCCAAAGGTTCCAAGGAGAGATGGAGGTATCCAAGCTTCCATTGCCAAGGACTTCATGAGCACAAGCCGAGCAAGCCACTACTACCACAAGTATTTTGGAGCATCTAAGGAAGGTAAAAGAAGGTTTATTTTGCATTTTAGTTATGTGTTTTATTCATGTTTGTTAAATAAGATCTCCCTAGTGTCTAGGCCTAGAGATGTCATGCTAGTTAGTGTGTTTTTTTCATTTTTTTTTCATTTTGAAACTAACACCATACTAACCATCCTCTCTTGAGCCAAATTCCTAGATCACAAAATGGCACACCCAGTGGGACGGGACACATCTCACACCTAAAAGAGATCCTTTTGCAACTCTAAAATATTTATTTTAGATCTTAAAACTCTTGAAAATTGATTTTTTAATTTTATTTTGCCATTTTTGGTTGCCACGGTTTTTACACAGTAACTGACATCAATAGAAATATCAACATCAATTACCTGCTTAACCGACGTCGGTCAGCAAAATTAACATCGATTAGATTTTGGTTAGCCAGAGTAACCAACATCGGTGGTAATAACCGATGTCGGTCACTATGTTTTTCCAAAAACATACACCTGAGAGCTACTTTTTTAAAGTTCATTGTTTCAAGCTAAAAAGAGCTTCAAAGCTAAGGGACATGCTAACAATTTTGTTGTAGGACCAAGCTTGATATTTGCTTAAAACATGTTTCAATCACCTTTGCATGCTTAAAAATAAATTAGGAACCTTGCTTTGGTGTTTAAAAAATAATTTAAATGATTTGGTGAATGTTTTCAAAGTTTGCAACTAAGACCAAGGGGTCAAATAAACACCACCAAACTTTTCATTTGGGTATAAAATTGAACATACTTGTCAATTTTTTGTTTGAAATAGTTGTTTAGTTAGATTTTTTTTGGAAAGAATAGGGATGTTGCGTGTATGCTTTTCCATTTATCCCCTTTAGGAAACCCTTGGAATTAAAAGCATCATTCTTATTGCAGATTGCCTAGTCCAAGGCTTAGAAAGAAAGTCATCTAAAGCACTCCCCAAAAACTTGTCAAAGTTTCAGTGACCTTGAAAATGACCCTAAAGTCTTTCTATTTTATGTTTTATTTATTTTTATGTATCTTGGCTTGCAAAGGGGATGTCATTACCTCCTGTGAGTTCTTTAGGGAAGCTTTGACCTAGGGTTTCATCTCCAAGCATTGACTTCACTTGCTCCTTCTGAGTTTCACATAGGATGTATCTACATTTGGACATCACACTGCACTGAGTGAACAACAAGATATAGTGGTTGTAAAAAGGACTAGACCTTTTTACAACTAGCCAATGCCACAGTCACCCAATTTTTGTGCTTTTTTTTTTCATTGTTTGGCATGAAAGTCATTGTGCAATAGATTCCCCTAGAATGATCAAACCTTGCTAGTTTTAGTCAACCCCATTTTGCCATACCCTTGTTAGGATTTAGATGATTATACTTAATGTATTTTGGTCATTTTGTTTGGTATGTTTTGAGACTAAAACTTATTTTTTTATTCATAATCCATGTCAAAATAATGTATTTAGGTTGATGAGGGTAGTGTTATGCTGCCCAAATCATGTCAAAACATTTATGAGCCTTTTAAGTCTTTTGCAAACATAACATTGACCACATAATTTGAGAATGCTTACATCGTTAGGATATTAAATTTGTTTAAAGACTAGTTTACCTTGTGTCAAAAACCATTTGTTTCAAACCATGTCATGCATACCATTTAGACCTTCATATTATGTCATCATGTTGTCCAATCTTGTCTAGCTTGTTTGGTCAAATCCTAGTTTTCAACATTGATTTTTCAATTAGCCTTGTCAAGTTTGGATTCAAACAGTGATTTGTTTCTATTTATGCCTTAATTTATGGGGCTAATACATACATAATTCTCTTTTTGGTTGCATAACTTCAGTTAATTGATTACCCAAAATTAAAAACTATTGATGGTTTGTTTATTCAGTACCTATCCTTATCATTATTTGTGCCTTTATTTAGGAAAACACAATCTTTCTTCAAAGAGATTTTTGTCTTATGCCTTATGCCGACTGATCATGTTTATGTTTGATTCTATGTGCCAGGTTTATGTCAAAGTTGTTTCCAAACTTGTTAGATTAAATCAAATCACATCATGCCTGTTTCTTTGAGCCTAGCTTTTGACTCCACATTTAAACAAAAGACCTAGTAACTCAAATTTTCCCTTTCTTAGTTTAGAGCTTGTTTGGAACACTTTGACCTAGACCTTTGACATGTCGATTGTTATTCAGATGCTTGACCTTTTATGTGTATGACATTTGACATTAGACATTTGACGTTAGACTATTTTATGCCAAGTTTTAACACCAACCATTTTGGAGATACAGTTCCACTTTTAGACCATATTGGAGATACAACTCCACCTTTTAACCAAGTTAGACCAAGCTTGTACCATTTATCCTTTGGACATAGTTTTTTCAAAGTTTTTAGAACTGTAAGCCTTTTTGTTTCAGAGCTGTCATCATTTACATAGATATGTCTCACTACACTTATGGTGGAGTTAATTAAAATCCAACTTATGATGGAATGGCCGCACAAAATGACTTTTATGGCTTTAATCAAGACCCGAATGATGCTAATATGGTTTGTGAGACAGATTTCTATCCACCTCATATTAATCATTCATGGGAGCAAAGTCATGAAATAACTTACGATCCAACTCAAGACCTTGATTGGTATGAAGAGGATTGTGAAGAGGACTTTGAAGACCTAACTACAGATAATGTTGTTTGGGATACGAATCCATACCCTTTTTTCAAAAATTAGTACATGGAATATAGTCAAGAACCAGCTTATGATCTAACTCATGATTGGGATGATATGGTTTATGAGGAAAACTTGGATGCTTTTGCTTATGCAAGAAATCAAGTTTCATGATGTCCTTTTGTTATCCAATCATCAACTACCCCTAACCCTCCTTTGGATTATACGAGCTATCAAGCTCCACAATATCCAAGGAATACCATTACCATTCCTAGACCTAGTCCTTTGGTTTATGCAAGCAATCAAGATCCACAATGCCCCTTCATCATTCCAGGACCACAATGCCAAACCATTTCTATAGTAGGACCTCATACTTTGGCTTGTGTGAGTAATCAAGCTCCACAATGCCCCTTCATCATTCCATGACCTAGTCCTTTGGTTTGTGTAGTCAATCAATCCCCATAATGCCCTATCGTTACCATCTCAAAACTTTCTCCTTTGGCTCATGTGAGAAATCATGCTCCCCGAGGCCCTACCATTATCCAACCACAAGTCATTCCTCATCTAGTACCAATCCTAACCAAACCTCAACTGATCCAATCATTTAAAGACCAAGCTATGTTCAAAACTAGTATTTTCCAACTCATTGAAAACCAAGACTAAGAGAACCAACCAATTTGAGATGTTTCTATTGAATCAACCATTTCTGATAAGTCAACCTATGATAAATTACCCATTAATCCTATACCAGTTGTCGAGGAGTCTCACTCTAATGAGCCAGTCTTTGCTAAGTCACTTCTTAATGATTATAACCACCTTTGGGCAAATCATTACCTCAACCATGTGCCTATTTTCAAGAGCCTCCTATTGACAAGTTAGTATCTAAGGAGTTATCTCTTGACCTATTTCTCATCCTAGAGGAGTCTCACTTTAATAAACTAGTTTTTGTGGGGCCCATTATGTCATCACAGGCCGTTACTTATCTAAAATCAAATATTCAACAAGACATCATTATAAGAGAGTACCCATAAGATGAAGAATCAGAGTTAGAGTCAGGTTCTATTCTTGAAATGACATCAGATTTAGCATCAGAATCACAATGAACATTAGTCTCACCATTGGATTCAGAGTCCCTTGAGTTAGAATTAGATTCAGAAGAAGAATATGTTCATGATTGTAACAACATTGGTTACACATGCCTTGAATTTCAATTTGAATACATTTATGATCCTTCTATAGTTTTTGAGTATGAGTAATTTAACTTCAACACAAGCTATCCTAGTATCTTCTACAAGGATTGTGTGGCCTCTCCCCATTTCATTACCATTCCACATGCCATTACCATCAACCAAAATAGCCATATCATTGACATTGCATCTCCCACAAGTGTTGATTGGGATCGACAGAATCACACTTTATTGACCTACATCCATGGTGACATAGTGGTTGAAGAAGATCAAAGAGGCCAAGAAAACATTAATGTAGTAGGAGAACACTCTTCTAGTGAAACCTTTTTGGAGGCACTAAGGGACAATCAAAGTCAAAACTCAGCATCTTCTAGTGAAACTTTTTTGGAAGCACTAGAGTATAATCAAAGTCAAAAATCAACATTCCTTAGTGAAACCTTCTCGAAGGTGCTATAGGATAATCAAGACAACTTCATTTGTGAAAACTTCATTAAAGCACTAATATCTAAGCATAAAATTTATTCACTATTGGAAGAAGAAAATATCAAAGATGAAATCAAAATAGCTTCCAATCTATAGCATAATCAGATGGTGGTTACTCTCAAGATCAAGTAATAGAATAATTTGATGGTCCTATCAAGAGCATCCTCAGAGGTCTATAGCCTCACCACAACCAAAATTATGTCAAATATGACATCAACAACATTATGAGTGCCTGAAAGTCCTGATCTTCATTTGTTTCCCCACCATTATAAATTCCATTATCATCTGCCATTCCATTTCACAATAAAACCCACCATCCATTATTTGTCCCTATTTACCATCCACGGCCACACTTTCCTTTGTAGAGGCTATAAAAATACCTTGCCTTGATTTTTGAATGAATTAGAATCAACGACCAATGAAGATCACAAAATCATTCTTAGCAACCAAATCTGTAGGCCATTCTTGATAGAGCAGTTATTCTGATGAGGTATGGGCTAGCAATTAACATGATCAGGTATTATGTTTGTATCATTTGTTGATTAGGACATGCATCTCCCCATAAATAAGAATAACAGAATCAAAAACCACACCTAGACCAAAAACATGTACCATACCATTGTCATTGTTACATATCCATTTGCCATTGTCAAAGTACCTAACCATTCACCCCATCACTTGGGAGCAATCCTCTTACCATTTTATCCAATATATCAAAAACAATCATTATCCTTAGCAAGAAAATACCATCTTATCATTCCATTCCTATCTAGACCAAAGCCTATTTTAGTCATCTTACCCAATCCTATTTTGATCTTAGCTACTTTGGTTCTTCTTGCACTTTTTATGAGAGGATTCTGATCAAGTTTCAATAATAAATCCAATCCATGTTTCAATGATAGTTTATGAAAGTAGTGTGACAGTTGATCTGGCAAGATATATTTCATCCTATCAAATTTGTTTATGTGAGCTTGATTATAACTGTCTATGGGCAAATCAGTGTTTCACCAGTCTTGTTACTAATTATAACTACCTATGGGTAAATTAGTATCATTGACCTATGACGGTGTATCCTAGTTATAATTGCCTATGGGAAAACTAGGGGTAACACTTTTTTATCATGCATTGCCACATCACCTTGCCATTATTATTTTCATTTGACTGGCCATTTTCTAGATTTGAGAACTTGTTGGGACCTAATTGATTTTTCCCCACCTTTTGTGTGGATGGAATTACTATGACTTGAGGTCATTTTGGGACTATGTGGGTCATGCTCAATTCATGTTGAGGTCACCTCAGTCACCCTTTCCATACACTCTCATCATTTTATGAGCAACCTCAGTCCCCCTTTCCATGCGCTCTCACCATTTTGCGAGCAACTTAAGCCAAACACTCTCACCATTTTGCGAGTAGGTATATTGTCATTCTCAATCAAGTTAAGATACCTCAAAATGCCAAAAACATTCATAATATTTCAAAATCCAAAAATATTTGTCCTGTCTAAGCCTAATCAGTTATCCTTGATCCACCTTATTGGGGCATTGTCATTGTTAGGATGCTTTCTTTGCTTTTATTTTCAGGCTTTCTATTTGTTTATTTATTTTATGTTGTTTGTTTGTTTTGCTATTTTTTTGTTCACTTGCCTATTTGTTTTCTTTCAGCACTATTTCCTCGACTCGATATATATGTGTTCATTGGGTGATTCCTTGAGCACATTATTCTTGAGTCCATCCATATTCATCTATTAACATTATCATCATGGTTTTTATCATTGGTGCATTATTTTTGAGTGTTTATTGGATATCAAGAGTCAATCCTTATGCATATTTTGGCCAAGTCTTCATGGTGTTCTATCATGAAGCCTACCATCACATGTTACAACAAAAATTAGCTTCACAAAGGTCTATAATCAATGGAGACATAGAAGTTTCTCCTTGGCACCTTGGCAAATCCTTCCATCCCACCCATTATCAATATAAATCATTTGACCATTCTAGTTGTATCATTTTTAATCAAGATGAGCATCTTATCATTGGTAGGTACAACTAAATCATTCAAACTAATCAATCATATTCTTCTATTTGTCTCTTTCATCACTTTACACCCACTCATCTTTAATTTGTATTCTAGGTTATATCCTTGAGTTATGCTTGCTAATCAGCGCTAACTGGGGCAAAATCATCTTTAGCCAATATAGGTCCTCTTAATGATTATAACCACCTATGGGTAAATCATTATTTTGACTTTTATTCCTGATTATAACTGCCTTTGGGCAAATCAACATCCTTTTTACATCAATGCATGCAAGCATTTTCTTATTTGGATTAATCTCAACCATTGATTAATTCCACCTTTCTTCTTGTTTCTTTTTGAGGGACCATCCATAAATAAATGTGACAGCCACTCCATCGAGGGGGCATCATCATAGGCTTCCCAAACACCTTTTGGAGCTTTGTTCTTCAACCATCATCTTCTTTTTGACATACAGGCCATCTCTAATTATTTGAGAAGACATTGCTTTGCGTATGGTTTGCAACATCTTCCCAAATAGGGGC
Organism: Torreya grandis; assembly: GCA_037957365.1. Taxonomy (NCBI): domain Eukaryota; kingdom Viridiplantae; phylum Streptophyta; class Pinopsida; order Cupressales; family Taxaceae; genus Torreya; species Torreya grandis. The sequence goes on along the minus strand of JARHVA010000170.1, from coordinate 3,591,060 downwards.
AAACTGTAGACACCTAAAACTGGCCACCGATAACCTCCAATCAGGGTTTTGGCTAATTTCCACATAAAACATACAATTTGGCCTAAAAACACTAAAATATGCTAAATGATGTGAAACTGACATATTCAAGTGCTGATTTTGGCCAGGGTATCCCTAAATGGGGCAATATAATTTATGGGCCAACTAACTTTGATTAGATCATTTTGAGTCAAAATGTTAATTTTGCACTTAGGTGCTCTAGATTGCTCTTTCCTATCAAATCTCTTGCACAAGGCACATGCCTTTGTTATTTGTTATTGATAACATCTTAAATGGGATAATGGATCCAACGCATCTGACATTGCCTTCCAATTCTAATCCCATCAAATTTTGGACCAATAACAAGACATTCTGATCAATTTGAGTAATTTGTCCACAAAGTGCTTAATCATACTTAAGAGATAATTTACCCAAATCAAGGCATAATTAATAATTCCATGGAAACTTATTGAAAACTTGATTTTGGAAATGAATATTGAATATTTGCATCATCAAGTGACCTCATTTCTTAGGAAGACATCCCTAGGCCATAAATGCCACAAATCTCAGGATTCATGCCCTCCATGCCTCATTGATGCCTTCCATGATGCCCTCCATGCCTCTTAATTGCTCCTTCTTCCAATGTCATGATGAGGATAATTAAAAACTTAATTCCAAAAATTTAATTAATCCTCAACCACACATCTCAATCTCAGGATGGACGGTTTAGGTTGATTCTAGACATTCTCAAAAATCTATAAATAGAGAGGAATGAACATCATTTCTAAGCTTAATTTATGCAAAGTTATAATGCAGTATTGGTTTCAAAAGCTTCAAGAAAATAGTGTTACCATGATAAATTGATTCCAATCCAATCCAAGCAACAAGCCAAAGGTGCCAAGGAGAGATGGAGGTAGCCAAGTTTCCATTGCCAAGGACTTCATGAGCACAAGCTGAGCAAGCCACTACTACAACAAGCATTTTGGAGCATCCAAGACAGGTAAAAGAAGGTTTATTTTGCATTTAGTTGTGTGTTTTATTCATATTTGTTAAATAATCTCTCCCTAGTGTCTAGGCCTAGAGATGTTATGCAAGTTAGTGTGTTTCTTTCATTTTGTTTTCATTTTGAAACTAACATCATACTAACCATCCTCTCTTGAGCCAAATTCCTAGATCACAGTTAATCTTGTCCTTACCCCATCACCCTTTGCCTTGATGAATCTATGGTGTGGGAACCAAAGGAGGATCAGCTAGTTGATAAAGAAAGAGAACTCTTGCTTGAAGAAAACCTACCTCCTTGGCAGCCTCATTGGGCTAGATCACATGATTTCAAGATGCCTAGTCTTAGCATCACCATGAAGGACATTGAAGATCTTACAGTCCTTGACAAAAGAGATTAGATTATGATAGATGAAGTTCATTTTGAAATCCTTCAGTAGGTCTTAAGCGATGAAGAGAAGGTAAGTCCTTGTGTTAAATCTCTTTGCTTTGTTGATGATGAAGAATGTTTTCTTTATGTTGAAGAACCTATCTTGAGAGAGGCAAATGAAGAGGAAAATGCTTATTTCATGGCTGATAAAGAAGACCTCATGAGAAATTTTGAGGAGGAGATCACCATAGGGACTCCCTTTGGTGAACAAAAAGATAAGTCATAAATTTTTGCCTCCATATCTGAAGTAGAATGTGATATCAAGGAGGGAGAACACTTTCAAGCCATCACTCAAGAAGTGGTAGTCTTAGGAGAGTCTCATGAGACCAAGATAGAGTAAATATCCCTTGAAGATGATTTGATCAAAGATGAAGAAGAGGTGATTTCTTGTGCGGATATTTTAGATTTGGTTGATGAGGAAAGATGTCTTCCCTTTTCCAAAGAGGAAGAAATGATCATAAACTCTTTCATCACTTTGCACGATATCATGGATGAACATAGACAAGTTATTAATTAGTCTTTAGATGACTTGTTTGAAGTCATTGGGGCAGGTTATACTCCTCTTCAAGGAGGTTATGAGTTGGTTAAATATGGAGAAGGCAGTATTGGTACACAAGTAAGTATGTAAAGGAAAAGCATTCTTTCAAATCTATCCTTTCAAGAAGCATATGTATTTGATGATGACATTTTTGAAGTCATTAAGATGGGAAATCATTCTCTTAATTATTTGGGAGAAACACATCAGTTCTTGAAGGATGGGACAAGCTCTTATTGGCCTCAATCTTTTAAGGGACAAGAAATCAATCCTCTTGGAGCCATGCCTACTAAGGAGATACAAGTTGACTATGAAATGAAGGGTGGGTAGCTACATGAAGTGTGTAAACATGTTAAATAGGAATATATCTACATTGGAGACCTATTTAAGGATGACCTACTTGAGATTAGATCAAATAAAGTACCAAGGAAGAGGTTTGGTCCACAAAGTATTCAATCTAAAGAGAAGCATGCTTGGCACTATGTTTCATCTCACTATGAAGATGATTCAATAAGTTTTCCTTTTGATCCTAGAAAGGAGGTATGTTGAGTTGATAGTTATGCATTATAGGTTCTTTCCTAATTCTCCTAAGTGTTTATTCACATGTGTGTGTCTTATGTGTTTGCTTTCTTTATTGTGTGTGTCCTTTTCCTTTGTGTGGTTGAGGTAATCTTAGTGTCTTGTCTTGATCAAAGGTTTGTGGTCAATGGTAAAAGTCTATTGTTTGTCTTAGTCTTTAGATGACTCCATAATCCCAATGGACTAATAAGGCTACTAGTCTAGTTAGTATACCAAGCATACTACCCCTATGAGACACCAATTTGTTGACCAAATTTTACTTTTAGGTCAAATTAGGACACCCCTAGTAAAAAAATTAATTTTTTTGGCCTATAATTGGGTATAATGTATTTTCATGAGGTGTTTTATAGGTCATGAGATGTCGATTAATGTTTTACTAGATTTGGTCAATTAGTTTCTAGGTCCATTTATCATTTTTGGGTCATTTGAGGGTTTGTATTTAATGTTTTGTACAGGTTTCTTGAGAAGTATGCAAGTGTAAATGGGTGATTTCATACCCCATGTGTCTTCAAAGGTCTTAATAAATTGACAAAATTGAAATTTGTAGGTTCATCAGAAGAAAAGTTAGTTTTCCTAAAGAAAAAGAAGAAAATGACACATGTACAACTTTTTAGGAAATGTGCCACATGGGGGAAGGTCATATAATGCCTCTCCATAATCCTAAACTCATATATACACTTTCTCTGAGCTGAAATTTCCATTTCCAAGCCAAAACCATTCAACTCCCTTCTTGCTCTCTTTGGCAGACTTAAGTGACTTGCAAGTTTTTGCTTGGTACAGTCAACACAAGGGGTTTCAGGAAAAAATATTTTGGGAAAAAAATTTAAACTTATATAAATTAAAATCCATATTATAAGTTTTATAAATGGTCAACTATGCTTCATGAATCATCCATTTGAAGTGGACTGTTCAAAACTGCCTGTTAATCTATGCACCCTATCAATTTTCTCTTGATTTGAATAGCTTCATACAAACTGATGGGGAATCAAGAATAACAAATAGCTCTGATCCCACTTGTTAGGATCTTGCTCCTCATAAAGAGCACAATATGATTACCTTGTATTAGCAACTAAACATGCGGAATTAACCAGAAGTAATAAGTAACTAGAATTCACAAATGACACAGAATATGAGAGACAACACAAACTGTATTAATACTCATCCAGAAAGAAAATACAATAAAGAAGATGCCACTTCTTCTTCCACCTCTATAAGGCTTCCCACACCTCAAGGGCTCCCAGTAATTCTCAATCAAGAGTTCACTCTCCTACCAAAAATGGTCCCAACACACAACTCACACACAAAATTGGTGTTCACCTCCAACCAGTCAGTAATAACCCTGCCAGTACACAAGTACTCAAAGTACTTCAAGTAGATCTCCCATAAGCTTACAACAACCTGCAACTCAAATGATCTTACTTACCATGTAGATCTTCTCCATGAACTTGCAACAACCTGCAATTCAAATGATCTTACACTTGGAAGGATCTTCCTTGCCTTCCTCTATTTGCTCATCTGTGGAACTAGAAGGAGCTACACTTGCTCAACTCTAACCAGCACACTAGCTATCTAGCACACTTTACAATACATGCCAATGGGTCTATAAATAGATCCCACACTTAAACAATAACTTAGACTTCTAATTTACAATAATTAGACTCGCAACTCAAGACCAAAAATAGTCTTTTACATGCAAACACTCAGTTTAATGAACTAACTGTTCGTGCAACGAACAGTTCTTGAACTGCACAGGCGACCGACGTCAGTCCCTATCTGCCTGGAGATAACCAATGTCAGTTGACTCCTACCGATGTCGGTTGCCCTTTTGTTCACCCCTGACTGATGTCGGTTGGCCTAACCGACGCCGGTGACTGTGACACTCAGCAACTCCTCCATGTCTGCAAATAGTTGAAGCTTTTAGCTCCATAACCTAACAATCTCTCACTTGAAGATAAATAGTTGCAACTGTACCTGTACCTATACATCATCTAGTTTGTTTTCTTGGCTTTGCATCCCTCTTCAATATCACTCTTGAAGACCAACCACCACAAATCCTATGGTGCACCTCCTGTCATCCAAATCACCTACCACATCCGCATCTACAAACCCATGTAGAAAATAACTTGACCCTGCATAGCATGTGCACCTGCTGCTGGTCCCTCTCAGAATCCACTGAACTGCCCTCCAGTGCTTCTTACCTAGATTGGCTCCAAACTTTATGATAACACCCACTGCTTGGGCAAACTCAGGTCTAATACATACCATGCACTTAACCTCATTATGTGAATCAAGACACTGTTCATAGAACTGTCCAACCATCGGCGTGCTAACCGGTTTCACACAATCATCTGAAGACAAAGTCAACCTGTGACCTTCCATGTCCCTAGAACACACTCATGCCAAAGAATCTTGCTACTCCCAGATTCCTCATGACACACCTCTGAACTAGCTTTACCTTTAGTTCAGCAACTCCCTGTATGGGTAACCCTGCAACAAACACACAATATAGTAACAAGATAATGTAGCTAATATTATCCAACCTGGTAAAGAGAAACACAATGGTCAAACCTCCATTATCCTGCAGCTTACACAAGACCATATAACCTGGCCTTTTGTCTCACGTGTCCATTCCCGCTCTTCTTTATCCTGAACATCCATTCGTCTCTCAGTGCTTTCTTCTAACTGGCAACTCCACCCAAAAACACCTGTTTGGTTCTCCTCCAAGGAATCGCATCCTTCATCCATGCCAAGCTCCCACTGTTTCTTGGATCTACCTGATCTACTTCTTTAATAACTTCTTGGTTCTTGACCATCAGTGAGCAACAAGTAGTGTAAAGAAGGGAAATGATGAATTTGAGGCTTACTTACCCTTTAAGTCCTCCATATGGGCACTTGAGACTCCTTAACAGCTTGTTGTCCACCCAAAATTTGTCTTAGTGACTGATGTTGATCACATCTTAGTCTGCATTTGACCAATGTCGGTTCCATGTGACTGCCTCATCACCGACGTCAGTTCCCTTTGACCGATGCTGGTGTTTATCTATCCGGAGTCACTGACTTCAGGCTACACATAGCCGACGTCAGTCCCTGTCTGGATGCTGACGTTGGTTTTCTAACCGACGTCGATCTCTATGTTTTACTTGTGAGAGATGACCTTTACTCACGAGCTCCTTTTGGATCAAACCCTTGTCCATATCAACCTTGCTCTGCTCAAAATTCCTCAGCCCCTTGCACTGATCTCTGTCTGTCATCTTCTCCTTGAAAACCAAGGCTTTCCTGTTCTTGTCACTAACATCAAATTTCTCAAGAAACGTCACTTTCTTCCTTTGCTTATAGAAATCTCGATCCATGCTTTTCAAATCTAAAAGCATACCCTTTGACTCAAGAACATGCATCTCCTTCTTATTCATGTGACCAAGCCTATTAAGCCACATCTTCGAATCTACAGCTGAAGTAGATAAACCAGAAAGAGAATCAGTAATACAAGTAGATAGATAAAGTGTACCTACTTTCTTACCTCTTGCTACAACAAGTGCACCCTTGGTAACCTTCCAAGAGTCTGCTGTGAGAGTTACTATGCAACCCTCATCACCCAACTTTCCAACAGAAATCAAATTCCGCTTCAGGATTGGGATATGCATGACCTCCTTCAACACCCATGTGTTCCCTATCTGCAATTTCAGATTCACTTTCCCTTTGCCAACCATCTGACAAGGCTTACCATCCCCTAAATAAATTTCTCCAAAGTCTCCTTGGACATACTCATGAAAAAATTCTCTATTTGGGGATGCATGAAAAGAGGCACTAGAATCTAAAACCCAAGATTCTAATTTATCTAAGAAACATACCAGAGCATCCTGTGCAACAATACCTACATCCCCTGCTTCTTCATGTCCTTCATGTTGATCTTCACCCAACCAACAATCTCTCTTTAAGTTCCCTTGCTTTCCACATTTCTAGCAGGTTATTATGCCATACCTGGACTTGGATCTCTTGCCTATCTTTGACCTTGATCTCCCATGCTCGATCTTCTCTCTTTGCCTTCCCCTGCTTTCCATACTCAAAGCATTCCCTAATGATTCACCTGTGTTTTTCCTGTGAATTTATTCATTCAAGATTACACTCACAACATCATCCACTTTTAAGATTTTTGAAGCAGACGTAGTATTACTAATTGCCATTACCAAACTCTCCCAACTTTCAGGTAATGAGCATAAGATTAAGAGAGCCTTAATTTCATCATCAAAAATAATATTGACTGAACTTAACTAGTTTACAAAACCATGGAAATCACTAAGATGACTATGAACAGATCCACCTTCCAACATTTTCAAATTAAATAATTGCTTCATAAGAAATACCTTATTCGAAGATGAGGGTTTTTCATATAAATTTGCCAAAGATTCCATCAACTCTACCGTTGTCTTAGCCTATGATAAGTTGGAAATCATAGACGATGCAAGGCTCAACCTTATAGATCCTAGAGCCTTCCGATCAAAAACCTCCCATTCTTCAACCTTCATATCTATGGGCTTGCATGCAACCCCACCCAATGGTAAGTACAAATCTTTTTGATATAGATAATCTTCAATCTGCATCCTCTATAATTGACAGTTCTTGCCATTAAACTTCTCCATTCGTAGCTTACTTTCTTCTGCCATTGCTATACTCCCACTCAAATAGAAACCCCTGTGAGTAACCTGTAATCAACACACACTAACCAGATCTGAAACACCTGTTAGTAACCCAACCAAAAGCTCTGATACCAGTTGATGGGGAATCAAGAACAACAAACAGCTCTGATCCCATTTGTTAGGATCTTGCTCCTCAAAAAGAGCACAGTATGATTACCTTGTATTAGCAACTAAACATGCGAAATTAACCAGAAGCAATAAGTAACTAGAATTCACAAATGACACAGAATATGAGAGACAACACAAACTGTATTAATACTCATCCAGAAAGAAAATACAATAAAGAAGATGCCACTTCTTCTTCCACCTCTATAAGGCTTCCCACACCTCAAGGGCTCCCAGTAATTCTCAATCAAGAGTTCACTCTCCTACCAAAAATGGTTCCAACACACAACTCACACACAGAATTGGTGTTCACCTCCAACCAGTCAGTAATAATCCTGCCAGTACACAAATACTCAAAGTACTTCAAGTAGATCTCCCATAAGCTTGCAACAACTTGCAACTCAAATTATCTTACTTACCATGTAGATCTTCTCCATGAACTTGCAACAACCTGAAATTCAAATGATCTTACACTTGGAAGGATCTTCCTTGCCTTCCTCTATTTGCTCATCTGTGGAACTAGAAGGAGCTACACTTGCTCAACTCTAACTAGCACACTGGCTATCTATCACACTTTACAATACATGCCAATGGGTCTATAAATAGATCCCACACTTAAAAAATAACTTAGACTTCTAATTTACAATTATTAGACTCGCAACTCAAGACCAAAAATAGCCTTTTACATGCAAACACTCGGTTCAACGAACTAACTGTTCGTGCAACGAACAGTTCTGGAACTACACAAGCGATCGACGTTGGTCCCTGTCTGCCTGGAGATGACCAACGTCAATCGACTCCTGTCTATGCTAGTTTCCCTTCTGTTCACCCTTGACCGACGTCGGTCGGCCTAACCAACGCTGGTGACTGTGACACTCAGCAACTCTTCCATGTCTGCAAACAGTTGAAGCTTTTAGCTCCACAACCTAACACAAACTAGTTCCACATATTTTCTCAAAAGGATGTTTTCCATGTCTCCTTACATCTCCCATGATTTTATTCATGTTTTTAGGTGTTTTGATGAGCAAATTCACTTCAAGTTTGCAAACTAGTCTTATGTGTGATGATAAGCCTATTTTCACTATTTCCAAAATTTCATGCTTTTAAAATGGTCACATAGGTTTGTTTTAGTTCCATATACATGTTTTAAATGTCCTCTTAGTTCTTCTCACCTTGAAACTTCATCATCCAAAACAATTTTTATAGTTTGCAGGCCATGTGCCATACCACAATCACTTGCCACCCCTGTTTGCTTTGTATCAGGTGTTTGAAAAAAGGAATATCATGTTGAACAGAGGTTTTCAAAGATGGTTTCAAAGTGTCATTGATGGATATCACTCACTTAAAATTTGAAAAATGCATTTGAGAGGTTTTGGAGCCATTTATTAACATGTTCTTGCCTAATTCAAGGTCATGCCTACATAAAACACCCTTATGCACACCTATAGGTCCCTTGTTGATGTCATACATATGTATGGAGAGGTGTACATATGTTCCAAATTATTATAATGGTTTAATGTAAATTAATATTCTTAATATAAGCATATAAAGTTCACTTGCCACCCCTGTTTGCTTTGTATCAGGTGTTTGAAAAAAGGAATATCATGTTGAACAGAGGTTTTCAAAGATGGTTTCAAAGTGTCATTGATGGATATCACTCACTTAAAAGTTGAAAAATGCATTTGAGAGGTTTTGGAGCCATTTCTTAACATGTTCTTGCCTAATTAAAGGTCATGCCTACATAAAACACCCTTATGCACACCTATAGGTCCCTTGTTGATGTCATACATATGTATGGAGAGGTGTACATATGTTCCAAATTATTATAATGGTTTCATGTTGTCCATACCTAGTTCATTATGGACAACCAAAACATCTACCTACAGGGGGCTGAACAGAGGTCTATATGCTCTTGAATAGAAGGTTGAAATTGTTTTTGACACCATTCTTAAATTCTTATCATTATGAGAGACCATAACAGACTTGTTTGAAGTGTTAAGTGGATACATAAGATGGGAGGTTATCTAAAAAGTGCAAGGACATAATTCTTGGAAACTTTCTCTAAACTAACCAAACAGAGGTCCAGGGGTGTTTTGGAAACACCATACAATAAGGTTGTAACACCTTTTCTTTCTCCTAATATGCTTAGAGTATAACTCTACCTAGGATAAGGACCTATGTAAGGTTTGAAGGGATAATGGAAAGTGGAAAAGGGTCTTTTGGGGTCTCAAAGTTACTTCCAAACATACTAAATTTTTCCAATGTTGTCTACAGGCTTGTAAAGTTATGAATGACCTTTGACACAAAAGAAATAAAGTGAGGTACATTTTCATGTTTGGAATGGTTCAATGAGATAAAAATAATCATGAATGACCTAATTAACACCTCAGGGATCTCACCTTCTATGTTCCAAACCCTCATGTGCACCTCTAGTTAGTACACAACCCTGAATGGTCACTTACAATAGGCAGGTAGTGAGCGATAAAGTGGATTTATTGGAATGTATAAAACTCAATTGGAAAAAATTTTACATTTAAGTTATAACATCACTTCAATAATAGTTATAAAAATTTATTCTAAGATCTTAAGGACACAAAACTACCACCTATAGGGGTCAAAGAGACAGGGGCAGTGGAAGCATTAGTCATGTTATCAAGATGTTATATAAGGTGAGTGAAGACATGACATGGTGTGAAGAATTTTAAGTAATCTTATGAAAAATTTAAAAACTAAAAAACATGCTTAGACACCATGACCAAGGTCCAAATATGATCAAAAGTGACCTACAACAGGGTATAGAAGGGGTTGTCACAGTCAAAACAAGGAGCTCAGTTGGGTAGGTTCCAAGTGTATATGGGGATGAGAATTGGATCTAAAGTATGGATCATGATACTATAATATGAAATAATTTCATATGAAATATTTTCAAGATAAATACAAATTTTCACCTATAGGTGACCCCCCTTCCAAGCTAAGAAGTACAGTCAACTGAGACAAGGTAGACAATAGTAGGCAGTGAGGTAGGAAGTGTGTTTAAGTGAGGAGCTAGAGTCACTCAGGGTGAAATTATGGTTCAATAGTAATGTAAAATTTTCATGGGTGTTTATATATAATCCAAGGGACTTGAGTTCCAATTTTCATACATGAAACACTACTCATAGACTCACTTTTCTACGTAAGTAAGGTAGAGTTAACACTCAGGCCTAACTGAGTAAGAATGTAGTCTAAGGTGCAAATGTAGTTGGTAAAGGTTTTGAACTTGATGAAAACCTATAAAAGTATGGTGACCATATTTATCATCTTAGTAAAAAGCATACAGAAAGCAAAGAAGAACCCCTAAAGCAAGCAAACACAATCTACTTTGGAAACTCTTGCACAATTCACATTATTAGGGGTTAATTTTGGTTTTGGATGATGTTAAGGGATTATAAGCCTAATCAAGAGATATAATTTGGTACAAGGAATCCTTATAGTTTAAATATATTAAACATTTATTTTTTTGTATATATAAATAGGGGAAGTACCCCCTATTTTGTCTCAAACATGGGGTACTTCCCTTTTTGTATAAACAGACAAATTTAAGGAAAGAGGGTAATGGGATGAGTTTAAGGTTATTTTGAACTTGTAGGAATATGTGTAGATTTTTATTACACTAGGAAAATCATGATTAAATTTTAAATGAATAATGAAATCAATTAAGATACTCAAGACCCTCAGACTTACATTGAGACCTACTACGCAAGGTCTATGCCTGAGGCCAGTTTGAGAGCCATCTTCCTTCCTAGTGTGGAGTAAGATTTTTAACCTATGGAGATGTGTTTCAGAAGTTACTATAAAAGTCTTAAAATAATTGATATGCAGGAAAAACATAAGGAGGGTCATTTTGACTAAAGGAATAATTCAAGCCTGCTATGCATAGTGAAGCCTAGTTTCAAAATGCAAGGTCAAACTTCATTCTAACATTGGACATGATTTTAAATGGAATGAAACAAGTTTATGAAGTCATTATAGAGATGTTCCAGCCATTTTAAAATAGAGGAAACAACAAAGAAACTAGTTTTGGGTCCAAAAGTAACTTAGGCATGCAAGTTGGAAAACCAACTTGATAGGCCATTTTTGATGCTCATATCTCACATGAGGTTTTGCATGGGAGCTAGAGAAGTTCAAGGATGTTAGCATGGTCCCCTAAAACTAATTTTGTGTAATTTATTTGAAATTTTGACCTCCAAATTTTATGAACCATCTTTAAGAGTGAAAAATGACCTAAAACCCTCCTAAACCCTTGTTAAAGACTAGATGGCAAAAATGTAGTTGAATAGCTGATCAAATGGAATAGTTTGGCTAGAATAGAGATTGGATGATGGATAGGAATCCCTTTGGATATTTCACATACTTTTTACTTGTATGGACTTGTACGGATGGGGGCATAAATAAGAGTTTTCTCACTGTTTTATGTGTTTTGTAGGTTGTAATAAGTTTCAAGAGATGCAAGACCCATGGATGGAAATATTGAAAATTAAGATAAATTCTTGTGTAATTTTCATGCCTTGAAAATTTTACTAATTTCCTCAAATAAGTGTTTTAACTCGACCATTCAAAATTAGCCTAATGGACAAACTAGTGAAGAAGATGAAGGACTCATTTTAAAGTGCCCCTAATGCTTCCAAGGATATGGAAGGTCTTGAAAATTATCATTCACTCCCTCCCATGGATTTTAATGGAAAATTGAAGCCAATTTTGAGGCCAAGTGTATAGGGTGCATGAGAGGAGTTCTTTTTAGATTGTAGATGATGATGGCCAACTTTCAGTTGATTTCAGAAGACCAAGCATACAACTAATGCATGGTGAGGCATGTCTAATGTCCTTACCTTGCATTCTAATTATTATAATTGGTCTTCATCAGTTATTGGATGTACAAATAAAGGCAATCATTAAGGTAGTTTTTATATGCAAGATGAGGAGTTTTTTACCACTTATCTTCAAGTTTGTGACTTGGATTGACACTTGTTGCTTTTGACCTTGCATGGTTCATACCATGGCATTCTCACATGCACAAGTGACTCTTTGGATCAAATTTACAAGTGTCCTTGTGACCCTTGGACTTTTATTCTTCTCTCTCTCTCAAACTCTATAAGAGTTAGCCATTTTGGCATTATATTAGATGCTCCACCTGAGTATGGTGAAGCCTTGCTCATTTGTATACCTTTGATCAATAAAATGACTAAGTGTTACCTCTTCCATGACTTTAATTAATGTGTTTTACTTTAATGTTGGGTTTGCTTAGTGAAGACTATGGATTCCTTAGCAAGTTATCACATTATTTCACCTATTTGCAGCTTCTTCTTGTAAGGCATGTGAAGTGTTCCAGGAGATGTCCATGTTTAAGTGAGTTTGTCTTTTGATCAGTGCCATTATATGCCTCTTTTTTAGTCCTCCTAGCATAAGACATTATTACATAACCTCATAATGTAATATTGATGCAAGAAGACTTAGATTGGAAATGTGTATGTTTTGGTTAGTTTCTTGGTCTCAAGTGTAGAATGTAATTGGTTAGAAGTCATTAAATTAATTTGGTGTATCACCTCCTTAGTTTAGATTTGATTTTAGTTATCTATCTCCTTTTTCACCCCCAAAGTTAGTTTTAGGTTCAATCCTAAGTGGTACATTAAGGGATCTAGCCCTATCTAGAGACTCACCTCATTCTTTAGGCTGCCCACAAGCCTAGAGGTGATTCCATTGTGCCACTTGGATGAGGAGAGCTTTGCATCTCCTCAAAGGGTGTAAATCCAAGTGACAATAACTACAATATAAAAATATGTTTTACCTGGGTGGTACTTACTGTAGCTATTATACCTAACTCATATCTATATTTGCCTGTATACATATTAGTTATTGTTGTGGATAGTGTGTGTTTTCACAGTTGGTAAACTTGTGTATGCCTACATGCAAACTCTAAGAAATTAACAAATACTATGTTGGAATTTTATTTGATAGGAATGATGACTTACTTTATTATATATATAGTTACTTGTGTAATGCTTGTGTTTCCATGTATTTGAGACTACTTCATATGATTGATTGTGGAAATCTAGTAGTTAAGTCTTAGAACACTGGTCTATGGTAATTTGGGTTGCCATAGGGTGTAGATAACTGGAAACTAATTATATTGTTAAATTGTATAGTTAAATTATATGTTTACCCAAGTGGTATATTTGTAATCATTATTTCTAGCATGGGATAGAATATAATAGAAGATTTATGCATATGTTAGATGGACTAAATGTATGTTGTTACTACTCTTTTGTATAGTGTGTCATGTGATACATTTGCTAGTAGAATATAAGTTTATGATTCTTGTAGTTGAATCATATTTGAACAATATGCATTGCTAATGCAAATTAAGGAGTGAGATGGACTTCATTGGCTTACCGACATTGTAATGTTAGATGAAGGTAGTCCGATCAAGTGGTGTGTATGAAATTGATTCATCTAGATCATTATCATTTATTATTTGTAAAGTTTTGGGCCAATGTATATTTAGTGAGACATTATAATTTCATGAGTATTGTTCACATGTTAGTGTGATATATTATAATAGAATAAATTTATTTGATACACTACATGTTTGGTTTAGAATCATACAACACACAGGTACTTGCTAGTCTCTATGCATTCCCGCATCATCATTATCTACTCATCTGTGAAGGGAGGGCCATTCTCTAATGGGATTAGTGTATGGGATATTTGATCCATGGTTGGTGTGGTGATTAGTGAGGGCCATACTAGTATTGAGATGACACTTGAGATTGCCACAGATACTGGAGAGTTTGGGGAACTCATGCTCCAAGGAGCTAGGTATCTAAATTATGTAAATGGTATTAAATTGAATATTATTATTGAGTATTGTCATGAAGAATTATAATTACTTATTATTTTATATTCATATCAGAGATTGCAGAGTAGCATCAGTCAGCGCTGAGTTGTTGTATTACTTTCTATATTCATTTTATGTAGCATCCTCATGACATTAGAGATCTATGATATAAAATATAATGTGCACTTACTGTTATCAATTGAATATATATGTGATCTTTGTTTATTCTTGAGGTGTAATATATTTATGGTATATATGTTAAATTAAAAAAAAATCATGTATTATTATGTCTAACCCAATGGGGTTGCTACATGTGGTATCAAAGATGTGGCTCGAACTCTAGGACCTAACGAGTCCATTAGTGTTTTCGTGTCTTGTGAACCTAGTGACATAAATTCTTTCACTAGTATTTAAACTTGTGGTGTCTCAGTGTAGAACTATGTTACTCTATGGTTGGAGTTTTTGAGACTTAGTAAATCCACCTGTGTAGCCTGGTGACATTCTTTGTGTGTGAGCCATAATGAGTTGTTTAAGAGATCGGTTTATCGAGTGTCCCAATGGTGATGGTTGTATTCAAGGCTTAGGTAAATGGGTTTATAACATAGTTCATAAGTTATGAACAAAATCTTTCTACCATAATTTGATCACTTAGATCAAACACCTCGAGTGTGTTACATCCTTCTTGGTAATTAGGTCACCTTAGCCATTTGTGTTTTGTGTTTGTGAGTGTTTTTATACACATGATGCTTCTCACTTAAAATATGAGTTTATTTTGTGTCTATATTCATAAATCCTAGGAGTGAAAAATCTTGGAAGACCATTTTTATTTAGTACCACCTAGGGTGGTGGAAATCTTCTTAGTAGAGTGTTGTTGTGCTAATAGATAATTCATTTATGATAGGATTTTGTTTATGGAATTTGCACTCATAAGATATATGGTGTCATCCCTCTTAGTTGGCTTAGAGATGAGTCGATATTTATCTTATTCTTTTTTGACATTGTTATGATGTTGCTAAAAGGAGTTTTTTATGCATGATGTTGATATAATGTTCTCTTAAATGAGAATTATTTCTTAATGTTGTTTGATTGTACTCCCTTGGAAATTATGGGATAATTTTTTATACTCTTGGTGAGAGATAAGTTTTAAGATTGGATGGGCAGACACATATTTATGTTGGCATATATCTCTTTTGAATATGGAAGTATATTGAGATACCATACTTACAAGATAGGATAAGTAGTTAGTGTTTGAAAACATTGAGTTACGATGTTTTCCTTTACCTAGTGAAGGTACGTAGGAGTTTTTCGAGATGATAGTTCTATAATTTCTACTTATAACTCTTTGGAGTAATTACCTAATATATTTTGTGATTTTTTGACCATGTAAGGTGGCAAACCTTAATTTATAAATTAAATTATATACTAAGGATTATAAGTTGATTATAATTCGTAGAATGTTATACACTTGTGATTAGATTAACCATTTGCTCTCTTTTGATTATAGCATATTGTTTTGAAGAGATAATTTTTTATACTTGTCACCGAAAGTGAGTGAGGTTTACAATGTGTGGAACATCTTGTCAATCTAGAAGTTGGAATAAACTTTTAACTTGTTGTGTGCTAGTTGAGCAAACAAGGAGATATTGATTGATTATTCCTCTATAAGGTTGAAAGAACAGTGTGATTCTCAACCTATGTATGTTATGTTCATTTTAACATTAATTTCTCTTAACTATAAATATAACTCTATAAGTTAAGGCTATGAAATATGATACTAGTTATGTGTGGCTAGTAGTAACTTGAAAAAATTACAGCTCTATTGTATGATTTCTTTATAGAATCATTTAGCATATAACTCTGCTCCATTGATCTGATAGCATAAAGTTGTGATTCTTTGAAACATTGTGCACATTTTAAGATTATTAGGTTATGGAAACCTAAGGAAAGATCAGTGAATTGGGAACATAAGTTCTAAGTGATATGATGGTATCTTACTTAGCCTCACATTAACTTGGATTATAGTATTGAGTTGGATCAACAGACGTACTTGTTAGATCCAGGATTTCATTGACAGAACTTATCAAATTCAGTCGTATGGCCATACGCATGTATACATTGGATAGAGATTCCATATGGATGAGTATTCCATGATTTTTGTATACTTTATATTTACCATTCCTATTCATCATCATACTTGGTAGGAACTTCATGGAGTAGTGACAATATTGACATGTTATACTTATATGAAGTTACATAGAGTAGAGATAGTATTAACATATACACATTATTCTTTTCAGATTCCCTAATTACTTTTCTCTGAGATGAGAAAAAAACTCTCTAGAATAGAGAGATGTGTTGAGGGTTGGAAGATTTTTGTGAAACTCTCCTCAGTCATTTACTTTGACTTGTATGATGATCTTATGTGTTTTGAGAAGTCGGTGAACTTTCACTAAGATATGTGGGACCCTTCAAAGTAACAAAAGTGGTCAGTCCTATAGTATATAGGCTTTTCTTGATGATTATGGACCTCAGGGTGGTCATGATAGAATCAATTAGAGTAAGTAATACTCTCAAACCTTGTTTACATAAAAAGAAATATTATTGACCAAGGTCTTGTGAGACCAATGCACCAGGAATAATACAACTTAAAGGAACTATGGTGAGTTCTACAAATAAGTTTCCATTTATTTGCTTAGTTTGACATTGTATATCATGTTATTGCTATGCTAAGAAATGTTTTTGATTGAGAACTACCCTGAATAAGAGTCATCAGGGATAATGACTAGCTTTAAGGGGGAAGAATGTTACATCCTAATTTCCTTGCCAGACAAACTTGATAGATTATCTGTAGATATCTACAGTTAAAAAATCCATATTTGGATATATTTCTGACTAAGCTTGAGATTTATGTTATTTCAAGATAATATAAGCTTGCTTAGTTAGATGCAAAGACATGATTGTTTGTTATGAACTGGTTTATGTATGCATTTAAATTTTAAGCATATTCATGTATTGATTCAACTATATATTATTTCTTATGATTATAATGTAAAAAGATCTAATGACTTACGTGTTGTGAGGTAGAAGTAGGAGAATTCTTCCCTTGAGTGTATTGGAGGGAGAGCATCATTAGAGAGGATGCTATAGATGGAGATGTTGTAGGTCGATAGAGAGCTAATGAAACCTTGCAAACACACACACAGAGTAATTAATCATGGTTGAAATGCGTTAAAACAACTTGCTTATTGGTGTGTTTGATTACTTGCTTGAAGTATTGCTTCTTGTGGCTTGTCAGAGTAGGTAAAATTTTCATAAGACTGATTTTGTGTGTTTGGCATGTTTTATTATTTACGTTGGTAGGGCAATTTGGCAAAAGTAAAATTTATAAATATGGATTATTTGTAAATTTTGGCTTTGTCATTTAAAATTGCTATAATATATTGGGAATTAATTTAATTTAATTTAATTATAATATTTAACATTTCATATATATATATATATATATATAAGGGGGAAACAATAAAATAAAAATAGAATAGAATAAAGTAAAAAGAAAAAACAAATGAAAAAAAAGAAATAATAATAATAATAATGGAAGGTTATTTTTAGATTAAGGCTTATATCAAAATAATAAAAAAATAATATATAGCTTCAAAGTAAAAAAAAAAAAAATCTCTTCCAAGTATAATAGAAGGACAAAAAGATGAGAATGTAGAGAACGTGGAAGGAAGAGAAGGACTAAACCAAACAAGAAATTGTTTAGATGGCACCATGAAAATCGTGAAGCTTACAAGGTTGGTGGTGTTTGAATTTTGTAAAGTTATTATAGATAATATGTGATTTCTTTACATTATAACAACGTTTTATTTTACTGTAATATATATACATTAATCTCATATACTAAACAATCATCCCATATATATTGTAAGGAACCAAATTTATTTAAGGCATATTGAAAGCAATTATAGATTTATAGATCGCTAGTTTCTTTGAATTGAGTGTATACCGTATGATTTACATGAAATACTAACTAAAAATACATGATATATTGTTGATACTAATTTAAACCACTAGTTTATCAACTAGAATTGTATAATGTTCCTTGTAACTGTATTGACAACACCTTTTACACATATAAAATGCTTGGATGATTTATAGACCCCTCGTGGAGTAAAAATTTGTCTTTTCTTCTCATGCAAGATATATAGAGGTATTTTGGCACTATATATTTATAGTAAGATTTCTTTGAGTTGACCAGTGTTGTACGGTGATAGAAATATGTTTTTAATAAAAACACTGTAATACCATAGTTATTATTTTGCTAGTATTTGAGACCGATTTAAAAAGAGCATTTGGTTATTTAAAGGCATCACTTTTTGAATTGACCAAGGTGTTGAACTTCACCTTCTTCATTGCTTTCACTTAATCCTTGTTATCACCACGTCCAGGGTTCAAACCTCCCAACATAGCCTTTTTGTCCAACAACATTAACGTTGTTGCCATATCAAGTTTTGTTCTTTTTTTTAATTTAACTCAGCTCAAGAGAAACACTGCCACCATTCTTTTTATCTCAGATGTTTCAACTCAAGCGGAATTGTGTTCCATTTCAATCAAGGATTTCAACAAGCTCGAAAAGACCCTTTGCATTTTCAACAAACTAAAAATATGCATTTATCTCCATGTCTAGATAGGACATATATATAATGTATATATACTATGGTCATGTTTCCTTCTGGGAGTGTGAGTCACTTCACGTCTACTTCCTGCATTTAACAATTGGGTTAGGCCATAAATCTAGGCACAATTATTACATGTGGGGATTTTAAACTCTGATAGATCAAATTAATATCATGTCTTTTATGTAACCAAAGATAATAGTTAAAATGGATCAAATTAACTCATATTAATTAATGAATATTACATGTGATTTAGTTTATTAAATAATATATGCTGGTCGTTATGCAAAAAGGATGGCATTTACGACATTTTAAAACCTATATACAATTTATGGTTTAAAATCTATATATAATGATCTGAGGTTATTGAGCAAATTATTGGAGTCAGAAAGATAAAGTGGAGATAAATTTTTTTATAACTCTTATAACTGGGACATGGCAATCTTTCCATCCATGCATCTAAGGTGCATACCCCCCAGATGGTCAGTATATTTATAAGCATTAGTATTTAATGTCAAAACAAGTGTAAGAGTGAAAAAGAACCTTTTCGATATAAGATGATAAAAACCATGTGTCAACAATGGAAAAAACATGACGTGGGCAAATATTGTTCATTTTTATTTGTTTTGGTCATGGGAAGGTATTGATAGATTAAATTTGTAAATGTATAAAACATATCATAGATTTAAGTTCATGTTTATAGTCACATATTATGCTTATTCGCATGTTATTAAAATATGACATAAAGAATGAACT
Source organism: Torreya grandis (assembly GCA_037957365.1). Taxonomy (NCBI): domain Eukaryota; kingdom Viridiplantae; phylum Streptophyta; class Pinopsida; order Cupressales; family Taxaceae; genus Torreya; species Torreya grandis. Next base: position 3,571,394 of record JARHVA010000170.1, on the reverse strand, counting down.
ATTATTATGTTTTAACCATTATGTTTCTCTTACAAAAATATAAACTTATTTTATGCATGGGATGAATGGGTTGATGATTAACTACATCTATGGGTTTAGGTTATAGTTTTACTTTATTGTGATGTCTTTGGTTTACATATTATAAGTGCAAAGACACCAAGGGTATTTGGGATGGAACTAGGTATAAGCATTACCTTGGCCTCATTCTGAATGGAATTTTTGACTTAGAATTTAGGTAGTTAATTACTATTATTAGTAAAATATACTACCTTAAAAGGATTTGAACTTATGTTTCCCATATCTAATAATGATTAGCAGCATAATTAGTGGGTGCACAGTCACATGATTCGACATAAGTATCAATTATAGGGATCATTGATGTATCTTGTGAATGAATAGTATAATGATTAAACTCTTGGTTTGGAAATACAATCAACCATTGACATCGTATTTATATCATCAGTATGTTGTAAATAACATATTCATCATATAGTAATAAGCAATCAACCCTTGGATTAGTCTCCTAAAAGCAAATGAGTCAATAGGATAATGGGTTTATCTGACTCACTAATAATAATATGAATGATTGTTATTTATGTATATTCAATAGGGGATGCTTGTGTGTAATGCATACTATGAGTGTGTTAATAGTATACATATTTTGTTATACTTAGTGCTTAATGGTGTATCATGAATGCATGTTTTTATGTTGAGATACCTCGACATGCTTGTATGCAGATTACACCTAAGTGGTATAATATTATATTGTTCACTTATTATTATCTACATGGTCCAGTTGGGTCTTGAAATTTATAAATTTGGTTTATATGTTGTTATGTAGCTGGGAACCTATGATAGTATGGTATATCATAGGGTACTATAGTATAAAAGTATGTTGTACTTGGGTGGTACTTACTGTAGCTATTATACCTAACTCATGTCTACATTTGTCTATATACATGCTAGTTATTGTTGTGGATAGTGTGTGTTTTTACAGTTGGTAGACTTATGTATGCATGCATGCAAACTCTGATAAATTAAAAAATGATGTGTTGGAATGTTATTTCATAGGAACGATGAATTACTTTATTATATATATAGTTACTTGTGTAATGCTCATATTTTTGTGTATTTAAGATTACTTCATATGATTAATTATGTAAATCTGGTAGTTAAGTCTTAGAACACTGGTCTATGGTAATATGGGTTGTCATAGGGTGTAGATAACTAGAAACCAATTATATTGTTAAATTGTATAGTTAAATTATATGTTTACCTGGGTGGTATATTTCTAAAAATTATTTCTAGTATGAGATAGAATATAATGGAAGATTCATGCATACATTAGGACTTAATGTATGTTATCATTACTCCTTTGTATAGTGTGTCATGTGATACATTTACTAGTAGGATGTAAGTTGATAAATCATGTGGTTGAATTGTATTTGACCAATCTGCATTGTTAATGAGGAGTAAGGAGCGAGACGAACTTCAATAGATCACTAACATTACAATGTTAGATAAGGCAGTCCGATCAAGTGGTGTGTGTGAAATTGATAGATCTAGATCATTATCATTTACCATTTGTAAAGCTTTGGGCCAAAGTATGTTTAGTGAGACATTATCATTTCATGAGTATGGTTCATATGTTAGTGAGATATCTTGCAATATAACAAATTTCTATGATACACTACGTGTTTAGTTTAGAATCATACAACACATGGGTACTTGATAATCTCTCTGGATTCTCATGTCATCACTATCTACTCATCCATGAAGGGAGGGCCATTCCATGATGATATTAGTATGGGGGATCATTTTTCTATGGTTGAAGTGGCAAAGCACTTAGATGATGCTCTCCCTCCCCACAACAATACTACTATTGAGACGACACTTAAGATTGCTACAGATATTAGAGAGTCTAGGGAACTCATGCTCAAAGGAGCCAAGTCTCTAAATTATGTACATTATATTAAATTGAATATTATTATTGAGTATTGTCATGAAGAATTATAATTACTTATTATTATATATTCATAGCAAAGATTGCAACGTTGCATTAGTCATGGTTGAGTTGTATTACTTTCTATATTCATTTTATGTAGCATCCTCATGACATTAGAGATCTGTGATATAAGATATAATGTGCACTTACTATTATCACTTGAATATATATGTGATCTTTATTTATATTCTTGAGGTGTAATATATTTATGGTATATATGTTTAATTAAAAAAATCATGTATTCCTATGTCTAACCCAGTGGGGTTGTTACTATTTTGATCAGGTTAATTACATTTTATAAATTTATGTAACATTATCCCTTAACTCTTGGTCAAAAATTCCATTTTGCTAGGTCACAATTTCATTGGGGATGGATTGGAGAGAATTTGTTGTTGTGTATAAGGTAATACCATAGTTAGGGTACTATGGACATGAAATAACACATGCACATGACATGTGATACCAAATTAGAAGAATTCGGTGGTCCAGGACATCATTTTGTGTGGTCACAATTTGACTCAAAATTATTTAAGAAAAGATAATAATCACATAAAATGCATTACCTCATTCAGGGATACATTAGCATAAAGCAACATCTGTACATGACAAGTTCGAACGATTTAGAGTGTTTTAGTGATTTTGGTCTAGTTTATGCATTATCATAGGATATTGCTTAGATCAACAATTTTAGCACAATAGTGATAGGAATTTTATGTCTACAATATTGACCCTAATGACCTTGATTCCACTTTTGTTGATCTATTTTCCATCACCATGTCCACCCATTTCACTATTCAATATGATGGTATTGTCACTTATAATATTCATGATGCATTTCACATCGATAAGTTTCCTAAGTTTTTAAATTCCTATGTCCACCATAAACCCTCTAAAAATCCTGGAAATCCCAACATGATTTATCAAAATAAATCCAAATTTGCACTACATGAGCGACTTGTATTTATACCTAATACATCCCCTGATAAAGATCGGGTTGCTAGTGTCGAGGGAGGATGATTATATGGTGATGATTTTGCTAACTACTTTTAGAGTGCTAAGCACCCCACTCTAAATTAGATCATGGATAGCTTGGACTATATAGGAAAATGATTGGCACCCATCACACAAGGTATTGTAGAACGTGTTCTAACTACTAAACATACAGGGAACTGATGTCTTGGATTTATATCACCTTGGAGTGACCCAATAGATTTTGAAAGTGACACTTCATCAATTAAACATGAAAGTCTTAGTAGTGATGTATAATCCCTTTATAATGCCTATGATGAGCTAGTAGATACCAATTTATTTGATTTCAATGCCATTATGACCATTATGTACCATTATCCACTTACCTTTCATCATGCTGACCTAATCGATTGGGAGTAGTAAGATTATATCATAGTGATAGATGACTTTCAGAATGAGGAATCTCTTATCAAGTTCATAAGCCTTTAAGATGAATTGCTAGTGGGTGATCATAAACAAGGTTTTGACTTTTTTTTTGACCTTGTTGCCTATTTTAGAGAGCAAGCAAACTTCATTGGTTATGATAAAAGTAAAACATCAATATCCTCAGGTGACAACCTCTTTGAGGCACCCTTGGGCCAAGGAAAGAGTAAATATAAAGATTAGACCTTGAGTGAAAACTTATTTCAGATGTTCTTAGATGGGGAAGTTTACCTCTCCTCAAGAAGTGCAGTTTCCACCTAGTCTAAGCTTCACCATTGGTTCAGGCATTAGTTTTGAAGAACAACAAGTTTTTGAATACCTTGCTCATGATTTTATTGAAGTATTTGCCAACTGACCATTACCTGACATAGTTGATTTAGATTCCTCATATATGGGTGAAGGTTGTGATAAAAAATCAACTACAGAGGATCCATTCTCTTCCTTGCCTACTATTCTTGAAAATGGCTCAACATTATTGGTCAAAGATAGAGGTCAACATTGATACATATGATGATCCCAATATTGTTTACCTAGATGCATACCTCATTGATAAAGAGCACAAATTCATTGTTATCATTCTAAAAGATTTTATTGATATATTTGCATGGTCCTACTCATACATGCCTGGTCTTGACCCTTCATTGGTTATACATCGCCTTGTCATCCATATAGATGCCAAATCAGTCAAATAAAAAATGTATAAAATTCATCTATGCATAGCCATCTTGGTCAAAAAAGAGTTATAAAAATTATTGGGGGTAGGGTTCATTCGACCACTCGACTATTATGAGTGGATCTCTAATATTGTCCCTGTTATAGGCTAAAATTATGCCCTAGTGGGAGATTTTTTTAAGCTCTCTCACTCCCAGCTACAACATTCAAATAACCTCATGTTGTGGGTATCTTGTAATGAGGTTAAACTTCTAGGATTTTTAATGAGGCTAGCTCCTCAGATGCTTCACTTTAGCTTTTCTCCCACACTAAAATCTACTACTGACTAAGGAAAAGGGAGAGAAAGATAACATGAAAGGGAAATATAAGCTAAGGATGGTGATGCACCAAAATATGAAATGATCCACTTTCAGCCTAGAAACCTTAACAACTACTGATGAACCCAACCCAAACGTAGACTATTCTAATCTTGTCTCAAGGCCATAGGCATGCATATTTACAATGTTGTGGATAATGTTGGACAAAGATGAGGAGATCTAGTCATTATGAGCTCAACTCAAGCAAGCTCATTTATAGGAAAATGCTTCACCTAACCATCAATACTATCCTCAACAAGGCTATAGAGCTCCACCCTAATATAAATACCAAGGAAGGGGACAAGGTTAATAAGGTTTCAATAGGCAACCCAATGCCTGTAATCCTAATTCTACTCCTTCCATGAAGGTTGTTGTTCCAGTGCATGTTATCTTGGTCTAAGGGAAAGATCATTTGGACCAATGGGGACAACCTTAAGTTTAGTTTAAGTAGGATGATGGAGAAGCCAACCAAGCTTTGGTGGCACAAGAAGAGACTACTCCTTACATGACATTAACAGAAGCAAATCCAATGCAAAGAGATATTAACAGAGAAGGTAACAGCTAGAGTGTAGGTATGATGAACTTTCAAGTGAAGGATGGTCATGTGTTTAATCAAAGCACATCAATTTCAACCAACACAAGAGCTAATAAGAGAGCTCTGGGAGATGTTCCAGGAGTACATGTGACTCCAAGTACTGCCTCTCCAAGGCCACAAAGTGTGAATCCTAGTGCAATACCTACCACCAGTCATGCTCCTCAACAAATTCAAAATGCAAGTAGGGTTGTCAAGCCTACATGCAACAGGTTCAGACTCCCTCACTACCTTTAAAAATGCAAGAAAATGTGAATAATCCTATAAACATTGTTTATTCCTTGAAGAATACCAAGACAAGCATATCTCTTTGAGAAGTCTTGCATATGCTTGGTCAAAATGAGATCTTACAAGAACAACTCACGAGCATTCATGTAACCCCTCAAACTTCAAAACACAATAGTGTATCCCTTACCAATACTCCAAGCCATGTCTTAGAGCCCTCTACTAAATCTAAAAAACCTCCACCCTTCTACCTCACACTCATTGTGGGAGACAAGTTGGTTCATAATTGTATTGTAGATAGTGGAGCTAGTACCACTGTCATGCCTAAGATGGTGGCTGACAAGTTGGGATTAAAGTATGAACCACATAATAAAGGTGTGTTGCAGTTTGATGGGACTCCAACCAAGATAGTGGGATTGGTTAAAGGTCTGAAAGTCTTTCTACATGATTGCCCAAGTTTCCCCATTTTACAAGACATTGTGGTGGTAGACCTTCCAACGCATTTTGCTATCTACTTGTCGAAAGACTTCATGGCTAAGATAGGAGGGTACCTTTCTATTGATTGGTCTTTTCTAGATTTTAAAAAAAGATATGGAACTAAGGTAACTATAAGGACACAAACCTTAGCAAGTTTTCATATTGAGCCAGACATGGAGATAGATTCAAGTCAGAATTGTCTAATTAGTAAGGAAGACGAAGGCGTCATAGATGGTGAAGCATCCTCCCCCCTTGAAGGTATTTTTGATCTTTTCCTTGATAAGTACATCATTGAAACACATGGAATTGATCCATATACATTCATAGAAGAGACTGATTTGGGAGTTTATTATATGCATGAAAAAGATGTTTCTATTTCTTCACTCACTAATGAAGATCATGAACTTGAAGGGATTTGGGAAATGTTTTTTGATGGATCAAGAAGCAAAGTAGGTGTAGGGGCTGGAATTATGTTAGTTTCTCCATCTAAGAATCAATACTACTCCTCATATAGATTACACTTTAGCTGCACCTGCAATGTGGCAAAATATGAAGGCCTAGTTCATGGCCTCCAATGGGCAAAGAAGAGAGGGATCAAGAATTTGACGGTTTATGGGGATAGTGAGTTGGTCATACACCAAGTGAGAAATCAAGCTATAGCCAAGAATACCTTGCTTAAACCCTACAAGCATAGGGTATGGGACCTACTTGAAGACTTTGATGCCTTCATCATACAACCCCTACCAAGGAATTCAAATAAACACACTAATAGATTGGCTGCCATAGGAGCACCATTTGATGCAGTTGCTGATGTAGGAAAGGAGAAGGATTAGTCTCATATCAAGGTCATTGTGAGGCCTTATATTCTAGATAATGAAATTTCATGGAAAGTGTTTGAAAGTGATGAACACATTACACACTTCTTACAAAATGAGGCAGGATTCTCCTCAAGGAACCAAAAGAGACTGCATGATCAATATAGAGAACAAGTTATTAAGCTGAAGACAAACAAGATACCTAAGGGGTCGATTAATTTGGAGAGTGTTTTCAATGAAGATGATCAAAAGAAGAAATAAGAGTGAGCATGCCAACAAAAGAAGAGAACTATGAGAGAGTCATGATTTACAAGGACAAGCCCCTAAAAATTGGTAAGGTATGTTCTATGTCTGAGAGGCAGGCCTTTATTGAATTATGCAAAGAGCTCCATGACATATTTACTTAGGAATACAAATATTTGAAAGGGTTTAATCCAAGTTTATCTCATCACACCATTGAGTTAGAACCTGGAGCTAAATTGGTCGAGCAGAAATAAATACCTATCAATCCCAAGATAGAGGAACTCATGAAGAAAGCGTTGACCAAGTTGATTAAATCTAGGAATATCTTTCCTATCAAACACTCAACTTGGGTGGCTAATCTTGTACCTATACAAAAGAAGAATGGATAGATCAGACTTTGTGTGGATTTTTGAGATCTTAATAGAGTGTCTCTCAAGGATCATTATCCACTACCTTCCATAAAACAAATTCTGTAAGTTGTTTCAGGTTCTCAATGCCTCTCACTTCTTGATGGTTATTTAGGTTACAATCAAATACTAGTGAATGAAGAGGATCATTTCAAGACAACCTTCACTACAAAATGGGGGACCTTTGCCTATAGGAAGATGCCTTTTGGTTTATCCAATGCTGGGGCTACATTTCAAAGGGCAATGGACATGGATTTTAAAGGTTTGATCAATAAGTTTTTGCTTGCGTACCTTGATGATATAAATATTTTTTCAAAGGCTGCTACTGATCATATGGAACATATAAGTTAGGTGTTTGAGAAGTATAAGGAGTATGGAATATCCCTTAATCTAAAAAAGTGCATCTTTATTGTCCATGAAGGTAAGCTATTGGGTCATATTGTTTCAAAAGAAGGCTTGTCTATTGACCTCGAGAGGATTGAGGATATTTTAGGCTTGTCTTTGCCTCAACAAAAGAAAGGACTTCAAAGATTCTTGGGGAAAATAAAATTTGTAAGAAGGTTTATTCTAGGTTTTTAAACTGTGGTAAAGCCTATCACAACCATGCTCAAGAAGAACTAAGCTTTTGCTTGGACAAAGGAAGGTAAGAGTAGTTTTAAGGTAATAAAGCAAGCAATTGCAAAATCCCCTAATCTCCTCAATCCAAAATTTTCCAAAGAATTCATACTCTATACCTTTGCTAACACTGATATAATCTCATATATGCTTATGCAAAAGAATGATGAAGAGATAGAGCAACCAATTCCATTCTTCAGCCAAGGATTGGAAGACTATGAGGTCATGTATACATTTTTTGAGAAGCAAGCTCTAACAGTGATAAGGGGGTTGAAAAAGTTCAGACACATGGTTTCAAACAATAATATACATATCATGGTTTCTCATCCTAGCACCAAGGAGTTTCTCCAAAGCAAAGACCTCAATAAAAAGAGAGCTAGGTGGATTACAAAGGTAATGGAGTATGATGTGGATATTAAGGTGACAAGCTTGGTAAGAGGTAAAGCATTATGTGAGCATTTAGCTTCAGATTCTCAAGATCATCAAGAGGAAGTCTTGATCAACCAAGTTTTCCCCCAACCCACTGATCACATACAAGTTCAAAGTTAGACACAAGACATCATAAGTTTTCTCCAAAGTGGTGGGTGCCTTAATGGATTGAGCAAGTCTTAAAGAAGGTATTTTATATTCCAGACCATTCCTTACTGTCTTATAGATGGTGTTCTTTTTAATAAAGACGTGAATGGTGTGTTGTTGAGGTGTGTTGATAGTGACCAATTTGATATGCTACTGGAAAGGTTTCACAATGGTGTAGATGGAGGTCACTTCTCTCCTAGAATGATAGTTGTAAAGATAATGAGGGCTGGTTACTATTGGCCTAGTCTTTTTAAGGATTGTTACCATTGGGCTAAGATGTGTCCTCAATGTCCCTTCTTTATAAGCAAGCAAAAGCTTGCAGCCCTTCCATTGAATCCTATCCAAGTAGACCAACCTTTCATGCAATGGGGCCTTGATTTCATCGGTATGATCAACCCTCCATCAAGTGCTAGACATAAATGGATATTAACTACTACTAACTACTTCACAGGGTGGGTAGAGGCTATTGCTTTAAAGGAGGCAAATGAAAATACAATCTTGGAGTTCTATGAGAGTATCATAACAAGGTTCAGAGTTCCCCATGTTATCATTTTTGATAATGCACTTGCTTTCATAGGTGCTAAAACTTTTGAGTGGGCAAATAAGAATGAAGTTTACTTGAGTACCTCATCTAATTATTGCCCTCAAGGTAATGGATTGGTTGGGTCTACTAATAAGAACCTCATCAAGATCATCAAGAGAACATTGGAGAACAATCAAAGAGCATGGCACAACTAGTTGAAGACAACCTTATGGGCTGACATGATTACTTATAAGAAATCAATTGGTAACTCTCCCTTTGTGCTTGTTTATGGGAAATAAGCTAAGTTGTCCGTATCTCAAGAGCTCCATGCTCTAGAACTTGCACATCCACTGTAACTACTTGAGAATACTCCAATGGAATTCATATTGACATAACTAATGTAGCTGCAAGAAGCAAGAGACAATGCACACAAGACCATGGAACACCACCAAGTACTTATGAAAAAGTATTTTGATAAAAGAGCAAGTGTAATAGTGTTCAAGGAGGGTGAATTGGTTTTGAAATAGGATGAGGATAGAGCAAAACCAGACAAACATACAAAGTTTGACACTTTGTGGAGTGGCCCTTACATCATTAGCAAGTGCAAGCAAAGTAACTCTTTTCAGCTGACCAACATGAATGGAGAAGAATTGCCTATCCATGTGAATGGGACACATCTAAAGTTTTGTTGTTAGTCATTGTAGGTTATATTTTGTAAATAATAGCTTAGGTGTGTGTGTTTAGTCTAGTTTTGTTTTAGTTTGTTGTTGTGTTCCCTAAGTGCTTTGTAGCACAAGTGTGTTTCCTTCCTTTTGTTTGGTGTGCATATCTACCTTTGTGCGTGTGAATCAACTAGCTTGTGTTTTTTGAGCCAAAAGTTTATTCAAGTCATTTTTTGAGTGCCTATATCTGTAAATCCATGCCCAATGGAAGGATTTAGGCAACTGGTCTTAGGCATAGTAGGCATACCTCCCCTTGTAATCACCAAGAATGTTAGCGATTTTTCACTCCCAAGTTTTGCATATTTTGTTTTGTCTAAGTGCAACATTCAGATTTTGTCTATCAAAGGAAGCTTTTGTTCGATCTTCTTGCAAGTGTCATTTCTTTTGACAAGGTTTTACTTCAAGTTTTTTGTTCACATCTCAAAGAAATTATTTCGGACTTTTTGTCTAAAATAGAAAGTCTGAAGGAATTGTTCCAATTTGATATTTTTGAAAGATCATTTTCTCTGCAAAGTGCCCTACGCACTTTTTTGAAGGGAAATTTCAAACTTTTTGAAGGGTCTTTTTCTCATAAAAGTGGTCACTTTAAAAAAGTCTAAAGGAAAGTGTCCCTTACAATTTCTCTGAAGGAATTCATCCTTTCAACCTTTTCGAAGGAATCAGGCATGTTCATCTTTTTGAAGGGACATTTTCATTCTTTTGAAAGGTCTTTTTATCATGGAAGGGAACAATTCATTTCTCTGAAAGGCATCTTCCAAAAGTTCGAAGGGACATTTCCAATTTTTCTAAAGAAATTATTTCGGACATTTTGTCTGCAACAATCCTTCCGAAGGAAATGGCTTTCCAATTGGTACACTTCAACTTTTTTGAAGGGTATTTTCCTTGAAAAAGTGGTCCTTTGCGATATTTCTGAAGGGGTCCATTTTGAGATTGTAGAAGGGCACTTTCATTCTTCCAAAGGGTCTTTTTCTATGCAAAGTGTCCAATTTCAAGCTTTCGAAGGGAACAATTCATTTCTCTGAAAGGTGCTTGCAAAAAGTCTGAAAGAATTATTTCAGACATTTTGTTCAAAATAATATTTTCAAAGAGATACTCCAAAAGCCTGAATGAACATTCTTGACAAAGGTGAAACAATCCAAATAGGCCTGAAAGGTGGTTTATTTTAGAGAAAAATGCTGAGGAAAATGCCCAAGAAGAATGCTCGAAGAAAATGCCCCAAAGGAATTGGTCCCAGGGCTCACACTTTGCATCCACCAAAGTAGACTAGAGGGCTCATTTCACTGTTGATCAAATCATGATCCAAGTCATTTTTTGACAACCAATCAAAGGAGGATAAGGCCAACAAAATGAAAATGACTCTCCCCTGCACCATTACACACCTCAGCAAGTTGATGGAAAGCTGTTAGCATAAGGACAAATCTACAATAGGTGGACTCTCTTGTAACAACCGCATTGATGTCATTACTCAAAATATCTTGATTTCACTGGGCAACCATTGGAGAATCATCTTTGAGAGATCAGGCCAAGAGTGATCAAGGGAGGTGACATGGATCAATCAAATGGCCCAAATGAACATCATTTACAAAGTCAGTTGTATTTGAAGATGAAGACTTCTAACAAATTGATTCCTCTCTTTGGCGCCAAAGTCCTCCCCCTCTCACTTCCTTTTAGCTATAAATATAGCCCTTATGCTAGTGTAAAAACAACCATGTAGTGTATGGCGAAGCATTACTGAATTGATGTCATGTTTTGCCTTTAAGCATTGGTACAAGTCTTTTTTATTTGAATTTTTGAGCAATTGTCTAAGTGTGTAAGTGACATATAGTGACAAGTGATGGTTTTCATCCTTCTGTCCTTTGTCTTTCATGCCTGAGCAAGAGTTCTGGGTCTAACAGGTCATATAGAGTGCGTCCAAGTGTGTTGAATTTCTGCATGTGTATAACTATTCTTGGAATGTACAAGTTGTCTTTCAGTTCATTTGCCTTGTGTCATTTCATACATCTCGCCTCTATACTGAAATACTTATGTTAGAATCTTTAGAGAATGAAAATAGTCTGTGTATTTTGTTGTATCGTGCACTAGGGTATGGTATTCATGTGGAAGATAATCTTGGTACATCACCATTCTTAGAAACAAGTTTTATTTATGTAATTTCTAACTCCTTTCCCTTCAATCAAACTAATTTAGATAAAGGTTATTTTGTAGAGATACATTCAAGGAGCTAGCCCTTTAAATCTAGAGGTTTATTTCCTCTATAGGTATACCCACATGTCTGGAAATGTTCCAATGTTGCCCAAATCTAGAAGAGGATTGAACACTCTCTTTTAAGGTGCAAGAATTGGTGCCAATAGTTCCTTCTTTGGGATTCAAGCCACTTGGCATCTTCTTATGGAGTCGTGGATCTTCCCCTTTTGCATATTTGGACATACAACCCGCTCTTTGTAATTCATCGATGATGACAAGTGGCACCCGCTAATTAATTCATGGTCCTACAAGGGCTTGAGCATTAAATCATACTACACATTCCCTTTGAATTGTGACATTGGGATAAAGTCCCATGTGGATTAAACAATAACACATGATAGCATGTGATTGCTTTGCAATCCCATAGAGTTTGAGTTTTACTTTTGAAAATGACCTTCTTCACTAAGTCACAAAGTCATGAGTGAACATGATGCTAACAAGTGGCCCACATTGCTTCGCAATCCTACAAGCTTTGGTCACTAAAAACTTCCTTGGGCAAGTCATGAGGGTGTGAGGATGCAAAAAAGTGTTACACAGTACTAAGTGATGACTCGACTCTATTACAACTTTAATTATTCTAAGTTTTGGCCTCGAACAAGTGTGAAGCTACGAATATGTGCCGCATGGCACTAAGTGGGGTCAATTCATTACCTTCAAGAGCTGCGAATTGCTATGACTAAATCTTTTAAGCCACGAATAAATGCCAAGTCAATGAGTTAGAAAACCCACTAAGATGAGCGGAAATACATGTGACAAAGGACAAAAGTCAACAAACAAATAATTTCAAAAAATTAGCTAAGTAAAGCAACTTGCAAGACAATGTAAAAGAATAATAAGTCGACTATTATAAAGCCTTGCAAATCCCTTAGCTCAAATTTTCTCAAATAATGTGAAAGCAACCCAAAGCATACGGAAAATTTGCATGAATAAGTTCTAAATAAAGCTAATTTGTTCGCATAAGTCCATTTTCTGAAATAAGCATATAATAAAACAAGCTATAAAATAACAAGGATTAATTAGACCTAAACAATCGAATTTGCACGATTATTTTCATGAAGTCTTTGGATGTTTTACTCACTTTGATGTTTTAAATGTGGGTCCTTCTTTTAAAAATAATGGGATGTGTTGGTCACAACAAGATCCTTACACCTCAATGTTCGATCGTTAACACTTTGTTGTCATGCGACATGCTGGATGGCACACTCTATGTATGCGCCATACCAAAGCATCTTTGTAACATGCCATGTGTTGGACCACAACAATCACACAATCAAAGACGATGGAACGACTCGTAAACGTCTATCTAACAACTGTTATTAGTTGTAATTATCACATACATATATATATATATATATATATATATATATATAATAACCACTACGGTGGAGATCATCACACATTCATTGATTCATTTGACACTATCTAAGTTAGCTAGCTTACAATATATGCATCTATCTATCATAAAGTTGAGAGATCACCCCACACTATATATGGATTTTCTTGGCTTTACTCCAACATTCAAATACATGGTTAGTATCATTTTATAGAAGTATAGGCAATCAACAAGGATGCATTCCCCTTTCGATACAATCCCTGCTTTTTTAGCCTCACTATCTTATTGTACACACTTGTACTTCCCTACTCTACATTTCAAATAGAAGTTACATTTTTGCATATGAATCTTCTGCTTATCTTAAAAGTGTTTAGAAGGGTTAGGATGTTAATCTTTACTTGCACATTCTACCATTCATTACTTGTCACCAAGTGTGGCTTGGTCCACTACACTATCGACATTGGGCACCATCGTGTAGATCAATGAATGTTAGCAACTAATCAAGAGAAAAAATTGTGTGAGGGAAAAGTTTAAACTAAGCATATGGACAAATTAAATGAGGGAGAAAAAGTAAATTTGAAGAAAAAACAATACTACATGACTTAGTTTAATCTCGTTTATGAGCATGACCTAAGAATTTAGATAAGAGCAAAAATCAAATAAAAAATGAAGATGCTCATAATTCAATTAAAAACTCGATCACACCTATTCCAACATAAGATGAGTACATAGAAAATTCCAAAAAAAACTGAGAAAAAAAAAAAAAAATTTACTACACATATAATAACATTCGAACTAGATATTTGGACAACTTAGGAGGGGTCTATATCCACTATATTCAAAGGAAAAATATTTTAAAAAGTGGAGAACTTTACACCAAAATACATCGCCGGTGAATAAAACTTGAGAAGCAGAAAAGTCTCCAACTTTTGAACTAATAATTCCGGCTAGTCAAATCTTCTCTTTCACCTAGAGAGAGAGTCTTCATTCCCTTGATCATGCTTTTTCTTCTTGGGGTCAAGAGAATCTTTGGGTAAAGTGGACGTTATTAAAATTTCGCACACACACAATAGACGTATGATGCAACATCAAATTCAGCCAGAATTCTCCCGAATTCAACTGTATGTTCCCACAGGTACTACCTTTGACCGCCTTCTGCAATCCAGTCCAAAATATAAGATGCCATAACACCATTTTCCAGCGCCCTTGGTGATCGTTGACCATGGAAGAATTCAAATGTAAGCATTTTCTCATTTTTCACAACCTGTTTCTTTCTTTTCTTGTTTGCAGCTTTTGGTATTTGGGTTGTAATTGTTTGATTTGGTTCTCGTGTTGGAATCTCTTAGCAGCCGGTATGTATAGGGTGCAGGGAAAATCGAACTCTTTTTGGCTTAGTGCCAAGGTCTCGAAGTATTTATTCCACCAAAGTTCCCTGGAAATCTTGTCTGTGAATTTTTTTTGGGCAATCAGTCAGATTCCTTGAATTTGTATAGTCTGTTTGATTGTCTTTTTCTGGACAACTAGCTAGAATGGGGAGAGCTTTACAATAATATTGAAATTCCCGTTTGTTACAAGTTTTTAACAGACCTCTTCAATTTTACAAAGTGTCACTTCATTGTACCTAATTTTTTCGTTACAACTAACTAGAAATGCCAAACCTGTTCAGTTGTGAAGAGAATAGTTTGTTTAAGGTTTGAAATCTACTTGCAGATTAGCACAATCAATGGCGCGACATGGCTCAAAAGTTATAACCTAGGAATGTAGTGCAGCTTACCTTAAATGGTGTTCACCCATGCACATTATGTTGCAACTCCACTGTAACATCTACCAAAATCTTCACATCCATGCCAACAATTATGCTTTGCCAAATCAGTTTTTAGCGTAGAATACTATATATTTATTATTTTTCAAGGTTACAACTCTTGAATTCCGTAACTGCTGTGTCTCCAATAAATTCTGTACTATCTTGGCATTCCTGTTACAAACTTTAGAAAACACAGCAACTGCAGGTTATTCGTTTTCCAATTTCCTTTTAGATACCAACCTCAATTAGGTAGGCCAAATCCTCTTGTCTACTAAGCAGAGGTGAGATTATTGGACTTTTATCATTTGCAGGGGTGATTTCTCATGCGATCAGGTGTAATCTGGGTTACTGGGTTTACCTGGCCTGGACTCCAATGGTCGGCACACTGCTGTGGAATTTGCTTTCCTAGTGTGTGTCAGTATTTGAGCCATAAGCCTCACTGGCTTTAAATCAAAAAGTCCCTTCACCAACTTCCTAAAATAAAGATGGATGAACGAATATGCAGGCTTCCAAGTGTCTTGTGATGAGTTAAGGGACAAGACATGATCTTACATAACAATGTGTTCTCAATGGATGCATTTGCATGGTTTAGGGATTAGGGGTTTCAGTTACTGCAAATATTAGCTTATTAGTGCATGTATTTTGAGGTTGTTTTTGAACGACGAAAGCTACAGTCACTGTTGGTTTTTGTTCTGGAGTAATATACCATCAGAAGCACATATTGTTTGTTTATCTCCAGGAACTCGTATTTACATAACTCTGTCACCATATTCCGTTTTTGATTGAGGACTAACTTAGAGCGTGCTGATTTTGTTCACATAGTTACTCAGTCTAAGGATGAGATCATCTCAATGGCATCCACAAATCCTTATCACCAGGAAGGTTTGGGCTATTACCATCTCTTTAGATAATGATCTTTCTCATTGTTAATAGAGTTGCTTAGTTGACTATGAAAGCAAAGGGTCAAGTGTACAATATGTTATTTTTGTCAGCAGTTGAGGACAGGGACTTTCAGTTCTTGTCCAAAGCAATAGAAGAGGCATACAATGCAGTACAGTCTGGAGATGGTTTCCCTTTTGGTGCTGTTGTGGTCTGCGGGGAGACGATTGTTGTGAGCTCTCATAACTTGAGTTTGAAGCAAATAGATCCAACTGCACATGCTGAGGTTGTGGCTATAAGAGAGGTTAGTCAGTTAATTCTCTTTAGAACTGGATTAAATTGTTCTTTTACAAATGACTTGTTTTTGAATAGTCATTATTTTATGAAATATGTTGTTAACAAAGGGTCTCACGTGGAGTCCATTGAAGGCGCATTTTCTGTCCAAAAATCTTATCTGAAAAATAGCATCCTTGAGATCGTACACAATCTTGTCACATTTGTGAAGCTTGCAATACTGCTAGAAAGAAACACAATCATGAGAATGACTAGGCTTAGCATAAGAATGGAGAATGTTTGTGAAAGTAGGCATTTTAAATCTCGATGGAAGGGTACACCCATTTTGGACCTTCCCTTGGGACCTTCCTAGCCTTTCTGCCTTTTGTTTTGACTTGGGCTCCTTGCAAATTGACCACTTATGACCCCGGGGTAAAACATTTTATGTTTGGGGAAATCTAAGAGGTGTGAGAGAAAATGTTCATGATCAAAGGGAAAGCATTTATTGTGAAATAGAAAGCATTCATTATAGGAAATAAATCCTTTATGGGAGAGGTGCGTTTCATTCTAAGCTAAAATAAACATGTTAGATAAGGGATTGAGCAAATTCATAATCGATTTGAATAATCCATTGAGAGGTGTTGCTGCCTTTTCCAAGTTGGAGGAAAACTAGATTTAGAACATAGAAATATAAATTTTACTCTCCCATTGTTACTGCCCAAAATAGACATAATATTACAAAGCAATATTGTAGCTTCAATGTGATGGATGAAAGTCAGAATTCAATACTGTTAGAGTAGGGGTTTATTATTTTTCCATATTTATTATGTTTTTTTTCCCTCACTTGAAGTTTTCTTACTTTCATGGATAAGCTTGCTTAGGTGTATTTGGAGTTATTGTTTGACCGGAGGAATAGGAAGTAACTCCCTTGACCTGCTATTCCGGGTATGGGAGTTACTCTTCTAATCTTGACCCTTTGTCCACTTTTCGTGGAACTTTCTGGAGAGGAGTTACACATGCACTCCCCTATATGTACATCTCACATTTGTGAGTTTTGGTAATGCAAGTTTGGTTTTGGCTCTAATCTCTTTGTGCAATATTCTCGCATTGTTGATTTCATTTGCTTTTAGCTACATCGTGGTGTGCACCTACTTGGTTCATGTGTTCACTCTACTCATGCATTCGACTTATTTGGACCTTGGACTCAACCTTGAAATGGTTTTAGAGCTGCCCTGGTAATCGTGTGTCTTGTTTATTGCTGATTATTTTCATTTCTTGAAATCTTGAGTTTATTGTATTTGTGGGAATAGGCTTACTTTTTTCGTTGGCTCCTCTTGGACAGACTTGGAGCCTGCTAAGCATGATATTCACCCTGTTGTAGTCTTATCATGGCCTTTGAAGTCTGCATTCAATCTAGGGTGGCATATATAGCTGGTACCTAGGTTTTGAAGCGTCGTCCGGGTCCTAACCAAACACGTGGTTCTTTCACCCATAACTTCTGATCTTGGCCTTTCAACGGCTAGATCCTGTTCATGGTAAGCCCTTTGCCACGAACGACTGTTGTTCTTGGTTTGCAGAACCTCGTGTATGCTCGGACGTCCACCCCTGGTTCACAGTGTTTGCCTGATTTTGAAGCCTTCAATGGCCTGCATCATGACCTGGCACTAATATTGGGCTAGTCTCGGATTTCTTGGACTGGTTTCTTCTCCCTTGGGCTCGCCATCCTTAGTGGACCGTCCACCATTGATGTCAACCTCTCCTGGTAGTCTGATCACAGGATAACATAGCTTGGTTACTAAACTCACAATCCTTTTCTGGGGTGTCACGACCGTCCACATATTTGCTCGCCGTCCCATGGCCTCACTAGGAACTTGCAATGCTTCACACAAGTCGTCCCAGTTCGTCATGTTGGTAGGGTCTTATTTGCTCAAAAACCACCTCTTTTATTGCATGCACGTGTTTTAAAAAAATTGTGGTTTTGAGTAATTAGCAAGTGGTTTTCCTATTTTGCTTGACGGGAAATGCTTTTAAAATTTAAATCACCTTTTTGAAACCATAACGCACTATAGTTTTTTTAAAGTCTTTGACTTTGAATATTACAAGTGCTATTATTAATTTATTTCATGGAAGGTGTAAAGTTTTTTTTTACAAAAAGCTTGCTTTGATTTCAAATGGTGAATGTAAAGAGGTGGATTGTGGAGCATTCTTTTTGATTGTTTTTTTTAATAAAACAATACATTGTAAGTTATTTTATTATTGTTTTTAGTATTAAAACAATATTATATTGTGAGCTTTATATAAAGATGGGAATATTGTTTTGTAAACGCTTCATATTTTTGCTTGTCGAAGATTGGAGGTGAGGTCTGGTTTGGCAGGTGGCTAAACCCCCTTCCATTTAAAACATTCATTTTCTCTCTCTTGCTCATTTTGTACTTACCTTTCTTGTATGCACTCTCTGTTGAACCTGATTGTAATGTCCCCAAATGGGACAATTCAACCAAAAAGGGGTTTCTCTTAAAATCCATAAAATTTTGAATTCTGAAACTAGCCAAATCAACAAATTATAGCTCAAAGATATGCCTCAAAAACATGCAATATACTTCCAAACCCTAGGTGCTAATGTGCAAATAATATATAGGTAATTTCCAACAATTACTTTGAGCAAATTACACTTCAAAATTATCCAAAATAAGCCACAAATTGAAAATAGAGATTTTATACCTTTTTACCCCTTGTATGTAGATGAAAATTAGATTGAACCTTGCTATAAATATTCGATTTTACACATAAAACAACAATTGAATATTTGTCAAACCCTTGCCAAAAATCATGATTAATTTACCAAAAATAGTCCCACAAATCCAACGCCCTTTTTCGACTTTCAAAGTGATTAAAACCCTCTTCCAACCTAGTCGCCTTAGGTCAAACTCTGCATATAAAAATCAGAAATATTATTTGCCTTTCAACTAGGATTTTAAACCCCTTCAAACAACAAACCCTCACTCCAATTCAAGTCGTCACACTTGAAAAAATTCGCTCAATAAAGATTAGCCATAAATTCACAATTTATGAAGTCAAAACCCTCAAAATCTGTCCAAAAATATAAATAAATAAATCAAAATTTATTATTTATTTATCCACTTGAAAAGACCTTGAAAATCTTGCCCAATCACATAGAAAGTCAATGCCACACTTCAACAATATTCATCAATAAATTCCAGCAATGAAACTAGGTCAATTTGACCTCAAATTAGCCTTGAAACCCACACAAACAAGTCGCCCCACTCTAGGGTAATAATCAAATTTCACCTTTGCAAAGGTGGTGTCAAAAGACACCGTTTTGTCGAACAATCAGCTCCAAAAACTTGCAAACATTTATTGGGCATACATCCCAATATTTTCTTCAAGCATGAAGAATCAATATCATTTTTTAACCTATCCTTCAAAGGAGAACTCCACCATGTATTTGTACCCTTCAAAAGGAGGCGAACCACCTTGGGAAGACCAAATACTCTTTTTTAACTCTCCTTGCCGACTTTTAACATATCTTCTCTTTGCCTTTGATCACTTACAAGCTGACATTCTTTTTTTTATCAAAAATAATATTAAATAATTGCCTAAATAATAAACAGTAATTATAATTACTTTTAGGCAATAATTCAATAATTATTTCAATTAAATACTTTAGTGGTAAAAATCACTTTTATAAAATATTCTATTAATCAACTAATAATTGCTTTATATGAGCAAATGATTAAAATCACTATTCGAGAAATTATAATTAATTAATAAAATAAAATCTCAAAAGGAATCCTTTAGTCTATAGGGGAGTAGACTAAAGTAATTCAATACCTGCTCATAAATGATGTGAAAATGGGGACATTACAGTACTCCCTTCCCACAATTGCTTACCCTCAAACAATCTCAAACAAGGCTTCCTTGATAGAGTATCTGCTACCACATTGTTTTTACCTTTCACATAATCAATACCAAAATCATAAGCTTGCACGTTGCCTACCCACTTTTGTTGCCTGTCATTCAATTCCTTTTAATTGAGGAATAACCTCAAACTATTGTGATCCGATTTTACAATGAATTTGCCAAAACCAAATATTGTCTAAACTTACTCTAAGCATGCATAATTGCCAACATCTCCTTGTCATAGATTGAATAAGCTTTCTTTGAATCCTTGAGTTTCCTACTCTCAAAAGTAATAGGATGTCTATTCTTCATTAGGGCAACCCCTATCCCTTCACTTGAAGCATTACACTCAACCACAAAACGAGTAGATAAATATGGAATAGCAAGAACTGGGCAATAACACATTACCTCCTTGAGCTTTTTAAATGCTAGTTGGGTTGTTTTGGACCATTTGAAAGCCCCTTTCTTAGTCAAATCAGTCAAGGGGGCAACAAGTTGTGAGAAACTCCTCACAAATCTCTTGTAATAACTACAGAGACCACAAAAACCTCTCAATTGTGTGAGTGTAGAGGGAATAGGCCAACCCATGATAGCTGCAATTTTATGTTTTATCCACTTGCACACCTTGTGCATTGATGACATGTCCCAAATACAAAATTTCTATTAATCCAAACTCACACTTGGATTTCTTTGCAAAGAAAGAATGATGCCCCAATGTGGCCAAAACCAAATCCAAGTGCCTCAAGTGCTCCTCCAAAGTTTTGCTATACACAAGAATATCATCAAAGAAAACTAGTACAAACTTCTTTAGATATTTGCCAAACATATTGTTCATACATGACTGAAAAGTAGCTGGTGGATTAGTCAATCCAAAAGGCATAACCAAAAACTCAAAATGCCCAAAATGATATCTAAAAACAGTTTTATGAACATTCTCTTTTTTTACCTTGATTTGGTGATAACCGGATCTCAAATCAATCTTGAAAAAGTAGGTGGCACCATGTAACTCATCCATTAATTCATCAATCCTAGGTATTGGATACCTATTCTTGAGGGTCTTCTTATTCAACAACCTGTAATCAATGTACATCCTCATAGTATCATCCTTTTTCTTCACTAGAACAACTAAAGAAGCAAAAGGACTTGAGCTAGGTTTTATGTGTCCCATATCAAGTAACTCTTTGACGGTTTTTTCAATCTCTTCCTTGAAAGCTCTTAGATGATGGTAAGGAGTGACAATAACTGGTTTGGTACCCACTTCCAGCTCAATATTATGCTCAAAACCTCTATTTGGTGGCAAACCATAAGGCAAATCATCAAAGACATGAACATGCTTGTCTAAAATAGCTTCTAACTCACCATGAGGGGGCTGCTGTTTTCTTTTTTCTGAATTTACTGTGATGAGGTAGCTTGCTGCCCAAGCAATTTGACCTCTTCTAAAGGCCCTTTCCATCCTCTTCATAGACACCTCTTGTGGAACACCATTTGCTAGACCCTTGAGGACCACTTCCTTGCCCTCTTTGAAGAATTTCAGCTCCATAGTTTTATAATTTTGAGTGAATTCACTTAAGAAATGCAACCATTGAACACCCAAAACAATATCAATATCTCCAATGTCAACAACATAAAAATCATCAATTACCTTGTGTTTCCCAAGAGTGAGTGGGAGTTGTGGCAACTTTTTGGAACAAGAAATGGTGAATCCATCCACCATAGTCACATTGAAACCCTTGCAATCTGTCGTTTCTAATGCCATTTTCTTAACAAAGCCTTAATCAATGAAGTTATGTGTGGTTCCACTATCAACCAATGTAATCACTCTTTGATCCCTCAATGTGCCTTTACTCTGAAAGCATGATACTTGGGAGCTCTTGAAAGAGAAACAAGTGTGCTACCCAAGCCTTGTTTGTTTTCCTCATGCACATGCTCATCAACAACATTCTCATTTTGCTTATCATTAGTATCAACAATATCAAAATTTGAATCATTATCAATTACTTCAATGTAGTGGGCATGTCCTTTGCCCATGTAATAGTGGCCTTTGGTCCATGGATTCTTGTAAGTGAAACACAACCCTTTCCTTCTCAACTCATCTCTAGCATCCTTCATATTGTTGCTATAGGGCAGCGATCTATGAGGTGGCACATATGGTGTAGAAGGCTTCTTTTGTTGCTCATTGTGTGGTGCCCTAGGCTGCCCACTTTGTGCCTTTGGCTGCCCACTTTGTGCCCTTGGCTGCCCACTAAAATCAGACCTTGGCTGCCCTGTATTTGCCCCTTTGGGCAGTGAATAGGTGGCTGCCCTTGGCTTCCCTCGGCTGCCCTCTTGGCCATTCATGGCCGCTATATACTGAACATTTTAAATCCAAAACCTTAGTGATAACATCTTGCAAAGAAAAAGGGTTAAAAGCCTTAACCAAACCCCTCAAAGGCTCAATCAAACCTTCAACAAACAAAAAACCCAACCTCCTCTCACTAACATCCGGTACCATAACTGAAACTTTTTGAAAATCAACAACATACCCTTCAACACCATGATTTTGCTTGAGTTGTGCCAACTCATGAAAATGTATCTCTAGATCTCTCCTATCAAATCTCTCCATGATCCTCTTACCAAACTCCTCCAAAGTAGTAATGGATCCGTGGCCTTGTGTGATTAAGCCATGAAACCACCACTCATGAGCAATACCCTCCAAATGTAGGGTGACAAACTTGAGAGCCTTATCCTCAAACATGGGATTAAGTGATAAATATATCTCCAACTTCTGCAACCATGATTTTACAGGAAGTTTATTAGTACCATAAAAAACAGGAAGAGAAATCTTATCAACCTTTGTTGCAAATCTCGACGGGGTTGCATATTAGGAACCCTTGGCTTGGATCCTTCCTTCATCTCACAATAATCCCGAAAAGACAAGAGTGCTTGTGTGTCATAGCTTAGGGCTGCATACTCTTGTTGATGAATATCAAGAGGATCAACCCTTGGTGCCTCCATCTCTACAACTGGTTCCTTCTGCAAAAAAGTGGCCTTGAAGAATCTATGAGGGGGGTTAATAGAAACCCTCTCATTGCCATTTGAACTATCCTCTCCTAAATGGTGATGGCCCTTACTTTTTTGTGTGGTCTTCAACAAAGCTAACATTTGCATACTCAAGGTACGCTGAAGGTCATTCTGGCTTTCTTTGATTAACTCCTGCAAAAACTTCATTTGCTTTGAAGAGAACCCTTTAGGCTCTTGATCCTCCATAGTCTTTTCCCTTCTCCGATAATACAAGATCTCTTTAACTGCTTGCATCCAACAAACCAAAACTCACAGGTAGACAAGATCGGTGCTGTGATACCTTTGTAATGTCCCTAAATGGGACAATTCAACCAAAAAGGAGTTTCCCCTAAAATCCACAAAATTTTGAATTCTAAAATTAGCTAATTCAAGAAACCCTAGCTAAAAAATATGCCTAAAAAATATGCAATATACTTAAAAACATGCAATATATTTTCAAACCCTAGGCGCCAAAGTGCAAATAATATATAGGTAATTTTCAGCAATTACCTTGAACAAATAACACCTCAAAATTATCCAAAATAAGTCACGAATTGAAAATAGAGATTTTATACCTTTTTACCCCTTGTATGTAGATGAAAATTAGAATGAACCTCGTTATAAAATATCCGATTTTACACATAAAACAACTGAATATTTGTCAAACCCTTGCTAAATATCATGAATAATTTACCAAAAATAGGCACACAAATCCAACGCCCTTTTTGGGCCTTTAAAGTGATCAAAACCCTCTTCCAACCTAGTCATCTTAGGTCAAACTCTGCATATAAAAATCAAAAATATTATTTTCCCTTCAACTAGGGTTTTAAACCCCTTCAAACAACAAACCCTCAGTTCAATTCAAGTTGTCACATATGAAAAAATTCATTCAATAAAGATTAGTCATAAATCCACAATTTATGAAGTCAAAACCCTCATAAAATCTGTCCAAAAATATAATTAAATAAATCAGATTTTATTATTTATTTATCCACTTGAAAAGACATTGAAAAACTTGTCCAATTACATAGAAATTCAACGCAACACTTCAACAATATTCACCAACAAATATCAGCAATGAAACTAGGTCAATTTGACCTCAAGTTAGCCTTGAAACCCACACAAACAAGTCACCAAGCAAGTCGCTCCACTCTAGGGCAATAATCAAATTCTATCTTTGCAAAGGTGGCATCAAAAGACACCGTTTTGTCAAATAATCAATTTCAAAAACTTACAGACACTTATTGGCCATACATCCCAATATTTTCTTCAAGCATGAAGAATCAATATCAATTTTTAGCATATTCTTCAAAGGAGAACTCCACCATGTACTTGTACCCTTCAAAAGGGGGCGAACCACCTTGGGAAGGCCAAATACTTTTTATTAACTCTCCTTGCTGACTTTTAGCATATCTTTTTTTTGCCTTTGATCACTTACAAGCCGACATTCCTTTTTTACTAAAAATAATATTAAATAATTGCTTAAATAATAAATAGTAATTAAAATTACTTTGAGGCAACAATTCAATAATTATTTCAATTAAATACTTTAGTGGTAAAAACCACTTTTATAAAATATTCTATTAATCAACTAAAATTGCCTTATATGAACAAATGATTAAAATCACTATTTGGACAATTATAATTAATCAATAAAATAAAACCCTAAAAGAAATCCTTTAGTTTATGGGGGAGTAGACTAAAGGTTTTCAATACCTGCTCATAAATGATGTGAAAACGGGGACATTACACCAATGTCCCTTTGCTTTACAAATTGTCTTTTCTAACACTTGCACTGATTGCTCAAGACGTATTCTCAGTTGTGCCCGATGTTTTTTGAGCGTGTATTGTTTGAAACATTCAGGGGTTCATCATTTCATAGTTCAGGGGGGTATATTGTGTTTCTGAGTCACTTTCCATTCTCTTTTGCACTTTCATTTCTGCAACAACTACAACTTCATTTCTACACAATGGATTACGTTTAATTAACCCTCTAACGCCATTTAATTGCTATGAATAGAAAACCAAAATGCAAATTATATTAAGGAGCGAGGGTTTACATTGTATTACAATGGGCAATGAGACAAAACTTAATACAGAAGCAGAAAAAGTTAAGTGGTACAACTGTTGTGACGAAGCCTATGGGTTGCTATGTCTATCATTTTTTCTTGATCTTCTCTTTCATGTAGAGTCTCCTAAAACTTGTAATGAAGTTTAGACCACCTTGGAAAAACTTTTTGGGAAGCTAGATGTAATGAGAAGGCATGAACTAGAGAACGAACTCATTAGTTTGAGTCCTAGCAGTTTTGACACCCTTTAGGATTTTTTTATTAAGTTTAAGTCAGTGAGATTGCAGTTGAAAGAATGTGGGATAGAGAAGAAATATGATCGACTTATTCAGTCTATACTCTCAAAACTGGGTTTAGATTACTCTATTTTTGTCTCTACCTTCCATTCCACCAAAAGTGCTCTTGGAGCCACATTGAAGATGCTTTCTTTAGATGACTTTGTTGCCAACTTGACTTGGGAGCAAGATAAGTTAATACAGATGGACACATTGAAGTCCTCAAAACTTCAAGCCCTAATTGCTGGGAATGAAAAACAAAAGGTGTGAAATAAAGAGAAAAAGAAAAAGAACAAGGATCAAGAGAAGAAAAAAATTACCTCTGCCAAAACAAAACAACCACTGAAATTTCCTCTTCCAATGATAAACCTAAGAAAGAGAAGGTTAAACATGCCTATTGCAAGAAAAATGGGCATGATGAACACAAGTGCATGAAGAAACAAATTGATCACCTAATTCATCTTCTAGAAAATAACAACATAGGTGTTCCTGAATCTATCAAACAAAATTCATCAACTCAAGATTCTTCTAAGGCAAAAGGCAAAGTTAAAGAGAAAGAAAAGGACGAGGCTCTTGTAGCAGTTGTAGCTCTAATATCTTTATGGGTTATTAATTCGAGTGCTTTCCACCACATGGGTTTTTCATGTGTTGAGTTTTCTTCCTTAGAGCCTTGTAGCATGTATTCAATCACTTTGGGTGATGACACTCCTGTATCAATTGCAGGGAGAGGGTCTATTGAAATAGATGGAGGAACATTAAAAAATGATCTATGTTCCATCTCTTTGAACTAATTTTCTATCAGTGTACCAAATCACTCACATCAGTAAGGGCATGAAAGTAGAGTTTTCACTAGATTCAGTCATCATCAGAGAGTTGCATAATGATTCTACAGTAGCAGTGAAAAAGGTAGATCACCAGACTATGTTATATACCTTCTCACATTTTGCACCATATTCTTCTTCTACTGCATTATTGACTCATTTAAATGGAGTTAGCAAATTATGGCATGAGCAATTTGGCCACTTCAACTACCGTTACTTAGAACAACTCAACAAAAATGACATGGTCACAGGCTTACCTTAAGTCCATTTCTCTAAGGGTCTTTGTGAGGGTTGCACCCTTGGGAAGCATCCCAAAGAGAATTTGACAAAGGCAAAGATTGGAGGGCTTCATAGGCATGGGAGTTAGTACACAATGATGTATCTGGGCCTTTTCCTAGTCTATCTTTCATAAGGGATAAGTATATTCTTACCTCCATTGATGTTTTCTTGAGATACACATGGGTCCACTTCCTTAGGCAAAAATCTGAAGTTTTCGACAAGTTTCGAGACTTCAAAGTTTTTGCAGAGAAACAATCTGAGAAATGCATCAAGGTTCTTAGAACTGATAATGGGGGTATGTAAATAACAAATTTTAGCAGTTTTGCATAGCGGAGGGGATTGATTTGCAGTGTATAGTTCCATACAATCTTCAACAAAACGAAGTTGTAGAATGTAAGAACAGCTCCTTAAAAGATATGGCAAACCGTATGATTCACTCTTAAGTCACTTGCACAATACTAGGCCGAAGCAATCAATTGTGCTTTCTACGTTCAAAATAGGGTTCCCCACAAATCTTTAAAAGGTATAACTCCCTTTGAAGCTTGGTACAACAAAAAACACGTAGTTGAGCACTTTAGGGTTTTTGGATCTCCAACTATGGCACACATACCGAAGAAGAGACGTAAGGCTATGGAACCTCAATGAATGAATGAGAGATTTTAATATTGTCCACGAGACCAAACGGTCTAAGGGACCGAGAACCACAAAGAAGAAACTATGCAAACTCCAAATTCTTCTCGATGCTAGACCTTCTGTTATGGATTTTGACCAAAAAACTAGTAGTCATGTTGATCTTTTCCTCATCAAATAACTCATGTAGATTGTCAATGTTTAAGTTGTTCGCATACTGAGTACGGATATCCTCATAAGTTGTGCACTCCTTGATAAAGCGCCATTCTGTCTCCATCGCCCCTTTGCTACAAAACTTGCAAATTCTGTCCTCCGATGCTTCCTTAGGAATAGTCCACCTTCCGGTCTCACAGCTAAGATGATGAGACCCGGTCCTCGGCTGAGCAATTAACAACCTTGCGTTCCCTTTAATAGCTGCCCCTAAATAAGTTTTTTCATTGTGTTCCCAAGTTGGGTTGAACTCTTTGACATAGTGTGCTTTTTTTCGCCCTATCTGCTTTGTCCACATTGCAGTCATGAATTTTTTTGTGACATAATTTTTAATTTCTTCATTGGTGTTAGGACACTCATGTAAGTTAATGTCCCATTTACTCAACCATTTGTCATTTTGCTTCATCCATTTTTTCTTCCTACGGTTTAAGGCCTCCTTCACAACTATTTTGGGCCAGCGGTGGTTATCCATGTTTTCAACTTTCTTTAAATAGTTTAGCAAGCGAGTTATAGCCGAAGCCTCCAACGGAAAGGTTCCTGATTCAGCCAAGAGAGTATCATAAGGGACTGAGGTTTTGACATTAAGGTTGCAAGTGATGATATGCTTTTGAATTCTTTCAAGCTGTCTCCACCGATACTTTGACATGCTGCTGCCCCACACTTCGCAGCCATAAAGAACCACCAAAGTGACCAGCAAACCAAAGAGGGTTTTCTTAGTCTTCCAATCCCAAAGTTCAGCTTTCTTGCCCCTGTTTTAAAGTAAGAAAGACGCTTTCCAGCCTCCTTGAAACCTTTTGGTTCTACTGGTCTCCCATCTGAGTTTATAGTGAAAGTCAATCCCAAGGTATTTGTACTCTTTCACTATTTCCAGAGGGTTGCCTTCAAAAAGAAAGTTGTCCTGATTCCTTTTCTCCTTTAGGGAAAATATCATGACTTTAGTCTTGGTGGTATTCACTTGCATTCCCACTTCTTGACATAATAGATATAAGGCCTTCAAAAGCTCTCTCAAACCATGTGCAGATTCTGAGATTAAAATAAGATCATCAGCATATAGCAACAACTTCACCACATACCCTGCCAACTGAATACCCCCCCTTGTCATTTTGTTTAACCAATCTTCTAGCTTGTCAATGTATAACCCAAAAAGAGTGGGTGATAAAGGACAACCTTGCTTGACTCCGATATCGCTGCCAAAACACTCTGACATACCTTCACTAGTTCTGATTTTATCTGTAACTTGCTCATAAAGCCTATGCACCGCAGCCCTATATTCGTCTAGTTTATTTAATTCAACCATTCTGTTCCATAGTTTGTCTCTAGGCACCATGTGAAAGGCTTTTTTAAAATCAATGAAGCAAAAAAAGGCTTCTTCGCCTTGAGTGTCCCATATTTTTTCAATCAGGTGCCTAAGAGTGATGCAGTGATCAATGGTAGAGTATTTAGGCCTAAAGCCAGCGTGCCCTTTTGCTCTTTTTCCTTTTTTTTCTGTCCAACTACTAATTCTACA
The DNA here is from genome assembly GCA_037957365.1 of Torreya grandis. Classification (NCBI taxonomy): domain Eukaryota; kingdom Viridiplantae; phylum Streptophyta; class Pinopsida; order Cupressales; family Taxaceae; genus Torreya; species Torreya grandis. The sequence goes on along the minus strand of JARHVA010000170.1, from coordinate 3,542,430 downwards.
CTCTTAACATGCTCCCAAAAAGCTTTCCAAGAATAGGATTGACCATAATAGTGCGGTAATTGGATGGGTTATTAATATCACCACTTTTGTAGAGAGGGATAATGACACTAGTTGTCCATTCCGATGGAAAACCATCCCGAGTAACATCATTGAACATCCTTTTGATGTGTGGAGCAAAGATTTCAACTCCCCACTTTAGGAATTCAGCCTGCAGCCCATCTATGTCCATTGTTTTACCATTTGCTAAATTTTTTATACCTTGCTTGATATCTTCTATCGTGAAAAGCTCTCTTGACGTGCCAACTATGGGAGGGGAATTTTTTTCTTGGGTCCTCTCATAAAGGTGCCTTGCATATTCTAGCCATTGAATATCTGTTATGTTGTTCTCAATCCACTTTCTCTTTTGTTGCAGCTCCCTCCAAAAGCATTTGGGGCTGTGTTTTCCAAGAGAAATTAACCCTTTCCTTCTTGTATTGACATACTTTTCTTTTTTTGTTTGCACTAACTTCTCATATTTCTTCCTGTTTTCTTTGCGCAACCCATACTCTTTCAAAGTTCTCTTGGCGGTCTTACACTCTTCATACCATGGGTTAGTCGGAAAAGTGTTTGCAGCCCCTTTCTTTGGACGAGATCTTTTGCATGCACTTAAGGCCTTATGAATTATAGGAATCAGATTATTGCTGCAAATATGACCATCAGTCCCATTGGCAGCCTTGTCCCCTATGTTATTTTCCATTTCACGAAAATGCTGCTCTAAAACAGCATTAAAGAGACCTTGATTTTCCTGGTTCATGATTATTTTACTTTTGGAAATAGTTTCATTTTGCTTGTGGTGGTCTTGCTTGCCATGATGGTTGTTTGATATCATGCCAACGTTAACAAACATAGGTGCATGATCAGATTTCAACTCAGAGGGACACTCGATTTCAACTCCAAAATCCTAAAAATAAAACTCTGAGAGCAAATTATGTAGTCCACCACACTTTGCCCATTATAAGTTTTGTAGGTGATGTTACCAGAGCTTGGCCAGCCTTTCAAGCCATTACAAATAACTAGGCTATATAAGCGGCATATCCCTAATAGCTCTGCCCCAAAGTGTGATACATTCCCATTTTTGTCCTGTGATGTTCTTTCCCATGGCTGATCATCTTCCTCTTCTAGCCATAGAGGATTATTGTTTCCCCGATCCTCATTATTCAACTGAAAAAATTGATTGTTAGCTGTTCTTGCATTGAAGTCACCAATTAGAACTATTTCCCCCAAGGTGCCTAATATAGAGATGTCTTTTTTTAACGATGCATAAGGGTCTTCTCTGTCTAACTTTCTCCTTTTATAAATTTTTGAGTTTTGTGGTGCAAAATAACATGCTGCCAATCTGAAAGTAACACCATTATTTATTATTCGCAGCCATATGTATTGTTTGTTTGGATCTTCTTTTCCAGCTTTTACAACTCCACCCCAACTCTCTTTGATCAAAACTATTACGCCCCCACTCTCTTTGATCAAAACTATTACACCCCCATGCCCTTTGCCCGTTTCATTCCCTCTATTCCAAACTGAAGTTTTCATTTACCCATCAAAATCAGGGACTTTGCAGCCCTCATGCTCATGTGTCTCAGTAAGAGTAATGATGTCTTCCCATTTGCTACGGGCCCCAAACCAAGGCCTCGTCTCCAAGGGTAACCTCTACAATTCCAACTCACTAAATGTAGATGTTCCTGTGGGGCCCCCAATCCCTATTTCTTGTTTGATAAACTGTCACTGATTTGGGCTGTCCCATTCTTCAGCCATGCCCATTTTCCTTCATTTCTTGCTGTTTTTACTTTCTCCCATTCTTTTCTTTGCGCTTCTTGTTGAGCAAAGGTCAAATCTTCGTCTAGATAGATGTGAGTGCCTTTGAGTAATCCTCTATATCTTAGAATTGCATTTTTGTCTTCTATATTTTGCATGATGATTCTTACATGCCTATCTCTTCCACCCTCTATTTTTTTACCAATTCTGTGTGCTTGCTGAATATGCCTTGTCTATTTCAGCTCTTCTTCGAGGAAGTCTCTTGCTAAAATGTCGGTTCTTTCCTTCTCACCGAAGTCCCTCAAACCTTTGATAATAATATTCGCAGCCTTGCTTTGTTTGACATTTTCTTCCCTTATTGTTTTTCTATTATTTCTTTTTGTTTGTTTGTTGATTTGTTTACAACTTGTGACCATGATTTGGCCTCTTCTATGTAGTTTTTTAATTGGTTTTCTTCTGTTTCCATGTCAACCAATGCTGATTGAAACTCCTTTATTTGAGATGTGACACCTCCTTTTGCCATTTCCATTTTCTTATTACGTTTTATTTTCAATTGATCCAATTCTTGTTGTCCTCTTTCCATGCTATTTTGTAGGTTCAAAATTTTCTCTTTGAGTAGTTGATTTACTATTTCCAATTTACACCTGGATTCTGCATCTTCTTTTGCCTTGTTGCTATCACACAACCCCTTTGTTTCTAAAATTTCAACCCTCTTTTTCATGTTCATGAGCTCTTCCACGTATAGCTTTGATGACCACATTAAATGTGTGGACATAGGGCTGTAAATATCTTTAAAAATTTCTTCTCCAGTACTTTTGCTTGGGGTGTGCCCTTTTGGTTTGATCATCCTTGATTTGGGATTCTCCAAACTTCTCGCCCAGTTTTCAATTCGTTTATTCTTTTTTTGCATATTTTCTGTTTCACCTCTTTGAATATTTTTGTTGGGCACCTGTGTACTATTGATGTGAACTTTTAGTAGAATCATAGTAAATTTTTTCTTTTGAGTTTGCCTTAATTTTTGAGATTGCCTACACCTTAAAATCCCTTTGTACTGTTTGGCATTTACAAAAATCAGGGTTTCGTTTGAGACCTCTGCATGTGCCCTTGGGATTTCAGAGATATGTGAGCACCATGCTCCTGACAAGTCCCTTACTGAGGTACCATTGTAAGAATCTGCCAGCCTATATGATAGGTGAAATGTGTGAATGAAAGGGGATTTTAGAATCTGTGGATATATAAAATTAGCCACAAAACCTTCGAGCTGTGTTTGAGTTTCTCTGTGAGCACTTTTAGAGTTGTCTTCTTCGTAACCTACTAACTCCAAGGATTTTTTGTGTTTTTTTTCTATTAGGTATTGTCCCTGCCCTACCGCGGGTACTTGGTAAATGGGAATAAAGTTTTCCTTTAAGCCCCTTTTTTTCACCATCATGTTTTGAGTGCTCTGTTTTGCCCAGATTTGCAAAAGGAACAAAAGACACGATGCCTAAAGAAGACACAAGAGACAGAAAGATGTGTTTCACACCTGACCTTGTTGGTTTGTGAGCCCGATTGTCTCCTTTTGTTCCCGTACTGTTTACCACTGGGCAAGATTTAGGGCCTGACTTCCACTGAGCGGACACCTGACTGTATGCTGCAGAGCCCCCGAGAACCTCTGTCTGCTGGCCGTTGCTTCCCACTCAACCTTTTTTCGAGACAATTGGGCCTTTCATCTTTGTAGGTTATCCAGATGGTGTCAAGTGGTACCACCTTCTTCATCCGACCACACGAGTTGTTTATAGAGAGAAGTGTTCACTTTTAGGAGAGTCCCACAAACTCAACACTTGATACTTCTCCCACTTCATTGGACTCACTTAAATTTGATTTAGACGATTCAGATCAACCTGAACACATTCCAAAGGTTGAGGACACTTCTTTCAGTTCTGATAGCGAGAGCAGTGATGGGGATTCATCTCCGTCCACATCTGGCCACACATTGAAGGATGATAATTCTTTGCTTGACTCATCCACTTCGGGCTAGATAGACACTGCAAAGTGTAGGCACATGGGTTGGGGATCCTTCAAATGACACATAGACACATTCAACATTTCAGAGTGGTCCACGTGCTTTCTATGCCTCTGCCTCAAATCTGCAGACCTTTCGGGAGGTATTAGGTATTCCTAAGTGGTATTCTACGATGCATGAGGAGTAAAACTCCTTAATCACGAATCATACTTAGGATCCGACACTTCTTCTTGAGGGAAGAAAAGGGTTCAATGTAGATGGATATATTGGACCACGTATGCAGCGGATGGGTCCGTTGACAAGTTCAAGGCGCGGTTGGTCGCAAAATGTTTTTCACAGATGCTTGGTATTGACTACACTAAAACCTTTTCACTAATTGCCAAAATGAACTCTGTCAGACTCACACTTGTTATTGTCGCAACCAATCATTGGGATGTTCATCAAATGGATGTGAAGAGTGCCTTTCTTCACGGTGACCTTGAGGAGGAGATTTACATGGAGCAGCCATCGGGATTTGTCGAGGATCCTCCCTTTGTGTGCAGACTTCGGAAATCCATCTATGGCCTCAAATAGGCCCTTCGGGCTTGGAATGCCAAGATGGATTCCTTCCTTCTTTCAATAGGATTCACTAGATGCCATTCAGATTCAAACGACTATCTCTTGCAATAGGTTGATTTGCGTTTGATTCTGGTTCTTTATGTTGATGATCTTTTGATCACTGGGATCTCTTCCTCATCCATTGCAACAGTGAAATAGGCTCTTTAGGACAAATTTTCCATCATAGAATTGGGCTTGTTACATTACTTCTTTGGTATCAAGATTTCTCAATCTGACTCAAGAATCACTCTTGCACAACATAAGTATGCTCTCGATCTACTAACTCAGTTTCACATGGTTGATTGTAAGCCAATTCTGACTCCCTTTCTATTTGGAGTCAAGCTTGAGGCAGATTGTACTTCACATTTGGTCGATGCTACCTCGTATCGACAACTTGTTGGCAACCTTATCTACTTGACACATACCAGACCTGACATATTATATGCAGTGGGCCTAGTTTCTAGATTCATGCAGGAACCCCATGAGCTGCACTGAAAATCAACTAAGAGGATCTTGTACTACATTCAAGGCACACAGATTTGGGATTCATTATGGAGTTGTCATTGACATCGATTTGATTGGCCATACTAACTCAGATTGGGTTGGTGACATTCAAAATCGCAAGTCCACTTCAATTTATAGTTTCTCCATTCGTTCATGTCCGATTAGTTGGTCAAGCAAGAAGCAAAATGCTATTGCTTTATCATCTACTGAGGCAGAGTACAAGGGAGCTGTCAATGCTGTCACTAAGGCTCTCTGGCTTCAGGGGATTCTCATAGAGTTCGGTATCCAGTTCAAATGACCTACAGTTATCTATTGTGACAACCAAAGTACCATTTAGATTTGCAAGAATCCGGTCTAGAATTAGCGGACCAAACACATAGAGATTCACATGCATTTCATTTGAAAGCTCATTCATGGGCAAATCATTGATCCGAGATATTGTCGGACGACAGAGCAAACAACAAACATCTTCACCAAAGCTTTCACGGAGAGCAAGTATCTTCACTTGCAGAGTCTTCTTGAGGTTCGGGATACTGCAACATCATCTTCTGGGGGGGCTTCTAGCCTCTTCTTTATGTATCTCTTTTGGGCAGGGGTTTTTTTCCTACGTTTTTTTTTCTTTTCTCTACTTTATGAGAGATTGCTTTGTACATGGGCACATCATGAGATCTTGTTGTCGCGACCCATTTCGTTTACCCACCACAGGAAGAAATTATCGAGAGCCTTATAGAATTAGTTTAGGGCATGCAAATTAAACTAGAGAAAAAAAGAAGAAATTACTGATAGCCTTATAGGGGTAATTGATCATACACATAAAGACCACAAAAGGCATTCCTAGAGAAGTTATCAACATGATTTGTATAGAAGACACATTAATCCTTGCATTCACAAGCTCAACCATTGTGAGCACAAGGCTAACCTGTGGGTTGCCATTGGATAGTGGCACACATGAGGCAGGTCAACTAAAGATTGCATGAGACAGTATAAAGTCAAAGGGTCCAAGCCATTCTAAATGTGGAATTGTAAGTCATGTATGGACTGAAATGAGCCCTCAGAGGCCAACTTGGGAGTAAAAAATGAAGGAAATTCATGTATAAATATTCCACCAGATGGTGGCATTTTGATCATTATCACATCCACAACATAGTCTTTCTTCAACTGAACAAAATTGACATTTTGTTTACTAACTTTGGAGTATATTTTTACTTGTATGTTTTCATCTTACATTTCTGTCTTTATTTTATAATATCCTTGTTTTTTTCAAGTATTTTTATTGTGTCTTTCTAAGGTATTTTTAATTCTAGTGTTGCTGCTTTTAATGCTAAACTTCTATTATAAACAATGAGAAATCAGATTCAATAAATTTAACTGTAAATTAATGTATGCCTAAGGCTTAGAATGCATGATTCTAGAGGATACATAAGCTTTTGCCTGTAAATCCCTCTTGTGAATGGGAGCGTACAAGTCAGCTGTAATTTGGAGGCTATACTAGCACCATAGGAGTTATGACAGCCATGATTAACATAGAACATCATGGAGTTGCAATAAACATTAGACTAGGACCACAAGAGGACCAATATCCATCGTACTATTGAGATAGTAAGAGTTCTGTGGTGAAGAACTTGGGACCAATGTCTCTCCATGATATTGTATGGCTGACACTAAGTGAGGGAAAAATTATAGTGTATGGAATGATGCAAATCTGTTCCAAACAGTTTGGAATGAATTAACACCATTCATATACTATTTTTTTTCCATCACTTAGTCAAATCCATTAGGTAGGATGGAAATGCAAGGTTTGGTTTGGGCCATAAATGTGTGAGCCAAACTGCTAACAGCATGTCAAATATGTCTATTGAGGACTGCCTTGATAGATTTTGTAATAGCCACATTGCAGTCCTTTGATTGGTTTTGTAGGACACCTTATGTATTTTTATGCTTTAAGATTGAGAAAATTGCATAATGCATTGCATGCTAACTATATATATCCATATTGTCTTTATTTGCATTTTGAGATGTGTTAGAAGGATGAGCAGATCATTTCTCATGCGATCGATTGACAACAGCTGGCCAACAAAATATTAAATTCACAGCCTTATCTGACTGATGTATTCTTGTTTATGAGTGGGTGATTAGACGTTAGGTCTGCAATATAGATGTCATAGTTAATGTTAGGAATTCTGAAAAAAAATGCAATAAATACTTGAATTTTTAGAAATGAATAGGGGGTAAAAAGGAGGAGGACTGCAGTTATGTTTTTAAGTTTTAGGTGGATAAAGAAGGAAATATGCCTAGGTGGGAGCTGGAAAAAAAAACTCATAGAGTTTATCTTGTCATTCTGGTGATTATCAGTGTGGACTGCAAGTCTCATTTCGTGTAATTCTGGATCTTCTCTGTAAGTTTATTGTGAGTATTTTATTAGAGAAGCTTCTCACAAGCCTATTTAATTAAATATGACTGTCTTCCTCTGTTATTGATCTTGAAATGGGTTTCAGTTAGTTGTCATCTGTATGATGCGGATTTTAGAATCAGTTTGCTTGTCTGTCCCAGCTTTGGAAGATGTTTTAAAAGAGATTCCCCAGGGTTCTACTTCAACAAGGACAATAAGAGATTGAAAGCTGATTGTTGTTCAAGGCAAGAGATTTTTTTTCGTTTGCTGCAGTTCAGTGTATTTTTGTAGCAGTTGCGTACAACATAGTTGGGATAAGCTCCTTGCAGAGGAATAGGAGTAGAGCTGTTGTAGTGGATGTATCAGATTGATATCGGGGTACCATGGCCCAAAGAGGAATCCAATTAAATGGGGGGTGAAGAGGCAGAAAAAATTGTTGGGCAGACTCTGAAATATCCTTAAACGGATATTTTAAATAATTCCAGATTTACCGGAATCTTTTACAATAGAAAATATAATTCTGAATTTTTATTTAAAACCCTTTCAACTGAAAATCAAATCGCTGTATTTTATTAATAAAACCCTTGCAAATTTTTGAGTTTTAATAAATAATTTCAGAGATAAATAAATACTGTAAATAGTATTTTTTGTGGAATTTTAAATAAGGAAAAATCAGAATTTTTATTTATTTTCCCAATTGAAAAATTTAGAAAATTACAGTAGACCGTACCAACATTAATATTGGCCTAAAACAACCTAAATGATGGCATCACCCTTCCAAAGTGTGACATCAGCTCTAGGGATGGTGATGTTAGCCCTTGGGATAATGTTTCAACTGCATCATATATGCCCTAGCTATTGTAGATGATGCCCTAGCTGATATGGCTGACCCAAAAACATCCAATGCTTCCTTGGTTGTGCTAAAAATGTAGAAATCTGATGGTTGATGCCCAATTGCAGCCCTTGAATAGAACCACCACATAAGACTGAAGGGTTTTTGTCCTTTGATGCTGAAAGCTGAAGCAAACTGCTCAAAACTTCACAAGGTGAAAAGCTAAACTAGAATACTTTTCAAATGAGCTCAATGTCTTTCTTTTATAGACACTTTTGGGAAAATAAAATATTATTTTCTATTTTCTCCTTTTCCCCAAAATATAATTCAAAGTGACTTAGGAACCTTTTAAAATAATATTATTTTGTACTCCATGCCTAGTGTCACTTAATAACATCACTTTAGGTTCCTTTCTAAAAACATTTTATTGGACTTGAACATTTAGTAATGAAATAATATTAAGCTATCATTTTAATCAAGTAAGTCACTGGAACAATTTAAAATATTATTTTTATTATTTCCTCAGCGTATTCGAAAAAGGGGACATGACAGAGGCAGAAAAAATGTTGGGTAGAGAAGAAATATTGGAGATGAAATACTTAGAATTTTAGAGGCCCTTGAAGCCATATGAAGAGGAACTTGAATTCCGAAGGGCTCATGCTGAAGCCATAGATATGACAGAGAGACTTATTGAAGCTATGTCTAAACAAAGAATAGCGTGAAAGTTGGAAGTTTCTGATTTTAAAGGTGAATTGAATGCACGACTCTCTTTATAGTTGGGTACAAAAGCTGGAACAGTATTTCAATAGGGAAAACATTGATGAAGATGAATCCAGGGTTGTGAAATTTACAGTGGCAAAGATGAAATAACATGCTGCCTTGTCATGGGATAATCTACAACAGTCCAAAAGAGGGCAAATGAAGGAGAAAATTAAATTGTGACCTAATATACTAAAGCATATGAAGACAAAAATTCTGCCATATTACCAACAAAAAATGTTTGTTTAGACAATTCCAGAATTTCAGGCAAAAAGAGATGATGGTCCAGGAGTGCATAGAATACCTTTTGAAATTACAAATTAGGACACCTATTGTTTATCAATGAAATAAATAATATGGAAGAGCATTTGGAGCATTCAAGAGTGGTATTTGACACACTAAGGGAGGAAATGTTGCTTGTCCATCTTTAAAAAATCTGATTTTTTCTGAGATAAGCTTGTGTTTCCTAGCAATATAATATCAGCTGAAGGTTTAAGCATGGATCCAGAAAAGGTCAAATCCATACTTGATTGGCCTGCTCCACAAACTATAAGAAAAGTGCGAATATTCCATGGACTAGTGAACTTCTATATGAGGTTCATTAGAAATTTTAGCAATGTAGTGCAACCATGACAGATCGTACAAAGGGGAAGGCATTTATTTGGATAAAGGCAGTTGAGAAGAAATTTGAACTACTCAAGAAGGTAATTGAAGACCCAATCGTCGATTTACCGGATTTCGAGAAGATATTTATAGTAGTGTGATACATCTGCAATAGCTATTGGGTGAGTGCTAAGCAAAGAAGGTAAGCTAGTTGCCTATTTTAATGAGAAAATGAATGATGCAAATAGGAAGTATAGCACATATGATAAGGAGCTATACGCTATAGTACAAGCATTGGGGTATTGGAAGCATTATCTGATGGATGGAGAATTTATTTTGATGAGTGACAATCAAGCAAAGTAACTACATAAACTCACAATAAAAATTGTCCCATAAACATGCAAAGTGGGTATCACTTTTACAAAGTTATATATTTGTAGTGCATCACAAGAGTGGAATATCTAACATGGTGGCTGATAAATTGAGTAGGAGGCATCAATTACTTGTCACCATGAGCAACAAGATTGTTGGAGTTATAGAAATGAAAGAGGAATATGCTACTGATCCTTATTTCAGCAACATGTATCATGACCTTAAAAATCAAGTTGGTATAGGTGAAGCGTCTTTTCATGATTATCTTCTGGTTGGTGGATTTTTATATAAGAGACAACAACTATATATTCTTGCAAGGTATAGGAGAGAGAAGTTGATTGAGGAAATGAATGCAAGTGGCTTGGGAGGACAATTTGGAAGGTATAAATCCTTCAGCTTGGTAAGTGAATTATTTTGACCACATTTGAAGCGAGATGTGAATAAGTGTCTCTTCTTGTAGAATTTTCCAAGTAGCTAAGGAAGGGTGAAAAATTACTAGCTTATACAAGCCTCTACCAGTTCCAGATAGACTTGTGTTTTACATTTCAATGGACTTTGTTTTGGGGCTTCCATGTACCTAAACGGAAATCAATCTTTGTTGTTGTAGACCGATTTTCCACGATTGCTCACTTCATTTCATGTAAGAAGACTAGCAATGTAAGTAGAATTGCTTAGTTGTTCTTTGAGGAAGTGGTACACTTGCATGGAATACCCAAGACAATCACATGTGACCGAGATACAAAATTTATTAGCCATTTTTGGAGGACATTATGGAAGGAGCTTGGTAGCATGTTGTAGTATAGTTCAATCTATCACCCACAAACAAATGGGACAAACCGAGGTAGTAAATAGAAGCTTGGAAGTCTGTTGAGTTGCCTAGTTGGAGACAAACTAAAATAGTGGGATTTAATTTTAAGCCTAGGGAAAATTTACGTACTGATGAGGGTCATTGGACCTCTTCACTTAGTCAATAATATCAATCTGGGGTAGTGTCCAAAGGCTATATGCAATAGGGTCGAAAACTTGTAATTAACAGTTTGATCTATTGAAAATACCATTCATGAAACTAACTTAAACTAATAAAATCTAATCAATCACAAATTGCTGATATAAAATAAAACCTGAAATAACAACTATCTTATCCAACTGAAAGCAATGGCAATGAACTACTGAAAGTAAATTGCTGATTGCAAATACTGTAATGAAAGCAATTAAGATAAATGCTGTAATTCTAAACACACAAGACACCTTGCAGGTTATACAAAGAAATTAATAGAAAAGATGCTAAAGCTGGAAATGAAATAGAAAGAATACTAATCTATAAATACCACATAATATGTCCTTCCTCAAGTCGAGTGGGACCTTGTTCTGCCTTTGGAATAAGACTAGCAACAACTAATCAAAACCTAGAAATGTCGGAATACTTCAACTTCTCACTAATAGATGAAAGTGCTTATAAGATTTTACAATTGAACAATACTTTGAATTCTATTATGCAATAATAATCCCCTTCTACTGAATTGGGAGATTGTGTATATAATACAACATCAACAACCAATTCTTTATTTTAGACTTAACAACTTAACAAACTCGGTTACAACTTCGATTTGTATTGTTGACATGACAACATCAGTTTCCACTTTGTTAGGAGAGAAAAGTGGAATATACTTAGATTGCAATCTTTTGTTTTATTTGTTGAGAATTAGGTGTGGATCTAGTAGTTTTGGTTCCCTGAATTCTGTGATGGTGTCTTAACAGCTTGGGCAAAGATATTCATAGCAAAATCATGATACTGTAAATACCCTGCCTACTTCTAGAAATGTCTATTTATAGAAATGCCTATTTTAGGAATACTATATATGGAACCTTACAAAACCATCACAAAATAGCTCCTTCAATCTTCTCTTGATCTTCATGTGTAACATTTTGGAATGTTGGTCTCCAGAGCTAGGCTACTTTTGATCTCCAGAGCTGGTTTCCTGAGCGTCTCCGGAGCCAGTGTTATGTACAACTTTGGAGCTAGTGTTTTGTGCAACTTCGGAGCTAATGTTCTAAAGGCCTCTAGAGCCGGTTTTTTATGGGACTACGGAGCTAGTGTTCTGTGCAACTCTGTAGCTAGTGTTCTGAAGGACTTCAGACGCAGTCTTCTGTGCAACTCCGGAGCCGGTATTGTATGGGACTCTAGAGCTATTGTAGGACTCTGGAGCCAGTACAAAACTGCTATATACTTGGTATCTTGGTGCTCCAACTTCTACTATCCTCATTGATGATCTATCTAAGCCTGCATATTCAAAAAGTGATCTATTTCCCAGAATTTGTCAGAATTATTAACAAATTAGAGAATAATAGATCTAAAGAATAGACAAGACTTTTATCCTATATTTCACTTTAAATCAACTATGAGTTCTAAATAGTACAACTAAATCCACTTTTAAGGATGATAAATGCATGGGAAAGAGGGTACTTTTAGGATATAACGAGGCATATTTTGGTCTCATCATGTCCCTCAGACTTAAACTCTTGCAGTTCCTCCTGCATGCTGCTGCTGCTGTTGTCCCCTGTTTAGAGTTATCCTTTTCAAAGTTTGGCTCAGGTCATATTCTCTCTCAAAATCTACCTAGGTTTTCTGTCCATGGTCAACATGACCTTTATGTTTTCTAACACTTTCTTTCCACCTTTCAAAATATTCATATACTTGCTCAGATTCACTTGTCCATAGAGGTATTGGGGCTAGCAGGAGTGTAGGTCTATACCTCATGCCAACCCACTCATTCCGGAATGATCTCATCATTTTTACAACAACCTTGTCTCTCCTAAGAGATCATTTTAGGGTTGTAGGGGATATGAGTTCTCTTTTCTTCAAAGGGATGTTCAATGTGTCCCACCTTCTTGTGCATGCTTTGAAAGTTGCATCAAAAGATCATTGAGAGTATTCCACAAAATCCCTAGCACTCTGCAATATATTTCTTGGATACTGATCCACTATCCATTGGGCATATGACAAATGTCTAAACTTTTTAACAAAGTCATTAAAATTAGGATATTCATGTTTCATCATAATCCCTATAGTTTTTCCTTGGGTATAATATTCTTCAGTTCTGTTTTTCCAAGCAATTTGATTTGCAAAATGGAAATGTAAGCCCTTATTTGGATTTCCCCTACAAAGAGGTTGACCATAAAAGATGTTAGATGGCCTAGAATGTACTTGTGTAAGAAGAACTCACATAGGAGGTTTTCTTGATCAGGAGAGCTCTCAAAATAGGCTTCTAGGAACTCTGTTTCATCGTCAAAGTCATGTGGCAATCCACATGACACCCTCAGTAGCTGCCATCTATAGAACCACTCCTGAAGAAAGAGACTATACATGGAAGCAGGTCTCCTACATGCAAGCAATTTCTCCCCAATTTGATAGGCTTGTTTTAACCCAGACTCAACCCCTTGTTTTTGTTCTTTTATTTTTTGAAATTCCTCTTTCAATTTCTTGCTTTCTTCTTTGGTTTTCTTCAGGGAGTTATACTTCTTCTCCCATACAGTCACTAAGTGTAGACTAAGTCAGTTTGTACATTCTTATCTTCCTTGACTACAGGGATTGGTAGGGCTGTTCTAACTTCTACTTTCTCTTGTTCTAATTGTGAACAATCCTACTATCTTTATCAAGAATTCTGAATTTTTCTTCTCGCAGTTCATTTTGTAAGGCATAAATAACATTTTCCTTACCTTGAATGGTTTGTTTCAAGATTGCTATATGCTCCTCTTGTTGTCTGATTGAAGCTTCAACTTTAGAGAGGGCCATGGCTTGGAATGTCTGCTGCTCCTCATATAGGTTGAAAGGCTGCTCTTCTTCTTCCTCTTCTCCATAGGGGCTTTTCCTTTATCTTTGCCTTGTTTCATTGATGGAGAGCTCTGAGGGGATTTCCTCTATTCCTCCATGATTGGATCTTCTATAAGCATGTCTACAGGGTCTTCTTCTTGGTTTAGGGTTCCTAGAATTTCTGCAGCTGATTGTTCTTCAGTTTTTTATTTTTCCTCAGACAGAATTAACTTCCTTCACCTGCTTCTTCTGAGAGGAGCAGGCTTTGGTTCTATTGTAGATGCCTCCTCAATCTCTGATACAACAATAATTGGGATTTGCCTAGTCAACACTCAGGCCCCTGACTTTAGAGTTGAGGTTTTCTGTTTCTTTCTTTTTACTTGCAGCTCTAGAGTAGGGCTTGAGGTCTGCTTCTCCCATTGGGTAATGAGCTCCGGAGCTGGGCTTTCAGTAGGAATTGGGGTTTTCAACCCTTGCCTCTTCTTCTTATGCATGACTTTTAAAAACTCCAACCAATTTTCTTTTCCGTTGAACACTCAAGAAATGGTGTTTGAAAATCAATTGGATCAAGCCATGATGTTTTAGAAGACCTACTCCTTATACATACCTTTCAGCCATGGCTTGAATAGCAGAATATAGGAATTGAGGAAGATTTACTAGGCAGTCCTCACTTTCTCTCCCATATCTCAAATGGTTAGCATTTGCATGGTGGCCCTCAGAGTGCCATATTGACCCTCACAACTAAAAAACTTCATGGTTGATACTCATAGGGCAACAGTTCCCTATGGTTCTGGGAGACTCTTTCTCTTGATTCCCTTACATTCCCCTTTTCCACTATGTCCTAACTCAGGAGTTGGCTCCCCTTCCTTATGAAAGGTCTGAATTAAATCTTGGTAGGAAACTTTAATATGTGAAAAATACTTTCCTACCTCAGGGATGCTAGAGAGCTTGCTTATGATGGTGGGGGTTACCTTGATCTTGATCCCTCGAACCTTGGAGTATTCTTTGTGAATATTTTGAATAAACTCTTCCACAATCTGCTCATTGTGCTCTTCAAACTTTTCCAAAAATTCCATCCATCATGGAGTCCTAAACACTTCCGCAACAACTTCTTCTTCTATCAGAGGTTGGACAGAATTGGTCTCTGATTTCTTCTTTTGCCCCATGACCAATTGAGGTGAAGAAGCATGGATTTTACAAAGACAAAGGTTAGAACACTAGATTTTTGGCAAAAACTGGCAAGCTTCAAACAGAGTTTTGACAATGGAATGAACTCAGAACTGTTTTTATTGGGAATACAACAGGGTTTGATAATGGAAGAGTGTGCAATGAGTATCAAAAGAGCACTCGAGATATCCAATTGATGAGGGAGCGTTTGTGTGAAGTGCTTATGAATGTGGGAAGTGATGGATAATATGGGAAGCGACTTGTGATTTTAGACAACCGCTATATGCTGTCATCTACCCCACGTGAGGATTGGATTATCACTTTCTATCCATCACATCCTTATTTGTGAAATGATGCCACCTCATCTCCCCATTATGACTTTGTAGTGATTACTCTTTTTGGACACGATGGGAGGATATGACTCATGATTTGGATTTACCTTTTTAGAATGTTCAAAAAGTGGACCTATATATAATATTAAAACTTATAATTGAATTTAAAAGTAAAATAATAGTATAATTACCTTGACTATCTCTAGTTGTCCTTTTGCTTGCATGTGTCAACAGGAATGAAGATATTGGATAGGGGTAGAGAGTCAACTAGGTGCAGTTTTATTGCTTGTGTGGGAAAAAAAACCATTTGCTGGTTTTCAACTCTTCCCCCCCTTTTATTTTTTTGGGAAAAGAGCCACCATTCGCTAGTTTTCAGTTATTTTCCTTTATTGGAGCCATGGATCTATAGATTTGTCAAAGTGAAAGAGGGGATTTCTTCCACACAACAAAACTTTGGATGTGACAATACGTGTTTGGTGAACTCCTCCTTGGTGGTTGGTTGTTGATACAAAGGCAACCTATGCCTGTTTACTAAGAGTGTCCTTTCTCTATCAATGATAGTAGTTGGACAACTCTATTATCAAAGATTTACTTGATCTCATATGGTCCTAGCCATCGGGTGCAAAGTTTTCCTTTGAAGTGTTAATATTTGGAGTCAAACAATAAGGCTCAATCTCCAACTTTGAACTTCCTTCTCATATATGATGATCATGCCATATTTTCCGTTGTTGAGTGAGTTCTGTTTGCTGAATTGCCTCAAACCTCATCTCATCCAACTCATTTAATTGTAAAATCCTTTCTTGTTGTGCCTGTGTCAAGTCAATTTCTACTTCCATAGCTGTCCTCCATGTTCGCAATTCAAATTCAATATGAAGTAGTGGTCTTTTTCGGTACACATGGGGTGAATCCTGGGTAGATTTTCATGTTGTGTTGTAGGTCCAAATTGCTTCAGGTAGCTTGTTTGCCCAATCTTTCCTGTTGATATCCACTATCTTGGTCAGAATGTTCTCCAATTCTCTATTGGTGATTTCAACTTGGCCATTAGCTTGGGGTTGATAAGAAGATGACTTCATGTGGGTGATCTGATAGTGTTCAATGAAGGCTTTTATCATTTTAGAAATAAATTGTGGCCCTTGTTCTGAAACAATAGCTCTAGGTGCTTCAAAACGTTGAATAATTTTGTCATATAAAAAATCAACAATTTTCTCTTCTCGAGCAAATGTTAAGGCTTCTACTTCAGCCATTTGGTAACATAGTCAATACACACCAAGATGTACTCTTCTCCTTGTGACAATGGATCAATAAGACCAATGAAATCCAATCTCCATTTCTCTAAGGGTTTCAAAACCACTTGAGGATGGAGAGGCATCTCATTGGATAGCGTGGGCTTACCTATCCTTTGTCATTGGTCACATTGTTACACATATCTCTTCACATTTTAATGAAGCGAAGGCCAATAATATCCATCACCTAAGACCTTATGAATAGTCCTTTGGGCTGAATAGTGACCTCCCTCTAGTTCATCATGACAAGCTTTTAGGATGTCATAGACTTCATATTTTTGCACACACCTGTGTAGCACAAAATCAGGTCCACATTTAAACAAGATCCCATTAAGCCATTTAATTATTGAACTATCCCTAATTAGGTGTTTCTTTTGCTTATTAGTGAAATCAAATGGAAACTTCCATGTCACAAGATAATTGGCTATGTCCGCAAACCAAGGTGTGTATGTTGGAATTGCAAACAATTGTTCATCCGGAAAACTATCTTCAATTGGTTCATCTTCCCCTGCAGTCTTCAATCTAGACAAGAAATCAACAACCATTTTAGCTTTTCCAGCTTTGTCAATTATTGTTACATTAAATTCTTGCAATAGTAATAACCATCTGGTGATTCGTCCACTTACTATCAGTTTGTTCATTAAGTACTTGATAGCCGAGTGATCTGTATGCACAAACACGTCATAGCCAATAATATAGTGACGAAACTTGTTGATGGCATAAACAACACCCAAAGATTCTTTTTCAATGGTTGTATAATTCTTCTCTGTTGGAGTCAAGTTCTTACTGACATAATAAATAGCATACATTCTACCATTGTTTTCTTTTTGCGCAAGAACAACTCCTAATGTAGTGTTAGAAGCATCAATATGAATGTGAAAAGGGAGTTTCCAATTATTGGAGCATAAATGAGTCTTTTCTTGATTGCCTCAAATGATTGTTGACATTCATTTGTCTTTATAAGAATTCAATGTTCGTTGTGAGTAGGGAGAACATATGTGCTGAAATTCCACTAAAGTCTTCAATCAAGCGTCTATAGTATCCTTCATGCCCTAAGAAACTCTTAATTTTTTTTTGGTTCTTAGGTTGAGGCAATTGTGAAATGATTTCAATTTTCTTAGGGTCCACTTGTATTCCTTTGGTTGAAATATGATGTCCTAAAACAAGCCTTGATCTACCAACATTAGACCTTTTTTTGACTCGAGGACAGCTAATTTTTTTCACCCCTGGGGAGAACTTTGTCTAAATTTTGAAGGGCTTCGTCAATTACTCTTGATACATAGTGAAATCATCCATGTAAATCTCAACACATTCATTGGTTAATTCAGCAAATCTTGCAAGTACAGCTCTCTGAAAAGTAGTAGGTGCATTACATAGTTTAAAGAGTAAGACTTTATATGCAAATGTTTCCCAAGGACAAGTGAATGTAGTCTTATCTTGGTTTTCTGGTGCTACTTGTATTTGGTTGTATTCACTGAATCCATCCAAAAAGGAAAAGCATTTCTTTCCAACCAAATTATCTAGAACCTAATCAATGAATGGTAAAGGGAAATAATCTCTCCATGTAGTTTTGTTGAGTTCTCTATAGTATACACAAATCCTCCATTTTCCATTTTTCTTGGGTACTATTACCAATGGGGAAACCCATCGACTGTCAGAGATTGGATATATGAACCCTACCTATAACTGTTTTTCATTATTAGTTTTAACTCTCTCTTATTGCAGGGTTTATTCTTCACTGAGGTTGTCTTACGAGCCTTACATTCTTTGTATATATGGTGAGTGCAAATGTCAGGATGGATTCCTTTCATGTCAATGCGAATGCTGTAAACACCTAAAATTAGACACCTCGTGTTGATTTTAACTATTCATCCCCAATCCATCATTGCATCACTTTCTAATCTTGTCATCAACTAACATCTCTAGCCTAATCACTATTCATCTCCTTCCCTGCCCTCCTTCCCATCAATTAGTCATGTTTTATTTTGAACCTTGCCAATCCAATATAAATCACCTCACATCACTTTAGTTAATTAGCTAACTCATCCATAATATTAAAATCCATGGAATTTGGAATATTCATATTTTCCATAAATCATCTCACATCACCTTTTCATCCCATACCCATGACATGATCCTCCAAATCCCCAAGCAATCACACCAAATTCAATGCAAAGGACAAACTATGACATGCCCATACGTATCCCATCCTCTCAACCAATTTCATTTATGATTCACCCTCCAACCTTGACTCATTCTCAACCATTGATCTTGGATCAAGATCAAGGGCTCACATTCTTCTTGAAAAGTTATAAATTGAGAGCTCCCCCTCTCATTTGATCAAGCTCACAAGCCTAATGAAGTGTTGCATCTTTAAGAGCCAATCGTAGCATCCAAGCCACCAACTATCAAGCCCAATCATCAATCTTGCAAGGGGAGGTATTGCCCAAATTTATATGCAGTCTCCACCATTGATTGCAACTACAATCCAAAGCAATTGGGCAAATCAACATCAAGAGGACCACCTCTACTTGTTAGTAAGTGAAGGTATTGCTTTCTAAGCCCCTCTTTGCTCAATTGAAGGCATTTCAATTGTGAATATGTTTAGCATTTGTTGGCTTTGTTTGTTTTGAATTCTAACTTTGCTTGCTAATTGGTTTGTTTTTGATATATACATTTTGGCATGCCCAGTGGGATCCGCAATCCCACAGATCATTTGCATCGTTTGGCTTGTTAGTACTGTTAGGCTTGGCTGGTTGTCTTCTAGGAGCTAATTGGGTCATTTTCAAGTTAAATTTTTTGTAAACTTATATTTTTCGTTCCTAGGTGTCTCGCGGGTTTGCCCTGCAGGTTGACAATTTTGCCCTATTTTTAGAGGGTTTGCCTTCTGCTTGTTTATAGTTGTCTACATCCTTTATCACGACCGCCCTGTTTATTAGTGTATTCACCTTGAGCTTTGGCGATTTTGCTCGATTTTGCCCTCTGTCTGTTTATAGTCCGTCTGCATCCATTAGCAATATCGCCCTATTTATTAGCAATTTTGCCTTGATCTTTAGGGGTTTCACTCTGTTTGTTTACAGTCTATCTGCATCCTTTAGCAATATCACCTTGTTTATTAGCAGATTCACCTTGATCTTTAGCGGTTTTGCCCTCTATCTGTTTACAGTCTATTTGCATCCTTTAGCGGTTTCACCCTGTTGATTAGCGGTTTCGCATTAAATTTTAGTGGGATTGTCTTTTTGTCTGTTTGCAACTGTTTAGTTGTTTTTCCTTGTAGATCAACGGTTTTGTCCTATGTATTTGTGGATTCGCCATGTGTATTGACTGTTTTGCATTTTGACAAGGTTTGCAGGTTTTTTTGCTTGTCAAACTACTGACTTATTTCCTGCAGGTTTCTGCCAGCCAAAGACATTTCAACCTAACCAAACACACACTTTTAAACATTTAAAGCTAAAATTAACATCTTGCTGAATCATCTTGCATTTATCTTTCTTGTTTGCTTGTGTTTGTACAACCTTGTACCTTGTATACTCTTCCCTCGAGCCGTAAGGCGAACTTGAGAATCAGAAACGGTCTAGGTTGATTGTGTTATCTTAGGGGTAGTTGCATATGCTCTCCCCTTGTGCTATAAGGCGATCTTGGGAATCAAAAACAACTCTCATCCTTTTATTTTTATCTTTTTAGGGTCTGGCGACTGGGACTTCATCCCCCAGCGTTTGGACCAATCCCGTGTTTTGGTGGGGTATATAAATTGAGGGAGGATCTGTTATTGGCTAAGCAGGAATTTAGTTTTACTCGGTTCCTATGAAGTGAGGGGTGATCATTACCTCAATACCTAGGTCCCAGACAGAACCCCTCGAGGCTAGATTTTCCGGTAACACTCTAGTGATGGTGATGCATGGAGTGTAACAAGATTGGGATTTGACCCTTGTGAGTGTGCCCATTAATCTCCCTCTTCCACAAAATTGGACCTCACTGTACCAAAAGGTATATGGAGGGTGCACCTAGATCAACCTGTTTATCCTAGCTTAAGACCTCTCGACCGTACATCAAACATTGGTGTAGAGAAAACAACATTCTCAAAGATTGCCCACCACATTCCGTCAGATTTCTAGGGTAGATCAGTGGGCCACTGTTTGGCTACAAACCCACTTGAATAATCGAGGTTTGTATTATATGCTTTGATTGCTTCCCTATGTGATAACCAACACTAGACCTTGTCCATACCATACCAAATTCTAAAAGCAAACCAATTCGACAAGTCAAACGTCCAAATTCAACTAAGTCAAACCAAGTCAAACATCCAACAACATCCAAGTCAAAATCAAGCAACCAAGTTAATTCAAATCCAACTTTGATCTGAGTCAAATGAATTAAATCAACTAGATCCAACTAAAATCAAGCAATCCACATCCAAACAATCAATCTTATCCCATTAAAACCAATCTGATTCTTTTTGGGTCAAATATGAACTAGTTAGGAAATCGATCCAGCTTACATCTAGCGTCTCCCAACCAGACCAATCAAAACATTCAACCAATCAATTTGAATAAGCCAAGACATTTCAATCCAATCAAATACAAAATCATGGCACCACTTGTTATTAGGAGCCAAACTAACAATTCGTCCACTGATATGAACTTTGTTAATAACCCATTCCCATATTATGTTCAAGTACAAGGTGGTCATATCGATAGTGATGCTGATGAAAGTGAGTATGAAAATGATCCTAACTGGTTTAAAACTAACGAAGGCAGAGCTTACTTGGAACAACACCTCTTTGAAAACAAAGATGATGTTCTTTTATGACTACTAGAGTTAGGAGCCTGTTTGCCTCCTGGCTACACCTCAGAGGATATAACACATTTTAACCGTACTCACAACCTGAATATCTGAGACCAAGATAGAGCTACCTCTAGTTGTTATGTAGAATAAAACCAAGACAATGTTGAAAACCCTGAGCCAGATCCTGAGTCTACTAGCAAAGGAAAATTGATTCACGTATAACAACCGCATCAGGGTCCCAATTGTGTTGTAATTAATCAACTCCAAAACCAAATCCAACAAGTTAACCAAGTATTTGCTACCTTGGTTTCCAACACCAACCCTGCCCAATCAAAGAACTAGGAGCAGTCCAACCAATGTCAACAAACCTATACCAATCCAAGCTCTAGAAGACCACAACCTAGTAACCAGATTCCTGGGAAACATAAATCCGGTAACAGGTCTATGTGTCCCTCACATCCAACCCCAATAAGCACTTATCCATAAATCAGCCTACATCCATACCACCTCAAGGCACTCCATCGAGTGGCAAGAAACAAAAGATGCTCTTCAAGAACTGTAGGTAGGGAACCGAAACATAAAAGACAAGTTTGATCTTTGTTCATATCCATTCAACAAGAGCATTTTAACGATCCCCTTTCTAGCACATTTTGAGCCGCCAAAATTTGATAAATACAAAGGAAAGGGTGACCCAAGGGAGCATGTCAAAGAATCCTCATGTCATGCCAAGAAGTTGCTTATAGTGACATCTTTTTGCTTAGATTGTAACTGTTGGCCATTTTTTGGCCCACATATCAAAGTTTGCCTAAGTATGAAAAAGGGAGTTTTCAGGTAAGAAAATGGTAAGTCTTTGGGAGGACTTCGGGTTTTCTAGTAGCGACAACTTTGGTTTTTTTTGAAGGCACAGTGCAAATCGGGTTTCCATTAGTGCTTAGCTTCTAAAGGTTTTATAAGTAGAAGTAATTCGGATTTACAAACCCGAATTACTCATAGACAGTGTGTTTCAGGTTCTCCAAGGGGCACTACTTGATTACTTCATAAGTTTTGAGCAGTCAGAAACCCGAAATAAGTAAAGGGGCTTGACAAACCTGATTTGATCTTGAAAAATGGTGCTTCTCGGGTTCTTCAAGGGATGAGTCTTTTTCAAAAAATCTGAAGGGGCTTTTTAGGGCAAAAAGGACTAGTCAACTTTTTCGAAGGTACACTTCAATTTTTTCGAAGGGCTTTTTCTTCTCCAAGTGGATAGTTGCAATTTTTCCGAAGGGTATGTTACCCATTGGAGGGACTATTTCAAAATTCCTGAAGGGTATCTTTCCCTTCGGGAGGATCATTCACGGGAGTCTGAAGGGACATGCAAAAATCTCGAAGGGTCTCTTACCCTTCGAGAAAGTCCATTGTGAAAACCTCGAAGGGTAATTTCGAAGACAGACACGGACAAAAAGTCCGAAGGAATTCCTTCGGACAAATTGTTCAAAGAAATTCCTTTGGGAGATTTGCTCGAAAGAAATAAGCCGAAAAAGAAACCCGAGACCAAGTGTCCAAAGAAAATGACGGGCCAATGGACGTCAAAATCAGGATAAGCGACTAGCCGTTAGAAGTAATCGGGTTTGAAAACCCTGAAGTCTTAAGGCTTGAGAAACAACAAAGTGAGAAGACTTCAAGATGGACAAGTTCGAAGTAAGTAGACTTGAAGAACCCGAATTACTCTGCATAGAGTAAATTGGGTTTCTCCAAGTACTCTACTTTAAAGGCTTTATAAGCGAAGGATCTGGGAAAGTCTGAAGTTGGAGAGGCCAAAGAACCCGAATTACTTTGCATAGAGTAAATCGGGATTCTCCAAGGGCTTGACTTAAGCTTGATCCGGCAACACTAGAATCATGATGCAATGAATGGAAGGCTGTCACGTGGCGTAACTGAAATAGAAAGGGCCAATCAGTAAAGGACAAGTGGCACAAGGATGTTCAATAAACACGGGAGAGTCCGAGCGACTGGTAGTTGGAAGTTATGAAGGCTCTCATCCGCCATGGTTCATTGCTCGCAATCGACGTTCTACGCTTAAATGCGTCACGCCAAGAGAAACATTCCAGCTGCTCACAGCATGACTTTGCAGACGCGCCAAAGAAAGTCTTAAAGACGGGAGGGGCTCGAGAGTATTGGGCGGCGATCTGGAACTACGCATTTATGAACATCAAGGACAATAGGAGGTGCTAGCCATTTGCAACTTCTTTCCTCCTCTCCCTCTTTTCTTTATAAATAAAGGCCTTGGAGCCTAGAAATGTATCCTCGGACTGGTGATAAAATCATTCTGTGAAAATCACTGTGTAATGGACCTTTGAAGCAATAAAGATTATTTTTACCTATCTCTTTGTCTGAAAATTGCATTGAGTTAGCTTGTGCACTAATAGCGTTGTGAAGAAGCATCCTTCCAACCTTGTTGCCCTTCTTTCTTGCTTGTTTTCAGGTGCTTTCCAGTTAATTGCAGGTCTGAATTCGTGCTTTTCGGCCATTAATGGATGCTTGGTGTGAATTTTGAAATTCCTCTTTGCCTCATATGTGGTTCAGTAAGCCTAGTTTAAGAAATATTTATGCAAGTTAGTTGGTTAGGAGGTTGTGTAAGCCAACTTGTTTTATGCTAAATTAGTGTCTTTTCCAGGCTAGTTGGATCACTTACTTTCGGTGCATCACCTCTCTTAGCTTAGTTTTCTTTTCAAGTAAACTCTCTCCCTCTTTTCCTCAGTGATTAGTAGAGATTAGCGTAGAAACCCAAAGCGCTGAAGTGAAGCATCTGAGGAACTAGCCTCATAAAAAAGTCTAGAGGTTCAACCTCGCCATAGGACACCCACATCTTGAGGTTGTTCCCATGCTTATAGCTGGAAGTGACCCTGAAGAACTCTCTCACAAGGGTGCAATTCCAAGCTATAATAGTTCTGGCACGTCCGGTGGGACACTACTATTTACGGAGGATTGGTCAAATTTGATTTTGTTTTGATCAGTTTGCAATAGTGGTAGCTTTCATGCTTTAGCATCTGGCGACTCCAAAGAACACTAAGCTATCTAGTGGCAAAGCAGTAGTTGTCTTTCATGTCAAAGGTGACTACAAGATCTACTTCTATAGGTATTTCTTTTGAGTTTGTTGAATTACCTTTGAACTCAGCAAAAAGGTTAAGGTTCGCCCATACTCACCCTTACGTAAGAAGCTATCCTCCTAAACCAGTCATAAGGTATACCTACGCAAGATCTTTATCAGCCCCTCTTGCTGCTATGATTCCCCAAAGAGCTTTTGTGGGCTTCAGTAGTCAAAGCCCTTTGAACTTACCACAATATGATCCTATGCCAATAGCAGCCCTCAAAAATGTTCCTTATTACATAAGAGACCAAGCTGTAACTCCTATTGAGCACATAACGGACATAGCCAACTTTTGCAACGTTCACAATATCACAGTGGAGAACGTGGCTGTTAGGATATTCGCTGTATCCTTCAAAGGAAAGGCATTGGACTGGTATAGGGGCCTAGCTCCTAATTCTATTAGTTCATGGGATGAGCTGGGAACGACCCTGTGTAAAAGGTTTGCAGATAAGAGCGATCATCTGTCACTTGCAGAGCAGCTGACCACAATCAAGAGAGCTCCGCATGAGGTCATGCAAGACTTCAATACGAGATTTCAGAAGGCATGGGATAGAATTCCAGTAGCTATTAGACAATCTTCGAACTTTGCTTTCTTGTATTACTTGAAGGCTTTCAACAACGACATAGCTGTAATGATTTAGTCTATGGGAGGAGACATATTGCCAGATGCATACGAAGTGGCCATCAAGGCAAAAAATTACCTAGTGCAAGATGACAAGCTTACTCCCAGACCCCCCATGCCTCTTTTTCCATAAATCAGACCACCTCCTGCAGTCATTCCCCTACTTGATGTTATACTTCCAACGCCAACAATTGTTGTTGTGCCTTCACCTAAGCAAGAGAAGGCCTCTACTAGTGGATCCAACGATTTCCAAGAGCAAAAGAATTGCTTGGAGTTGAAAAGCATGCTCCAATCCTTGGGGAATGATGTGGTCAATGTCAAGAGGCAGTAGGCTTACAACAAGCCTTATCAAGCTCCGTATCAGCGTTAGCAACAGCCTTACCAAACTAATAGGCCACCCTACAAAGGAGGTTTCCAAGGACAGGGGCAGCCTAACTATGCTAGGCAGCATAATTATAATCCGAACGCTGCAGGCCCTTCCAACTCCTTGGTCCCAGTTCAGAACAACGTGGCTCATGAGGTTGAAGGGACAATGCCTTGAAATCATTCTTTTGGACAATCCATTGTCCCAACTAATGGCTCCAACCAAACTTTCAATGATCAATGGCAACAAATTGTTGCTTATGGATATAACTAGGCTCTTATGGCCCAAAGCACAAAGGTGCCCACGCTGACAAAGCAAGAGCAACCTCCACAAGAACAAGGCTCAAATCAGGGGTCAAACTAGCCAGAAGCCTAAATGGTCATTAGTGAGCAACAGGAGTGCTATGCATCCAATAAGTAGGCCACTCCCAGTTTAGCTCACATCCCCGTCTCAGCAAATACAAGGCTCAAGAGAAGGAATATGGGTGACAATCAGGAAGCTTTCAAAGAACCTATTTGTTGAACACACTATCTATTGAGAGGGGGGGTGAATCAGTAGATGAACTAAAACCTGGTTCTTAAAATTTTTAAACAAGATACTTTAAAGTATATGCAAAGTAAAGAACAAAACAAAGATCACACACACAAGAATGCTCAACACTAGATTTTTACGTGGAAACCCAAAGGGAAAACCACGGTGAGAAAAACTGCTAGAAGCTACTGTTCTAATCCAGCGTCATAGAAAAGAAGTCTCACAGACAAACCTCACTGGTTACATTCAAGAGCACCCACTCTAAGGAAGCATCAACTTCCTAACTGAGCACCAACTCAGTTTTTCTGATGGCACCAACCTATCAGAGAAATAAAGCTGCAACTTCAAAATACAGAAGAGATTCATAATGAATCTTGTTCACTTTTCTGTTACAAGTCTAGTCTATAACTGCACCTTTGTTGTGTGCCTTCTCGGCTTATTTGCCTTTATCTCTTTTGTGTCTGGATATCTTCTACTTTGACACACCTTATTTTCTTTGCCCTTTTTACGTTGTCTGCATATGTCCTCACTCAACAATTTTGAGTTAACACTCTAATTATTATCGCAGCAGCAATAAAAGATAGCAACAACAAATGATCTGTTCGTAGCATATATAGACAGATGTGTCTTAGGGTTTTCGAGCTATAAAGTGTTCACACTTGAACTGTACTTAACCGATTCAAGCTTTTGATCTGCATTCAATGTGACTTTGACTTTGTGTCTCAATTCATGCTTCACTCGGCAACATACAAATTTATTTACTATCTTTGGCATCTGCACTTCTACTGCACTTAACTGCGCCGCTTCCTCGATCACTTCTGATTTGCATTCAATGTGATTTTGACTTCGTGTCTCGATTCATGCTTCAAACAACAATGTTCAAATGCCTTTACTATCTTTGGCATCTGCACTTCTACTTAACGCGTCGCTTCCTCGATCACTTCTGATCTGCATTCAATGTTACTCTGACTTTGTGTCTCGATTCATGCTTTAAACGACAACGTTCAAATGCCTTTACTATCTTTGCATCTGCACTTCTACTTAACTGCGCCGCTTTCTCGATCACTTCGATTGAATTATCTCGAGCTCCGTGAAGATATATCGAGTTCATCACCAGTTCCAGTTGTTCTTTTACAGACAGTTAGAAGACATTGATTGTGGGTTGTTTAAATCTTTCGTCATGCCAAGTTCACGTTCTTTTCTATGTTGGATCTTTCCTTATGACCTTTTGACACTTGTCAAATGTGTGTGCACTCGGAGGATTATCTGAGTTTGCTTTGCACCATTGGATCTAATGCACCGATCAGACATGAGCCGTTGATCTTTTAAAACAACATTAGTTTTTAATACTTGCTTTGCCATTAACCATCGAGCTTCTTTTCTTCCTTTTTTGCATCTTGTTGCTTTCTATATCATGGGTTCGCTTCTGCTCCTTTTGATTATCCTCGATATGCTCGATCTTTACCTTTTGTATTGAGCCTTAAACTTCGGCATGTTGGCGTGATCTTATTTTCTTCGGCATTCTTGTAACGTTCCTTGCAACGTTGATCCTTCAAGACTTGCTCATCTTTTAACCTTGCTTTAATTCCTTCGTAAGGTTCCTTTATGCAAATTGTTGTGGGCCTTTGTCTTCGGGACAATTTCCACGAACTTTTTGTCCGAGTTCATTTCATCCGGAAGTGTCTTCCAATTTCTCCAAAAGAATTCGTCATTGGCTTCTAATAGATGTCATTCGAAAATCTTTTCTTCGAACTTTTTGTTCTCAAGGCATTTCTTCGGACTTTTTGTCCACGAGGCATTTTTTCAGACTTTTTGTTCGGGAGGCATTTTTTCGGACTTTTTGTTCGTGTCATTTCTTCAGCTTTTCTGCAAGTGTCCACATGCCCTTTGCAACGTTCAAAAGATGCACTTCGGACTTTTTGCAATCTACCCTTCGGCTTTTTTGCGAGAGTCCACATGCCCTTTGCAACGTTCAAAAGATACCCTTCGGACTTTTTGCAATCTACCCTTTGGCTTTTCTGCAAGTGTCCACATGCCCTTTGCAACATTCAAAAGATACCGTTCGGAACGTTCAAAAGATACCCTTCGGACTTTTTGCAAAGGTCCACTTGCCCTTCGGACTTTTTGAAAAGGTCCACTTGCCCGAGAAGGACTTGACAATTTTTTCAAAAGAGTTGTCCTTGCCATTCTTTTCGAAAGAATTCCTTCGAAGGAATTCTTCGAGACTATTTCGGGTTTTTCATTCTTCTTGACTTATCCCGATTGCCTCTTCTAAGTAAGAGCACTTCACAAACGCGATTTACTCCACAAGTCTGCTCAACTCAACTTTTGGCATTAATGCATGATCAATTTCAATCTCAATGACATCAAGGACATTAACCTTTGACATCAATGACAATTCCATGCTGCCCTAGATGGAAATGATAACTATTCAGTCCTCAGACTGCTTTTTGTATCATGATATCGAAACTGTCAACTGTCTCCTTGCTCAAATTTCCAACACTATTGTCACCACTTCTTCATTGACAAAGCCAACAGTAGTAGCTCCCAAAGTTTAGGTAAAATTTGGTGGTACGCCAATTAACATTATGGAGCAAATGAAGAAATCCAACGTGAGTGTGCCGATGTGGGACATGCTTTCCCTGCCTGGCCAAATAGACACCCTGCAAGAAGGATTGTCCAAGATGGGTGTTACTACAACTATAAGTAAGTAGCCAAGCAAGGCAGCTGAAGTTCTCACTAATGCAATCAAGAGTCATGCGACATAAGGGTCAAGTAATGTGACCAAGCCCCCCCTTTTCTACGCCTCTTTGATCATTGGCGATTCCTTGGTGCACAACTGCTTGGTAGATAGTGGGGCTAACACCTTAGTCATGCCAAAGTCTATTGCTGACCAACTGAACCTCGAGTATGAGCCTCACACTAAAGGAGTCCTACAACTTGATGGTTCTTCCACAAAGCCATCAGGCATGATCAGGAACTTGAGCCTAACCTTGCATGCTTGTCTTAACATGTCTGTGGTGCAAGATGTGATGATTCTAGATATCACTCCTCGCTTTGCCTTGTGTCTTTCTAGAGAGTTCACAGCCAAGATTGGGGGCTACCTTGCAGCAGATTGGTCTTACATAGTGTTCAGAACAAGGTATGAGACTAAGGTCTCAATCAATGCTCAATCCATGGCACAATTCCATATTGAACCCCATCAGTCAGATAATATAAGCCTCAATTGTACCATACTTGATGAGGATGAGTTTACAATTGGCCAAGAGCTGAACACTCATCCTGAAGAAGTTCCAGACTTGTTTTTGGATGAGTTATGGGGAGATAACCAATTTTTCAACCCTTTGGAAGGTGTTGAGGAAAGAGACATGGGTGTCTACCTGCTGCATGAAGAAAATCAACCCATGCCTTCACTCATCAGACCTAAAGAAGACCCCAATGGTTTATGGAAGTTGTTCTTTGATGGCTCAAGGAGCAAGAATGGCGTAGGTGCTGGGGCAATGTTGATTTCACCCTCAGGTAACAAGCTTTTCTCTTCTTACAGGTTCGATTTCAGCTGCTCTTCAAATACAACAGAATATGAAGGCTTGATTCGTGGCCTTCAATGGGCCACCAAGAGAGGAATCAAACTGCTGCAAGCTTATGGAGACAATGAGCTCATAGTTAACCAAGTCAGAGGCTTGAATGTCACAAAGAATGCTTTGATGAGGTCCTACAAAAATAGAGTGTGGGACTTGATTGAAGATTTTGAAGTCTAACATTCAAGCTGTCCCAAGAGATCAAAACCAACATGCTGACAGGTTGGCAGCTGTAGGAGCTCAGTTTGACAATCCAAATGAGCTGAAGGAAACCAATGTTCAACCACATGTCAAGGTGGTGGTGAGACCGTCAGTGCCAGATAATGAAGCCCATTGGAAAGTTTTTGAGAGTGACAAGCAAATTGTTTGTTTCTTGCTGTAGGAAGCTGAATTCTCCTCTTCCAACCAAGCTAAATTGCAGCATCAGTATGAGGATCAGATTGTTCAGCTGAAGTCGATGAAACTTCCTAAGGGGCTGGTTACACTTGAGGGCCTTTTTCATGAAAGAGATCATATGAGGAAAGAGAAGGCAGTGATGTCTACTAGTGAGGAAAACTATGAAAGAATCCTCATCTTCAAGGACAAACTTCTCAAGCTGGGGAAGGTAAGTAGCAAGGCTGAGAGGCATGCTTTCATAGCACTTTCCCTAGAGTATGCAGATATTTTTGCTTGGGAGTACAATGACCTAAAAGGTTTTGATCCTAAACTAGCCCAGCACACCATAGAGTTGGAGGTCAATGCCAAGCATGTAAGGCAAAAACAAACGCTGGTTAACTCCAAGATTGAGGAGTTGATGAGGAAGGAACTAACCAAGTTGATCAAGTCCAGGATCATCTTTTTCATCAAGCACTCATAATGGGTAGCCAACTTGGTGCCTGTAAGAAAAAAAAGTGGGGAGATTAGGCTTTGCGTGGATTTCAGAGATTTGAACAAAGTCTCCTTGAAGGATCACTACCCCCTGCCATCCATGGATCAACTTCTCCAAGTAGTTGTAAGATCAGAATGTTTCTCTATTGGATGGGTTTTTTGGTTACAACCAAGTTTGGTTGAAAGGTGAAGATCGGTACAAGACTGCCTTCACCACCAAATGGGGCACGTATGCGTACCAAAAGATGCCTTTTGGTCTATAAAATGCTGGCGCAACTTTCCAAAGAGCCATGGACATGGCTTTCTAGGCGCTGCTAAACCAAATGGTGCTAGTTTACTTGGATGACATCATGGTTTTCTCAAAGAATGCCAACGAGCATATGAACCACCTGAGGCTGATTTTCAAAAGGTGCAGAGAGTATGGGATTTCATTGAATCCCAAGAAGTGCATGTTTGTTGTGCATGAAGGCAAATTGCTGGGCCACATCGTCTCGAAGGAGGGGCTGTCCATTGATCTTGAGAGAATAAGTGCCATCTTGGCCTTATCCCTGCGCAAGCATAAGAAGGGACTCCAAAGTTTCCTTGGAAAGATAAACTTCATGAGAAGATTTATCCCCGGTTTTGCAAATTTGGTTAGACCCATCACTGCTATGCTGAAAAAGAACTAAGTGTTCACCTGGTCAAATGAAGGCAAGTCAGCATTTGAGGCTATCAAGCAAGCCATTGTTCAAGCGCCCACACTTATGAATCCTGATTTCTCAAGGGATTTCATATTGTATGCTTTTGCCAACATTGATAATATATCAGCTATGCTGATGCAAAGAAATGGTGAAGGATTTGAGCAGCCATTAGCATTTTTCTGTCAAGGGCTTGAAGAGTATGAGGTGAGGTATACCTTTGTAGAAAAACAAGTCCTTGCAGCAGTAAGGAGCCTCAATAAGTTCAAACTAATGCTATCCAACAACAAAATCCACCTTATGGTGTCTCATCCCAGGGTAAGAGACTTCCTTCTTAACAAGGATTTGAGTGAAAAAAGAGCTGGTTGGATTACTAAAGTCATGGAGTATGACGTTGAGATCAAGGTCACTAAGCTAGTAAGAGGTAAAGGCTTATGTGAGCATATGGTTGATGATCTTCATGAAGACAAAGAGGTCATCTTGGTAACACAAGATAACCTACAAGCAGATGCACCTCCACCTCATACTAGTTGGCTCCATGATATGACACACTTTTTGCTAACAGGTGAGTGCCCTCAAGGTATAGACAAAGCAAAAAGAAGGTATTTCAGAATTCAGTCCATACCTTATGCTTTAGTTGACGGGGTTTTGTTCAGAAGAGACCTCAATGGAGTGCTCCTGAGGTGCTTAGATGATGATCAAGTAGCCAAGCTTTTGGAGCATTTTCATGATGGGCTTGCAGGAGGTCATTTTGCTACAAGGATTACTGCAACAAAGATCATGAGGGCTGGTTACCACTGGCCCAGCCTCTTCAAGGATGCTTATGCATGGGTGAGGAGGTGTCAGGAATGTGCTCTTTTCGCAGGTAAGCAAAGGTTAGCAGCTTTTCCTCTCAACCCAATTCAAGTGGAGCAACCATTCATGCAGTGGGGTTTGGATTTCATTGGTATTATCAACCCCCCATCAAGTGCAGGGCATAAGTGGGTTCTCACTGCAACTGATTACTTCACCAGGTGGGTGGAAGCCATTGCATTGAAGGAAGCCAACGTAAGTGTAGTCTTAGACTTCGATAACATCATTGTGACCAAGTTTGGCATTCCGTCCACTATCATCTCTAATAATGCATTGGCTTTCCTTGGTTTGAAAACAAGTGAATGGGCTCTCAAAATGGGCATCTATCTCAGCACTTCTTCAAATTATTATCCTCAACGAAATGGACTGGCTGAGTTCACAAATAAAAATTTGTTGAGGATTATTAAGAGGACCATAGAGGAGAATCATAGGACGTGGCACACCAAGTTGAGGATAGCCTTGTGGGCTGATCGGGTAACTCCTAAAGCTGTTGTTGGCAATTCTCCATATGTTCTAGTATATGGAAGGGAAGCCAAGTTACCCATTTCTGTTGAGCTGCCTGCATTAGAGCTAGCCCATCAGCTAGAGTTTCTAGAAGGTGAAACCATGAATGTGAGATTGGCAAAACTCACAGAATTTGAGGAAACAAAAGATCTTGCAATGAAGACACTGGAGGCGCATCAAGCTCAGGTCAAAAAGGCTTTTGACAAGAGAGCTACAGCAAGGACTTATCAGGAAGGAGTCCTGGTTCTCAAATGGGACTCAAAAAATGCCAAACTAGGCAACCATACCAAGTTTGATACCTTGTGGAGTGGCCCTTATTTGATCCACGGATGCAAACTACATAACGCTTTTTAGGTCGCCCAACTAGATGGGGAGATATTACCCATCATAGTCAATGGGATTCATCTAAAGCCATATTATTAGAAGAGTTTGTAGCGATTTTATGTTGTACATTTTGTATAGCTTTTCATATTTTTCTCTAAGTGCTTTGTGCACATCCGGTTCAGTTGTGTGTTTTCCCTTCCCTAAGTGCCATAGGCACAGTTTGTTTTGTTTCGGTTGTCCTTGTTGCTTCAAGGGAGATTTTCAGAAAGAGCCAGCTTCGTGCAAATGCAGTGACTCCACGCCCAATGGATCGAGTAGAGCAAATGAGCTGATTTCTCAAGCATAGCAGGCATGCTTCCCTGCAAATCGCTAGAAATGTTGGACATTTTTTGGCCCACATATCAAAGTTTGCGTAAGTATGAAAAAGGGAGTTTTCAGGTAAGAAAATGGTAAGTCTTTGGGAGGACTTCGAGTTTTCCAGCAATGACAACTTCGGTTTTTTTTGAAGGCACAATGCAAATCGGGTTTTCAACAGTGCTTAGCTTCTAAAGGTTTTATAAGTAGAAGTAATTCGGGTTTACAAACCCAAATTACTCATAGACAGTGTATTTCGGGTTCTCCAAGGGGCACTACTTGATTACTTCATAAGTTGTGAGCAGTCAGAAGCCTGAAATAAGTAAAAGGGGTTGACAAACCCGATTTGGTCTTGAAAAATGGTGCTTCTCGGGTTCTTGAAGGGACGAGTCTTTTTCAAAAAATCCGAAGGAGCTTTTTAGGGCAAAAAGGACCAATCAACTTTTTCGAAGGTACACTTTAGTCTTTCTGAAGGGCTTTTTCTTCTCCAAGTGGACAGTTGCAATTTTCCTGAAGGGTATGTTACCCTTCGGAGGGACCACTTTAAAATTCCCGAAGAGTATCTTTCCCTTCGGGAGGATCATTCACGGGACTCCGAAGGGACATGCAGAAATCCAGAAGGGTCTCTTACCCTTCGGGAAAGTGCATTGTGGGGTAATTTCAAAGACAGACACGAACAAAAAGTCCAAAGGAATTCCTTCGGACAAATTGTCCGAAGAAATTCCTTTGGGAGATTTGCCCAAAAGAAATAAACCAAAAAAAAACCCGAGACCAAGTGTTTAAAGGAAATGATGGGCCAATGGACGTTAAAATCAGGATAAGCAACTAGCCGTTAGAAGTAATCGGGTTTGAAAAGCTCGAAGTCTTAAGGCTTGAGAAACAACAAAGTGAGAAGACTTCAAGATGGACAAGCCCGAAGTAAGTAGACTTGAACTCGAATTACTCAACATACAGTAAATTGGGTTTCTCCAAGTACTCTACTTAAAAGGCTTTATAAATGAAGGATCTGAGAAAGTTCGAAGTTGGAGAGGCCAAAGAACCCGAATTACTTTGCATAGAGTAAATCGGGATTCTCCAAGGGCTCGACTTAAGCTTGGTTTGGCAACGTTAGAATCATGATGCAACGAATGGAAGGCTGCCACGTGGCATAACTAGAACAAAAAGGGCCAATCAGTAAAGGACAAGTGACGCAAGGATGTTCAATAAACACAGGAGAGTCCGAGCGGCTGGTAGCTGGAAGTTATGAAGGCTCTCATCCACCATGGTTCATTGTCTGCAATCGCCGTTCGACGCTTAAATGCGTCACGCCAAGAAGAAACATTCCAGCTGCTCATAGTAGGACTTTACAAACGTGCCAAAGAAAGTCTTAAAGACGGGAGGGGCTCGAGAGTATTGGGCGGCGATCTGGAACGACACATTTATGAACATCAAGGAAGGACAATAGGAGGTGCCAGCCATCTGCGACTTCTTTCCTCCCTTCCTATCTCCCCCTTTTCTTTATAAATAGAGGCCTTGGAGCCTAGAAATGTATCTCCGGACTGGTGATAAAATCACTCTGCAAAAATCGCTATGTAATGGACCTTTGAAGCAATAAAGATTTCTTTTACCTATCTCTTTGTCTAAAAATTGTGTTGAGTTAGCTTGTGCACTAATAGCGTTGTAAAGAAGCATCCTTCCAACCTTGTTGCCCTTCTTTCTTGCTTGTTTTCAGGTGCTTTCCAGTTAATTGCAGGTCTGAACTCGTGCTTTTTGGCCATTAATGGATGCTTGGTGTGAATTTTGAAATTCCTCTTTTCCTCATGTGTGGTTCAGTAAGCCTAGTTTAAGAAATACTTATGCAAGTTAGCTTGTTAGGAGGTTGTGTACGCCAACTTATCTTATGCTGAATTAGTGTCTTTCCCAAGCTAGTTGAATCACTTACTTTTGGTGCATCACCTCCCTTAGCTTAGTTTTCTTTTCAAGTAATCTCTCTCCCCCTTTTCCTCGGCCATTAGTAGAGTTTAGCGTAGAAACCCAAGGAGCTGAAGTGAAGCACCTGAGGAACTAGCCTCATAAAAAATTCTAGAGATTCAACCTTGTCATAGGACACCCACAACCTGAGGTTGTTGTCATGCTTATAGCTGGAAGTGAGACCGCCTGAAAAACTCTCACAAGGGTGCAATTCCAAGCTATAACAGTTCTCTAAAAGCTTAGGTGGCCAAGCCCTTGAATGGTTTCTGCATTTGCCAAAGGGATCAATCACCTCTTTTGTTGACTTGTCAAAACGATTTGTGCGACACTTTTCATACAATGTGGAACATGAGCTAACCATGCTGAATCTGTGCAACACATAACAATGAAATGGGGAAAGTTTCTCATCCTCCTTGCAATGATGGCGAGGCTTAGCTAGTAGATTCCTGTATTCCATTCCAAAAAAACAATTAGCGAGCATCTTTGTTGCAAATCTAAACCAAGAAATGGCTTACAATGTGCAGCTGCATTGCACAAACACATTTGACGAAATCATAGAAAAGGGCGTGCAAATAAAAAAAGCCCTTGTTGCAAAAGGTTTGAAAAAATTGTTTTCTAAGGATTCTCCTAATCAAATTCAAACACAAACTAAAAACCCTAAGTTCAACAAAAACAAGAATGTGGTCAGAGATGGAGTAACTGAGTCTAAACATGTGTAGAATGTCTAGAAAACTCCAATAGTTACTCTCTAGCGAGCTCCATCAAAACAAGAATATCAACGAAGAACTTACACATCTCTTGGGGAACTTTTGGAGGTCATTTTTCATAAATTAGTTGTAGCTAATATGATTGTATTCCCACTAACGAAGCCATTTGATGAAAATCAAACAAAACCTAAATGGTATAGAGAGGATGAATACTGCAATTATCATCAAATCAAGGGCCATGGAACAAACATATGTATGCAACTCAAAAATTATGTCCAAGATCTATTAGATCGTGGCAAAATTGCACTAGATAGCAAGGCTTCATCATCAAAAAAGTAGGAATTGGGAATATTTAAGGACCCATTCCCTAAGCATGAGTAGGATAATTCACAATAGACTCAACAACAAGATCATAGTCAAAATCAAGGTCAAAACCAAGGTCACAACACCCATGCCAACAATGTCAATTATTGCAGAATGCCGCATAATTATGACATCGTTGTTGTCCAAATCACCAGCCATCACATTGCAACAATGAAAATCAAAGCCCAAGATTGTGCTATCACTACTCGGTGTCCTAGGATAAGGTCCTTCCATTCAAACATCTCCTAAGGTCATCATTCAAGGTCCTTCTACGCAAAAACTTTCCAAGATCACCATCAAGATTCATTTGCATTTATCTCTAAAGGACAATATGACCTTCTCAAATAGCTTGAGAAGACTCTTGCACAAGGATGTGTTGTATAAAGTCCTCCAACAATCGACGGTCCCTACCAACATTGACCCTTCAAAATTCTAGGCACTCATAGGCCATTTGTCCTTGGGCCAACGCCTCACATTTGACCATAACGATCTTTCTACAGTAAGACCATCCCATAATCTCCGCCTTCACATTGAGGCAATCATCGCTAAGCACAAAGTCAAAAGGGTACTCATAGACAATGGGTCAGGGCTTAACATTTCATGTTGAAGCTGGGCAAACATCTTGGGTACTCAGAATCAGCATTGGAAGCCAATATCATCACCATTAAAGTGTATGATAATGTAAATAGATTCACAACAGGTACCATTTATTTGCCTATCATGGTTGGGCCTATCACGCAGTAGACCCTCCACGTCGTTGACATTGGCTTGCCATGTAACATCCTCCTTTGGTGTCCCTGAATTCATGCCATGCACGTCGTGCCCTCCATTCTGCATCAATGTATCAAGTTCCTGTACTTTGGTATGGAGGGAACAATCCTTGGTGACTCGCAACCATATCAATATTGAAAAATGTTGGAGACAAAGTACAACAAAATTGATCATTGTCCCATCATTTCTCCAACAAAGAAAATCCGAAGGTGTTAGAGACTTCCAAATCATCCTCCGACATCCATTCGGACAGCGTACCATCCACATCCAATAATTTGCCTCCCCATTCCATGTCCCATTTCAAAACCATATATAAAGGTTGCAGGGAATATGAAATTGAAAATGCTTTCCATATAGCAAAGCTCCCCACCTCACCAAAAAGCCGTGGCATGCCCACCATGTATTGGCTGAAGAAAAGAAATTCTTATAAAGTTGGTTCCCTCTCCTTTGTCAAGAATGTTCTCCTAGACAATGGACAGGTAAATAGTCCTGGTGATTCTTGGTTATACAGTGATGGTTTAGCCCGTGTTACCAGAGGAACAAATACCCCATCCCAAATAAGATATGTGAGAACATGGACCATAAGGGTAAAGGCTTGGGTGGTAACAAACAAGGGATTCTTGAGCCTATCCTCCCTGCTGAGCATAAAGGATATTGTGGAATTGGATACAAACCACCTAGGGATGACCCCTACGATCTCATTAGTGACAATACTACTCTGATGACAATTCTCCTGGTAGCGACACAAAGTCCTTTTATAGCCTCTACGATGAGCTTACCGAGACCAACCTTTTTGATGACACCACCGTCCTTACCATCCACTTAGACCTCCAATACCTTGACCTTGTAGATTGGGACCAATAGGATTATATACCCTTCTTTCAGAATGATGAGGCTATTACAGAATTTCTAGGACTTCGAGACAGTCTCCCATGGGGTGATCATAAAAAAAGATTTGAAATCAATCTTGATATAGTTGCCTACTTTGGGGAGCAAGAAGAGTTCCTTAGTCAGAAAAATCAAAATAATAAAAAATTCAAAAATCAATGCCCCCTAGCGAAAACCTCTCTGAGGTGGTATTGGACAATCATAAAGTAAAAATAAAGATGCAGTCATTGGTGAAAACGTCCCTGAGGCACCAATGGACGGGGAACACGACTCTCCCCATGAATGGGCACAACATCTTAATAGTCCTAAGATCATCAGAATTGGAGCAGATAGTAGTTCGTTTGACCAAGAAACATATGAGAAACTGGTGAAGGAATTCTCTGGTACATTCACATGGCCGTTACTTGAAATGAATGATTTAGATTCCTCCTTTATGGGCGAGCAAGATGAGCCTACAGAACCACAAATAGATGAATAATTTCACCTTTCCCCTATGCCGATACCTCTACAAGATGGTTGCACATTGCTCACAGAAGATGCCATTGATGTTAATGTTGCATGAAAGACAATCCTAGAATGATCAAACTTGGAGCCTCACTTACACCGGAAGAACACGAGGTCTTCATTGCCCTTTTAAAAGAATTCATTGACATTCGCATGATCATATGCCGACATGCTAGGGTTGGATCCATATTTAGTAGTCCATCATCTTGTTGTGCATCCCGATGCTAAGCCTAACAAACAAAAGTTGCAGAAAATGCACCCTCAGATAGCAATCTTGGTCAAAAAGGAATTAGAAAAACTCTTGTAAGTAGGATTCATTAGGCCAATTGACTATTTTGAGTGGATCTCAAATATCGTGCCAGTCAACAAGAAGTCCATGGGAATTCACCTGTGCACCAATTTTGCAACAACAACAAAGCTTACCCCAAGGATGACTTTCCATTGCCTAATATTGACATGATAGTCGACTCCACGGTAGGACATGAAATGTTGTCACTTATGGATGGTTTCTATGGCTATAATCATATCCAAATAGCACCTGAAGATCAACACAAGACAATATTCACCACCCCATGGGGAACATTTTGCTATTAGGTCATGTCCTTTGACTTGAAAAATGTAGGTGCCACATATCAACGAGCCATGAAAGCATGACATTGTGGAAGACTATGTGGATGACATCCTAAGCAAATCAAAAACTTGAACAAAACATCCGATAGTCCCACACAAAATTTTCGAATGGCTCTGAGAATACAAAGTGTGGCTTAACCCTAAGAAATGTGTATTTGGGGTTACATTAGGAAAACTTATGGGGTTCATTGTATCACATAGGGGTATTGAAATGGATTTGACCAAGGTTCATGCTAACTTAGAAATGCCCCCCACCATCCAATCTCAAGCAACTGCGAAGTCTACAGGGAAAAATACAAGGTATTTGAAGGTTTATCTCATAGTTGGCCGATAGGTGTCACCCCTTCATGCATCTTCTTAAGAAAAACATCGAATTTCATTGAACATGGAATGCCAAGAAGCATTTGAGCAACTTAAACAATATCTATCCAATCCACTTGTATTAGTTCTTCCAACTCCAAGAAAACCATTGTTACTTTACAATTCTGCAAGTCAACATGCCCTGGGGGCACTCTTGGCTTAACACAATGAAAAGGAAAATGCTGCATATTATCTAAGCCAGATCTTGGTAGCTTATGAACATAAATAATCACCAATTGAAAAAGCATGTTTGGCAATAGTCTTTGCTTCACAAAAATTGCTGCATTATATGCTTACTAACAAGACTATTCTCATTGCCAAGATTGACCTGCTCAAATATCTCTTATCTAAAGCAACACTCACTGAACAAATGGCTAAATGGGTCATGCTACTAAGTGAATTGGACTTTGAATGTGCAAATAAAAAAGCCATCAAATGATAGGTACTTGTAGATCAAATCACAAAGGCTTTGTTGTTAGATAAGCAACCACTTACCATTGATTTTCCTGATGAATCCCTATTGTCCCTTGAGTTGCAACATTAATTCTATTTTGATGGATCCTTTACGTCTCAGGGCTCAAGAGTAGGGATCTTGTTCTTGACAACATAGGGGGACAATATCCCTAAGGCTTTTCACATTGGTTTCCCGTGTACCAACAACATTGCGGAGTATGAGGCCCTCATTGTAGGACTTCGGCTAGCTATCAGTAGAACATCAAACATTTGTCGGTCTTTGGTGACTCGTAGCTAATTATCAACCAGGTCAATGACCACTATCAAACTAAAGATGACAAAACTTGTGCCATACAAGACCATGGTGGATAGCCTAAAACAGTATTTTGTGAACATTCAGTTTGAGTAGGTACCACGTGCCAACAATAGGTCAATAGATGCGATGGCCACCATTGAGTCACTCCTTGAAATGTCCTCTGATGTACAGCATTATCAATTCCTAATAGAACAACTCATCATCCTAGCATATGATCGTCCAGAGTTTGAGATGGTATGTGAGATTGTCGGTCCCAGTTATTCATGGTATACCTACCTACACGATCACACCCTTCGCACTGATTCATCACGAGCCCAACATAAATGCTTTATCGAAAACACCTCCTGTTATACCCTCCTTGGCAATACTATTTATTGTAAAGGCTATGATGGAACTCTGCTTTGTTGTTTAAATTTAGAAGAGGCTCATTTGGCCATCAAAGACGTTCACGATGGGATATGTGGGGCACACACTAGTGGAATGGTCCTTGCCAAGAAACTCCTTTGCATAGTATACTATTGGCCGACTATGGAATTAGATGTGTGCAAATATGTCAAGACATCTGTTGCTTGTCAGAAGCACGATAGTCTCATTCACAGTTCATCTCAAGTATTGCAATTGATAATGACTCCTTGGCCCTTCTGTATATGGGGGCTCGATCTCATAGGGAAGATATATCCCACCTCATCTAATGGCCACAAGCACATCCTCACTACTACCAAATACTTTACTAAGTGGGTTGAAGCCATTCCTCTCACTTACGTAACTGAAAAGCAGATATCAAAGTTAATCTCAAATCATCTCATTTGCCGTTATGGCATCCCATCCACCATCATTACTGATAGCGGTAAGTCATTTAAGAATAAGGATGTCAAGGTCCTCTGCACTTAGTTTCACATCTGCCACAAATGGTCCATTCCTTACAATCATTCTTGGTTTCATAGATAGAATATGGCCACCACATTTTGCCATACACTTAAAAAAAAAAAAAAAGGCAGCATCTGATTTTGAGTTTGTATGCCAAAAATTATGGCCACCACATTTTGCAAGACATTTTGTGAATAGTGAAGTGATGGTTACGCAAGTGTCGGGCAATTAGGTTACTGTCAATTTATTCATAGGCGGTTACACAACTGTTGGTTCTTAGAGTGGTAGTTTTGCCTTGTCTCTAGTGGTGGTTTCGCTCGAATGCAATCAATGGGAAGAGTAAACAACAAGGGAATTGTAATGTCCCCTTTTTGGCATAGCTTGCTTATGGACCCTTAGCTTGGTTTGTTCCCACAAGGCGAAGTGAAAGAAAGAGAAGGTAACGTTGAGGGGGCTATCCTATGAGCAAAATGATGAAAAGTACTTAAATATTCTAATTTTCAGTTGAATTATGAAAAAACTACTTTTGATCTAATTTTCACTTAAGTAGGGGACCTTTAAGGGTCATGAGAGCCTAAACCCTCAAAAAAGAGTTTTAAAAGATAAAGTTGCTTATGTTTCAAAAGACACATCCCTCCAACTTGGGCGCCACCCTTGGAAGATGATTATAAAAAGCAATTGAGGATTCATTTGGAAGGGTATGCTGAATATTGATACTGAATCATTGATCAAGTATGTCAAGCTTGTTCATCACATCTTGAAGATGAAAACCTTCAAGAGTGTTAAAAGTTTGGGGACGAAAACCTCAATTCCTACTTCTTGGACAACTCTATTCAAGCGCTGTAGTTGAGATTCAAAATTGCATGTTTGCATGCAAGTGGATCTACAAGGGTGTTTTTGGACACCATCGTCATTGAATAATATTGTAAATCATATAGAGAGTTGGTTTTTGGAGAATTGTAGGTCATTGGAGAATGGCGACCTGCATTGGGAGCTTGCTTGTGGAGTTTAGAGCCATTCTTTTGGGTGGTGAATTGTCTGGGTTGAGAAGAAGACCCCTCTTGAAAGGACTGCGCTACACAAAGACCTTAGAGGGTTTAAAAAAATTATTGGCGAATTTATCCTACTTGGGCGACTTGCCTAGGGCAAATAAGAGGGCATTTTGGTGGTCAATTGGTGAGGTAGAATAATCTGAATTGTTTTATAAATTTTTTTGAGGTGGGGCGAATAAGTTTGAGGAATTAAACCGTTTTGGAGGGCTTTCTGACTCCAATTCGACAAGGTAAATTTATAATATTATTTTTGAATTTTTGGGAATAAAATCACAAGGTTTGGAGTGGCTTTTGTGAGAAAATATAAAGGTATAAAGTCTGGAATCTATTGAAATTAAATTAGGAGTTGGGCGACTCACTTGAAGGGGTAGTTGCTAAGCATTTGGGGTGCTTGTTGGCCCTAAATTATTGGACAAATATTACCCTTAATGTTTATAATATTTTCTGATATTTTTTCGGCTTGTTGGTTGAGGATTTGGACCTCATTAATCATTGGATTTTCATGAAATTATAGTGAATTTATGTGGTAAATTTCCATCTTGCTTGGGAAGATTGGCGATTTGATTTTCTCTTGTTTAGTGGCCAGTTTGGGAGTCTATTTTCAAATTACTTTCGCTGGGATTAGTCGTTGGTTTTACACAATATTGCAAGCTATTTTTCAGAGAGTTTTCCAGCAGGGTTGGCGAGTGGAAGGAAGGCTTGGGATCGTTGGTTTTGGGAATATATATTCAGCTAAGGTGATCTTCATTTCCAAATATTCATTACAGCAGTCTACATCATCTTTTAGAGTGTATTTTCAGTTCTTGGAGTAGATATTAGTGGTTGTAATTGTGGATTA
The DNA here is from genome assembly GCA_037957365.1 of Torreya grandis. Classification (NCBI taxonomy): domain Eukaryota; kingdom Viridiplantae; phylum Streptophyta; class Pinopsida; order Cupressales; family Taxaceae; genus Torreya; species Torreya grandis. The sequence continues at coordinate 3,499,704 of JARHVA010000170.1, read as the reverse complement.
ATTTATGTCCTAGTGTTGTTTAGCATTTGGTTCACTTTGGTGAGGTGTGGTGGTTTGTCGAGAGACCTAGAGTGGCTGGTTTATTGTATTATTTTCAGGTTTTTGATTGGGATTTGTGCCTAATCCCATTATTGCTTGCTTGTTCCAAATTGGGGACATTACAGTGGTATCAAAGTCATATCTTGGTTATATTGTGGGTGAAAGATTGATACATGAGTGGCAATAAAGAAGTTAAGTATTACTTGAAGAGTAACAGGAGGGAAGTAGGGCTTCCACCAGTTGGTTCACTTGAGCATGATCAAGTTATGGGTGATACAAGGCACCATGAGACAAAGAGTGAGAGGAGAGACAGGTTAGCTGATAAGAGGTTTGAGAAGTATTCTTAGACTCAGGAGAGGATGACACCAGTGATGGAAGGATTTATTCGTTCCCTTAGTGAGATGGGTGGCATAAAGCCACCCAATGGAGATAGTGGTGCTTTAAGGAGCAGGCTAGATTCACATACACCCCCTTTGGGGAATGGAGCATCCACATGTAGGCCCAACCAACCTACATTTGTTCAGAGGGAGGAGCCCATACTAGTGAGGGAGGGGTTATCTAGCCCACGTGAGGAGTTAGAGAGGGAGATGGATGAGTATGTTACTTTATCCGCGATAGTGAGAGGAGCTATGACTTTTTTCGAGTTTGCAGCTTGGAAACAGGCACAAAGTGGGCCCATGATTAGTCAGAGGCAGAGGGGCAGCTAAGGAGATCTCAAGCATGGTTGGGGAAGTTATCTCTCTCCACGTTTGATGGGTTACAGAGGAGCTTAGCTAGGGCATGGATTCAGAAGGTGGATACCTTCTTTTCACTTCAACCTATGGAAGAGGGAGAGACCATTCAGTGCACCACTTTGCATTTAGAGGGAACAACCCACGATTGGTGGTATCATGGTTTGATCAAGTAGGGGCATCAACACATACACTCCTCTGAGGAGTTCAGTTGGAAGTTGATTGTGTTACTACCTGATTCTTCGTTAAACAAACTTACTTGATTATCCATGGATTTTCTATAGGTGATAATTTGATTTTATTATTACTAAGTTGTAAGTCATACGCTGTTATGGGGTAGTGGTATGTTGCTTTGGTTTCATGATTTCACTGCTATGAGTTAGCTGTAGTGTATATTCTTATATTGTGATCATGTTGACTGTTATTTGATAGTATTTTATGATATACATGTCATGATGTTATGGACTAGCTACCTGTTTGTCGTGAGTTGGACGCAGGAGAGATTCATCCCTCAGAGCATGACAGAGGGAGAGCATTATCGGAGAGGGTGACGTAGATGGAGTTGTTGGGAGACGACAAAGAAACGACTAGAACTTTGCACACACCACATTAGACAATATATGTTATATGCATTGTGTGAATGGTTAACATAGTGTGTTTTTGGATGTTGTTTGCATTTAGATAAATGTTTTTACATACTAGTGTGTTAGTTATGATTTATGCCTAAGTGGAATTAATTTTGTGTGATTGTGTTTTTGGCACGCTAATGTGCTCATGACTATTAACATATTCGCAAATGTAAATTCGTGTAAATAGAGTAAATCCGAATTTAATGATTAATGAGTTAATCATTAATATTAAGTCATATTATTATGAAATAAAATAATTGAATTTTATTTAGAAAAACATAAAAATAGAAAAAAGGGAAGGCAATTTTAAAAACAAAAAAAAAAGAAGAAAAGAAAAATCATTGGATAAAAAAAAAAGGGAAAACAAGCTTTAAAAGGATTCTCATGATTTATGCAAAAGGGAGAAAAGGGGCACAGTACAAAGAGGGAGATGGGAGAAGGGCAGACAAGGAAGCAAAGAGGAGCAGCCGAGCATATTGCTAGGTAGGTAATGGAATTGATTTCTATGCATTCATGTTAAATGCTATAGCAATCTGGGATTGTTCAGTGATCTATGAAAACTTATACATTTATATAGCGATCTCCATACAACGATCTCCATATATAAGAATATACTTCAAGCATATGCCTTTGACATATTCATAATAGCTGAGTATAAAAATACAACGATCTCAAAAAAAATACATAATAGCGATATATAATGAGACAACGCCTTAGATATGTTTAACGGTATATTCATAATAGCTTAAGCTTGAATTGATTTTCAAGTTGTCAAAAAAAAAATACAGCGATCCCCAGTCTCCATGTGGAATGTTAGGATATATATACATCGTATTGTTAGAAAACAACGAACAAAACTATGAAAATATATAGCAAACTATATAAAAAAGACAATTACAGAAATTTGTGCGTTTAGCAATATGTGAGTAATTACAATGAACTATATATACTAACTTGCTAATATATATTAAATTGGGCCAGTGACTAATATTGAGACGTGTATATATATTTGCAAATCATATACATATTAGATGAAGCGCCCTATACTGATAAGAATCGCCTAAATATGGGTGATATTTGTTCTTAACAGTCAAACCACTGTATGCCTATTTTTATTCTCTGAGAAGATATATGTAATAATCTGTGATATATTTATTAGATGTATAAGTCTATAAGCGTATAATGATATAATTCTACTAAGTGGATTTGGAGACGAGATGTTGGCAAACCCTGACAAATTATTGCGCCCATTTTGTCTATTATTTATGATCGCTTATGGGCAGCCAACACATCATATCTCTAGAAAAATAGACCACATCGAGGTCCGACAAATGGGTGTGAATGAAACTGTGTTGGGACAGGGCACCGCTAAATTGGAGACAGTTGCTGGATAGTAAAGTTGTCCATGCTTATGGCCCTTCCTGTGTTGTTTTGTATGGAGATTTTCTAACGTGGGTTCTACATTACATGGCGTCAATTCTAAGATGATTACACCCTTAAGATAAATATAACCAGTGATTTATAAGTTATACTTGTATCATTATAGCATAATGTATCCTAGACTTGTAAGTATATACCCTATATGTTATATATATCGTTATATACTTGATAAAGATTCGTGGTGTATATCCTATAAAAATATAGGTATATTTTTTAGTGATATATGAGAAGATCCATTATTCGGTGCATAATATAAGTGGCATGGTGTATAACTAGGAAATATATATGGATAAACTTCACATTTTCGTAATATATTCAAAATACGGATATGACTTATAACCATGCTAATAATACAGATATATCAATGACTTTCTATGACTCATTGAAGACTATATCATGATGTATTTCTTTGGATTGATTTATAGTAGATAATGGATCTATTCTAAATAAGTAGCATGGCTTTGCTAAATTAACTAGATTATCTTCACATATAACTAGATAATATATCTAGCGATGATATATGTGTGAGCGACGTTAATTTAGTATACTTATAGTGTTATAATCGGTAAAAATGTCATATGTGCTATAACTGATCTTTTAGATATAGATATGAGATCATTTGGATCAAGGATCATGTTAAATATCATATTGATTGTGCCCTCTCAGCTTGATATACTGGAGATAAAACTCTTCATTCATAAGTATACTTGCATTGCTAGATAATGTAACTCTCAATGTATTATTTATTGTTGTCGTAGTGGTTAGTGGTTGGTATACGCTATGATTGTTCTATTAATGGTTAGTACATTTACGAGCTGTGTACTGTAAATGATTAGTATACCATAGCGTAGACGACAAATACTTATTGAGAATTATTGGTTTGTTTATTGTATATTGTTTCCTTACAAACTTGTGTACGATACGTATTGTGGGTGTACTAATATGTATGAGGGCATATACATATATAGCTTATGCATATAACTACATTGGGATGCGTGCCTATAGCATAGATTTTGACTAGTATATTGTCATGACTTGGGGTAATTCATATATCTGAGTACTTGATGAAACTTTTGGGTACCATATAAGAGCAATTTAGATATTGCCGAATACTTGTATGCGAACTTTGATACGAAAGACTATGTAGTCTTGAGAACTTGTGTATAGAGATATATACGCTTTGATTATATCAGGATGAAAATCTAGTTAGTTAGGGATAAAAACTATGAAGGAGAATTACATTGTAGAATCCTTTATCTTAGAGAGATCATCAATATGCTTCGTGAATAGAAAAGTTTTAATGATTGATGAATTCATAAAGAGTTCTTGATTAGAGCTATAAATGATTGTTAGTATATAGTAGTGTAAAGTTATGTGCGGTTCATATTATGAGTATATTAATATGTACAAGTGCTTAGACATATATAGCAGATATTAGTGCATTATGATGTGTGCCTATAAGTTATAACAATGTGCAGTTTAAACACATGATATACCCAGTTGGTATAAATTGTACTTGTTTGCTTGTTATTTAAGATTATGAGACATTTGGTTCTTGAAATTGTAAAATTTGTTGTTCGTAATTGTGTAGTGCTCATGAATAATGAACTATGATGTTATGAGATGTCATAGTGTATTATGTTTGAAAACTGCAACCGAAATATATGTTATATCCAGGTGGTACAAACTGTAATTTTTGTCTAGATTCATTCATACGTTTGACGGATTAAATGTATGTGTTGAGTTATTTCTATGTCTAGCATGTTTTGTGATAACTAGTAGAGAGTACTGTATTGTGTTTGCTTACAGAAATTATAATATGCAACCTAATATATATATATATATATATATATATATATATATATATATATATATATATACCCGGTTGGTATAATCTGCACTTGTTTGCTTATTAATTATGTAATAAATGATATTGTGGAGATTCATTCATACTTTTAACAGACTAAATGTATGCATTTAATTATCCCTGTGTTTAGCATATTTTGTGATTGCTAGTAGGAAGTAATCTATATGAATCTATTGGTTATGTATATGTTAACCAAATCTCACATTGTTGGTACCGAGTAAGTAGTGAGATGGACTTCACTAGCTTACTAGCATCACAATGTTAGATGAAGGTAATCCGATCAAATGGTGTATATGAAATTGACTGATCGTAGAGATCAATAACTATTTGAAAACTTTGGCCAAAGTAAGTTAGTGAGACATTGTCATTTCATGAATATGATTTACATGTTTGTGCGATACCTTGTTAGAACGGGCTTCTTTATGGTATACTGCATGTTTTTTTTAGAAATCATACATCACACGAGTAATAGCGTGTCTTTCTAGATTCCCGCATCGTCACTATCTACTCATCCATAAAGGGAGGGCTATTCCTTGATGGGGAATTGTGCGGGGGATTGATGGTCCGTAGTTGATGTGGAAAAGTGCTTGGATGATGCTCTCCCTCCCCACAACAGTACTTACTTGGAGACGACACTTCAGATTGTCATAGATATTGGAGTTCAAGAATGTATTCTCCATGGAGCTTTGTATCTTGTATCTTGTACATTATATTGTATTTATTATTATTGAGACATTATTTGGATGAAATGTAATTATTACTTATTGTACATTGACAACAATGACTATATGGTTGTTCCAGCTGTGACTGAACATTTGTAATTATTTTCCATATTTGGTTATGACGTGTTTCATATGTTGATAGTGATCAGTGACTGTTAGATGTCATGCTTATTTATAGTTAACATACTTAGAGTGTTATATCTAGATCACTAATTAGATTTTCGTGGTGAATTCTAATGAATGAATATGTTGAATAAATAAAAATAAATTATCACGTTTTTCTAAGTCAAACCCAGTGGGGTTGTTACAGATTGAGGTTTGATAGAGTGGATCCAGAACTTCATTTTTGTGATTTAGCTCAATTGAGGCAAAGGGCCTTAGTAGATGATTATGTCACGGAGTTTCAGAGACTTTCAGTAATGGTGTCTGATATTTTACTTAGGAGATTGGTGGTGTTGTTCGTAGAGGGCTTGGTTGATTCCCTAAGCGGATTGGTCAAGGCATTTGATCCACCTTCGTTGAGAGAGGCCATTCAAAAGGTCTGTGATTTGGAGTCTTCTACTCCAAAGGGCAGATTACCACTTTTAGGACAGCCAAAGAATACTTTTTTCCTACCTACAGGGCAGTAGAGAGGTGGCGGTTTGGGGCAGCCAAAGAGTAGCTATGCAGGTCCTCCAAAAGCCAATCATGTGGGTCCCTTGATTAGACCAAACCAACTAGGTTTGGGGCAACAGAAGGAGCTACCACGTAGTAGCTTTGATATGAGAAAAGAGCTAAGAAGGAAAAGTCTTTGCTTCACATGCAAGGATCCTTGGGAGAAGGGCCACAATTGCCATGGTAAGGGACAAGTACACTACATTGAGGTACTTTCTGAAGAGAAAAATGAGGAAGAGGAAGTTGGGACAACTATGAGGAGAACACCTTGGAGATAGAGGGAGAAGAGTTGAGTGTCACCTTGGCATCACTTTCAGGGGATCTTAGGTATTATCCCTTTAGAGTGAAGGGATCATTGAAGGGTACACCTATCACCATATTTATTGATAGTGGGGCAACTCACAATTTCATTGATAGAGGATTGGTAACATCATGTGGGCTACAATCCGTGGAGTTCAAAGGATTCAGAGTCACGGTGGTAGATGGATTCACCATCTCTTGTACCACTAAGATTCTAAAGCTTAGTCTCACTTTGGAAAAGTATGTGGTTGATGATGATTTCTATGTGGTTGGCACAGGGGAGACCACCCATGGTCCTTGGTATTCAATGGTTGCACTCACTTGGTGAGTACACTCAAAATTATCAAATCATGGAGCTTAAATTCAAAGTAGAAAGTAATGAGATTGTTTTGCATAGTTTGAGTGATAGAGAGGTCCCTTCTTCTGCAAACAGTATGTTAGGAGGATGTTTTATGAGCATAAGAAAGATGGAAAAGAAGACTGCCACTAGACATCAAATGTAGCCCCTTCATTCCAAATTGGAACCCTCTACAAGGCAATTAGTAAGTGTAGCAAATTCTGATTTTTGTCATGCAACACTCTCCACCATCAGTTTTGGTACACCTTCCCCCATTCCCGCCCCTCGTACCCAGCCTTAAAATCATCCTATCGTTACCTTCTCTGACGTAAGAAATGCCTCTTTATTTCTCAAAGGAGACGGATCTTACAGGCTTCCTACATTCACTCCGCCAAACTTTTTTGGCGTACCATCCTCCCACGACATTCTCCCCTCCCCACTGAGCTTAATCCCACATCCATGATTTCCCATACCTCGACCCTTTATGATATTCTTGGCCAAACACAAACCCATGTTGCTTCTCCACCATCTTCTCACTTTTTCACATACAAGAATGTTAGAAAGGCGGTGAAGGCGATGAATAGTAGCAAGGCAACTGATGAAGAAGGTTTCCAAGTTGAGTTCTTCAAACATGGTTTTAGAGCTTTTGAAAGCTATTTGGTTGATCTTTTCAATCACGTCGTTTGTCTGGATTTCCCACCCTCTTGGTCACATCACATTATTCCCCTGATACACAAATTAGGGTTCTATTCAGATCCTAATAATTACAGGACGATCATGGTTGGACACACATTCTCGAAATTGTAAGCTACTATATTACACATGCAACTTTCGAGAGAGCTAAAGCAAAGACACCTCAGAGCTAGGGGATAGGCAGGGTTTAGACTAGCCCATCAGACCATTGATCATATTTTCACACTTCGGGCCATTATTGAGGAGGCACGTCATCGCTCATCCAAAGTCTATTGTTGTTTTGTAGACTTTAGGAAAGCATTTGATTCTGTTCTGAGAGAGGTACTTTTCCAGAGACTTAGGAATATTGGCATTTCTGAAACCCTCTTGGCAGCCATTATGAGATTATACGAGAATGTTCTTGGTCATCTCTGCACGGTTCAAGGGATATCAGATTTTATTTGGAGTACCATTGGGGTCAAGCAGGGATGCCCTTTGTCCCTAACCTTATTTGGGATATACGTTGATGAGTTAGAGACCTTTCTTCATGAACATATTCAGGCTAGTAATGGGTGTCTTCTTCACCAGGTTTTGATTTTTATCCTCTTGTTTGTAGACGATGTGGTTCTCCTAGCCTCTTCTCCTGAGGACTTACACCGACAATTGGATGCTTTGGCTCTCTTTTGCGATCTTTGGCAGCTGACCGTTAATTTGGAAAAAACCAAGGTCATGGTATTTAATGGCTTGAGGACCTCCCACCTCCATTTCTTTTTCAAAAGAAAGGAGGTTGAGATTACCACTTCCTATACTTATTTGGGAGTGCAATTTTTTGGTCCACGTTTCAGCTTGAGGCAGACACTCCAGCCTAGAATAAACAAAGGTTATGGTTCTTTAGCTCTCCTTGAACGACAATGTTTTCGGCATCACTTTCAGGATATTTCTTCCAAGATGTCACTCATGGATACACTTATCAGACCCATAGTCCTCTATGGATCTGTAGTTTGGGGGCCCTCTCTACATGAGGGTGATTGGGCCACTGTTGAGAGGGTCTAGATACTTCTCCTTCGCCGCATGATAGGATGTAAGCAGACTGTTCTCCAACACATTATTCTTGCAGAGTTTGGAGCTGGGCTGGAGACTATATTTGATTTGATCATTTTCATACACCGCATACAGAGGTTTGTTGATTCTGCAAGTGGACGTGACAAATACCCATACTTAGCATATCGTTCTTCAGAGAATCTTGCTCTCTCAGCTCCTTCGACTTGTGGACGTTGGTATACAAGAGTTTCTAATCTATTGGAATCTGGGGGAATCAGGGTGGACCGACTTCCTCCATTTATGTGCTCCTTGGACGCACTGACTCATCTTCTACCCACTAGACAGGAGTTGAACCATATTATTAGGGATGATATTTACAGACAGTTTATCCATACTAATTGGGTAAACCCTCTTGGGGGGTTATGCCTTAAGATGGCATTTTATGCAAAACACTTCTTGGAGCGGAGTGATGGGCTTATCATTCGTCCATAGTATACATTCCGCCACTGGATGCACTCTCTTCGTATCCCATTAGGACAGTTTCGAGTGGGGTCGCACAGGCTTAAGATTTAGACATAACACCAGATAGATCGAGCAAATGGGATTTCTCAGTTATGCAGCATCCATAAGATGGAGCTAAGGAGCATTTCATCTTTTGTTGTCCCATTTACTATGAGATCAGAGGGAGGTTTTACTGCCTATTTAGGAGGACATAGACTCTTTCTGACTTCTTCAAATATGCGAACCAAAGATGTTTGGCTTTATATATACAAGAAGCTCTTAAGCTTCGTGATCATTTTATTCAGAGTCTCACTAGACCAGTCTCCACTCAACGGATTACTTCCTTTTTCACAGTGCTACCTTCGAGGAGAGGTGCTAAGTGACAGATTGACATCAGTACAGCTCCACATTCCAAATCAGTGAGGCCCAAAGACACTATTCACAGTTCCTCGAGTTTTCATCAACATATTCACTTCAGACCCGACATCAGAGGGCAGACTAGATCCACTAGACCTTCACAGAGGACTTTTCCTTCTAGGCAAAGGATTGGAGGACAATTCAGGCATCATACCTCCCCTTCTTCGGGTCAGACTTCTATTTGGAGCTTCTTCTCGTCGGGCTTGGATGCTAGGAGAGTTGGATCGAACTCTTGATGGGTTTCCTCCTGGTTCTTCTTTCTTAGGGATCATCCTCGTGCTCCTGAGGTTTACAGATTCTTGGAGATCGCTCATTTCTTTTGCTCCCTTCTTTGGATCTAAGCGTGGTTGGGTCCTTTGGTGGTTTGGCTCTGAGCGTGGTCACTCTTTGCCTGTTTTATACTATTTCTTTCAACATTTTTTTTTCTTGCTTTCGGAGACCTTTTTGGTTTCCCGCTTTTCCCTAACACATTTCTGTAATCTGCAGCCCCTTTGACCTACTTTTGTGGTCATTAGTTGGACATTAATATATTTATCTTATCATGCTTGTATTGGGAGGGATGAGATGAGGATTGATTGCCAAGGGCAACCCAAAATTTGCTTTGGGCATCAACCTATTCCTCCTTGCCAAAATGAAAATAGAGGTGTTTTAAGGAAAATGAGACCCCTCTTGAATTTTGAAGGGATTGAAATTACAAGCAGCTGTTCACAAGGTTCGAATGGCAAGAAAAAGTGGTCCTTTTATTTACAAAAGAATGCGAAACATAACTGGGCTTACCTATGGATTCTTTTGGGCATCAAAAGCAATTTATTTTGCATATGGCAGCCAAGGGGAAGAGCTGGGAAAAGAGGTATGAAATCTGAAATTTTTGGTTTACAATTTTCTGATTCAACAAAACAAGTCCAGCTGCCTAAGAGAATTAAAATTTGGCATTTTAAGGGCACGCCACAGCCCATGTTGGGGAAAATACATACCAAGGTACATTCTGAAATTTACCACACAAGAAAATCTGATTTTAAAGGGCAGGTACAGCAGTATGTGGAAGGCCAAAAATCTGTTTTTTTTGGGTAAATTCCAGCCAATAGTGTATTCTGGAAATATTCATAAGGAAGCACGCTTTTGGCTTAATCAAGCATGGGAGGTACAATTCTATATTGGGAGTTGGTGGAGGCTTTTGTTTGATCAATTCCATATTTTTCGTATGCATAAAGGAAGTGATGAAAGTCGTCAAAAGGGAATGGCATACCGCATGTTCTAAAGGACACTCAAGAGAGGTTGTATCTATGTACCATTTGCACACAAGGTATGTTTCATGATGAGATCATAGTTACTTATTTCTGAGTTTTGGGAACATCTTGTGAGGGCACATTAATCACTATGAGAGGCTACATCCAAAGCAAACAAGCAAGGCATGTTTTATTTCTTTGGGGTTATGAGGAGTACTTGGGAGATGATCATGACACCTTGAGCCCATGGGGGCAGCCACTAAGATACATGTTTAGCGAGTTGGGAGTTCAAGTTGGAGTTTTTTTTCAGTGGGAAGCCATTTCAGTAGGTAAGTGCATTATGAAAAATGTGAGGACAATCCTATGGCTTTTGCAATTGCTTGAGGACAAGCAATTTTGGGTGGGTAGGACTGTAATGTCTTTTTTTTTGGAATAGCTTGTTTATGGACCTTTAGCTTGGTTTGTTCCCACAAGACTAAGGGAAAGAAAGAGAAGGGAATGTTGAGGGGGCTATCCTATGAGCAAAAATGTGAAAAGTACTTAAGTATTTTAATATTTGGTTGAGTTATACAAAAAGGTACTTTTGATTTAATTTTCACTTAAGTAGGGGACCTTTAAGGGTCGTGAGAGCCTAAACCCTCAAAAAGGAGTTTTAAAAGATAAAGTTGCTTATGTTTCAAAAGCCACATCCTTCCACAACTTGGGTGCCACCCTTGGAGGATGATTATAAAAAACAATTGAGGATTCATTTGGAAGGGTATGTTGAATATTGATATTGAATCATTGATCAAGTATGACAAGCTTGTTCATTACATCTTGAAGACGAAAACTTTCAAGAGTGTTAAAGGTTTGGGGACAAAAACCTTCATTCCTACTTCTTGGGCAGCTCTATTCAAGGGCTGTAGTTGAACTTCAAAATTGCATGTTTGCATGCAAGTGGATCGACAAGTGTGTTTTTAGACACCACCTTCATCGAGGAATATTGCAAATGATATAGAGCGCTGGTTTTTGGAGAATTGTAAGTCATTGGAGAGTGGCGACTTGCATTGGGAGCTTGCTTGTGGAGTTTAGAGCCATTCCTTTGGGTGGCAAATTGTTTGGGTTGAGAAGAAGACCCGTCTTGAGAGGGCTACACTACATGAAGACCCTTGAGGTTTTAAAGAAATTATTGGTGAATTTATCCTACTTGGGTGACTCGCCTAGAGCAACATAAGAGGCCATTATGGTGGTCAATTGGTGAGGTAAAATAATTTGAATTGTTTTATATATTTTTATGAGGTGGGGCGAATTAGTTTGAGAAGGAATTGAACCTTTTTGGAGGGTTTTTCGACTCTAATTCAACAAGGTAAATTTATAATATTATTTATGAATTTTTGGGAAGAAAATCACAAGGTTTTGGAGGGTTTTTTGTGAACAAATATAAAGGTATAAAGTCTGAAATTTATTGCAATTAAATCAGGAGTTGGGCGACTCACTTGAAGGGGTAGTTGCAAGGGTTTGGAGTTCTTGTTGGCCCTAATTCATTGGACAAATATTACCCTTAATATTTGTAATATTTTCTGATATTTTTGTAGCTTGTTGGTTGAGGGTTTGGACCTCATTAATCGTTGGATGTTCATGAAATTATAGAGTGGATTTATATGGTAAATTTCCAGCTTGCTTGGGAAGATTGGCAATTTGATTTTCTTTTGTTTAGTTGCCAGTTTGGGGGTCTATTTTCAGATTATTTTGGCTGGGATTAATCGCTAGTTTTACATAATATTGTAATCTATTTTACAGAGAGTTTTCCAGCAGGGTTTGCGAGTGGAAGGCTTGGGATCGTTGGTTTTGGGAATATATATTCAACTAATGTGATCTTCATTTCCAGGAATTCATTACAGCAATTGACATCATATTTTAGAGTGTATTTTCAGTTCTTGGAGTGGATATTAGTGGTTGTAATTGTGGATTAATTTCTGCCCTAGTGACGTTTAGCATTTGGTTCATTTTGGTGAGGTGTGGCGGTTTGTTGAGAGACTAGAGTGGCTGGTCTATTGTATTATTTTCAAATTTTTGTTTGGGATTTGTGCCCAATCCCATTATTGCTTGCTTGTCCCAAATTGGGGACATTATAGGAATAGTTTCTCTGTGGATACCTGACTTTTGGGGTTCTTGTTCGAGCCTAAGGTATGTTGTACCTGCATAAATGTACCCTTGGAGGATTTAAGATGGCAATGAATTGAAGGCAATTCATCCAAATGTTTTGAAACATTGTGAAAACGTAATGTTGAGATTGAAGACAACTACACAACTGAGATGGTTGAGGATAGTAGTCAAGTTTGTTGAGGAAGCAAGTGATCCATGACACATTGCAGAGAGCATTTAAAAGTGTTAGAATGTTGTTGATTGATGTTGACGTCCTTGAAGGCCTCAAGAAGGCAGTAAGCTTGTAAGACTCCAAAGAAGATAGTGAGATGAGGAAGCATGGCTTCCCACACCGAGTTTCACTAGGGTAAGTTCTTGTGTCTTTCTTTCTTTTGTTGTTGTGTTTAATTCTTTGGTTGCATATTTCGATGCAACTAATTCACTATCTCAAACATCTAAGTGAGCATCAGAAATCAATTGAATGAGAAAACACAAGCATAGCACTTGTTCTTAACAGCAATTAGGAGTTGAATTCAGTCTTCCAATAAATTAAAGAACACATCCTTGTGCATTACTATTTTGTGGAATTGTAAGAAGAATCACATGATTGGTAGTAGTATAGTTGGGTTTTGAAACATGATATGCAATGTACGTAGCATGTATGGAAGCATGTGTAGCACCGCATAATGAAATGTATGATGTAGATAGTAGCCAAAAGGGCTGTAGAAAGCATCAAGTTATAGCATTTGAGTGTTGTTTCAATAGTGCAGGATTTGGGAACGACATCCAAGGAGAGTAAATCGATGTTGATGAATTGTGAAAAGGAATAACCATGTCAATTACTGATCAAATGGTATCAGAGCAGATTTTCCTTGTTCCTTGAAAGGGATTGCTAACACTTTCAGATTTGTGTATTTGCTTCCATATTTGTATAGTGACAAGGAAGTGCAGGATTTTGGTTGCATAATCCAACCATGGGCAAAAATTTGAAGGGAAAGAATTCAAGAGCTTGAAGAGATAAATAGGAAATCCAAATGGAAAACAAAGAATCGAGAACTATGTTGCAGCACCTGGAAGATGAACATCAAGTGTTGCAAGTTAAATTGACAAGCCATGGATATTTCCTCATGGCATCATTGAAGAATTGCAACTATAATTGCACATGAAATAAGAGCTGTTGGAAAAGTTTCAAGATGATGGTGAGGGAGTGAAGAGGAGAGAAGAGTCTACCATGCAAAGGAGACCATCCTCTACCAAGGATGGACAAACCATGATTGAAGTATGCATAGGAATAACATTATCACAATCTTTTTCTTCCAATCAAGATCTAGATGATTTCTTTGGTAGTTTTGAGAAGCATACTAAGGGAGTTGGCTCTAAGTTGTTATATAAGATGGGTTATGATAGAAAAGAGCTTGGCAAGAATGGCCAAGGAATGAAAAATCCCTTAAAGGTTGAGGAAAAGCATCAATATGCAGATTTGGGGTATGTTGGTGGCAAAGAAGAAGTTGGAGAATGTTCCAAAACAGATGAAGCAAGAGAAGCTTGCTAAGATGAAGAGCCCAAGCCACTAGCTCAACAAAAACAACCTGTGCAAGGTAATGGCATCATTCTTTTTGTCAAATCTAATGAGGAATTGAAGTATCTAAAGAATTGATAGGTTTATAATGAAGAGAAATGTAGCGTTGCACTACCTCATAGGGCCAAAGAAGAGTCTCCAAGAGAAGGCCAGCAATTCCATGAAGAAGGCGATAGCACATTATCGCTTCATGACTACATGCATGAATGCAAGTTGACTATAAGAAAAGGACAGCCTTTTGATAAAGGAAAAAGCATCAAAGAAGAATGGAAAGCATCTCCAAAGATAGAAGAACATCTTAGAGGAGGAGGTAGACCATTACCACTTCATCAAATTTGTGCAAACAAGCATAAGGGCAGCCCAAGAAGGTTTGCAAGAGACAAGTCTTCCATTGTTTGCTTCAATTGTAGAAAGAGATCCCATGTAATACAAGAATATTGGTATACTTATCCATGTTCAATTTTTTGGAATGAGTAACCACTATGTGGCCATGTGTTGGAAGAAGCAATTCATCGCTAAGAATCCAAGCTACTTCAAAAATAAGGAATTTTTTTTATACCACCCTCCAAGCCAATAAGAGGTCAAGTTGTAAGAAGCAAGTAGGATGTAAGTTGTAAACACCACTCTCCAAATCAGTATGAGGAGAAAGGCAAGAAGAAGAAAATGTTGTCCAAGGACATGGGCAAGAATTATTGCATTCATTGCAACATGAGTTGGCATTGGCGTGAAAAAATGCTGAAAAGTTTATCCAAAACTCCACCCAAAGAATTGTAGGGCCATTCCAAGAAGAAGAGCCATCTACAAGCAAGAGGGACGTTGTTCAAGAACCTGCAAGTCAAGGGATAGCAAATGAAGCAGAAGAGTTATCCAATGAAGAAGCCATTGAGGAGGAACATCCCATAGATGAGTTCCCATCACCATTGCAAGTAGGTAATGGTAAGAAGTCATTCTTGGTTTCATAGATAGAATATTTGTAAAGCCGAGATGTTTTTGGCATGCATATGTATGAGTAATACTCACATTGAGAAGCACCTCCAAATTGCTTTCCGTGTTCCATCTACACGAGCAAGTAGGGAGGAATTTGCTCACCAAGGTTAAATATGGAACAACCACCCAATCTATTTGAGAAGTATAAGTTAGAGCAGCCCATTGCATGAAAGAAGTTGTATCATTTTCAGCATTCTCGTGTCTATGTGCAAGTTGAGCAGCCCATCGCATCAAAGAGGTATCATTTTCAGTATTCCCATATATTCATGTTGCTAAACAAGTTATGTATATTTTCCTTACCACTTGTTTTAGCACATGACAAGCTGGTAGAAAGAGGCATTCTATGTTCATAGAGAAGGTCAAGGCATCACAAAGGTGACAGGAAATTTGTTTGACATTTTTCCATGCAAATTAAAACTACATTAAAAATGGCATTGATTGTAGCATGTCTATTTATTCATCATTCTTGTAGCATGCATGTGGGCATTGCAATTATTGTAGCATGGATGTATGTGTCTAATTTCATCATAAAAGTTGTTGCAGCATGCTTATGATGGTTGTGGTATGTACATAAGAAGTTGTAACAGATGTAGCAAGATTGTAGCATGCATTTTGTTGTGTAGTTGCATATGGGATATGGTTGCATCAGGTCGTTCAAACTGATTTTGCTATTACAGCAGTTGGAAAATAACATTGGTGGGCATAAGAAGCATGTTCTTGAGCCCAAGATTTCTTCCATGGTGGGAGGAGTGGATGACATCAGGCATGGGAGGAGTGGCATGACATTGGGTCATTGATATAAAGGTGACAATTGCACTCATAGTGAGTAGCACTCCATAAGAAGACTGTTGATGGATGTGTAATTTGGCATCCATGTTACCTTCATTGAAGACATTTCATTCCATGTATGTTGCATTTGTTGTTGATGCAAACATTGAATTGTAAGACTTACTTTGAGAGCAATTTTGTAAAAGTGGGGTTTTGTTTTAAGCCACTTAAATGAGGATAAATGTTTTCTTCACTTGTTCAAAGAATCTGAACATCAAGAAAGATATATAAAGTATCTCTCAAGAGAGAGCTTCACCCTACCCCACAAGCATGTGTATTGCAGCAAAGGTGATAAGAGGATTAGCCTAGAGCAAAGGTAGAAAGAAAGAAATAAATTATATTAATGTCCACAAATGACCAAAAGTAGGTCAATGGGACTGAAGGATACAACCAATAACAATAGAAAGTTCTAGGAAGAAAGAATCCTAGAGGTCAACCAAAGAAATAAAGTACAAAGACAAAATAGAACATCGTGTCACTAACACAAGTGGTAAATGTTGGCCATTTTTTGGGCCACATATCAAAGTTTGCCTAAGTATGAAAAAGGGAGTTTTCAGGCAAGAAAATGGTAAATCTTTGGGAGGACTTCGGGTTTTTCAGCAGTGACAACATCGGGTTTTTGAAGGCATAGTGCAAATCGGGTTTGCAGCAGTGCTTAGCTTCTAAATGTTTTATAAGTAGAAGTAATTCGGGTTTACAAACCCGAATTACTCATAGACAGTATATTTCGGGTTCTCCAAGGAGCACTACTTGATTACTTCATAAATTGTGAGCAGTCAGAAGCCCGAAATAAGTGAAGGGGCTTGACAAACCCGATTTGGTCTTGAAAAATGGTGCTTATCGGGTTCTTCAAAGGATGAGTCTGTTTAAAAAATCCGAAGGGCACTTTCAAAATTCGAAGGGGCTTTTTAGGGCAAAAGGTACACTTCAACTTTTTCAAAGGGCTTTTTCTTCTCCAAGTGGATAGTTTCAATTTTCCCAAAGGGTATGTTACCCTTCGGAGGGACCATTTCAAAATGCCCGAAGGGTATCTTTCCATTCGGGAGGATCATTCATGGGAGTTCGAAGGGACATGCAGAAAGCCCGAAGGGTCTCTTACCCTTCAGGAAAGTCCATTGTAGAAAGCTCGAATGGTAGGTTTGAAGACAGACGCAGACAAAAAGTCCAAAGGAATTCCTTCGGACAAATTGTCCAAAGAAATTCCTTAGGGAGATTTGTCCGAAAGAAATAAGCCAAAAAGAAACCCGAGACCAAGTGTCCAAAGGAAATGACGGGCCAATGGATGTCAAAATCAGGATCACCGACTAGCCATTAGAAGTAATTGGGTTTGAAAAGCCGGAAGTCTTAAGGCTTGGGAAACAACAAAGTGAGAAGACTTCAAGATGGACAAGCCCGAAGTAAGTAGGCTTGAAGAATCCGAATTACTCTACATGGAGTAAATCAGGGTTCTCCAAGTACTTTACTTAAAAGGCTTTATAAGTGAAGGATCTGGAAAGCTCGAAGTTAGGGAGTACAAAGAACCCGAATTACTCTGCATAGAGTAAATCAGGATTCTCCAAGGTCTCGACTTAAGCTTGGTCCAACAACGCGAGAATCATGATGCAATGAATGGAAAGCTGTCACGTGGCGTAATTGGAGCAAAAAGGGCCAATCAGTAAAGGACAAGTGGCACAAGGATATTCAATAAATATGGGAGAGTCCGAGCGGCTGGTAGCTAGAAGTTATGAAGGCTTTCATCCGCCATGGTTCATTGCCTGCAATCGCCGTTCGACGGTTAAATGCATCATGCCAAGAAGAAACATACCAGCTACTCACAACATGACTTTTCAGATGCACCAAAGAAAGTCAAAAAAGACGGGAGGGGCTCGAGAGGATTGTTGAGTGATCTTGAGCGGCGCATTTAGGGAAAACAAGAAAGTGCAACGTCAGAGTTCCCGTCATCGGCGACTTCTTCTCTCTTCCCCCTTTTCTATATATATGGAGGCCTTGGAGCCAAGAAAAGGATCCCCAGACTGGTGATAAAATCACTCTGCGAAAATCGCTATGTAACAGACCTTTGAAGCAATAAAGATTACTTTACCTATCACTTTGTCTAAAAATTGTGTCGAGTTAGCTTGTGCATAATAGCGTTGTGAAGAAGCGTCCTTCCAACCTTATTGTCCTTCTTTCTTGTTCATTTTTAGGTGTTTCCCAGTTCGTTGCAGGCCTGAACTTGAGCTTTTTCGCCATTAATGGATGCTTAATGTGGATTTAGAAATCCCTCTTTGCTTTTACGTATGGTTTAGTGAGCCTAGTTTACGAAATATTCATGCAAGTTAGCTAGTTAAAAGATTGTGTAAGCGAACTTATCTTATGCTGAATTAGTGTCATTCCCCAAACCAAGTGGATCACTTACTCTTGGTGCATCACCGCCCTTAGCTTAGATTTCTTTTCAAGTAATCCTCCTATCCCTTTTCCTTAACTGACAGTAGATTTTAGTGTGAGATCAAGAGTTGAAGTGAAGCACCTGAGGAACTAACCTCATAAAAAAAGCCTAGAGGTTCAACCTCACCAATAGGATACCCACATCTTGAGGTTGTCCCCATGTTGTAGCTGGAAGTGAGGGAGCTTGAATAACTCTCTCACAAGGGTGCAATTCCAAGTTATAACAATAAAGAAATCAATACAAATAATAATGAGGGGTGATCAAAAAGCCCCAAAAGCAGATGCCAATGAATACTGAAGGCAAATCTCATCGAATATCTCTATTCGCGCCTGAAGTGGAGGAATCATCTGGGCCATTATTGATCACTGTGAGGGATCCAAAAATGTTGTTCGGTGAGTATGTAGGGTTGGAGCCAGGTTGGGGGATCCTAGGAGGAAACAAAACACTTCCTCTAGGATCTCCCCTAACATCCAAGGCCAGTGTAACTCCCATAGTAGAAAAGAATCTAGTAATATTAGTTTTCCCTTGTGATCTGGGGGGCAGCTGGCAAGTGGTAGATTCATCTCGCCATAGAGGGGCAGAGCCACGTCGATGAATTGGAGCAAAGCCATGATGTCGAGAGATAGCAGGTTTGGAGATTTGAGTAGTCTAAGTAGTAATGATGTGCAAAGAGAAGCATTGCTTAACTGATCTATTAGAATGGATGTGTGATGTACTGGTCTCCAAAGGACGCTTAGTGCTGCCAATCACTTGAGTGGGTTGAAAGAAAGAGGTGATCAATATGGGAGCTATAGAGCCTTTAGGCTCCTTTTGTAGGGATTTGTGCCGGAAAGTGACAGCCTCGCAAGTATAAAGATCCAAGCATAGTTGGTCCGTATAACTGAAGAAAGTAGCTAGAGTGTTGTCTGAGTCCCTATAGAGGTAGTGATATCTTCCTCGAATCTCATAATAAATTGGACATCTAAAAATGAAGTGGTCCTCGGTCTCCACCTCCTAGAGGGAGCAAAGACGACAGATCCAATACTGACGAAGAATGTGATGGTTTGTTTCCACCCGTAGCTGGTGGGAACAAACTCTCATCTGGGCAAGGGGGAACCTCAAGCCGTGGGACCAATGGCATTGGAGATGACGAGGGTGACGAATAATATCGTCCACCACCTGTAAGAAATGATCGGCATAGAAAGCAAGCTTGGGATTGAGTGGCTCACGGGGAGAGATTCAGGTGGTCTAGATATACTGTTTGTAGATGTCCTCTTTGGAAGCCCTAGTGATAATGTCCTTAGTGGGAAGGAGCCCAGGAGGGGCATCCAGGGAATGCATGAAATGGGGTGCCTTGTCAATAGAGATGCCGATAGAAAGGAGCAGCCTAGTCTCAAAGTACCAACAACGCCAATGTCTGGTGGGGGATCGTGAGGCAATCCTATCTGACAAGCAAAGTGCTAATTAGGGATAGCACTCATGACCAGAAGTTGAGTCCCCTAAGGATCTGAGTCTATGGATGTAGAAAGTAACCCCGAAGATAATCTCAAGATGTAGCAGGTGGGCGACAAATTCAGCTTGGATGATGCACTGAGGAATTGTCCGTTTGCAACGGATCATGCGTTGTAACATGAGGGTTTGGACCCTCTCCATACGAGCCCAATCAACTGCTCCCAAGCTAGGTCCCCAAACCTTTGTCCCCAAACCTTTGAACCATATAAAATTGTAGGCTTGATGATAGAATCAAATAAGCGTAGCTTGGAAGGGATGTCTTGGAAGTGGATCTAGAAACACTGACGTTCCAAAACAAAGAAAGAGAGGCGTACCCCTTGCAAAGGCGTGGTTGAGCGGCAAGCTTCATGTTAAAGCATGGACCACAAAATTGGACCCCCAAATAAGTGTAGGCTGATGTGATCTCAAGAAGTTCCCCTTTGTAGATAAACTAGAATCTGGAGAGAGAGCGTTGGGTGGTATTGAAGATCATGACCTTAGTTTTACTAAGGTTGACCACAAGTTGTTGGAGTTCACAGAAGCGGGCAAGGGCATCAAGTTGTCGCTATAATCCCTCTGTAGAGTGTGAGAGGAAAATATCGTCGACAAAAAGGAGGATGGCTATAAACACCTCATGCAAGAGACAACCATCATCCATATGAGTATGTTGCCAAAGAAACCCCTCTAACTCGTCAATGCATATGCTGAAAAGGGTCAGTGAGAGAGGACATCCTTGTTTGACCCCAACGGTACTTTTCACAAAGTCAGACAAGCCATGAGAGGTACGAAGCTGCCTAATGACTGTCTCATAAAGCCTCCAAGCTGCAGTAATCATAGAATTTGGGATGCCAAAATCTCTCAACTTCTGGAAAAGTAGGTGTCTCGGAACCAAGTTGAATGCTTTCTTGAAGTCAACAAAATAGCAAAAGACTTTAGAAGACCTATGACAAGCTTTTTCAATGATAGCCCAGAGTGTGAAGATGTGGTCAATAGTTTGGTAGTCCCTTCTGAAGCCCGTCTGCCCCTGAGCTATGATATTATTCCTTTCCAAGTATTCTGACAGCTGCATGTCCAACACTGTGGCATAAAGTTTGGCAAATGTATGCCCAATCATAATGGTCTTGTAGTTGCTAGGGATAGAGGGATCCCCTAACTTATGAATAGGGTGGATGATGTGTTGGGACCAAGACTGGGGGAAGACTAAAGACATCACCTGGTTAAAAAGTGTGGCAAGGGGAAAGGCAAGGGAATCTACACCATATTTGATGGACTCAGCTTTGAGACCTTCACAATCAATTGCTTTGTTGGTGCGTAATTTCAAAATAGCTCTCTTGACAATGAAGTAGAGAAAACAAAGGAGGAAGGTGGAGGAGTGGGGGAAATGGCAACAGGATGGGTTGGAACATCATAGAGGGAATTGGCATAGGAGATCCATGCCTTGGGTGTGATGTCAGAAACGGCAGTTTTTCTCGGGAGAAGAGTACGCCAAAAAATCTTAGGGGAGTGGTGAAGATCAGCAAGGAGTGAAAGCCGTCTAAACGCAAGAAACCTTCGTTTCTTACGTCGAAGAAGACATCGGTATGCCCTACGAAGGGTGGGTATGGAGGTAGGGTCATGGGTCAAGGAAAAATGAATTATCTGATGAAGGGATTTACACTCATTATCATACCACCGGTTCATGGGGCAAGTTCTGTGATGGGTAGGGGATTTGGAGTAATGAATAGTGTGGGGACAAGAATCAAAGGCAGCATCCCAGAGGATTTGGCGTAAAAATTCATACATGGAATCAGTGGTGGGAAGAGGGAGGGAGTAGAACCCAGACATAAGAAGGGAGAGACGGGCAACATAATCAATGGTGTAATCATCATCAAAGTGGATTTTGGTGTGTCGAGTGCCGGGGGGTGTAGGGGAGGGGGGGGAAGGGTTAGGACCAATATGGAGGGTGAATGTCAAGATGGCATGGTCAGCAAGGGGGAGCTGAGGTGAGATGAGGAAGCCACAAATATGAGGGATGATGGATTTGCTAGTGAGATTGTAGTCCACAATGCTTGCACCACCACTGTGGGGGAAGCAAGTGAACCTACCAGAGTCAGAGAAGTGAGGAAGCCCGTTAAGGATGTGAAGGCTTTGAGATTCACCCAATTGGAGGAGGTGTCTGCCATAAGCTATGACTATAGCATTCCTATAAGTAGAATCTCTCTGTAAACCACACTCCTCAAGATCTAGCTCATGAAGGCATAACTCATCCTGAGCAAGGTCATGAATAGGCGTCATGAGTAGAGAACCAAGAGTGCAAAGAGAGAGCCAAGAGAAGGGCTAAGGCACCCAAGGTTCCAAGAGGGTTAGTCGGCTGAGATTTTGGAATCATGGACTCTAAACCAATCTGATTTTGCATTTCAAATTGCGGGTTGGAACAATACACTTCAAGAGAGATGAACAATATACTCCAAGAGAGAAACACTGCCACTCCAAGAGAGATGAAGTATAAATATTCCATTTGAGAAGGTAGAAGGTGAATATTGATCTTTTTATTATAGATATTTTGTGGGCCCAAAAGCCTTTGAATTTGGGACGTGTGATCCAAAATTGGATCATTTACATTATCAAAATTAATTGGTTGTGTTAATCGATTGTTAATGAGTCTAAAGAAGTGTTTGTGACATGTTATGACCTCATAAATGCAGGTTTGGTGCAGATAAAAAAAGCATATTGTGAAACATCTTAAGTGGATTTTTATTGCATATTTGATTCCTTTCAAAAAGTTATACACTTTCAAAAAAATGGCACCTGATTTCGAGTCTATGCAAAAGTTATGGTCTTTGCAAATTGTCGGACATTTTGTGAATAGTGAAACGGTGGTTACATAAGTGTCAAGGGCGGTTACGTAACTACTGGTTTATTCAGGGTTACATAATTGCTGATTTATTCAGGGGCAGTTTTGCAACCGCTGGTTTTTTAAGCATTGGTTTTGTCTTATTTTAAGCGACAGTTTCGCCCAAATGCAACGCATGGGAAGAGTAAACGATGGAAAAATTTCTCTTCAAATTTCTAACTTTTGGGCTTCTTGTTTGGGCTTAAGGTATGTTGTAACTGCATAAATGAACTCATGGAGGTTCAAGGAAAGCAATTCGTCCAAATGTTAAGAAACATTGTGAAGACTTAATTGTGAGATTGGAGAAGACCACATAGCTGAGATGGTTGAGAACATTAGTCAAGTTTACTAAGGAAGCAAGTGATCCACAATACATTGTAGAGAGTATTTACAGTGTTAGGAGCTTGTTGATTGATGTTGGTGTCCTTGAAGGCCTCAAGAAGGCAACAAGCTTGTAAAACTGCAAAGAAGACAGTGGAGATGAGGAAACATGGCTTCACTCTTCTGGAGTTTTTCCACATTGGGTTCCTCTACGGATGCTTCTTGTGTCCATCTCTCTTTTGTTGGTGTTTTTGATTCATTATTTACATACTTCTATTTCCTGCCACTAATTCACTATGTCAAACACCTAAGAGAGCACAGGAAAACAGTTGAATGTACAAACACAAACATAGCTCTTGTTCCTAACAATTAGGAGCTGTATGTAGTTTGACAATAAGTTAAAGAACATGTGTCCTTGTGCGGTACTGTTTTGTGCACTTGTAAGAAGAATCACATGATTGATAGTAGCATAGTTGGGGTTTTAGACCTGATATACAATGTTCTTTGCATGTATGATAGCATGTGTAGAATTATATAATAAAATGTATGATGTAGATGGCAGCCAAAAGGCCTGTAGAAAGCATAAGTTTCAGCATTTGAGTGTTGTTTCAATAGCATGGAACTTGAAAACAACATCCAAAGAAATTCCATATGTGTTGATGAATCATGCAATGGAATATGCATGTCAATTACGGATCATGCGGCCATTTTTAGTAGAATTACACCTGGAGGGGGTATCACTTAAGTGTCTAGCAGTTTGTCTTTTGATATTGGCCTTGTCTCCAGATTATGGCTTGTTCATTAAATGTGTTACATGTAGTTTACATCCTAGAGTTTCTATAAATCTAAAAATTACTTTCATCATTTAATTCTTTAGATTCGGGAATGTTAGGTGTATCTTCTAATCCTACCTTGTTATTAAGAAATTAAAATTTATTTATTTATTTTATTTTTTATTTAAAGGAAAGGAAATAGATAGTTTAATTTATTCTAGTTTTAAATATGTTAATTTTCTTTCATTTTTACTTTTATCGCAAATAGGATTGGTAGAAGACTACTTGGTTGGGACTCAGATTTATGAGGTCAAGGAATCTTCATTCACCAAAACACCTAAACCCATATATTTTGGAATCAAACTCTAGTTTGTTTATTTTTCATTATTTTATTAACCATTGGTTAATTAAGTTCAACCTACATTGGTTAATTAAGTTCAACCTAGGGCCGCGGTTCACTCAACATTACTTTGCCACATTTGTGAAGGTCTTTCTTAATTGCTTTTCACCCCATTCTTGAGTATTAGGCCTTTTCCAGATCTTTGTGTTTACAATACCCTACCAGAAAAATAGATGGAAGAGCCTTCGCAAACAAATGGGGCCTTTCTACTTCACTGAATAGGCACTTATTCGTCCGAATTTGTTCAAAAATTCTGATGCATTTGAGCGTCATCCTTTACCTCAAACGAAGCCAACGGGTTCATGAATGTCTTCCTTCACAAGTATCTAACAAAAGTAATATAGGTTAGTCTATTAAATTTGCTCCGCTTTGCTTGGCTTAGAAGTCGCAATTTCTGTGCCCGTTGGCGTATAGGATACATTTTGGTACCACATTATCGCCAACCTAACACTTTGCTAGTCTTTCATAGATAATTCAAGTATACGCTAGTTATTTATTATGGAAAATCTCTTTGGACATACTTTTTAATTTGTACTGCAAATATTATGAAAGTGTATATTTTCTTTTGTTCCTTTGGGTTTACTAAATTGTTTTGTTAGTACGTTATTTCTTCACAGGTCCCTGAGGTCACATAGTAACTAATTTCAAGTATAAATTTTTGCCAAAGTTTTTCCAGTTGGCATGCGTATAAATTTTATGGACAATGTTTTTAGACAAATTTATACAGGTTTTTTAGGAAAACTTTGGCAGATGTCTTTTATTGAAAAATTCCGTTCTAAAAAGAGTAGATACTTGCTATATGTTGTTTGAAATCTTTTGGAATTCACATTACAATGGTGTATAATTGACTAAATAGTCTTAATGTTCTTGGCCGGAACAAAATTCCCTCCTACTAAGTAATAGGGATGCAAATATGAACTAATTGGAGACTTGGTAAAAATATGGGTAGTGTCCCTGTTTTAAGTTTGATTGAATCTTCTGCACAAGTGTAGCTTTAGGATATGGATTGCATATAATTTTTTATTAACACACAGCCTATTTTTTCTTATACAACACACAAAATGTAACAAATATTTTATTGTGCAGGAATGAAAGCTGGGGAAAGCAAATTCCTTATAATTCTCTTTTAAGAGGTTTTAAAATACAAAAAATTCTAACAAAATTTGAGATGAGGAACATCAAAAATATTAAGAGATGAGATGATTTTTTTTTGCCTAGTATAGTTGGATCGTGGAATATTTTCACTTCAAAAAATAGAGATATAGGTATTATAGGTTTGTTTACGAGGAAAAAAACATAAGGTTTACTATTAATACATGTATACTTCGGCTCATCTAATAATTTTATGCACATTTTATATGATATTGGGTAATCTTGAAAAAAATATACTCATTAGAAAATGTAAGTTTCAGTGATTTTATGAAGAATTAACCGATTGGGAAAAGAAAAAATAGCCCATAAAAGGAAAGAAAGTGCTCTTGTATTTCCTATAATGGGGTTAGAAAATACTGATATTTTTCAAACTCCTGTTTGGGGTAGTCTATAATATTAGTATTGCCCTGTCGTAAAAATCTAAAAACTCCCCCTCCATCCTTCTGTGAACCGCTGCGTAATTGACAGAATATTTTGCAAAATTTAT
This sequence comes from Torreya grandis, assembly GCA_037957365.1. NCBI lineage: Eukaryota > Viridiplantae > Streptophyta > Pinopsida > Cupressales > Taxaceae > Torreya > Torreya grandis. The sequence continues at coordinate 3,473,710 of JARHVA010000170.1, read as the reverse complement.
CATTTTGTTGATAAAAATTATCATTTTATGTCCAGTTCTGGGTACTATCATTTGATAAATTTTTTTAAAACCCCTTCCCTGAGATGATAAAATAATTACCTGGTTAACCCCCTGTTTGAGCTCGTTGATTGTTTTACCTGGATACCAAGCTATCCATCATCTGTCTACCTCTCTCAAGAGTTAAAACACTGCTTGTAACACGAAACAATTTCAGACATTGAATCCCATATATTACAATGGTCATCTTATAGGATCCATCAAAATGAGCATCATGAAACAGTTAGTAAAAATTGCAATCAACTCATGCCTAAACTTGAAATCAATTTATTCATATAACTGTATGTTTAGAATCCTCAACACCAAACCGTGTCTGCGTCAAGATATTGACATGTAAACTTGAACCAGATTTTATACATTGTGAATCCTATGATGCTTTGCATGTTTGCTTTAGAGTTTCTTAGTGTTTGCAATAATGACCATTTATATTGGCATATTGATATTTCATATACCATACTTTCTTGTTTGTTGCAGGTTCAGGATTTTATTTTCTTATTATTTCTGTCATCTTAAGTTGTTCAATGGATATAATGATTTGTGTATTTTAAATTGAACGAAAAGAACTTCAAGCAATGCATTGTGGAAAGTGTGATATCTTTTGAACAAAATCATGAAAGATTTTTTTTTTGTAGAACTATAAGCCTTGCTCTCATATGTCTTCTTGAAAACACCCCAAATCTACAAAGTTGCATAGGAGATTAGGATGCCTTTGGAGCTTTCTGCCTTTAAATTATATATTCTGTATGTTCTTGATGTTATCCATGTTATTGATAGTTTTAATGGATAGCATCCTTCACTTCTCCGTTTTATTGCTGAGAAAAATCATTGATCTGTTTAGGCATGCAAAAAATCATTGATGTTACTCATTGATCTATTTAGGCATGCAAAAAACTTGAGCGGACTAACCTGTCAGACTGTGAGATGTATGCATCTTGTGAGCCTTGCTCAATGTGCTTTGGAGCCATTCAATTTTCGAAGTTTAAGGTACAGCTGAAAACCAAATAGCGGCTACATTTTTTTGATTATTTCCACAGGTTTTCATTTTTGAAATATACATCTGGACATCACTGTAAAATAAGTGGATTAGACCAAATAATTTGTTTCCTTCATACCTCAATTTTTTTGTAGCTTATTCTTGATATTTCTGTTTAGGCACCTTTGTCTGTATATGTAGATACTTGCATGTTTTGCCACTGCATATGTTTCAGTTTCCATTAAAAAATGTTTCTGATTGATTTCTGCATGCAGCGCATCTTTTATGGTGCCAAAGCAGAATCAGCACTCGCTGTTGGACTTGAGACTATAATTTCAAATGCATTGAGGGGCACTGGCTTCTACCAGAAATCTAATATCGAAGTCGAGAAAGCAAATGGTTGCCTTGCTGATATGGCTGAAAAAGTGTTTGAAAATACAATGGGTAGGAAAAAAATATGATTACTCTCAACAACTGTTTCACAGAAACCTGGCAATTTGCCGTGTCCAGCAATCTAATGTTGTGGTTGCTCGTTATTATCAGACTCACGTCACAGCTGTCTTCCTTTCTATGAGTTTTGAAATAGGTGACAGATTTTACTTTAACATATCCTATAAGTAGGCACCAAAAAAGAGTCGCGTGTTTATATTAATAGAATGCAAACCTTAACACATACAACATTGTATGAGCAGAATATTAAAATCCAGAATCTGCAGGGGTAGCGCAAAGTCTGTTTGTTGTCGATATGTAATATGTATATTGTCTGGCAAAGTCTGTTTGTGGTTGAAATGTATATGGTATAAGTCTGTTTGTGGTTGATATGTATATTGTCTTGCAGAAGTCTATGTGGTCGATATGTATATTGTCTCATAAAGTCTGTTTGTGGTTGATATGTTCATTATCTCATTCTAAATAATATGTTAGTTCTCAATTAAATTCAAACCAAAACTGTAAATCTGAAATTTAATTTATTTAATTAAATTAAATATGTAAAGATGATTTTTTTTTTCAATTTTTTAGTTCAATTTATTTTTAGTATGAAATATGTTATTTTTAATTATGTATATATAAATGTGATTCAATAATAAATTTGAAAATAATTAAATTTAATTGTTAATATAATTATATTTTTATTTGGTTTTAGAGTTTTTATACATATAATGTTAGAAAATTGGTCTAGATCAAATTGTAAAATATTAATATATATAATTTGTAAACTAAGTTTAATAAACTTTAATTAAATTAAATCATAAATTAGACTTAAATTATAATAAAGAATATTATAGAATCAGTAATAAATGATAAAAGGGGTTTAGAGAAATATCTTGATATGTCACGAATTTGGAGATAGTCGTCAGAAACAAATAAAGGAAAACAGATCTAAATGATAAGGTGAATAAAACTTAGAAAATTCAAAATGAATAGATGTATTTTTAGGTACACTTAGACACTCTCGAGTAAAGATTCTAACAAACTATGTGCAAGGAAAATCTGATTTAACAAACTTCTTTGTTCCAGGGTTCCAATAACAATACTTGTAATTTCAAAATTCCCTTGATTTTTGAGAGATTGATCCTTTTTTTTTAGAACCTTAACAAATCATCACATATTGAAAAAAATAAAAATGATGGATTGATTTGGGGCCTGTGTTATCCCTCCATACTGATCATGCTCATAGTCATATTTTTTTTTGGAAATCAACACTCGATGAAAGTCAACAAGCACTTTTTGGATGTAGGGCCTAGTTGTTTATAGTTGCATATTCTTTTAGGGTATTACAGAGAGATCTTGCTTACGATACTCAATTAGCACATGAAATGGAGAAAGTTGAAAAGTTATTTAGAAAGGTTGAAAACGATGAGATGAATTTAATGTTGAAATTGTAATGGTTCATGTTTTGTGTTTTATGTCTCCTTTCTAATCTTCTTGTTTTGCAGCTCTTGTTGCTGTTAGAACAACCAACTTATTCAATAAAAAATAAATAAAAATTTAGACCCTATTGGTTTATAAGTCGACATTCGACAGACAAAAATGTTGACAAATCAATCCTAAATAATACAATTACACCTAAAACTAACCCAAAGTACCAACCTCCTTAGAATTGTACAATGCATGTTTCTAGGACCCTAGAGTATAACATTGTATAGTTCAAGAAAAACAAACAACTTTAAACAAAAAAGGGAAGAAGAGAGAGTGAAAGCAACATTCGGAATGACAAAAAAATCTATAAATACAAATCGATAATTCATAAACATATGAAAATTTCAAAATAATATAATTTTATAACTAACCAAAATTAAGTACCTTATGTGATTTGTAAGTTCATATACTATATCATATATCATATTGATTTTTTGACTTATATAAAAATTCAATAGGTACCATATAATTTTTACAAAATGCCAAGACCGGTGCCCATCATTGAGATTTTTTTTTCCCTTTCTTGTGGGTCATGGATAGAGTTTTAAATATCTTTAAATTTTAAAAAAAGTTTGTGATATCAATAGACATAATCTACAATGGACACAAAAGTGTTTAAGATGTCTTTACTAATATCGTATACACTCTTTCCAAGTTGGGTGTTTGAAATATAAAAATATTAATTCATATTTTAACAACGAGATAACAAGCATCCGGAATTACTACAATTTAGAAGCAAAATTAACGTTTCTTTGTTGTTTGTCAATTTTAGTTGGTAGAAGTATAAGAAAGAATTGGATTAGAGATCAAGTCACTGTTTTGAATTATCATTTTTTAGTCTCAAGTATGCCAAAAGGTTGCAGTAATGTTATTGTTTAGAAGATTGCTAATTAATATTTAGAGAAAAAAAAAAATCTAATTAATTGTTTGTAAGGGAGGAACAAATCTTTTTCATGATATGATAATTTTTATTGAGATTATATATGATTTTTAAAGAATAAATTTTTGAACAAATTTAATTATTAATATTTTTAAAAATAAATGCTTAAGATAATTGTGTGATAAAATAGGTTCATGTGTGTTAAAATAAATCACCTTACCAATTTATATTTTAAAAATTATAATTAAACTAAAAAAATTACATTTTTAATTTAATTAAAAAATAAATTAATATGTAAAAGTTTTCAATAAATTAATATTTTACATTCTAATAACTTTTAAGATAATGGAGAGAGATAATTATTTAAATATTGTCATTACTATAATTTTTTAAAGTATTTGGATTAAAAAAATAGTATTTGGATTATAAAAAAAAATGATTTATGATGGTATGAATTATTTTTATTTAGAGTTTAGACTTGAGTAAAAATTATGGACATTTCCTCTCTTATATTCTTAAAAATTATTCATATTGATTTATGTTTATTATTCCTTATTTTAATGGCAAATATCTATTAAATCTATGTATTAAAGTGATTTTTTAAAAAAAAAAAAAAAATTATTATAAAAAATATATAATAAAAAATGTCATTTTAGATAACAATTAAAATACATATGAATAAATATATATATATATAATTAATTTGTTATAAAATTTAAATTAACATATAATAATAAGTAAATATATTAAAAAAATAATATATTAATTATAAAAGAATTAAATGATATTTTAAATACTGATTTTTAAATAAAAGTATATTAATTTTTTTATAAAGAATATATTAATAAAAAATAAAAAAAATAAAATATATAACTTTTTAATTTAATTATTTACTATTTTAAACAACAATTAAATTCTTTATAAAAGTTTTAATATATTTATTAATAATTTAATTTTTTTGGTTAAGCAAATCATAAATATCAATACAAATTAATATATAAAAATCTTCAATAAATTTATATTTTACATCGTAGTAACCCATTAAAATTATTAAGAAAGAGAGTTATTAAAACATCATTATTTTAAAATTTTCAAACATTTTATAAATACTTAATTAATTTTTTTAAATGTAAAAAACTTTTTTTAATTAATAATGATGCAATACAAGACCATACAGCTAGTATGCCAATATACTATAACCTTTACATATGTTTAAGGGACGAGCCTACTGGACCTATATCTATATACCATAAACCAAACATATGTGCAAGCAATTAGACTTGTGCTTCCTCAACTACTTCAACAACTTCTTCAGATGGAGCAGGTTGACCTTTGCTTCCCTGGACGCAATGCCAATGACGGAGATGAACTTTGATACTTGAGGTGTCCCCCACCAGTATTTTCAGATAACTCTGCAGAGATTCTATCTCATCAATTTTGATTCGAATCATTGATAAGATCTGCGTATGTAACTTTGTTTTCTTTATGATGACAACCATGAAATTCTTGAGATGTAGTAGGTTGTCATTCACTACTTCCGTCATGTTATAATGAGCCATGAAAAATTCTCAAAAGCGCTTAGTCACCATCTCCATTTCCTTTTGGTGTTCTAAGTTTTCACTATTTTGTTTCAGAACCAAATTGTTGATACCCATTAGAGTATCATTGATCTTTTGCAGTCCGTAGCTTCTATATCACAAGTTATCCTGACTGGCGTTGTTTGAACTACTCCCTTAAGGATGAGAGCTTCCCTCCCTTTCGCCAAACTTCAACGCCTCTTTATCATCTATATGAATCTGCTTTTTTAAAGGTCCTACCTCCTCACGAGAGGCTTTTCTCTTTATGGGCTCCTGCCTTTGTTCTTTCTCGAATCATAATTCCTTTATCCTTTTCCATCGAAATTCGTTCTTCATTTTCTCTTTGGATCCATTTTTTGCCTATAAAACCTCTTTCGCTTATTATCCTCATCCGAGTGGTGTTGGAAGGAGTTGGATGTCTTTCCTTCTCGTCCTCTTTTATACTGTGAGGCTGTTTCTTTCTCTTTTCTGCCTTGACCAAGATTAATTTTGGCTTCCTCATTTACCTCAGCACTTCTCCTTTGCTCTTCATTCCCAGCCGTGGAGAAGTGAGGATCGTTTGTGCTGCTCCTTTTTCTTCATCAACTTGCTTTTCATCAACCAGTTCTGTCAGAGCTTTAAAGCGTTCCAGTACAAGGATTGTGATGGTGAGTGCACAACGACTAACCTGAAGGAGGGACATTATTGACCTTGCAAGCATCCAGGGCATCGTATCAACTGAGTCAGATGTTGCGTCGATTACTCTAAGACCAAACGTTGGGATATAGAGGAGAGGCTCTGCATCACTTTTCGTATTAGCTTCGCCACGCCAAGGAAAATTTTTATTACCATTATTGACTTGGCGAACACTCGCACGAATAACTTTACCGCGAAGCTTTTTCCTTTAATCACCCAACATAGCCTTAGGGGTCGGTGGATTGCAACATCGTTCCTTTACCTTCCGCGTGGACTGCATTTAGTATTTTTCCTTCCTTAGTGTCACTTGAAAGAGGTTTCAACAAATAATGAATGAATGAATGAAGGATTTTAATAATGTCCACGAGGCCGCAGCAGCTTATGGGACCTATCAGTCGCGCACATCCCTTTTAAAATGGGACATCAGCGATAAAATGTTCTCTAAGTTGTCCGAACTTCTTTTTTGAGATCTTCCCTTCTGTTGTGAAGTTTGATCACGAGGTTTGGCGTATTACCCAGCGTTGTCGCTTCAAACAGGGTGTCAAGGTTGGCAGTTTTCAAAGTTTCACCATAACTATAGCAGAGGTCGTTGTATGCCTCGCACTCCAAGAGAAAGTGTCGTTCTGTCTCCACCACATATTTGTTGCAAAATAGGCATATTCTCTCCTCCCAATCCTCTTTAGGAGTTAGCCATCTACCTGTTTCACACCTAAGATGATGAGAGCTCATCCTAAGTTGGGCAATCAACATTTTCGCTTTCCACTTAATGTCTGCTCCTATATAAGCTTTTTCTTCAAAATCACCTGCGGGGTTGAATTCTTTGAGGTAGTATTCTTTTTTATGGCCCATTTGTTTTGTCCACATGATGCACTTGAATTTTCTTCTCACATATTTTTTTATTTCTTCATTAGTATTTGGGCACTCCTGCATGCTAATATCCCACCTCTTTACCCGTTTGTCATTTTGCTTCCTCCAAGTGTTCTTTCTTCTAGTTAGCTCTTCCTCCATAATTAGTCTAGGCTACCTGTGTTTCTTCATGTTTTAAATCTTCTTAAGGTAGCTTAGTAACCGTATCATCGCCGATGCCTCTAGAGGGAAGGACCCCGTTTCAGCAAGTAAGATCTCATACGACACCAAAATCATGACTTTGAGACTGCTTATGATGAAGTGTTTCTGGATTCTCTCTATTTGTTTCTATTTCTGATCTGACATACTGCTGCCCCAAATTTCACACGTGTAGAGAATCACCGGTATAACCAACAAATCGAAGAGTGTTCTCTTGGTCTTCCAATCCCATAACTCCGCAATCATGCACATATTTTGAAGAGAGTACAACGCTTTCCATCCTCCTTGAATTCTTTTTGCTCTACACATTTCCCAGCTGAGCTTGTGGTGAAAATCAAGCCCGAGGTACTTGTACTCCTCGACTATCTCTAACGGGCTACCTTCAAAGGTAAAGGTATATTGTTTCTTTTTTATTTTCAGAGAGAAGATCATTACTTTGGTTTTGCTTGTGTTCATTTGCATTCCAACCTCTTGACAGAAAGTTTCAAGTGCTCTCAAATGTTTCGTCAAGTTGCTGGTTGTTTTGACGATTAAAATCAGGTCATTCGCATAAAGAAGCAGTTTTATAAGATACTTAGCTAGTTGAATCCCCTCCCCATTATCTTTATTTAACCATTCTTCTAATTTATCAATGTACAGTCCAAATAAATTGGTGAAAGCGAACAACCCTGTTTGACACCTATAGCGCTGCCAAAACACTTTGACATTCCATCACTAGTTCTGATTTTAGCCTTTACATGCTCATATAATCTATGGACAACAACTCTAAACTCATCCAGAACCCCCAGCGCCTTCATCCTATTCCAAAGTTTGTCACGGGGGATCGTGTCAAAGGCTTTTTTGAAGTCGACAAAGCAACAAAAGGCCTCGTCTCCCTGAGTGTTCCATATTTTTTCAATTAAGAACCTAAGTGTAGCCCCATGATCAATAGTAGAGTGCTTCGGTCTAAATCCAGCTTGGCCCTTGGCTCTTTTTCCTTTTTTTTCTGCCCACTTGCTGATTCTGCTTTCTATCATGCTTCTGATGAGTTTACCAAGAAGGGGATTAACCATGATAGTATGATAATTTGATGGATTATTGGTATCCCCGCTTTTGAAGATAGGAATAACCACACTAGTCGTCCACTCTTTCGAGAAGCCCTCTTGGATGTCCCTATTGAAGATGTGTTTGATACGAGGTGCCAGTACTTTAGCACCCCACTTTAAGTGCTCCACTTGCAGCCCATTAATATCCTGAGCTTTCCCACTTGCTAATTGTTTTATGCCTTGAATGACATCTTCGGTGTTGAAAAGTTTTGTATTCACATAGATTATTGGGGGTCTATATTTATCTTGGTCCCTCTCATATAGCAACTTCGCATACTCAAGCCATTGGTTTCTAGTGATATTGTTTTCTGTTTGTTTCTTCTTTTGACGTAGTTCTGTCCAAAATCTTTTAGGACTATTTTTTCTGAGGGCAATCAGCTCTATTCTTTTGTTGTTTACATACTTCTCTTTCTTATTCCATTGCATCTTTTCGTACTCCTTATGCTCTTTGTTCATACCTTTCTTTCGCAGATTTCTTTTTGCTATCTTGCATTCCTCGTCGAACCATGGGTTTGCCAGGAAAGTATTTCTTGTTCCTCTATTAGGTCTAGCTCTCTTACAACCATTTAAGGCTTTGTGCATTAGGGGAATCAACATGTTCTCTCTAAGAAACTGATTCTTTATGTTAGCTATTTTTTCTTCATGATCTCTGAACAGTTGTTTGATTGCAGCGTTAAAGATTTTTTGATTCTCATGATTTAAAAGGATTTTACCTTGGGGAGTATCCTTGTTTTGGCCAAAGTGGACTTGTTCTTCCTGTTGTTTCCTTATGAGAATGTGAATTTTAATATGAATTGGATTATGGTCTGATTTCAACTATAAGACATTGTCCCCAATCATAACCTCCATCAACTTCGAGGTGTAGCTCTGTGAGCAAATGACATAATCTACTACACTTTGACCATTGTACGTTTTGCATGTGATTTTTCCTGATTTGGGTCATGCACTCATACTGTTGCAGATGACCATGTTGTAAGAGCTACAAAGCCCTAAGAGTTTAGCTTCGAAGTGTTTTGTCTTGTGAGACCCTGTCCCAAAGTTGGTCATTCTCTTCCTCTAACCATAAGGAGTTATCTTTCTCTATGTTGTTATTTTTCAGATTGAGAGCTTGATTGTTTGCAGTTCTTGCATTAAAGTCCCCAATTATTACTATTTCTCCCATGTTACTAAAAACAAAAATGTCTTTTTTTAGCGCTGCAAATGGATCTTCACGGTCTAGATTCCTTTTCTTATAAAATTTTGATCCCTTTGGAGCAAAGTAGCATGCTGCCGTCCTTGTTATGACTTGATTTTCTATAATTTTAAGCCATATGAACTGCTTGTTTGGATCTTCTTTCTCCACTTTTATGAAACTGTCCCATTCCTCTTTAATTAAGACTGACACTCCACCGTGTCCCTTGCCACTATCAGTTCTTTCATTCCACACTGAAGTCTTTTTGTACCCTTTAAAATCTGGAATCCTACACCCATCATGTTCATGAGTCTCAATAAGGATGATGACATCTTTTCCCTCTACTATGGGCCCCAATCCAGGTCCTCTTCTCCATGGATACCCTCTGCAGTTCCAACTTACCACTGTTAAATACTCCTGGGGGGCTCCGAATTCTTATTTTTTATTTGACGCTCTGTCACCTATTTGAGCTTTGTCATTTTGTAGCCAAGCCCATTTTCCTACATCTCTTGCCACCTTTACTTTCTCCCACTCTTTCCTCCTTTCTTCCTGTTGTATTATAGTAAGGTTCTCATCAATGTAAATTTGCGTGCCTTTAAGGAATCTTTTATTTTTTAGTACCCTGTTTTTGTCCTCTATGTTCTTCAAGGTGACTCTCACATGTCTGTTTTTGCCTCCTCCTATCCATCTTCCTATCCTATTTACTTGTTGTATGACTCCTGTCCATTGAATTTGATTGTTAAGAAAGTCTCTTGCCAACTCCTTCGTGATTTCCTTCTCACCATAATCTTTTAGTCCGTTTATAATGATATTGATAGCCTTGTCATTTCTGTCCTTCTCTTCCCTTATCCGATTTCTGACATGTATTTCTATGAGTTCTCTTTGCATGTCCGAATGTCTTTTCACCACTTGAGACCAGGATTTAACCTCATCTATTTGTTCTTTTAGCTGTTTTTCTCTTATTTCCATGTTGGTTATCGCTGATTGGATCTCTTTTAAGTGACAATGTTTGCTTCCTTCCACTACTTGTATCTTATCTTCCTCTTTTGTTTTCCTTTGGTCTAGTAGTTGCCTTATTTCTCTCAGCTCTAGCTCACCTCTTGCCATGAAATGTTGAAGCTTATTTACCTGTTCTTTAAGCATCTCATTTTCCCTGATTAGTATCCTCTTAGCTTCTATTACTTCATTCCACTTGTTATCCTCGACTTGGCTTCTTTTCTCAAGGGATTGGAGTCTTTTTTTCAAGATCATTATTTCGCTGACATACAATTTTAATGACCACGTTAGTGGTGTTGTATTAAGACTATAAGTATCATTGTGAATATGACTACCTTCAGTCCTAACCTCAGAGCTTGCTGGTTGGTTTATGTCTACAGTTTTCTTGGTGTCTTCTCTTAATCGAGACATTGAGTTTTCCTTCCCTTTTCCTTTATCTTGTTCAGTTTGCTCTTCTCGTGTTTGTTGATTTCCTAGTGTGCTTCCCAAGGTCTTGATTGCACTTTTGGGATAGATGGTTGTGAAATTTCCCTTTCTTGTAAGTTTCCAGATTCTACTTTTTCTGCGTCTTAATATCTCATTGTATTGCTTCTCACTTACATAGATGCATTGTTCTCCTGTTCTTGAAATGTTGACATGAGGGTGTCCTACCGCGTAAGCCCAAGCATCCCTAGTTGCTCCTCCCTAAGCAAAAACGCTGGAATAAAAGAGGTTTCCTGAGGGATCAACGGGGAAGTGCGACGAGAGATTAAACAGTATAATAAAACCCCTTTGGGTTAACCTTTTCGTCACAGGTCTCTGAATGTCCCTACTTCCCCAAATCTGCATTATTGTTTCCTCATTCCCTGCGTTACCTCCCAGCGAGGTTGGAATTTCTGTCTGCACGGAGCTATTTAAAGTTTTGAGCCCCTCCCTAACTTCCACTGGGTTTCCCGAGTCTGCCGGGTCAATGTTATACCTTGTGATCTCTATCATATGGCCCCACCCCTATTTTGAAGCTTAGCTTTTCCTGAGAAGGACCCCACCACAACCTGTGGATAGTTCATTTTTTGCAGATTGGGTTGCAATTTTCTTTGTTTGAAATTCCGTTGCAGTTTTCAACCCCGTTTAAAAAAAAATGTTCAAGCTTGGTTTGCCCAGTTTGCATATAGAAATGGCTATATAAGAAAAAAAAGAACAGTGGCAGAGTGAGGCTAGCCTATTCACCCCAGATTGCTACGGAGGGCCCACGAACTTGCTGGGTTGTTAGCGTGTTTTGCTAGTTAATCACAGATTACTCTGTCCTATGTCCCACTTCCACCTTCTCCACACTCAATCGCTGGTAGAAGAGTTTTTCATCTATTCCCTCAATCAGAGCTGGCACAAGTACATGGAGACATTCTATTGTGGACCCAGCATCTGTCTGTCAAACCCATATTCCTTCATTTAAAGTGCAAACTCGGGTATTGCCTGTAGCCTCTGTGATCCACGGGCCCTGTTTGTGTTGGTCTGCTAGCGTTGTTGCTCTCTGTCCTCTCTGTTGGTCTGTCCTAGTTGTTGCTCTTTGTCCTCGCTGTTGCTCGCTATCCTCGCTGTTCAGCAGTCGCTCAGTGCTCGCTGTCACAAGAGAAAGAAAAACCACCGCCAACCTTTCAATTCAAAGGTTGAGCGAAGCTGTGATATGGATTGGGAAGGGCCTACGTCGCTAATGGAAACATTCCTTTGGCGATCCTTTTGTCTTTTCGTGTTTCCAATGCACCAAATCTAGCCAATATTCCAAAAATGACTTCCATACTGAAGTCATTTTTATTTATTTGCTTTATACGAATGAACACTACAGATTAAGAATGGAAACCAAATCTACCATTTTCGGGTCTTTGGGAACTTCACCTGTCCACTCAAACTTTCTTATTATCTTCACTTCCGCACCTCAGTTTCCCAGCCAGTCTGTCGCTTGATTACTTTCTCGTAAAATATGATGTACTTCAATATCCTCAAATTGTGGATGAATATTTTTCGCTTCTTCTATAACGCTTCTAATTATCCAATTTGTTTCGTCATCCCTCTCCAAAACACGTATAATCAAAAGCGAGTCCCATTTAACTAATAATTTTTTAATGTTTGATTTAATGGCCAATTTAAGCCCATCATTTAAGCCTCTACCTCTGCAATGTTGTTAGAGTGCCTCATAAGTACCCAGCTACCTTGAGTGGTCTCAAATGATCGCCCCTGCTCTTGAATGCTTTGGGTTTTTTTAGAGGCATCGTCAGAGTTTAATTTGCACCAACGTCTTTCAAGGGGGAGCCATTTTCGCTTTTTTCCTTAAGACACTCTTAATCTATTTTCCATTAAGAATTAATGTATCGTATATTATTTTGGTACCTTCCCAATTTTTCAATACTTTTAACTCCTTCGAGCTTGCTTCTCTATTTTTTCCTTGATGGGATATGCCAACAATCGGTTTGATATTACTTTGTAACTCTGTCTAGTTTCTCTTAGGAGACTTGCTCTTGACCTTCTGTTCAAATATTATGCGGTTTTGTTCAAGCTAGACTTTCCATACTAACATGCTCGGGCCCATTTCCCAAATGTCTCGTAATATGTTCAATGTATAATAGGTATGCCAGGGGTTGAGGTTCCCTCGTGGGCTTTGGTTTAAGCTCCATCCTAAATTGAAACTATTTAGGAAGGAGTTCCACAGACATGACGTGAAATGACAATGGAGCAATATATTTTCCACACTTTCTTTCTTCTGATAGCATAAAACACAACTTGACGGGCCTAGGAAACCTCTTTTCTTCAAATTTTCTCCTTTGAGAATTTTATCATGTGTCACCAACCATAAGGACTTAGCTTTTGGCCAAGCTTTGGATTTCCATATTCCACTCCAAACTAGCATGTCTAAATTATTGAGTTGAGGATCCGACGATTTATCATAGCCTTCTTTGACCAAGTATTCTCCTGACCCTTGATTGTTCTAGTTAATGACATCCCTATTTATGCTCCATGGGATTCTAAAACCTTCTAACATGGCATTGATTTTCTTTTGCCCTTCACTTTGTATGCCTTCTCTATTTTGAAAGGTTTTCCAGACAAAAGACTTGAACCCATACTTAGTCTTTTCTATTCAGTAGTCTTTAACTTTGTGCCCCCATTGCCTTATGTTGTCCTCTTTTATGTCCTTGAGATATGCCTCCATGATTAACGGTTTTGGAAAGATCCAACTATCTTCCCAGAAGTTTGTTATTTCCCCATTCTTAATGTTGTAGAAAAGATCCTTTAGAATTTTACTTTTGGATTCCCTCATACTATTCCAAATTGCCGAGCCTCATGGGAGATTCTTAGCAGTGAAGATTTTAGATTGTTCATTGCTGTCCATGTACTTTTCTGCTAACATTTCACTCCAACACATCCTTGGGCGGTTACCCAATCTCCACCCTAGCTTGGATACTAGAGCTATGTTTAACTTATCCAAATATCTTATCCCTGCTCCCCCTTGGCTTTTTGGTTTGCTCACCTTTTTCTAAGCCAGTAGAGTCATTTTATCTTTTTCTCTAGTACCTTGCCAGAGGAACTGTTATAGCATGGAATTTCACTCCGGTGGGAGAGTTTTTTTTAGGGTCTCCCACTTCCGACTATAAGCATGGGAACAACCTCAGGATGTGGGTATCCTATGGTGAGGTTGAGCCTCTAGGATTTTTAAAGAGGCTAGTTCCTCTTGGTGGATCACCTAAAACTAATGTTGAAATGAAACTTCACAGGGAAAAGGGTTAAAAGGGAGATAAGGGCTCCTAAGAGGGCTAACCAGGTGATGCACCAGAAATAAATAGACACTCATCTACGCTTGAACCCACAATAGATCAGTCATGAGGTGACTTGGACTTGTACGATCTCAGGGTCAAGGTAACACACGCTGGAAGAGGTTCAGTCAGAACACTAATCCGGACCTGCAAAACTTGAAAATACTTAAAAGAGGCAAATAATAGGCTAATGGATTAGGAATAAACACAATCACAAATCCACCAAGCAACAAGCATACTAAATCACTAATTGAAGATAGGAAATAGGTAAGGAAACCGAGTCTCATTACATTCAAGAGGTAGTTTTTACAATACTTTGATAGGGTTTAGCTTGGTCGAAGGAGTACGCTTTTGCAAATGTCTCAATAGGCATCCATCTCCCATAAAGATGACAAAATTCTAAAAAACTAGGGACCCCTTTACAATGGCTTGGAAGCCCATATATATAGAAGAAGGGGACAAGGGAGAAGAGGGACTTGTGTGAGAAAAAGGAAAGAGGGGAGCCATAAATTCTTGCAACCACCACCGTCATCCTTCTTTGACCATGAAGTGAGTCATTCAAGGTCATCGCCATTTTATTCGAGCCATTCTCGCATTCAAGTCTCCTTTTAGTGGCACTAAGAGATCCATGTTGCGGATAGCTAGATGTCTCCACTTGGCGTGACTGAGTTGGTTCTTACATTAAAAATGGCACGTTCCTTTCACCTGTGCATCCTGTGTGTAGGCTATTGACCACATCATCAGAGTCAAAAGGTAAAATCCTCGTCCTTTCTATTGATTGGCCATTAAAATCCCACTAGGATCCTTTGAAAACTTGACCTTTTCTTATCCATTGATCTGCTGAGCCTGGACTCCCACAAACCGTCAGTCTTTTACTAGTTGGATGCCCTTGTGTAACTTGTCCTTCATCGATTAGCCCTTTGGATTTGTTGACCATTTGACTTTAACGTTCCTCAGCTTTTTTGCTTTTCGTGGACTATTTTTCTTTCAGAACTATCAATTTTCCTCATTCCTTCGAGCTTTTGACTTCTTGCAACTTCACCTTTTAAGCAAGGCAGCCCCACAAACCCAAAGTGTTCTTGCTGAGAGAACCTGAAAAGCACTAGCCAAGACCAATTCAGGCTTCTCAAATGGAATTACTTACTTCAGATATTACTTAGAACTTATAAAGTGAAATAAGTAGTGCACCTTCACAAACCTAAAGTCTCCCTGCTTGACAAACCCGAAGTCTTTTGAGAGAAAGCTCGAAGTCTTTTGAGAGAAAGTTCAAAGTCTTTTACTTGTTAAATCCCGAAGCCTTCTTCTTCCAAGAACTTGAAGCTGTTTGCTGTCTGTTCCTGGAAGCTCGAAGTTGTTCTAAACTTGCCACTTTTGATTGAATGTCCATCTTCTCACATTTAGGAAAATTTTTGGTATGTGGGCCAAAAATGGCCAACATGAACTTCCTACATATTATTTTAATTTGGTTAAGTACCTATGTAGGGGCCTTCAACATAGAGAACTAGTACTTGATAATATCTTGAATCACTGCTATGATAAGGGCTAAGCTTCTCACAAAAGTTAATTATTTCCCTTTCCAACCATTAATTTTTTTACTCATTTTTTCAATGATCTCTTCCCATAATTTCTTCCTCCCTTTTTTGTAGAAGAGAGGAAATCCAAGATACCGAGATGTAAGATTAGTAATTTTGAATTCCATGAACCTGTTTAGAAATGATTGTAGATTGGGGGACATATTAATACAAAACACTTTTGATTTTTCTTTGTTTATTATTTTACCTAATGCTTTTTCATATCTAGAAAGAGCATCCCTAATTGTTCAGACTCATTGCATGGTAGGATTTACAAAAAGTAAGGTATCATCTGCAAATTGGAAGTAGGTATGCCCTTCACCATCTATCATTTCTTGTAGGCCTTTTAGCTTGTTGATACTCTTCAAGTACTTTAACCTCTTGCCCAGGGTTTCTACCATCAAAATGAATATGTATGGAGAGAGTGGATCCCCTTGCCTAAGACCCTATGATCTAGATTTCGCTTTAGTGCAAATTGGAGAAAATGGACTAGAAGTTGTTATTCAACTTCCATATTCTTAGTAATGGTGAACAGATCTCTAGAAGGTTTTTTATGATCTCTTCCCATAATTTCTTCCCCCCTTTGTCGTAGAAGAGAGGAAATCCTAATTTTGAATTCTAGGAACCTATTTAGAAATGATTGCAGATTGGGGGACAAATTAATACAAAACACTTTTGATTTTTATTTGTTTATTATTTTACCTGATGCTTTTTCATATCTGGAAAGAACATTCCTAATTGTTCTAACTCCCTGCATGGTAGGATTTACAAAAAGTAAGGTATCATTTGCAAATTAGAAGTGGGTATGCCCTTCACCATCTGTCATTTCTTGTAGGCCTTTTAGCTTGTTAATACTCTACAAGTACTTTAACCGCCTGCCTAAGGTTTCTACTATCAAAATGAATATGTATGGAGATAGCGGATCCCCTTGCCTAAGACCCTATGATCTAGATTTTGCTTTAGTGCAAATTGGAGAAAATGGATTAAAAGTTATTCAACTTCCATATTCTCAGTAATGGTGAATGGATCTCTAGAAGGTTTTTTATGATCTCTTCCCATAATTTCTTCCCCTCTTTGTTGTAGAAGAGAGGAAATCCCAAATACCGAGATGGAAGAGTAGTAATTTTGAATTCCATGAACCTATTTAGAAATGATTGCAGATTGGGGGACATATTAATACAAAACACTTTTGATTTTTCTTTGTTTATTATTTTACTTAATGCTTTTTCATATCTGAAAAGAGCATCCCTAATTGTTTTGACTCCCTACATTGTAGGATTTACAAAAAGTAAGGTATCATCTACAAATTGGAAGTGGGTATGCCCTTCACCATTTGTCATTTCTTATAGGCCTTTTAGCTTGTTGATACTCTTCAAGTACTTTAACCTCCTGCCCAAGGTTTCTACCATCAAAATGAATATGTATGGAGAGAGCGAATCCCCTTGCCTACGACCCTATGAGGACAAGAAAAAACCTTCTAGAGATCCGATCACCATTACTGAGAATATGGAAGTTGAGTAACAACTTCTAATCCATTTTATCCAATTTACACTAAAGCGAAATATTTGTAAGGCTTCCTCGAGGAAGGTCCAATTGACCCTGTCAAAGGCTTTGGATATGTCTAGTTTAAGCATCATCCCTGCCTTTTGCTTGCATGAAGAAAATGAATGAACTGATGCAACTATACCATCTGAAATCTATCTAACTTGCACAAAACCTACCTGTTCTTCTGAGATTAATTTTGAAAGAATACCCTGAAGCGTAGATGTAATTGTTTTTGAAATTATCTTGTAAATTGAGTTGCATAGAGACATAGGCATGAAGTTTTTAGGGGATCTGCTATCAAAATTTTTAGGGATGAGGGAAATAAAGGTGGTGTTAAGTGCCTTTAGCATGCTTTGAGATTCCTTGGATTCCTACACCACCTCTCTTATGTCCTCCCCAAGGAGCTCCCAAAAATGCTGAAAGAAAAAGGTGGGAAAACCATCAAGACCTAGAGCACTATCCCCTTCCATTTCAAAAATCACCTTTTTGACCTCTTCCAATTCTATATTTTTCATCAACATTTCATTATCTAAATTTGTGACTAGTTGGGGAATTGGGTTCCATAATTCTTCTTGCTCCTCACTTTCTTAATTCTCTAGACTGTACATTATTTTCCAAAAATTAACAAGGAGATGTTTGATTGCCTATGGATCCTTGGTAGTAAGTCCCTCTCTAGTTTCCAACTTCTTGATATAATTTTTATGTCTTCATATTTTACAAGAAAGGTGGAAGAATCTCGTGTTCATGTCTCTTTTAACCACCTTATTTTGAACTTCTGATGCCAATAGATTTCTTCCTTCTTGTATAATTCTTCCAATGCTTTGGCAACTTCATCTTTTTTCATCCGAAGGTCATTCTCAATGTTTCCTTCCAATCTCCTTTCTTGAATTTTTTCGCTCTAGATCTCTTTTTTGTTGAAATATGTTCTTAAATGTGAGCTCATTCCATTGTCTCAGGGCCATCTTGAGTTCTTTTAATTTCTTATGGAAAATATACATCTTCATCCCATATATAGAGATGGGATTGTTCCATTGTTCTTTAATGAAATCATCAAGACCGAGGTGTTCCAACCACATCTTCTCAAATCTAAAGGGAACTCGGGTTGGATGCTTATCTTTAAAGAGGTATAAGGTAACATGCCAATGATTTGACCCTGTCTCTCTCAAGACTTATGATTCAAGGATAAAGTTACTTTCCATTGCCTTTCTAGTGATAAAAATTTTGTCCAGCCTCTCTAGGATCAACTCCCTTCCTTTCCTTTTATTACTCCATTTGAACCAACCACACATAATTTTCATATCGCACAGATCCGAGTTCTCTAGGAAATTATGGAAAGCTTCACTATCCCTTTCTTTTCCTTTTCCACCTTTATTTTTAGAAGGGCCCAATCTTGCATTAAAATCTACTCCAATTATCCATGGGCTTTCATTCTCTAAGTTAATTTTAGTTTCTATCTATTTCCATGCTTGTTTTCTTTCCTCTTTGCATTTAGAACCATATAAATTCACTAGATAAAAGGATAGATTAGTCTTCTTGTTTTATAGCTTAACAATAAGGAGTTGTTATTGTTGTTGCATTATCTTTAGATTAACTTCATTTTGATTCCAGAGGAAATCCATTCCCCCTGCTATGCCTGAAGCATTCCTACCACTAACATTTCTACCCAAAACTTTGGCAAATATTTTACTAAAAGAATCTAGGTCCTCAAGTTTAGTTTCCTTAAGGATTAACACTTTCGATTTATATTTTTTGATAATGTTTTTCAACATCCTTCTTTTAGTGGTGGCATTTAGACCCTTAATATGCCAAAATAAGACATGCATCAAGAAGGGGGAGGGTTCTTGGTGCTCGCCAAGATTGAATCCAATTGGACTTGCGTACCTACCCCTATAACTTCTAGGGCTTCCTCTTGTCTTTTCTTTTTCTTACTAGGTCATCCTTTCCTTTTTTTGAAGTTGCCTGTTTTGTTCAGATTGGGGGTTTGTGAGACTCCAATATTGCCTTCAATGTTTTTTGTGTCTGTCTCCTATGATTCATCCATGTTTGTCTAGTTTTCTTTTCTCTTGATCCTGTTGGCTATATTGATATCTTTGGCCTGTTTCTCCTGAATTCCTTTTTCTATTATCTTGGATTTGTTGCCTCTTTCTAGTTATTTTAATAAATTCTCTAGATCCTCTTTAAACCCACAATCTATTTTAATATCCTTTAATTCTATGTTGTTCTTCTCCCCCTATTGTTGGGTTTCAAGCACCCTTTCTGACTCTTCTTTCTAAGGATTCTTATTTTCTGGTTCAGCTCTCCCTTCCTTGGGGATATATTTCTTAACCACCCTACCTTTCACTTTAGCTGCATGTTTCTTCTTTGGCTTCATAAATCCTTCAACATCTTTTTCAAGGGTCTTTGATAATTTCCCTTCATAGTTGTTCTTCCGGAGGGAGGGACATTCTCAAAATAAATGCCCATACTTATGGTAGTTTGTGCATCTGAACAGGATGCTTTCATAATCTAGAGCTTGAGTCCATTCAAGCTTTTCAAATTTCAGAGTAATACTTTTTGGTAAAGGTTGAGTAAGATCTAGTTCCACACAAATTCTCATGTAACTTGATAGACCTTTACCATGATGGGGTTTTGAAATATCAACTAGGTGGCCTAGAGTATTAACAACAGTTTCAAAGATATACTTGGACCAAAATTCCTACAACAGAGCATACATGCATATCCAGACTGGTATCATGGTATAAATTTCTTCATTTGGTCTAAATGTCGTATGCCAATGCTTCATAAAAAGGCCCATGTTCTTGAAAATCTAAGGACCTCCCCCAAAAACCTTGTCTTTATCTAATTCATTTGCAAAGACTCCTATGAAATATCCTTTTGCACAAAACCTTAACTCGTATTCTCCATTTGTTTTACAGTTTCTCTTTGTCCATGAATTCAACTCCTCCATTGTTAATTGGGCTCCCATGAACTTGCATATCATGCTACAACCATAATGTCCAACTATATTTCTCCTACTCTCTACGGGGTCAAGCATAGATATTGGGATCCCTTATGATGCTTGCATGCATGCATTTATTACTCTACCCCCATGATTCTGTAACTTCTTCTTCCCTACCACATTCATCAATGCATCAATTTCACTATTTAAAACCATCGAGGAAACATCAACCAACATGTTTTTGAAAGAGGGTTTCAAGGGGGGAAGATCCCACCGCCCCCCTCCCCCCCAGGAAAACATCTTGTACCTATAATTGAACAACAAAGTGCAACTAGATCATAGACAATCAAGGCAAAAACATAAACTACTAGATGATTAGAACATCACTGTGATCACACTCTCCATTCTTCAATACCTAATTAAATTTAATGGATAAGAGAAAAAAATTATTTATGAATAGTATGCATTATTTGTATCAAGTTAAAATTATGGGCACTCCTATATTCATATAAGTTATTTATATTTATCATGTTTTATTCCTTTATATCATATAATCTATCATTATCATAACTTGCAATCATAATTATTATTAAATAATAGTATTACCAACAAAAAAAAATATGGTTTTAATAGACAAGAAAAATTATAAATCTCCAAAAAAATCTATATTAACATTTCAATAAATTGCATTAGAGGAAAACAAATGAAAATAAAACAAGATAAATTCCCATGGTCACAATAAGTCAGCCTTGTATCATTATAATGTACTTCTAAGTCTAATCCCATACATACATGACTCACAATATTAGATTGCACATATAAAGTACTTCTAGGTTTGCTCCCATGCATATATGAATCAAAATATCACACTCCACACACTAAGTTTGATACAAAATACAATGTCCATGTATATACCCATCCTCTTCAATTTTATAATTGAATTTCTTGTCTTTTTCTCCTCTTGGTGTCTATGTACGCATACTTGATTCTCCTCTATTTTGAGTCTCTCTACTAACATGAGACCTATTAGCACAGTTTTTTTTTGTTGAACCCTTGTGTGATTTTGTAAACTTGGGCCCAATTGACATGAGACTCGTGATTCCCCTCTACATTATAGAGGTGCAACTTCCTTGTATGATCATTTTTATATAATTTTAACCCATAAATACTAAATGAAAAAACTATGGAAATGAAATGGGAAAAGGGGGAAATGTGAAACCCTCCACAGTTGAATAAACATATTATTATACCCAATAAACCTAACAAAATGATATAAGAGTGAAATAATCAAACCTTTTTGATCAATCAACAAACAAAATGGATTATAGATGAACATATGCTAGAAACAAGTGAAAACCATGGAAGCTCAAAGTATTCTAATCAAAACTAATTGCTTGGAAGGGATGAAAGGCCATCATTCAAGCCTTAATAACATAGTCTACTAAAACATGAAAGGAATACATAAGAAGAGGGAAATGACTATAAGAATCTAATCTACCTTTTTTTTTAAAAAAAAAAGCCTGGTAAACTTTTTACATGACCGGCGGCACTGGCTAGACACGCCTAATACCGGTACCATGGGGTGGGGGGAGACTAGAACTTGAGACCAACAAAGCCGCAACAAAAATACTTAGCCAACCAGGCTAGGGCCCCCGCCCTAAGAATCTTATCTACCTTCTTTACCTATATATATATATATTTTTTTAAAATGAAAGCTTGGGGAAAACATAATAGTATATCCCATATTTTTACATTTTGAGGCCACATACAATCCACTCTCCCTATCAAATTTTTTGAACTCAATTAGTTGCTATTAATAAAATATATGTGTTTTAGCTTATATAGAAAAAGGTGTTTAGTGCATCCATTTTTTTTCATTTTTTTAAAGGCTTGTTAAATATTTTATTGGATTTAATTTTCAATTATTTAAAAAAATGTTTTTTGGCCCCATAGTGGGACACAAGGTGGAATCGATAAATGTACAGGGGATAGAGTCGATGTAGGTGGGTGATCAAGTGGATTTGATGCAGATGCATGCAAAATTGATAAAGATGTAGGTGGTGCATTTGATATAGGGTGACCATGCCAATGCTTGCATAAGGATGTTGAAGCTCTTGCAGGATCTTGTTACATTCATCATTCATACTCATGGAAACTCAAGGGAATTGCCCCACATATTAGTACATGTTGAATCCATTAAAAAATATAGCTTCTATCTAGAATTTTTTGCAATCAATTTAGAACCACCTTGATAGGAAAGATTTAAAATTAATATAAATTGTAAAAACATTAAACAAAAAGTTAGTTAATTTCTAATGTTTAAAGTCTATTTAATATGAAATAATTACAAATATTAAAATATAAATTATTTGAAATATAACTTAAAATGTAATTTGTAGAACCAACCTCTTCATCCCCCGAGGAGATTCCAAATATTTGAATGCATCAATTGCTTCATCTTGCCTTTGAATATTATATTGGTTACTCTTATCTTGCATAATTTTTTATGGATTTTGAAAATTTAACCTCAAGATCCTCCCTCCAACCATATCCTCCCTCCAACTCTCTCTATCAAATCATATCCTTGGGGCTGTTTTTAAGTGATGAAGTTTCTAACTTTGGAGGTGTTTGAAAATATAAATTTTGCATAATTATTTACAAATAAAATATCACCCCCTTCATAAATATCTATACATAAGTTAGAGAATGATCAATTGATCACAAATGTATTCTAGTAATTTCTATCATTATGGGTGTGTGGTAAGGTGGTTAGAAAAATCTAAATTATGACTCTATATACAACCATATAAAGGAAGTGTAATTGTCATGTGCTCATTACTTCAATACCATTTCAATCTATTTAGGACATATGTTAATTTGGGCCTAATTGTACTATTCATAATTTATTTTAATTGATTGTTAGTGATAATTAAATATTGTAATATATTATCCTCTTGTTTTACCTTAATTTGGATTTATACAACTTTATTTAAGATAGAAATTTGAATGTAACTTAGATTTTAAAGTATGAAAATTAAGCATTAATATGATGTAGAATACTGAAATTGATTGAACAAGTGGCATGTGTTAAATATAAAAATACTATAGAGATCAAGAAACTTAGCTTTCATAGTTCATTGAATGACTATGACTAATTTCTGATAATGGAAAGGGACTAGAAGTAAGCCTAATAGTTGCTCATTTATGTAATTGACTATCCGTGCACACATGGTCACTAAAATCATATTGGGGTAATAACAATAATGAAACTGATTATAGGTTGATGTTAAAATAATAGGATGTTCTAACTCTCTATGAGCATACAATT
Organism: Torreya grandis; assembly: GCA_037957365.1. Lineage (NCBI taxonomy): Eukaryota > Viridiplantae > Streptophyta > Pinopsida > Cupressales > Taxaceae > Torreya > Torreya grandis. The sequence continues at coordinate 3,450,150 of JARHVA010000170.1, read as the reverse complement.
AGTTGTTTCTACTTGAAATACCTATATGTGTATGAATATAATGCTTGATTGTGTGTGCAACTCCATAAATTAGTATCCTCCTAAAACCCTAGGTCCCCTTGTAAAGGGTATAAACCTATAAAAACTTGGGAAGTGTAATGGGTTGAGCTGACCCTAATCACCCATGTCAATGATTAACTATTGCCTATGTATCTAGTAGTCTGAAGAGGGAAGTCAAGCCACACATACTTCTTACATTTAATGTGAATGCACAATTATGCTCCTTTGTTATATGAATGCACCTAGAATCTAGGTTTTGATGCTTGTTAATAATTGCTCTCAACCTGGCTTGGTGTGCTTCAAACTTGGCTAATGATTGCTTGTAATAATTGATTTGAAATTTGAGAATAATAGGGCATATTTTCTCAATGTGCAGTAATGTATATATACTTGATAAATAAGTTCCAAGTGAGTAATAACTATAGTTTGATTTGTATTTATATGAGTCCATTTGGGTAATTTATCACACCACCAACATGCTAGAAAAATGGGCCAACTCCTAGGAATGATTTTATTCTAAAAAATAAACATTATTGGGTAAGGGATAGTAATGTCACCTTTAGGTCAATTTCATTGATGTAACTATTTGAGTGTGATGTTAGTGTCTAAGAGACATGAATGTGAATCTAATGATATGGAGATATTTGAGTATGATATTTAACTGTTTGACATAGACCGAGAGGTTTTTATAAGTGGCTGATAACTAAATTAGAGGGTTGGACTCATAAAAACATTTAAATGTGAAATAATGGTGAATAAGAGGCATATATGTGTTCACAAATAATATATGGTGAAGGTAGGTCAAAAGTGACATTGTCAAGTGTCTAATACCAAATTTTAGTATCTAAAAATACTCCTCTTTTATTCTAATATTGAAATGTAATACAACTACTAGATTAAAATGATATATATATACTTGAGTGTGTATAATACACTTTTTATTTAGGAGATGGCTCCAAATGTACAACTTTGCTCCATGAAAACCTGGAATAAAAATGTAGTAGTCAATGTCCATATGTAAAATCTGAAATCTAAAATTGAAATTAATTTTTTTAAGAGCAAGGAAGGAGTACACATATATGTGCGTAAACCGTGTTTTCCTGTAACTTGTTGGAGATGATGCTTCCTTTTTGAAGCATTAGAGAATTGTGCTTCCTTTTTCAAGCACAAGGAATGTTTGGGTGATTGTTCTCAAAATTTGTGTATCCATGCAATCCCTTGGGTTTAAAAAATAAATTCCCCAACCCTCATGAATGTAGAGTAGTAATAAGAGTATTGAGCATTGTTGAACTTCAATTACACTAACTCAAATAACTAATTCAGCTCTGATCTTGAACCTCAATATGGTAAGGTGGGAACCATATAATGGGTTTTCTATAGGTAATGCCATGGCCATTGAGATTTTATGAACCTCAACGTACATTAAATCAAAAATATTGAATCAACTATTGTAGAAGAACTTACATATTTAAGTTTTCTCACTCTTGGTGCCATTGAATTACGTTTGCAAATAAATAACTAAAATAGTGCTTACTGTAAAAAATGTAAATGTGCATAAACAAGTATCATGCCTCATTAAATTAGTGCCAACTATGAACTATCATAATATATATGTGCATGAACAAGCATCAAGCCCTATTGGATCTATGCTAACTGATATAAAATTCTATGCATTTATATACTAAATATGAGAACTTATATCTCAATTGTATATGTATGTGAAAACCTGTAATCTATGTTCTTATAAACCGTGTGCACCTACATGGAATATGCACCCAATTATATCTGAATCTACATTCTATAACTCATGTCTATGCAAAGTGAGTGCATATGCATGACATATGCCACCAAAATATGTACCAATGTCTAAATATATGTCACATATCTGAATCAATTTGATATCTAAATCACTCTAAATCTCTAAAATTTGTATTATGTACATAAAATATTTTTTTCTATTTATGGAGGCTTGTGTCTTTATGACAAGCCCACTAATATGCTCTCATTTTAAGGTGAGTCATGTAGCATGTAACTTACTCATCTCAAAAATAGAGTTATTGATATCATGCCATGTATAAAAATGTAACCATGTATAGTCATATCAACATGTCAAAAATATGTCATCATAGAAAAAAAAAATAAAAATAAAATAAAATATATATATATATATATATATATATATATATATATATATATATATATATATATATATATAAGTCTTGTATGTAACATGTCATGCAAGGCATATAAGTGGTCATATCAAGATAAACGTATCAATTAGGCTCATAATAGTAACCATCATTGATATAAGAATTAAATAAGTCTACATAATTAAAGAAGTACATGATATGAATCATGGGAACACTCACAAAGGGGATGTGTGTGATATGTATCACAACACCCATAAACTTAGAAATTTTAACAAGCACAAAAATCTCTAGAAAATCCTATATTAATCCACTCATAGACACGCAATGTCAGACATAAGGCCAAGTGCCAAAAATAGGGGACATAAAGATGTCATAATAGACAAGGCCAAGGGCCATAGAAAAGGGACATAAATATGTTGTAACAACCAAGGCCAATGGCTATAAATAAGGGACATAAATATGGCATAAACAAATGAAAAATGAATGTCACACATGTAAGGCCAAGGAACACACATAATAAACATGTAATGAATAACTTATCATGAAAGAGTAAAAAAATTAATGAAACATAGGACAAGTGAAAACTAGTCTACACTATTCATGTATATTAATATCACATCAGAATAAGGTAGCTTATCTATAGTATTAAATAAGATATGAGTAACTAATAAGACATATGTAAGCAATCTATGTAGCTCAACCTCATAAAAAGTCATAGAAAGATATAACCTATGATATTGTGACATGGAATAAGATTCCCCCAACATTGGCATGGCCATTGGGTATAAGACAGTCCAACATCTATGTGTCCATGTATGATATGTATGTCTTTCATTGAACTCATATACTATGAAATGTATGTGTATGAAATATGCCATCTACCAAACTTGTGATAAATAACATATGTAAATAGTATAATCTACCAATCATGTTATGCTTAGGCCATGATTTTTTTATTATTTTGAATATTTACATGTTTATGTAAATTTGTTTCAATATTAATACTCATAACTCAGTCAACAAGTCATCCTAATTGACATTGAAGTTGATATATCCTTGATTGTCCTTGAGATTATGTAGGCACATTTTTGTTCCTTTCATCATTTCAAATTCTTCATATTTTTTATATTTATATTTATCTTTTATTTTTTTCTCTTTGTGGGTAACGTTTCCATCATATTGCATACTGATTGTATTTCCTTTATGTAAGAAGGAAAGGAATTGATCTATTGTATTTACTATGGTCCCCATCTATTGAAAACATAGCAGTCCCAATTTAAATTTAAACTAGTTAGTAAGAGGCATGATCCAATTGTATGTATCAACAACCTTTGGTCCACAATAAATGGGTAGAATAACAAATCTAATGCATTTTCTTAAATATATGTTATGTTGTAATTAATTGATGTCATGCCCCAATTGTGGTAAATCTATAATACCACATATGGTTTCCCATTTATATCCATCAATTGGCATGTGTTCCCAATAGTCACCTTTTATGTATGTTTTAATGGTCAAGAAATCTTGTCATGGATGCTTATAAGTTTTTATTGTTGGGGTTGTATATGGTGTCATTTCAAAATTTAATGTGAGTTTTTTTACTGATCCTATATCACCTTAATAATGCCTTTGGTCTAATATCTTTAAATCTTATTTTTTAGTGTTTTACAATGATTCATGTTGTGTCCCAAGATTCCATGGTAATCAGAATATGATTTATCTTCCTTATGTGAAATTCATGCCACTAATTGATGCCTAGTAGATGGTAATGTAACCAAGTTGTGATCAAGTAACAATTGCAATATTGTGCTTGGTTTATCTTTAATATTTGTTACTTGTAATGAAGTTGGTGATTATATATCTAACAAATCCACATTATTTAATGAATTTTATTCACAACCTAGTGTAAAATGTATAATTGTACCTATGTCCCACTCATGCTTGAGTTTAAGAAGGCTTATTTTAGTGTTGAATTTTCCATGTGAGAATTTTAGTGTGATATAATATTGAAACTATTGTTTGTATTTTGAATGTATTGATGATCTGACATTTTAACCATTCCTTTGCCCCTAAAAAATCATGTTTGATTAGAAATTACTGAGTTTTCTCTTTTCATTATATATAAACCATCCTGATATTCTCCAAACCCAATAGGTGTGAAAAAAGTATGAGATAAGTATTCATTTGAAGGATTGAAGTTTAACTTATGTAAACAATCATTTATGTAATCTTCCATATTGGTACCATGGTCATCACTGCCATAATAATCTCTGACCATGCCATCTTGATTTTATAAATTCACCACCAAAGGAAGATTGATAATGGTTTCAATTTTCTCTATATTAACTTGTGGTTTGTGTTTTATTTCAACTTTATGTGTCATAATTGGTTTTGTGTCATTGACCTTACTTGATTCTCCCACCTCATATGCACACATTTGATCTAATGGAATGAGTTGTGATATGGGAATGCTTAAATGATCTCCCAACTATGATTGTGACTAATTATCATTAATAAATTATGTCATCTTACAATAACTAAAAGGACCGTCATCTATAGGTAACATGTTTGAATAACCTTCATACATAAATTTAATACACGTGTAATGTAGATGGTACTATCTCCATGGCATGTGTCCAATGTCTCCCTAAAATTAAGTTGTAATAGAGATGATTAGGCATAAAATAAAATATTCTAGGCACCATTTGGGATCTAATTGTATATCCAATAATTTGGTACCTAGTACTTGGTGTAATAATTTGTCAAATCCTTTGATGTTTTTGTCTAATTTATGGATTTTATCGATATGGATACCCAATTTTTGTAAGAAAGTTGTGTTGAAAATACTCAATATAGAACCATTATCTATTAACATGTATTTAGTTTTTTTACTTTGCACTTGAACTTGAATAAATATTAGTATATTTTAATCTATTTTTTTATTTTGTGGATAAGTATTCTTTGTCAAAAGTGATGAATTTTTATATATCTTAAATGTATTCATGATAGAATTATATGAGGTCAGTTATGTGTCACTAGGGAGAGTTATCTCACACAATGCTTCATATAATATATCCTTGTAAATCATTGATCTCTTTAATAACTCGATAATAGAGATCTTAGCATGGGTATTCTTTAGCTGATAAATTATGTCATATCCTTTGGGTTGATTGGATTGATTCATGGGAGGTGGAGGAGGTTGAGGATGAACATGTTGAATACCTTCATTTTTATGTGCATGGTGGGGCACCCTACCTCTCCAAGTGCTAACAACATGGACCACAGAATCTAATATAATTTATGGGGAAATAATGGGGCAAAATGGTAGGTGGTACTACTGTGAGGTTTAGGGGCATGTGTGAAATTTTTTTTGTCATGGATTCCCTTTATTGTCTATGGTAACATGAATAAAATTAGATTGGATGTTGCAATAATATGAGTTGAGGAAGGCTTAAGTTTGTTTATTATTAATTTAAGTGTTAATAGTGTCTAAAGATTTGATGCATTCAATTTCATAGTTGATCCAAATTATAGATATTAAAGTATAATAATATGAAATGATTACAGTCACATTTGAGTAAAAAAATAGAAGATATGTTCATCTATTATAGCCATGTTGAATTTGTAATATTGGGGAAAATAATGCATCAAATTAATGTAGCTCCAAGAATCCAAACAAGCCACTAGGGTTTGTTAGAGGGGTAAGAAGAAAACACCAAATAGGATGGACACTAGAAGCCGTTAGAGGTCTATGGTAGATATCTTGTTTTTCAAATTTTACTAGGCCAAACATGGACTTCCAGAACCATGTTGAGGCTAGCATGATCAAGCTCACACAAAAGTAGGTATATCTAATTGGTTTAACCATAATAATGCAATTAACAAATTATGTGATTTAAAAAAAATTCAAATTTATCTAAACAAGAAAGTAATTTCAACAAGAAATAATGATACAAAAACATGAAAACCTAGGAAATGAAAGATAATTTTAGCAACAAAGACATTTTCAAAAGGAAATGTGAATGTATTTTAGAATCTATGTTAAATGCTTATTCAAACTATAGATAACCTTATCATGTAATATCTAAACCCTAAAAATAATACTATAATTAATAAAATGAATGATGTCACTTTGCAAGCAAAGTGCCCTAATATTATGCTCAATAAAAATACAAGAAACCAATCCAATCTTGATCTAACTAGAGGAAGAAAGAATTGTGTGATGATATCTATCCAATATGATGCTAAAAAACCCAAGAGAGAGAGTGAGGTAGGGATAAGCATGAGATATAAAGGCCAATCTAAGTGCATAAATCAAGTGTAAGGTTAATTAATGTAGCATATGAGCTAATACAATAGGAGTAAGAACAACCAAGCAGCAAGTGAGTCAATATAGGATGAACAACTAGTGAACAAATTTCTAAAGGGAAAGTTTAAGAGAGTTAAAGAATCACATAGTGTGTAGAAGAGGAGATCAAAAGAGATGAAGAGATAAAAGGGAGGGCTAAAGAGAGATGAAGAGATATCTAACTAAAGAAGATACCAAGAGATGGCCAAGATCTATATGATTGTTAAGAAGAGCTCAAAAGAGATGAAGATCTATCAAAAAGTTAAGAATATCTAAGAAGTGAGGTTGTGTGTGAGGTTTAAAAATGATATAGGGTTGTTAAAGGTTAGGCTCACCCAAAAATTACCATTTCTAGACATTTGGAAATGGTTGGGAGTGTAACATACATGTTTTAGACAAGCTATGACCTAGGTTGTTAGATAGTATGTTAATAGGTGGCTTAGGCTACCAAATTACCTACAAGGTATTTTCAAGGTGCAAGAAGCTTAGATTTGTGCTAAAAAGTTTGAAAGGGTGCAATGAGGACTAGTAGGAATCATAGAAGGTCAAACTCTCTCAAGAGGATTGTTTTAGATTAAAATGGTCTCTTGGTGACTAGGTGGTAAACATAATGAGTAGATGTATAATCATAAATAAAAATAGGGTGAAATCATCATGATTACATATGCCCCTGAGGTACAATTAGTTGATATTCAATAAAATAAGGAGTGTTATCTAGTACCTAGAAGCCACAACAAAAAAATAATATAGAGACAAAAAGGAAAATAGATAATGTCACTTACACCTACTTGATGAGGATAATGATGGATAAAATATCAATGATGTGATCCATTTGGTAAAAGTATGAGCTCAACATGATCAAAATCTAGCTCTAGTTCCTACATAAGAAGGGACAAAAAATGACATCAAACCATGAAATTCAAGATGGCATTCACTAGAGCATCCACTCTAGTTTTCTATAAATGAGGGATGTGGGAGGTCTGGAAGTCATCAAAAGAGGACATAAAATCACATGCCACCTTGAAGATGGGGAAGAACTCAATGCTAAAGATGTTCTAAACCACAATGGGCTAAGATGTAACTAAGAGTTAGTTGGTGAATAACTATACATAACACGTTCCTAACGTAAGGGCATCAATTAGGGCTCTAATAATTATGTGATAATTAACAACATTATTCATCTCATTGGTAAAGAAGAAACTAGCTACATCAAACTCATGTCCCCATGGGTCATCAATAGTCCATGTCATGAGAGTAGGTCCTAGATTACATTGAATACCACCATCGGTGTGAATCACCAAATAATGGTGCACCATGATAAGGATCAAGGACACAATACATAGCCACAAGGGTGACTATATCAACATAAAACAAAATGAGTAATATGCTCAAGGGAGCCAAAGAACATGATAAAGCCACAATCATAAGAAATAAACCAATGTCAGCTTTGGTGAGAGGTCAAAATGGGTAGTAAGAGGCCCATGAAAGATGAATACTAATCAAATAAGACTAGAACAAGTCTCAGACAACCATAAATAGCAACCTACAACACCTGTAGAGACCATGATGAAAGAGAAAAAGGAAGTCATTAGGTGAGAAGCTATGACCAAAAAATAATGTTACTAACTAAAAGAAGCAAAATAATCTACTTCTATCTTGAGATGCATTTGAAGAGGAGTGCATAGGACAAATAGACAAAGAGACCTACAAGGTCTAAAAATAGATGCCATAAGAGTGATGATCCACCAAACAATGGTATGGGGAGGGTGTTCTATCAAGATATAGGGATTACTAGGCCATGAATGACCCAAGTTGTTATTTAGCTCTAATCATGGTCTACCTCAAAGGTAGGCTAAGACATAACCTAATAAGTTGAAACCTACTCTCTAAAGGGACAAAAAGGACCCATAAAGAGGTCAAAAGGAAGATAAGTTGGAGTAAGAAAAAAAAGTATTCAACTCCACCAGTGCACTGATCATAACCCAAATTGAGAGAATACCATGGGTAGGCCATCATCAGTGAGTGACATATCCAAACCTAGATGAGTGAGAGGATGTGATGTTTGTGACACATCATCATGATATTCTTGTAAGCTTTCTTCTCCTTGAGTAAGTTACAAGCCATGACATGGATGAAATGGCACTAAAGATCTGAATTTCCAACTTTAGAAGCCTCTAAAAGGGATACATTAAGAGTTATAATTCCATGATGGAGAAGTCATGATGAGGGAAGAGGCTTGAAATTTATGGATATGTCTTGAAAGAGGTCTCATAAGAGAGAAGATTCACCTTAACACTTAAAAGAGGAAGGAGGTGATGAAGAGCATGCAATAGGTGTATGAAGAGTGAATGTTGATTGAAGTCAGTAGGATCAAAAACATCCATCCTTAATAAAATAAGATTCATCAAAGACCACCTTGGGTGAACTAGTAGGGCCCTACAAGGAGATGGGAAAAACCTCATTAAAAGGCTTTGTCTTAACATTTAGCCACACCCAAGGATTTGGGTTAACCTCCAAGGTATGAACCTCACCTTCATGCATAAATTATACCACATGAAATGTTTTTTGATGTAATGGCCTGCATGGTAGTGGTCTAGGGATGACCAAGAATCATATTGTATGAGAGATCTAAATCCAACACACAAAACTCAATCTTGACTATATTGGGTCTAATTTTGACCTGAAGCTTCATGTTACACATCAACATAGTTCTGGTGTTGTTGAAACCAACATAGTTATGGCGAGAGGCATAAATCTTAATGAGGATAATACCTAGCTCATTAAACACCCTTAAAGGCATAATGTTAAATTCAACACCTTTGTTAATAATGCATCTCTTGATGTGAAAATCGCCAACCAAGGTCTCAATGTAGAGTGGGAATTCAACCCTCTTTTTCATAATGGAAGGGTATAACAAGGAAGTAAGTTCAAAGGACAAGGTAAGAGGGAAAGGGTGATTAGGGATGTCTGATTTGAACAACACCTTATCATCATCCCATAGTGGTGACCCATTGGAGAGACCAAACTCATCCTAGCCTTGAGAGGGATGTTATGCCAAAATTCAAACTTGAATTTGGGATTCCATACCCCTATGGATGGGCCTATGAGACTGATATATTAGTATCTCTAATGGGATCAATTTTTTGACCCAAGCGCATGTCAATAAAACACTCTTAACTAGTATAGGCTATTCTAATAGTAGAAATGACCTTGATACTATCACGCTTGACCTTCCCTTTTGGGTGAGCCAAGGAAGAGGAACCAAAAGAGGTAGAAGCATAAAAATTAGAGTGATGAGCCTTAGCCTTGGATTTATTCTTCTTATTTTCTTAGTCGTGCTCAAGAAGAGGCTCTGTGAACAAATCCAACTTGTGATTGGGATCGATAAGTCGAGAGCTCTATAGAGAAGACAAGGTCTTATCACTAGATTTCTAGGTGACAAATTCCTTGTCAAAATGCCCCTTCATCTTATGAAAATTATTGAATTTGGTAGAATCGTAAGGGTATGACACCCAATGCTATTTTACACTATTTTCAAGGGCCTTATTTTCATTTGGATTCTTACTCAGAGAGTTGACCTCATGGCTATCCTTTTTATCATTCTTCTCCAATAGAGAATCAGTGACACCATCACCAGTTGCATTACACTTGTAATCATGTGAGGAGGATGAATTTTGAGTTGGCACAACCTTGATGCCTACACACACCTCCAAGGCTTTGATATTTATAAACTCATTAAAAGTTTCATCATAAGAGGTAGGATCATGATTGATGACCTCAAGGTGAACCTCCTACCTTAATGCTCATATGAACATATTGTAAAACTAATCATTCATGAACCTTATCCTACATGTGTGGATGACTACACATCATTGACACATAAAGTTAATGTTTGACTCACCCTTGGCCTAGACCATGGAAGTGAGAAATAGAATGCCAAGGTTAAATGGTCTAGAGATATAAAAGTACTAGAGGAAATCACCTAACAAGGCTATGAAAACAAATAGAGAACCAAGAGGTAGATTCTAGAACCACACCAAGGCCTCAGATCAGAGGGTGCAAGAAATGATCTCTAACATCATGCATTCATCTTGTTCCTAATCCACACATGCCATCATGAATGCCATGATATTTGATTTCCATCAAAATTGGGAAGTTTAAGAATCATAGTGTGAAGGGTAATAACATGCACCCCAGGGGTGAGAGGATTACTTCAAATATCCTCATAGGCATAGTTGATGGCTGGTTGGTAAAGATATCCCCAAGGAGGCTCATGTAAAGCATGATTATTCCTATGTAAGTAGGGTTCATCATGATTTGGGGTGTGTGGGAGATGATGTTAAGGTGGTAGCTAAGGTAGGGGACACATATGATGAGGATCCTCCCAATCACATGGTGGTGAATGACCATAGGAAGGGAATCATTTTTCATGGGGATGATAAGGCAATGCAACATGACCATGGGGGGTATGATGACCCAAATTATATAACATTGGCTAAATGCAGTAAGATGAGGGTCCACCTAAGGGTGTTGATACTCATGATAGGCATCCCATAGATACCTATCCCTCAAATGGTAGTCAAAATTAGTGTGATCATTTGAGACCCTAAAGGAAGGACTAGATGAATACAAAGGCTCTACATGACATGGATGTTGAACTGAGTCTGGGTGCCTTCATCTCTCAACAAGGATGATATGGGGCTCCTATTGTAGAGTCTCTTACTAAAAAGGGTATTTGGAACTCAAATGGGAATTGGTTGAGGCACTTGAATAAGAATGGGTGTTGATTCTATCTCTAGAGGCAACATGCCACCTACTCCTATGGGATGAATGGTGCTCATCATTCATGTGAATCAATCTGTGATAATAATTTATGATCATACATAGCTCATTGGGCCTAAAACATGAAAGAAGGTCATCCTCAACACTTGAAGGTGAATTTAGAGTGGTTTGAAGTCACGAAGAGGTAGCCTTTGACTATTACAACTTAGAATATTTAAAAAGGGAACAAGTCCATTGGTTATAGACTTGCCAATTCCATTTCATTTGGAATATGAGAGGGTCATAGTCAACTAGCTGGGGCATGGCTATATATCGATCCTATAGGCTCTATGCCATTCCATTATAATATCCACTTGATCAAAAGTGAACTTAGGGGATTCCCCTAAAGGTAGTGAGAATGGTATCCCAGAGGTGGAATACTAGTCATGGGTGTAGTAAAACACGAATAAATAGAAAAGAAACAAAAGAGGTAAATTAGTAGAGAACCAATGGGTAGGAGGATGCAAAACCAAAATAAGGTAAACAACTATAAAGGGATCCAAAACACAACTAAAGCAAATCCTTGTGGCTAAAAATGAGAAATGGGTTGGGAGAGCTCTAAATGAGATATAAATAGAATGAAACCTTATAAGGTCTAACCAAGTGTGCCAAAATGTAGTTTCAAGAATCCAAATGAGCCATTAGGGTTTGGCCAAGGGGTAAGAAGTAAACACCTACTGGGATGAAGAACATTGGAAGCCACTAGAGGTCTATGGTAGTTATTCAATTTGCTAACTTGCACTAGACCAAAGATGGACTTACAAAGATAGGTTAGGGCTAACGTGATCAAGCTAATAGAAAAGTAGGTATATTTAATTGGCATAACCATAATAATGAAAATAAATAAAGGGAAAAAATAATGAATTTTAAATATGAAATAAAATCCATATAAATAAGTAAATAGTTTCAATGATAAATAATGATTCAAAAACATGCAAACCTAGGAAATGAAATATGATTTCATCAAGAAAGATGTTTTTAAAAGGAAATGCGAATGCATTTCATAATCTATGTTAAATTCTTATTCAAAATAGCGTTAACCCTAGAATGTAATCAATAAACCCTAGTAATAATAATAAAACTACACAAATAAATGAAGTCACTTTACAATAAAAGTGCCCTCAGATCATGCTCAATAAGAATGTAACAAACCATCAACCTAGAATCCAAGCTTGATATAACCATAAGGAGTTATGTGATGAGTTTGATCTAATACGATGTTGAATAACCTAAAAGAGAGAGTGAGGTAGGAACAAAAATGAAACGTGATGGCCAATCCAAGTGCATAAATTAGGTGTAAGGCTAACTAGTGCAACACATGAGCCAATATAACATGAGCAAGAAAATTTGAGTAAAAAGTGAGTCAATTTAAGATGAAGAGCTAGTGAATTTATGAATTTCCAAGGGGAAAGTTCAAGATAGCTAAGGAATCATGTATTATGTAGAATAGGAGCTCAAGATAGATGAATAGCTCAAGAGATATGAATAACTATCTAGCTAATAAAGCTACCAAGAGATGGCCAAAATCTATATGGCTGTCAAGAAGAGCTCAAGAGAGACAAATAGCTATCAAGAAATCAAGAATATCTAAGAAGTGAGGTTTTGTAAGAGGTTTTCAATTGATATAGGGTTGCTAAAGGTCAAGATCACTAAAAAATGAGCATTTATAGCCATTTGGAAATGAATGGGAGTGTAATTGACATGTTCTGGACAAGCAACAACCTAGGCCATTGGACAAAAGGCAAATAAGTAGTCTACACCATTGAATATGCATATAACTAGCAGCCTAGGTTGCCAAATTGTGTATAGGACTTGTATAAGGTGCATGGAGCTCTAACATGGTGTAGGAGGGTTAGGAAGGGTGCAACGGGGCCTGGTAGGGAGCAAAAAACATCAAATTCTCTCTAGAGGATTGTTTTAGATCAAAATGGTTTATTAGATACCATGTGGTAAACACGATGAGTAGATGTATAATCATAGAGAGGAATATGGTGAAATTATCATGATTATTGTTGATAAATGAAACCCTAAGGAATAAATATGAAAATCATTAAAAAGGGAAGAAACCCTAATGGATACCTAGGGTTTGAAATAATTTGAGTAATATTTGTGTTCACCAAAATGTTTTACCTTAATTTGGATTGTAAAACCATAATTAAGATATAAACTTTAATTTAATTTAAACTATAAAGTATGAAAATTAAGCATGAATTTGAACATAGAATAGTGAAATGATTTGCTAAGTGGGATGTGATAAATATACAAAGTTATAAAGAGACCAAAATACTCAAGTTTCCTAGTTCATTGACTAACTATTACTAGCTTATGATAACAAAAATGGATTGGAAATAGGCCTAAGAGTTAATCGGATATAGAACTGACTATTTGTACATCTAGGGTTACTAATGTTAGGTTAGGGTAATAACGTTGACAAAACTAATTGTAGGTTGATGTTATTGTCATGGGATGTTATAGATATCTATGATTATACAATCAATTATGCATGATTTTAATACCTTTGTGTGTGAAAAACTAACACCTGACTATGTGCAAAACTCTAGAAACTAGTCTCCTTATCCTCAAATCCATAGACCCACTTGTGAAGGATAGAAACCTATAAAAATTTGGGAAGTGTAGTGGGTTGAGTTAACCCTAATCACCCCCATTGATGATTGTTGCTACTTATGTATCAAATACTCTTAAGATGGAAGTCAAGCCACATGTAGCTCTTGCCCTTAATTTAAATGTGCAATTTTTATCCTTTACTATATGAATGCACTTAGAATTTGAATTTTGATACTTGACAATATTCATTCTGGACTTAGCTTGGTGTGCTTCAAATTTGGCTGATGACTACTCCTAGTGACTGATTTGGAATTTGAGAAGAATAAAGCATATTTTATCAACATGTAGTAGTGTATAGATGATTGATAAATAAAAGGTGAGTAACAAGTATGGGTTTGTTTTTTATTTATATTAGTCCATTTGGGTAATTTATCATGCCACCAACATGCTAATAAAATGGGTTGACCCATAGGAGTCATTTGATTTTAAAAAATAACCATTGCTGGGAAAGGGATAGTAACATCACCCTTAGGTCAGGATTGTTTGATAAAATTGTTTGAGATTGATGTTAGTGTCCAGGAGATAAGAATGCATATTTGATGATATAGAGATATATAAGTAAGATATGAGTTGATTTGACATAGACTAAGAGGTTCATGTATGTGGTTGATAGCAAAATAGGAGGGTCAAATTTATAACAAGCATTTGGATGTGGGAAATGGTGAATACGAGGCATATATGCGTACATAAGTCATGTATGGTGAAGGCAGGTCAAAAATGACATTTTTAAGTGTATAATACTAAATTTTAGTATTTACACCTCTAACATACTAATTTCATAGATATATATCCCTAATCACACTCTTCATTTACATAGTGGTATTAATTCTACATTCGTAATTATAAAAAATTAGTCATTATTGGGCTACTTGCAACTAATTATCCCTAATTGGTCATTATTGACCACACTTAACAATTATTAAAGTAAATATTATTCAATTTGGTCGTATTTATCCATAATTAGTGAATAAGTTAATGATGGTTAATGATTTTTAAGTGTCATTATATAGTTTTTATAAATTTAATATTTTTAAATATAAACTCCCAAAAACTATTTTATCATTTCTCATTACTCAAAGTTATGAATAAAATTGTAAATTCTGAATAAATATATGTCCATAAGGCACATTATAACATAACCTAGAAAAAATTATAACATATATTCGGAAATAAAATTAATATATATTTGATATGAGTTACTACATTACAAATTATCTTCACCATGAATGTTATGCCCAACCTCCTCTTGCATAAATTATCCAACTATGGGATTATCATTGATATAGGATCTATCCATAGAGTTTTTATTTATAGGTCACATTCTAATTTGTTTGCACAAAAGAATGTACCCCTAAGAGTTGGATAAATATCTACATCATATCATGTCTCATTATCAATATTATTTACTTTGTCATTGTTGTTTCCCTGTGATTGGTTCCTCTCCATTACACACACACGCTCATGAAATATTTCTATATAGTCATGTATGGTCATTGGGGTTTGAATGATATATGGCCTATCTATGAGGTTGTGATTGAATGGTTTCCTTTTACTCCATTGGCACATATGAATGTGCCTTCTCAAAGGTTATACCAGATAAACTTAATCTACATTCTCCCAATCAAACCTATTGTGATGATCTTCAACTCATTATGCTATTACTATCGAAAGAATTTTACTTGAATGGGAGATCATATAAAATTAGAATTTAAGTTTGAAAAATTACACCTAATTAAAATACTTCATATAGTAGTCTATTTAGAAACACATGACCATTAAAAACACACTTCATACAACTAAACCTTAAAACCTATACTAAAATATGCCTAGTAATTAATTTTCATTAATATGGGTGTATCATCAAGGTGTTTGCAAAAATATTAATTATGATTACATAGCCAATAGTCTTGTACTTTGTAAGTACACTAAAGTGGGTCAAAAGTGATAGATATTTTACTTTGAGTGTACTTGTAAAGTATAATACTTCATAATATTTGGCTATGTAATCATAATTCATATTCTTGTAGATAGCTTGTCGTCCCAATCCATTAGTTGAGTACACTTCCAAGTGATGACTACAATAACGTTAGATCATTTAATTCTAGGTGGGATTTTTATCCCTTAGCCTTGGTAAAGTTATTAATTATTAACAATATATTATTTTTTAACATGAGGTGGAAATCTTGCGAAAATAGATAATAAAGTTATAATTATTTAATAAGGTACCAAACTCCAATTAAATGATTTTATCGAGATGGATGGACCCATTAGTTTTACAACGGTCACCTCCCTTGGTATTTCATTATAAATAGGGTTTTACTCTATTATGAAAAAAAAAACAATCGAATATGATATTATTTTTTCTTATTCAACCTTTGAGTTTTGTGAAACACTACGTGAAGAAGTGAGGAGAAGTCTATATTGGGGTGATTTGGTTTCTCATATTAATGAATATCACATTGATGGGTTTTTTACCTCTTTGAAGTTTTCTCATAGTAACTCATGTTTCATGTGTTGATGTGTTCATTATATGTTTTTATTATTAATTATATATTATATATTGTATATGCATAATGCATTCCTTCAGTGAATTTGACATGGTAACAGAGTTTGAGGGAATATAGTTGGTGGAGTAAGCCATTATCAATTTTCAAGACCAATTGATTTATATTCAATTAAAAATAAAAAATTTAAATTATTTTCTAGCCTATTTCAACATTGTGTATGGCCATGAAGGCATTTCATATGGTGTAAATTTTTTTTGGGTTCATTCTTTGATTTGTGGAGCCTAACAAAAACTGGAGTGAGCATTTAAACCTGAAACAAACAACCAAATAACAATCTAAGATCATTTTTTTGAATCAAATCTTCTATGGGATGCCATTTTCAGATTTGTATGACCCATGCAAGGAAGAAAATTAAAAACAATTTATTTCAATAATTCTTTAGCAGATTTGGTGCTTTGAGAGGTCATTATGTGCATATATAAGCATTCTCAATTCATTTTCAAAGCCTGAGAAGCTTTCATCCAGCCTCTATAATTTTTCTTGAGCCTCTTCAATGCACATGCATAGACTAGAGGTGTGAAACAACAAATTCTCCACCAAAAATTCTATTTTGAAGCTTGTTCTAGCTTAAGTAGGAAATTTGAGGATTATCAAAGTTTCAATTGATTTGGTATCCTGTACATGCAATAGTAAATTATCAAACTTTCTAAGTGCCATAATCAGCTACAACAAGCTTATGAGGTAAGTATAATGTTTTTCAAGTTTATTTAATAAATATTTTATTTATTTATTATAACTTTCCATGCAAGCAAGCCCTGGGTCCCACTTTGAATAATTAACTTTATTTAAGTGTCATAATCAGCTACAACAAGATTATGAGGTAAGTATAATGTTTTTAAAGTTTATTTAATAAATAATTTATTTATTTATTATAACTTTCCATACAAGCAAGCCCTGGGTCCCACTTTGACAAATTATTTTTACCAAAAAGTTTAAACCTTGAAATCAAATTTTAATTTTCAAATTACATCCATATATATATATATATATATATAATTAAAAAAATATAAAAAATAAGCTTTAAATATTAATTAGTGCATATCAATTCATAAGAAGTTTGTTAGATGAATTGGTGGACTTTATTGTGCTATACTTGTCACTAGAGAGGTCCTATGTTCAAAACCCCCTAAAATCAAATTTTTGATATGGTTATTTTTGAATTTGATCAAATTTAGCTTAATTTGAATTTTGTTTCATGCTTTGTGTGCCAAGTTTTACATGTTCAAAACCTTAGTTGACTTGGTGATCTTGTTTTGACATTCAACTTAGTGAATGTTTTATCAAACATAGTCATATAACTAGGTGATCCCTTGGTTTTGGCACTTATGAACACATATACATGGTCAATTTATGTTTTGAAACCTCTTATTATTAATTATACAACTTTTTTAATTATAGTGTCTAGGTGATTATTCTAAGTATGACTCTTTTGACACCTAGTTTAGTGTAATTTCATTTCATTTTTTTGCATTATTTTTCACATAATTAGATCATTAATTCTATGTAAACTTGTGATTTAATTTATTTTATAATATATTTCAAAAAAATCATTATTTTTAAAAAAATAGTTGTGCTTATATTAATGTATTTTTACAACACTTACAACACTTTATTTTGTCATAATATATTACAATTTTTTTATTTTTTATATCATTAAATTGAACAATTACTATGTGTTTACACTTGAAATTTATTTTTACTTTTAAATAAAGTTAAAATTCACACTAAAAAAGATTCTTTTTAAGCATTTGTTTACTATCATTTTTAAAGGGAAGCTATAGCTTCATCTAATTTTATTTTAGATAAATCACAAATGCTTAATAGAAATAATTATAATATTTGGAAAATATATATTAAAGCAAAATTCATGGCTTAGAAGTTATGAAATATTGTTGTTGGGACTGAAAAAGCCCCATTTGGACGACATGTGACCCTTGAGCTTACTAATGTATTTCAATAAAAATCACAGGAAGCTATGTCTATTATATTATGGAGTGTTAATGATGAATTCCTTATCTACATTAGTAATCATGAGTCTTATAGTGATGCTGGGAAACTCTTTGAGTCCATACATGAGGGCACTTATCTCTAAAAAATTATCAAGTTAATCTTTGAATTGCTAATTACACCTATGAAATGTGATGAAAAAGTTGTGACTTTTATTGCTAAAATTAAGAACATTAAATTTTAGTTAGATTATTCTGATTATAATTTGATTTAGGATCAATTTATTTATTTTATCATTCAATTAAATATTCATGAAAATTTTATAAATTTCATTTCAATTTTGAATTCTAAGTATCAAACTAAGTAAGATATCCCTTACCTTACCACTTTGTTCGCTTCCTGATTTAAGAAGAACAAATTATAACCAGTTTTGATTCTACAGAGACTGAAACTCATACACTTGTCACTTTAAATACTATTTATGATAATAATAAGAATAAAAAAATAACCCTAATTCTACTTTTGGCTCAAATAAGAATAAGAAAATTTGGTAATAAAAATCATAAACCAAAGTTTAATGGAAATTACAACTCTTGTGGTAAATTTGGTTACAAAATAGAAACTTGTTATAAAAAAAAAGATAAAGTTAACAAAAAAATCTTATAAAAATAAAAAAGGGAATAAATCTAATAAAAAAAAGAAAAAAAAATCAAAACCCTAATCAAGATAACAATCAGAATCATAATGTTATTATTTGATAGCATATTTTATTTGCTTCAAATAAAAATTAATGAATTTTAGATAATAGTGCATCACACCATATGAATTGATTATCTAATACTCTGTATGATTCTAAAGATATCTCTAAAAAGATTTAATTAGAAGATAAGTCATTTTTAGAAGCAACTAAGCAAGGAAAGACAAAATTTTCAATTGTTGTTATTAATGATGTTTTCTATGTACTAAAGCTTAAAAATAATTTGTTATCTTGTTCAAAAATTTAATGATAATTTCATTTTAACATTAATTAGAGATATCTGGTCCATTAAAAACCAATCTCGGTAGTTGATTGTTGAAGGGATTCAAAAGAATGGTTTATACATTGTCTCTACTTTTACATGTTTTCTTTCATTGCATAGTAAGAATTAATCTCAATTATGGCATGGAAGATTAAGACATGTTAATTCAATAAGTTTACATGATATGTCTACTTAGAATCTTGTTGTTGGAATTCCTTCTATACCTTCTCATCATGAAACTTGTGAGGGTTGCTTACGTGGTAAGCAACACACTAATCCCTTTTATAAGAATCATGATGTGAATCCCTGGCTTTGTCATATCTATATCTATTTAGTAGGACCCCTTGAAGGTGTTTGATGAAATTAAAAAATCCAAATTCTTCACAAATCACTCACATTTCTCATTAGTTTCAACAAGTCATAACAATGGACTTGTTCTACAAAGCTTCAAAAAACTTAACTATCCATATTACACAAAACTTGGCTACAAACCAAGCCAATGATCTATAAGCTTTATCAAATCTTATTCTCAAACACATATAAAACTTGGCCTCAACATGATAAGGAGGCCTTCAAATATTTCTCACAAAGCTTACATTCTCTAACACTTCTAGCCTTATTCCCAACTTAACCTTACTAAACTCATACATAAAGCTTCATCAAAGCTTTCTTCTACAACTCAACATACTTGGAAACATATCACTAAGGAGGCTATCCTCATTTATACCAAACAAGCCTTCAAATTCCATGGAGTTTAATTCATTTATATAATTTCAAATATGAAGGAATGAGAGAGAAAAACATAAAGGAAGGCAAAAAATTCATCCCACTCCACTTGGAGGCATGAAAGATAAGGGACAAAATATTTATACACATGGATGGAAAGAAGACAAAAGATGAAAGACCAAAGATAAAACATCTTCCAAGAAAACTACTTTATCTTTCATATGGATAAATTGTTCATCAACAGTAAAACTTGTCTCTAAATGTGCCAAGGGTCCTAATCATGAAATCTATCTTTGAATACATTTCCATTATAATGTGAATCCAAAATATGGATCCCCAATTCACAAGGGTGAATAGTATTAGATAGTAGCTCCTTTATCTTCTTTATGTACAAGAGTCAAAATGTTAGGAATCTCCTTTTGAAAAATTACAAATCTTTAAAATTTTGGAGTCCCCACTAGAAATTCATCCCACATATCTACCCATGTGAAAAATACAATCATCCCATGTGCCTTGGATGATGATAAAACCCCATGCCACTTGAGTAGTGAATAATGTTGATGAGTCAACATGAACAATGTTTGTGACACCTTATTAGTGAATAGCATCCTACCACCTCATCGGTGAATAGTTTCAGCATGAATAGTGTTTTTCTCACCATATCATTATCTTCTTGTTGAAAATAACTTATCTCTTATGAGTTGTCTTTATTTTTTTCCCAACATTTTAGGCTCACACATGCGATCACATGAACACACTAGCACATGAACACATGATCACATGAACACACCACTCTATTTTTTGTTGATGCAAGATTACATGAACCCTTGGATGCTCTTTCATCAGACACCTAAAGTTTTATAATGTGATTTCATGATCACACAGATGGGGTAAGTGGTAGAACCATTCTTTTGATCATATATCTTGATGACCATGACATCCCCTTCCAACACACCAAGTACTCTAGGAGGTTATCTTTCTTCCTCCTCCACTTCTAGCTTCTACTTGTTGGTTTTCCCCGTCTCCTCTTCACACTTCTCCTCCTTCTCTCTCTCCTCATCTTTGTGGTATTTGAACCACCATAACTTCTCTCCACTATGGGATTACACCCACCATAATCTATCCTCCTCCACAAAGATTATATATCATGCATATTATAATTCCATGTGAGCTTAATCCCACCAATATTCACCCACCTCCACTTAAATCCCACTTGGATTTCTTCACACATTATCCAACCAAATTTCAGATCCACCACAACATCATAAACCATCAATTGCAACTCCTCACTCATGGATATAACATCATCCTTCATACTCTCCTCATGTACACATACTTGCATATAAACCACCTCTATTATTTCATTCATGGAAACCTTTAATTCCACTCCACTGTTAACATGATCTTCATGCTCTTCAATGTCACTATGGACTCTCAAAAGTTCCATATCAACAACCTTCATGAGTTTCCTCTCCTCATTCTTCTTCCTATGTTCTTATTCTTCTCTCTGTAATTCCTCATGGATGCAATATTACTTTACTTGTAACTCTTCATGGCTGTAAATTTCTTCCACCCTCAACTCCATCACATCCAACTAAAAAATGGCAAGCTCATTGCCATCACAAACCAAGGAAAACTTTGAATTTTACCACTCATGGGATTGCATAAACTCTTTCCCATCATCACATAATGGGTCTCCTTAATTTGATGGATAATATACCACCTCCACATCATCCTTCATGAGGATGTTTTCATCTATGGGTTGCTCACAACTCACATACACATTATTGTTCTAAAAACCAGCATTAGGATCTACACATAGAAGCCTCTCCTCCTTGTTTTTTTCAAAGACAACCATCTTATTTTATTATTTGTCCTTATGAAACTCTCCATAGTTGAATTATTCACTCTTCCATGTGGCTACTTCTATTTTCAATGAACCTATTTTTTCTTTTAGGGAGTCTATTATCTCCCACACCATGTCTTCTTCTTATTCAATTTCACACTTTTCAAATCTTACCAGCAACAAATGTAATAGTTTGTCCTAAGTATTAAACTTATCCCATTCTTTCATTTTCCTTCTTGCCATATTCATACCTAAAAAAAAATAGAAACTCACTCTAACATCTTCTATCCAAAACTCTCCTCTCCACAAGATTCAAACTTGATCTAATACCAGTTGATGGAGTCAAAACTCCATAGAACTTACAAACACATAATCAACTCATAACTCATATCATAAAATATTAAAATTATAATTCACGTAAATAACTTTACAAATACTTGAAAATTTGATGCCAAGGATCTATAAGTTTTATCACAATTTATTCTCAAATGCATATAGAACTTGGCCTCAACATGCTAAGGAGGCTTTCAAAGCTTTCTCACAAAACTTACATTCTCTACCACTTATATCTTTATTAAAAAATTAGCCTTAATAAACTCATACATAAAACTTCATCAAATATTTATTCTACAACTCAAAATACTTGGCAACAACTCACCAAGGAGGCTATCCTCACTTCTTCCAAACTAGCCTTCAAATGTCATGGAGTTTAATCCATTTATAGAATTACAACGATGAAGGGATGAGAGAGAAAGACATAAATGAAGCCCACAAATTCATCCCACTCCACTTGGAGGCATAAAATACATGTGACAAAAGACTTTTCCACATGGAAGGAAATAAGACAACATATCAAAGACAAAAGATAAAGCATATTCCAAGAAAACTACTCCATCCTTCACATGGAGGAATTGTTCATCACTAATAAAACTTGTCTCCACATGTGCCAAAGGGTCCCAATCATGGAATCTATATTTTTATAACTCTCCAAAATCATGTGAATCAAAAACATGGCTCCCCACTTCACATGGGTGGATAGCAGCAGATAATAGCTCCTTTATATTCTTTATACACAAGAGCAAAAAAGGTAGGAAGCTCCTTTTAACAAATGACAAATCTTCAAAATCTTGGAGTCCCCACTAGAAATTCATCCCACACATATACCCATGTGAAAAATACAAGAATACCATGTTCCTTGGATTATTATGGCACCCCATGCCACCTAAGTAATGAATAGTGTTGATGAGTTAACATGAACAATGGTTATGACACCTCATCAGTGAATAGTATCATACCACCTCATCAGTGAATAGTGTTAGCATGAATAGTGTTTTTCTCACCACATCAGTGTTTCTCTTAATGGTTATTTATATACCATCACTTTTTATTGAATATTATAGTATAATTATTTGGTCATATCTCATTAAAAATAAATCTAATCTATTGTCTAAATTCAAATAATTTAAAGATTTTGTTGAAATACATCTGGTTTTTATATTAAGAGATTGAGAATTGATAATGGTGGTTAATATATTAGTAAAGAATTTGATTATTTTTACATTATTTGTGGTATTAAAAGGGACTTAAAAACTCCCTATTCCCCTTAGCAAAATTATATTATTGAAAGCAAAAACTGTATCATTATTGAGATGGTCAAAATAATGTTGCATTTTGTAAATGTTCCTCCTAGTTATTATGGGCCGAAAACTTGAATACTTATGTACATATTTTGAATAGAATCCCTACTTAATCTTTGCATTTTTTATACATAAAAAATACATATATACTCATAGCATTTCATTTTCTTTGATAATTTTTTTTTTGGTTACTTTAGAGATACTAATTATATTGATAATGTTTTATCTACATTGTATTTGTTAGTAAAATAATTTAGTATTGATTCTTGAAAAATACATATTAAAATTATATTTTAATAGATATATTTGTCTTTGATGATAAATAAAAAAATATATATAGATATTATGATTATTTTGAATTTATTTATCATTGAAATATATTATATGTATAACATTGTGTTTAATTTGACATGTTGATCATGTTTAGTCATTGCATTTGGTAAGAAGATCATGCCCAATGAATTTAGATATTTTGAGTTTTAATTTATTAGATACTCCTATTTTATTATTTTATCATTTTATTATTTATGTTAATATCCTTATATGATTTGTTTGATAAAAAGATATGTTATGAAATGCAAAGTGTAAATGGAGTTTGTATTATTGGCTCTTCATCAT
Organism: Torreya grandis; assembly: GCA_037957365.1. Lineage (NCBI taxonomy): Eukaryota > Viridiplantae > Streptophyta > Pinopsida > Cupressales > Taxaceae > Torreya > Torreya grandis. The sequence goes on along the minus strand of JARHVA010000170.1, from coordinate 3,425,807 downwards.
TTACTTTACTAAGCATTATATTCATACATCTATGAACTTATTTGTTTCAGTCTCATATATATTTTATTGGATGATGGATTTCATATTAAAATTATCCATATTTTATGTATGAGAGGTTATACCTCAATATTTTATGGAAACATATTAAACTTGTAATTTTTTTGATAAAACTCAAACGATAAAATGAGTTACTGCTAATAGGATATCTAATGTTTGGTTAAACTTAGTATATTATTATTAGTAAATTATTATATGCACATCACATGATAGTTGGAGATGCTCATCTTGTTAATATTAGAGACGTCCAATAATGAATTGCATACAATAATTTATGTTTTTTTACTAACTTTGTAATCAAAGTAGTGAACTTGTTTACCTGAAATATGACTTGATTATTTTAAATGTGTTTTACCACATAACAACACATGTCAAATTTTTATGTATGTGTTTAAATTCTATCATTAATATATTTTTTGATATATGTTTACATTTTATGTAGGTGTACATAACCAACAATTTAAGCATATTAAAGTTCATGTGCATTTTATCTGAGAAAAAGTTATCAATGGTGATATTGATCTATAGTTATATCCTCAAATGAATAATTGGTATATATATTCATAAAACCACTTGGTAATACCAAGTTTTTTCAGTTTCATGCAATACTAGGCCTCTCTAAGTTGACATTGAGGGAGAGTGAGCATGACAATGCCACTTCCTAATGACCATGTGTTTTTTCTCATTCTATATACTTCTTCTCATTGTAAAACATTGCAAACTTCATGTGGAAGTTATGTAATTTAAGTAAACTTCATGTGGAAGTTTTACCTTTGTTACCCAATACATTAAAAGCATGTTTTAGAATGGAGGTCCTTATATTATAAAATGCTCCAAATATGTTTAGTGATTATTCATGAAAAACTATGAGATCTAGTCTCAATTTCATGCTAGTCTAAACTTACTTTTGATTAATTTATAGATTATAATTCTTTTTGTTTCAAAAAGTGATGTTTGGCATGACAAAGGTTTTTAAATACTTCAATTATGTACATAGTGTAATTCCTTTTTTGAGGTGACTATGACATTTATCCCCACTTAGTAGTAAGGGGGAGTGTTAGAGCATTTAATCCTAAGTGGGACTTTTATTCCTTAATCTTGGTAAAATTATTAAATAATAATATATTATATATTAACATGAGGTGAAAATAAATAATAAAGTTGTAATTATTTAATAAGTTACCAAACTCTAATTAAATGACTTTATCAGGATGGATGGACCCATTATTTTTACAATGGTCATCTCCCTTGGTATTTCACTATAAATATAGTTTTACCCTATTGTGAAAAAAAATATTCAAATGTGATATTATTTTTTCTTATTCAACCTGTGAGTTTTGTGAAGCATTGTGTGAAGAAGTGAGAAAGAAAAGTCTGTATTGGGGTGATTTGGTTTATCATATTAATGAATATCACATTGGTGAGTTTTTTACCTTTTTAAGGTTTTCCCATGGTAACTCATGTGCCATGTGTTGATATGTTTATTATATTCTTTGATTATTTCTTATATTATAGATCTTGTATATACATAATACATCCTTTAGTGAATTTGATAAATAATATCAAGATTATTGTATAATCCTTGTAGTATCAATGCACTTGATTACAAGTACAAAGCCAAGTAAGTTGAGATTAATTTTCAAGTGCACTTTACAATTTTATTTTGAAATTTTTAGTGTCTAATTTTTTTTTCATATCCTGATGTGTGTAGACACTAAATATGGTATTAGATACTTGGTAATGCCATTTTTTACCTATCTATAACTTACATGACTTGATTGTACACATGAATCTTATTCACCCTTCTCTCACATTTACATGATTTCAATGGTTTTGACCCTCATGATTTGTTATTAATCACCTAAAATAATTCTTTAGTATATTTTTAACTTGTTCAAAATTATACCAAACCATTTATTGATCATCATATTAGTATTCCTGTCTCTTAGATGAAAAATCATCTAAAACTAATAGACTCATCCTGTGCTAAGCAACGCTCACTTTTAAATTTAAAAATCATCTTCATGGGCTAGTCCATACATTTTACATGTCGATGGAGTGAGAAAATACCCAAAGAGTCTCATATAAATACACAATAGGTCTAAGCCTATTATTTATCTGGCACTTATCTAGAAAGCATATACACATTCATGAACATTCAAAGGGACTAATTATTCTTTCAAATTTAGCCATTAGTCATGAGGAGAATGTCCTAGAAAAGTCAAAATCACCTCAAATCCAAGTTAAAATTGTCATTTTATAAGTGATGAAATCTAGATCATAGGTTACATTCATTGAAGGATCACTGTTGCACACATACACCTAATAAGAACTAAATGTTATTTGAATTCCATATTTAGAGTTTCAAATAATCAAGTAGTTCTCAACCATTCATTGGGGAGTGATTTAGGTCACCTTAACCCCCCATTATTCCCATTTTACAGGTCTATACCTAGTGTTGAAATTGGACCTAGGGTTTTAAAGAGAAAGAGATAAATTTCTAGAATTACACATAAAAACAACTCATAAGTTTGCACACAAATATAGTTTACAATAATATGTATTGGCATATATGTAAAAAAAGAATAAAAAACCTCTTAGATAAATTTGATAGGTACTAGATAATAACATCAATTGATACCATCCAAAAGCTGACAATTTTGTCTAGGCATGACCAAAGTCTCAATTTCTAATCCAAGCAACTCTTGATCTTATTTCTTGCCATTTTTTTTAACCTGAATTCAGCCTCAAACATGTAAAATATAGTAAAATGATAAGTATATTATTCCATTAGGTATTTTATATTTATAGTAAGTATAATTTTTAAAATTAGATTCTGCCCTATACATTCAGATTTGTGTTTATTACTATACTTCACATAATCTAAATTAGTTCAAAGTTTTATCTTAAAAGATCACACACAATAAAAAATAAGGTAAAAAATATTTTTGAACCTATTTCTATAATGAGTATGTCAAACCTTAGGTCTTATCGTAGGGGTTCATCCTCCTTTCTAGGATTTCAATTTTTTGTATTTACATTCAATTTTCAGACCCGATTTTTGATTTTTATTCACACACAAATTACACATGGATATAATAGATGAACATAGTTTATATTTTTAACTCAAATTATAATTATAATAATAATGTATTATTTTATTTTAATATATAAAATCGGTAACAAATATGCAATTTCATGGATCAAATCTATGTGTACTAATAAGGTTGAAATTAATAATTAACAATCTTTAACCTTCCTCAACTCATATTGGTGTAATATTCAATTTGAGTTGTTTCTTGTTACCACTAGGTGACAAAAGGAATGTATGATTCCTTTTTTTACTCCTCCCCCTAGACCTCAAGGTTGTATCATCTACCATTGTACTCCCATTTTTCACCCCAGGCTTATATTAGAATTTATTATCCATGTTGTCACTTTTAAAAGAGGTAGGGTGCCCCATCATAAGTGGCATAATAGAAGTAGTCAATTCTTCATTATCCTCATTAACCTCTCATGAGGCCATCTATTTAAACCTAAGGGTATGCTATCATTGATCAACTAAAAATATCCATGCTATGATTTTTATTCTTAAATTACTAAAGATATCAACTATTTACAAAGACATATTAGATGAGGCTTTGTGGGAGACAACTCTCATTAATTAAATATAACCTACATATTTTTCCTATTTTATGAATGAATTAAAGGATATAAAATAATTATTTTCCTTTGAAAATGAAGACTTACCTACCAAACACATAATAGATAAAAAAAATTCCATTGTTCATTTAGGTAAAAATTAAAGGTAAAGTAGCCAAATGTGTGTTGATAGATAATGGATCAGGAATGAGTATTTGAAATATATATTTCTTATTAAAATTGGGTGTCAATATGGATACTATTAAAAAATTAGATCAAATCTTAAGATGATTTAATAGAATTCCACATCAAGTATGAAGATCAATAGCATTGTATGTGATGGTAGAACCCAAGATGTTGCATACTCTATTTTAGTTCATGCCTAATCATCTACATTACAATTTGATTTTGTGTCGACCTTAGATAAATATTATGGAAGTAGTACCATCTAGATTAGATAGGTGTTTGAAGTTCATTCATGATGGATATTTGTATACATGACACATGGATAATGATCTCTTAAAATATTGTAAAATAACACAATCTCATAATGATGATTATTCACAATTAGATCTTATGCATTATTATATAGTGCCTCCATCACAACCTGGTTCATAAAAAAAATTCATATATATGATGTAGGAGAATCAATTAAAGTAAATGTCAAGGAAACTATTATGGCCATTAATGAAGAAGAAAAGAATTAACCATGTGTTATTGTAGAGAAAAAGGAGACAATTATAGATATTCACTTGGTGGTAAAGTCATAAAATCAAAATGGAATAGTCACATATTGATATGATGATGATGATGATGATGATGATGATGATGATGATATGCAAGACAATACAACTGATCAATTGTGTAGCCTAAATTTCAGTCCCATTGATCTAGATGAGTAATTTTCTCATAATATGTTTACACCTAGTGGTCCATGGGAGTATCAAGATAATTAATATGTAAAAATCATTGATAATTCGAAGGTTTATACTCAAACATAATCTACAATGGCATATGAAATACAATAATTTTTGATAATCAACATAATCATAATGTAACTATTTATTGCAATGCTATTTCACATTATGAATCTCATATGATTAAGGTTTCATCAGGGCAAACCTTTGAAAAATTAAACATAATTTAGACACAAGAACAATTATACATTTCACAAAATTCAATGAATAATGTAGAGTTTCCAGAGACAACCTTCCACAACATTACATGTAATGGGTATTCAAAATAAACCAAGCACCATCTTAAAAATATTGCTTGATAACAATTTATTCTATTGTCAACTACTAGACAAAGAGTTATGAGATGTATATCACATCATGAAGGAAAATTGTATTGTGATTACCATAGAATCACTATCCATGGAATAAATAATTATATGACATTGCAATAAAAAAATTTAAAAGTAAAATAATGAAAGAATCATTAAGGTCATTAAACCACAACAATAATAGTCATTATTAATTTATAACCAAGCTCAATACACAAATACAACACATAATGATAATAAACATCCATGAAAAAAATTCTTCACTATTATAGCATACATGGAGGATGCTTATAGATGATAGATTCATATTGATGAAGACAAAAATGATAACATGTGTAGCATTACATTCTTAAAACAATTGGGACATGACATTGATAAATTAAAACAAAATATTTACTAGGAAGAATAATGTAGATACATTACTCTACTAATTTCATATGGGGCAAAGGTCGTTGATATATGCCTATGGGTGATTCCCTCTACCACCCAATTCACATTTAGATTGGGATGGAAAGGTTATAACTAATGCAAGATACAGTGGATTAAAAATTAAACACATCACATTATTACATCAAATAAATACAATCAATATTAAACATGATGGTAATCATGACAATAAAAAATAAAACCTTCACAGATGACTGTAAAGACATGACATAAGCTTTCATACACAATGGAAGAAAATGCAATACATTTACATAACCTTCAAAAAATTAAAAAGGTAAAGGGAAAGACAAATGGATTAGACCCATTAATTATTAATTATGAGTGAAGTTTCAAATATTTGAAAATTATGAAAAAATCAAAATATTCCAAAATAAAAAATTAGGTCCTAAACATGACATGTTTGCTAGCTACATTTTTCATTTATGTTATTTATCACATGTTTGACAGATCAAATATAATTTTTCATATGCACATGAATTTAAAAGTATATATTAGTGTGAATAAATATTTATAGGTTATTTTATACATTAAAATTAACATTTAATGCTTAAACAATGCACATGTGACCATCCCTTATGCACACTTAACCTATGCTAAATTCCATGGTTTCAAACTGTTGTTCCTTTACTTCTATGTATATGGATCTCTATATTATGGAAATTTGATAATAAATTTTCTTATTCCTCATTATAATTATCATATATTCATTACTTGACTGATTTATACTTCCACTTTGGATGTCTCTACTCCTTAGACAAAACTACTCCTTTAGGATAATCTCGTAAGATGATAGTATTTGAATCTATTGGTTTCATCTTCCCACCAAATAATGTATAATTTATCAAATTAAAAATCACACTAATGGGTCATTCTAAATGTTTTATAGTCTTAATATTATAAAATCCTAAAATTCCACTATATAACCACATTTTCTATCCATTTGGTCATTAGAGGCTTTTATCATTGAAATTAACAGAATATCTAATTGTACATTGAGAGGAAAGTACCTATTATTCCAAATCCTAAGTTCCTAAAACCAAAGAATATTTGAGCTAGGTCTAAATATAACATCAACATCATAATTAATTGTTCAAGCGCATAATTACACCAGGATTGAAGTAACATATAACATTTCATCAATATTGTACACACAACACTATAGCATAGGAGAAATACATGGAGTTTGATCTCTCTTTAGAGTATTGGTATGTAGGTAAACCTCAAAACATGGGGTTTTAAGTTAAATCATAACCCCATTTCCTCTACTTTATAACATTTGATCCATATTATCATTAAGCTAGGGTTTAAGTGAAGAAGAAGGCACACAACTCTTGTAGCAAAGAGGATCTTCAACTGAAGGTTAACCTATCTAAATTTTCATAGAGGGAAAGAAACCCTAATGGATGTGTTTGTACCCTATAGACACCTGTGCAATGCATCCTAGTCTAGATAATGTGGCCTTATTCTAGGATAATATAGTGCCCTATTCTTAATTCATGGAATCCATACACAATCTCATAGTCAATTACACAATCATTATTTTAGTATTGCAGACATGAGTTCTAGCTAAGTTATTTATCTTTAGTACTTGACATTTTTAGCACATTACAAAAATAATAAGTTTAAAAATTAGTTATGTGTGATAATTATATATTTTATGTAGTTTGATTTACTCAACAATTTATCTTAATTAGATTAACCCTTATTAATCCAATTTTTTTTTATCAAACATATTAGTTAACGTATTTACTTTTGAATATTGAAAAACCCTAATTATTAATGTTGTTAGGGTTTATTTCATTATTTTTATTATTTATATTTGTTGTATTAGGGTTTATAGATTTAGTGAATTTTTTTCAAACAATAATATTTCAAGTTTCTATTTCACATTTTATGCAATCTATGAAAGTTATTTCTACCTCTCTTAGAAGAAGTGTTAGACTAGATGGTACTCAAGTTGAATAATATCATATTTTAGTTTATAATAATACAATGGTAGAATTAGTTAATAGATTTTATGACACTAAAAAGAGGGAGTTAAGAGGGTATCTTTCAAAGAATCTAGATATACAAGATGTGTTTATAAAAATTATTAGAGAGGAAATACATAAAACATCTGAAGGCCAATCCTCCGACACTTCTACCACTATGGGTTATTTTCCTTTTCCTTTATCACTATATAAAAATTTTATACCACTATATACCATGGGGGAAACCCAAGGGTTTCAATAAATCACTATGCTAGTTTCTATTCAGTCACTTTTAAATCCACCTTTGGTTAGCACACAATCTATTCCTAATGCACAATCCCTTATGCTGATTGTTTTAGATCTTCAGACTAATGTGATACAAATGGAATAAAGTGATTTTAAACCTAATTAGACACATAATTTATAAAATTTACTACATAATTCATTAGCTCAACATTTTTCAGCATATCCTTTAACAACTAGTTTTGTAGTCCTTAAGCTTACATTATATAATGGAAAAGGTGACCTAGAGAAACATTTGAGAGAATTTCACACAACATGTTTGGACTATGCATCTAATGATAATTTGTTAGCCCAAAGTTTAAAAGAGTATGCTCCACAAAAAAATTATGATTTACCATATCATCTAGTTCATGCATTCAATCCTTTAGCATATTTTTTCCTCATGTATTTTTCCATTAACATAAGTGAAAAGATTTAATATGCTTAGATTGCTAAGCTCAAACAAGAATCCAATGAACTCATCATATATTATGTATTATTATATAATACCATGTTATCCAAGATGATGAATCTTATGGTAGATAAGGAATTGCAAGACATATTAAAAAAAAGTTTACTTCTACCTCTAAATGAATCTATTATTTTTAAGAAGATTTCATTATTTGGTGATTTATGTCACATAGTTAAGGAAATATCATTTTTTTGGCAATGAATAATCTCAAATATGTGATCAACCTAGTTTCTAATTCTAATACAAATAATTAGAGTAAGCCACCATACAAGGTAAGGCCAAGTGAAAATAAGAGTGATCCAATGATTATGGTGAATGTAATTTCATAACCTACTTAACGTATTGTGATATTAACTCCTCGAAGGAGGTAATTTTCCAACTTTCTAGAAGCTCCATATAAGGTTTTACAAAACTTACTGGAATTTAAACTTATATCACTCCATCTCATTAAAGAGGTCGATGTGAGTAGACCTCTTCAAAAAGATTTAACCAACATGTTTTTTGTGATTTTCATAGAGCACTAGGACATAATACTAATATATGCATTAATTTGAGAGATAAGATACATGATTTTATAGATGAGAACATCATTAATGTGGGTACATCTACCAAAATTACAAAGACACAACCAATTGAAAGTATACAAATGAAGATATTCATTGATCCTTTCCCTAAACATATAGGTCAAGAATCAAAAAATAAATAAGAGGTACATTACACATATAATGAACATCCTCCACTAATTTTTTATCATCTTCTGATAGAGGCAAAACATATTTTAAATGGAGAAATTGGTACATATCATGTTTCAAGTCCATCTAGACCTGATCATCAATGTATAAAAAGTGTTATGGTTCATAATGGTTCAAGTGTGAATATATGAACTATCACAATTATTTCATATCTTTGATACACATATGTAGAAACTCAAATTTAATCATTAAGTGATTGACAATGTTTATTCTTAACATCCATAGTCTGCTTGGTCTATTTACCATTTCATTAACTTTTAATATATACATGAGCCATCACTGTCTTGTGAACACTATTTTTTTTTATAAAGACATCCCTATTTCAGTCACATTATTCTTATTCAACTTACACAACCTTGTTAAGCATGTCCTAATATTCTTTTCTCTTATGGGATAAGGCTGTACCAAGAGCATAAGAACACACTTTGACCATGTCCAATTAGTATGACTTTGTCCCCCATGCTCCAAAATTAAATTTTTAAATTTGAGACATTGAGTATTAATACTCTCACACTTTTAACAAGGTTGGTTAGTGTAAATATAAAAAATATTCCTCTATATAAGCACATCAAGGCTTCTCCAAATACATCTAGCAATCACTTGGAAATTCTACTTTACACTAAATAAAAGAACACAATTTATTCCAATTCCATTTTTGAATCACTTTAATATTCTTAGAATAAGTCTAAATATATTTTATTATAGGTCAAGGGCATCTATTGTTAAGCATTTAAATCAACATTCTATTTATATTCATATAATTTCATAATCATGGATCATGCACTCACTCTAAGAGGGAGAACTACATCATCATGAGGCCCATTTGGGCTATGTAGGTAGCACTCAATTTACGTGGAGTTTTTAAAAGATTTTTTGGCTATCCCCTAATTCTATTCCATCTTTTTACATTTTATCTCTATCTATTTTATTATGCAAGAGATAGGATTTATATTTTTTAGGTCTTCCACATGGCAAGGCAGGACATAAAATTTATCAACAAACCCTCATAGATAGTCACATACACCTAGATCAAAAAAATAGGCACACAATTAACCAAGATGTGGCCATAGTCAATAGACAAGGCTATAACGTAGCCCTATCCTCCTATGGAATTATCCCAACATAGTTTTAATTTATCATTTTGGACATGACATTATTAGTAGGTATTTTCAATTAGTTTCTATCTAGAATTAGAATTAATTTAGTTTGAGTGAGATTTATTAACCCTTAACAAAGTTACTATTTTTAGCTAATTTCTAATTCTGTATTTTTATTATCAGATCTATAATTTATTGTATTCTACTAATTTTATTATTTAAATATTTTGAATCAATTAAATTATATTTACTACATTTAATAAGTATTAAACATTATGTGAACCTGCTATTTTTAGAACATTATTTGCTATTTTTTTATTTGTCCTAGGATTTCATTAAATTTATAGAAATTCATGACATTGAAAGAAAACAACCTTCAATCTTAGATAAAAATCCTTAACATATATATTCATTTTCTTTGACCTAAGATTTAATCTAACACTGAATAAGTTTGTCTGGTCACCTTAGATAAAATCTGACATAGAAAATTATTGATATTTATACACAAAAATCTCATTTTTATTTTCTCTTTATTTTCTTTTATTTTTTTAATTTTAGAAACTATGTTATGATAGTTTTCAAACTAATTAGTGAATGTCATTACGAGACATGTGATGATTATATTTATAGACATAGTGGTGTGAAGGCTCTACCCAAATTCTCATAGCCATTGTACATCATTAAACATGGAGTTTAGTTTCCACTATCTCACAATATATCAGAAACACATATGGTCTCTTTTTTTATACCATTGGAAGCCTATTTTATCTATTTGATTTGTGGTGCATCTGAGAGGATCATATCACCTAAGGAAGTTACTCTCATTGTACCCTCATAAATGGGTTTAGTGGGGTATTAGGAAAAAACTTGGAAATGATAATGCAAATGTAAATCAATAACCCAAGTAGATCAAACCACTGCAAAATCAATCCAAATTCACATAAATTATCTGATTGGTTAAGGAAATCAAATTGAATGCAATGTAACATTTGAAATCAGATAAGGAAATCAAATTGAATGCAATGTAACATTTGAAATAAGACCAATAATACCTCAATATAAAAAATAATTTAGCTCTAAAATAAAATGGATGTGCCCCAAAATGACTATATGCTTGCACTTGATAATGTTGGATCTCAATGAAGAGCTCAAGACTTGACAATGGAGATGGAATAGACAAGTTGACAACTGAAAATTGCATATATTATTCATTCTTGGTTTGTACATGGGGGTGTGCATGCTTATATAGGGGGTGGTAGAAGAAATCAATGGCTAGATTTGAATCTTGTGGGAGGCAAGATCAAGGGTGGAGAATCATTCTAAGAATTAAAAATTCATAGAAAATCCTAAAAGGAGATTAGTGTGTGGCTCTAGGAAAATTAGAGAATTCTAGATGTCAGTAGGCTTAATAAATGAGGTTAGTTGGTGGATTATAAGGGTGATTTGTATGAGGAGTTAGTTGGGGTAGGTAGGATGGATTTTTAAATTCCAAAATAGTGAATGATTTAATTCGTGACTAAATAGAGGTGTAATAAAAATGTAATGTCATGATTAATTAACATATAAGGAGGTAAAGGTTAGTGTGTGATATGGAATATTAGGTTAATGACTAGAAGAGGATAATATTAATATAAATAAAGGATTAATTGATATGACTAATAGGCTAAGTTAGCATTATACTAATCATAATGATGAAATGATAGAATGGTAGATGCACGATAATGGGGGGTAAAGGGGGGATTAAAGCGAAACTTTTTTTTTTTTGAAAATAACAATAGTTGAATTTGGAGAGAATTTTAGAGACAGTTGAAAAATGAATTTGACAACTAGGTAAGAATATGAATTATGTCATTTTGAATGTAGTTTCTAAAATATATTTTTTTTCAATACCCATATGATAAAAGTGTGAGAAATATATGCATTTATGATGATGGCTTAATCTTTTTTGTGCAAAAATAAGGAGACTGCATGTGCATGAACACACTTTTTTTAAGTAAATGAATGAATTATTGTATGTAATTTCATATATGGATAGATGAAATCTCAAAAAAATTTTAGATTTTTTTTTAATTAATTTTTAATATATATTTATATTTTAAATAATTTACAATTCAAGACAACTAAAAAATTGAAACTTTACGTGTACAAACATAACTTTTTGACCTTAACTTCTTCAAAATTATTATTTTTTAAAACATGGCTAATGATGTGTAGATTATTGAGATATAAGTTTTATAATATTTTAATAAATGGTCAAAAATGTTTGAAAGTATTTGTAATGATATGTATATAGTCTATAATAAGGTATGTAGTGTAATAATTACAAATTGTAGTTTAACATTGAAAAAAAATAGATATTTAAAAACTATGTTTCCCCTTTGTAGATCCATTTAAAAAAAAATATGGCCAATAATATGTGTTAGAAAAGATGAAAAAGACACATAAATTTATTAAAAATCATATGGGCTGGTCCATGATAGGGTTTAGGCTTGGTTCAGACCCCCCAGGCCTAAAATTGAGCCAACTTTGAAGGGAAAGTGGAAAAGTGAAATCTTAGAAATCTACAAAGGTTTTACTCCATTTGAAAAGGGTATACACCCTTTACAAAACACATATGCCCTATGAAATGTTATGTTTTAGAGGAAATAGTTTTTTATTGTTGGGGGGATGTACACCGGAAGCACACAATTTGATTACTAATACCAAGCAACTTAATATGCGGAAATTAACCAGATTCACCAAGTAACTAGAATTCAGAATAACACAGCATATGAGAGACAATACCAAATTGTATTAACACTTTATACAGAAAAGAATACAATAAAGAAGATGCCACTTCTTCTCCACCACCTTACAGAGGTTTCCCACACCTCAAGTGAACAGTAATTCTTCTCCCCAAAGCTCTCCCTCTCACAGGTCCCAACACCCAACTCAAATACAGAGTTGGTGTTCACCTCCCGTGCTCCACGCACACCACAAGTGCTCCACGCACTCCACAAGCACTCCACGTGCTCCACAAGTACTCAAGGTACTTCAAGTAGATCTCCCATGAATCTGCAACAACCTGCAATTCAACAGACCATACTTATGGAAGGAACTCCCTTGCCTTCCTCTTGCTCTATCCGAGTACACACCTGTACTCCAAGTAGATCTTGCCTGATACTGCTCCCTGTTGTGTTGCTGTCTGTATGACCTTGCACACCTGTAAATCAAGCAATGGTTCTATTCACCTGTGAACCTCGACCTTGCACACACATACACCTACAGATCAATGATCTTACTTACCATGTAGATCTCCTATATAGGCCATGCAACTGTGACCAAGATCCTACACTCTTGAAGAACCCAGCTGGCTCTCCAATCCAGCACCAACACACCTGGTACTGTGGCACTAGGAGGAACGCACCATAGCTCTACCTCACACACAGAAGGAGCTTATAATTATGCTCTCTTACTCCCTAGCACACTTTTACAATACAACCATGAGTCTATTATATAGATCTCATCCAAACAATGATTAGACATCTAATTACAATAATTAGATCCGCAGCTATGAGTCTAAAATTAGCACTCATCATGCAAACTCTTGGTTCGTTAGCTCACTGCCCGTTATTAACTCGCAGTCAAACTACACAGGCGACCGACGTCGGTCCCTGTCCGCCTGGGATCGCCGACGCCGGCCGATATATGACCGACGTCGGTTGCCTTCCTGTCTTACACTGCCGACGCCGGTTGGCCAGACCAACGCCAAACACTTCTGACACTCAGCAACTCATTCTGCAACCTCCTCCATGTCTGCATCAGTGAAGCTTTTAGCTCCACAATCCTAACAATCTCCCACTTGGAGATAAACAGCTGCACTGTACCTGTACCTGTACTCCGTCTAATCTGTTTCCTGGTTTGTATCCCTCTTCAAGCTCCCACCTGAAGACAACCCACCACACATCCCATGGTGTACCACCTGTCATCCGAGTAACCTGCCACATCCGAACCTACAACACCTGTAGTGAAGTCCTGACCCTACATAGCAACACCTGCTGCCGGTCCCTCTCAGAAAACCTGAGAACTCACTTCCCCGAATTGGCTCCTAACTCTCTGACAGCTCCCACTGCATGGGAATACTCAGGTCTATACCAGACCTCATGTGATTTCAGACACTGTACCTGTCCAGCCCTTAGTGTGCTCCGGTTCTGTATCCCGAACCTCGCCAACACCTGATTCACATCAGCTCCTACTCGAGACAAAATCAACCTGTGATCTCCATGCCTCCCATGTCAAAGAATTCCGCTGCTCCAAACTCCTCATGACATGCCACTGAACTAATCTTACCCTTAGCTCAGCAAAACCCTGTATGTACACCCCTGCTAGCTAGCATACTATCCACATACAGCAACAGAATGATGTCATGACTCATCATCCCCCTGGTAAGACAAAACACAGTAGTTACCTGACACTGACTGAAGCCATGCTCCGTCCTCCACCTGTCAAAACCTGTACCACTGTCCTGCAGCTCCACAAGACCATATAACCAGGTCTTCCGTCTCATGTATCCGTTCTCTCTATTCTTCTACTAAGGTATCCATTCATCTCTGTGCTTTTATACCTGCTGGCATCTCCACCAAGACACACCTGTCTGGTTCTCCTCCAAGGAATCACATCCTCATCCATGCCAAGCTCACACCTGTTTCCTGGATCCTTCCTGCTCTACAATCAGCAACATGTATAAAGAAGAGGAACAACGAATTTGAGGGCCTACTTACGCCTTCAGTCCTCCGTATGGGTGTTTGAGACTCCTTGACAGCTTGCTGTCCACCCAAAATTCGTTACAGTGACCGACCTCGATCACTCCACAGTCTGCATCTGACCGACGTCGGTTCTATGCGTCTGTACCTGACTACCAACCTGCCTACGCTGGTGTCCCTGCTGCCGACGTCGGTTCTTTTAACCGACATCGGTCTTACATACTGCCGACGTCGGTCCCATGACCGACATCGGTCTTCCCCTTCCCGACATCGCCGGCTTCGGTCTGCACATGACCGACATCGGCATCTGTCTGTTCGACGCCGGTTCCTCATGACCGACATCGGTACCTGTGTTCGCCTGTGAGTGATGACTTTTTACCCGCGAGCTCCTTTGAATCAAAATCCATGTCCAAACTGCCCTGCTCAGAAGTATCCAGCCACATACACTGGGTTCTGTCCGCCATCTCCTCCATAAACACCAAGGCTTTCCAGTTCTTAAGCCTGTCAAATATATCTGTCTTCCGCTTAAGAACATGCATCTCCTTCCTGCTCATGTGACCAAGCCTACGAAGCCACGTCTCCGCAACAAAAGAAGAATCAGTAATATAAACAAGTAGATAAAGGATACCTATTTTCTTACCACCAGCTAATTCAAGTGCATCCGCTGTGAGAGTTCTTGTGCATCTCTCATCACCCAATATTTCTGAAGAAATTAGCCATATCTCCAAACCTGGGACCTGCATGACCTTCATCAACACCTGTGTGTTGGCCGCCTGCAATTTCAGCTTCACTTCCCCTTTGCCAATCCTTTGCAAGGCTCACCAGCTCCTCTACCTGGAACTGCATGGAAAGAGGCAACCGAATCTTTTATCCAAGATTCAACTTTATCCAAGAAACTTGCAAACACATCCTATGCAACAACACTTGCTACATCTGTATCTTTAGTTTCTTCATGCTGATCTGCTACCAACCAGCAGTAATCTTTTACCTGCTCTTTCTTTCCATAGGACCGTGAGTGACCATCTGTGCTTTTCAACTCCTCCATTCTTAGCTTACTTTGATCTGCAGTTGCTCTACTCCCACTCGATCAGAAACCCCTGAGAGTGCCCTGTAACCAAACACAAAACCTGCTTCCTCCAACCTCAGCTCAGATACCACCTGTTGGTATCAAGCTCAAGAACCTACAACCAAGGCTCTGATACCACTTGTTGGGGGGATGTACACCGGAAGCACACAATTTGATTACTAATACCAAGCAACTTAATATGCGGAAATTAACCAGATTCACCAAGTAACTAGAATTCAGAATAACACAGCATATGAGAGACAATACCAAATTGTATTAACACTTTATACAGAAAAGAATACAATAAAGAAGATGCCACTTCTTCTCCACCACCCTACAGAGGTTTCCCACACCTCAAGTGAACAGTAATTCTTCTCCCCAAAGCTCTCCCTCTCACAGGTCCCAACACCCAACTCAAATACAGAGTTGGTGTTCACCTCCCGTGCTCCACGCACACCACAAGTGCTCCACGCACTCCACAAGCACTCCACGTGCTCCACAAGTACTCAAGGTACTTCAAGTAGATCTCCCATGAATCTGCAACAACCTGCAATTCAACAGACCATACTTATGGAAGGAACTCCCTTGCCTTCCTCTTGCTCTATCCGAGTACACACCTGTACTCCAAGTAGATCCTGCCTGATACTGCTCCCTGTTGTGTTGCT
Organism: Torreya grandis; assembly: GCA_037957365.1. Taxonomy (NCBI): domain Eukaryota; kingdom Viridiplantae; phylum Streptophyta; class Pinopsida; order Cupressales; family Taxaceae; genus Torreya; species Torreya grandis. The sequence continues at coordinate 3,409,330 of JARHVA010000170.1, read as the reverse complement.
GTCTGTATGACCTTGCACACCTGCAAATCAAGCAATGGTTCTATTCACCTGTGAACCTCGACCTTGCACACACATACACCTGCAGATCAACGATCTTACTTACCATGTAGATCTCCTATATAGGCCATGCAACTGTGACCAAGATCCTACACTCTTGAAGAACCCAGCTGGCTCTCCAATCCAGCACCAACACACCTGGTACTGTGGCACTAGGAGGAACGCACCATAGCTCTACCTCACACACAGAAGGAGCTTATAATTATGCTCTCTTACTCCCTAGCACACTTTTACAATACAACCATGAGTCTATTATATAGATCTCATCCAAACAATGATTAGACATCTAATTACAATAATTAGATCCGCAGCTATGAGTCTAAAATTAGCACTCATCATGCAAACTCTTGGTTCGTTAGCTCACTACCCGTTATTAACTCGCAGTCGAACTACACAGGCGACCGACGTCGGTCCCTGTCCGCCTGGGATCGCCGACGCCGGCCGATATATGACCGACGTCGGTTGCCTTCCTGTCTTACCCTGCCGACGCCGGTTGGCCAGACCAACGCCAAACACTTCTGACACTCAGCAACTCATTCTGCAACCTCCTCCATGTCTGCATCAGTGAAGCTTTTAGCTCCACAATCCTAACAAATTTCATATATGGATAGATGAAATCTCAAAGATTTTTTAGATTTTTTTTTAATTAATTTTTAATATATATTTATATTTTAAATAATTTACAATTCAAGACAACTAAAAAATTGAAACTTTACGTGTACAAACATAACTTTTTGACCTTAACTTCTTCAAAATTATTATTTTTTAAAACATGGCTAATGATGTGTAGATTATTGAGATATAAGTTTTATAATATTTTAATAAATGGTCAAAAATGTTTGAAAGTATTTGTAATGATATGTATATAGTCTATAATAAGGTATGTAGTGTAATAATTACAAATTGTAGTTTAACATTGAAAAAAAATAGATATTTAAAAACTATGTTTCCCCTTTGTAGATCCATTTAAAAAAAAATATGGCCAATAATATGTGTTAGAAAAGATGAAAAAGACACATAAATTTATGAAAAATCATATGGGCTGGTCCATGATAGGGTTTAGGCTTGGTTCAGACCCCCCAGGCCTAAAATTGAGCCAACTTTGAAGGGAAAGTGGAAAAGTGAAATCTTAGAAATCTACAAAGGTTTTACTCCATTTGAAAAGGGTATACACCCTTTACAAAACACATATGCCCTATGAAATGTTATGTTTTAGAGGAAATAGTTTTTTTTTTTGAAATTAATAAGGTAAAGGGCATATGCCCTTTGCTAAAGGGCGTACACCCTAGTAGTAAAAAGGGTGTACATTTTATATTATTATAATTTAAATTTATTTCACTAAATATAATAAATTAGGACCACTCTGCATCTTATGAAATCAATTTCAGAGTTGTAAGAGTTACTATTTAAAATTTATTTTTTCAAAATCCATTTTGGTCAATACTTAGTTTTCAAAAATTTAGGATTCGAAGATAGAATAAGAAACATGGTTTCAAATCATGTTACATATGTAATAGATATATACCATTGAGTATTACATACCTATTTTACCTAATTAAGTATACCTTGTCTACTTTAGTTACTTGAGTATGCCCTACTTGAATGAATAACTGAGCCATATCTTGATCTTGAGTATGCCCTACTTAAATATCTGAGCCATATCTTGATATTGAATATTCCCTACCTAAATTCTTATAATTAAGTATGACCTACCTAATTTAATTATTTTAGTATATCCTACCTAATTTACATACTTGAGTACATGTCATACGTAATTGAATACCAAAGCCATATCTTGATCTTGAGTATGTCCTACCTAAATACCTGAGCCATATCTTGTTCTTGACTATGCCCTACCTATGTTCTTGTACTTGAGTATCCCCTACCTCCTTTACCTAATTGAGTATGACCTACCTCCTTTATCTACTTGAATAATCCCTACCTACCTATCCTTATTTCCCTACCTACTTGAGTCACCTACATGAGTATGCCCTACCTAATTGAGTATGCCCTACCCGATTGAATAGTCAAGTTGTATTTTGATCTTGAACACCCACATATAATACTTATTATATCTATCTTACCTAATTCATATCCTAAATACATGATACCTAATTGAATACTTGAGCCATATCTTGAAAGGAGTGGGGGCATTATCATGCTTGAAAATCAATAAAGGGGAATTATACAATCAAGGGATAAATGAGAGAGGGAATTATCACCTATATAAATAAGGGAGAGTAGGAATTTACCAATCCATTTATTTAAAGTATAAGGGTCATTCTTACCTAGATATATAGAAAAGAGTGATTAGAGATGATTAGGTAAAAGTATTGAAGGTGGATTTAGGTTGAATTCCTACATAATTTATGGGATTTTTAATCAATGGGTCTATCTATATGCATAAATGATTGAGTTGTAGCATGCAACCTATATCATATTTGTAGTAATGATAAAATAACTCATACGTGACATGTACCACAAACCTAGTAATATATGTAGGTATGTAGTCACTCATACATGACATCTACCTATAGTCATGATACAATCAGTCAAACCAAACATGAATGTCGTTAATCATCCTAGTATACTCCATTCAGAATAAAAGGAATAAAACACCATCAAGGAGTCATCCTAAAAATATATCATTCATTCTAAAATAAATATAAGATAATTGGGTTAATCTATACATGCCTCAATTCTAATATCATGCATGCATGACCTAACCAATTTATTCTCGACTCATATAGAGCATAGTCATCTTCTAGCATCACAAAATCACATAAGATACTACCACTACCATAATAACTACCAATACTATATGGGGTGGAGGGGAATACTTTAGAACCCTATTTTATTAGGCTCATATCAAAATCATTCATATCTATATCCCTCTCCCCAAACCATATGGATAAAGGGGGTCAAGCACATAAATAATCATCCTTAATCATAAATACCTCTCATCATTCATCATTATCTCTCATCCCTCTCTCATCGACCTTCATTATCCATAATCATCCTTCATCATCCCTAATGACACTATCATTGGTCCTCATCATCCCTAGCTACTCCTTCATTAGATCTCATTTTACCTCATCATACCTCATCATCCATAATCATTCCCTCATCGACCCTCATCATCACTAATTATCCTTAGGCATTCCCTCATCATCTATAGTCATCCATAATCACTCTCTTAATGGCCCTCATTATCCATAATCATACCCTCATCGACCTCATCAAGCCTAATCATCCCTAATCACTCCCTCATCATCCCTCATTACCACTTATCATCCCTAATCACTTCATCATCAACCCTCATCATCCCTCATCATCCCTAATCAATATTTCATCAATCCTCATCATCCCTTATCATACCTAGTCACTCCTTTACCATCCTTAATCACCCCTCATCGGTCTTTGTCATCCTTCATCATCTCTAATCACTCTCTCATCAACCCACATTATCTCTAATCATTTATAATCACTCCCTTATTTCCACTTATCATTTCTCATCATCACTAATCACACCTTCATTATCTTCCATTATCCTTAATCACACCCTCATCAACCCTCATCATTTTTAATCACTCCTTCATCATCCCCCATTATTACTTATCATCCCTAATCACTCCTTCATCGACCCTCAACATCCCTAATCACTTAGTCATTGACCTTCATCATCCCTAGTAATACCTTAGTTGGACCTCATTATTATTCATCATCCCTAATCACTTCCTCATCAGTCTTAATCATCCCTAATCAGCCCCTCATCATTTGTCATAATCCCTAGTCACTCCATCATCATCATCTACCATCATCTGTAATCATAAAATTCTAAAGATTTTGGGTTTTGGGGTTAGGGGTTAGAGGTTAGGGTTTAAGGGTTTTAGGTTTAAGTGTTTTATATTTTAAAATTTATAGATTACTGTTTTTGGGTTAGGATTATAGGTTATGGGTAGGGGTTAGGGGTAGGGAGTATGGGTCATGGGTTAGAGGTTAGTGCTTATGGTTTTGGGTTTTGATTTTTAAGGTTTAGGGTTTTGAAGAATATGGGTTAGGTTTTAAGGTTTATTAATTAGGTTTTTAGGGTTTAAAGGTTTAGGATTTAGGCTTATGTATTGGCATTGGGTTAAGGTTAAGGGTTTAAAGGTTAGGATTTTTGGGTTTATGGGTTTTAAGGTTTAGGGTTTCAGGGTGTAGGGTTTATATTTTAGTATTTATGGTCTATTTTATAAGGGTTTAATATTTAAGGGTTTAGGTTTTAAGGTTTTAATGTTTTAGTATTTAAGTTTTTAGGGTTTAGGGTTTAGGTGTTTAGGGTTTGGGTTTTTTTGTTCAAGATTTTGATGTTACAAGTTTAAATGGAGTTTGGAGTTTTGTGGTTTAGGGTTTGTATTCTAATATAATTTCATCCCAATTTTGGTCTATTACCTTCCTCTTCCTCACCCTTTATATGGTGACACTTTATTAAAATGGGTGCTTAATATTGATAATTTTATGATAATAAGGCCTTGCTTGTCTTTTTTCTTAGATTGAGACTCTTTTACCCATTGGGGAACCATAAGATTCCCTCCTCTAATTTATTGAAATATTTTTTATAGGTATAAGGTGGATTGATTCTTGGGGGTATAATTGAAGCATTTATTTGGATAGGAAAGTGGAGAGGGGGATAAATAAAACTGCTAATGCTTGCATCATTCCTTTATGGTGTGGTATCTACCATGTATGTTATTTGTTTTAAAGTTATTCAAATGGTAATAATGGAGGATAGAATGAAAGTGGGTTGTGGTAGTCACATTACTAGTTGAGGGGATGGCCTTGAAAGGGATTTAGTCACCCAATCTATGAGTGGAACTAATCTTAGAGTTGATCTAATTCTAGATGTAACCATCAATGGAAAACATTAGTGGGATGTTTGATTCCCCCTATTTATGGGTCATTAAAGGATATGGATTGAAATTAATTAATGGTCTAGATCCATAGTAGATTGGATCACTAGATAGATAGATATATGATCACCAACATCTAAAACCAAGTATAATCTATTTAATAGAGTCCAACATCTAAGCATGGTACCCACTATACATAAGAATGGTTTTTAGGCATTGAAAATAATGATATTTGGACATCAAGCACTATAGGGGGAGATTATAATTTCACTATGATAATAGAGTCATATGTGAAATGGTTCTTAATATATTTATTTCTTGTGAACCCTAATAAGGTAATGTGTTAAAACAACACTAGCCATTATCCTAGTAATATGTGGTGTTTAGGGGTTCCCTTATACATACAAGCCCTGATGTGTTTTAAAACTTAAAATAACCCTAACTATAAATGCTAAACCCTAACCCTAACCCTAAACCAATAAACTTATAAACCCCAAAAACCCAAAATCAAAACAACAAACATAAAACCCTAGACCCAAAACCCTAAATCTAAAAATATCAAACCCAAAAAACCCCAAAACCCTAAACCCCATACCCTTCAACCCTAAAAACTAGACACTAGACACTATAACCTAGACCCTATACCCTAGACCAAGACATAAGACCCAAGACCTAAGATGTAATACCCTATACCCTAAAACCCTTAGCACTTAAACCCTTAATATTTAACCCTAAAACCTAAACCCTAAGTTCCCTAAACCCAAAAAACATAACAAATGTAAAACCCTATAATCTTAAAATACTAAAATCTAAACCGTAAACCTTATAAATTATAAACATGATACCCTAAATCCATACCCTAAACCATAAGTCCCAAACCCCATAACCCTAAACCTTAAACCCAAAAACCAAAAAACCATTAAATGATAAAACCATAAAAACTAGAATCTTAAAACATTATACCATCAAACCATAAACCCCTAAACCCAAAAAATTCAAAACCTTTAATCCTTAAATCATAAACCCTATACTCTAGAGCCAAGACCACTCTAAACCCTAAACCCCAAAACCTTAAACCCATAAACCATAAAATGTTATTCCTAAACCCTAAACCACAATCCATAAACTTGAAACACTAACACCTACACTAAACCCTTAAACTATAAAACCCTAAACCCTAAACCTTAAATATTTGACCCATAAACCCTTACCATACAACCCTAAACTCCTTAACCTTTAAAACCTAAACCCTTAAAAGTAAAACCCAAAACCTTAAACCCTTACCATAAAACTCTAAAATCCTTAACCCTTAAAATTAAAACCCAAAACCTTAAATCATTGCCATAAAACCCTAAAATTCTTAACACTTAAAATCCAAACCCTTAAAACTAAAACTCAAAACCTTAAATCTTAAAACCTAAACCCTAATCCAAAAAAATAGAAAAAACTCTAATCATAAAACCTTAAAATCTTGAAACATAAGTGCTAAAATATAAACCCTAACCCCATAAATCTCAATCACCTAAACCCCAAAGCCTAAGTTACACAATGATAAAATTGATTTGAACTAATATTTTAACCTTATTTTATTGAGTAAAATTTAGGATAATGAGGGTTAATTAGTGACTGATTAGGGATGATGAGTGATAATGAGATAATGATTACAAATGATGAGGGAGTGATTATGAATGATGAGGTCTAATGAGTGAATGTTTAGGGATGATTAGGGATGGGGAGGGAGTGATTAGGTATAATGAGGAATGATGAGGGATGATGAGGGAGTGATAAGGGATAATCAAGGATAATGAGGGATGATGAAGTGACTAAGGATGGTGATAAATGATGAGGGTTGATGAGGGAGTGATTGTGGATGATGGAATCCAATGAGGGAGTCATTAGGGAGTAGGAAGGATGAGAAGGGAGTGATGAGTGATGATGAGGAAATGATTAGGGATGATGAGGGATGATTAGGGATGATTAGGGCCTTTTTTATTGATTGTCCCTAGTCATTCCTTTCTCTATATAGGTTAGAATGCCCATATTCTTTTAATAAATGGCTCAGTCAATAATACCTCTCCTTTCTCTACATAGGTGATATTGAACCTCTACTTATTTTTTAGCATCCCTTGAGAATTCTTCCTTTCCTTTTACTCTTGATTTGATAATGGCCCCTCCACTAATTTTAAAGCATGATAATTCCCCCTCTCCTTTAAATATATGACTTGTGTATTCAACAAGGTATCAGGTATTCAAGATATGGCTTGGGCAAGATAGATACATTCATAATTAGATATGGGTATTCAAGATCAAGATATCACTCAAGAGTTCAAATTTTGGGGTTTATGGTTTAGGGATTAGTGTTTAGGGTTTATGATTTTGGGGTTTAATTTTTAGGGTTTACAATTTATGCTTTAGATTTATGGGTTAGTGCTTAGATTTTAGTGTTTATAATTTAGGTTTTAAACTTTAATATTTAGGGTTTAGGATTTAAGGTTTTGGGTTTGGATTTTAAGGCTTAAGGTTTAAGGTTAAGTTTTATGATTTATGGTTTGATGTTTAGGGTTTATAGATTTAGGTTTTGGGTTTAGGTTTTATGTGTTATAGGTCAAGATTTAGGGTTTAGAATTTGGTTTAAGGGTTGAGGGTTGAGGGTTTGGGTTTATAATTTAGGGCTTAGGTTTAGGATTTTAAATTTAGGGTTTGGGTTTTAAGATTTAGGGTTATTAGTTTTACATTTTAGGTTAATGTTTGGGGTTTTGTGTTTATATGTTTAGTTTTAGGGTTTAGAATTTAGGTTTTAGGGATTAGGGGTTTAGGGTTTATATTTTAGGGTTTATGAGTTAGGGAACTAGTGTTTGGGGTTTAGCATTTGGGGTTTAAGGTTTAGGGTTCAAGGTTTAACATTTAGGGTTTTAGGTTTAGGATTTATGGTTTGGGTTTAGGATTCAGGGTGTAGGTATTATAGTTTAGTATTTAAGCTTTAGAGCTTGGGGTTTTGGGTTTAAGGGTTAGGGTTTAGTGTTTAAGATATAGGATTTAGGGTTAATGGTTAAAGGTTCATAATTTAGGATTTAGGATTCAGGGATTATGATTTAGGGTTCAAGTTCTAGTGTTATGGCTTAGGGATTAAATTTTAGGGCTTATAGTTTTGATGGTATGCTTTAATGTTTAGGATATGGGGTTTTGGGTTGGGTATTATAGTGATATGTTTTATTTTTGAACTTTTGGGGTCATATTTTAGGGTTTGGGGTTTGGTGTTTGGGGTTAGGGTTTTGAGTTTCTGGTTTCACACTTAAGGTTCATAGTTTAGGGTCTAAGGTTTAAGGTCTTGGTCTTGGGGGTTATGGTTGAGGGGTTGGGGTTTAAAACTTAGGGTTTGTAATTTAGTGTTTGGGGATTAGGATTTAGGTTTTAGGATTTGGGGTTTAAATTTTATGGTTTAGATTTGAAACCTTGATTTTAGCCATAGTGCCTATGGATGGATTATTTGCTTTCTATTTGGGTTCAAAATATTGAGTGAAAAGGCTGGAGCATTTTGTATCTTTTCATGTTTGTGATTTATTCTCAAAGAATGATGTGGGCCATGAGTATACATTATTAGCATGTGTGAAATTGACTTTTCTCTAGCACATTTTCTCCTTGTGTTTAACTCTTTACACTTATGTGGGAATTATTGTGGAACATGGGATTTGTCTCCCCTTCCACTACGATGATTTGATTTGGATTTTTTCTCTAAAACTTGGTTGCTAATCCATCTAGGCTAAGTTTTAATGTTTTGGATGTTGTTTGAACAAATCATACATCTCTTAGTGGATTTCAAGTATATGTCTGATCAATGTACACATGCAAATAATGGCTCAAAAAGATGGAGTGGTTCAAGGTTTAGGGTTTAAGGGTTTGGATTTTAGGGTTTAGTGATTAGGTATGATGAGAGATGATGACATAGTGACTAGGTATGATGAGTAATGATAAGGGACTAATTATGAATGATGTAGGATAATGAGAAATAATTAGGGAGTGATTAGGGATGATAGGGATGATGAGGGTTGATGATGGAGTGATGAGGGATGATGAGGAATGATGAGGGAGTGAATAGGGATGATTAGAAATGATTAGGAATGATTAAGGTTTATATAGGTGAGAATTCCCCCTCGCATTTAAAGATATGGCCTAGTTAATGCACCCTTTCCTTTCTCTATATAGGTGATAATGGCCTCTCTCCTAATTTTCAAGCATCTTTTAATAATAACCCCTCTCCTTTATTTATTGATCTAATAATTCCCCCTATAATGATTTTTAAGATTGATAATTTCCCAAATCCTTTAAGATATGGCTTAATTATTTAATTGGTTATTAGGTATTCAAGATATGACTTAGGTAACATAGATATGGTAAGTATTAAATATGGGTATTCAAGATCAAGATATGGATTAAGTATTCAATCACGTAGGGTATATTTGATTAGCTAGGGCATAATCAAGTAGGTAGGGAAATAAATATAAGTAGGTAGGGTATAATTAGGTATAAAAAGTAGGTAAGGAATTTTCAAGTATAAGAAGGTAGGAAGGGAATAGTTAATATAAATATATGGCTCAAGTATTTAGGTGGGCATACTCAAGATCAAGATATGGCTTTGGTATTCAATTAGGTATGGCATGTAATCAAATAGGTAAAGTATGCAGGGCATACTCACCTAGTTAAATTAGGTAGGTAATACTTAAGTATAATAAGGTAGGTAGGGAATATTCAAGATCAAGATATGGATTACGTATTTAGATAGGGCATACTCATTGAGATCAAGATATGGCTTGATTATTCAATCTGGGAGGTTATACTCAAGTAACTAAAGTAGGTAGGGAATAATCAAGTAGGTAAATTAGCCATGTAATATTCAATGGTGTATATATATATATATATTACATATGTAACATGATTCAAAACTTTATTTATCATTTTATCTTCCAATCCTAAAATTTTGAAAACTAAGTATTAACCAGAATGGATTTTGAAAAACTAACTTCTAAAGGGTAATTCTTACAACTTTGTAATTAAATTCATAAGATTCAGAGTGGCCCTAATTTTTTATATTTAGTAAAATAAATTAAAAGTATAATAATATAAAATTAAATGTAAACTTATTACATTTATTTTACTAAATATTTACATGGATATATAAAGCTCTAATTGACCAAACACAAAACAACCTATTTTAAATCAAAGGGCATATGCCCTAACCAAACATAAAAATAACCTATTTTAACTCAAAGGGTGTATGCCATGACAAAACACAAAAATAACCTATTTTAACTCTGAGGACGTATGCCCTGACCAAACACAAAAATAACTTATTTTAACTCAAGGGTGGGCACCCTTTAGACTGCAAAGGGCATACACCCTTTGCACTCCAAAGGGCGTATGTGATTCTTAAAGGGTGTACTCCCTTAGGTTTGGGACCACCCTGAATCACATTTGCATTATTTTTATAAAAAAAGGGTGTACACCCTTTTGGAAAGGGCATACACCCTTTACAATTTTTTTTTTGTGTTTTTCATTATGTCCACTTTTTTGTCCCTTAACTTTGTGCATCTACCTTGAAATTAGTTGATTTATGTTGATTCATGGGGCTAACATCCTTAAAAAGTTCTTAGCCCTTTAAAAATCAATATTTATCAAACTCTTGAGTTTAATGTTGACATACACTCTATTTATGAAAAGCATAACAATGGAAAAGTCAAGGTGAATGGTTGGAAATGCAATATATAATAGTTATGTCTAAGATATAAAGTCAATATAAAGGGGCTACATTTACTTTTTTGATATGTTTGGGACTGACTAGGCTGAATATTTGGAAGATCTAAACATCCAATGTGGGTGCCTTTGTAGTGATTATTAAAAAAATAATAAGTATAAGTTATTATCACACCCTTTTAACTAATAAAAAGTTATTTGAAATATAAAGGTCTCATGGAAATATTGGGAGTGATAAATGTTTTATAGTTTATCCTCAATAATGAGAGGAGGAAAAAATCATATCAATGTTTTTTTGTCAATTTTTATTTATAAAAGGGAAAAATCATGTCAATAGAGGGAATGTTTCTTAACTTGCAGGAGTATAATCATCGAAGACCAAAACTTCATAACTACTAATAGATTTTTTAGGTTGTTCATCAAAGGCCAAATCAAAACTACTAATATTGATATTTGTCAAAGACTTGGCATTTTTTAAAACCATTTTGTTCTACATTTGATAATCACATCTTAATTAGGGTTAAACTAACTTGATTTATTGGGTGTTTCATATCAATTAATCTAGCATACATTTTTATGCCTATTTGTTACCCAAGGATATGATGGTGTATGCTCTACCCTTGCACCTATAGGAAAATTCTTGGGGATAAAAACCATTAATAAACCTCTCAATGTTTATTTTATATGGGTAACATGACATGTAATTGATCCCCATGCACTTGTCCTAGTCTTAGGGAGATTATGACATGGATTTAATCACCATCAATAATACCACACTGTATGTTCCAATGGAGTATAAATATTAGGGATAAATATCACTTAAACTAAGTGAGATTCCCCATAAAGGGTCCTATGAGGTGAAGAGGTAACACTTAAATAATTAAGCTTCAAACAACACCCCACATAGACTCAGGTCACACATACCAAAAGGTGTTTATGATACTCTTTTAGAGAGCCAAATAAACCTAACATAATACTCTTTGAACAAACCATGCATATAGGGTAGGGAAAACAACATTCCTGGAGATCACTCACTAGTTACAAATATTAAGAGATGGTTGGGTGACACTAATCTAGGCACCTCTCATCACGATTCATTTGATGGCCTAAGTGTCAATTTGTACTCCCATGCTAGTCACTAGAATTAGGTTTGTGGCTTTCTTGCTATTATTTGTGTGTTGTTGAGGTCGGTATTATTTTCAAACCTTATAGCTTACACAAAAACATTACCTAGTCAAAAATTGACCCTAGGGTAAAAAACTTCTTATCTAATCTTTCTTAGATCATCATCATCCATCTTAAACTCATCTCACCCATAACCTATCTCACCATTCTACTTAATCTTGTATTAATCAACATAGACACTTATCCAAATATTTTATATACTATCACCATATTTACCTATCACTTATCATCATCCTTCATCCTATATCATCCTGTCACCATACCTACCCTTGTTCTAGTCACCTTGGCTTAGTAAAAATCCAATAATTCAGCCCCACAATAATCTTACATAATCTTGCCTAAATATTTGATCTAGTCACAATCCATCCAAAACTTATCTCTCATTGTCTTAAGCAAAATAAACCAAGGAGGGTACCTTCCCTTAGTCAAAGCTCTTTTCTTATCCCATCATCATATTTTTATCAACCCATCACTCTATCAGATTAGGTGCTCATCATCCCTTTGCTATCAACTTATCACTATATTAGTTTAAGCACAACACCCACCATCTTATACACCATCACTCTTCCAATTTAAATCTAACACCTATCATTATATTGTTAATTTTCTAGTTTAAATTTGGCACCCATCATCATCTCATCATTTTTTGGGTCTAAACCTAACACCTTCGATACCTTGTTATCACACATGATACTTATAGTCTAAATCCAATACTCATCATCAATCCAAAACCATACCCATTGCATCTCATCTAGTCCAAAGTTAAGGAAGCACACCCTTATTATTATTTAAGCCAATCATACTAGCTCAAAATCTTATAGAACCCTTTGATCAAGGTCATACCCCATCTTAACCCTAGATATCTTTCACATCAAACCAATCAACCTAAAGGGAAGCCCAATTTATCATTCATATATCATATACATCAATCCACCTAACATACCTTGGTATTAACATCCCTTTATGTCCCTAACATCTTTAATCCAAGGCTCAATTCAAAATCCTAAACTAACTCCAACCTTACCATTACCTACTTAAATAACATCACCTATAGACTAGAATTATCAATATCCACACTCTTAAACCAATCATCCCTACTATTGTCAATTATGTAATTATACCCAATCACCAACCATATTTAATCCCATCAAGTCTACAATATACTCTTCTTGGTTCATGTTAGCAACATCCCTTTTCACACATCATATTTCACCATCATAAGCTTGCTTTCATCTTAACCTAATCGATTTTGAATCATACACCCTAGTCCAATCTTATCACCCACATACAACTTAAGTAGATCATCCAAGTCTTAAGCTAGTCTAAATCAAGTCAACCCCATTGAAGGTCATTCATGACCTAGTCATGTATTTATTTTTAGTAAAAAATTAGTCCCCCTTCTTAGTCAAACCAAAGAGTTTGGCTTATCTCATTGTCAAAACATCAAATCAAGTCTAATCATTTAAAATTTTAGCTAGTTCACAATCAAAATTTCTCAAGTTCATCCACTTAATACTTATCACACCTCATCGTATATTTCACATCACCAAGTCAAACTTATATTTAAATTCAAGAAAGCCATGGCTTCCCAAAAAAATTATATGCATGTTTGAAAAACCTCTCTTTGCCAACAAGGATGCTCTCCTTTTAAAGCTCCTAAAAATGGGCGCCTACCTACATGCAAAATTTAACCCCATAAAACCTAAATTATCTCATAGGTAAAATTTTACCATCCTTCCACATCAACATCAATCTACTCCTAGCCTCCATATTAATCCATCACTATCAACCCCATCATCCACTAGTCATGGTCTTAGTCATGACATTCCCCATCATACTAGCAAAGGGAAATCTATCCTAGTGACCCCATCTAGTACCAGTTCATCCCCTAAGCCATGTAAAAAAACATGAACCTATTATATCATGGAATTTCTATATCCTAAGAAATTATCTAATTTTGGGTCAAACACTTCCACATCCAATAACATCTATGAAGAGAGATGGTACACTGCTCTACTTATATCACTGGAATCCATATTTCATCAACTATTCACTACAAACATGATCATCTACCCACATACTAGGTATTTTGATGCAACCAAACCCAAGTAATCTTGGTATAGATAAGACCAATATTTTTAATACAATAGGATTTAGGGGCATACTATTAATTGATGCTATAATTTTAAAAACTTTATCTAAGACATAATTTGTCATAAATATATTGAAAATGAATGACTTAGATAAATCGTCATCCAAGGGTGAAAAAATGGGATATGCAAAGATTTATTTCCTGATCATGATCAATCTCTTCCACTTCCAAAACATAGACAATATAACAAAACCATATTTTCCAAGCTCATCTTCGATAAAAACCCCATCATTCACCATCTATCCACATTTTGTCCATTGGATCAAATCCCTTATTTCCAAAAATCACTTCATCGTAAAGCCTCAATCACTAAGTGAAAAGTGAAGAAAGTACTTATAGACAATACTACTCAATAGGCCCTCCTTATCACAATCAAATCATCATTTACTAGTATAATTACATCATCAACATTTTCCATGTCAAATATAACATCAGACTCATTTGCATTAGAATCAAATACATCTGAATCTATATCATATTTCATTTTAGAATTATCATCCCTTATAAATGTTAAAGCTCATGCTCACACCCACCTCTTTAAAGATGTCTCTATCTATTTATTTAACATTAGTCAGGAGGAGAACATGTCTTTTTATCTATTTCAAAATGATGATGTCATAACATAGCTTATGATACTTCAAGATGCTTCATTAGTAAACAATTATCTGAGTGGATTTGATCCAACTTAAGAAGCTTGTACTACTAGTCAATGCAAAAGTCTTAGTGATTCTTCTATGAGTCTTGAGGTGGTTTTATCCAATGTCAAAACTATATATCCTAGGAATTCCTATGATGACCATGTTTCATATTATCCACTCATTGATATAACTAATCCATCTCCTTTACCTTCATCCATCATTGGTCCTTTTCTTCTCATCAACCATTAGTTCATCACAATCCTAACAAACAAAAACACACATCTTTGGACTCCTCCCAAGGAAATGTGACATGTGTTGAATACAAAAGGATCCAAGATTATAATCAAATAATTAACCATAATCAAGAATCCAAATTTAATTCAACCATAAATAAAAATAAAAATATGTCAAATACTTAGCCAAATCAAAAAGGATCTTGCCCTAGTGAAAACCCCTTTGAGGCACTAGAGGACCATCAAAGTCAAAATAATCATTATCAAAGTCAAATATAAAATTTATCTAGTGAAAACTTATTTAAGGTACTAGATGGAAATCAAATTTAAATTAAGTTAACAAATCATAAAGACTCTAAGATACCAATCGATGAATAAACAAGCATCAAAAGTAACATCAATATGGCCGACAATCCATTTAGTCTTCAGATCATAGAAAAATTCTTAAAGTCTTGGAATTTTTAATATTTGATGCCATTTGACACACAATGATAAAATCACTTCCAACATCTCCAATGGTTTGTGTGACTGCTAGTCCCAATCCTCATTCATCCATTATGCCTCCACATCCTATACACCACCATCAAATCCAAGCATTAATATCATCCATACCATACATCATCTTCTTAGGTAGCATTGTCTCTCATAAGGGCTAAAAATATACCTGGTTAATATGTTCATAGGAATCCAAATCAATAGTAAACAAAGATCACCATAGCATTAGTAAATCTAGCATTGACAACCTTTCCCTAGTGGCATAACTCTTTAGAACTGGTCTTAGTTAAAGATCAGGAAAGCATCAACATCACTGCATATTGCACACCTCTAATAAATTAAGATGCCATCAAAATAGTAAAAAAAATCCAAAAATGTCAAAAAGTCAATAATAATAAAATAAAAAATGTTTCATCCAATAGTGAAAACTAGTTTTTTAGTGCCTTGGGAAAGTACCATGATGAAAATTGGTTTTTGACATCATCATAAAATAATTCATTATCCACATGTACCTAGAAACTTGGGGGAAAAATCCACTTCCTCCCTACAATAATATCATAAAATTTATTTTCAAACCTCATATGCATCATCCTTACGTATCATATATGCCACTTCCCACCATCCCTACCTATCCTAAACATCCTATGCCATCCTTATCCATCTTGTTTCCCATCCTATTATGTCCATCATTTCTTTCTATCTTGACCTTAATAAATGAGTGGAAGATGTCTTGAGACCTAATCTAAGAACATCTTGGTATATCCTCCAAGTGGCGCTTGGGTAACTAGATAACTAGTTCTAACACAACATGGTCATTTTCCCTTATCCCATTTATCTATCATCCACAATGCTTTCATGATTCCATCCACCATTACTCCTAATCCTAGTTTCTAGACTTAGTGTTCCCTTTCATAGTAACCCCTTGTTTGTACATACATATCCAAAAATACCTAAAAATAAAAATAGCCCATAAAATTAAAAAATTCATAAAATCTAAAGCATCCCAGTCATATTGTCTTATGTCATAATCTATCCATGTCCCTATCCAAAATCCATATCCTAGACCTAATTAACATCATAACCATCACTTTGTCACCAGACTTAGTCTAACTCATTTCCTATCACTCATCATAATCCTATAAGCTTGACTAATGGTCAAATCATAGTCACCCCTTTTGCATAAGTCAACCTCACTATCATATCACATTATCAACCTAATCATTGTCAACCCATACAAATGTGAGCATATCCCATCTAATCTCTTATTTGAACTAGTTTTTATCAACCTTGATTAGGATCAATAATGACCTCATCAAACTTAGTAAAATCACATATTTACTAGTTTAAAACCTATCACATGTTAAGTCACAAAATTATTTTAGCTACCCATCCAAGTCACCAAGTCAAAGCTTAGGGTTAACTTTACCCTACCCTCTTTAATAACTAGCTCATGATCCAAATTTAAATTTTCTCAAGGACACCTTGTCTAAATCTTGTTACCACTCACATTTGAAATCAACACTTTGATCAAGGAAAGCTTATTAGTCCTTATCCAATAAATCATTGCAATCATATATACCCTTGTGTCTAATATCATTATCACTTTGATTCATCATCTAACCTATCCTTTCATAAGCTTTCATTAGGATAATAGACAAGACATTGATCACATAATTTGCATGTATATACTTATGTGTTTTACTTGTATGATATTTGATGATGTTTGACTCGTTTGAATGTATTTTATCATGAATATATATATGTTTATTCATTTATGTTTATCTACTTGTTTGCATCTATGTTTTTATTAGGAATTTTGTGAATATATTGGTACATATTTTATGTTATTATCTTTATCATTTATGTAATATCATATGGAAAACATGTCATCTTGGTTCCTTATACCAATGATGTATTAAACTATGTGCTACTTGTACACTTAGTTTTTTCCATCTTTGTGTATTTTTCCTCAGTCCAACATTCACTTTGGAAAAAATGTCATCATGACTACATGTTTGTTATAGTGAATACGACCTAGTGCTACATTAAAAAGGATTGATTGGAGTATGATGATCAAAGACTTATAGCAACAATAATTATTGGATGAATGTTTGATGAGATAGACATATATATCCTCTACACACTCATGTATTGAATCATCTGATCTAAGCACATAAATAATATCTAACATCTAATACCCAAATCATTTCTTCAGGTCATCTATCATCTTTATACTTAAATCAACTATTAACTAAATCAACCAAATCATATATTAACCACTAACATCTCTAAAAATTTATCATCATCATCGTCATCTAAGTAATAATCATCCTAAATCATAATTAAACTATCTCTGCATATATCATAACACAAAATATCACATGAAAATTATTTCATCTACATTTTAACACATCACATGTCTATCACGTCTCTAGTCTACCATAAACACATAATGTACATAATCATCAAAAAATTAAATCATAATATTCCACCTATATAACATGTATAAATACCAATCTAAGATCTAAATCCTCATGTATAGTCATAAACATATAAAACCATTAACATCACATCCATAACATAATATGTTATACATCACATTGCATCATCTCATGTCATAAAAAATCATCTACACTAAATCACATACTTAATAAACAATAACATTGCATAAATATCTAACATCCATACATTACATCATAAAATAAATACAGGTAATCAAATCACATCTAAATTAATCACATAATCATAATACATCATCCATAAACATTAACTCATCATAATCATAATGTACATCCATGAGTCCATTAAGTACTCATAATCAAATCATATATATATATATATATATATATATATATATATATATATATATATATATATATATATATATATATATATATATATATATCAAAGGTATCCATGAATACATCAAAATGACATATGTAAGATACATCGTAAAAATCTATTTGTAAAATATAATGGTATTTCTAAATCACATGCCACTCTGACTGCCTAATGATGGTGGTGGTGATGTCTTTGATGGCAGGTGTACAAACCTAGGCAACAACTTAGAATGGGAGGAACCCCCTAATCAGCTACTCTCTATGTAATATGGTGCCCTATGATTAATTAAAACAACCTAATCATATAACCCCCTATGATACTAGGTCTCTTAGAGCATCCTAGCTATTTACGTAGTAACATCCTCTAATCCCAATGCTTCCAAAATAATCTGGTTTGCATTTCTATCCATCCTAGCCATCTAAGCCTCTACATCCCTTTGATCAAATTATGTTTATAGTTAATCCAATTTAACCTAAACTATTTGCATCTATTGAATATGATCTTATAATACAAAAATTTAGGCCTCTCACTAGGCAACCTGACCAAGTAACATAGTCATATGAGATAATATAGGGGCCATACAATTATCTATCTATATAACTTAACCCTGAAAAAATGACATCTAGCCCTATATCCCTATCACCTATCCCTGCATAACTACCAAATGGCTATGGAAAACACCCCTCACCCAAACTAGCTCTATTATCTCAGTCTCCATAGTCTGAATGATGTAGGGGCATTTTAGGAATGCTCAAAGTGGTTTAGAATGTGTCTTAGAGCCATGTTTGTGTGTGCAAATTTGAATTTGAGTCCATTAGAAGTTTTCCCACCAAAAGGGATTTTCAAAGTTTCAAAGTGTTTTAGTTGGCCTAAATGAGTGTTGATGATATGTAATGGATAACTAATGTTTTAATATACCTTTAAGGTATTATGTAAGGTCCTAAGAATGGTTTTGAATGTATATGTCAAGATATAAGTATGAGGTGACAACTAGAGTTTCCACCACCCTATGTGGGTCTTAATGATATTAGAGGTTTCTTGAATCAATAAACTATTATAGATCCTAATTTAAGAGTTTTTTTATCATATATAGAGGATGTATTGTGTGGTAATTCAAAGTAGAAGGAGAGATGGAGAAAACAGGGTAGACAAGATGGAAAAAGATTGATGGTATGCCAAGATAGTGTATATGACTATGTGAGTCTTTTTTCTCATGAATAAAAGTTTAATATGAATGTATTATTGTTTTCACAAGTTTTAATTTCTTAAGTATCAAGAATAAATTTATTTATATGATCTCAATGCAAGAGATGCAATCTGATGTGGTTTAAGAAATTGGTATTTAGACCCTATTCTTGTCTAAGTGCTTATTTTTAGACTATCTTTATCTTGATTATTATATGAATGAGATTGGTCATTGTTCATATGTGATGGAAGAATAATAGGATGTTTCTATAATTATTATTTTCCCTAAGACATAAATTAAGGAAACCTTGATTAGAGAATCCAAGTACTAACCATGTTTTGAGTTGTTGAAACTACATACAGAATGTGCATGATAGG
Source organism: Torreya grandis (assembly GCA_037957365.1). Lineage (NCBI taxonomy): Eukaryota > Viridiplantae > Streptophyta > Pinopsida > Cupressales > Taxaceae > Torreya > Torreya grandis. The sequence goes on along the minus strand of JARHVA010000170.1, from coordinate 3,389,526 downwards.
ATCATTAAGTAAAAGTAATTGGAAATTAGTATGAAGAATGTTAATTTAGGGGTATTTTATCTTATTTTAGGGTGTAAGTATCCATAATAACCATGAGCTTCTTTTTCATAGTCAGTGATATGATATACCCTTGTTTCCTATAGTTACATATTATCATTGAAGACTGTGCATTGGATTCTTGAAAGGACATGTTCAAAGCATCAAGTTGAAATGTTGAAGTATTTTTGAATCATTTTAATGTTGTTAGAACCTTATTTTTTAGTCAAATAACTTAATAATAGGTTCAAACCTTGACATAGACCTATAGACAGTTAGTTTCTTGATCTAATTAAGCATATTTGAAGTTGAAAAGCTATGATAGTGGATTGAATCATGTTATCTAAGGATTGGAAGTATTGAAAAAGGTATAGATAGAAATTATAAACCATTTTTGTTTTTTTAATAATTATTATATATTCACAAATGAATTTTAACGGCTCTTGGGCTGAGACAGGTTCTTAGAAACCCTAAACTAGGGTTACTTACATAACTCCACTTCTAACCATTCAAAATTCATAAAATTTTGTAGTCTAGTCCTAATAAACATGATAGAAGTGAATCACATGGTTGTAGAGGTTTACAGATCCATTTTTATGGATTTTAGGGTCTTGTGTTGTGCTTAAGGGCTTAAGGACCTAGTTAGAATAGGCTAAAGCACAAAAAGGGATGTTATTTAAGAGTGAGATTAAAATAAGGGTTGATTAAGCTAAAGGAGGAAAAAGGGTATCCAAAAAGGTCAATAGTTAGCCTTAGTTGATCATATATTATTTAGAATAAGGAGGTTTTTCCATTTGGAGGGCTATTTGGAGTGACAGGTAAGCCTATAGGTACAAGACTTTGCAAAGGAACATAACCTGAGTTTTTGTGAGAAGAAATGACATGGAAAAGGGTAATATTGGATTTGCACTAAAATAGGGCTAGTAGGCTTAAAAGACAAAAAGTTGATTATTGAGTGAAATGCAAGATGTTGAGTGATAAAATTTGTCTAATATGGTTTGAAATAATATGAAATAATGTTGTAAGTGTCTTGGAACTTTGATAAAGTAAAAGATTGTGTTTTGCTCCATTTGGACAAAATAGGCTTAGTGTTTTCCAAGAAAGATTGGTAAGTTTCCAAGTAAGAGTAAGAATAAATGTAGGTTGATGGTAAGAGATCTACATCATTTGGTATCAGATCCATCTAGATTCTCTAGGAAAAGTAATCACATTGTATAGTGCATGTTGCATGAATTTATAGGTAAGTAAGCAAGGAGGCAGTGGCAAGGAGTCTTATTGAGAGATAGAATTAATAAGGTAGATTAAGGAAGGTATGATCTATTTTATGGTTGATTTATTGATTTGAATGTATGTTTGATAATATGCAATAGGTGAGGAAAGGAAACAATGAATAATGTGGTGGCAGACTTGAAACAAGGAGAGCTATTAATAAGCTCAAGGAAGAGAAGCTCATAAATAGAGCTTGGGAAAGAGGAGACATCCTAGTGTAAAAGACAAGAGGTGGAAAGGTCATAGTGAGGTATGAGATAAAGAGTGAGAGGGGTTCCAAGTGTGAACCAAAAATAAGTTTTCTAAGTGAGGCCAACAAAAGAAGAGAAGTATGTACCCAAGTGAGGTACTCAAGATGAAGATGAAAGGAGAGGTAGAAAGGAAAGTGAGAGATAGGATTAAATATGAATGCCACAATGAAAGAATGATGGAGATAGAGATAAAGGAAATGAAGAATGCAATGGCCAAGATGGAAAGAGAGTTATTGTAAATGTGGAATGTGTTAGGAGGCCCCTTATCCAACGGTAGCATAATTGATTACTTATATATATATATATATATGAGCAATTGAACACGGAAATTATACCAGAATGATTAAGAAACTAGAAACATGAGACAACAAAGAATTTGAGAGACAATACACACAATTGTATTAGATAATACTAGAAGAAAATGCAAATAAGGAAGATGCCACTTCTCCCTCCACCTCAAAGGCTTGCCACACCTCAAGACCTTCTTCCCTCTCTCTCTTGCTCAACACAAAACCAAATCTATAACCTGAGTTACAATCCCTCCTTGAATGCTATAGCTGATCTCCTTGACCTTACACCTGTAGATCTCCTTGACCTTGCTTGCTTCAATGCTCTTACTTGATCAATTTGATAAATACAATACATGCCTCATGGTTCTTTAAATAGAATCCCATGGTTACAAAAATAGACATCTAACTACTAAAATTAGACACACAGCTCACAACTTAAAATAGTCCCTTAGCATGCAAACACTCGGTTTAACTAACTGACTGTTCGTAAACAGCAGTTCTAGACCGCACAGGCGACCGACGCCGGTCCCTGCTTGTCTGGTGCTGCCGACGTCGGCCGACTCTCTACCGTCGCCGGTCTCCTTCTCCACTGCATCTGACCAACATCGATCATACTGCCGACACCGGTGGCTCTGGTTCTTCAGCATCCTTTCTTCATGTGTGTGCAAATAGTTGAAGCTTTTAGCTCCACACCTTAACAATCTCCCACTTGGAGATAAACAGCTGCAACTTGTACCTGTACCTGTACACCATCTATTTTGTTCCTTTGGCTCTGTATCCCTCTTCAAAGTCACCCTTGAAGACAAACCACCATGCAAACCTGTGATGCTATACTTGTCACCTATGCCACAAGAACTTTGCTGCTCCCAAATTCTTCATGACATACTTCTGAACCAACTCTACCCTTAGCTCAGAAAACTCTTTGTATATGCAACCCTGCAAAAAGTAACACAATACAGTAACAAGATAATGTAGCTAATATTATCCAACCTGGTAAAGATAAAATACAATGGTCAAACCTCCATTGCCCTGCAGCAAACTCAAGACCATATACGATAGCCTTCTATCTCAGATGTCCATCCACTCTCTTCTCTAAAATGGGAATCCATCCCTCTATCCAGCGGACAACTCCACCAAAAAATACCTATTTGGCTTTACTCCAAGGACTCACACTCCTCATCCATGTCAAGCTCCCACTATTTATGGATTCTACTTGCATTGCTTCCTCCATCTTCCTAGTTCATGACTAACAATAAGCAATATAAAGAAGGTGAACAACGAATATGAGGTTCACATACCTTTTCTGACCTCTGTATGGGTGTTTGAGACTCATAGATCCACCCAACATCCGTTCCAGTGACCGATCTCGGCCAACTCCCAGTCTACTCCCGACCGATGTCGGTTCCCTGCACTGATCCTGACTGCCGACGTTGTTACCCCTGGCCGACGCCGGTGTCCCCCTTGCCGACGTCGATCCTGATGACTGACGTCAGACTTCTCCTGCCCGACCTACTGACCCTGCTGGTCTGCACAAGACCAAAGTCGGTGTCTGGATGACCGACGTCGGTTCCAAGTAACTGACATCGGTGCCTGTGTGTTCCCGTGAGTGATGAATTCTTCATCCGCGAGCTCTTCTTGGATCAAATCTCTATCCATGCTGCCCTGCTCAGATTTATTTACTGCCTGTAACTGTTCTCTGGCCTTCATCTCCTCCATAAACACCAAGACATCCCTGTTCTTGTCAAAAGCCTCAAATTTTCTTTTCCTGCAATGAATTCTATCCATGCCTTCTAAATTTGAACACATACCTTTTGAGTCAAGAAATTCCATTCCCTTCTTATTCATGTGACCCTGCCTATTAGACCACATCTTCGAATCTGCACCAGAAGTGGAATCAGTAGTACAAGTAGATAGATAAAGAGTACCTACTTTCTTACCTCTAGCTAAAACAAGTGCTCCCTTGGTAACCTTCCAAGAATCCGCTGCGAGGGTTATTGTGCATCCCTCATCACCCAACCTTCCTACAAAAATCAAACTCTGCTTTAGAATTGGAACATGCATGACCTCCTTCAACACCCATGTGTTGTCAATCTACAATCTCAGCTGCACTTTCCCTTTGCCAACTATCTGACAAGGCGTACCATCCCCTAAATAAAGAACTCCAAAGTCTCCCTGTTCATACTCATGAAACAAATCTCTGTTTGGGGATGCATGAAAAGATGAACCAGAATCTAATATCCATGATCCTACGTGACTATCCAAAGAAAGTATGAGAGCATCCTGTACCACAATATTTGCATCCTTTGCTTCTTCAATACCTGCATGTTGATTCTCTTTATCTCTCAACCAGCACTCCTTTGTATGTCCTTTCTTTCCACAAAACCAGCAGGTAATACCTTTGGACTCGGATCTCCTTCCCGACCTTGATTTCCCTTGCTCAATCTTTTCCTTTTGCCTTCCTCTACTTTCCGCACTTAGAGCGTTCCCTGATGATTCCCCTGTGCTTCTCCTACGTATTTCTTCATTCAAAATCACACTCACAACATCATCAACCTTTAAGATTTTAGAAGCAGATGCAGAGTTACTTACTGCCATAACCATATCGTCCCAACTTTCAGGCAAAGAACATAAAATCAAGAGAGCCTTTACCTCATCATCAAAAACAATGTTGACTGAAGCTAATTGGTTTACCAAACCATGGAAATCACTGAGATGAGTATGTACCAGACCTCCTTCCTGCATTTGCAAAGTAAATAGCTGCTTCATAAGGTATACCTTATTAGAAGCCGAGGGCTTTTCGTATAAATTTGCCAAGGACTTTATCAACTCTTTCGTTGTTTTGCACTGTGATAAGCTGGAAATCACAGAAGCTCCAAGACTCAACCTTATGGAACCGAGAGCCTTCTGATCAAGAACACTCCATTCTTCATCCTTCATATCTGTGGGCTTGCATGCAACCCCACCCAACGGTAAGTACAGATCCTTTTGATACAGATAGTCCTCAATCTGCATCCTCCAGTGTTGATAATTCTTGCCGTTAAACTTCTCCATTTGTAGCTTGCTTTCTTCTGCCATTGCTGAACTCCCACTCAATCAGAAAACCCTGTGAATGACCTGTAATCAAAAACAATAACCTGCTTCCTACAAACCGTAGCTCTGATACCAACTGTTAGGAGGCCCCTTATCCAACGGTAGCACAATTGATTACTTATATATATATGAGCAATTTAACACGGAAATTATACCAGAATGATTAAGAAACTAGAAACATGAGACAACAAAGAATTTGAGAGACAATACACACAATTGTATTAGATAATACTAGAAGAAAATACAAATAAGGAAGATGCCACTTCTCCCTCCACCTCAAAGGCTTGCCACACCTCAAGACCTTCTTCCCTCTCTCTCTTGCTCAACACAAAACCAACTCTATAACCTGAGTTACAATCCCTCCTTGAATGCTATAGCTGATCTCCTTGACCTTACACCTGTAGATCTCCTTGACCTTGCTTGCTTCAATGCTCTTACTTGATCAATTTGATAAATACAATACATGCCTCATGGTTCTTTAAATAGAATCCCATGGTTACAAAAATAGACATCTAACTACTAAAATTAGACACACAACTCGTAACTTAAAATAGTCCCTTAGCATGCAAACACTCGATTTAACTAATTGACTGTTCGTAAACAACAGTTCTGGACCGCACAGGCGATCGACGCCGGTCCCTGCTTGTCTGGTGCTGCCGACATCGGCCGACTCTCTGCCGTCACCGGTCTCCTTCTCCACTGCATCTGACCGACGTCGGTCATACTGCCAATGCCGGTGGCTCTGGTTCTTCAGCATCCTTTCTTCATGTGTGTGCAAACAGTTGAAGCTTTTAGCTCCACACCTTAACAGAATGTGTATATTTTATAGTGTGGACTCGAGATCAAGAAAAGAATCAAGTGAAACTTATATAAATAATGCAAAAGAAAGCAAACCATCAAGTGATGGAACATTTGGAGAGGTAGTTGAAGAAGAAGGAAAAACAACTTGCCATGGAGGAACAAAGAGAGGCAATTGGGCCTCAAAAGTTTCAATCTAACATTGATTTGTCATAGTTGAATGCAATAAAAGAGAATAATTGGAATGAAGAAGTTGAATGGACAAAAGTCCATAAGGAAAAATAAGTTGATGCATAGAAGAGTGAAGGTCACCATGAAGATGGTGAACTAGTTGATAGAGAAGAGTGGAGAGATGAAAAAAACACAACAGGTGATAAAGGAGACAAAGACACAATAGGTAATAAAGTGCATGAAATATTTAATGAGTATTTTGAATATGAAGATGATGTTTTATATAAAGACACAATTAGTTTGTTTGAGGAATACACAGGATCAGTAAAGAAGGAAGAATCACATGAAGTGCTTGAGGAAAGAGATGAATAGGTAAAGAAGGATGAGACCGATTTAAAAATCCATGAAATGAAGATGAAAAATGATGAGTTGGCTGATTGGATAGTAAAAAAAGGAACTACTTTATGGAGGACAACATGATAGAGGATGTTGATAACAAGGACATGAACAAGTAAGAGGCCTTGGAATGGTCAAATAACGAAAAGAGTATGATATTGAATAGGTATGTTGATGAAGAGGTTGAAATAACACTGTTATAAGAAGCAATAGAAAGGGAATGAAAATTAATTCTAAATTCCATGAAGATATAAGGTGATCGTGAAAGAACACAAAACAAGAAGAGTACTTCTAGGTACAAACAGCAGTATGAGAAGTGGTATAAGAAAGAGCAAAGGATCACATGGATGAGGAAGCAGAGGCATAGGTGTGGTAGTAAAGAGCACACACACACTTATATGAAAATTTAAATGAATAATAATTTGGGGGTCAAGTTATTTTCTCCCCTTGGGAGTATGATGAAGGGGCATCTTAGGAATGCTCAAAGTGGTCTAGAATGTGTCCTAGAGTCATGTTTGTGTGTGCAAATTTGAATTTGAGTATATTATAAGTTTTCCCTCCAAAAGGGATTTTAAAAGTTTCAAAGTGTTTTAGTTGGTCTAAATGAGTGCTGATGAATTGTAAAAGATAACTACTTTTTTAATATACCTTTAAGGTTTATGTAAGGTCCTAAGAATAGTTTTGAATGCATATGTCAAGATATAAGTATGAAGTGACAACTAGAGTGTCCACCACCCTATGTGGGTCTTGAGGATGTTAGAGGTTTATTGAATAAAAATACTATTATATATCCTAATTTAAGAGTTTTTTACCATATAGAGAGGAGATATTGTGTGGTAATTCAAAGTAGAAGGTGATATGGAGAAAATAGGGCAGACAAGATGGAAAAAGATTGATGGTCTGTCAAGATAGTGTATATGACTATGTGAGTCCTTTTTCTCATGAATAAAAGTTTCATATGATTATTGTTTTCACAAGTTTTCCTTTCTTAATTAGCAATAATAAATTTCTTTATATGATCTCAATGCAATAGATGCAATTTGATGTGGTTTAAGAAATTAGTATTCAGACCCTATTCCTAAGTGCTTGTTTTTAGACTATCTTTATCTTGATTGTTATATGAATGAGATTGGTAATTGTTCATATGTGATGGAAAAATAATAGGATGTTTCTATAATGATTATTTTCCCCAAGACATAAATGTCTTGAAAACTTGATTAGAGAATACAGGTACTAACCTTGTTCTGAGTTGTTAGAACTACATACAGAATGTGCATGATAAGAACATTAAGTAGAAGGAATTGGAATTTGGTATGAATAAGGTTAATTTAGGGGTATATAATCTTATTATAGGGTGTAAGTATCCACAAATAACCATGAAATTATGTTTCACAGTCAGTGATATGATATACCCTTGTTTCTTGTAGTTGCATATTATCATTGAGGATTGTGCATTGGATTTTTGAAATGATATGTTCAAAGAATAAAGTTAAAATGATATATAAATAATTGGTAAGTGTGTTTTCATCATTTTAATTTTTTTATAACCTTTTTTATAACCTATAGACAGTCAGTTTCTTGACATAGTTAAGCATATTTGGAGTTAAAAAAGATGTGATAGGGGATTGATTCATGTTATCTAGGGATTGGAAGTATTGAAACAGGTCTAGATATACATTATAAACCCATTTTTTTCCTTTGAATCATTCTGAGATAATCACAAATGAATTTTAAGTACTTTTAGGCTGAGACATGCTCTTAGAAACCCTAAACTAGGGTTACTTGCATAACTCCAATTATAACTATTAAAAATTAATAAAATTTTGTATTCTGGTCCTAATAAACATTATTTAAGTGAATCGCATGTTTTTAGAGGTTTATGGATCCATTTTTTGGATTTTAGGGTCATATGTTGTGCTTAAAGACTTAGGGACCTAGTTGGAATAGGCTAAAGTAGGAAGTGGGATGTTATTTGAGAGTGAGATTTAAATAAGGATTTATTAATATAAAGGAGGAAAAAATGTATCCAAAAAGGTCAATATTTGGCTTTGGTTGACTGTATATTGCTCAGACTAAGGAGGTTTGTCCATTTGGAGGGTTAATTGGAGTGATAAGTAAGCCTACAGGTACAAGACTTTGCAAAAGAACATAACTGAGTTTTTGTGAGAATTAATGACATAGAAAAGAGTACTCAAAAACTTATTTACTTTTCATTTATGAGATTTTGTATGGAACAAAATAGTGGATTTTCACTAAAATAGGGATAGTAGGCTTAGAAGAGAAGAAGTTGATTGTTGAGTGAAATGCACAATGTTGAGTGATAAAAGTGGTCTAATATGGTTTAAAATAATATGATAGATTGCTTTAAGTGTCTTGGAACTTTGATAAAGTATGATATTTTGTTTTGGTCCATTTGGACAAGATAGGCCTAGTGTTTACCAAGAAAGATTGGCAAGTTTCCAAGCAAGAGTAAGAAGAAATGCAGGCTGATGGTAAGAGTTATGCATCACTGAATCTCACTCCTCAAATGGTCATATGAATCATAATAACCTAAAAACATCCATATCTACCATCTTCATCTCCATCCTCTCCTTTCCTCCTCTTCTGCCTCAAATGATGGTCTAACATACTCTTTGTTGTTGCCTTCATTCTAATATTTGCACTGCCTATCAAAGCTGATTAACCAAGCTAGGGGCACACCTTATATGAAAATTCAATATAGGAACCTCATTCAAGGGTATATCCTCCTACATATAATCAACATGACAATTCATCATCTTGTGAAATATCGCTAGCTTAGTCACACTCATGTAAATAACTTTCACTAGCCCTAATCAATCGGTAACTCACTAAAATTTTACTATCTTTGCATTCATCTATGTAACTAAAAAAGTTGTATTTCTTTGTGAATTTTCATCTTTTGAGAATGAAATCAAACTTATGCATCCACATTTTCTCTCTATCCACTCATCAACAAACTCACATTTTTGTAGACATTCATGATTCATTCCCTTGCATTCTTATGGTTTGCCTTGGTGAACCTATGGTTCTCTTTCATAATTCCATGTTCTACCTGAACCCATTATTTCCTAAACTAACCTTAGAAAAATCTTAGCTATGTCTATAAAAATTATGTTTCCCATTCATGAATTCACATTTTGTAATAACAAAGTCACTACTCACCAAACATGAGTTCATCGTTTATCTTACAACATACATAATACATGCCCATTAATACACTCCAAATGACAAATCCACAAACTTGAGGTACCTACTAGGTCTTTATGTTCATCCATTAATTTTTACTCTCACCTTTATTCACTATACTATCAATCATGAGGGATTTCATACATCTTTATTACATAAACCAATACTAAAATATCTAAAGGGTGAGGTTAATAATGAATAGTCTTTCCTTTCCATTCCACTAACTTGTCCTTTCCCCCATAATTATGATAATTAAATCCATGTTAATTGATTTTCATTATATTTTCATCAAATTTCATGCATCTAATTTCTTGTTAGAGAGATCTACATTGACATTAGGTCTTGTAAGACTATGTAAACAATGTTTAGTCACTTCAAAGTGCTTGAGAATAGATCAACTACACTAACCAATACTTCCACTTTGTCCTTGGTCATTAGAATCACTTAATTTTATCTCCCCACCATTTCATTTTATCACCATTCAATTTATGCTTTGATTTACACTCATCAAATTATTATCAAACATCCTATTTTTAGGGTTACGACACTCCTGGCATGTATCCTTGCCTAGATACATCTAAATCTGAACCCTCCCATCAATATTTTGTTATAATTTATTATAATTTAGGACATATCAACAAACATGACACCATCATTTCTCTTCCTTCCACATTTATTTTCTTGAGGCCTCGTGACTCATTGCTAAGGTCAATTTTCTTCATCACAACATGTCCCCTCCTCTTTTTCATGCCATTTATCCATCCCACCCCTCTTTCCTATTTAAAGTGGGAATCCACCTCATTCCTCCTCACATGTACCCTTGAGGGTTAATCATCCATACAATTTAATAACATTCACAATCATGTTTATTATTTGAAAGACCATTACTCTTCTTCTAGTCACAATGCCTTTTCAAAGAGGGGAAAAATGTATACATCAAATTTTTCTTACATTTTTGCCATGTTAGTTTCATCTCCTAATCCCTATATATCCTAATATCATATTATTAACTTATCCTAATATTCCTTATATTTATTCATATCACATACTAAATTTATTCCACCATCCCATGTCAATTAATCATCTATTATCATCTTCTTATCGCTCCATTTAATCACCAATCATGTCCTCTAATATTTATGAATTTAAAATTCACTACCACTTACCCCTATCTACCTACTACTATCTTCTCTTACAATCCTAGTAAATAAACTCCATCTAATTATAATTTATTAATACCTAATCATCATTAGGCACCTCTAATGGAATTTTAGAGTCTTCTACACTATAGAATCCTCCACATTTATCCACACTCTCTAGAGAGTTCTTCTCTAGAGTTTTTTAAGGATTTTTTAATTCCTTAGATTTTTTTCATCCTCTCTTATATAAACTATTCATCCTCATAAAAATTGAATAAGGAATGAGTGGATATAAATTATGATATCATGCCAAACTTGTCTATTATCTTCAATCTATAATAATCTTCCATTGCTGATGTCCATGACCTGAGTCTACACAAGGCAATCCAGCATATTTATCAAGAAAATTACTTGTCATCTTGGGGCACATCATGTATTTTAGAGGTAAATTGGTTGCATATTGAAGGTATGAGTGCATGTTTTCTTTGTTTTTTTCTTCCTTTTTACTTATCTTTCCCAATCAGAGGTTTTCTTATAATTTGGGATAGTTTTTAGTGGTAATATCTATTGTTTCTAGAATTTTATTTCTATTCCTAATTTATATGATTTTAAGTGGACTAAAAAAATGGTTTTTCATTTATAGTTAGTGATATGAAACATTGAGCTGACACTAATCAATGAATAAGAAAGTATATTTAAGATCCCACATAATTATTCAAACCCTTGTCTAGATCACCCTCACACATAAATTTTTGCTTACATTCTATTCATAGTCATTATCTTTGTTTTATATGCAACATTATTTTCTATAAATAATCTTGTTATCTATCACATATGATTTATTTAAATTCATTGTATATCTCATGGTTAGTCAAAATAAATATGCTAATGATATTCATCCTCTTGATAATATTTGTATGCATATTCAATCAATAAAACTTAGGGTTTATGTTTGTGAATCCCTTCAAGAGTAAATTGTCACTATGAAAGGGATCGTAGAATAACTCAAAAATAAAAATTAGTATTTCAATTCAAATATGACATCATTAGAAAATTATAGTACATATGCAAGGAATACAAAATAGGATAGTGTCAATCATGTATCTACATCTTCATCTAGATATGTTATGCATCAAAAGTAACATACATCCAAAAATAGTGATTCAGAAAGTGTGTAAAAGGATAATAATAGTTCAAGTGATATTATAAGAAACATGTTTCACAATAAATTGATTACATTACCTTATATGCCTCCTATAAGAAGATTAATATATTATTGTGCATATCATAGAATGCATGCGGATCATTGAAATAGTTATTGGGATTTGAAGATAAAAATATAAGAAAAAAAAATATATTGGTTATATTAAAATAGTTACATCAATATAGCATCTTAATCACATTATGATTGCTTCTCCTAAGGTAAAAGTGCAAGCACAACAAGTGGAAAAATCAGAATTAGTGCAAAATGAGCAAAGGAAACAAGTATGGATACCAAAGGATAGTTTAGCACAAGAAAAGATTCAAAATGTACAATTAGAGAAAAAATAAAAGTTTTAAGAAAAATTTCAAGATAAGAAAGAAAACACCTTTTTGAAAAAATTTCTCACATGCATAAAGGAAAAAGATAAGGTTCATACTATATAATCTATTGTGACATATTCAAGTCAAGAAGTCATATCATAAATTACTTCTCTTCCTAGTGTTCCCACAAAGACACATGATTATTATTTAATTTATAATGAGATCCAAGAGCCTAACAAAGATAACCATATCCAAAAGTAACATAAGATAACTCCAAAATATGGTGTAGTGGGATTTACATATACAAATGATGAAAAGGGCATATCACAATATCAATCACAATCTAAGAATTTGGTTCTCTAATATGATAATGATTACATTGATGACTATAATATTGATTATGTAGAATATTGACATGATCTTGATGATTTAAAGGCATCTACATTTGTCACTTGATCTTCATAATAAGTCACTCTTTCACACCATGTAGTTGGGCCTATATATAGGCATCCACTTGATGACAGTTTGGGTTTTTATTCACATCATTTATTGCATAAATACATATTTTATCTTGAATATCTAGATCATGCTTTTAATTTATTCTTATTTGCATAATTCAATTTGTATATAGCTTAATTTCACTTGTTACTCCTTTATAATTCTTCTACCCCAAATTCTAATCATTCTTGTAGCCCTTGGCTTTATTTTCACTTTGGAAACTTTCCCTCTTACTTTTCAAACTAATTATAACAATCCAAAACAACAATCATTACATTACTCTCAAATACATAATTCACTTACTATTGCATATTTACACATGCTATGGTTTTCATTTGCACTTACAAGATCAATATCTCTCTCTTTACATTCTACATAATTACACATACCTATATTGTTATACCTATATTTACACATACATTGGGGGTATATTACTTGCCTTCCCCCTTGCTACACTATGATTTTTGCTTTATTGATGATGGTTCAAATCCCTCCCATTTATTCTATTTTCAAAACCTTACTTCTTAGCACATTTTTCAAAATTTTCAATTCTAATAGTGCAAAAATACAAAAAATCAAAATATGGAAAAAACTCAAAAAATATTTAAAGATTTAAAAATTCCAAAAAATCAAAATATTTTCAAAATTTTCAAAATCAGGACCTAAAAGCATTTTTTGTTAAATTACTTCTTCACATATGTTATCTATTTCATATTTTCTAGATACATATTTTTTCAATACACAATGTTTTTCATGAGGCATGTGAGTGTGATATATGACATACTATGGCATGATTTATTAATGTCATGCTTCCCTCATTACTTAACATCTTTTCTAAGTTAAGAACATCTCTTCATTCTTGATGAATAATTTAATAGATTGTATCTAGCCACAACCGTATTTACCATGATGAGCTATATATCATACAAATGTTTTGCTAATCACTCATACTTTACATTGTGTTACTTGAATATGTTATTTGATAATATTGACATAAATACATATATTTGATGTGGAGTACCTTATTTTCATTAGGCTCCTTTTTAAAATTTTCTACATGATAAGTTAGGACTTCATTCTTTATTATTTGTGGTCAATGGCCTTGTTTATGTAGCATATACATGTTCTTACTTTCATGGAATCATCATTACACTTGTGTGTGGGCCCTTATCCTTGTGTGTTTATGCAACATTCTTATGTCCATTATATGTGACCTTTTTACCTTATGTGTTCTATTATATACAAATTGATTGACATTGTATGACATTACTTGTATGCTCATTGTTTATTACTATGGTGCCATAATTCACATCATGAATTGTTACTAATTATTAAATATACTATGACATCATGATATATATCATGCACATACTACTTATGTTCTTCAATGCTTTATCTATCTAACATATGCTAAAAATGAAATTCAATGTTACAATCTATACAATGATGAAAATATAATTAAAATATTAACATGATACTAAATTATTACATATTTCACATTCTTTATAATTCTATTTTGAGATTACTAACTTGTAGGCTATGTCTCTCATCTCAAAAATGAGGCATAACAATGGGCTTATCTTAAGAATATAGGTCCTCATAAGCAAATTTTATAACTATAAAAATATACAAATTTTAAAATTACATATGGTTTATATTTTTTAGATTAGAAGGACATTGACATGCATATGAACTCATTATTATAGTTAATCAAAGTAAAAATTTACATATGTTTGATGCATATACATGGGAATCTGCACAAATAGATTCAATTACAAATGGAAAATTTCAAAAGTTACAAGTTTCAAGTTTTAAAAAATTTAAAAAGTTTCAAGTTTTAAAAAATTTAAAAAGTTTCAAAGTTCAAATTTGCATTCAATATCAATTTAGGATAGATTCAAGGGGCATGATACTCATTCATGTTCATGTTTCTATGTGTTAATTTAAAATATCAAGTTTCAAAGTTGTAAAGTTTCAAATACAATCTAATCCATTTACAATGATGTGATTTGTTAATGTTGTAATTGGGCCATGTTAGATTCTAGTGACACTTGATGTCTATGGTTACACTTTTCAAGATACAATGAGCCATCATTGGTCATTACACCCTTTCAATTATTTTATAGAGTAATATAATTATTTAGATAGTTGGAACATACAATTTTTCTAACTCAAGGTATTTCAAAGGTTTTCAAATTTAGATTTGATCACTCTCAATTTGCCACATATTCATTAACACTTTAAATACCTCAACAAGGGGCCAAACACTTATCAAATTTTAGATTACATGGAAATGATATTTCATACTCTTTTAGGTTTATATTATCCTCACTCTCTTTTCAAATTTTAAAAATTCAAGTTGCAAAATTTCAATTTTCAAATGTGGAAAATAACTAATTTTAGTGACATTATTTTAGGTTTCACATGAAGGCATATTGAATGATCAAGCTTAACATCAAAGGACAAAGTGTGTATACCTAATTAGGTTTGAATATAATTTACTCTAGTCATTTTAATTCATTTCATCACTATAATAAAGTGTGGGAAATGTAGATACTCAAACTTAATTATTAAGTGCTTGACAATGTTTATTCTTGACATCCTTACCATGTTTGATCTATTCATCATTTTGATAATTTATAATCTATACAAGAGCCATCACTATATTGAGAACACTAAAAATATCATTAAAAATCTATATTTAAGAACATTTATCCCTATTCAACTTACATAGCATTTTTTATCATGCCCCAATGATCTTTGGTCTTTTAGGACAAGTTTGCACTAAGAGGATAGGAAAGCATTGTGGCCCTGTCCAATTAGTACGACCTTATCACTCACACTCTAAAGATCAAATTTTAAATGTTTAGTATTACTCATACCAAGATTTTATCAAGGTTTATTAGCAAAAATATTCAAAATATTTATCTATATAAACACATTAAGGCTTCTCCAAATACATGTAGCAATCGCTTGGCAATTATACTATAAAATGAGTAAAATATCACTATTTATTCCAATTCTATTTTTGAAGCACTCTAACACTCATAGGTCAAGTTTGGATATATTTTATTATAGGTCAAAGGAATCCATTATTAATCATTTAGATAAATCTTCCAATTATATTCATATAGTTTCACATTCACATATTACACACTAAATCTAGGAGGGAGAACTACATCGGCATGAGGCCCATTTGGGCTAAGTAGGTAACACTCAAATTATATGGTGTTTTATGATGGTAGTTCAATTATTCCTATAACAATATTACCCCTTTATAAATTTTATTTCTATCATATTTATTGTGCATGAGCTATGGTTTGTATGTTATAGGTATTTCACATTTCAAGGTATGACATAGAGTCTTAGGATTTATGCCAAGATCAATAAATTAATGTTAAATAAAATAAAATAATGAATTCATAAAAAAAATGTTAATATCAAGAAAACCACAAATATGAGAGACAATATTTTTTTAAGTGGGGAACCACCAAACAAATAAAAACCCCACATCTATTAGAAAGATTGCAAAGTAGAAATATCCAAGTATAATATTTAATGTAAGACAAGATAAGGAAAAAGAATAATGGATTTAATTCATAAACAAGAATATCAAGATGACCATAAGTAAGTGAGTCTCAAGTGAGAAGAATGAGAGAGGAGATCTCAATAAATATAAAAAGAAGAAGGAAGATGGAGTTATAAAAAATACCATCATGACTTAAAAAACCTTCTTAGTGTGTTCCAAATGTCCCTAATCCCCATAAGGGTGTGGAGGATGTGCGTGACAAAGTGTGTGAAGAGTTATATGTGAATATAACTCCAAGATTCTATACAAGAGGACAAAATAGATGTGATCCCTCATAAAATATGGATCATGTCAATCATAAATTCACATAATAGAAAATATTACACACACCTAATTGATTTGGACTATAGTAAAACATATACATAGTAAGGTATGGCATGCTCATGGTCATGACACCAAGGAGGTTCTAGGTAGTCGATCTAATGGTACAACTATGGGTGAGTAAAATGTGTTTATGTTGATTTATTACATTTTAATTATATATATATGTGTGTGTGTGTGTGTGTGTGTGTGTGTGTGTGTGTGTGAGATCATGATTTTATATGAGATATGATGGTATTTTATTTTGCATTATGTAGATGTTATGATAGAAGAGGCTTGATGGAGGACAATGGTGGAAATTTTCAACCATTAAATCTTGGATGAGGTGCTACCACAACATGATGCTACACACATGGGAGTTCCATTTGTGTGATTATTTCAACCCTAAATTTGAATGGTAAAATGGTAATTAGGGTTAAGAATATAGAAATAAATAAGCACAAGGGTGATAAAAAGATCTATAGCAGGCAAAATAATTTATAAACTAAGATAAATATTATCATAAATTTAAATATTTTATTGAGTTATTCCAAAAATAGAAAGTATAACTATTGATTGATATTGCAATGAATTGAAAACATGATTACTTAGTTGGTTTATTATGTGCATGTAGATCTAGCTTGAAACAAGTTGGAAGTGGATTGGATTAGGATCCTAGAGAAACCATGAGATTCTTAATATTACATTCTCTAGCCTCAAATGCTTATGTCAGATCTAGAAAATTATGTCAATACATGTGTCTAGTAGGAATATTGATTGGATCTAGATGTAAGCAATGAGAACCCTCTAGGTTTTCTATCACCTTTATTCTGATGTAAACATATCACACGAATAAGTTGTTATTTATCAAATGATCAAACCCTAGCTTCCTCACCCTTGGAGTGATTGTGGGAAAATAGGTTAGTGAGCACACAGTGTTGAACTACCCCATGGACCCCTCTATCAATGGGCACTACCTACATATCGAATACTCCAAAGAGGGCCTCAAACTTATGTATCTATCCCCTATGTGTTGTGTTATATGTGTATAAGGCTGTAATATATGATAGTCAAATACATATAATGACCTAATATGTAACTTGGAAAATATGGTTCATGGTTTGATCCTTCAAAATTTTAGACCTATAGATAGATTACTCATATGATAGATATGGAAATAAGAATGAATAGGGTAGTTTTACTCACTTGAATTCTCAATTGATAGTTCTTTTATCACTTTTTATGTGAGAGGTATGAATTTTCTAGGTGAGAAATGAATGAAGGTTTATCTTGTATATATACCAATCCATTTTTAAAATATCTTACACTAAATCACTTAGGCCAAACATAAAGGGACATTACATTTGTTTATTGGATGAATTTTGGGCACTATAAACTTAGTTGGAATAGGGACACTTGTATTGATGTAGGCATCTGGCTAGGATTCAAGTGTTTGAGAAGCTAAAAAATAGGTATAGATCAAAAACTAACAAGGAAGGATAATGATTAGGTTTAGAGTGTTTTTCATAACATAGAAGGCCTGGTCATTATAATAATATGTGGTTTGACTAACAGATAAACAATTTGATAAAAAATGATACCAGAAGTAAACCTTTAGAAAACAAGGTCTTAGAGCTGAAGGGTACAACCATGATACATATTTTCCAAGTGTACAAGATTGAGGTGCTACATAATTTAGATTTAGTTCCTATATTCTCCCCTTCCATTTAATCTAGGAATGAAATTTATAGTTTAAATGAAAATAAATGTGTACCTAGGTGTGTATAGCACACTTTACCTTTGTATGAGTCCAATTTGAGTGCTTTTCTAGTGAATGAATTGCAACCAAGATCATGTTATAGTATAATCATAACACCTAATCTCAAATTGAAAACATTTAAAATATTTAAAAGTAAAGAGAATAAGGTTAGGAGTACACCTGTGTGTTGATGTAACCAATTTGCCTTTTAGCAATTTAATATGAAGAGATGCTTCATTATGAAGCATTGGATATAAGATTAAGATAATTTTGAAACCTTCAAGTGCATACATACATATATCTATTGGAGGACAACATGCCCTCAACTTTGGTGAAAAAGGGAGTTGCCACACGACCATTGAGCTTGTCTCCATTGTGCAACCCAATCATGATTATAACCTGGCGAGTGTGAGTAATCCAATCAAATCACACCATATATTTGATGAGGTGGATGATTCAATCACTTCATAATATAAATATAATTAAGTTAGATGTAATCAAATCTAACTTATAAACTTGGAAAGATTGATTGATTTAATCACCTCAACCTTCCAAAGGTGAACCAACTATTGTAGTAGATTGACTCAATACAGTCTATAAAAATCCATTCTTGGTATGATAATAGTCCATAGTAGTATTTAAAATCTATAAATTTATTTTATTTTGTAATTTAAGGTGCCATTTATATGGAATATGCACCTCATATATGTATCAAGCTAAACCTTGGGTATAATAATGGTACCAATGTATAGAATTGCTACTACAAATGTGTATTTGAATCAAATAACTATGAAATTTGGCCAATTTTGATTTTTTTTCAAATTTTAAGGACATGTTACCATGACATGCCCCCAGTGAATCTAGATAATCTAATAAATATTTTAAGTGTGGAGAACATGTTTCATAACATGCCCCCACTACAATTTGAAAATGTTGAGTATTGATTAAGTATATAGGTCATGCCTTTGTGGTATGCCCCCACTGAAATATTAAACTTTGAAAGTGTGGAAGACATGCCTTTGTGACATGCCCCCACTGATATGTTTTCCATTTTGAGGTGAGGTAAGTATATTTTGGTAGTTACCTTACCTTAAAAGGATAATATAACTATATAAGCTATGTATGGAACATGTAGCATATAAGACGAACATGTCAAGGTAGATATATCTTTGAAGCACGTAAAATGTGATCACCTCAAGTCATAATAAGCATGATATAGATCATGATAGCATATAGAGAGTAATAATTCAAACTCAACAAACAATCAAGCACACACATAAGAACACTCAAATTTAAAGCAACATGAGATGGCCCAAGGAGACCTCATATAAGGGGTATGTTCAAATGTCACACGATTGAAGAGACATGAATTATTAAAGTGTCCATAAATAATAAAATGACATATTCAAATGTTCACATCAATAAACTATGATATGTTCATACGTCACAATAGGCAAACAAAGGTAGAAGGGCCGTTAATAATGGGGCATATTTAAATGTTCAACAAAAAAGACAAGATCAAGTGAGGCAAGAAACTCAAATAAGTGAAAAAAGGAGGGCACGAAATCATAAAAAACTAACACAATCATATAATACTAGTCCTTAGATATATGTGTTATAAAAAAATGTTTTGTACATAGCATATCAAGTACACTATGAAAGATATAAGCTTGGATAAACACGTGTAAGTACATAAGCTCAAACATGATAATAGAAAGTGATCATAGAATAATATAACCTAGGTGTATCATGATCAAATAAGTAGATGTCCCTAATATATTGATGAAGTGAGTACAGGGAAGACCCAACATATGTATGTGCATATATCATGTGTATGGGTATGCATATATCACACTCAAAATATGTGTGACATAATATGTTATCTACCAACATGGAACCAACAACATAGATGCCAAAGAACTAATAAAACATGGAAATACTAAATATTTTTGTATTTTTTTTAAATTTATTTGGTTTTTTTATAATATTTGAAAAAAATAGTCTATCCTATGTTCTCATCCAAGGGATGCTCATAAGTATCTCCCCACTAGGAACCTAGTGCAACAAACTGGTGGTACTACCAAGGAGCATGTATAGGTGTAATATCTAGTACTATGTGATCTATAATGCTTTGTGTATGTATAATAATATTGTGTGGTCATGAGGAAATTATAGAAGGAATGGGGGTTCATGGAACCCATCGTTGAGTGATTTGTGTTTTCTTTGGAATATAAAAAATAGGAACATGTTTGGTTGCTCTAGGTAATTAAATATATTATGTAATAGTAGAGGAGGATTCCATAGAATATATTATGTATCTCTGATGCAATTATCTCTCAATTAATGGATACCTAAGATAGGGGATTGCTTGTTACTTACCCTTTCATTAAGGATTAACCTTAGTAGGTTTGATAATTAACTACCTGGGTATAAACTTCTATTGTATAAGTGGATTTTCATGTGAAGTTTTGAAAATTGTAATTACCCTACTGGCATAAATGTATTTAACACACCCATGAACTATAAAAGGTACTACATGTAATGTATGTAAATAAGGTCATCCCAACAACATATAAAAGACTCATGTGTAAGGTATAATTAAAAATTAGTAACCGCATGTGCCATACCCATCGATAAATGTAAGTCAATCTTACGAAGAATATGTTCCAATGTCCCACCAAATATTCTAGCTAATTTTTTCTAAGGGTAAAAATCATGATGTGTATAACCTAAATGTGTAAGTATTGTCATGGTTCAAACATTCTCATTAACACTATTATCAATCATAACATTGTATATAGGCTAGTGATCAAGTTATGTTCAAATGAATAATGAATTAAGATCTAAGTCATCATCCACAAGCTCACTTTCATCAGAAGTAATAAAAATTTTCTAAACCATGAGAGGTGTATGTCATTTATAAGTACCAATAATCCCATATAATGGGTTCCCATAATGTGATGGAGAAGGATGTGAATTGTATGCCATTTTCACTTCTAGATCCTTCTTAGAATGGTCTTGCAAATGATTGTTAAATATCTTCTAATTTTTGTCATCACCAGGTTGTGAACCTGATTCCTTTGGAGGAAAATCAAATTTAATATTTTATCATCAATGAGGTCTTAGATCTTATGCTTCAAGGAAAAACACATGTTCATAAAATGTTAGGACTTTGGTGATAATCACAATAATTATTTGCATCATATCCTTTGGGTACATGTTGAATCATATCAACATCTATAGAAGGATGGAGAGATATGAGGTGACACTCCATAATATTTGGAATTGATGAAGCCTGAGACTCAGTTAAGCATGAAAATTATCTCCTTGGTGCATTGGATAAGACAAGTTGATTAGGTTGTTGTGACATTGTATTAACCAAAGTAATTGTTTCATTTTTAGGTTCTATAGGTTTCACCTTGTAACTTGGTTTGATATTAAACTTGGTACTAGATATATTCAGTGTGTTTGCTACATACTTAAGTTTGTTTAATTAAATAAATTTAATTTCACAATCATAAATAATATGGCATAAGTCATCAAAATATTTGAACTTTTTGAAAATAATAGACTCGTATAATGGGGCAAGGAAACTTTACTTGAAGATGTCTTGAAAATCTTTATATACCATTTTGTTTGTCATTTTAGCCAATATTTTCTTGTACCTCAAGACATATTCATTGATAGGTTTATTGGTTCATTGTTTGATCTTTGAAATTTGGGCATAGGAAACATTTTTTGATAGATAGAGAAGTGTGCCAAAAGCTGATCCATAAGAGGCTTGAAAGCTTTTATTGATTGGATTAGAAAATCATAAAACCACCTTAAAGCATAGTCCTTGAGGCTCATTGGAAATAGTTTGGTCAAAACTTTATCATTGGAGGCATAATCAAGGCATGTTGTATAAAAATATTGAATATGCTATTCAAGATGACCCTTGACATCATAAAATGTACTTAGGTGTAATAAAACTAGTCAGAAAGGGGTGTAAATCTATTCCAAGTATAAGAGGGTTATCCAACACCTCTTGTGAATCAATATCATAAGGTGACTTCTTAGAATTTTGGTTGATATTTTTAAATTTTATTTTTAAAAAAATTATATTTTGAACATGATCTTACACATTTTTATCACTAAGTTTTAAAGTTTGAGAAGTTACCAAAGGAGCTGTACCCATAGTTTGAGTTGATATAGGCATTGAAACCAACAAGTGGGTTGAAGGGCCAATGTTTCCCATAAAGGATGTATTAGTAGTAATATTTGTTATAGGGAACAATGGTGTAAGCACATATCTCATGCCTCCATTATAAGTATGAAGCAATGATGTTCTCAAGGGGAGGGTTGTTGGTATGTAATCAGTTGAAGTACCACTTAAGGCTCCACCATCACTAGGTGAGGAAGCCTGAGCCTTAACATGCTTACTAATTTCATATCTTGTAACATATAAAAATGCATCCATTAAGCCCTTATTATTATTAAGACGAGTAACTAATGATTTGTTCTCTTCCATTTGAAATGGTGTTTTTTTATAACATTTTTCATTTCTTATAAATGAAATATTTAGAATTTGAAACAAATTACATCAATCATAAAAATAGGAAACCCTATGCCAAATTAGGGTTTGCATATAAAGACATAGAGATCAGGTTCACCAAATGTTTTTATCAGAGCTATTGCCAGAATCTGGATAATGCGAGTGCAATAGAGACGTGATCACATGAGTTGAAGCAAGTGCACACCACATAGATGCTAAAGCAATTTGAAAATAACACAAGAAGATAAATTACACAAGACAAAGTAGAGAAAACCAAAATCTGATTAACATGAGATGGCCAAAGTGAGGACTACAAATAGGAGAGTACGTAAGTAACTCCTTTACAAAAGGTGGACAAGGCACCCCAAGAATAGACTGTAACTCTTCCATGAAAGGTGGTGACAAGGTGCTAAGAATAGAGAAGTAACTCCCATCAAGGGAGTTACTTATGACATTCTTATGACACATCTATGACACACACCTCCACATTAGCTAGCCTATCCCATAAATGTAGGAAAACTCCAAGTATGCACAAGAAATACAATTTCCCTAATTAATAAATAGGGAAAAATAAAAACCTACACTAATACCCCCCCCATAAGCGCAACTTAGGTGGGCAGTGTGGAAATATAAAATGGGTCCCAGCAACTAGGTCTGATGAGGTACCCATGTACAAATGCAATCTCCCATAAGATAGAGAAAAGGAGAAAATCCATAGGAAAAAACTTCCCCCCAAAAGAGAGACATAAAAGAAAAGAAGAGGCTAGAAGGCCCCCCTGAAGATGATGTTGTTGCAGATGTGGACCGCACCCCAAGAAGAGCTCATAGATGAATGAACTTTCTCTTGGTGAAAGGTTTGGTGAAGATGTCTACAACTTTCTCTGAAGACTGGCAAAATATCAAGTCAATGACCTGACTATGAATAAGCTCCAAAATGAAATGCATGTGAACCTCTATGTGCTTGGTCTACTAGTGCTGAACCAGATTTTTGAAAATCTAAATGGTACTTTGGTTGTCACAATAAATGATGGTGGGCTGCTTGATAGGAATGCCAAACTCAGAAAGAATCCCCTAAAGCCAAATAGCCTCATTAGCTGCATTAACAGCTCCCTTGTACTTTGCCTCTATGGATAATATAGCAATAGCATTCTGCTTCTTGCTAGACCAACTAATAGGACCAAAACCTAGAGAGCAACTGTAACCAAAAGTGGACTTGCGAGTCTGTGAATCACCAGCCTAGTCTGAATCTGTATATCCAACCAAGTCAACCTCTATGCCAAATATGTAATGAATCTTATATCTATGTGAACCCCTGTACTTTGCCTCTATGGATAATATAGCAATAGCATTTTACTTCTTACTAGACCAACTAATAGGACCAAAACCTAAAGAGCAACTGTAACCAAAAGTGGACTTGCGAGTCTGTGAATCACCAGCCCAGTCTGAATCTATATATCCAACCAAGTCAACCTCTATGCCAAATATGTAATGAATCTTATATCTATGTGAACCCTATATGTAGTGAAAGATCCTCTTAGCTGCTTTCCAATGCAGCTCATGAGGTTCTTGCATGAATCTGGAGACAAGTCCCATTATATATGATATGTCAGGCCTGGTGTGAGTCAAGTAGATGAGACTACCAACAAGTTGTCAATAGTGAGTGGCATTAACCAATGGTGAAGAACAATCAGCCTCAAGCTTGACTCCTGATAGAAAGGGAGTCAGAGATGGCTTGCAATCAGCCATGTGAAACTGAGCTAATAAGTCAAGAGCATACTTAGGCTGTGTAAGAGAAATCCCTGAATCTAACTGTGAGATCTCCATGCCAAGGAAGTAGTGCAATAAACTCAAGTCTATCATGTCAAATTTATCATGAAGAGATACCTTCACCGCTACAATAGCTGATGAAGAACTCTCGGTGATCAAAAGGTCATCAACATATAAAACTAAAATCAAGAGCAAATCATCCTGTCGTAAGTAGACATTGGGATTAAAATGGCACTTAGTGAAATCTGCTATGAGAAGGAAGGAATCCATCTTGGCATACCAAGCTCGAGGGGCCTATTTGAGGCCATAGATAGATTTCCTATGTCTACATACTAAGGAAGAATCTTGAACAAATCCTGGCGACTGCTCCATGTAGATCTCCTCCTCTAGGTCTCCATGAAAAAAGGCACTCTTCACATTCATCTGATGCACATCCCAACCATGTGTTATGGCAATAGCCAAGGTGAGTCGGATAGAATTCATCTTTGCAACGGGTGCAAAGGTCTCTGAGTAGTCAATGCCTGCCACCTGTGAGAAACCCTTGGCGACCAATCATGCCTTGTACTTATCAACTGACCCATCTGCTACAAACTTGGTCTGATATATCCACTTACATCAAACCATCTTTCTTCCCTTAGGAAGTGAAGTCAAGTCCCAAGTGTGATTTTTATTAAGGAAGAATATTCTTCCTCCATAGCACTATCCCACTCAGGTACCCCCGATGCCTCTCAAAAAGTTTATGGATCTAAAACTGTAGCAAAGAAGGCATGTGGATCTCTCTAAAAATCCCCCCTAGTATGTCTGTCATCTATGGGATCTCCTGCTCAAGTGCCAGCACTCTCAAGTGTCTGTCTGGCCCAAAGTTGCCCAAAAGTGGGCGAGTCAGGTGCTAACTCCTCATCCTCTAACTGACTAGAGTTGGATGACTCTGCATCACTGTCCTCGCTATCTAAACTCAAATAAGAAGAAGATGTCTCTGACTCGAGAACTTGTTGTGGCTAATCTGAATTTGACGAGGAATCATCATGAAGAAGTAGATCCGATGAGGGAGAAGAAGTGTCAAGTGTTGAGTCTCTAGGACTCTCTTGAAAATGGACACTTCTCTCAATGAACAACTCATGAGTGACAGGATCTAGAAGGTGATAGCCCTTAATACCATCTGGATATCCTACAAAGATGCAAGGCTTAGACTTACGTTCCATAGCTTTGCGTTTATTCTTCAAAATGTAGGCCATGGCTGAGGATCCAAAAACTCTAAGGTGCTCAACATCAGGTTTCCTTTTATGCCAAGCTTCAAAGGGTGTTATCCCTTTCAAACCTTTGTGAGTAACCCTATTTTGAATGTAACAAGCACAATTGATGGCTTCAGCCTAGTATTGTGGTGCTAAGGATTTGGAGTGAATCATAAATCTAACCATCTCTTTCAAGAACCTATTTTTGCATTTTGCAACCCCATTCTGTGAAGGACTGTAGGTGACTGTGCACTACAAATCAATCCCCTTTGTGGTGCAAAACTGCTCAAACCTAATGCTGACATACTCCCCTCCATTATCAATTCAAAGAACCTTGATGGATTTCTCACTCTATTTCTCAATAATAGCCTTGAAGTCTAGAAAATTTTCAAACACTTCAGACTTTTGTTTGAGAAAATATATCCAAGTGTACCTAGAGAAATCATCAATGAAAGTGAGGATGTACTTGGCCCTTGTGAAAGATGGTTTGGGAAAGGGTCCCAATACATCACTTTGGACTAACTCCAAAGGTTGTGAAGCCCTCCAAGCTTTGTCTTTGTCAAATTTTGCTTCGAAATGCTTTCCAAGGGAGCACCCCTCACAAATTCCTTTTGAGAATTGGACACGAGGCAAGCCAATGACCATGCCATTTTTGCAAAGTTGCTCAAGGTAGCGGTAGTTAAGGTGGCCAAACCACTCATGCCACAATTTGCTAACTCCATCTGAATGAGTCAACAATGCTATTGGAGAAGAATTTGATGCAAAATGTGAGAAGGTGTATAACCTAGCTTGGTGATCTGCCCTACCCACTGCCACTATAGTATCACTATGCAACTCCCTGATAGCCATTGAATCTGGTGAAAACTCAACTCTCATACCCTGACCAATGTGAGTGATTTGGTACACTGGTAGGAGATTGGTTGAAAGAGAAGGAACACTTATAACATTATTGAATGTTCCTCCTTCTATTTCAACTGACCCTCTCCTCGTAACAGAAACTAAAGTGTCATCACCCAAACTAATTGAAGTCATGCTACAAGGCTCTAAAGATGAAGACTCAACTAGTGAGGAGCCTATGTGGTGAGAAGCACCCGAGCCAATGACCCATGAAGATGTAGAAGCTGCTATAGCTACAAGGGCCTTGCCCTTTTCTTTCTCCTTACCCTTGCCTTTTGCCTTGGTAGAATCTTGGGTAGATGAATTCTTCTTGATGGACTCAGGAACACCTATGTTGCTCTTCTCTAGAAGATGAGTTAGGTGATTTATTTGTTTCTTCATGCATTTGTGTTCATCATGCCTTGTATTTTTACAATAGGCACACTTAAGCTTCTTCTTTTTAGGTTTAGCATTGGAAGAGGAAGTCTCAGTGTTATTTCTGGCAGGATTGGTGTTTTCTTTCTTCTTCTCCTGATCCTTATTCTTTTTCTTCTTCTCCTTAGTTGAAGTCTTATCCTTACCATTTCCAGCTATCAAAGCTTGGGGTTGAGTAGACTTCATTGTGCCCATTTGAATTAGCTTATCTTGCTCTCTAGTCAATTTGGCAATGAATGAATCCAAAGAAGGCATTTTCCATGTAGTGCCAAGGGCACTTTTTGTGGCATGGAAAGTGGAGACAAAGACTGAATAACTTGGACCTAACTTTGTGAGAATAGAAAGGATGAGTTGATCATCTTTCTTCTCTATCTTGCATTATTTCAATTATAATCTAAGGGCCTTAAAATTAGTGAAGTCCTGTAGGGTGTCAAAGTTGCTAGGACTTAGACTTATGAGTTTGTTTTTGAGCTCATGACCTCTCATCTCATCAAGCTTCCTAAATAACTTTTCTAAGGTGTCCCATATGTCATTGGGAGTCTGGGAGGATTCTAAATGGAAGAGAAGTTCTGGAGACACAGACAAGCTCAGTAATCTATAGGCTTCATCACTATGGTTGTACCACTTGACCTTTTCAGCATCAGTGTTGGGTTCTACTTCAGTACCCATGGTGATCCTATACAACCCTTTGCTTCTAAGAATGATTGACATTTTAACCTTCCATTCATGATAGTTAAAGGGTGTTAGGGGTTTAAGTTGAAAAGAATCCATTTTTAAGCTGAATTTAGGTGAAGTTGTGTTGATTGCAAGTTGTGAATTTATGCAGAAAGGAGAATGAAAGCAAAGATATGCAAGTTGTGAAAAGCAATCACACCCCCTGAAATGTTGAGCCCCCCCCAAATATGCAAGTGCACGCTCAAAATATGTCAGACTCAGTCGAGAATATGTCTTAGAGCAATCAATGCAAGACTTAAGTAAACAAGACGTCAGACTCAGCTGAAAATGCGTCCCGAGAAACCCAAATTTTAGGCACTTTATAAACTAGTACATTTTTACAAATAACAAGCCTACGCTATGGATAATTTAATTACAAACACTTTTGCAAAAAATGGCACCCACATTCGAGCTACCATTTGCAAGATATTAAAGGTTCAATTTTCCCGTAAACTAGTATTTTTGCAAAAAAAAGCACTAAAATATTTTTAAAATGTCTGTTTTGAGAGAGAAAGTGGCCTTCCAACCACTCATTGGATTTAGCACTGAATGAGGAATCCAAAGGAGGTTTGTGTGAGGGGGAATTGGCCTCCCGCTAATCCGGACCTCACCCTTCGTCTTTGACAGGCGAAGATACAAGTTTTAAATGAAAACCCCCAAATTACAAGACTGTCTAAAAAATTAAATATTCAGTCAAATTGACTGATTTTTGTTTTACAAGTCAATTTTTAACTAAAAATAATGAAGCATAGACATAATGAACGATGCCACATGTCCAAGGGGTGCCACAAGGGATGCCATGTAAGGAAGGGGCGCCAAAAACAAACAGTCCAAAATTTAACTTGCAAAAAAGACAAAAAAAATGCAAACCTGTTGAAAACCATACGGCCTGCTTGGCACCTTGCTGGGCAAAAAAAGATGAAAGAGTTTCCAGACTTCAACGCACAGCAGGCTTACCAAAAAAATGCACCATATTAAAAAAACTTGACCTGTTTTGGACGTCATACAGCTGATGGCATGGCAGAACTGAAGGCACCTTGCTGAAGGTGTGGCAGAACAGAAGTTTGGCGTGGAGTGCTGAAGGAAGAACCTGCAGACTTGTGCACCGTACGACCTAGTCAGCTATTGGAGAGTGCGGACTGTTGTTGTTGCTGGAACTGAAGGCGCCTTGATGGAAGGAGTGTGGCACAAACTTGCAGAAGCTAGGCACAGACTTGCAAAAGCTTGGTGTGGATTGAATGCTGCTCCTCCCTCTACTACTCCACACAACAATGGCGCCCAGGCTAACTGCTGAACTAGCCCCTGAAGTGAAGACAACCAAGACACCCAAAGGCCAAGGATTCCCAAGAAAATGATACCAAAAATGATATATATATTTTATTCTAGATCAGATCTAGAAAATAAAAAAACAAAAAGAACTCCACTCCTCTTGATTTCAAAATGAACTAAAATCATAGCCAGACACATGATTACTGTTCTTGCTCTGATACCATATCGGAGTTGTTGCCATAATTTGGATAATGCAAGTGCAATGGAGACGTGATCACATGAGTTGAAGCAAGTGCACACCACATAGATGCTAAAGCAATTTGAAAATAACACAAGAAGATAAATTGCACAAGACAAAATGGAGAAAACCAAAATCTGATTAACATGAGATGGCCAAAGTGAGGACTACAAATAGGAGAGTGCGTAAGTAACTCCTCCACAAAAGGTGGACAAGGCACCCCAAGAATAAACTGTAACTCCTCCATGAAAGGTGGTGACAAGGTGCTAAGAATAGAGAAATAACTCCCATCAAGGGAGTTACTTATGACATTCTTATGACACCTATGACACATCTATGACACACACCTCCACATAAGCTAGCCTATCCCACAAATGTAGGAAAACTCCATGTATGCACAAGAAATACAATTTCCCTAATTAATAAATAGGGAAAAATAAAAACCTACACTAATAGTTTTAACCCTAAATTTGAATGGTACAAGAGTAAATAGGGTTAAGAATACAAAAATAAATAAGCACAAGGGTGTTAAATAAATCTATAGTTGGCCAATTAATTTCCAAACTTAGATAAACAATATTATGAATTTAAATGTTGAGATATGCCAAAAATTGAAAGTAAAACTATTGATTGATATTGTAATGAATTGAAAACAAGAGTACTTATCTAGTTTACTATGTAAATGTAGATCTAGGTTGAAACATGATAGAAGTAGATTGGATCAGGATCTTGAAAGAGTCATTAGATTTTATAATATTACATTATGTGGCCTTGGACACTTGTATAAGATATAGATGGTTATGTCTATGAAAATGTCTGATTGTAATGTAGGTGTCAAGTATGAAATACTAAATGGATCTATATGTGAAAAAATTAAGCCTTCTAAGTTTTATATCACCTTTACTCTGATGTACACAGATCATGCACACAAGTTGTCGCTCTTTATCAAATGATCAAACACTAGCTTCCTCACCCTTGAAGAAACAATGGTAAAAATAGGTTAGTGGGCACATCTTGTCGAATTTCCCCAAGGACCCCTCTATCAATGAGTGTTACCTACATATCCAATACTCCAAATAGGTCCTCAAACATATGTAATTATCCCTTATGTGTTGGCTTGTGTATGTATAAGGGTGCAATATGTGATAAGATAGTACATATAATGACCTGGCTTATAACTCAAAAAATATGGCTATTGGGCTACTCCTTTAGTACTTCAGACTTGTAGATAGATTTCTCCTATGACTCATATGGAAATAGGAATGAATAGGGTAGCTTTTCTCACTTGAATGCTCGATTGATAATTTTTTGCTCTATATGTGAGAAGTATGAATTTTTTAGGTGAGAAATGAATGAGGGTTGATCTTGTATATATACCAATCATATTTGAAACTATATCATAATAAAGCACTGAGGCTAATCATAAGGACATATTACATTTTCAAATTGAATGAATTTTGGGCATTAGACACTAAGTTGGAATAAAGAATTTATGTCAACATAGATATCTAGCTAGAATGAAAGTGTCTAAGAAGCTAGAAAATAGGTACAAGGCCAAAATTGGTAAAGAAGGATAATGATTAGGTTTAGATCATTTTTCACAGTATAGAAGGCTTGATTATTAGAATAAAATATGGTAGGACTAAGAGATAATCAATTTGGCACAAAGAGAAAGAGGAAGCGAGACTCTTGTTAGTAGGAAGGTCTTAGAAGTAAAGGTCATAACCATGATAGGTATTTTACAAGTGTACAAGATTGAGTTGATGTATAATTCAGATTTAGTGTCTACAACTATCAACCTTAGCATATGTGGGTTAGTTTAGACTAGTTAGGGTGACTTCCCTACAGATGAAAATACTATCAGATGGAGTTTAGTCTGAAACACCACTAGGAGTGGGCCAGGGAGAGCTATAGGCATGGTAGGTTATGGCTCATGAGAGAGCGACTCATTTAACTACAAATTGTCAGGTGTCTAGGTTATAAGATTGGGTGGCCAATGTATAGGGGTAGGTTCATAGCCTATGATTGTTGACCCAAACTCTACATTAGAGTATATAGAGAGGGAATTATAATGCTTATGTGGGTAGTGTATCATATCCTCCATTGGATGGACAGGGTAGACCTCAACTATAGAGCTAGTGTTTCATTGTGTAATGTATCAATTTGTATCATGATGCAATTTTTTTGGGCCACACACACACACACACACATGTATGTATGTATTTCAGTATGACTTTTGAATGTTAGATGTATATGTATTTTATTTATAGCACATATTTATGATTTATTATTCTTATTGGAAACTATATGATGTATGATTTATTATTTTCTATCAAATGTGAACAAATACATGGTAAAAAATAATGTAAGATGACAAAAATGAAAAAATCATAATTAGATAGAAATTTTGAAAAATAATTAGTAAAATGAATGTAAAAACATAGTGCATAGAGATGAGATATGTAAAACACTATAATTAAATGAATGATAAACTTAAAATGAATATGTAGGTAAGTTAAATAGCAATGAAGTAAAACAATGCAAATAGAGATATGAAAATTAAGGAATACCTAAAAATATGTGTGAATAAAAATATGAAGAAGCTCTAAATGAGTGATAGCTCAAACTTAGTATTTATCCTAGTGTGTAATGTAAGAAAGTATGACCACATGGTTACATATTAGGGATGGAAAATAGGATGGTGTGATGAGATAACATGGGTATTTTGTAAATAAATATTTGTCCTATCCATTGTCTTGCATTAAAACTCATGAAAGGAAAACCAAAAGGTGAAAATATGAGTTGTGATCAGCTAAAAACAATATCCATCAAGAGGAATATCAGGGATAATATGCCATAAATAAGGAGTGTGAGATACCATATGGGTGATGTGAAAAATTTGTAGCAAGAATGAGACACATTAAACAAGTGTGTAAGTGCTAAAAACTATTGACATCAAGGACCTAAGATACTTTGGCTAGCAAACACAAAGCTTGGGATAACAAGTGAAGTACATAAATCATTCTATGAAGGATATATGTAGGAATGGTAAAATGGTCCTAACTTCCCACAACATGTTCCCCAATCCTCAGGACCTATTACAAATCCATCAGTTTACTGTGAAGATTGGATACTTGTGTGAGAAAATAGGTGGAACTATGTGATATAATGAGATATCCTATTCCAATCTACTAGCCTACTGCACCCCAATACATATTAGTTCAATCATGAGGCCAACTATGGAGTTTAACATTTAACTACAATAGGATATGTGACAAAATATCACATCTTTTGGTGTGATCTAGCTTTTAAGATTATTTTTGCCTTTTGATTATTGCCTTTTATTTCTTTTATGATATGGATTTTTCTATTCCTCCTATATAATGACTCATAAAAATAATCATGAGTGAAATAAGTAACAAACGCCAGAGATCTTGCTTACACTTGGATACTAGAGAGAAGGACCTAAATACCATGGTGTCTAAAGACTCCTAGACTTTTCCACAAGAAAGTGTGCAATCTCAACATTGACCTATGTGTACCTCCAATAAAGGGGAATAAAAGGGAATATGGGGATCATAGAAGATATTTCCATTAAATAAATGGTACAATGATGGATATATTTTGTAGCTGATCACAAGGGTGTAAGGTGGTGTAAAAAGTGGTGTCAACTATACTATGAAATCCAAGTCACTAGGAAGATACACTATCTTATAAAATATCTAACACAAGTACTAAATTAAAGTAGTGATCATCCCAAATAATGGGGACTATAAATGGTTATCACAAAGATTAAAAAGTTAAATCATAATAAATAAGACCCAAAGGTGTTACCCAAACTCTAATTTTAAAATAAAGGATGAAAGTAAGTATCAAAGGACCAAGCAAGGAAACAATGGTGTAAATAAGATGTCATATATATAAAGTAAATGCATAGAAGTAAAGTGTTGAAATGAGAGAGAACCATAATACAATTAAGATAAATCATAAAAAAATCTATAATGAAATGTAAATATCAAATCCAATCATATGATAATGTGAATAATAAGATGGTATGACACAAATATATGCTTATAAATGTTGATATATCTCTCAACATATATCATTAATAAAAAAAGATAAGTCCTATTGTAACTAAAATCTATCTCTAATCATAGTCTAATATATGTTAGTATAGATTCATGTGAGTACTTCTTGATGAATGATAGATATGGAGAAATTAGGATAATGAAGAGGAGGAGGAGGGCATGGTGCCTCTTGCAAGGGATTTTCAATTTGAGGAACCTGCATCGGTGTGTGGTTGATATCCTCTTATCTATGAGAAGGCATCAATCAAGGAGAAGGTTGAACCTTTATCCAAGAATGATTCTTACAACATTATTGAGAAGGTAAAGGTGTAGGCCTCATAAAATCATGGAAATTTTGTTGGAGTGCTCTACATTTGTTTGTATGATGTGTAGCACAATGATGCTAAAGGAAATAAACTTTGACATGCTTTGGGATATAGTATGGAGATATATTAAGAGGTGGAAAATTCTTGTTGGAAAAAGGGTACATTACTTCAAAATAAAGCACATTAATATATTTTCAAAGATGTTAGTAAGGTGTTGAAGTATGCGTAATCATGCCATGAAAATAAAAAGTGTACCTAGGAGTACCTGACTGTGTAGGTATACTATCTATGATAGGAACAAACCTATAATACTATTATTATGCTAGGAATCTCTAGTATGTTTGACAGTCCTTGGCCCAATGACTAGTTATTTTTTGAAACTCATAATATGGCTCATATACCCATTGTTTAGGTGGAGAGTCATGCTTAGGCATAGGTATGACTTCATCAAATAGAATATCATTATCCAAACATATAAAAGTAGGTTCCTCAGGAGAATATATACTTGTAAATATATCCTTGATTCAAATCATATTAATGCGGTTGACATATCGAGAGGAAGGATGCTCGAAGGATAATAAAATCTAGCAAACTAGTATGGTCCTATCATGACCTCATCAAGGAACATACTCTGAAGAGGCTCATAAGTGATTAAAGTAGAATGGGATGAAACTAGTACCTACTCCATATTAGACATGTGAACATAAATAAAAGAATAAATAATGTTAGGTGTCATAAAAGTATAAGAAAATACATCTAATAAATGAATACAATGTAAATGTAAAGTAGACTCATAAGATTGTTTTAAGGAAAATCTATATCAAAGGATTTCTACATCCTTGGCTTGGGCATAGCCAACTAATAATAGGTCATATAGAGAATATCCATCATCATAATCAGGTGTATGGATATCAATATGAAAATCAGCAATTAATCTATCCATTTAAGAAGCATGAGGAATTGATTGTTGAGGCATGACTATTAAAGCATGAATTTTTTTAGTTGACCTTTAACAAGATCGAGGTCATAACAAAGGACGTAAGTGAGTGATAATATTAGAAAGGATATTCAAGGTTTTTATTTTAAGATTGGTTTCATCAGGCTTGTCATCATTATAATCTAGTAAGTTAGGAGGTATGTTACCCATAAGTTTGAGGCATCTATTGTAACCTCGATTAGAATTAATAGGATAATTAAATCACTGATATTCTCAAAATTGAATGCTAGGTAAAGGTTTAAGTTTAGGAATCTTAATAAAACCACGTTCTTGAAATTTTTAAAAATTCAAAGGGTTTATATATCCTTTAATATTATATATAACATTTTTATGGGGAAATTTTACACATTGGAATGCAGAGAGATAACTCTCATGCGATGTGTCTAGGGTCATCCAAGTAAAATATTATGAGATAGTAGGAAATTTAAAATCATGACCTTAACTCTAACCATGAGGGGAGGTAATACGATGGGGAGCCAAACACAACCAATAAGAATCATTTGTATTCAATCATAACCTTTGCACTTTCTTTGGGTAGATTTAAGGTTGCATTCAAATTATCCAAGATTTTTAATGAAGACAAGGGAGGTGACATAGGTACCTACAAATTTATAAATCAAGGCACACTTGAATTGAATGTCACCAACTTAGATACTAATGAATAAATGAGGATCATCCATACAAAGTAATATTTTGTCAATAATCATAGAAGCAATAGGAAACTTAAGTGAAAGAGAGGCATACAAAGTTTCATCAACTTTTATGGACATATCTTCACATTGTTGAAGAATACTATCCTTGGACCTAGATAAGGTGGATTCTTATCATATAAGTGGAGGTTGGGGGATATTAATTTTGAATAAAAGTTTCATCAAGTGATTATGATGATGAGGGGAAGTCCTCATCAACTCAAGAAAATGAATTTGAGAGGGAATTTGAGAGAGTTATTTGATAGTGTCCCACCCATCCTATCTTGAGGGGTTTGAACCAGACTAAGATAAAGGTGCATAATTTTTAAGTAACTAAGCCAATGGAGGGGTTGAAGTACACTTAAATAGAGTAGTTTTGGATTGGCTGATGTAGTTTAGACAAGGAGATAAAATTGTATTGAGTTGTTTGATATAGTTTGTTGCCTAAGAGATTTATAAACTACCTACATCGAGTTGGTTGATGTAGTAGTAATGGAATAAGGATAAAAAATAGACTGCTTTGAGCTAGTCAATGTATTCAATTCAAATATGAGAATAATTGATTGTATTGATTTGGTTGATGTAGTTGGTTTTGATTTAATTGACTATATCAGGCTATTCAATGCAGTTGGTTCAGATCTAATTAGCCAATGTAGTTGTTTTAGATATGGCTCATTGTATCAATTTGTCTTATGTAATATAAATATAAAGATGAAATCAAATAGAATATATCAATTTGGATGAAACAATTTGGATATTACTATCAGACTATATTGAGGTGTTTGATATAGTTTGAACTATTGAAAGCATGGGTCATTATATCCAACTGGCCGATGTAGTCATAGGAGATGATTTTGTATTAACTTATATACACTAAACATCCATAAAATAAGATGTATCTATGTATTAAATAATTTGATAAGTGGGAAAAAATTTATAAGTTGAAAGTGTATAAGGATCAAAGTAAGATATTGCATGCCTCATGTTATTCATGTTAACTACATTTTCACCATTAGTTAAAGAGTTAGGATCAATTGATGCTTCCACGACATTAGAGGAAGGAGGTTGAGTAATATTAGGTTGATGGATTGGGAGTGGAATTTATAAATGGAAAGGTGAAAATTAACCTAATTGAGAGCATCATGCCTAACTTTGAAATCATGGGATTCCTTATCATAGGCTTTTTGACATTCACAAATCATGATTTCATGATCAAAATTGGGAACAATGAGAAACTCAAGAGTAAAATTACTATGTTGATTCCATTTTTCATGAGAAGTTCCCCAAATTACATGATACCATCAAAACATTTGTGGATCATACCAATGTTTGGTAGGGTAAGTAGGATCAAGTTCTCTTATTTAAGATTTAGGAATACGTTTTTGGATCTGCACTAGAGAAATAGGTTTATAAATGTCAACATTATTGATGTATGATGATGAATATGGAGAAGGATGAAAGGGAATTTTTTTGAAAGGTTGGTAAAGATTCATCTCATTAGAGCCACTAGGAAGAATAACATGGATGGTGTCTATAGATTCATAAGTGTCTATATAATACCATCATTGGTAGCATGTGTGTTTATAAATATCATAATCACATGAGTTCCTGATGTAGGTTGGGAAGGTTCAA
This sequence comes from Torreya grandis, assembly GCA_037957365.1. Classification (NCBI taxonomy): domain Eukaryota; kingdom Viridiplantae; phylum Streptophyta; class Pinopsida; order Cupressales; family Taxaceae; genus Torreya; species Torreya grandis. Next base: position 3,352,433 of record JARHVA010000170.1, on the reverse strand, counting down.
ACTATCTTATCATGAAATCTTGACATTTAGCTTGGTTGAGGGCTTCTTACAAAGTTTTTGGAGAGAAATTCCTAACTTTATATTGGATTTTTGGATGGAGAGATCGTTAGTGAACAAATAGAAGAGGTTGTCTTCCAACATGTGTTCAGCTTTATTAGATAATGCTTTCCAATGCTTAATGGAAGTTTGGGTAGTTTCTGATTCTGCATGTTTACAATTAATAAAATGGGCTAAACTATTTTTAGGAAGATCATTGGTTTAAAATCTTTGAACCAAGGCATTAACTAAGTCTTTTAAACTAGAGGTAGTTTTAGATTATATTTGATTGTACCAATATATGAAATCACCTAAAAAAGTTTTGGCTATAAGTTTGAAAAAAATGAAGGTATTTTGCTTAATCCAATATTTTTAAAGGTTAATAAAAGATTTAAAATGAAAAACAAAATTAGTAAATCCATTATAGGTGATATTAGGAGTGATACCACCTATGTCTATGTTAACAATTTGAGGAATTAATGGTTTATTTTGAAGATGATTGATGACTTTATTAAGGAGTGAAGGTCGATATATAATATTAATTAATGCATATCTAAGCAGGAAAGGGATGGAATTTATATTTTTCAATCCCCATTGAGATTTCTGAGGATGAATTTAAAATTTCAAGAGTTGATTTTCCGTTTGAATCATCTGATTAACATTGTTTGTTTGGAAGGTAGTAATTTGATTCATGGATTGCAATAAGATTTGATTAATATTGAGACCTTGTTGACTAGTAGAGGTAACTTGAGATGCAATAGTAGTAACATTAACATGAGTATTGATACAAGTAGTTTGAGTAGGCCCACTAGAGGAAAGACCTGTCATGGTAGCGGTTATACTAGGCATGGTGGAAGAAGGAAGGGAAAAAGTCATGTATTAAGTTACCCCAAATATTGGAGAAATGGTAATAGTGAGATAGATGAAGGTAGAATTATGATTGAGCTATATCGACTATTTGATATAACTCACTCACATAAAAATTAAACATAATGGAATCAATTTTTTTTGACAAAATTTTATTAAAGAGGTGAAGTCAATGGTTAGATCCACATCAGGTTCACAAAAATGTAAGAAATGAGCTAGGATTGACTTGCAACTATCCTATATAAAGATCCAAACTTAGAGAAGGTAAATCAAAGAGATCCCATCGATACTTAATGAATTAGTATATAACGAAATGGATCTATAAACCTAGTAAAAGGAGCACCTACAACACAATGTCAATATAAAGAGTTATAAATCCTCTAGGCAATCAACACAGCAAGATATCTCTAGTCAATTCTCTTATTTTATAATTAAATATCACAATCAAGCAATTTAAGTAGGGGGGAAGGAATATAAACATATCAACATAAGCAAGGAACCATGGTAGGCAAATGGGGGCCTATGCTACCTAAGGTGGATAAATGGAATGTTCAAACAATTCTATAGCCACACTAAACATAAGTATATATAAATTTTAAAAAATGAGATAAACAGCCACTAACCAAGTAATTATGCAAATTCTATCTATCAAATGAAATAACTAGGATTAGAATATACTTACCTTGAACAAGACCTATCGAACCTAAATCCACCCCTTAGACAATGGTGTTTTGAAATAGATTATTGTGGTAAATATCTTAAAGGCTGAATCAAGATCTAGGCTTAAAGGACTCCTCGTATTACATCCAAGATTCCACAAGACAAGTTTTCCCTCCAAGACAAGATCAAAGCAATAAATCCTAAAATGTAGACTAAGGGTAGAAGTGTGAGCAATAATAACTAGAAATGAATGTTTCCATATTTTGGATTGAATGGTGACTTGTATTTATAGTGGTCCATAATACTAATCCCTCATGAAGATTAAGTTGATGATATCGACCAAATTGATTTAGTCCTAAATGGGTCGACTAGCCTCAAACTATGATAGATAGGTTGACTTAGTTACAAAGGCCATGTCATTAAGATCAGAAATACATTAATCTAATTGATGTAGTTGGGAAGGGAAGGATGGCGGTTAAAACTACATCAAACTAGCTAACATAATATGAAATTATAGGTCCTAATATAGTTAGAGGATGCAAGATGAAATGAGTTATCTTAGGGGATAAATTTTAGGAAGCTAAAATGGATATAGGAATTATGGATAAATAATAATATCTCTCACAAAACACCAATGACATAACCACCCCTTTCTTGTTGTACCCCTTAAGATATGCACTCTAGGATATTAAAAGTTGATAGGTTGCTGCAAGAGAGAAATCATCAATAAATGATAAAGTTTAAAAATATTATGTGTACACATAACCAACCTATGTACATGAAGAATGAATTGAGATTCAAGAGATGTATGTATAGGATTTTTTAATAGGTTTGAAATAGATAGTGAGATTTGTGTAAGTGTGTAATAATAGAACATAAGGGTCAACTCATAAGATATCATGCAAGTATGAGAGAATGGCATATTAGGAATATGTTTATGTGCTCAAGTCATCCATGGTAAATGTGCATCAAGATTATCATTGTTAAGTACATAATACTAGATTTTAGTATCCACAAAAGGTAGGATATGAGAGATGGTGGTGGTTAGTCATGCATGTTTCATATGGTGGCATATTGGTGTAAATTTAGTATGAAGTGTTTTAACACTAATTTGGAAGAGGTAGCCATTTATCCCATTGAATTTGTTTTTTTGAAGAAAAATAACATAAGTAAGTCTGTAAACATTTGTTGATAATTTCTATCTGACCATTAGTCTATGGGTGATATGTTGAGCTCACTTTCAGTTTAAATAGTTCTTTTGAAAATTTACTTGTGAAAGTGGGATAATGATCAAAGACAATAATTATGGACATACCATAGAGGCATATAATTTGGTCCATGTAGAATTGTGCCATGGTTGATGTTTTATAAAGGGGGTGATATAATAGAAATGGGAATATTTAAAGAGACGATCAACCACCACAAATATTACCAAACTTTTCCCTGACTTGGGAAATACACAAATCATATAGATAGAGATATCTATCCATATTATGATGGGGATTGGTAATGGTTTTAACATGCCTAGGGTATGTGCAATTTTTCCCTTGTGATACTAGCATTTATCATAGTTTGCGACATTTTTTGACATCATGTTTTATCATGTACTATAAGAAATCTATTTTAACTCTTAAACATGGCTTTAAAATCCATAATGTCTTACTAATGGTGAAGCATGGAGTTCCTATAATTATTTTTTCCAAAGTGCCATGTTTAGAGCATGCATAATATGCCTCTAATAATTAAAAAAAGAGCCATGTCAAGAATATCATGGTTTCATTATGGGTTCTAGGTGATATAATGGATGATATTTTTAACCTATGCATCTTACTGGCACTCTTATTATAGTTCTTACAACCAATTTATAGTTGGTAAAGACAAGGCACATAAGGCCCCTTAGTCTCAAAATTTGTGGGATAGGGTATCCCACCACATTATACTTTCCCTTCTTTATATAATCCCATAATCATATCCCAAGATTTTATTAAATTAGTTTTATTTATAATTAGTACTTCAAGTTATGGTGGTTATTCTAAATGCATAAATGTCACTGAAAGGAATGAGAACAAGATCAATCCAAGAAGTTAGGAGTTTAAATCATTGATAACAAAAGCATTACAAGAAGTTACAAAGATGAAATTTAAAGACAAGTCAAATCATATAATATCCATAAGTTAACTTGTTTATTATAAAGGAGAGGCCTTGTATAAATAGGCAAGGAAAGACATGAATCAAAACAAACTAATCAATGTGGAATAAATCTTAAAGAATAAACTATGAAAAAGATGAAAGCTAGCTATATAACCTAGCAAATATGAGAACCTAATCTAACAACCCCTCAAGTGAATATAAGGGCTAAAAATATCCAAAAAAAGTGGCATATCCATAGTATAAGTCCTAGTAATAAATCTTGATTAGGTACTTATGTATAACATATATCCATGAAATGAAGAAGGAAGATGTTCTCATGAACACCCCCCAAGGACAACTTCTAAAAATGCAAGCATGTCATGCAACTAAATGAAATGAGGTGATGAAAAAGGCTTCATAAATATGTCAAAAACCTAGTGTTGAGTTAGAATGTACTCCAAGCAAAGAACTCCATCCTAAATGTGTTGGTGAATGAAGTGCATGTGCATCTCAATGTGTTTGGTCTACTTGTGTTCAACAAGGTTGTGATAAATGTGAATTGTACTTTGGTTATCACACTAAAGTATAGTAGGTGAATCTTACATGAATCCAATATCTATCAATAAATAATGAATCCAAATAACCTTCTGACTCACTATAACTCTACCCTATACTTAGCCTCTGTAGATGAAAGTTTAATAGTCTACTACTTCTTGCATACCCAAAAAATTGGAGAACCAAGAAAAAATATGTATATAAAAGTATAAAGTTTGTCATCAAGAGAACCTATGCAATTATAATTAGTGTATCCAACCAAATGATTATAACCCATGGTGCAATGTAATCTACAATGGGTAGTACCCTGAAAATATCATAAAATCCTCTTAGCAGTTTGTCAATGACTATCATGAGAAACATGTGAAAACCTAGATACAAGCCCAAATGTAAATGAAATATTGGGGTGAATATGATTCAAATACATAATACTCCCAGCCATATGCCTATACAATATAGGATCATAAAGAGGAGTATTATAGGTAGAAGTGAGAGTGACTCTAGACTGGAACAAAGAGGAACTTTGCTTACAATTAGCCATGCTAAAATGTTGAAGAAGACCAAGGGAATACTTTTAATGACTCAAATAAATCCCTAAATCTGAATGTGAAATATATAAATCAAAGAAAAAGTTTAAAAAACCAATATCAATCATATCAAATTGTGCTGAAAGAGCCTATTGAATAGCCTAAATATGAGAAGAAGAAATACCTATAAGAAGTAGATCATCAACATACAAGACCAATATAATAATCTCCATCTGGTAGATTGGCCAAACCTATGATGCAATAAGATAAAGTACATGGTGAATAAATTCCATCTTGACAATGAGTTCAAATGTCTTAGAGTAATCGATACCTTCAACTTGTGAGAAACCTTTAACAATAAGATGTGCCTTATACTTGTTAATGGACCCATCAATTGTATACTTGGTGTTATATATCCATTTGTACTTAACCAACTTTCTTCCCTTAGGAAGAGTGACCAAATCCCAAGTATGATTATTAATCAAAGAAGAATACTCATATGTCATCACATCATCCCACTCTTATATCCCATGATTCAGTGAAAAATATTATGGATCCCTAGAGAATGTTTGACATAAAATTCCAGTACCTATAAAATGTGAATGATGATGTCTAGTGGGTGGAAGATCTTGTATAAAATGTCTTACCTCATAACTTGTAGTATGGGCTCATATGCATAGTGATAACATTAGTGGGAATATGTCCTCAATAGCCATAACCTCCTTACGGACCTCCTGAACTAGCTCCTCAAAGAAGGAATCCTCAATATGAATTGAGGAAGCATCAAAATAAGAAGAAGAATAAGGCATGAAAGAAGATGAATAATCATGATAAGTGAAGCACTCATCAAATTAAACATGTGTTAAAAAAATAACATCATGAGTATCAATGTATAAAAGATGATAAGATCTCATGTCCTCACAATACCCTAAAATTTTAAGGGTTTTCACTTCTTATCCAAGGATTTCATTTTATTCTTTGGTACAAAATCCCAAGCATGGCTCCCAAAGACTCTAAAAAATGAGACATCAGGATTATTTCCAAACCAAACCTCCTCTAGAGTCAAATTCTCAAGTGCTCTATGTGGTGTGAGATTCTTAATATAATTCACACAATTAACTGCTTCTACCCAATAAATTGGAGGTAAATCTTGTGAATGAATTATACTTGGCTATCTCCTTCAAAATTAAGTTCTTTCTTTCTTCTAATCCATTCTATTGTGGAGTATGTGGAATATAATGCTAGTGAACAATACCATGAGCTACCAAAAAATTAGAGAAATCTCTATTGAAGTACACCCCCCATTATCAGTACGAAGCTTATTTATGCAACTATAAGATCATTTATCAACCAAATCCTTAAAGACTTTGAAGTGTGAAAAAAATTCACTCTTGTACTTGAGAAATTAGACCCAAGTACGCCTAGAGAAATTATCAATAAAATTAAGTTCATACTTAGTTTTGTTGAAATAAGTAAGAAAGACCATCAAACCACTATGCACAAGCTCAAGTGGTGAAGAAGCTCTCTTAGACATACCCTTAGGAAATGGATCTTGGTGTTGTTTCCCTAATGCACAAATAGGGAAAACTCCATCAAGACATGATATTGTAGGGAGACCATAAACCATACCATTAGCACTCAACTCCTTTAAATATCTATAATTAAAATTCCTAGGTCTCTCATGCCAAATTTTACTCTTAGAATTTTAATGAGAAATCAAACATGTCACTACTGGATAAATGTCATCAAAACCCTCAAAGTACTAAATTCAAGAAATATGATCAACATCACCCTATGCAATAAGTGTGAGGCTCTATTAATTCTCAAACTTCAACCCCCTATGGTGTGAAAGTCACTATCTTACCCTAAATATAATGACAAATCTAATATACAAAAATCAAATTTGTAGTAATGTCAGGAACATATATTGCACAATTGATGTAGCTACTATCAAGATATATGTCACACTTTCCCTTAACAAAAAATAGAGGAATAATACATAACCTTAATGTTGGAAGTAGAACTTAAACCAAGAGATACAAAAGACTCTTTAGAATAAGTCATGCAATGAGAAGCACCATAATATATAACTCAACTATCTGAAATAGGTGACTAAAATCTCCTAACAATATTAAGTTCTTTGCCATGCTCATTGGAAGGAGGTGGAGTGGAGATATAAATCTTGTGTTTTTTGATTGCATCCTCTAAGGCTTACATTCTCTTAAAACACTTAGATTCTTCATGGAAAACCCTCCTTATCCATCCCCCTCCCACAAAAGGAGCATGAAAGTATAGACTTCATCTTGGATTTATAAGATGATTTGTATTTAGATTATTGTGTTTAGGGGTGCTTTGTGATGGGGAAGGAGTGTTCTTGGATTTACTCTTTGATTTTCCCTTGCCCTTAGAATTAAATGCTACTAATGCCTTTTGAGAGGTGGAATACTCACGAGTAGATAATTTGGATTCTTCCCTAGTAATTATTTCATAAAACAACTCTAACTAGGCATTTGGAATATGTTACTATGCCATCCATGCTAGAGAAAAATTTAGAAGCAAAGATTTGGAATTGACCTTTCAACTTGGATAGAATTAGGTACACACACTTTTCATCTTTCTTATCTCTTCTACTACACTTCAATTGTGTCAACAATTTCTTAAGCTTAGTAATATAGTCTATAATAGAGGGAAAATCTTCAAGATTGAGCGAGCTAGTCTTAATTCAAGCTGCATGGCTCTCATGTGATCTACTTTAAAAAATAAACCCTTTAGTTTAACCCATATTTTGGAAGGAGAGTCACATATATCCAAATGAAACAAAATGCTATCACTCACATAAGCTCCTATCAAACTTATATACATAATTTGCATTGGTGCTAAAATTTCTCATAGTCCCTAGTGAATATTGGTTGAAATTTAGTCATTAAGACTCATAATATTTTGCGTTTAATTATTGTTTCCATTCTAGGTCTTCATGTATGGTAATTTTTTGTAGTTAAAAGCTCACTAAGATCTAAACCAAAATAATAATCCATGCTAGTAAATCACTAGAGTAAAATAATGTAAAAGGGTACACAAATCGACACTGAGACAACCTCCCAAAAGATTTGTATTGAGCCCCCCTAAAAATTTTCACTTTATAAGATTAGTGTGTTTTTATAACAAGTTACACCAATGGATGTACAATTTAAAAACATATACTTTTGAAAAATTAAAAAACTCAATTTTGAGTTATGGTTTAAAAGTTATGGACCTTACAAATTTCTTGTCAATGGGTCAAAATAATAAAAATTGCACCAAAAACTATTTTTTGTGACAAAAATGGAAGTTAACCTATCCTTCCAACCACTTTTTGGAACCAAAATTTAACTGCATACATCCTTAAATCAATAAAATTTAAAAATAACCCTGCTATGCACCCCTATGATCTTGTAAAAAAAATGCTTCCACTTAAGGCAAAAATATGACTATTTTAAAATAAATAATGAACAAAACAATCATTTAAAAGGATAAAAAGTGTAATATAGTTGTATTTATCTTATATATGAAGCAATAAGGTTGTCTTTTTCACTCAAAAGTTGTCTGAGCTCCAAGTAGGCACCGCCAAGAAATCTCTGGGTCTGATCAGAAAGATGAGATACCACCAAGGGGGGAAAACATTGTTTGGGTCCCATTTGTTAGGTTGTGGAGCTAAAAGCTTCAACTGTTGCAGACATGGAGAGGTTGCTAAGTTCTAGAAGTGCCAACATCGGCAGTATAATCGATGTCAGTCACAGATAGTGCAGAAGGCAACCGACGACGGCAGGGAGTCGATCGACGTCGGCAGAACCAGGCAAGCAGGGACCGACGTCGGTCGCTTGTGTGTTCTAGAATTGTTTGTTGCATGAACAGTTAGTTAGTTGAACTGAGTGTTTGCATGTTAAGGGGATAATTATAGTCTCGAGCTGCGTGTCTAATTATTTTAGTTAGAGTTCTATTTTTTTATGCATGGGATCCTATTTAAAGACCCATGAGGCATGTATTGTAACAATCAAGAAGGCAAGTAAAGCATTGAAGCATTGAAGCAAGGTCAAGGAGATCTACAGGTGTAAGGTCAAGGAGATCAGTTGAAGCATTCAAGAAGGGGATTACAACTCAGGTTGTTGAGTTGGGTTGAGCAAGAGAGAGAGGGAAGAAGGTCTTGAGGTGTGGCAAGCCTTTGAGGTGGAGGAAGAAGTGGCATCTTTCTTATTGTATTTTCTTCTAGTAATATTTAATACAAGAGTGTGTATTGTCTCTCAAATTCTTTGATGTCTCAAGTTTCTAGTTACTTAATCATGCTGGTATAATTTCATGTTTAATTGCTTATAAGAAAGTAATCAATTGTGCTTCCATTGGATAAGGGGTTCCTAACAGTTGGTATCAGAGCTACGGTTTGCAGGGAGCAGGGTATTGTTTTTTATTACAGGTCATTCACAGGGTTTTCTGATTGAGTGGGAGTTCAGCAATGGCAGAAGAAAGTAAGCTACAAATGGAGAAGTTTAACGAAAAGAATTATCAACATTGGAGGATGCAGATAGAGGATTATCTGTATCAAAAGGATTTGTACTTACCATTGGGTGGGGTTGCATGCAAGCCCATAGATATGAAGGATGAAGAATGGAACGTTCTTGATCGGAAGGCTCTAGGTTCCATAAGGTTGAGCCTTGCATCGTCTGTGATTTCCAACTTGTCACAGTGTAAGACAATGAAAGAGTTGATAAAGTCCTTGGCGAATTTATATGAAAAGCCCTCAGCGTCAAATAAGGTATTTCTTATGAAATAGTTATTTACTTTGCAAATGCAGGAAGGTGGATTGGTATATACTCATCTTAGTGATTTCCATGGTTTGGTAAACCAGTTAGCTTCAGTCAATATTGTTTTTGATGATGAAGAAAAGGCTCTCTTGATATTATGCTCTTTACCTGAAAGTTGGGATAGTTTGGTTATGGCAGTAAGTAATTCTGCATCTGCTTCTAAAATCTTAAAAGTTGATGATGTTGTGAGTGTGATCTTGAATGAAGAAATATGCAAGAAAAGCACAGGTGAATCATCAGGGAATGCTCTAAGTGCAGAAAGCAGGGGGAGGCAAAGAGAGAAAGTAGAGCAAGGAAAATCAAGGTCAAGAAGGAGATCTGAATCCAAAGGTATTACCTGCTGGTTTTGTGGAAAGAAAGGACACACAAAGAAGGAGTGTTGGTTGCGAGATAAAGAGAATCAACCTGAAGGTAAATAAGAAGCAAAGGATGCAAATATCATGGTACAGGATGCTCTCATACTTTCTTTGGATAGTCAGGTAGGATCATGGATTTTAGATTCTGGTTCATCTTTTCATGCATCCCCAAATAGAGATTTGTTCCATGAGTATGTCTAGGGAGACTTTGGAGTGATTTATTTAGGGGATGGTACGCCTTGTCAGATAGTTGGCAAATGGAAAGTGCAGCTGAAATTGCAGATAGACAACACATGGGTGTTGAAGGAGGTCATGCATGTCCCAGTTCTAAAGCAGAGTTTGATTTTTGTGGGAAGGTTGGGTGATGAGGGATGCACAATAACCCTCACAGCAGATTCTTGGAAGGTTACCAAGGATGCACTTGTTTTATCAAGAGGTAAGAAAGTAGGTACTCTTTATCTATCTACTTGTATTACTGATTCTACTTCTAGTTTATCTACTTCAGTTGTAGATTTGAAGATGTGGCCTAATAGGCTAGGTCACATGAATAAGAAGGGAATGGATGTTTGTGATTCAAAAGGTATGTGTTCAGATTTGGAAAGCATAGATAGATTTCATTGAAGAAAAAGGAAGTTTGATGCTTTTGACAAGAACAAAGAAGCCTTGGTGTTTATGAAGGAGATGAGGGACAGAGATCAATCACAGGGGCTGAATAATTCTGAGCAGGGTAGTATGGATAGAGGTTTGATCCAAGATGAGCTCGCGAATGAAGGTTTCATCACTTACAGGAACACACAGACACCGATGTCGGTCACATGGCACTGACGTCAGCCAGACAGGTACCAACATCGGTCATGTGTAGACCAGCAGGGTCGGTAGAGTTGGCAGGGGAAGATCGACGTCGGTTAGGAAGAAACCAACATCGGCAGGTGGGACACTGGTGTCGGCTAGGGGTAATGACGTTGGCAGTCAGGGTCAGTGCAGGGAACTGACATCGATCGGGAGCAGACTGGGAGATGGCCGAGATCGGTCACTGGAACGGATGATGGGCAGACAACAAGCTATCAAGGAGTCTCAAATGCCCATATGGAGGTCAGAAAGGGTAAGTGAACCTCATATTCATTGTTCACCTTCTTTATATTGCTTATTGATAGTCAAGAACTAGGAAGATGGAAGAAGCAATGTAGGTAGAGTCCAGAAACAGTGGGAGCTTGGCATGGATGAGGAGTGTGAGTCCTTGGAGAAGAACCAAACAGGTATTTGTTGGTAGAGTTGTCAGCTGGAAGAAAGCACTGGATAGATGGATGGATTCCCGTTTTAGAGAAGAGAGTGGATGGACATGTGAGATAGAAGGCTAGGGTATATGGTCTTGAGTTAGCTGCAGGACAATGGAGGTTTGACCATCATTTTTTATCTTTACTAGGTTGGATAATATTAGCTACATTATCCTGTTACTGTATTGTGTTATTTTTTGCAGGGTTTCATATACAGGGAGTTTTTTGAGCCAAGGGTAAAGTTGGTTCAGAAGTATGTCATTGGGAGCAACAAAATTCTTTTGGCATAAGTAATAGATATAGCATCACAGGTTGTGTGGTGGTTGGTCTTCAGGGGAGAGCTTGAAGAGGGATATAGAGCCAAGGGAACAAAATAGATGGAGTACAGGTACAGGTATAGTTGCAGCTATTTATCTCCAAGTGGGAGATTGTTAGGTTGTGGAGCTAAAAGCTTCAACTGTTGCAGACATGGAGAGGTTGCTGATTTCCAGAAGTGTCGGCATCGGCAGTATAACTGATGTTGGTCATAGACAGTGTAGAAGGCAACTGGCAATGGCAGGGAGTCGGCCGATGTCAGCAGAACCAGGCAAGCAGGGACCGACATCGATCGCCTGTGTGTTCCAGAACTATTCGTTGCACGAACAGTTAGTTAATTAAACTGAGTGTTTGCATGTTAAGGGGCTAATTATAGTCTCGAGTTGCGTGTCTAATTATTGTAGTTAGAGTTCTATTTTTTTATGCATGGGATCCTATTTAAAGACCCATGAGGCATGTATTGTAACAATCAAGAAGGCAAGTAAAGCATTGAAGCATTGAAGCAAGGTCAAGGAGATCTACAGGTGTGAGGTCAAGGAGATCAGCTGAAGCATTCAAGGAGGGGATTACAACTCAGGTTGTTGAGTTGGGTTGAGCAAGAGAGAGAGGGAAGAAGGTCTTGAGGTGTGGCAAGCCTTTGAGGTGGAGGAAGAAGTGGCATCTTTCTTATTGTATTTTATTCTAGTAATATTTAATACAAGAGTGTGTATTGTCTCTCAAATTCTTTGTTGTCTTAAGTTTCTAGTTACTTAATCATTCTGGTATAATTCCATGTTTAATTGCTTATAATAATGTAATCAATTGTGCTTCCGTTGGATAAGGGGTTCCTAACACCATTATCAAGCATTAAAAAATTAAAAAACCCTATATAGGCAAATCAAACTATTTTTTTTCCTTAAGTGCAAGCTCCACAGACTATGAAAATGGTGGTTTTAAAGATCAACATGCACAAATATACCACTATAACCACTGAAATGCTCTGATGGCAAAGAAGAAATGCATTAGGGAGGAGCACACATATCACTTTGGAGGAGAATACATAGCTCTACCAATATAAACTCTTTGTTTTTGTCCACCATTAATGTTCACTCTTTTCACCCAGTTATTCGACCCCTAAATAATAATAATGGCTTCTAACAAACAATAATAATAGGTTGTGCTACATGCAGGCCATAAAGCAAGGTTGAAAATGCAATGATCCTAAGATGTGGAAGCTTGTCTCATTGAGTGGAGAATAGTGAGAGGAAACTAGGTGTAAGAGGTTGAACGATAAGTAACATGCAAAGGTTAATCTAAGCGTGGCCACTTAAACAAGACTTTAATCAATCAATGTCTACAATTTATAAACTAATTGAAACACAAAAAAAAAATTCTTCCTTAATCAATGTGACAACAAAGGAATATAGTCAATAATAGGGGAGAATGAATGAATATGCCTCATGAAAGAATAACATAGCTATCAAAAGCTCATAGATTCTAGTGTTACACAGTCTAACAGTAAGAACAAATATTGAAATAAATTCCATGCAAGTCTAGCACATTTCCACGTAACTAATGATAGAAAAAACTTAGTCTAAAATGAAAAAATATAGCCAAATTACTAAAAATACACTCAAAATGCCTTAAAATTAGGTCTCTTAATGCCCAAAAAAGAATACCTTCAACATTGATGTTGACTGTAATAAAAAAGAAAGAAGTAAAAGTTATTCAAACTACATAACAAGTTTATCAACAAATGGTTAAAAATATTTGAAGTTATGATACCATGAAAGGAATGAGAATAAGATCATTCCAAGAAGCCAAGAGTTTGAAGCATTAATAGTAAAATCATCATTAGAAGATACAAAGATGAAATACAAAGACAAGACAAATCATATAATATCTAGCAATTAACTTGCTTATTATAAAGGAGAGGCCTTGCATAAATAGGAAATGAAAGACAAGAAGCAAGACAAACTAACCAATATAGGACATATCCAAAAAAGGACAAAATAAGAAAAATATGAAAACTAGCTATAGAACCTATCAAACATGAGAACCTACTCTAATAGTCACCCCAAGTGTTATGGTATCCAATGAATCATGGCATGGAGAATGGTAAATATTTTTCTCATATGTGTATTTTTAGATTCTTACCTACCAATGCTTTGTTAGTAAAGGCCAAGGGTCATCTTTGTTGAATCAACATTGTAGAAATTCCTATCCCTGAAGTTTCACTTTTAATAATAAAAGGTCTGGAGAAATTGCCCATGGCTAACATAGGTGTGGTACACATGGCCTATTTGAGATGTGAAAAGGTATTTTCTATTTGGGTTAGACTAGGAAAAATCATTATTGTGAAAAAATAAAATCACAGGAGTGAAAATTTTACCATATTTTTTGAAAATTTACAGTAATAGCCAATAAGACCTAAGAATTCTTGAAAAAAATTAAGGGTTTTAGGTATTTGCCAATTTTTCATATCCTGAATTTTCTTAGGATCCACTTTAACCCCATTCACTTAGATAATATACTCAAGGTATTCCACCTCTATAGTGCCTAAGGATCACTTGGATCACTTTGCATAGATATGATGGTCAACTAGGAGTTGTAGGGTCTAGTCCAAGTGCAATAGACAATCTTCCCATATTTGGTTGAATACCAAAATGTCATTAAAAACACTAAAGTTAATTTGAAAAGTTAAGGATAAAAAATATGGTTCATCAAGCTTTATAATGTTTATGGGGAATTCATAAGGAAAAATGACATCACCAAGTTCTCATAGTGGTCATTATGAGTTTGAAATTATGTCTTAGGTATATCATCTTCCAACAATTGAATTTAATGGTAGGTGGATGACAAATATATCTTGGAGAAAAATCAAGCCCCTTGCAATTCAACTAGTAATTCATGAATTACCATATTGGGAAAATTATCTTGATTAGTAGGTTGTTTAGCTCCCTAAAATCCACACTTTCCATGACTTGTATTTCTTTCACATGAGGAGCACTAGTGAGGAATATGGGTTGAAACTTGGCTGAATGGTCCCCACTTGAAGTTAATATCCATTTTTTTCATATTTAGATAGTGATATGGGAAAATGTCTAGTGGTTTTGTACTCGATATGAGTGATGTTACATGATCATGTGAGAATTTTTGATAAATCCCTACAGTTATATAAATAACTTAGACTGCTTATGGAGAATCAACTATAACTATGTTCCTTGTGGAGAATTAACTGCAAGTCTGTTAATTTTGTTGATGTCCTATTCCTTGTCATCTATTTGTTGACGTAGTGGATTGCACCTTGGGTAGGAGGCCAAGCTCCTGCCTTCCACACGCAACAATGGAAACTCCCCTCTCACCTATGGGATTGGCGAAGCAGGAGGGGATAGTCTCTAGATAAGGGATAGCTCCCTTTGATGTATCTTTTAGGCCCTGGACTTCCTACTACTAACAATTAAAATGAAAAAGGGGGGGATGAAAAGTGAGAGAGATGCTGAAATAGAACCTAAACCTAAACTAAAAAAGGTGATACACCAAAAAAGATGACCCACTCAGCCTGAACATACACTTTTTACCAAGAAGAAGCTCCCATACACTTCTTCTGATGTAGGAAACTCTTCTGTATCAATGAGTCAGGGGTCCATAGAGATACAATGAGGAAGGAATTATCAAAGGTGTTTTGAGACACACTTTGGTAGCCTATTCACATGTGCCTATATTCCTCATGTAGACACTTTTGGCAGACCTGTAGAAGAAGAAACTTCGCAATGCACTAGACATGCTGGAATCGATTTGTGAAAAGCATAAAATAAAATGACATAACACAAAAAGAAAACATAGACCTATGCATGATTGCAAGTCCAAATGGAGGTAAAAATGCTAAGTCTTGATTCAAGGTAAAATTTGGTAGAGTTCTGCCTTACAAGCCTGAGAGATTTTTGGGCAGAGCTTTGCCTTACGGGCTAAGAGAATGGATCCTTCTCAAATGAGAAGTTTACAATATATAGAAAATAGGAGAAGAAGTAAAGGTGCCGCTTTGGAAAAGACTTTGGCACTCCTCTTTCAAGTGGCCCATGTGCATTTTGAGCCTTGGGAAGAGGAAGCCATTTGATTGTCGGCTCCTGCTTTGACTTTGGCATTCCAACATCAATGCAAAATGAAGAAAACAGGTCATGCCACTTACTGCTTGTGTCATTTGATGACCATTTGGAAATCATTGTTCTAACCACTGGAGTAACTCATTTCCCTTTGACACCTGGGCCGTTTGTCTACTTTTGCACTTTGTCTCTTCTTGGTTTTGTCTCTTTCTAGCTCCTTCGGCCCTCGGGGCTATCTTTTGGTGGGTCATTGCATTCCTTGGGCTTTTCCTACTTGCCTTGGCCACTTTTTGCCAATTTCAAATAAGTGACACATGGTGCATTCTGCTATGAAATGGGCAAGACACATGGTAGCATCTGCTTGACACAAAGAAGCTTCAGGCACCCTTTGAAGGTCCTACAAAAGAGGACACGTGGTAGCTTCCACTCTCTTTAGCAATTCATCTGGGGCCCACCATAGTTCTCATGGGACAAAAGGGAGAGACCATAGATGTAACACTTATCAGCTTCCATCGAGCTTTGCAGGGGACATGTGGCACATTTTGCTTCTTTTAGAGAAAACATGTCAAAGCCTTCCGTGGTTGCCACTTGGCACCTTCTGCGCTCTGGCTTTTCCCGATGTAAAATTGATGTTCGTGAGCCCGTCACTATTTGAAAACTAATGGCTAGTTCATTGTGCTTGATTTTGACGTCTTCGGGCCCGTCACCCCTTGGAATTTCTTCAGCTTCTTCTTGCTTCCTTTCCTTAGGATTTCTTGTTTTGATCCTTTCCAAAGGGGAGCTGCCCTTCAGGGTCTTGATAAAAGTCCTTTTTCTCAGCGAGGGCCCCCCGCAAGGGCCATACCCTTTGGGCAATCTTCCTTCTCCTTGACGGGTTTCTCGCTTCGAGCTTTTCTCACAGGCCTTTTTCTCACGGAATTTTTCCCCGCGAACAATTTTCCCGTGGACAAAAAGTCCACAAGAATTGTTTTGGCCACTTTGCCTTTTGGCCTTCAAAATTTTCTATTGGCTTTTCCTCCCGCGACCTTCCTCTGAATTTCTTTGAACTTTTTTTTGAAGGAATTCCTTCGGATAAAAAGTCCGAAAAAAATTGTTTCTTTCCTTAGTATTTTTTTTAGGATTTTTGTTTGTGGCCCTTTTGAAATCCTTCAGACTTTTTATCTGAAGGATTTCTTCCTTTGCTTCTTCAACTTCCTTTGGAAAGTACCCTTTGGAAAAAATTGAAAATGACCCTTTCAAAGGGTGCTGTCACCGACCAAGTAGCCTCCATAAGGGCACTTGTCCTTCAGGAAGCTCTCTTAAACTTTTGGATTGAACCAACCATTGAACCAAGCCTTAAACCAACCATTGAACCGACTGAGTGAATCGAGTGATTGAACCATCTGATTGAACCAAAGGATTGAAGCAAGCTGACGAACCATTTAATTGAATCAAAGTGATGAACTTTGTCAATTGAAATTTGTCGTTGAACCAAAGCGTTGAACGAAAGCATTGAACCAAGGCATTGAACCAAACCATTGAACTAGTTCAATGGTTCAACGGTTCAAAGATGCTAACTTATGGAAAGATCATGTCATTGAACCACTTTCCCAACCTTAAGAAAAAGTGTCTTTGAACCATTTTAGCTCTCTTTCCTTGTGAATTTCTTCAGACAAAAGTCCAAAGAAGCTTTGTAAAACCTTGCACTCTTTAAACTGGTTCTTTATCTATCGAAGGAAATGGACCTACAGAGTCTGTAGAAATGGACCTGTAGATTCCATAGAAATGGACCTGTAGAGTCCATAGAAATGGGCCTACAGAGTCCATAGAAAACCTGCAGAGTCCATAGACATTTGCAAAACTCATGCAAAATCAAAATGTACTGGCTCAAAATAGTAGGGGAAAAAAGAGGGGACCAATTTTGGCCTACAGGACCAAAATGGTCAACAAATTGGTGACTCCCAGGGGAAGCATGCCTGTTATGCTTATAGACCAGTTGCCTTGAAGTCCATTGGGCACAGAGTCAAAATGTAGCTTTGAAGAAAGGTTAGCAACAGCCCCAAAAGATCCAAGAATCAATCATGAAACCTTTACCCCACACACACAAAGGAAAGCACACAAAAGGCTAAAAACACTACTTGTACAAATTACACTTAGGGAAAGCAGGAAAAGAAAATGAAAACAAACTACTATATGCAGCTAACTAGGAATATTTGCCTCCCTCCTGGATCAAAGGGAAAACTTCTTAAGTCCCCTCCCTAGTTAGGAAACTTATGGTGCCAGACAAGTGGCTGAATGGAATGGAGAGTTGGTGACCTGCTCCTCTTGCCTGTCACCTAGATTGGCTTGCATCTGAGTGGATCAAATTCAAATAGGCTTCCAACATATATGTACTCTTCTTATTCTTGGAATCTTGTTGAATGTTGGTCCTTCATGTTGGTGCATCTCACCAAGAAAACAATGGTTGCTAGCTCATCACCATAAGCCCCTTGATCTGCATAGTCCCCTTACAATGCATCATGGTTTGACTTGTTCCCTTCTGCTTCATTGAAGACTCTGTCAGACTCATCCTCTGCTCCCTCATGGCCTTCTTGAAGAAGGGTGACAATTGTGATGTCTAAAATGGAATCACAAACTGATTGTTCATCCCACATAACATCACCTCTTTGTTTAAAACTCTCTTCTTCGAGGTTTTCCTCAAGAGAGAATAGCCTCTCCTTTTTCTACTCAAAGATTAGGGTCTCTAGATGTTCAAAGGCATCCTCCTGATCCTCCTCCTTCTCAGGCTCCATGGCATAATCATCCTCTTCATCAAAGCAACAAGGAAGTTCATCAAACAAAGGAGGAGAGAGCTCACCATGTTTATGTTCCTCTTCGTATTGCCAAAACATCTGCATGTATGCATTCCCTGTACCTTCTCCATCATTGATGATGTCTCCATAAGGAGCATCGATGATGATTTCTTCTTCATTGTCATCCATGATAGCCTCTTGAGAAACTATAGATTAGATCTTCTACTCCTCACTCACCTCCTGCAAAATAGGTTCCTCCTTAAGGGGTGAAGTGAAAAAACTGTGTGAAAGAGGAGGCAGTCCTTAAGCTAGAATCAAATGATTCTCCTCCTTCCATTTAGCTAGCACTTCATCTATATCAGGTGTGGCCTGATAGCTCTCTCAGATGGGTGTAGATGGGGTGTTTTCCTACATGGAATGTGTTGTTGGGTCTGAACTGTCCATCACACATTGGTTGAGGAATCTCTCTCTGGATTCCAACTCTATTATTCTTCTAGCTATATCCTCCTAGAAGAGCCTTTATTGGAGGTCATAGGAATCATCACGAGTAGGATCAGCTTTAAATTATTCAAGGTTTTGAGCAAAACCTTTCTCCTTGTCAGGATTAGGAGCACAATTGATTACCTTGTATAAGCAACTAAACACAAAATTTAACCAGAAGTAACAAGTAACAAGAAATCAGAAACAACACAAAATTTGAGAGACAATACAATCTTGTATTCAACTCATCCAGAAAGAAAATACAATAAAGAAGATGCCATAGTCTTCTTACACCTCTAGGACTTCCAGTAATTCTCAATCAAGAGTTCTCTCTCTTAATTACGGTCACAACAATCAACTCAAACACAGAGTTATTGTTCACCTCCACCAGTCAGTATCAATACTGCCAATACACAAGTACTTAAAGTACTTCAAGTAGATCTCCCATGAACTTGAAACAACCTAAAAATCAAATGATCTTACTTACCATGTAGATTTAACATGATCATGCACAACCTGCAGATCAACCTGATCTTACAATTGGAAGGATCTCTTCCTTGCCTTAATTTCAATACAAGCCCATGAGTCTATTATATAGATCCCATGCAAACAATAATTAGACATCTAATTAAAATAATTAGACACGCAACTCAAGACTAAAATTAGCCTTTTACATGTAAATAATCGGTTCGTTAACAAACTATTCATGAACTAACAGTTCTGGAACTGCACAGACAACAGACGTCAGTCACTGTCTGTCTGGAGATGACCAATGTCGGCTGATCCCTGACCGATGTCAGCTATTTTGTAACTGGATGTGACCAACATCAGTTGTTCCTATCGACATTGGTTTCCCTATAACTTAGTAACCTCCTCCATGTTTGCAATAGTGAAGCTTTTAGCTCCACAACCTAATAATCTCTCACTTGGAGATAAATAGTTACACCTGTACCTATACCTATACATCATCTAATTTGTTTCTTGGCTTGTATCCCTCTTCAAGATCAATCTTGAAGACCAACCACCACACAACTTGTGGGTCAATGCCTGTCATCTAAGTCCCCTGTCACATCTGATTCTACATACCCATGTAGAGAAGTGATTGACCCTGCATCGCATGTATACCTGCTGCTGGTCCCTCTCAGATACCTGAGAATCCACTAAAAAAATTTCTAGTGCTTCTTTCTCAGATTGACTCCAAACTTGCTGACAACACCCACTGCTTGGGCAAACTCAGGTCTAGTACATACCATGCACTTAACCTCATTATATGAATTGGGACACTGTTCTGTGAACTATCCATCCATAGGTGTGCAAACTAGTTCTACATCTCGCATCTTGAACCTCTCCACTACCTTATTCACACAATCATCTGGAGACAAAATCAACCTATGATCTTCCATGTCTCTAGAAATTCTCATGCCAAAGAATCTTGCTACTCCCAGATTCCTCATGACATACCTCTGAATTAACTTTACCTTTAGCTCAGCAACTCCTTGCATGTGTGACCCTGCAACAAGCATACACACCACATATAGTAACAGGATAATGTAGCTAATATTATCCAACTTGGTAAAGAAATCACAATGGTTAAACCTCCATTGTCCTGCAACTTTCTCAAGACCATATACCCTGGCCTTCCGTCTCACGTGTCGATTCTCTCTTCTTTGACCTGGGAATCCATTCATCTTTCAATGCTTTCTCTCTGACTGGCAACTCTACCAAATCTTCCATTTGGTTCTCTTCCAAGAAATCAAATTCCTCATTCATGTGATGCTCCCACTGTTTCCTGGATTCTACCTGCTCTGCTTCTTTAAAACTTGCTGGTTCTTGACCATCAGTGAGCAATAATTAATCAAAATAAGGGGAACAATGAATTTGAGGCTTACTTACTCCTTCATTCCTCCTCATGGGCATTTGAGACTCCTTGATAGCTTATTGTCTACCCAAAATCCATTCTAATAGTGATCGTCGTCAGTCACCCCTCATTCTTCATCTGACTAACATCGATTCCCTATAATTGACCTAACTGTCGACATCGGTTCCTTGACCAACATCAGTCTTAACCTACTCAACACCACCGACTCTGGTCTACACATGATCGACATTGGCACCTGTCTGTTCGATGTTGGTTCTACCTGACTGACATCGGTACCTGCGTTTACCTGTGAGTGATGACTTTTTACCTGCGAGCTTATTTTGAATCATTCCCTTGTTCAAACTGCCCTACTCAAAATTCTTCAGCCCTTGTGACTGATTTTTGTCTGTCATCTTCTCCTTGAACACCAAGGCTTTCATGTTCTTGTCAAAAACATCATATTTCCTCTTTGTGCAATAGACCCGATCCTTTCTTGTAGCATGAGTTTCAAGAAACCTCACTTTCTTATGTTGCTTATAGAAATCTCGATATGTGCTTCCTGGATCTGAACTCTTACCCTTTGACTCAAGAACATGCATCCCCTTCTTATTCATGTGACCAAGCCTACGAAGCCACATCTTTGAATCTACAGCTGAAGTAGATAAACTAGAAGGAGAATCAGTAATACAAGTAGATAGATAAAGAGTACCTACTTTCTTACCTCTTGCTAAAACAAGTGCACCCTTGGTAACTTTCCAAGAGTCCACTGTGAGAGTTACTGTGCATCCCTCATCACCCAACTTTCCAATAGAAATCAAATTTTTCTTCATGACTAGGACATGCATGACCTCCTGCAACACCCATGTGTTGCCCATCTGCAATTTCAGCTACACTTTCCCTTTGCCAACCATTTGACAAGGCTTACCATCCCCTAAATAAATCTCTCCAAAGTCTCCCTGGACATATTCATGAAAAAATTCCCTATTTGGAGATGCATGGAAAGAGGCACTAGAATCTAAAACCCAAGATTCCACTTTATCCAAAGAACATACCAGAGCATCCTGTGAAACAACATCTGCAACATCTGCTTCTTCATTTTCTTCGTGTTGATCTTCTACTGACCTGCAATCTTTCTTTATGTGCCCTGCCTTTCCACAATTCTAGCAGATAATCCTGCCATACCTGGATTTGGATCTCCTGCCTATCTTGGACCTTGATCTCCCTTGCTCGATCTTCTCTCTTTGCCTTCCCCTGCTTTCAACACTCAAAACATTCTCTGATGATTCACCTGTGCTTTTCCTGTGAATTTCTTCATTCAAGATTACACTAACAACATCATCCACTTTCAAGATATTTGAAGCAGACGCAGTATTACTAATTGTCATTACCAAACTATCCCAACTTTCAGGTAATGAGCACAAGATTAATAGAGCCTTAATTTCATCATCAAAAACAATATTGATTGAAACTAACTGGTTTACCAAACCATGGAAATCACTAAGATGACTGTGTACAAATCCACCTTCCAACATTTGCAAATTAAATAACTGCTTCATAAGAAATACCTTATTTGAAGCTGAGAGTTTTTCATATAAATTTGCCAAAGATTCCATCAACTCTACCATTGTCTTAGCCTGTGATAAGCTAGAAATCACAGACGATGCAAGGCTCAACCTTATAGATCCCAGAGCCTTCCGATCAAGAACCTTCCATTCTTCATCTTTCATATCCATGGGCTTGCATGAAACCCCACCCAACGGTAAGTACAAATCTTTTTGATATATATAATCTTCTATCCGCATCCTCCATAATTGATAATTCTTGTCGTTAAACTTCTTCATTCTAAGCTTACTTTCTTCTGCCATTGCTATACTCCCACTCAATCAGAAACCCCTGAGAGTGACCTGTAATCAACAAACACTTAACACACTCTGAAACCAAGGTGTTAGTAAACTTGCTTCTACAACCCTAGCTCTGATACCACTTTGTTAGGATTAGGAGCATAATTGATTACCTTATATAAGCAACTAAACATGGAATTTAACCAGAAGTAACAAGTAACAAGAAATTAGAAACAACACAGAATTTAAGAGACAATACAGTCTTGTATTCAACTCATCCAGAAAGAAAATACAATAAAGAAGATGCCACAATCTTCTTACACCTCTGAGGCTTCCCACACCTCTAGGACTTCCAGTAATTCTCAATCAAGAGTTCTCTCTCTCAATTACGGTCACAACAATCAACTCAAACACAGAGTTGTTGTTCACCTCCACCAGTCAGTATCAATACTACTAGCACACAAGTACTCAAAGTACTTCAAGTAGATCTCCCATGAACTTACAACAACCTGCAAATCAAATGATCTTACTTACCATGTAGATCTAACATGATCATGCACAACTTGCAAATCAACCTGATCTTATAATTGGAAGGATCTCTTCCTTGCCTTAATTTGAATACAAGCCCATGAGTCTATTATATAGATCCCATGTAAACAATAATTAGACATCTAATTACAATAATTAGACATGCAACTCAAGACTAAAATTAGCCTTTTACATGCAAACAATTGGTTCGTTAACAAACTATTCATGAACTAACAGTTCTGGAACCACACAGGCGATCGATGTCAGTCGCTATCTATCTGGAGATGACCGACATCGGCTGATCCCTGACCGATGTCAGTTGCTTTGTAACTGGATGTGACCGACGTTGGTTGCACCTATCGACGTTGGTTTTCCTGTAACTCAGCAACCTCCTCCATGTTTGCAACAGTGAAGCTTTTAGCTCCACAACCTAACACTCCTCCTCTTTCCTACCCCTTGATTCCACTATTTCCCCCCAAATCAAGAGTGTACCATTAAGATCAGTGACCTGAGGGAGTTGAGGAAGACTAAGAAGGGCCTGTTGATGCACAAGAAGAGCTGCTTCAAATGAAATCACATTTTGGAGTGTATAATCCATTACTTAGAACCATGTACCTTATATTTCTTCATATGTTTTAATCAAGATCAGAATATTTATGCAATCACCTCAAATAGATCTCCTAGTTACCCTTCAACAATGAAGGAAGTAATGCTGGAGTTTGAGGTGGTTCCATAATAACCTGAGCTACCAAAGTTATACAAAAATGTCATTTCTTGATGGCACCAGAACTGCTTAACCAGCTGATTCAACTCAGAGTCGCCATTGGTGTTGATGCAAAAGCCTCCAAAGGCTGGTTGGTTGAAGAACACACCAAAAATTCTTCAACTCTTTGGAGCAAACTTGTCGTAGTTGGTCCCACCAGGTGTGCCAAAAACTGTTGATGCAGTGGATTGCACCCTGGGTAGGAGGCTGAGCTCCTGCCTTCCACACGCAAAAATGGAAACTCCCCTCTCACCTATGGGACCGGTGAAGCTAGAGGGGAGAGTCTCTAGATAAGGGCTAGCTCCCTTTGATGTATCTTTTAGGCCCTGGACTTCCTACTAATAACAAATAAAATGAAAAAGGGGGGATGAAAAGGGAGAGAGATGTTGAAATAGAACCTAAACCTAAACTAAAAAAGGTGATACACCAAAAAAGATGACCCACTCAACTCGAACATATACTTTTCACCAAGAAGAAGCTCCCATACAGTTCATCTGATGTGGGAAAATCTTTTGCATCAGTGAGTTAGGGGTTCATAGAGATACAAGGAGGAAGGAACTATCAAAGGTGTTCCTAGACACACTTTGGTAGCCTATTCACATGCGCCTATATTCCTGCTGTAGACACTTCTGGCAGACCTGCAAAAGAAGAAACTTCACAATGCACTAGACATGATGGAATCAATCTATGAAAAGCATAAAAGAAAATGACTTAACACAAAAATAAAACATAGACCTATGCGTGAGTGCAAGTCCAAATGGAGGTAAAAATGCTAAGTCTTGATTTAAGGTAAAATCTGGCAGAGTTCTGCCTTACAAGCCTGAGAGATTTTTGGGCAGAACTTTGCCTTACAGGCTAAGAGAATGGATCCTTCTCAAATGAGAAGTTTACAATATATAGAAAATAGGAGAAGTAAAGGTGCCGCTTTGGAAAAGACTTTGGTGCTCCTCTTTCAAGTGGCCCATGTGCATTCTGAGCCTTGGGAAGAGGAAGCCATTTGATTGTCAGCTTCTGCTTTGACTTTGGCATTCCAACATCAATGCAAAATGAAGAAAATAGGCCATGCCGCTTATTGTTCACACCATTTGATGACCATTTGGTAGTCACTATTATAACCACTGGAGTAACTCCTTTCCCTTTGACACCTGGGTTTTTTGTCTACTTCTGCACTTTGTCTCTTCCTGGTTTTGTCTCTTTCTAGCTCCTTCGGCCCTCGGGGCTATCTTTTGGTGGGTCACTGCATTCCTTGGGATTTTCCTACTTGCCTTGGCCACTTTTTGCCGATTTCAAGTAAGTGACACATGGCGCATTCCAATGTGAAACATGCAAGACATGTGGCAGCATCTGCTTGACACATAGAAGCTTCAGGCACCCTTTGAAGGTCCTGTGAAAGAGGACACGTGGCAGCTTCCACTCTCTTTAGCAATTCATCCAAGGCCCACCACATTTCTCACAAGACAAAAGGGAGAGACCGTAGATGTTAACACTTGTTGGCTTCCACTGAGCTTTGTAGGGGACACGTGACACATTCTACTTCTTTTAGAGAAAACATGTCAAAGCCTTATGCGGTTGCCACTTGGCACCTTCCACGCTCTGGCTTTTCCTGGTGTAAAATATACGTTCGTAGGCCTATCACTATTTGAAAACCAATGGCTAGTTCATTGTGCTTGATTTTGACATCTTCAGGCCCGTCACCCCTTGGAATTTATTTGGCTTCTTGTTGCTTCCTTTCCTTTGGATTGTTTTGATCCATTCCGAAGGGGATCTGCCCTTTGGGGTTTTGAGAAAAATCCTTTTTCTTAGTGAGGGCCCCCCACAAGGGCACATACCCTTCGGGCGGTCTTCTTTCTCCTCGATGGGTTTCTCACTTTGGGCTTTTCCTGTGGGCCTTTTTCCCATGGACTTTTTCCCCGCAGACAAAAAGTCCACAAGAATTGTTTCAGCCGCTTTGCCTTTTGGCCTTCAGAATTTTCTGTCAGCTTTTCCTCCTGCGACCTTCCTCTGAATTTCTTCAAAATTTTTGTCCGAAGGAATTCCTTTGGATAAAAATTCTGAAAAACTTTGTTTCTTTCCTTAGTCTTTTTTGCAAGATTTTTGTTTGTGGCCCTTCTGAAATCCTTCAAACTTTTTGTCCGAAGGATTTCTTCCTTTGCTTCTTCGACTTCCTTTGGAAAGTAACCTTCAAAAAAAATTGGAAATGACCCTTTCGAAGGGTGCTGTCATCGACCAAGTGCCCTCCACAAGGGCACTTGTCCTTTGGGAGGCTCTCTCTAACTTTTAGATTGAACCGCTCCTTTGAACCAACCGTTGAGCCAAGCCTTGAACCAACCATTGAACCAAGTCATTAAACTGACTGAGTGAATCGAGTGATTGAACCATCTGATTGAACCAAAGCATTGAACCAAGTTGACGAACCATTTGATTGAACTAAAGTGATGAACTTTGCTGATTGAACTTTGTCGTTGAACCGAAGCATTGAACCAAGGCATTGAACCGAACCATTGAATTGGTTCAATGGTTCAACGGTTCAAAGATGCTAACTTATGGAAAGATCATGTCATTGAACCACTGTCCCAACCTTAATAAAAAGTGTCTTTGAACCATTTTAGCTCTCTTTCCTTGTGAATTTCTTCAGACAAAAGTCTGAGGAAGCTTTGTAAAATCTTGCACTCTTTGAACTGGTTCTTCATCTACCGAAGGAACTGCCTGCAAAGTCTGTAGAAATGGACCTGCAGAGTCTGTAGAAATGGACCTGCAAAGTCCATAGAAATGGACCTGTAGATTTTGTATAAAAACTGCAAAGTCTATATACATTTGCAAAACTCGTTCAAAATCAAAATGTACTGGCTCAAAATAGCAAGGGAAAAAAGAGGGGACCAATTTTGGCCTGCAGGACCAAAATGGTCAACACTATTCTAAAAAAATTTGACCCACCACCCCTGAAGAAACCCTTTTTAATAACTTGGCCATGTGGTGAGAAATAATATATGGAGTGAGTCATGTGGTTATTCCTTGTATAATATATTATTTCCATGCGATAGTGAATTACATCCATAATTTAGAGAAGTCCCATAGGATGGGTCCCAATGAGAAAATCCACTAAGCTCCTAAGATGAATTCATACCCGCATAATGATGAGGAAAACATTCTATATTTTTGATCATAATCATGAAAATTTTCACATTCTGACATTTTTCTTTATAAGATAATTTTCCCCCATTAGCCTCAAAATAGTTGCATGGATACACATAACAGGTTGCCTCATTATCCAAATAAGGGGAAATAAATTTGAGTGTTTCTAAAGTAAGTGAGGATAGTAAGGCAATGATCCTTGAAGTACACCAATACCTTCATAGTTTTACAAGTTGTGATCCCTACAAGGGCATGCACAAAAATGTCAGGGGAAGGGTAATTTCTTGGACTATTATATTATGGTTGTATCTCATTTGAGCCATCTTTAAAATCATTCGGTATGTCAAGAATGAAAAGTGACTCAACATCTAAGAGGTATATTTTTTCAACGCATTTATGGCATAATCCTTTTTCTTGATAGGTAATCATATCTTTTTATGCCACACACTTGATTTAAGGTGTTTGAGTGCCATGATTTGATGTGAGTTAAATATAGGAGGGTTTTTTCTTATTTTTGGCATATAGGGATGGTTTTGGGATATGATTTGGTCCTTAGATAGTTTAGATAAAATGACTACTTACATCAAAGTAGTGGGTTTGAACATCTTGAACTTTGCACAAATGTCATATTTTAATCCATTGATGAAGTAACTTTTAAGAAGAATCCACATTTGATCCCTTTGTATAATTGGACAATTTTTTAAACTAGGTTTGGTAATCATAGACAAAGTGAGTTTTCCATAATTTATTCAAAGGAAGACTTGAAGTCTTCCTATCTATCTGGGGAAAACTAAGTCAGTAGGTGTATACCATGTACTCATCCCAAGTGAGAGTGACATGCATGTTTTCTAACCAATGATACCAATGAATAGATTCATGTATTGAACATTTTTTTATTTGTAAAAGTTTTATGGAGAGAAAATTATTGATCTACCTTACATAACCAGTTGGTAGGTTCATCTCCTATGATTTTTTTTAAAAACCCATGTATGTTGTTGGAATTGAGAGTATGGTGGGGTATTATGAGAGTATTGTCCATTGCTAGAATTTTTCACACTATTTTGGCTTATGTTATTATATATGGCATTCATTATGTTCATTCTTATTTTTAAATCATCATTGAGATATAACTTATCTAGTTTGGACAAAATTTAGAGTCTAAAGGTCTATATTGCTTACATTGTCTTGAGGTCTTCACTTAACTTATATAAGAAAATATCCCAAGAGTATCAACCCATCATTGTGAAAACTCTATTTTTTTAATTTTTGGGAAATTATACCATAATGATCAATATGAAGAGAAAATCAATGAGCTAATAAGTGAAAAAAAAACAGGCTTTTTTTATTACTTTTATACTAGTTGTCTACTACACATCCTTAAAACTATTTTGGGATATTATAACCATTTTAAATTATATTATTAATATTTTTTTGTAGGATGCTAGAATATTTTGACTTATTTCTAATTTCTATTGTTATTATGTTTGGAACAAATAAGTTTTGGATTTGTGACTCCAAGAATGCTAGGGATATCATAGGGAAGGTTACTAAAGGGTTGTCTAGTCTATGAGCTTGAAAATATACTAATCTCATTCTTAAAAAGTTTCAGACCAATATTTTTAGAGTTATAACTATGGAATATTTAACTATCTCATATCATGCTATCCTATCTCCAAGTTACGCTGCAAGTAACTTCTTGGAGATAACTACTTATTGGTGTATTACAAATTAAAAATACCAAAAGATTCCTATGGTGAAATAAAAAACCTAGGTGTTTCCTATATATTGAAAGGTATGTGGAAGCTAAAATCCATATACAATGATGTTTGAGGCCTAGGTATTAGTAGTAAATCCCTCACTTCACAGATAGTAATGAGTTGACTTAGCTAATAACCATAGATTTCTATGAGTTTTAAAAATTTTGGAACATAGTCTTTAACCTAAAATAAAAAAATACTTGTCATTACAAATAAATGGGTAGATTTGGGGTAAAAATCCTAGTGATGCCACTTTTTTATCACTTTTTGATCACCAAGACCCTAATTGGCTGAGTAAGAGCATGTAGTGGATAGGCATATAAAACCATAAACTACTATCATTGCTATGGATCATGACCCTAGAAAGAAATATGATACCAATATTTATGAACCTCCTTAAAAAAATAAACCAAACAAAATAACAATATGAAAAAATAGAAAAAATTACTCAATGAACTCAAAATTAATTGCAAACCTTTCTTATATTTAGATATCATAAGTCTCTTTGAGAATGAATCCTCCTTGAGAGTAGATCTAAAATTAAAAAATATATATGAATGATTTTTCTTCCTTACAATATTATTATAGAGGCATTACAAACCTTTACATATGCTCTTCAGTTAACTACTAACTATTATTATTACTCAAAGGTTGGCCTCGGATAAAAAGGGTGCCCAAGCTAATTAACTAAAAAAGACTATTGACAATCAAAAATAACTCACCAATTAAACTTTACACAACAAATGTTTGTGTACAACTTGAAAAATAAAATTTAAAGGGGAAGCCACTTGGTTATTAGAAATGATACCTTCATTAACTATTAACTTGGAGACATAAGTATTTTAAGGTGTTTTGAAATATATGAGTAGAACTAGTCACTTATGATGGTTGGGGTACTAAATGTTGTAAATATAAAACACACTTTGTTGGAATTGAATGAGTACACTTATAAGAGGGTTTAAATTTCAGAAATTGAATGCTCATATATATGAATTATAGGAAAATAACTAATTTTTTGTTTTGTGTTTAAAATATTCCCACACCAAAATGAATTTACTTATATAAAATTTAAAAACTCACACATATGAAAACATGGTAATTATGAATATAAATTCAAGATGCATATACAAAATTGAAATGAAAGTAATCAAACAACAAAAATAAACAAACCAATTAAAAAATGGGATTTTCACCATAGCTCTTCATGACTGTGCCCTCCTCGGTTAGACTTGCATTCCAATCCCCTCATTGGATATATCTATTCCATTTTAAATCAAATTTATTGCATTATTTGGACCTAAGTAATGAAATGATTAATATAACAAAGTACAAATAAATAACAATAGTTCTAAGATTAATCTTACTTCCTCTCTTTCTCTCCAGCTTCTAATATTATCCTACTACCTAAAAGTATAATCCTTATATAGGGTAGGAAATAATTTATTAAATGTCTCTTTAAATATAAGAGGTTACAACCATAATGCCTAAAAAATGAGATTATGTAGAAAATAATGAAAAAGGTTGAAACTAAATGTGTTATACAAACAGAATAAATAACCACTTAGTCTAATGAGTGCCTATGCAGTTACAATAGCATCTCATCATGTTTCATGATTACTTAAGTTTTTAAGATAATATAGAAATTGTTTGGAGAAGACATCTAGTGACTTTATGTAGTATTCATGGAAAATGGCTCACCTACAATAGTTACTTGGGTGGTTATAGTAGATATTGTAAGTGATACTAACTAGTTTTTATAGGTATTATATCTCCAACATCCAACCAATTAATGGTTTTATGTAGTTTTTTATTACATGTCTATCCAAATAGTGGCTATTGGTGATCTATGTAGTGGTTACGAGTGTATATGCTATAGTGGTTATAGGTGTGTCTCCTGGAGTGGCTACAAGTGCATAAAATAGAAAACATAGCATCTTTACCATTTATTTTGTCATAAAAATGTTAAACCATGAAATCATTAAAATATATTAGAAAACTTATAAATAAAACATGAATCTCAAGATTAGTCTGCATATATATTATTTATATTGTATGTGTAATATGACTTAATATGAGAGTGAGAAAATGGAAATATGGGAAAAAAGAATGTTTTCTAAGAGAAACTAGGTATTAGATGAGGCCATTTTTAGGTCTCATCACACCCCCAACTTAAGTCATTACATGTCCCTATGTAATCATAGTTGTTTTATAGAATCATCATATCATATTGGTACATGAAAAGAGCATAAATAATCCTCATATCATTGGGTGTGGGATATCCTCTTAAGTTATCGAGTAGATATCCTCCAGCATGTGATAACTATTACTAATTCCTATTTTCCTCATGTTCTTTGATCATCATTATGCCTATAAATGTAGTAATGGGAGACCAAAGAGTAGGCATCTTGAATTTTAACCCTATCTATCCAACAAGATCTCCCCTTAAGAAAATCATATACATGCTAAGTCTTTTATTATTATCTTTAAATTTATAAATAGAGTAAGGCTCTCTCTACTACATCTGAGGAGTAAGTTATGTCCATCTTTCCATGTTGGTAGCATAGGCTTTCTTACAAATTTGATTGGTTAAAGCTATGGCCCAGTTCAAAAATTTCTTCTAATTCTGAACAACTATGTTTACCATTGGAATCATGGTTAGATCATCCCATTATTTGATGACCAACTTAGGTAGCCAATTTTCTAATCTAAGGTTAAAAGGAATAAATGTTTCCTCTTTATTGTATGTTGTCATTTCTTGTTTCCTTACGAGCTCATGTCTCAAGTAATAATAATAAGCCCTTAGTTATACATCCCATATAATATCATTAGGGTTCAATTTATCATCCATGGTAACTAATAAACCATGTTGTAAAAAATCACATTTAAAATATTTGGTTTCAACCGAGCCATAAAAATTGGCTTCACAAAAGGACAAGGGAATTCCTATGTAATCTTTTTCTCTTGAGATTTTCATTCCTAATTGTAATTGGATGAATTGTTCCTTTATATACAATGCATAAACCCTAGATGGTGTAATACATTAAAATAATTACATGGACATTTCACAAATCCTAGGAATCAATGCTTTATATCCAATAAAAACCATCTCTTTCTTCCTTAGTTCCTCATCCTTCTCATCCAACTGTCTTTTAAGGGAATTTTTATATTTTATTAACTAGTGAATTATTTCTTGTTGGCCTTCATACATTCTATACCACTTCATGTTTAATGCATCAATGATGCCCTGTTATTATTTCTTAGATATATAATCTATAGGAATACCAACAAGCATATTACACATACTTAGATATGCTACAAAGGTTGTAGGTTCCTCTTTAATTATTGAGGCTACAAGCTCCTCAAGAATGATAGAGGCTACAGGATCCTAAGGAATGATAATGGATACATGATTCTCAGGTGCAATTGTTATGGGTGATGTAATTTCTACTACAAGTTTTGCTTCATTATTCATTCTTTATTATTCCCCTAAAACTTATGCCAATGTATCCAACCCACTACTTCCTACCTCTAATTCCTAAATTCTTGAATTTAAGGTATTTATTTATTTATCTTCAATCATAAATCTCTCATAATCACTCAAATTTTGACTATAATAGACATGGTCTTGTTCTCTCTTCTTCTTCTTCTTCTGATACAAACTCTTCTTCTTCCTTTTCTTGGGTCCCCTGGTCAAATGTAGGTTCTTTCTCATTTCACTTTGTGGATTTTGATATTTCACTAATTTTATCTTCATTATTGTCCTCCTCTAATTCATCCTCTTCTTCCTCTAATTCATTTTCACTACCACCATACTCTTCCTCCTTAGAACCCTCTTCCTCTAATGACATTTTAATCATCATAACCTTGTAATAGGATTGACTAATCCTTACTAATTTTTATCTTAACCTATGGGAATGACACTTGGGTTTACTGGAGGAAACTTCTAAGGTCTTTCATCTCTTATCATGAAGATCAAAAAATATAGGTATGACAGTTTTAGGTTTTTTAGATTAAGTAGTAGCTTATTGTGGAAGATGAGGCAGTGAGATAAAATTCTTCCATGAAATGTTTGGTCTGCTAATGGCCAATACCATATTGACTATTAATGTTATCAAATAATTTGAGTTAGGTTTGAAATTTTCTTTTTTTATATTTTTTAGCCATATTTCTTATAAAATGTAAGAAATGATTGGGCACATTCATAATGATTTTATGTCTAAGATGTCTTAAGAGATTAAAGTGAGGAGCATATACCAATGATAATTTGCCTTAACATGTAAATTATTTCATAAAAAATATAATTACTAAGTGTCATAAAGGAGGAAGTGATAATATTTAATACCTTGTGCATCATACTCAAGCACTTCTCTTGGTCTACTAAAACTAGTTCTGATGTTAATGTCATTCTACCCATTTTTTGTCTATTGTAGGTGGGCTAGAAACCTCTAAAATTAACTCCTTAGTTAAGACTACCTATAGACATTTTATATTTTCCCTATCATCCTATAAATTCTTAGAAAAGGCATGAAAAATATCCAACTGTGTGAAGTTCTATACGAAGTCCATGCATCCTGCATCTTGAAAAATAATTGCCCTCTATTGATTTTTTCTTAGAACTATGTGGTCACCTAGTTCCATCATTTGCATGTCTCCCCCCATATTTATCATGTGAATTTTGATTACCAGCTAATTATCCATCCCATACAAATTATTTTTTATCTATATGAAGTTTTAAAATAACATGTACTATGCAAAGAAAAAGATGGAATGTTAAATTTGTGAGGAGACGAGAGTAATTGGTTGTGGTTTTAAACCTATGGTAGCACAATTATCCCTTACACATCATGTTTTGTTACTTATTATTTTATATGTGTGGGTCACCCATTCTTTTTCCTCTTAGCTTAGTAGATAATACATACTAGCATACCATCAATTACCCTCCCCCCAGCTTTAGTCTTTCACGTGCCCTCAAGTGGAGTGAATATAATTTTTGGAGTCACATGCAACCAATGGGATATAAAGGAATTAAATCCATAAAGTTGATGGGAATTAAGGATCAATGATTGGGGTGTATGGTAAAAATACATATAAGTAAGATGACGTGAATTAAAAAGGAATAATGGTGAGGCTTTATGTGGAGGTGTGATGGAGGGGTGACCCATAAATGTTTATGACACATTAATAAATAATAAACATAGAAAAATTATTCACGAGAAAATATAGCTATCCTAAATAATTAATAAAGTTACCTAGTTAAGGAATTGGTTTACCAATTTCATCATTGCTTCATGTGGTTGAAGGTGGCACCTTAGATTATTTGACATGAGCCACCAACTTATGCAATTTTATGACAATGATGCTACTTTGATGATGATCAATTGATTCATCACCGAAAAACATAAGAGAGGAAACTATTGTGAGACTATCTAGTTTGAAGCAAGCTAGTTGTGAAATTTATTAATACTGGATATCCTAAGACAAGAATGAAATTATGCAATGTCCATAGGGAAAAACAATGAGTAAATTCACTCAAGATACAAGGAATTGGGAGTAAGATCTATAGATTAATTTTGGAGATGAGAATTTTGTAAAATAAAATAAGTAGTAGTGGCTACAGATTTTTTTTGGAATCTATAGTAACTATGCTTATGTATATGCATAACCTTTTAAAAATTAACAAAAAAACTATAATCATAGTACCCTATGAGACAATTTTATAAATATGATGATAAAAATACATACAACCTATTGAAAAATTCTCCTAGGATTCCAAATCTTATTATGATGAATATTGTAGGTCAATACAAAGTATTCTTTGACACCTAGAGGTAGGTTTGTGACACCTAAGAGGCTATAGGTGGATGTAAGGTTACCTATAACACTAGGTGATTAATATATATGAGGTTTCATGTGTATGAAAAGTTACCTACATCACTTGTAAAATAGGCTTTTAATTCCTAGGAGGCTACATGTGACCTTGCTCATTGCTTGTTTTGCTTGCCTAAGTGGTCAACAAGTTAATTTTACACCTAGAATTGATGATTTTTTTTTGAATTTTGAATTTTAATCCTAAGTGGATAGCAATATGGCCCATTTTATTTAGTTTTTTCTAGGTATCAAGTATTAATCTTGTTTTATAACCAAAAATGCATTGTGTGATGCTCATATCCTATCTTAGAGAGGTGGATCTAAAAATTTCCATCCATACATGAGCAAATTCTTTAGGAGTTGAGCCATATTGTTCATCTAATATGTGTGAGTGTTGCATATTCATGTGAGGCTTGTCTTATGTTGTGATATTATGAATGAACTCTTCTTTATTGAATGGTTACTTATATAGCTTAAGATGGTGCCCATTGACCATTAATGAGAAATGTAAAATATCAATTGTGCATAGTTTTATTGCTCCATTGTTAAGCAAATTTTCTATTTCATATGGGCCTAACCATATGGTTTGAATTTTCCCTTGATGTTCCTTACACTTTAAGTCATACAGTAATGCCCAATCATCTAGATGAAACTAACATGTTTTGATGAAATGATCATGTCATTTTATCCTTGGTTTTTGAACTACCTCCATTTGTTGTAAAGTTGTTCTTCAAACCTCATCTTAAGAGTTTATTTTCATGGTTATTTTTGTATGTACTTCAAACAAATTCATAACAAGTTATAAGGTCATCCTTATATTTTTGAGTTCAAACTATATGGGGAGAACAACTCTCTTTTTATATACCAACTCATAGGGTGTGAACCCCATGGATGTATTCCATGTAGTTATATAATCTCGTACAACCTATGGAAGATGTTCCACCCAATCATGGTGGTGTATAGCTATTGTATTTATAATATTGTTATCCTACTTCATGTTTGTAAATTCAACTTGGTTGTTGGATTGAGATTATATGGAGTAGATTTATTGTTCTTGAACTCATACTCTTGTACAAGGGCTACCAATAAACCAAACATGAATTGTGGTCCTTGATTAGAGATTACCTCTATTGGAACTCCTTATTAGGTGAAGATCTCCTCATATAGTAACTTTGATACCTTTTCATCTTGTGCATGCATAAAATCTCTAACCTTTACACATTTATTAAGGTATTCCATGCATACCATGATATACTCTTTATTTTGAGAAGGTGGATCTATAGGGATAATAAAATCAATCCCCCATTTTTGGAAGGGATCTGAATCTAGCTACATTTAGAGAGACATATTGTATAAATGCATGGGATTTCCCATACTTTGACACTTATCACATTGGTAGGTGTATGTAATAACATCTATGTGTAAATTAGGCCAATATTAACTTGTCATGAGGATCTTTTGTGCTATCCTCTTTTTTTTTAATTTCCCCCCGTAAGGTTCATCATGACATTCTCAAAGGATATCAAACACTTCATCATCCCTAAAAAAGTTATGCATGACTAATTCAGGTCTAATGTGACAAATATATATGAAGATCCATGAGTAAGGGATGTTTTTATCCACCAAATGGTGTTTATCCCTTGGTGAAAATGTAGAGGAGTCTATCTTGTAGCTAAATAGTTAGAAATATCTAAAAACTAATGAGTGTTAATAGTCAAAGTAAATATATATTAATCTAGACAATAAATATGCAACTATGTTATCTTTTCTAGCCCTATCCATGATAGTAATATCAAATACTTATAATAACAACAACCATTTGATTATCCTACCACTTACTAGTGATTTATTCATTAAATACTCAATTAAATAATAAGTATGAATAAAAACTTGATAACTAGTAATGTAATGTTAGAATTTGTTTATAGCATACACTACCACAATAAATTATTTTTTTGTGACCATGTATTTCAATTTTTTTTGTTTGAATATTTTTATTGATGAAGTATATTGCATAGTTGAGTGACCCATATTTTTATCCAAGTACTTCCCCAAGTGTTTCAAAATTTGTTTATAGCATACACTACCACAATAAATTCTTTTTCTGACTTTATTTCAATTTTGTTGTTTAAATATTTTTATTGATAAAGTATATAGCATATTTTAGTGACCCATATTTTTATCCAAGTACTTCCCAAAGTGTTATGTCAGAGGCATCATTGTGAATATGGAAGGGTAGCTTCCAATATGGACCTCTTAGTATGAGTTCTATCATGAGTAGATACTTAAGAGTTTGAAATGCTTCCTAACATGCATTAGCCCAGACAAATTCAACAAAGTTTCCTAATAAAACAAATAATGGAGAAACTATCTTGCTGAAATATATGATGAATCTATGGTAATATCTGACATGTCCAAGAAATTTTCTAACATCTCTTTGTTTTTGATGTGTTTGTAGGTTCTTTATTACTTGTATTTTATTAGGGTCCACCTCTATCCTTTCTATTGAAATATGATGTCCTAATACAATACCTTCATGCATGAACATATAAAATTGTTTGTGACTCAATGACATTGAATAATTTTTCCAGTTGACAATGGATTCATCATAGGAATTCCCATAGACAGTGAAGACATCCATATAGATTTCTACAAAATCATGGGATAGATCAAGAAATATTCTCAATACAACCCTTTAAAAGGTGTCAGGGTTATTATATATCCCAAATGGAAGGACCGAGTAAGCATAATTTCCCTAAGGGCATGTGAATGTGGTTTTATCTTGATTTTCAAGTGTAATCTTGATCTGGTTGTATTCACTAAAAGCATCTAAGAAGGATAATTTTTTATTTCATATAAGAGTGTTAATATCTTGATCAATGAATGGAAGGGAGAAGTGATCTTTCCTAATGGAATTTTTAACTTTTTTATAATCCACAAAAATAAGTGATCATACTAGATAGCTATCAAATATTGGGTAAATAAAACCTGCATCTAATAGTTTTTATAGTTCAATTTTCACATTTTCTCAAACAATAAGGTTTAGCTATCTTTATGGTTTCTGATGGGTTTACATCATTCCTTGATATGGATGTGGTGAGTACACAAGTCTAGGTGAAGGCCTCTCATGTCATGGTAAGTCCATGTGAAAGTAATTATATGCCTTTGTAACATGGTTACCAACTAAGTTTCTTGATGGGAGTCTAGTTTTTTGTTGATGTTGAGAGAAGTCCCAGTGGTATGTCCACTTATTTAGATAATAATGTCATAGAATTAATGTTACCTAGAAGATCACCAAGGTAAAAATGGTGTAGCAAGAGGTGATGGAAATTTCTAACATCTTCCCTAGGGTCTAAGTATTATTCTATTGCAAAGATATTGGTAAGTGAATAATATGTGCATTATAGAATATTGTCAACATGTAGGTTAGCTTTGTAAGTGTTTTTCATGATGTTATAAGTGAGTATGTCTTAGTCTTGTGTTTACAAAAATGGACTCCATTCAATGGTAAATAGATTTTGTAGGGTACATTGGCCATCATCCTCATCCTCTACCCAAGGAGATTGTTCTAGTTCTAATGGAAATTGAGTTGGTGGATATAAGACTAGTTTTTTCATGGTATTTCCATTGGGAATCAACATATTCTCAAACCTCCATTGGGAATCAACATATTCTCAGACCTACATCCAATGAATGCATAAATTGTACCTAACCAAAGTTTGCATAAGATAAGAGGGTATCCTCCTAAATTATCATTTGGTTTTAATATCATGAAATATATTAGATACTCCCATGAATCTAATGAGATAACAAGGTCTTCAATCACCCCTTCAGGTTTGACAATTGATCTATCTTCCATTTATAAAATAATGGGAGTGTGATGAAGGTCTATAATTATTAGTTTCTACATGGTTTCCTTGGTCGTTACATTAATGTAAAACCCTATATCTATTAAGGTAATTTTAATGTGTGTGCCATCATTGTAAACATCAATAATTAGGTAGTATGAGTTAGAGTATTTAGGTAGGACTATGTTTCCTAGCATAATGTTTACGAGTTGTCCAAATAGTTGAGAGGTTTAAGGGTCCTTCCTTATTCTACCAGGTTTCTTGAGGTATAAATCTAAGAAACCCTTGGTATAGATGATGACATATTTTATCACTTGAAATAATAGAATTTTGACACAAACATTTTTAAGTTGACCAATAAAGTCAAATTTAAGTTCTAGGTCTTATTTTTTAATTGTAATCTTTCTAATAAAGATTTATTATTAAGTGTTTCCTAGGAATTGGACATGTTTGGTTTAGGGTTGGAGAATTTATTTGATGATTTTGGGTTAATTATGGCATCGAAAACCTATTATATAGGTTTTTATGTTATGGGTGGGAAGAGATTCGGTAACATTCTTCCTAAATAAATATGTACATTATCAACTTCCATTGAGTAGGTTAGATACATCACTCTTTCATTATTATGTGTCAGTTGAAACAACTTATTATTTGGGTTTGATGTAGGTTGGGCAAGTAATTATGGGGCATTGAGTTGAGGTGGAGTGGAATTGTTTGGTGTTAAAGTTGGTTTTTATTATAGGCATGGTTATGGTGATTGTTGAAAACCAACATTGGGGTTTTTCCATGGATAATTTCCCTTCCATGGTTGTTTTCATTGGTTGGAAGGAAGATACCATTGATAATTTTGATTTGGGGGTTTCCATGGCTAATTTTTGGATTGTGGTCAATTATTCTGGGATTAAGAGCTTTGAGGTAACCAATGTTGGATTTGAAATTACTACCAATTGGCATGTGGTTGAGATATTTGTTGAGTCATTTTAGGTTCTGTGGTTGCATTTGATTCTAGGGATTTGATGCATTCCAATTATAACAAGGAATAGAATTGAAAATTTGATAATTTTATGGCATACCTAGATTTTTTGGTCATTGAGACCATGGATTCTTTTGAAATACATCAAAAATCTAGTCTGCATCTCCTCCAATTGCATGGAGTTCCATTACATCAAGATCTTATTATGTTATGCTTGCCACTTTTACTTGAGAAAAATGGCATTTTTAGTTCATTTTATTTTTGTGATAGTTTGGGAAACATATGGTTAAATCCTGCTCTATATCCTCTTATTTTCTTCATGTATGTAATGTGTCTAATTACGTAGCTAAGTGACTATTGATGTATTTTTTCATATCTTTAAATGAGTTGTTTAATTCCATATATGATATTCCATTATAATATTTAGAATAAGATGTAGGCAATGCTCTACTTTTTTAGTTCTTCATTATGGAACTTGAATAATTTATACATAGGAGGGTAATCTTATCAAATGCTAGATATGATACATCTCTACTACTCATAAGATCTAGTGCTTCCAAAAATCTGTCATTAAATCCTTTCAAGAATATTAACTTGATGTATTTCATTTCTAATGCATTTTTTTAAAAATGTTGTAGACTAAACATAAACCTCTCCATATTTGGAATCCAAAGGTTCATCTTATTTCTGCACTATCCTGAATATATAATCTCTCTTAGAATCTTGTCCTCTATAATAAAATTGATATTTTCAAATAAATTTATCCTTCATTTATCTCAAAGTATATATTGAGTCATTTCCCAACCCCATGAACCATTTTAGTGCTATGTCCTTAAGATCAGCTATAAATAGTTTCATCTTTTGAGCATCCTAGTTGCAGTCATAACTATGACATAGAACATCAAATTCAAAGAGGAATGTATCAAGATCCTCTCTTATCATCCATCTAAATTTGGTCAAGGTTAAGTTAAGGATGTATTTAATGGGTGAAACATTTATATGGGTGTGGATGGGAAATTCAAAAGTTGTAGCTTCATTGATGGAATTCTCTCTTTGGAGGTCACCTGTGATATTTCAAACTAGTTATAGACTAAAAACTTTCACAAAACACTCTTAAAATTATTCATCAATTTATTTTTCCCAAGGTGAGTAATGTATGTTAATCTTAGTATTTTATAATATAAAGGATATTCTATTGGATAGAGGTGATGGAGTGGGGTTTCTTGAGAATTCTTCTAGGACTTCAATAATTACTTCTTGCTCGATTGGTTCAACTAGTTTGGTTCATTTAGAAAGTACCATAATTTAAAAACTCATTTTTTAGGCTAGGATGGATGTCAAATATCTTTTGGTAAGGATTTTTTGTGAGTTTGGAGGTGTTTTGATGTAGGAGAATCCATGGAATACATGTTATCTTTCTATCACATAAAAATAGAGTGTTTATTTCTAAGTTATTATTTGCTTGTTGTTGGTTTTGTGTGTGTTGTTCTAGGTGGTTGCCTCAAATTTTAAGACAACCATTCTAATTTAGTGTGTTCATGTTGATGTTCACAACTTCATCTTTCATCATCCATCTTATAAGATTTGTGTTTTCCTTAGTGTTTTAATGGCATACTTCATCTTTCAAATCTTAGACATGTAATTTTAATTGAACTTTCCCAGTCCTAAATAGGTTTTGGCACATTCAAGAACACCTTGTAGTTATATTCAGGTTTTTAAACCCATAATAGGTTTGTCAAACACTTGGATATTCTTACCTTTTATAATTGGGTTTCATTTCCCTCGATAGGTCTTAGTTTGGCTTATTATCTTCCTAAAGTGTTAATTGGATGTCAAATGTCTAATTAGGTCTTTGCCCAAGATTTTAACTTTCTTAATTCTAATCGAGAATCATTTCCTTGATTAGGTTAATAAGAATATGACTTGGAGGATGTAGTTGTAATTGGTGACTCTAGTGTTATTCAGGTTTTAGTTCATGATTAGGTCATGAGCAAAGTGGTTGAATTGAGCCTTTGATAATTAATATTATATTCTTGATGTAGTCTCAGTTCTGAATGAAGGATGCACATAGTTGTAATTATAAATTGAAATTCTGAACAAGTATTCATTTATTTTGAAGAGTATTCCTTTGCTAATCATGTGTGAATTTTCCAATTAGGTCTATACTCCACCAAATTATTTTGACATTGGTATTCAGTCTCAATATCCCAAATAGGTCATAAAATATGACCTAAGACATTTAGCAGTTGTAATAGGGTATAGTTCCTAGATTAGGTTGTGGTTTATTAACATGAAAGTACATTTATTAAATGGATTCTAAAGCTCACTTATGTTTTGATACAGTCTTTGGTGTTCACTTAGTATTAATCAGTATTTTTATTATGATTGGAACATGGAAACATCTAATTAAGGCTAGTAATGCTATTGGGATTCAAAGCTTGAATAGGTCATAAACTTGACATCTCTCCAATAGTTATATTTAGAGGATATTTCCTAAATAGGTCATGGTGATCTTAAAATGACATACGTAGTTGTATTCAATGTTCTATTTCCTAAATATGCCTAAGGCTTCCTATGTTTTGTTTTCTTTTTCATACGAGAAGGCAAAGCTTGACTGGGTCTTAGCCTAGTTCAAAATGGTTTTGGTTCTCTATTAAACCCAAATGGGTTAACCATTGGTAAAGTATCCTATAAAATCCTAACAAGGTATTAATAAAATCTAACAAAAAATCATTTCTCTTTCTTTCACCTATTGGATCTGATTTGGTCTACATTAGATGCAAAAAAATGGGTTTTTATCATTTTGTAAGTTTTTCTTGATCTGTAACACCCTGGAAGTTGAAGGGACATTGAAGTAAATTGAAAAGTTATCCCATTCCTAATATTTATGTAAAAATAGATTTATATTTTGGGGTTCATCATTATGGTATAGAGACATGGTGGTTTTTTTAATGCTTTTTTTCTCTCTATTGGTACTCGGTGAATCATTATGTCACCAAATTAGTTGCTCAAAATTTGTCATTAAAATTTGTTTTAAATCTCATAAATCCTTCATGATAAATATAAGTAATGGATTCATATGTTTAATCTAGTGTATCATTCTCTATTTTGGTTCTCATTTTGTGAGTGTGTTTTCCCAAAACCTACACTGTGGTCAAATAGCTTTCCTTAGGTGGAAACTCAGACTTTATGTGCATAATTTGATATTAGAGATTCATTTCATCATAGGTATAGAGTGTGCATAGAGGATAATCAAGTGGATTATATTATCAAGTTGTGGAAGAGAAGTTTACATCATTATAAAAATGGCACATCATGGAAATTTTGTTTGAAGAGGGGCAAGAGCAATAGGACCTCGTGTGGCTGGTTTTACAAAGATGATGAGAGGTATACAAGAAAGATTGGATGAAATGGAGTTGGTTCAACAAATAGGTTATCATGTTAATGATGTGAGTGAGGATAAGGAATAATCTAAAGATCTTGGGTTGGAGGATATGGAGAACAAAGATGTGACAAGATTTTTTATATTTATGGTGAGGCTTGGAAGTAGGCCAAAACTTGATACATCATACTATAATGATTGATTGAATCTTTAAGCGATCATGGAGAGTGGATAACAAAGATGGATAAATACTTTTATTTTGAGTCTATGGAGGAGCATAAGAGAGTGAATTTCACGTATACAAAGTTCAAAGGTCATTCATCACTATGGTGGGAGAACATGAAGGTAGAAAGATAATGGAAGAATAAGTAGAAAATTGGGTCATGGAAGAGAATGGTATCAAAATTCAAGAAAAAAATTTGCCTACAGATTACAAATTGACCCTAATCTAAAAATTTCAAGATTTGAGGTAGAAAGAGATGAGTGTTAAAGTCTATATTGAATAATTATATAGACTCACAATACGAGTGGGACATGATGAGTATGATCCCAAGAAAGTGGTGAGGTATGTTAATGGAATACATTTTTTATTAAATAAAAATTAGTTTGTTGAACCTATGGAATGTAGAGGAAGCCTACCAAAGTGTATTTAAGGTGGAGGAAAAGCTATCAAGGAGGCGACAATCAAACTCTAGAGGTAGAAGATGGTATTTGAGAGGATGAGGATAAAACAATGGTGAAAAAGGTTAATAAAAAACCATGGTGGATAAGTAAGTAGTTCACACGATTAAACTTATGGCATGAGAGGAGGATACTCTTCAAGAGGGAGAGGTTCATATGGATGAGGTAGAGGTAGAGGTTTTCATGGTAAGTGTTCTAGCTATAATAAGTACATTGTTCATAAGTTAGAAGATTATTTAGAAAACCCTTCGAATAATGGTAAGTGAGTTGAAATAACAACTCATGTAGATTTTGGAGATGAAGAGAGTGTTGGGTCTCTAAGTCATATAGACAAGACAAAACAAGGAGAAATCTCTTGATGAAAAGAGTGTTGTTAAAACTAGCCAAGGAGGTAAACAAATTGGCACAATGGAATAATTTGTTAAGGACTATTTGTAAATCTGAAGGTAAGTGTTGCAAAGTTGTAATTGATAGTGGTAGTACTAATAATTTGTTCTCTTGTGAAATGGTAAATAAACTTGGGTTGATACGTTTGCAACATCCTACACCATACAAAGTTTTTTGGTTACTTAAAGGTCATCAGATGCTTGTGAATGAGTAGTGTATGGTGAAATTTTAAATTAATTTATCTAAGGATGAGGTTTTATGTGATATCATGCCCATGGATGTGTGTTATGTGTTGTTGGGTAGGCCATAGCTATTTGATAGGAGAGTCATACATGATAAAATAGCAAACACATATACTCTTAGAAAGAATGGCAATAAATTTACATTGAGTCCATTGAAGGATAAGGGAGATGAGGTGGATAAAAGTTCAAAGGCCATGTTGGTATCTGGTAAAGAGTTCTTGAAGGTGGCTAAAGAGGAAGAGGTGTGTTTTGCATTGATTTCTAAACTGGTACAGGTTGTGATAGCCACTACGATAAGTGATTTACCCATTGAAATTCATAATATGTTGAAGGACTATGTTGATATTATGATAAGTGAATTTTTAGATGGAATAATACCTATAAGGAGTATACATCATCATATGGATTTAGTGCCTAGAGTGAGTTCACCTCAAAAGGAAACCTATGAGTTGACTCCC
Source organism: Torreya grandis (assembly GCA_037957365.1). Lineage (NCBI taxonomy): Eukaryota > Viridiplantae > Streptophyta > Pinopsida > Cupressales > Taxaceae > Torreya > Torreya grandis. The sequence continues at coordinate 3,307,827 of JARHVA010000170.1, read as the reverse complement.
ATAGAGAATGAGGAGATAAATTAGGTGTGGGAGCTATTGAGGAAGATTTTGATACATGAGAGATTGAGCCCATGTGTAGCTCTAGCTGTATTAGCATCAAAAAAAGGTGGGGAATGGAGAATGTGTATGGATTCACATGCAATAAACAAGATCACCGTTAAGTACCAATTTCCATTGCGAAGAATGGATGAATTAATGGATTGTTTGAATGGACCAAGGTACTTCACTAAGATTGACATGAAGATCAAGTATATCAAATACACATATGAGAAGGAGATGAGTGGAATACCACATTAAAAACAAATGACAAGTTGTACGAATGGTTGGTCATGCCATTTGGATTGTCAAATGTTCCAAATATGTTTATGAGGCTCATGAATTAAGTGTTGAAACCATTCATATGTAAGTTTTTAATTATCTATTTTGATGACATTCTAATTTTTAGTCATGCAAAGAAGAGCATTTTCAGCACTTAAATTTGGTATTGGATAAGTTGAAAGATAAGCAATTTTTGGTAAATATGAAAAATAGTAGTTTCATGTAAGAGGAGCTAATCTACTTTGGGTTTTTGATCTTGAGAGAGGGGTTAAAGATGATTCCTAAGAAGGTGAGAGTGATTATTAATTGGCCTTAGCCAAAGATCATGTTTGAGGCATGAAGTATCCATGGGTTAAATAGCTTCTATAGGCAATTCATCCAAAATTTTAGTGGTATATGTGCACCCATCATGGAGAATGTGAAGGGAGATAAGAATTTTTAATGTATTGATGCAATAGAGAATAGTTTTTTATTTTTGAATAAAATAGTGAAAAAACAACCAGTGTTAGCCTTAAAATATTTTGGTAAAGTGTTTCAGGTTGATTGTGATGAAAGTGAAATAGACATAGGAGCAGTGATCAATCAAGAGGGTAAGCCCATTGTTTATTTCAGTGAAAATTTGAATGAATGAAGAGGAAGTACTCAATCTATGCAAAAAAATTCAAGAAGATAAGAATTAAAAATGTTGCCAACATCTCTGAATTATTTCAATTTTACAGTCTTTAGTGAAAAATATTTATTTGATGAACCTTTGATTGAACCCCATGATGGAAAAGATATTGAATTGTATCATTTGCATTGTGAATACATTGATGATGAATCAAATATATTTCTCTATGAATAAGAGAATAACACTCTTTTAGCTCCCTATGAAAAAAATGATCAATGTTGTAGCCAATCAAAAAATCTAATGGCATGTTTCACTTCTTCAATTCTTGCATTTAAAAAATCTTCTAGTAGAATCTCCTATGAGGAAGATAACAAACCTAGTTCTTCATCAATGTGTTTTTATTTCCCATAAACATAATAATTTATAGAAGAGTTTGAATATGATCTTCAAATATTTGTATCCTCTTATCTTTGCTCACTCTCAGAAATAGAAACCTTCACTTTGGAGATTATTGAGGAACACACCAAAATAGAGGAATCAATAATGAGCAAAGGCAAAGACTATGTACATGAGGAACAATTAGTGAATAACATAGTGGAAATAAAAATAAAAGACCAATTTGAACTTGATTTATAGATTCTAAAAATGTATCATTGGCTAGCTGAGACTTGTATGGAGACAAACCATAATGAATTCATCTCCTGACTTACATATAACCTATTCTTTCAATAAGCATGAACTGAGTCATCATAAATTTCTCATTAAAGAGTGGAAATGTGATAACAATATGGACACCAAACCTACCATGTTTATTGATGAATCATGTATGTTATAAGTTTTGCACATAAATAATCAACCTCAAGAATAAGTGGTGAGGTTGAACATAAGAAAACAAAAAAAAATTGAATAAAATTTGAACACCACTCAACAAGAAAGAGTTCCAGAATAGTTTCAACATCATGTAGTCTATCTTCCAAATCAATTCTTGGAAGCATCTAATGAATATTTTCTTTATGAATGGAAATGTATTCTTCTTCCTTTGTCTACCTTTGGATTAGTACTCTCTAGTGATGAATCCATGAAAGTAGATGTACCATTCTCCTTGTATTATTCCAAACCTTGGGGGAAACCCTCTTCTAAAAAAATTAGGGTGCAAAAATAAATGTACCCACTACAGGACAGGAATCAAATTGGTCAAATTCATAATAAATAAGTCTTAATACAATTCATAAAGATAATGGACTATCCTCCATCATAGTATATTCATATCAAGGCCTTGGTTATAGGTAGAGCTAAGATTTATTTCCAATGTATGATTTTGTGTTTCCCCTCCAGCCTGAACCTTTCCACAAAATTTTAAAATTAGAAGTTGAGTTTCTTGAATCCTATATAGTTTCATTCTCCATTGCCTACATGTTTTGGTCCAAGAAAAATCTTAGGTTTCTCATGTTCCTTAATTCCTTGGTCTTATTTACCATGCTGATAACTTTTAAGTGATTAAAAAATTCCTCATATTTCTCTAAACCTAATAATGGGTTTTTAAACCTTTGTCATGCACATATTTTATCATGTGCATAAAATTATATATTTTCTCTTCCCTGTTGTTTTCCACTTTTGGTAAGTGCATATGTTTGTTTTTAATAATTTTAGTTTGGTTGGGCCTTAAGAGTGTGAAATTTATGAGAGTGAGTCATAGAGGAGGAAGTTCATGTGCAGCGTACCCTCAGGGAATAATATTCAATTCAAAGATATACCCAAAGCATGAGGAAGCATTTATAGGCTTGCACACCCAATGGGTTGGGCTAGCTCGGCCATGAAAGTGTGTGATGCATGATAATGTGATCACAAGTTGGTAGTATCCCCAATCAAAAAATTTCAAGTATCATTTGAAAACTTGAAAATTTAATGAGGTCAGAGGTGTTGATGTCTTGAATTAATCCAAAGAGTGTAATGAAAAAGTAAAAAATGTGGACATTGAAGACACTTATGGTGCAATAATTAATGATTTTACTCTCATATTTGAGTAAGGAAAGAGGTGGCCCACATAAGTCTTAGATTTGATGTCTGCATAACTTATGAGAACCATATTTTGTAAATAGAAATAAATTTCCATATAGTTGGAGAATGTCAGACAAGGTGTTGGATTATAATGAAACTCAATTAGGTAGTCAGAATTTCCTAGTGATAAAGGACATCATTCAACAATGTATACCTATTTGGTTTTTTAGTAGAGATCAAGACTCTATAGTTTCATTTTTGGGAACACAAACTAATTTTTATGAATTAAATTTTTTGGAAGAATGACTTACCATACTCAGTATCATAAAGGGCCATAAATTTAGAAGTAAGATTAAAAATAATGATGTCGATAAAGTGATACAACATTGGTGATTGATTTTAGGACTTGTGAAAACCTTTGAATTTATCTCTAACTATCAAAATAAAAATAAAAATATTTGAATGTCTAGTAGTTGAAAGGCCCACAGCTAAATGTGTGTACACAATTGACCTTCTTGATAGTGTTTTTTATCTTGAAGAGGCTCTAGAATCTATGCCATGATCTATTCTAGGTAACATTGTTTCCAAAGGGATTATAAAAAATCCACATATATTTTTAAACACAAGAAAATTTTCTTCTTATATCCTTCCAAGTACCTCAAAATGCACTGTCTCTCAACTCAGTGTCTCAAAATCAATGTCTCTAATTGATTTTGCATGTTATTTCAATGGTATTTCTTGCATTAAAATTTTATTTTAGCTCCTATTTGAAGCATCAGAAATCTATTTCAACAACCAACTATGTGGTAAATATTACCTAACCCTCAAAATTTAAAATCAATAAGAGAATATTTTGTTGCACTTTCTCAAACAAATAGGTAAGTAGGTAAATAGATAAGGTTTTAAAAATAATGATTTGGCTTCACAATGTGTGTTTATTTATAATACAATTGGGATAGGTAAATTAGTCACCAGTTCATCATATTGGGACAAGGAAGTGTTCTTGATTCATAATCTATATAGATCAAGAGAAATAGACAAGAATGTTCTTCCTAAGCACAACTAATTCTTAAAAATTTAGAAATGATAAAATGATACATGAATATGCACTATATATAATAAAATTTAGAGTAATTATCTTACATTAGGGTAACAAGAGGATTTATCAAAGTAGTGATCTAGCTTAGTGGCATGTGTTCATTTCCCATATAATTGGGATAGGTGAACTAGAAGCTAGTTGGCTATATTTGGAAAGTAAGTACGTAGTATATGTCATCTGCAAGGATCCATAGGGTGGATAAGACACTAGTCACCAATGACTTGTAGGCTTCTCTTGCATTCTGTTAGGGAATGTGGTCCAGAAGGAGTGCCAAAAAATAACATCAAAATAGTAGCAAAGAATAATGCCAATATCAAACTATGTATTTAGTCATTTATTAAACTAATTATTTTTAGAATTAATTATTAAATATAAATTTATAATTGCATTTAATTTTAAAAGTGACTGAATAATAAAATCAAAGAAGGGAAAACTCTAGTTATAATCTCTAGGTTGAGATAGTGCAAAGGATGATGTTTCAACTTCCTTTGTGGGTGGAAATTTATACAAAACAAAAAATCCAGATTAGGAGATGGGGAGGTTCTTATTTCTTTAAAGCTCTTAGGTAAGGGATGGATGCAACTTTATTTTATCTATGTACTTCTCTGGATTGAGCAATGGAATAAAAATAAGTGGGTGAGATCATTCTTTAGCTTTATGGGTTTTGATGTTTTTTGTCTATGAACTTTTTATTGTTGTTCATGGATACAAAAGCCATTAAAATTATGCACTTTTCTTTTTTATGTGTAACTCACAGTGTTTCCAAACTTTGTGTTGAAAACCCCATGTATGGGTTTTGTATTAAGTGTACCCAATATGTTATTTGAAAAGTCTTTGTACTTCCATATAAGCCTTTTATTCACACTGCATCTACTATGCATTTTTATATTTTCACATGAGGAGAAAAATTTCCATTCACTTCATATAAATGTGAGTTATTCAGGTGGTCCTATAAGTTTATTCCATCATGGGTTTCTCACCTTCACCTTCATCCTTCTCCATTCTTCTCCCATTTTCAGCTTTCACCGTTTCCCAATTTTTTTTACTTATTTGAGTTTCCTAGTTAAAAGTACACAAAAACTAAAAAAACCCATAATCATAAGGGAAATTTCCCTCTCAAACATAGATGAAATGATTTATCCAATAAATTCAAAAAAAATTGCTTCCCATTGGATGAGTCAATCAAACCAATAAAACCCCAAGTGATATAAAATTTTACCAATAGAGATCCCCATTGTATCATATTTATAAAAAAAACACTACATAAAAAGAACAAACAAATAGTGAAATAAACTTACCCATTCTTCATTTGCATCTTCATCTAGTTATTACACTTTTCCAACCCTAAAAAAATATAACAAATTAATGGGTGCCCTAGTGTTATTTTAATATTATATTAACTTCAATTTGTTTGACATTGACATAATAATAGATACAATTGCATCAAGATGTTGGGTTATAATGTTACATCATGATTTTTGCATTATATTTTCTATGTCACGAATTTCTACATTATGAAAGTTGTGTTAGCTCATATTATTTCAATTAAATTCAAAATTTTAATTGAATGAACTATATGAAAATAAATACATGTGTATTAACATACTGATAATATTATAAATTGTTGTATTATATTTTAATGAGAAATTTAAAGTATATATATGTGTGATCAATGTTATTTATTACAAATTTAAAATAAAATATTTAGTACTAAACAAAGTGATAATTGCCACTTTATGTAGACAAGTGTTAAATGAGAAATTCAAATGTGATGTTTTTAAGTAATTTTTTTATTTATTATATCATTATTTACAATCTTTTCAACTAATATAACAACTAGAATTTTCATCCAATTGAAGTGGAGGTGGTTTTATGCCATGTCATTACTTTCAATGAATTCAATCCATGATTGTCCTAGTCTAGGGAAACAATTTATAATTGGACCTCTGATATAAACATTTGGTGTGCATGATATCAATGACCCTAGAAAATAATGTCTTGAAGAAGTGAGATATATCGTGTCATCTAGATCATGTGTTTTTCAAATGGATCTTATATTTGGTTTATTCCATGCAGGAGATTATGAGTTATGAACATGTGAAAATGTGGTTTGCTTGGTGGTAATGATAGAGGTGATAGTGTCAATGGTGAAACACTTATCTCAATGGGGTCATCATCACCATGAAGAGAAAGTGATGTTGCACCACAATAAAACATTTATACACTTTTTAAAAAAAATCATCATGTTCATTCAATTTGCATTAAAAAAATTATAACATAATAAACACGAAAATAACATAATAATAACTAAAAAATTGAGTCCACCTTATGTCAATCATGTTCCCCTTATGTCAATTGGATCTCCCATTGCATGTCATTTTGGACCAACTGATTATTATGTTGAATTTCATTTGTATTTCAAGAGAAACCCACACAACAAATCATGTCCACCTTATGTCAATTAGGTTTCTAATTTCACACCATATTTAACCAACCAAGTATTGTGTTGAATCTCATACTCATTTGGAGTGAAACAAACCTCACATAATGAATTGCATCCACCGTAAGTCAATTTGGGACCCCATTGCACACCATGGTATATCAATCAAGTATTGTGTTGAATTTCACATGTTTTTAAGGTGAATATTTCCCCACATAATGAATCACATCCACCTTATGTCAATTGGGGCTTTGCTCGCATTCCATTTTGGACCAATTGATGATTGCATTGAATGTCATGTGCAATTAGGGTGAAGTAATCCTACATAACAAATTGTATCCACTTTATGTCAATTTGGGATCCATTTTCACACCATATTATACCAACAAAGTATTTCATTGAATGTCATGCATTTTTGAGATGAATTAATTCCCACACAATGAATCACATCCACCTTATCTCAATTGGTTTTGCCATTTCATGCCAAATTGAACCAACCAAGTATTGTGTTGAATCTCATGCACATTTAGAGAAAAAACTCCCCACACTAGGAATCACATCCACCTTATGTCAATTAGGGATTCCATTGTGCACCATATTGGAGAAACTAAGTATTATGTTCAATCTCATGTGCATTTGGGGTGAAATAAGTGCCACATAATGAATCACACCCACCTTATGTCAATTGGGGCTCTAATTGTATGCCATATTGAACCAACCATGTATTTTGTTGAATGTCACATGTGCTTGGGATGAAATTAGTCCCACATAAGGAATCACATTTATTTTATGTCAATTGGGGATCCCATTGCATGCCATATTAGACCAACCAAGTATTAAATTAAATCTCACCTATGCTTGGTATGAAATGAGCTCCGTGTAATGAAGCACATCTACATTATGTTAATTGGGGATCCAATTGCATGAAAAATTAGACCAATTGAGAATTTCATTAAATTTCATGCACATTTGGGATAAAATGAGCCATTTAAAATGAATCGCATTCACCTTATGTCAATTCAAGCTCCCATTCATGCCATATTGAAATAACTGAGTATTGTATTGAATCTCATGTGCATTTAGGGTAAAACAAGCCCTATGAAATGAATTATTTCTACCTTATGTAAATTAGGGCTCCAATTACACTCTGTATTGGACCAACCAATTATTTCATTGATTCTCACACACATTTAGGGTGAAATGATCCTTATAAAATGAATCGCATCCACCTCATGTCAATTGGGGATCCATTTGCATGTTATTTTGGACCATGTATTGTGTTGAATGTCACATGAATTTGGAGAAAAACAAGTCCCACAAAATGAATCATGTGCACATTGAGTCAATTAGGGATCCAATTATTTTTCATATTGGATCAACTGAGTACTACATTAAATTTCATGCAAGTTTGGGTAAGAATGAGTCTTGCACATCGAATCACTTCCACCTTATGTCAATTTAGGATCATTTATACATAATATTTTTATTAACTTTACCACTTATTAACACTTTATATCTTGTAAAAACCTAACGAGTTTCAATCTCTTTGAGTGGACACCTTAAAGGGTGCATCGAGAAAGGGGTGGGCAGACCATTGGTGCTTCACAAGATTATTGTGGATTTGTATCATTCCTACCATTTTCCAACCACTTAATATTAATAAAACCTTCTCCTATGTAATTATATAATCCTTTTATCCTCTCTTTCACCCTCCTCTAGTCATTTTCTACCTTCATTAACCTTTCCTAAGCCTAAAACCCTTTTTGACAGTTTATAACATAGAGTCGATTAGGCCGACTCTATTGGCTAAACTTTTAGAAAGTTTTAGGGTTAGATCCACCTATATAAACACATCCATTTCATCATTTCTAAGAGAAGAGAATAAAAATAAAGATATATTTTGTATCTTCTTATCCACCATTCTACTTGAGGATCATAGCTTAGGGTTTCATACTTTATTTGGAGATATTGATCTTGTCTTGTGGAGAAGTCTTTTGGATGCATTGATAGGTTGTGTATCCTAGAGCTGATTTATTCTTGTCATCCTTACATACCATAAAAAAATCTTACAAATCACCTTGGCCAAGGGAGAGATTGAGTCTCGATGGGTTCATTTTCAAAGGTAAGTATTCCTAACTTTGTTCCTCCTTTGTAAGAGTAGATAGATATGCACTTATACTTCTCTCCCTTGCATTAGAATTTTGTATAAATTAACATGAGTATATGTATTTTATGCATGTTTAATTTTTATGTTTATTACCCCCACTTTGGGCCAAAAGCTTTGGTGAGCACTAGATTAGACTTTGTTTTACTTGTTATTAGTTTATTAGAATATGAAAACATATGACCTAGTTAGGGTTATGACATAGTTTTGCTTGACTGGAGGCTTTGGAACCCTCTATAGTCATATTATTGTGGTAAGATATCCCTTGGGTAGGTATAGTAGATCCATATTGGTCATGAACCCAAATATCTAATGTATCCACAATTAGAAATGTAATTAGGATTTATCTTCTCTAAACTAGGATTGATTTATAAGTCTATTGCATTTCCCATTACATATATTTGGTCAACCCAACATGAATCTAACCATTGTAGGTTTTTTTTCATGTTTCATTTTTGTCATTTTATTATATTTTTCCATATTTGTAGTACTATATCAAACCAAATAGTATAGTTCTAATTGTATGTGTGCAGGTTTAACACACAACCTCATCAAAATGATTGTGTTCTATCTGTGTAGATATTCATCAACTATAGGTTATTAGATTGAATAAGTCAACACAATAATATTTTTTAGTTCCATATTAGCATACAAAGTTAAACATGTCAACTTTGTCATCTTATTCTTTATGCCAGCATATAGGTCAACAAACACTGTTAAATAGGTTGACCCTGTTCTTTATTCTTCTTTAACACACAGGGTTTTGTAGCTCTTGGTCAAACCATTCAACCCAATTTATAGAATTTGAAAGCAACAGTCAAGGAAATTCAACATAAAATTTTTAATCTCAACCATTTTCAAGCCCATAAAGGTTCCTCTCTTTCCCATCTCTATCATTTTAGTACTTTCATTAGTTCTATTTTCACAAGTTAACAATCTTCAAAATTGCAACCCTACAACTAATTAGGTCGACCTAGTCAACCTAGTTCTATAGTCTATCTTCTATTTGAGAGACATAGTCGACCTATTTGACTTTGTTCTTAAAGGCCTTGCTTTTATAGAATAGTAGTGATCTAGTCGACTCTATTTTGTATTGTTTTCATATAGTGTCACCTGAACTGAATCTATACTATTCTCAATCAATAAATTAACAATTATTTGCTAATTAATTTGCATTTCAATTTTAATTGTTTGCATGCTTAGAGTAACTCACATAGTCTAAATAAGTGGTTTTTAAAATTACCATTTTAGTTACACTATTTTACTCTTTTGCACACACTACCAAATCACATAACTTTCAAAACACATTTAAACATTTGTCTTCCCAAGGCCTACCTAGTTGGATTTTATCATTAAGGGGGAAGCCAACTTGGTTTTCTAGCCAAGTATAAATACATGATGAATGGTATATATTCACAAATCACATAACACCCATATCATTACGAGATTATGAAGTGACAGGATAGACCTCAATATCAAGCTAGTACCATTGCCAATACAGATCCCTTTTAGTGTAAACTACCTAAAACCAAACTTAGATTACTTTTTAGTTCCTTCTTACTCACACTTTCATCAAACAATGAAAGTCTCTAACTCACAAAGTGGACCATAAAATGAATGATGATACTCTTTTAAAACTATTTTTTACTGCTCTTAAAGTTCTCCTTCAATACAAAGTTTGAATATTTTCCCCTAAAACTTTATAAGAAGCCTTAGACCAAGCAAAAAGGTAAGACTTTCTTATGACTTTTTTGAAACAACTCCAAAAACTACTAAAGAACCTTTTCAATCATTTTCTCATAACATTAATTCATCCAAGCCTCCTAAACCTCAAAATGAAACATCTAATTCAACCAATTTTAACCCAACCCACCCTCCCTTGCATCTAGAAAAACTTCATAATAAATTACCACCCTCTAAACCCATGAGTTTTTATCCTTCCAAACCTCCTCCAAAATGGTACAATCTTGATAAGTTTATTGATGGAATGTTACTATAGGTCATTCTCAAGAGTCTTGTCATGATATTAATTTATTTCTTCTTGCTTATGTGCTTGGTTTGCATTTCAATCTTGATAATCTAACAAAACAATGCTATCAAGACCATCTTCAAGCCTCACAAATTCAATCTAAAGAATCAAAATCACATCAACATCAACTACCTAATGAACAACCAAAATTATCCCATACTTACACCTCATCCACTAATGTTATTAAAACCATATTTGATCCTTATTTCTACACCAATTAGGAAAGGATAACTACCATGAACCACTTTAAACATATCATTGCATCCATTGAACCTCAACCTCTTATGTCACATGAACCAAATGAGTACCTAGTTCAAATGCATACTCAAAAGCATATCATACATGGTCCTCCTTTACCTCTTCATAACTCTCCTACATATCATATGTCAAATTCAACATCTTTAAAATCTAACAAACTGACACATTTACCTATCTCCAAATGCACGTACCAACCCAATGCAAATCATTTTAATTGTTCAATGTTACCTCATTCTACCTCACTTGTTGGGTCATCTTGTGATACCCATCCACATGTCCCTTCAGACATTAGGGCATCTTGTGATGCCCATCCCTACATCCACTCACCCATTAAGGCATCTCATGATGCCCACTCTTATTCCACAATGCATAATAACAAACAAATTCAGCTTTAAAAAATATAATGAGACACATACGCTTGTATTTCACATGCTCATCTTTGATAAATACATTAGCTTAGATCTTACTTATTATTTTTTGTATTGTGTTTCTTTGTTTTTGTGCACTTTACTTCTTTTAGTTTCATTTTACTATCATCATTGTTGCCTTTGGGTTCTTTGGTTTTCTTACACATTACATTTGGCATTTGTTTTCATTTTGGTTCTTATATATCTCTTTCATTTTTGTCTTTTTATGTCATTTTTTGTCTTAGTAGTTTTATGATTATTTTTACCATTATTTAGCATTCACCTCATTGGTGTTCACCTTGTGAGTTTTAGTGTAAGACCATGGATAAGACCAGGCTCTCCTCACAAGTTACTACATTAAAATATCTTTAAATTACTTTCCACCTATTTTGGAATGACTACTACTTTCATTAATGCTTGTGTTAGATCCATTGTAGGTTAGTATGGATTCTCTGATGACATGACTATTATAACATATCATCATCCCTTTCATAGCACTATTTTACCTCCTTATGATCATATATGAGCATATTCACCATTGTATCACTTATTACATAGATGGATATATCATGATCCCCATATTTCCCTTATTTCCTTTCATTTGAGGCTCACATCGGTCAATTTTGAGACTGCACACTTACTTATGGGAAAGTCTAGGAGTCTTTAGACACCTTGGTCTTTAGGTCTTTTTCTCTAGTGACCAAGTGTAAGCTCTCTTTTATATTTCACATATTTCACTCATGATTGGTTCTCTAAATATGTATGGAGGAGGAATAGAAAAACCCAAAAAAAAAAGTTAAAAGCCAAATCATAAAATATAAACAAAAGGCAAAAACAACCTTAAAAGTCAGATCACACCAAAATATGTGATCTATATTTGTCACATCTCTTATATTAGTCAAATATAAAACTCCATAGTTGGCCTCAAGATAGAGCTGAGGTCCATTGGGGTGCGGTAGGCTAGTAGACTAGGGTAGGAGGTCTCATTATATCATATACTATCTAGTGTCACCTGCTTTCTCACATAAGTACTCAATCTTCATGATAGATCAACAAATATATAATGGGTCCTAAGGATTGGGGAACACATTATGTGAAGGTAGGTCCATTTTAATTTTTATGCATATAGCCTTCAGAGGTTAATCTATGTACTTTAATTTTTAGCCTAAGCTTTGTGTTCATTAGTCAAAGTATCCTAAGTCTTTGGTGTTGATAGTTCTTAGCCTTTCTCACTAGCCTAGTGTGCCTCATTCTAGTTAAGGATGTTCACATCACCAATGTGGTGCATCACATTCATTATTTACATCATATTTTCCTTATATTCCCCTTGTTGGATATCAATTTTAGTTAATCACCTCCACCTACTTACGCCTCTTGATTTAAAGTTTGTGAGTTGCATTGTAAGACCTTGGATAGGACTAGGCCTTCCTCACAAACACCCTTTCACCATTTGTTTATCACACCACCTCATTATCATACTAGTCATGTCATTAGGTGATTATGTTTTCTTACATTACATTCTAGAAAAAGCATTAATTTTGAGTTTTCATCCTTTAGAGATTTTGATTTTCATTTATCCATCATGTTCTTGTTTGATTTTTATGGAATTCACTTATCTTACATATGATATTTTACATTCTTACATGTTTCTCTTTATGTATGACTTATTCATTCTTGTCTTACATCTCGACTTCCATTTCATTTTCATTTATTTATGCTTTCTTCATCCTCATTTGAAATACTTGTATTACATCTTGATTTAAATTTCATTTTTAGTCATTCATGTTTTTCTTAATGTTTAATTCAACATGCTTATCTTTCATTGGGTTACATTTCACTTGCTTACATATCTTTGTTAGAGTTTTCTTGCATTGATATTTCATTTGTCATTCATGTTTTATATGCTTCCCAATGTGATTTAGTATGTTCTACATTCCTTTTTTCCATTTATGTTTTACATGCTTCCCAACGTAATTTAGTATGTCCTACATTCCTTTTTTCTATTTATATTTTACATGCTTCCAAAACATAATTTAGTATGTTCTACATTCCTTTTTGCCATTTATGTTTTACATACTTTCCAATGTGATTCAGTGTGTTCTACAATCATTTATCATTCATTTGTCATAATTTTGTCATTTATAAACTTGATCTTTTGGTTCTAACCTTTCCTTAATAATCATAATTTTCCAATTTTTATAAATAATTCATTGCTACTTTAACCATCCTAAGTATGCATGCATTGCTTCTATTTTTAGTTTTGTATCCCTAGGGTTTCTCAAATATAGGTATTACATCCTCCATGATCAAGACTAAGATATTTACATGTAGTCATTCAAAAAAAGGTAAGTAAAGGTATGTATATGATCCTTTTAGTTACTTACATTTCATTTTAGTATTACTTTCTATATGCCATTTTTTAGTTATCTTAGTTTCATATGTTTTTATGTTCTTTCTTGAAGCACCATCCCCTGTTACACTCATGTGACTCGTGATGAGATTCGAGTGGGGCATATTTATACACATAATATTTTTATTAAATTTACCACTTAATAACACTTTTTATCTTGCAAGAACCTCTCAAATTTCAATCTCTCTAAGTGCATGCCTTAAAGGGTGCATCAGGATAGGGGTGGACAGACCATTAGTGCTTCATAAGATTATTGTGGATTTGTATCATTCCTACCATTTTTACAACCACTTTCTATCAACATAACCTTCTCCTATGTACTTCCCTAAGCCTTGTCTCCTCTCTTGCATCCTCCTCTAGTAATTTTTTACCTTCATTAGCCCTTCCTAAGACTAAAACTCTTTTTTATAGTTTACAATATAGAGTCGACTGAGCTGACTTTGTATTCTAATTGATACTTGTTATTATCAATGAATAATATAGATTCGATTGGGCTGAATCTATCGGTTAAACTTTAAAAAAGGTTTAGGATTAGATCCACCTATATAAACACATCTATTTAATCATTTCTAAGAGAAGAGAAGAGGAAGAGATACATATTGTGCATCTGCTTATCCACCATTCTACTTGAGAAGCATAGCTTAGGGTTTCATAATTTCTTTAAAGATATGGATCTTGTCTTATGGAGAAGTATTTTGGATGCATTGATAAGTTGTGTATCCTAGAGTTTCTTTATCCTTGTCATACATACATACCACAATAACCTTCTGTGAAGCACCATAGCCAAGGGAGAAATTGAGGCTTAGTAGGTTGGTCTTCAAAGGTAAGTATTCATAAATTCGTTCCTCATTTGTAAGATTAGATATATATGAATTTGTACTTCTACCTTAAGTATTAGGATTATGTATAAATTGACATGAGTATATGTATTCTATGCATGTTTAATTTTTATGTTTATTACCCCCACTTTGTGTCACAAGCTTTAGTGAGCACTATATTAGACTTTGCTTTACTTGTTATTAGTTTAGTGAATATGAAAATATAGGACCTAGTTAGGGTTATTGCATGGTTTTGTTTGATTGGAGGCTTTGGAAACCTCCCTAATGATATCATTATGGTAAGATATCCCTTGGCTAGGTATAGTAGATCCATCTTGGTCGTGACCCCCAATATCTAATAGATCCACAATCAAAAGCATAAGTAGGATTTATCTTCTTCAAACTAGGATTGATTTATATATTTGTTGCATTTCCCATTGCATACAAATCCCATTGCACATCATAACTAACCAAGAGAGTATTATTTTTAATCTCATCATGTTTGGGATAAAACTCGACTCTCGTAATGAATCATATCCACCCTATGTCAAGTGGGGCTCTAATTGCATACCATATTTGACTAACCAAGTATTACATTGAATGTCAAATGGATTTGGGGTGAAACAAGCCCTGTACAACAAATCACATCCACCTTATGTCAATTAGGGATACAATTGCATTCCATATTTAAAAAATTTACTATTAATGCACATTTGGAGTGAAATGAGTCACAAATAATGAATTACATCCACTTTATGTTAATTAGGGCTTTGATTTCATTCCATATTGAACCAACTGAGTATTGTTTTGAATGTCACACATGTTTGGGACAAAACTTGTCCTATATAATGAATCACATCCATCTTGTGTTAATTGGGGCTCCAATTGCACACCATATTAGACCAATAAAATATTGTGTTAGATGTCCCGCACATTTTGTACAAAAAATTGCTCTCACATTATGTCAATTGGGGATTTAATTGAATGATATATTGGACCAATTAAGTATTATGTTTAATCTCATGTGCATTTAAGGAGAAACAATCCCCATGAATCACATCACCCATAAATGAACTGGGTCTCCTATTGCATGCCATATTAAACCAACCAAGTATGACATTGAATCTCACATGCATATAGGTTGAAACTAACCCATGCAAAGAATCACATCCACATTATGTCAATTGAGGTTTAAATTACATGCCATATTGAACCAAGTATTTCATTGAATTCCACATGTTTGGGGAATAATGATCCCACACAATGAATCACATCCACCTTATGTTAATTGGGGCTACAATTTCATGTCATATTGGATTAACCTAGTATTGTGTTAAATCTCACACACATTTAGGGTGAAAAAATAACTTACACCTTATGTATATTAGGGCTCCCATTGCATGCCATATTATACCAACTAAATATCTTGTTGAATCTCATGTGCATTTGGGATGAACCTAGCCCTGCACAATAAATCACATCCACATTATGTCAATCGAGACTCCAATTTCATGTCATATTGAACCAACAGAGTATTATGTTGAATCTCACATGCATTTGGTGTGAAATGATCCCCATGTAACTAATCGTGTCCACCCTATGTCAGTTAGGGCTCCAATTGAATTCCATATTGGACTAACCAAGTATCACATTGAATGTTACACATGTTTGGATAAAAATAATCCATGTGCAATAAATCACATCCACATAATGTAAATTCGGTATCCCATTATACACCATATTGGACCAACCAAGTATTGCATTGAATATCATGTGTTTGGGTGAAACAAGTAATTGAAATTAATTACATCCACCTTATGTTAATTTTAGCTTCAATTGTATGTCATATTGAACCAACCTAGTATTTCATAGAATGTCAAGCATGTTTGGAGAAAAATGAGAAATGTGGAACAAATCTCATCCACCTTATGACAATTGGGGCTATAATTGCACACCATATGAACCAAGTATTTAATTAAATGTCACATGTATTTGGGGATAAATGAGCTTTGCATAATTAATTTCTTCCAACTTGTGTCAATTGGGAATCCCATTGCATTCCATATTGGACAAACTAAATTTTGTTTTGAATCCCACACACATTTGGGGTATAACAAACCACATGCAATAAAACACATCCACCTTATGTCAATTGGGGCTTCAATTGCATGTCATATTAGACCAGGTGAGTATTGTGTTGAATCTCATGCACATTTGGGGTGAATTGATCCCTGTGCAATGAATTATTTCCCCTTTATACCAATTAGGGTTTAAATTTGACACCATGTTGAACCAACTATTGCATTGAATATCAAACGTGCTCAAGGTGAAATGAGTCCCTTACAACAAATCACATCCATTTTATGTAAACTGGGGCTCCAATTGCATGCCATATTGAACATGTTATTTTTTTAATGTCATACACATTTCAAGTGGAACAAATGTCACCCACCTAATCACACACATTTTGGAGGAAATGAGACTCATGCAATGAATCACATCCACCTTATGTCAATTAGGGATCCAATTACATGCCATATTGAACCAACTCGAGTATTGTATTGAATTTTATGCATATTTTGGGTAAAATGAGTCTCGTACAATGAATTTCATCCACCTTATTCAATTATGGAACCCATTGCATGCCATATTGGACTAATTGAGTATTGTGTTGAATTTCATGCTTGTTTGTGGTGAAATAATCCCCACATAATAAATTGTATCCACCTTATGTCAATTTGAGATCCCATTAAACATAATATTGGACCAACTAAGTATTGAGATGAGTCTCATGCACATTTTGGGGCATAATAAGCCTTTTACAATGAGTCACATCCACCTTATGTCAACTAGGGTTATAATTATGTTCCATATTAGACCAAACTAGTATTACATTAATTCGCATGCATGTTTAGACCAAAAAAAGTATTACACAACCAATTGCATCCACCTTATATCAATAGGGGGTCCAATTATATTACATACTAAAATAATTGAGTATTACGTTAAATATCAAGCACATTTTGGGTGAAAATAATCTTGAAGAATGAATCACACGTGTTTGTGGTGAAACAAGTCCCATAGAATGAATCACATCCACTGTATGCCAATTGGGTCTCTAATTGCATAAAATATTGAGCTAACCAAGTATTGCATTGAATATCATGCACATTTGGGGTGAAATGATCCCCACATAATGAATCACATCCACCTTATGTTGATTGGGTCTCCCATTGCATGTCATATTGTATCAACACATAATTGCATTGAATTTAGTGCACATTTGAGGTGAAACAAGTCTAGCACAATGAATTTCTTTAATCTTATGTCAATTAGGGATCCCATTGCACATCATATTAGACCAATCAAGTATTGTGTTGAATGTCATGTGTGTTTGGGGAAAAATGAGACCCACGTAAAAAATCATGTCCACCTTATGTCAATTTGGGCTCCAATTACTTGTTATATTAGACCAAAAAAGTATAGTGTTAAATGTCAGGCATGCATGGGATGAAAAAAACTAATCACAACAAATCATTTCCACATTATGTAAATTAGGACTCTAATTTGACACCTTACTATATAAATCAAGTATTATGATGAATGTCATATGCATTTTGGGTGAAACGAGCCTCACACAATGACTCACATCCACCTTATATCAATTATGGTTCTAATTGCACACCATATAGAACCAATTAAGTATTGTGTTGAATGTCATGTGTGTTTGGGGTGAAACAAATCTCACATAATTAATGCATTTGTTGTGATCAATGTCATGTGCATTTTGGGTAAATGAGCCTTGTGCAATGACTCACATCCACCTTATATCAATTGTGGTTCTAATTACACACCATATTAAACTAATCGAGTCTTGTGTTGAATGTCATGTGTGTTTGGGGTGAAATAAGTCCCACATAATGAATGAATTTAGGGTAAAACAAACCTTGTGAAATGAATCACCTCTACCTTTTATCAATTGGGGTCCCAATTTTATGTCATATTGGACCAAGCATTGTGTTGAATATATAGTGTTTTTGGGGTGAAATGAGCCTTGTGAAATGAATCATGTCCACCTTATGTCAACTAGGGATTTAATTGCACACCATATGTTACCAATAGAGTATTTCATTGAATGTCACATGTGTTTGGGGTAGAACAAGTCCCATGTAAAGAATAGCATCCAACATGTACCAATTAGGTTTCCCATCACATGTCATATTTGACTAACCAAGTATTGCATTCAATGTCAAGTGTGTTAGGTTGTGGAGCTAAAAGCTTCACTGATGCAAACATGGAGGAGGTTGTTGAGAGGTTGCTGAGTTGCAGAGCAACTGGCATTGGTCTGATCAACCAACGTCGGTCATATCCAGTGCAAAGCAAATTGACATCGGTCAAGGATCAGCCGACGTCGATCATCTTCAGCTAGATAGGGACCAACGCTAGTCACCTGTGTAATTCCAAAATTGTCAGTTGCATGAACAGTTAGTTAACAAATCGGTTGTTTGCATATAAAAGGCTAATTTTAGCCTTGGAGCTATGGATCTAATTATTGTAATTAGATGTCTAATTATTGTTTGCATGAGATCTATATAATAGACTCATGGGTTGTATTGTAATTTGTTCTAATTGAGTTGAGCAAGGTTAGCTCCTTCAGAGGGAAGAGAGCAAGGTGTGTTCCTCCTAGTTCCACAGGGGTGCCGAGTGTGTATGATCAAGTTGGTCTGCAGGTGTGATAGATCAGGGAGAAGATCCATCGGGGCACTAGTTGAAGAATCATAAGGACTTGGTGAGGCAAGGAAAAGGGTTCTTCAGGGTGTAGAGAGATCTATATGGTAAGTAAGATCATTGATTTGTAGCTGTGTGTGTGCGAGGTCAAAGGAGGTCTGTGGGGTAGCAAGATCAAAGGTGACAGTAACATATCAAGGTGCAAGATCAAGGAGATCTACTTAAAGTATGATTGTGTACTTGGAGTGCGTGGAGCACTTGTGTACTGGCAGTAGTGATACTGACTGGTTGGAGGTGAACACCAACTCTGTGTTTGAGTTATGTGTTGGGACCGTAAAAGTGAGAGTGAGATCTTGAAGATATTTATTGTTTATGCCCTAGAGGTGTGGGAGACCTAGAGGTGTGTAAGGAAGAAGGTGGCATCTTCTTTGTTGTATTTCCTTCTGGAAGAGTATTAATACAATTGGGTATTGTCTCTCATATTCTGTGTTATTTTTGAATTCTAGTTACTTGTTACTTCTGGTTAATTCTGCATGTTAAGTTGCTTGGTAATCAATGGTGCTTCCACGGTCCTAACAGTGGATTCAGAGCATGTTTGTTGTTCTAAATTCCTGACAAAGTGCATTTAGTGTGAAACATTACTCATGTAGAAAATCTAATCAATTTTATGTCAATTGGAGCTCCCATCGCATGCCATATTGGACCAGCTAAGTATTGTCATGTGTGTTTGGGGTGAAATAAGCCTAATGTCATGTGTGTTTGGGGTGAAATAAGCCTAATGTCATGTGTGTTTGGGGTGAAATAAGCCTAATGTAATGAATCACATCCATATTATGTCAATTTACACGTCGATTACACACCATACTAGACCAAAAGAGTATTGTATTGAATGTCACACATGTTTTGGGTAAAATAAGCCCCATTCAACAAATTATGCCCTCCTTATTTTAATTGGGGCTCCAATTTATGCCATATTGTGGACCAAATAAGTGTTCCATTAAATTTCAAGCATGTTTATGGTGAAACTAACCTTGTGCAAATAATTTCATCCACCTTATGTCAATTGGGGCTCTAACTACATAAAATATTAAACCAACCAATTATTGTGTTGAATGTCACTATATTTGGGTGAAAATGAGTCCTAAAAAATGAATCATGTGCATTTAGAGAGAAATGAGCTTTGTGTAATGAATCACATCCATCTTTCAATTAGGTCTCCAATTACATGCCATATTGGACCAATTGAGTATTATGTTTAATTTGACACGTTTTTGGGTGAAATGAGTCTTGTACAACAAAATGTGTCCACCTTATGAGAATTTGGGCTCTAATTACATGTTATATTGAACCAACCAAGTATTTTCTGAATCTCGTGCACATATGGGGAGAAACAAGCCCTCCACAACTAATCACATCCATCTTATGTCAATTGGGGCTCCAATAGAATGTAATATTGAACCAACTAAGTATTGCATTGAATGTCACACACATTTAGGAAAAAAGGGCCCCATGTTAATAATCACATCCACCTTATATCAATTTGGGCTCCCATCGAGGAATATAGTAATTGATTTTAATTCAATATTTTAACTCAAGTGAAACATCATCTCTCTCCCTCCACCATGAGAGGTTTATATGAGTAGGCTGAAACCTAAATGATATGATAGTAATATATATTGTGATTATCATCAATCAATAGGACATTCTAAAAATAGATGCTTCAAGTTAAGACACTAGATACAATATCTTATTGATGACAACATTATTGAAATTAGCATGCCTAAAAAGGATTCTATGTTAGGTTGTAAAGCTAAAAGCTTCACTGATGCAGACATTGGAGGAGGTTGCGAAGGGTTGCAGAGTGTTACTGTCGCCGGCGTCGGTCAGGCCAACCAACGTCGGTAGGGAGGAGACAGGAAGGCAACCGACGTCGGTCAGAAGTTGGCCGGCGTCGGCACCCCCAGGCAGACAGGGACCGACGTCGGTCACCTGTGTGGTTCAGACTGAGTATTTTACAGGCAGTTAGCTAACGAACCAAGTGTTTGCATGTCAAAAGCCAATTTTAGACTGAGAGCTGGGGATTTAATTATTGTAATTAGGTGTCTAATTATTGTTTGCATGAGATCTATTTGAGAGACTCATTGGTTGTATTGTAAACCAGTGCTAGAGAGTAAGAGAGCAAATAAGATCCTTCAGAGAGAAGAGAGAAATGGTGTGTTCCTCCTAGTGCCATAGTACCAAGTGTGGGTGTTGGATTGGAGAACCAGCAGGGTTCTTCATGTATGTATGATCTTGGTCATCAGGTGAGCATGGCTACAATAGGAGATCTGCATGGTAAGTAAGATCATTGATTTTTAGGTGTATGTGTGTGCAAGGTCAAGGTTCACAGGTGTGTAGAACTAGATTGATTTGTAGGTGTGCAAGATCAGAGAGGATAGCAACACAATAGGGAGCAGAATCAGGCAGGATCTACTTGGAGTACAGTGTGTACTTGTGGAGTGCGTGGAGCACAGGTGTAAGGTGAACACCAACTCTGTGTTTGAGTTGGGTGTTGGGACCTAGGAGAGAGAGCTTTGACGGAATATTTACTGTTTATGCCCTAGAGGTGTGGGAGCCCTAGAGGTGTGTAAGGAAGAAGAACTGTGGCAACCTTCTTTGTTGTATTTCCTTCTGAAAGAGTTTTAATATAAGTTATGTATTGTCTCTCATATCATGTGTTATTTCTGAATTCTAGTTACTTGTGTATTCTGGTTAATTTTTGCATATTAAGTTGCTTGGTAATCAATTGTGTACTTCTGGTTATTCATCCCAACACGTGGTATCAGAGCTAAGGTTGCAAGGAGCAAGTTTTGTGTTTGGTTATAGGTCACTCTCAAGGGTTTCTGATCGAGTGGGAGTAGAGCAATGGTAGATCAAAGTAAGCTAAGAATGGAGGAGTTGAAAAGCATAGATGGTCACTTACGGTCCTATGGAAAGAAAGAGCAGGGAAAAGAATATTGTTGGTTGGTAGCAGATCAGCATGAAGGAACTGAAGATGCAGATGTTGCAGGGGTTGTGGCACAGGATGCTCTGGGAGGTTTCTTAGATAAAGTTGAATCTTGGATAATAGATTATGTTGCCTCTTTCCATGCAGCCCCAAGGAGAGGAGCTGGTGAGCCTTGCCAAAGAATTGGCAAAGGGGAAGTGAAGCTAAAATTGCAGGTGGCCAACACATGGGTGTTGAAGGAGGTCATGCAGGGCCCAGGTTTGGAGATGTTGCTAATTTCTTTAGAAAGGTTGGGTGATGAGAGATGCACAAGAGCTCTCACAGTGGATGCACTTGAATTAGCTGGTGGTAAAAAAATAGGTACTCTTTATCTACTTGTTTATATTACTAATTCTTCTTTTGTTGCGGAGACGTGGCTTCATAGGCTTGGTCACATGAGCAGGAAGGAGATGCATGTTCTTAAGTGAAAGATAGATATATTTGATAGGCTTAAGAATTGGAAAGCCTTGGTGTTTATGGAGGAGATGGAGGATAGAGACCAGTGGATGGGGCTGTATACTTCTGAGCAGGGCAGTTTAGACATGGGACTTGATTCAAAGGAGCTCATGAGGAAAAAGTCATCACTCACAGGTGAACACAGGTACCGGCATTGATAGGAAAACTGACATCGACAGGAGGTAAGACCGACATTGGTCATGAGGACCGACGTCGGCAGCAGGAGGACACTGATGTTGTCAGGGTTGGTAGTCACGATAGGCGCATGGAACTGATGTCGATTGGATGCAGACTGTGTGGTGACCGAGGTCGGTCACTGTAACGGATTTTGGGTAGATAGCAAGTTGTCAAGGAGTCTCAAACACCCATATGGAGGACTGAAGGTGGTAAGTAAGCCTCAAATTCATTGTTCCTCTTCTTTATACTAGTTGCTGACTGCAGAGTAGGAAGGATCCAGGAAACAGTGGGAGCATGGCATGTAGAGATTGCAGAACCAAGCAGGAGATTTGGTAGGGTTGCCAGCTGGAAGAAAGCACAGAGATGAATGGATACCTTAGTTGAAGAATAGAGAGAACAGACACATGAGACAGAAGACCAGGGCATATGGTCTTAAGGAAGCTGCAGGACAGTGGTACAGGTTTTGACAGGGGGATGACAAAGCATGACTTTAGTCAATGTCAGGGTAACTACTATGGTTTGTCTTACCAGGGGGATGATGGTCATGACATTATCCTGTTACTACATGTGGATGGTATGTTTGCTAGCAGGTTTGTACATATAGGGTTTTGCTGAGCTAAGGGTAAGATTAGTTCAGTGGTTTGTTATGAAGAATTTGTAGCAGCGAAATTCTTTGGTATGGGAGACATGGGAGATCACAGGGTGATTTTGTCTCGAGTGGGAGCTAATGTGAATCAGGTGTTGGCAAGGTTCAGGATGCAAAATCAGAGCACACTAAGGGCTGGATAGTTCAGTGTCCGAAATCATATGAGGTCGGGTATAGGCCTGAGTTTGCCCAAGCGTTGGGTGTTGTCAGAGAGTTAGGAGCCAATTCGGGGAAGTGGGTTCTTAGGTATTTGAGAGGGACCAGCAGCAGGGATTCATGCTATTCAGGGTCAAGACTTCACTACAGGGGTTTGTAGGTTCAGATGTGGCAGGTTACTCGAATGATAGGAGGTACACCACAGGTTGTGTGGTGGGTTGTCTTCAGGATTGAGCTTGAAGAGGGATACAAGCCAGAAAACAAATTAGACGGGGTATAGGTACAGGTACAGTGTAGCTGTTTATCTCCAAGTGGGAGATTGATAGGTTGTGGAGCTAAAAACTTCATTGATGCAGACATTGGAGGAGGTTTCGAAGGGTTGTAGAGTGTTACTACCGTCGGCGTCGATCAGGCCAACCGACGTCGACAGGGAGGAGACAGGAAGGCAACTGACGTCGGTCAAAATTCGGTTGGCGTCGGCACCCCCAGGTAGATAGGGACCGACGTCGGTCACCTGTGTGGTTCAGACTGAGTGTTTTACGGGTAGTTAGCTAACGAACCAAGTGTTTGCATGTCAAGAGCCAATTTTAGACTGAGAGCTGTGGATCTAATTATTGTAATTAGGTGTCTAATTATTGTTTGCATGAGATCTATTTAAGAGACTCATTGGTTGTATTGTAAACCAGTGCTAGAGAGTGAGAGAGCAAATAAGTTCCTTCAGAGAGAAGAGAGCAATGGTGTGTTCCTCCTAGTGCCATAGTACCAAGTGTGGGTGCTGGATTGGAGAATCAGTAGGGTTCTTCATGTATGTATGATCTTGGTCATCAGGTGAGCATGGCTACGATAGGAGATCTGCATGGTAAGTAAGATCATTGATTTGTAGGTGTATGTGTGTGCAAGGTCAAGGTTCAAAGGTGTGCAGAACCAGATTGATTTGCAGGTGTGCAAGATCAGAGAGGATAGCAACACAACAGGGAGCAGAATCAGGCAGGATCTACTTGGAGTACAGTGTGTACTTGTGGAGTGCGTGGAGCACAGGTGTAAGGTGAACACCAACTCTATGTTTGAGTTGGGTGTTGGGACCTAGGAGAGAGAGCTTTGAGGGAAGATTTACTGTTTATGCCCTAGAGGTGTGGGAGCCCTAGAGGTGTGTAAGGAAGAAGAACTGTGGCAGCCTTCTTTGTTGTATTTCCTTCTGAAAGAGTTTTAATACAAGTTGTGTATTGTCTCTCATATCATGTGTTATTTTTGAATTCTAGTTACTTGTGTATTCTGGTTAATTTCCTCATATTAAGTTGCTTGGTAATCAATTGTGTGCTTCTGGTTATTCATCCCAACATTCTAGACTATAACCAAATAAAAATTTAAAGATCAAAATTTTCTCTAATCCATTTCTCAAGCATGATATAACTGAGGCTAAGGATACTTATGAAGTGAAATATACATACAATGTGCATCCACCTATCATGACATATGATCACCCATTGGATAATATCATTGGCATAATTACAACCACATTAGCATTATGACCTATAATTGCATTTGATAATAGTGAGATTGTTGAGAATGATTCAGATCTCCATGCACTATTCATATGAGCTTACATAAATCTATACCCTATACACAATGTCATGGTTGAAAATGGTTCAAGTGAAAACATTCTCATAATGACACTCCTCAATTCTCTTGAAGACACACTAAAGGATTTACAAGATACATTAAGAGTAGTCAAGGGATTGGATGGAAAATTATAGGACACTTTCAAGCGCATTGTGTTACCTCTTCAGATTGGCTCTGCCATAGTGGCTACTTTATTCCTAGTTTTACTAAGTAGTGAGGTCCCTAACATGTTGTTACGATGCCTTTGGATATAAAATATCTAAACATTACCATATATGGTGCATCAATGTATCAATTATATACATTACAACAAGGTAGTCACAGTTTCAAGCAATCGACATAAGTACTCTCTTTAGTGAGTGGTATCTCCTCCTCCACCCCACCACCACCATAATTGGTTGTTAGACTTATTTGGGATAATTATATAGAGACAGTTGTTACAAATAGTTAGGATCATTATACAAAAATAGTTGTTACATCTATCCAAGATATTTCTATACACCAAATTCAGAAGAGAGTAGGTGACTCTCCTAAATAGCCAATTCTTTAGGAAAGAGTCACACAAGGTTCAAAGTGACCTTTGCCTAATATAACATGCACAAATATAATTTTGTATTTAGTTCAATGTGTTCCACAATGAACATATGCACAGATACATTCTCCTACTATACAATGGACCCCATAGAATCCTAGGATTCCTAGAGTTATCCATTATACACATGATCTCATGAGTAGTGATGGTGATAGTTACATTACCACACCTAGTTCCTTTTCAAATTTTAGTACACCTACATTGGGCACATTTTTATCACAAAATGTGACCCTTTCACCATGTGACACAACAATCTCAAATGACCTTGATGGGATAATTAGTTATCACTTTTTAAATTTCAAGATAAATTCAAAAATATTAAAAAAATTGAATAATACAAAAATAGTCAAATATTAAAAAATAAAAAATAAAGACCTAAGCATGACATGATTGATAGGTACATTATTCACATATTATATTTATCACATTTTGGTAGATGTCATGTTATTCTCTATACACACATGCATTTCATGATATATGAGTGTGATGCAAGACATACATTTCGTACATGGGTACAAAGATGTTAGATTTTTGTATACCCAAGGCCATGCCAATGTTGGGGACATATTATTCCATAGGATAAATAATTACATTTTATATATTTCTATGACCTTTTACTATGTTTAGCTACATTGATTACTTACACGTATATTGTTAGTTACTTATATCTTACACAGTGTTACATACATATGCTACTTTAATATGCTGTGACATTTACATACATGGATGGTGTAGACTAGTTTTTACTTGTTTTATGCTTCATTGATGTTATATATATTTCATGATATGATAATCATTACTTATATATTGTGTGGAGCCCTTGGCCTTGTGTGTGTGACATTTATTTTTCCCTTGTTTTGTGACATGTTCATGTCCCTTGATTTTGACCCTTAGCCTTATCTATGACATTCTCATGTCCCTTGATTGCAACCCGTGGCCTTGCTGCTTGTGAAATTTCATGTCCCTTTTATGTCATCATTAGCATTATATGTGATATTGAGTACTATTGTGTGTGCATTTATTATGTGTATTATATATATTCAATTGTTTGATGATTTTTTTGAGTTTGTGGGTGTCATGGTCCATATCACGTAGCTCCCTTTTATGTGTGTTCTCATTATTCACATCATGCACGTTATATTGTGTAGTCTTACTTAGTGCTTATATCAATTATGATTACTATTGCATACATAATTACTACATCTATCTCTACATGACACTTGTATGCCTTGCATTATATATGTTTCATACATGCTTTGATCACATATACATTACTATGATGACATATTCTCCACATATTGATATGATTCTACATGATTACATCTTTATACATGATACATGTAACTCTTTATTTTGAGATGAGTGACTTGTAGGCTACACCCCTCACCTCAAAAGGTGGGCATATTAATGGGTTTATCATAGAGAATTAAGCCTCCATGAGAAAAAAAAATTAGATTTTCGGATAGAATATAAGATTTAGAGATTTCATAGTGGTTCAAATATCAGTTCCATTTAGATATGGGACATATATGTATACATTGATATAAATTATGGGTGCATATTCCACGCATATCCACTCACTTTATAAAGACATGAGTTACAGAGTACATATTCAGATACACTTGGATGCATGTGTACATTATTTGATAGGACCAATAGTTACAAGTTTTCACATATAGATACATTTTAGATATAGGTTATTAGATTTGGCATATAGATGCATAACATTATATATTAGTTGGCACTAATTCATGTGGTGTGATACTTTTTCAAGAACATATACACTATTACATATATCAGTTAGCAACAACTCAAGGGGCATGATACTTTTTCATGCACTTTTACACTATGACATTTTATAGCTGGCATGATACTTGTTTATGCACATGCACACTATTTTCTATTTTGAAAACACATTTGATAGTACCTAGTAGTGAGCAAACTTGAATATATAAGTCCATTTACAATAGTTGATTCATGTTTATTGAGGTAATGTAGTTGACGTTTAGTGAATCATAATGACCTTAACATTACTCATAGCGAGCCTAATATGTGGCTTTCACCTTTCATCATAGGGTTACAAGATTAGTTACCTGATTTAGTGTGGTTGAGGTTCAAGGATGCTCAATGACCTTGAAACTACTACCTATTCATGAAGATTGGGGAATTTTTTTCCCAACCCATAGCCTTGCCTTAGTTACACAAAATTGGGACCTGATCACCCCCAACTCTCCAAATGGCCTAGCAAGAGGATCCATTCTCTAATGCTTCAATAAGGAAGCATCATTTCCAATAAGTTACAAGGTAACATAATTTCAACCACGTACATGTTTACTCCTTCCTTTATATTAAAACTCTTCAAATTTAAATTATAGTTCAGATTTCATATTTTATTTTATGGAGATTGAATACTACGTGTTCATTGTAGGTTTACATGGAACATGATACATATTTGAACCATCTCCCAAACATAAAGTGTTTTTTTCACACTAAAGTACATATCTATCATTTTTATTTAGTATGTGTATTGAACTTAAATAATATAACAAAATAAGGTCATTTTTAAATAATATAATTTGGTGTTAGACACTTGGTAATGTTAGTTTTGACCTACCTTCACCCTACATGACTTGTGCATACATATATGAATCTAATTTGCCATTCTCTCACATTCGTATGTTATCTGTGGGTCTAATCCTTCTAATTGTTTCCAATCATCTATATGAATTTCTTGAGTTATTATCAAACCCATAAAGTACCATACTCAAATATCATAAGATCATAAACTTAGTATTCTTGTCTCTTGGATGGTAACACAAGACTTAGAACATACCACCTAACAGTACCACCTGAGTTTGATGGTTTCATAATTTTCCTAACAATAGTAATATTTTAAAATCAAATCATTTATATGGATCATCCCATCCAATTATCATGTTGATGGCATGATAAATTACCCAAACAGTCTCATATGAATACAAAATAAATTTAGACTTATTAATCATTTAGCACTTATCTAGTTTACATCTATAAACTATTGTACATTCAAAGGGATAGCCTTATTCTTCCCAATTTAGAAATTAATCAAAAGGAATACGTCTTAGCCAAGTATAAATCACACCTCAAATCTAAGCCAATTTTTTCATTTTATAAATGTCAAAATCTAGATCATAGTTGCATACATTCAAGGAGCAATAATTGAACACATTCACCTAATGGGGAGAACTACATGTGGTTTAACTTCTCTCTTTAGAGTATTGGATATATAATTTGTGGTCAACCATCCAATAGGGAGTGGTAAAATTATCTCAAACCACATTTATTCACCTTTTTAAATCCTAATTCTATCATTTCAAGTGATTTTATGGTTTCAAGTGAAGGAGACATATTTTTGGGTATTAGGCATGCAATCAAATTTTAAGATCACATACACAATCATATTAGAATCAGTTTCACCGGCATATACTTGAACATAAGTGTGAGATAGAACCATTAGATTCAAAACATAACAACTAATGGTAACCACCTAAACCTAATGGTACCATCCAAACAAGCCTACAACTCCATATCCTTATCTTAATGCCCTGTAGTCTAGAATTATTCCTACCCTACGACCTACCTACAATATTAGTCCTCTATAGAGAGTAAAATGATAAGTATCATATCATTTCATCATAATTTATATATTTATAAAGTTAAAGTGCCATATTAATTACAAGCCTTACATTCAGATCTATAGTTGATTGTTAAACATTGTAATCTAAATTATTATAATAGTTTATATTTTACTAAGGGTTAACATTAATCCAAAATAGGGTAAAATAACAATAAAACTTCATATTTTAATTTCTACTACATCACTTTTAAAACATAATCAATAATCATATATTTTTTTTAAGAATACAACATATTTAGGTGACTTGTATTACTTATCACATAAACGAGCAGGAATGGGTCTTTTAAAACCATAATCAATCAATAAATCATCCCCTACATCTAGATATTTAATAGACTCCACCATAATATATCTTTTCAATATCTTGGGAATAAACTATAATTCACAATCATTGATACACTCCATGATTATAGTTGGGAATAGCAATACATGTCCAATTAGAGCAAATTATAAAACCAACAATGTTCTTAAATGCATAGGGATGACCATCCATATAATTTTGATCATAATTTTTTTTTTTTTTTTTGTATCATCATCTATATTATACTTAAGAGATGTTGCATTTGCACATATTGTGTATGTTGACATGTTAAACTTGTACATTTTCAAATGTTTCTAATCTACAAATGAATACAGTGGACCAAAAAATTAAAAAATGCATACACCATCCTAAACTCCCCTTTTTGAACTAACCTTTACATTGTTTAATATGAAAATCCCAAAAAAAAATATTATTTATATTATAAGAACATATCACATACCTATGATGGTAAAAATCAAAATTCACTTTAACTTTTGGAAGTGGATCATTCAAAGGCCATAAATAATTTCAAAGGGGAAATAACTACCAATTGAGAAGAAAATTTTGGACTTTGTTAACTACATCTACCTCTCTAAACAACGCTCAGATTCCACCTGATGAGAACTCGAGCAACACCCTATTTCCACCTACAATGCCTATGTCTTAGCAACCCAAGAACAACTCTACACCTCCACAAACTAACAAATCAACAAAACAAGGCAAACATGGATACAACATTGTAGATGACCTAAATAAAACTAAGGCCAATAGCATGATGTTTAACTTTATTCAAATATCAAATCAAAAGGACATGTTACTAAAATAATTATCTACTCCTAAAGTGAATAAAATTATTAATACAATGTAAACCCATGTTATAATTTACAAAGAGAAAATTGAAACACCTCCTTTCCTCCTAATAATCCATATTTTTGGTAAGAACTTACATAATTTTTAAGTGGATTTAGGTACTTCTAGCAACGTCATGTTTTATGTAATTTGTCATTAGTTAGGTTGGATACCTACAAAGTCAAATAGGAAAGTTGTTTATTTGGGCAAATCAAAGGTCAAGGTTGTTGGTGAGTTGAACCACATCTATATGCAATTGGCCTTTGATCCAGGGGTGTAGCATTTTATTGACATTTCGGTAGTGGACATACTTGATGCTTATGGTATGATTCTAAGTAGACATTGGTCAAGAACATTGAACAATTACATGGCAACAGACTTCTCATATGTGCCCCCAATGGCATGGCATGCCCAATCAAATTAAAATTGAACACGAGTTGAAGATGACTCACATGATAATAGAATACAACAATACAAATGAGATATTGTATGAAGAGTTAGAGATCAGGGTATATGCCCTTAAGAAAAAGGTAGAAGCTTATAATAAATTCTCTGTCAACATGTTATCTATCTAATAAAGTTTAGAAATTAGATAAATTAATCACTTAGATGAGGATGATTTCCTATGTGCACCTAAGATAACCTCATTTCCTAGTGTTTCCAAGTACAAGAGGAGGTGAAACCAGTTGGTCTAAGTGAAAAAAAAGGTTGTCAACAATTATTGTCAACATTAGGTATGGTTGAGTCAGAAATCAATGAGCTTAATGAGAGTTGTCCAAGAGAAGTTAGGGAGTTTGTGAGATCCTATGATGATATAACAGATATCCTGGACAACCCTATACTCACTTTTACCACTAAAAACTTAGCCAGAAGGTCTCTATTAGATTAAAAATAAGATGTGTGCCCACTTGGTGTGTGGAAAACCAATGAAGAAATCAATGTTGTAGTAGTCCCAACTCATCAGAACATGAAGTATACATTTGAAAATCACCAATGCATACTAAAATTTGATGGTTCTAAGTATAAGAGCATGTGTAGTGATGGTGTAGAACTCATCAATTCCTAGGGAAAGTCATATTTAGTTGCATTTCACCTACAATTTGGTTGCAAAAACAATGTAGCTAAATAAGAGGCACTAGTTCACGGTCTCTTGTTCGCTCTAAGGAAGAAAGTTAAAATTCTTAAAGTACTTAGAGACTTTGAACTAGTGGTCAAATAAATAAGAAGCCCGCATGCTTGTAATAATAAGTATTTATCCAAATATCACAGTCAATTCTAGAACCTAATATAGCATTTTAATGCATTCAACATTCAAACATTATGTCGTAAAAGAAATTACATGACATATGCATTGGCAATAGCTACGAGTACTCTAGAACCTATGCATGACTCCAAGTTGAGAAGGTTCTCCATGGAGTTGGTCTCTACTCCTTCCATTCTTGATAACATTAAGAACTTCCAAGTATTCAATGATGATCATCATATCATTGACTTCATCACAAACACAGATGTATTTGAGTCAAAGATCATAGATGAAGATGACAGAGAAGAACTTGAGTTGGGTGAATAAGGGATAATCAATCTAAAAACAAACAATATAACCAAGGGCATGGTCTCATTAGAATGGTTGTTTGACATGGGTTACCAGAGTGGTAAAGAGAAATCAACCCCTGCCAAAGGTATATTGCACCAGTATTGCAATCTAGGTAATGCCAATGAATCAAAGAACGTGCTTTTAGGCATGACATGTACTGAAAAGGAAAAATAAGACTATTTGAGCCTTAGAAGACTTCAGAGATGTTATTGCATGGATCTATGAGGACTTAAAAGTGTTCAACACTTATATTCTCATGCATACCATCCCTCTTCAGCTAGGAGTTAAACCATTTTTTTTAGAGGCAAAAATTGGTCAATTCGTTGTTAGAGTTGTTGATATTCAAAGAAGTGTAGAAGTTGCTTCAAACAAGGATAATATTTCATGTTAGGCACTCCACATGGGTGGCTAATTTGGTGTTAGTTCAAAAGATAAGTAGAGAGATAAAATTATGTGTTGACTTTTGTAAATTAAACAAAGCCTCAGAAAAAGATAATTACTCTTTCCCTCACTAGATGAAGTCTTGCAGATAGTGAAAGGCTCTCAAATGATGTCATTCCTAGATGGATACTTAGAGTATAATCAAGTATTATTCAATTATGAGGATCGAATTAAGATAATATTTCCAATAAAGTGGGTTAAATTCACATACAAAAGGATGTCATTTGACCTAATAAATGTGGGTGTTACTTTCCAATGTGCCATGGATATTACATTCAAGGATCTCATCAGCAAATGCATAGTCATGTACATGGATGATTTAACTATATTTTCTAAGAACAGGGAAGACCACATGAAATATTTGAGAGTAGTCTTGTAAAGGTAAAAAGATCATGGAATATCCCTGAACTTAAATAAGTGCATCTTTGAGGTGACATAGAGTAATTTGCTTGGCCACATCATTTCAAAATGAGACATTTCAATACAACTTGAGAGAGTGGAGCCAATTCTAAAAATTTCATTGCCTGGTAACAAAAAAGAGCTAAAGTCATTATTCAGTAAGATAAACTTCATTAAGAAGTTCATTTTGGGCTTCACTAAGATAGTTTGACCACTGACAACATTTTCAAGAAGGATGTGAAGATTGAATGGATGGATGAAACACAAGTAGATTTTTCTCAGATCAAGAAAGTAATTGTAAATACATCTGTGTTAATTAGTCTTGACTATACATGGACCTTCTACATCTATTTGTTTGCTTCATAACAGTCTAGTGTTGTTGTCCTAACAAAAAATAAAGAGGCTAGAGATGAGAGACCTGTTCCATTTATGAGTTCTCCACTTCACAATGTTAAACTGAGATATTCAACTATAGACAAACAAGATTTTGCCTTGATAAAAGTAGTTAAAAAGTTTTAGATACTACATTATTCATAGCAAGGTATTTGCAATGGTGCCTAACCCAATAGTAAAAGCTATGTTAATGCAAAATGAGTTGGTTGAGAGAAGGGGCAATTAGATGACCATTCTACTAGAGTTTTACCTAGAGCTCCAACCAATGAAAATTGTAAGAGGTCAAGGACTCAGTAAATCCATGGCTAAAGTGAACCCACAAATAGTTTTCCAGCAATACATGGTGAAAGATATCACAAACAATGACTAGTACCAATATGTGGTCTATTATTTGCTCAACAATGAGTGTCTAAATCACCTAAATGCGACTCAAAGAAGAGCCTTATACCTAAAAAGAAACAACTTCATGATCAAATCAGGTGTTCTATATAGAAGAAATCATGAAGGCATATATCTTAGATTCTTGAATAAATAAGAAGCAACTAAAGTACTTAGTGATTTCCATGGAAAATATAGAACTGGTCACAGATCAAGGAGTGTTATAGCCCATCATATACTCATGGCAGGGTATTACTGGCCACATATTTTTGAAGATGTTCATGCTCATATCTAGAGCTATCATACCTACCAAGTTATCATGCATAGATAATGCACCCCTGTTATGCCTTTGCAGTCAGTTATTGAGGTCCAACCATTCACAAAGTGGAGATTAGACTCCATCAGAGCCATCAATGTTAATTCCTTTGTAGGACATAAGTTCATTCTTATGACAATTGATTATTGTACCTATTAGATGGAAGCTAAATCATGCAAGAATTGTACAATCGATGTGGTAATCAAATTTCTAAAAGAACACATCATCACCGAGTTTGGGATGCCTGCTACACTGGTATGTGATAATGGCCTTGCTTTCTCATCTTTAGAATTTACTGAATGGGCCTAAAAAAATTAGGTAATCATAAAATTCTCTTTTAATTATTATTTGTGAGGTAATGGGGTAGCAGAATCAACTAATAAGAATTTACTTGATGTAATTAAGAAAATCTTGAAAAATAACCCAAAGAACTAGCATAATATTTTGAAGTTTGCACTATGGTCTGATAAGACTAGAATTAAGTCAACCTTAGGAACATCACCATATCATCTTGTGTATGGCCAAGACCCCATCTTTCTAGTCAACCTAAGAACTCCAACATTACAATTCATGAGAGACTACTTGAAAATAGATGATAAGATAGAAGCTCACCTCATTAACATGATACAACTAGAGGAATAACATGATGTAATTCTATTACATTTTGGTAAACACCAAGAGGTTTTCAAACATTGATTTGACAAGTGAGCAAAAGTGAAATCCTTCCAGATCTTTGATCTAGTCCTTTTTTGGGACAAGGCTCACAAGAAAAAGGGATAACATGGTAATTTTTATGCCTTGTGGTTGGGTCCCTACCAAATATCTTAAAGCCTAGGTAAGAATACTTTCTACCTAAGGTGTCTAACTGGTGAGAACGTCCCATTACCTATCAATGGTCAATTCCTCAAACACTACTTCTAGGCTTGATTTAGCCTAGCAAGTTCTTGTAAATACATTCCCTTTCCCTTTCCTGCTTTGTTTTTGTTTTATGTCATGTTTTGTTGTTAGTTTAGTTTATTTTTCTCACTTTTTGTTGTCATTAAAACATCCTTGTTTGTCTTTTTTTGGCCTAGTCCACCTATTTTTCTCTATTGATCAAAAGAATTGAACACATGGCATGTATGTAGGTATCTCAAGTGATGTTTTGGTGTGTAAATACTCTGAGTAGTTTGCAACTTTAGATTTTGTTTATGAATTGGTTTCAAAGGTCTAAATATTATGTGTGTTCTGAATTTGTTTGAATTGGGTTAAGTTTGGGTAAAATTATATGGTTAATGAAGACATTCTCTCAAAACCAAGAGCAAAAAACACATCTTTAATGGTTTATGGGTTTGTATGAATGAACCTGCTACGGTGAAGATCTAGGGTGAAAAATCTAAAGTTCTACTTTTCACTTGTTACAATGATTCTCAACCCAAAATCAAGATGCTAAATAAGAATAAAAAAGATAAATCAAGACAAGAAAATGTAAGAAAAAGAGAAATTTCAAGAAAAGCTTAATTTTGGGTGATTCAAAAAACTCCACCATGAGCTTTTCAATTTGGTTGATAGTGGAACAAGGCCTTGAATAGGATCATGTGCAACTCTATTGGGGATATGGATGCATGTCTGGTAGTGGAGCAATGTCTAGGCAAGCATTCTCAAGGTAGATTTCACTAGCCTGATACTTAGATCTATAGTAGCTAGTCCTTATAGGTTCTAAGAAGCAATAATTTAACTCATTTGAACACACCCAGTCAATGAGAATTTTTGATTTGGTCTTTTAGCCACTCATGTCTTCTCTCTCTAATCTATTCACATTCCATGCGTAATCTCAACCAGATATTCAAGGTTCTTAGACACATTTCTATCATTTTAAAATACTCAAGAGTATTTTTTAGCAGAGTTGCCATTTATTGTTGCTTGCACAACATGCCTTGATTATTTTAAGAATCAGAGAACCTCCTTTTTTGCCTTTTGATATACTCTTTCTTACGCTCATGGCTCATTGGTCTCAACACTTTAAGTTGACCCAAAACCTATCCTTTGGATATCAAGAGTATTGCTCATTGGGCATGGATATGGTTTTGGGATAGGTTTTGATATACTCTTGATTGCACTCATGGCTCATTGGTCTCAATATCCATGCCCTTTGTTATCCCAAAACCTATCCCATTATGACAATCAAGTCCGAATGGTGAAGTTTCATGTATAACACTTGGCCTTTGGATGAAGTTTTAATGCACTTCTACTCACTTGACATTCTTACCCATCTGCGCTCTCAACTCCTTGAATTTACTTTAGGGGGTCACTTTGATTTCTATGCCTATTAAGATTTCAATACCTATCCATCATGTCAACCATGCTTATGCAGATAAGTTGCATGTTTTACTATTTGAGTGAAAACATATTTTTGAGGCACTTCCCCCATTTGTTGGGTTTTTGGATTAATTATCCTTTGACTTGCTCAAGTTTCTCATTTTTCGCTGGTGGGTCATTTTGGTTTCAATGTCATTTTAGCCTTTGGAACCTACTCCATCATGTTCATCGAACTCATTTGAACAAGTTTCATGTTTGGCACTTCTCCCCAAAATGACTCCTAGATCCTCATTTTGTACTTACAAAATCTTGTTTCCCCAAGAAAAAACCTTGTCAAAATTCTTGATTTGGTCTAATCAGTTCAAAATTATCTACTTAGTTCTAGTTCGGTTTTCCATATTTAAATTTGTCTAATTTTTTAAATTTTTTGATCCCCAGACCTAATCAAGGTTTCAAACCCTGAATAGGTCTTGGGGAGAGATCTACGTTGAATGCCTTTGCTAATAAAAGTGCCAACTATGAATAGGTCTTAAATGGGTGTCTTTGTTTGTCACAGTGTTATTTGGGCTTTTAAGCTCAACTGGGCCAGCTTTCTATCTAGTTTCCACATTGATTTCCCCATGGGAGAGCATATAGTGGCAATCAGGGATGGATCCTCGATTAGGTTGAGGGCCATTCCCCATTCATTTTCCTTTGTAATTGATCCCTAGGCCCCGACTAAATCATTGGGGATCCCAGGCTCCCAAGCCTTCATTATTTGAGGTTTTGACCCCTCAATACCCTGATGAATGTTGTTCGGGTTTTTGCCCACCCAATTCCCTAACTAGGTCTGGCATCGAGATTTCAAGCCCCAATACATCGACAAAAGGCTCAAATATAATGTGAAGCCTAGGTCTTTTAACATGAAGACAAAATTGAGGATCTAAGCCCTAATTAGGTCTAGGCCCCCACAATTTAAAATTCCTATCAAAACATTATTCACATTATTCAAAAACCTTAAATTGGGTCATTATGCTTATAAAAGACTGCCCTAGTGTTATTCAGGCTTCCAAATCCCAATTAGCAAAAGGATTTAAAATGTGAATAGTAACATTAAAATAGACCTATTTGCCTTCTAAAATCTTGGATAAGTCTGTCTGGGACCATTTTCAACTTCTCGATGGTTTTTTTAACATAACTTTTGATCCAGGTGTCAAAATTTTGAACTGATCACATTATAGGGAAGGTGGATCCATCTCAAACACAATAGTGTCTTCAATTTTACATGATTTTACTTATGGGAAAACTTGTTCATGTTTTAGTGTAAAATTTACTATTCCCTTCTTTTAATTGTTAATCTTAACTTCATTTTTGGTCTTGTGCAGGCTTGTGAAAGTTGAAAGTGATAAATTTTGAGGGAGAGGAAGGAGAAAGAGGTATTTGAGGCATTAATAGCGGTTGTTGAAGAATTTTGGAGGGAAAATCTCTCCCTTAGAAGACCAATAAGTTATATATTACTTGCATTTTACACTCCAAGGGTTGGTTTTTATCCTCACACAACAAATTTGGAGCTAGCCCCTTTTACTTTTTTGTATTTTTCATGCTTTATTAGTATTAATCTCTCCCTCAACTCCTCCTCTATTGACATATTGATGAAATATCGAAGGATCCATTGTAATTGACTCCAATATATTAAATCTCTCTACGGGGTGGGCAGTCCAGGCCATGGTATTTATTAGTTTGGAGTTAGTTTCTATAGAGGGGGGAGGGGGTATTTGCTATGTTCACCCCATAGATAGATAATTAATCCATATCTATCTAGACCTAGGAGCCTATCTATTCTATCTATAGACCCCTTTCGTACCTATAGTCTAGTCGTAGAAGCCCATGTCATACTGTAGAGAGTATAGTCTAGATGGAACCCATGTCGTATGTCTAATGGAACCCCTATGATATCGTATAAAGTCTGGTCTGGTCCCATCTAGAGAGGGGTGGGTTATGGTTATATCACGTATATAATGTATGTCATGTCGGTATAGATATAGATTCTACCAACCTATATACCCCAGGTTGAGGGTTCTGCCCTATCTATCTATTCTATTTGGCCCCACTGCCATCCATATAGATATTTATCATTGGGGCATGACATAGATTCTATATGTGATACCACCTTGACACCCCCCGCCATGTCTGGATAGGGGCCCTCTAGATAGATCTATATATAGGGGTAATCGATAGAGATATACAATTTAATAATAATGAGTTAGGGCTACGTGGTGCTTGTATTAAAATAAAAATTAAACTATCAAGATAGACGAATGAAGTTTGATCTGATCGAATAAATTTTGTATCAACCTCATCTCATATGCGAACTTCATTCAATCTGATCTCACTTCGTTCTCATAACAATGAAAACTAACAACAAACTGATAGAGAACATTTATTTTTCATTGTCATGAGAATGAAGTGAGATCAAATCAATCAAGTAAGATCAAATTGAATGAAGATCGCATCTGAGGTGATATTGATACGAACTTTGTTCGATCAAATTGAACTATGTTCATCTACCTTGATAGTTTAATTTTTGTTTTAATGCAAGCACCAATAACCCCAACTCATTATTTCTAACTCATCTATCTTTATTTGGGATATACCAGATAGAGATAGATAAGTTAGAAATAAATATATTATAATATATAATCTTCATATATATTATATAATAATATATTATATTTATAATATTAATATATTCTATTACATTTATAATATTATTACATATACATTAAATTATATATACTATTATATTAGATTATAAATTATTATATTATAATTATAAATATATATTAGAATTATATATTATTTTTATTTTTATTTGTTGATAGGTAATTGAGGGTTGGTGTGTCCCTCACCCATTTATTAATTGAAAACCAATATTACAACATAATGAGATTACAAAACCTTGACCATAGCAGAGTAAAAACATGACATGCTAAGAGGTGGGACAAGTCCACCCAACCACAATAAACCAAGACCTATCGAAAGAGGCCATCTGCCCCAAATACAACTAAACAGACCCATAGATCACAATTGAACACTCAAGAAACACACCCTGTATACCAAACCACCCAAAAACCCAACCCAAACTCGGTCTAATGAGCCACTCATCAAACCATTTGCACACCACCACACCAATGACGAACCCCTTATGGCCCTTCCTCCCCAACTCCACTATGGGAGTGAAGTGTCATGGAGGATGATTCAGGGATGATTTACCCTTTCTTCTTCCTCCTCACTACCATCCAGTCCCCTCATTCACACGAGCTCCATGAATATTCACCAAAAGGAGTGACAACTTTAAAATGATCAGAACCTACTTCATTTTTGACAAAAACCACTTTTGAGTCCACCTCGGGCCCATAGCCCTAGTAATATTCACCTCAAAAAAAACTAGAGAAGGGGCAGAAATTGCATCTTGAGTCACAAGTATCTTATGATCAACCTTCAGTATAGTTTATGTTATTTCTCTCAAATGTGAATCTAGAGAATTGGCCATAAATATTGTAAAATGATTAGGAAGGGCATCCTTCCACCAAGAAGATTCCACTTTTCACTCAAATTTGTGGTAATTCTTGGCCGAATGACCATTTTTGAAGCACCTACAGTGCCTGAAGGTTAGGCCTTCATAGTTTAGGGTTTGCATCCAGCACTGGTCCTTAACCTTCAACTCAATGGTCGCTGGAAGGACTTGAGAAGTATCCATGTAGACAAGGATAAGTGCAAAGGTGGTGAGATAAAAAATTAAAGTAAAAGCGTCCACCTCCAACATCTCACCCAAGGCACCACTAATGGTCAAAAGGCAATAAGCAATCCAAAACTGAAGAGGAAGGTGTGGCAACCAAACTCAAATGGGTCTAGTGGTGAGGGTTTCTAAAAGAAGATTGAACAAAGGGAACCAAGGCTTCATAAAGAGAATATGTTAGTCCCAACTCCATATCTTGGTTTGGAAAATCTTATTTTGTTCATTAATGTTATTGAAAACCATAATAAAAAACCCTAGTGTAGGGGTAAATCTCCAAACTATCCTTCATTAATGACCACCATGAACCAGAGACCCACTTGTGAAGAGCAAGGAGGTTAGGCCAGAAATGATCAAATCTTCAAATTAATCCTCTGGCCACAAACTAGTCCTCATTTTTAGCATGTCTTCAAGTGACTCATCCAAAAAGGGTATTGATGGATTCATCTTTGTAGAGCCCATGTGTTTCACTACTAGTTTATCCATCTTCTCCAACTGAGATATCACTTCAACTAAGGATTTTCCACCCTTCTCTGCCTCCTCAACCCTTCCCAAGCTTGTCTTTTTCACTCGAAATGCCTTTTTTGTTCTTCCTATTGAACCCCCTGCTCGCATAAGACCTATTGTCTCCCTTGCAGATCCTCTTGCCATCTTATTTCCTTCATTCTCAAGGATATCCCCTCCTCTTGTAAGATTTTACATCCTCCATTACTTCCCTTGTCCACCATCTCTACCACAAGTTGTTGTCATCGCTATCCTTCCTAACTCTCCACACATCAACCTAACCCTAGCATTGGAAGGCACTAAAGCATTGGGATCCATGTCATTACTAGATAAATTATATATTATTAGATATATATTATATATTATTAAATATATATTTCATATTATTATAATACTATTATTATTTTTAGATAGGTATTCACTTTTGACCGGAGCTCCACCTAGTCTGGGACACAATCAGGGGCCCATAACCCCAAGTGATCATCTATCATAAGTACCAGATTTACCAACAATAACCATAAATGGCCTAAGAATGCAAATGAATGACCACAACCAACCCAGGAATACCAATGATTAGCCACATTTGGCCTCTGATACCATACTAAGATTTGAACTTGGGTGGTGCTTGAAACAACCAAGTCACTTTATCAACTCACCCACATCTCATCGGTATTATATTACTATTATTATAATATTATATATATATATATAATAAATAATAATAATATTATTATTATTATTATATTAATATATATATATATATTTAATATATAATATATTTATAATAATTACTTATATATAATATATTAATAATAATAATATACTATAAACTATTATATTTTAAGCGATATACATATTATTAATATATAGTAATAAAATAATGAGCTCAAGAGTTGCGATGAAGTGCAATGTTGCGTTTCTTCTTGTCTTAACAAATGATGGGGTGACAAAGCACATTTGGATGACAAAGGATTTGGAGTAGATGCTTGAGGAATTTGTGGAGCAGATTATGGAGGATCTTTTAGGAAAATGTCTAATGTCGGTGGAGCGAGAGATAGAACCCTAATAGGCCATCTTTAGCAAGTTGATATATATATATATATATATATAATTAGTATATATAAATATAAACTCTAGAACCTCAATGTTTTAGCTCAGCGGTTATGGGATTTGAGTGAAGTATAGTTGTCAATTTAAACTCTTTCACACTACATAGCTTTGCTTTGTGTTCCAATTACCTTATACTAAACCTTGTTGCCACTATCGACATGACCATTGCACCTTTGGGGTGCAATTACTAGTTATTTTTTGTTACTCGACCATTTAGGCGTAGTCATCCATGACAATGAAGCTGTAATAGTGTGGCTATTCAACTAAAGAAATCATATCAAGGCTTAGTTTTTATAGGTTTCTTACATTTATAGGTAAGTGTCCTTGTTTTTGTATCGATTCGAAGGAGAAAGTTAGAGTTTTAGTTAGTTTTATTCACTTTTTTCTCTTTTTTTAATGTCATTATATCTTTCTTTGATAATTACAATTAATTCACCAAAAAATTATAAGTTTTTATACAGAGACAATAGAATAGCCAATCAATTTACACCTATGTGAGAATTTCTCCAAAGATTTGCCAATGAAATTATGCCTAAACTCTAGGATTCACCATGATATTATAGAAAAGTTTAGGGGTCCTTTCTTTAAATTCTCCTTGATGAAGGGTCCCAATATATCAATATATGGTGCCTAACTTGATATCTGTATGGTTAGGTCAAGGAGGCTGAGGGCAAGGCATTTATGTTGGGATATCGGTCAAGGGTGCACACTTATCATTTTTCTTGTTGAAGCAAGAAGGCTGAGGTATTCCTAAAGAAAGGTAATTTATGCCTTTAGGTCGAGTTATACCCAACCCCTATATATACATATCTAGGGCTCAACCAATGAGAGAAAAATCTTTAGGTTGAGGAGGTTGAGGAGGCCAAGGAAAGGACATTTGTTTATAAATTTAGGTTGAGGAACTCAACCTATCTGATAGGTTGAGGGACTCTCTTTCCCCTATATTTATATATGGATGTATGAGGGATCAACCAACAACTCTCTCTATATATATAATTGAGACTCAACCTTATAATTTAATTTAGGTCAAGGTGAAGGGTCTCACATCAAATCATATATATCCATTTGGGAAAGCAAGCTGGGGGCAAGACATTTAGACAACCCTTTAAATTCATAGGGAGTTATGTTCACTACTATATTGGGTAAGAACTGATGATAGATCATTTTTTATTGCCACCCATCACTACTAGAACAGAGATACTTCATCAAATGTGCAAGCAAGTATCCTATCGATCTCAACCAATGGCCCTATCTCTCTATCTCTATATGGGGGTCAAGGAGGTTGAGGGTGCCTTAGTGAGTTATCTTTTCTATGACATCAACATCATATTCTCATATGTAGGTAGTGAGTTGTCTTTTTAAAAGTTAATGAGTATCCAGTCTTTGGTGGTGGATTGGGGGAGTGTGTTCTATATAGTTCCTTTGATCTATATAGAGTATAGAGCAACTTCAGCTATAGTTTGTTGCATATATTTTCTAAAAATAGGTTACTAGGTAGTGTATCTCAAGGATAGGTATACATGTCCTCTACTAGTAGGTAGTATTTCCTTATTCCTTGAGCCACTGGGGCTCACATTTGATTATCTAACTCAATCAGGTAGGATTAAGCCCTAACCATTGAGCTAATGGATTAGTCCACCTTTGACATCAAACCTTATCCCACCCTACCCCCTACACTAATAAATATCATACATTAGTTCCTTGGGCTATTGGGGTCCACCTTCAAAGTCCCTTTTACCTCTCCTAAATTCAGTAGGACTTGGCCTACCTATAGCTCCTAGGTTCCACCTTTAACAGTTAAATCAACTATATCTCATTTGGGTTAGTAGTTTATATCCTTGAGCTAGAGGGTTAATTGTATATATCCTAATTCAATAACATGTAGTAGTTAATTCCTTGAGTTATTGGGGTCCACCTTCAGTAAATAACTCCAATTGTGTGTGTGTGTGTGTGTACATACATATATATACTTGTGTGTGTATATACACACACACATACATAATAGATATGTATGTATGTACATACATACATACATATCTATTATGTACACACACACACACACATGTATGTATACATACATATCTATTGTGTGTGTATATATACATAATATATATGTATGTATGTATGTATGCATGTATGTACATACATATCTATTATGTGTACACACACACACATGTATGTATATAGATGTGTGTGTGTGAACTTGTAAGCTACTAGAGTATATCTTTGCTATATGGATAGCGACATTAGATAGTCAACACTTGACCCACCCACCCCCAATCTAATGTCATTATCCATATAGTGAAGATAGACCCCATTAGCTCACGAGTTCACACACACACACATATGTATATATGTATACAATATGTGTGTGTATATATGTATACATATATACATATGTGTGTGTGTGAACTCACAATCTACTA
This sequence comes from Torreya grandis, assembly GCA_037957365.1. NCBI lineage: Eukaryota > Viridiplantae > Streptophyta > Pinopsida > Cupressales > Taxaceae > Torreya > Torreya grandis. The sequence continues at coordinate 3,263,416 of JARHVA010000170.1, read as the reverse complement.
GGGTCTATCTTCACTATATGGATAATGACATTAGATAGTCAACACTCGACCCACCCACTCCCCTCTATAAATAGAGGGGGTTTGGGTTTATCTTACCTTATTTGACCAATCCCATGGAAGATTCAAAACACTTCTAACATAATATATTTTATATATGTGTACACAAGTAATACAACCATCAAATGATTAGAACCTACCACCAGACTATAGGCAATTAGTGAATGCCCAACCCCCATTCCCTAGTCTCTCAATTCACGAAGACAACAATTATAGTTATAGTCATAGTTCACTACTCTCCTCACTCCACTTGGTTCGGTCCTATATAAATACTCTATACTTGTGTGTCGTTCTAATCACTCCCATCTATTCAATTAGTGACCGAACAATCACACTCCCTAGCCTTAATAAGCAATGTCTATAGTCAAAGTCAAGTGTCACCTAGACTCATCTATAGTCAGGGCCTCTAGATAAAATCATAGGAATGTTTAATCCTTATAGGCTACACTTGACCTATATGAGTCAAGTTTGTAGTCATGAAGCTAAACTTTTATAAATATCTCTCATCTATATTCATCTACAGTTAGTCAAGTATAGCCTTAAAGTCCCTCCTACCACCACTAAAGACTCTCCTTCCACTCACACAGCCTAGTTACAAAGCTAAAATGATTATTGTCTTCATCTCACTAGGTTTCAATAGGATCAAGGGTATATACAGGGTCAAGTTCTAGATGATTGGGTTTCATCAAAATTGCCTAACTATAGATATTGGGGTGGCCCAAATAGATCTAGTTAGTAGGATCAAGTTCACATAGGATCCTGTCATATGTAGTATATAGTAAGCTATCAGTCTTGAACTAGGTCAGAGCTAGATAGTCTCCATCAAGTTCCAATAGGATCCAACAAATAATTAGTGTCAAATAGATAGGCATAGGCATCCTCGGGCTAATAGTATAGTCATAGTTGTCAACACCACTAGTTTTGCTCATGTTTAAATAAATAGAGGTAGTTATGCCCAAGCATATATCTCTACCCAGACTGATAGAGATAGTTTTGGATGGATCCACCCAGACAACTAGCTTAGATTTGATCTAGTGTTTTATCTCGTTCAACTCACAAACTTTCTCGTCTCACTCCTATCCATCCATATATGGGGATCAAATCCTACCAAACCACTTTTGTTATCCAATCCTTCACCCCATGGCTATATATAGTTTAATTAGGGGCCAACTATATGATATATAGTAGGCCCACAAAAAAATATAGATAAGTAGATGGGTCGCCCAACCCGTCATGGTCATACACAAGTTTATTACGATAGATAGGTTCTATTGGACATGCACATAACTCTACCTGGACATACCCCTAAAAATTGTTGGGTTAGTTATATATAGTAGGGGATATATAGAGTTATGAAAAACTAAGCTAGGGTTACAACTGAACAATATAACTTATAGCTTCAACCAAAAAAGGTTACAATCAATTAGGTTTAATGTTTTGCCAAACAGTTAGGGCTAGGTTTAAACCCTAACCTATTATGTATATAATTGACTACCTAGTTTTGTCTATATAGATTAGATACAACACCTAATTCTAGTTATCATTATAGTCTACCTAGTTTTATGACTGGATATGCCCCTACTCTATATAGCTACCTAATAGATCTAAGGTCGTCTAGGACTAAGACCACCTAGGACTAAGAATGACTAGGCATATGACCACCTAGGTTTCTGGGCCACTCCCCTCCTATATTTAATATAATATATCATATAGGCGGTTAAGTCTAAGACCGCCCCCAATATCTATTTTACCCTATATATAATTAGGTGCACTACCCTCTATATAGTGTAGGGGTGTAGCCAGTCATAAAACTAGGCTGACTATAATGATAACTAGACTTAGGTGTTGTCTCTAATCTATATATACAAAACTAGGCAGTCGGTTATATACATAATAGGTTAGGGTTTAAACCTAGCCCTAGTTATTTAGCAAAAGGTTAAACCTAGTTGGTTGTAACCTTTTTTGGTTAAAACTATAAGATATATTGTTTGGTTGTGTGTGTGTGTGTAGGGGTTCATGACCAACAAAAGGTTATGACCCATAGGGAGTAGAGATATGACCATCTAAAGGTCCATACTGCCCCTTCCCCCCATAACTATTCTCTATTCTCACTCAAATATGAAAAGTTCACCTATAGAGAATTGGGGGTTCTAGACCGACCTCTATCTAATTAGGGGTTCATGACTACCATGCCCTATAGATATTCTCAAACAAAGATGGATATTCCTCAACCAAATTGGGGTCACATTCCAAATTGGATGCAGGTAGATGGGGTTTAAAGAGTAGCAAATTGCTTATAGCCTATAGCATGACTACCTTATATCTCATCTCGCTTCGAGTTGGACAACCTACCCCCTATATAAAATTAGGTTGACGAAGGTTTAGGATTGGCAAAGGCTTATGATTGGTAGAGGTTCAGTAACATAAGTTGATTGGATTACGCTCAGAGCTGGATAGACCCCTATAAAGAATTTGGGGTCCTAGACTAGATTAAGCAATAGAGGGTTATAATAGTTCAAGACCAATAAACAAAGGGTCATGACTTCCCAATAAGAGATATAGGGCCTATTCTCACTTAGAGACGAATAACCCCTCTTATATAGAATTAGGTGGTAGAGGTTCAAAATTGGATCAGGTTCAAGATTGGATTAAGCATATAGCCAATAACCTAATCACCCTATAAAAATTAGGAGTTTAAGACTGGATTAAGTTCCAAACCATCACCATCTATCATATTTTTTCATTTAATTGTTTTAATAATGCCAATGTGTCTTGATTATTTATAAATATATAATATTTATGAACATGATTATGTATGTTTTTAAAAATTAACACAATTTTCATATTTTTATTTATTTATTTATTTTTTATGGCACACTTTATTTTTATAAATATTGTCCTCCATATCTTATGAGTCTAAGTAGGAAATTTGCTTGGACTCATATGAAGAAAGTAGAGGAACAACTTTAATATTATCCCTAAAGAGTAAAGTGATGTCATACATTAGTAGAGTTATGTAAACCAAAGCTTTAAACAAAGCTTTAGATGACTAATTAAATAGTGACATGCTACCATGGACATGCAAGTGATAATAAATAGGAAAGATATGACAATGCAACTCAACTTCAATAAATGCATTAAATTTTATTTTAATACTTTTTGAGTGACCTATGTTAGCGGAAGACATTTTGAATGACCCACAGAGGTTGCTTGTTACTTTTAAACTATCCAAGGAAATATGACCTCAAATAAAAAGGTTGAAAGAATATGAAGATATGTCCTAAAATGGGTTGTCTTATCTACATAATGGTATACTAAGCCAAACACTATAGCTCAAGTGTTAGTAAGTTTTCATGAAATCCAAGATTATATTAGAGTATTATGAATAATATATACAAGTATCTTTAAAAACTAAAAGTACAATATAATATTCAATGGGAATTTAACAAGTATATTTTGTAGCTTGTTTGGATATTAAAGGCGACTTGCATAAGAGATGTTGATAAGTATGTATCAACATCAAGATAATGTTGTCCCTTGGGTTGTGGTGAAATAGTTAAAGTGGATGTATTGGTATAGTGGAGACCCAGGTTCAAATCCATTAGGATTTAGGTGATTCATAGCAGAAAACATATATTAGTAAATTGGCTTAGTAGAGGTATGGAGACTAGAACCCTGCTTGTGTTCCAAATCGGGTGTGAGCCCGCCAACCCCACAATTATCTTGTACCAAAACATCAATATAATGTTAAATTGGGAAGGTGATTTCATGAGCCAAAAGGAAGCAATTGATTATGCCTTTCAAATTTGGAGGTAGAAGTATGATCTAATATGTTATGCCATTGAAGAAATAGTTTGATTGACAAAGTTTCTAGATGGTGTCACCCAATTATAAACTATGCTATTGACATGTAATAGTAAAAGTTGTATTTCGTTATGAAGAACATGATGTTTTGATACATGCTTCTTAAATGTTGAATAGAATTACACAAAGGTGCAATCAAAGCAAATGATGACTAATGCACTTGTAAAGACAACTCTAACAAATGAGTTTCAAAACTATACAAATCAATCTACTTTAATATAATTGAGTGATCTTAAAGCTTCTAGACATTATACTAAGTCAAAATATCGTAAATGGTTTGATATTCACAATGTGTTATTATTGTATGTTATAGCCATAATGTGATTGGGATTACATAACGTTAGTAGAGATCAAAGCATAATAGTGTCTTAAAAAATTGAATTTTTATCTCCAAAAATACTTATAACTTAATTTATTTAGAAAAGAATGCAAGAGTAATGTTTTTAAATATCTAAGCTTAAACATGTTAGTTTTATTAATTTTCAAATAACTAAACTCAAGTTTTGCTTTATAGAGACTTGACAATCAATAACCCCAAATGTACAAAATGTATTACACTAGTTTATGTTTTCTTTGAGTGATAAGTAATGTAAACATGATCGTGTTTTTAAGTGTTCATGATATTGCACTAATAGGTACAATAGGTTTGCATACATAACACAAATTCAATGCATTGTGAATAATCGATTTTTGTGCATAGCATCTATTCTTATAATATCATACACAAATGGTAACCCTAAACCACATAGGTTGTATATAAATAAGTGTGGTAATATAATAGTGCAAAATGGCTCTACCAAAGTTTTGTAAAATGAATGTCATGCCCACAAATTAGTTATTTTAATATTTTAACCATCAAGATATACTGATTGCTTTGAAATTGGTGTATGTGTGCAAGTCGAGGGTTTGACACGTGTAGATCTGAAGCACAAATTTCTCACATCCTTATTCAAATAAGCATTGGTCAAATCATACATTTAGACTCTAAAATCACACTTCTTAGTGAACAAACACGAATGCACGCTACTGAAAAAGATATTGAAAATGGATAGATTCACATACTAGGCATGTTGTTTCATTGCCCTGAACCACTTCTGTCTAGAATATTCAAGTCCCTAAAGGCTATTGTTTTTTTTCTCAATTTGGTGAATTAGGGGTCGGCAATTGGTCCCCCACCCCTAAAAAGAGAAAATTGAACCATCGCACCCATAAACACGAACACAAACTATATAGTATTGTCTTTCTATTATTAACAATAATTTTCATTCCCAAAAACAACCAAAAAAGTATTGGCCTTGAAACCATTAATAGAGTCTAAGCTAAGACCTATGCTTATCAAATACCTATAACATCTATGCAACCAAACAAAAACATGTATGATTGCCTTCTAATTCGAGCCTTTCATATAAAAAACGAGGCAAATGTTGGCAGAGTTTGATCACATTAACTTTTTAAGCATATAATAAAATCATAACTGACTAGTTATTTAAGGATGATTGCATTGCATATCCATCCCTAATTCTAAAGTATCACAACATCCTCAAGAGTTATTGAATGACATCTTGCTTGCAATATAAGCCATGTTCCTCATTTCACTCCTTCTAGGCTCCCCTAGTCTTAAAGGCCTTGATCTTCTCCAAAATTCTCCTTGAAACATATGATACATTTTTATAACTCACCATAGAGTCTCAAGGATTCATTGAGTTCCTTTACTTCCACATCCTGTTCTCCTCCTTGCCTTGCATCTTCCCACAAAGAGTGAAATTGTGCAATGCCAAGCTAGAGAGAGGGTTTTCCCTCACAAGAATTGAGGCATCATCAACCTTAATGGTTTTCAAGACTTTCACATAGCTTCCTAGAGTGCATATATTATTAAATGATAGTATTTCCTCCTCACCAAACAACTTGACAAGAATTTCTCCCGTTATTGCCTTTCCTTTCAATTTTTTCAACAGTGCTCTAGATAGAATATCTTTAATCCTCAAAATCATAGCCAATATCCATGATAACATCTCTTCATTAATTTCCAATAAAGTCATCCTTCACATTATAGTTAGTTCTCTTCATATCACAATTATTTACAATTCCTCTTGTGATGTGTATGCACTTTATCATGCATAGGATTTCCTCCTTTGACATGGCATGTGTTTTTCAAGCATGAATGTTGAATCTAGCCTCCAAACCCATTATCCCTCTTAAGCCTCCTACTACAACCTGCAATAAGCTTCCTTCTTTCTATCATACTCCTTTCACCAAACCACACCAAGAAGCACACAAAGCCTCCAAACCCATTATCCCTCCTCTTCAACCTCTCTCTATGCCCTACAAGAAGCTTCCTTGTTTGCGTCGAAATTCTTCCTCCAAACCACACCAACATGCACACTCCAAAAACAATGCAAATACCAACTCCAACATGAATATTTGAACTAAGGAGTGGGAAAAGACAATAATAACAATAAGTAATTGTCCTAAACGTAAATATTGCAACCAAACAATGTGATGATGAATTACCATAACAAGTTTCCTATAGTTAAATCTTATCCCTATTGTTTATGGTACGCCATTATTAAAAAACAAATAGACTAGTAGGATAAATTTTTCAAGGCCTACAATAAGAGACATTATAATATTAGTCAATTATGCAATAAAATTTACAAAATATGGTCATTCTATTTCCATAGTTTTATTTGGTTGGCAATAGAAAACACAGAAAATATCACGCATCCATGTTAAAATGTATGAATCCAATATCCACTTTTGCAAGCAATTATAGTGGGATGTGATAATCAAAATTGAACCCTTCCCAACCCCTCCAAGGGCTTTGAACTGATCCTCGAAGTGCAATTTAAAAATTAATAGACAAAAAAAATAATTAGATTTTGAAATCACTTTTCATGTCTTAAGGAAAACAATTTTTAAAAGTTTCCAAAAGAAATGTTACAATTGGAAAGAACACATCACACTATCCTAAGGTGTTTATTGCTCAAAGATTAATAACCCTTAAGAGTAGGTTTGTCAACAACGCCATGTAATTAATGCATGTACCTATAATAGTATAATTTCACAACAATCAATAAATTTGTTAGTTAATGTTTTTACTCATAATAGTTTAGTTTCACAACAATCAATATGAGTTACAAATACAAATTTAACTCTTCCCTCCATAATTCCCCATCGCAAATCTCAATCCATCTAGTGTAAGAAAAATGTTTGTATTTCATTGACATTCTAGTTCATGAAATTTAATTGTATTGGATTGATTAGCATTTTCATGTTTTCTTCAAGTATTTTATTGTATGTCTTTAAGGTTTAAATCCATATGGGCAGTGCACTCCATACCATTTAAGATAACTATAATTACAATTTATAAATCATAGTTTTGTACTAACATATGCATTCCCCGTAGTCATATCAACAAATACACAAAAAATTGATATGGATTTCAACTATATTGAAGACTAATTAACTTTAATCCGAATTAAAGTATTTTGTTGGGCATGCTCAAGTAAAATCTTGTTATTTTGTTTCGTTGATCTGGTACTGAAGTTGCTTTGTTGTGTTATGTTAAATATGTGATGTTGCATGGTAAAATGTTTGTGCAAAGGTTTATTATGTTCTGATTTTTCTAGTTGAGAGGGGAAGTTGGGAAGGAAAATATCTTGTTTATGTGACTACAACTGAGAATGACAATTTATCGACAATGTTTATAGCTCATATATTGATAGCTCTCGCAAGTCAAACTCAAGGAGTTGTTAGGGAGTCAAAGAGTTCAATGTTCGCTTGTATTTTTTTATTTTCGAGTTATTTAATTGTAATACCCCATAGATTTGGTTGTTTGTATGGAATGACATGAGCTTGATAATAATCTAAACTTATTTCCGATGGTGGAAAATGCACCCCCAAATACATGTGGCGCATCATGTCTCATAAATAATGAAAATACAATCTCATTTATTTTGTTCAAAAACCCACTTTAAAGGAATTTTCTTTCCAAGAATACTTTCTTTGATTAGTCCTTTCATGTATAGGTTAAATTTGATGGTCAACCTGCCCTATGATTTAATGATGGTTATCCACTCAACATTGCCCTTCAAAAGTCACAAAAGACATCTTTTAAAAAGGAAACATCAAAGAGTAACTATATATTTCTATCATCATTCATAAGTATTTTTGTAAATTCAAGAATTTTTATAGTCCACCCAAACTATCCCATTTCATTCCATATAGTCTTTAAAATATTTCTACCATATATTACAAAATTAAAACTTGAAGTTCGTAAAAATTGGAAAAGGTTTTATCTAACATACTTTTTAGTGAAATGTGTACTTAATTTACACTTGTCAATTGAAGTGCTGACTTTCAATGATGAAAGGGTTGGATGAATATATAACCTTCAAATTTGATAACTGATGGGATGCAGTGTGACTTGCCTTTTCTTTAGTTATCAAACTATTTACAATCATGGCAATTAAATCAAATGCCACACATTTACCAAATAACCAATTAATTTCACTTTTCCTTGAAGCAAAATACAAATTTTAGGCTGCTTCGTAATCTCACACAATCAAAACTACGAGCATGTGATTCCAATATTTAAGTAGTAAAACACACATACCGGTAACATTGCGCATCTGCATTCGATGGGAATTAAATTTGAGAATCTCAAGCATAGGACAGGGAATACTGGTTTTAAGGATTTGATAGTGGATAAGAAAGACGCGATTCTAGATCCATACATTCTATGGTTTCTGTTAGTGTTTCATGATGAGCGCAATATAAGAATTTTCTCTCTGCAAGTTCCTCCGCTAATTCACTCTGATGATTATCCATCAATGCTTCATTCACAACAACAATAAGAGGTCGACTCACTCGTAGAGTTTCAAATATGCTGCGTGAACCTGCATAGAGTTATACAATGATTATTGTGACAGGAAACACTTATTTATCAGTTTACATAGATAACAAAATGAAACTAATATCCCAGAACTTCAACAAAAATCACAGTTCACCTGCATGACTAATCACCAAGGCTGCAGATGTCAGAAAGCCTGCAATATTTGGTGAAAACTTGAAGTAATCAACTTTTAGGCCTCCATCTTCCCCTGAAGACTGTAAATTGAGACTTAGTTTGAGAGAGAAGGACAAGATATACCATCAACATAAAATACAGAATAGATACGCCAAATCCAAAGGCTTATACAACTAGGATGTATCAATTCTGAAACAAATTTTCAAGTCAAATGGCTAATAACGCATAAATATCCATAAATTTGCCCCAAAAGTGATCATATCACATTGTTGCACTGACTTCAATTTTTAAAACATCTTACTTAAAAAGCAATGTTATTCAATTTTTAAACATCTTAATTAAGATCCAATCTTTTTTTTTCCTCGTAAGCATAACTCGTTCAATCATTCATGTGAATACGGCAAGTTTCTTCTAATGAACTCTTACATCTGAGACAAGGAAGTTGCGACTAGTCTTCTATTTCGTTTAGCACTTATGCCTAAGATGCGAGTTGAAATGTTCCATAACACTGACTCTGAGTAGTCTATTTCATTTAGCATTTATGCCCATGATACCAGTTGAAATGTTTCTTAACATTGACTTCTTTAGCAATAAACCAATATTCAGTCTTCTTGAACACACATTAGTTTCAGGCAGGACCATGGGAGTAGTATTTATGTATATAATTTCATATTTACTAGTTAATAATGCGAATTATCTGCCACAACCCTAAACGCCAAATTTTGGGCTCTAATACAAAAGATTGTCCGTAAATTTTAAAAAGTAGCCTATACACCCTCTTAAATACAATAAGATATAATTTTGAAGAAAATATCAGCATATTGATAAAACAGACAATTTCTTTTGTCAGAAAGAAGCAAATAAAACCTTAACTCCAGTTGACAGGAAAAATATAATAAAAAATGAGTAGTTGATGTTTTGTTGCAACTATCAGTGTTTTATTGCGTGAAACAATTGTTTTTACAGCCATTTGTCACAAACTATTAATTTATGATAAAATATTGCACATCAAACTACTTTTCTTCTGTCGAAGCTGCCAAAATGAAACGAATCTGTTATAAAGGCTCAGCTACAGCTAAACTACATGAAGATGCTAGTTGGCTGAGTAAATAAAATGCTCTATAGTTTAGGAGTAAAAATTAATCTGTGGAACATCATCAAACAGAAATTTCAATGTCACTTTCTCAAAGATCTCTGCCAAATCTCAATTCAACAAGGAACACTGAAAAATACTAGAAAAACAATTGTCAATGGGCAATTATTGTTGAGACCTCATGAATCTTAGAAAACCAATTATGTTACTCGTATAAGCCATTTCAATCGCTTCACTGATGTTCGATGGCAACTTTCCTGCTATCTCCAACAGGCAAGCAATGTAATGATTTATAGTGCATTTAAGCAAAATATTTCAGATTCACATGTTCAAAATATTGCTATAAACTCTGGTCTAGAGGTGATGGTTCTATAACATGAATCCCAAATTTTAGTTTTCCTACTTTAAGGTAAAGCTCCATTCCTCGATCTCAAGCTGAAAAGAATCTGGAGCTAATTTGTTACCATTGACATTCAACACTGGCAAAGCATCTCATACAATATTCAAACATGGAAGGGTATGGGTTTCTTTGTGGATGGAGCGGGCTTTGAAGTACTTTGACATTTTGTAGGTCCTCCTTGGAATGCAACTGTACTCCCTGACATACCATCCTTGTCTAATCATTTTGTGTCTATTAGTGTGTTTCAAACTTTCAACTTTACCTGTTGAGGCCAAATTCATAAAAAAGGCCCAATCCCTCCAAAATGCAGCTATTCCTGCAGGTTTGGAGGTGTATAATAGCATCCAAGCAAGCCAGAAAGTTGTCTTGAAGCTTAACTAGGTAATCACCCCATTGTTCATGTGCTTATTCAGCTTCAAGAGTATTCTTATTCCTATAAGCATTTAATTCATGATTGTACTGGTTATTGTAGACTATGTCCCTTACGAGGCCATAGTTAGATCTTGTGTCCTGGATAATTGAGAGGCACATACTTGACAAAGTCGTACATATTAGAAATCAGAAAATATATCTTTTTTCTACTTGTGTTTCAGAATCATGTGTAGATTATGCATATGGGTCCTTGGGTCCGTTGTTTTCTCCTGTTTGTATGAGGAAGTTTCAGCCAAGAAATCAGCTGAGCTTGACTATCTTGTCTTGGTGGAATTCCTAGTCTGCTGGTTCAGTTTTGGCCTTTCCTTGAAAAGTTTACCAAAATCCCCAAGAAATTCAAATGGCATGTGCCTCATAGGTAGGAATTTTTTCAAGCAAGATTTTTTGCCCATTGGAGAAATTCTAGAAGTGATTTGATAAATCAGGCAAATTTTTAACCTTGGAAGGTTTTGTAATGTTTTGCCTAAAGTTATATCTTATAAATATAAAATTAATGAATATAGCCACATATAAGTCGGCATATGTGGCTAAACTCGCGTGAATCTTCCGCCAAGCTTTGAATTCTGTAAAAAAATTCACATCTAACAGAGGATCAAGCTCCAAATTCCACCTAAAATTTCACCTCAACACAGGATCCAGAAAGTTTTTACAGGTATTTCGCCTTGAATATAAATCATTTGGACGTGATGGAAGGTATATTTGCTGAAAAATTATTTAATTACAGGAATTTGCGAAAAACATTGCTCGCGATTTTTATTTATTTTTAGCAGGGTTTGGCATCTCATAGGGTTTTGAAGAAAGGCATTTCACTAAAGATTGCTTGTTTGAAGATTTTCAAGTTTCATACGGTTTAGAAACGAATTTCTGTTGAAGTTTATCCGGGCTCCATTTGTTTTGGTTTCAAGTCACACAGCCAACAATGGTATACATTTTTCCAGGATTGGTAAGTTCGCTACATTTTCCCTCCAACTCCAGTTTGTCCAAATGCATCTGAGACTTGAGTAGTATTTTTTTAATTGAAATATGTGGATATTGTAGTGGGAAAGTGGGTTTTCTTTATATTTAATGTTTGATTTTTGGCTATTGAGTATTTATATTTTATTCTCTTTCGAAGGAATATATAGTTTATAAAAATGAGCTTGTGTAATATATTTTACAGTTTTTCCTTTCTAAACCTATATCTGAATACCCCTATATGAAAATTTTATCTGATTTCATCTGATAGCATATTTTATATTTATATTTGGATTTTCATGTGAATCATTCTTTCCTACTTTTGTTTGAAAAGGAAGGTCCTCTATCCATTAAAACAAAACAAAAAACGGAAAAAGCTAGCCCAGAAATTATTGAAAACCCTTACCTATTTTTTCTTTCTAAGATCTTCCAAGAGTGGAAGTCTAAAAGTGTTTACATGGCTAGGTACAAGAGTGACAGATGTTTAAGTTTGAAGTATTCTTGTTTTCTTCTGAAATTTTGGTCTCTCTTAAGTCAAATATGGATGAAAGAGACCATCACAGCGACATTCTTCATATTCTTTTTCAAAAAAGTTGAAATCTTTCCTCCCACCACATTTCCATGTAAATAGCATCAAGTATTCACTATTCTTGTTTCTTTGAATATTCTTATCTCCACATCCGTAGACAGGTGCTTCAAATCCTGGACTTGATTTATGAAATAGTCATAACCTTTGCAGGACAGTGTGACAGATCAAGTGTAGCTACTTTCTTGTCACCCATCCCTGATGAAACATCTACATATGCTTATTTTAGAGTTGGAAACATGAATTCTGATACCACCTTAGATGCTGCTGACTCTGCCCTGGTACCACTGTCATGTCCACCATGTGAAATAATGGCTGATGTATATAAAACCAAGTTGTCGGTAAAAAGTTACATTGAAAGCAAACAGGAAGTTTTCTGCCCAACCCAAAGTATGTGAATATTTTACTGACATATTGATCCTCAAGTACCACAGTAAATGTCGAGTGTTCTTTGTATATTTTCAAGGTTGTCATGTCCTAGCACTGAGAACAAGGTTGTATAATCTGCAAACAGAGCTTCTATTAGTTATTGATTGTTAAGCAGGGTATTTCCTTTTACAGCAAGTTCGAATTTATCATCCCCCAACAATGAGTGTATTGCTCCTGCTGCCAAAGACAAAAAGGGATGGAGCCATTGGCCAGCATTTTCTGATATACCTATGAAGGTCAAAAGAGTATGAAAGACCACCATTAACCTCTAATTGTGCTGAAGCATTTGTAAACAAAACCATTACCATTATTATATATCTGTCTCCCAGCCCAGCTATTTTCACTATTACTTCAATAAACCCCAATTCAATCCTGTCATATGCTTTTTCGAAGTCTGTTAGAGACACACACATTATTTCATGTTTCCTCTCTTAAAATTTCCACAGCTTGGTCAGAAATTCCAATCTTCTCCCACTCTCACCTCTTCAAAAAGGGAAAGCATAGAGTCAGCATTCATGACATCAGGGTCTGTCTCAGATGTCAATTTTAGAATATACCAATAGAATATAAGCAAGTTGTTCACCTTGAGATATGAGAGCCTAGTCCCACATACAAGCTACAACAAAATTGGCCAAATTAAACGAAATCCTTGTGGCCCATAACTGAATTTGCAAAAGCTAAAGATAACCAAGTACGAAGAAAATAGAAGAATTGAACATCAATGTCAATTTGTAGATGCTTGGGTTGGGAAATGTCTATTGGAGAGGAGTCTACTGGAGCAAAGTTGTCTACGCATAATCTACCAAGTCAGTGTAGTCATACTCATATTCACTCAACCATAGATAACTCTTTATCCAAGGACTCTATGTAACTATGTTGCATTAAACTTCTGAACAAGTCCAGAGATATGCTCTTCCACAATGTTTGGTGTCAGCCAATAGAAACAGAGGAACAGTCAGATTCATAGGATCAACAGTTAGAAGGTTATCAAAATCCAAAATTGTTCTAAATTTTTTATACCTGCAATCTAATGCTACCCTGCAAACCATAGTGATTGTAAATAATCGGATTGTTCTATATTTTTAATGCCTGAAATATTGTTCATCACCAGGACTTATTTTATCTTTGTGTTGATCCTTGTAACTCCTGTACTTCCTTGACAAGATAAAATGGCACAAATTTTCCTGTGAACAATCTTAACATGATAAATTTAACTTTTTTGCATTCAGCTCCACAGCCAACTGCAATGATATGTTTATAATCAAATTTCAATTGATCATGCTCTTGTTGTTCATTCTTAAATAGAGTTTGCAACTTTGCATCTGAATTTCTAGTTAAAACAAATACATACAGAACATATAATTATAAACATGATAGATGCATACTTCCAAATTCCTGAATCTTGAAACAACACCTACAATATATATATACACACATACACACTCTTCCAAACCCCGAAACATAGAAAATTTGTGACCCCTGTTGAATCCAAACCTGCACCCTCACTTCCTGTAACTTTGCTTTTTGTACCGCACATAGATGTATTGGGGGCCCAACCTCTTCACTCTTATTCTGTCTAACTATGTTTACGTTGTTCACATTTTTTTAGTGCTTTAGTTTGTCGTTACTTTCATTACATGTGGTTCTTTTTACCCTAGTACTTTTCTAATGTTTCTTATTTTACTTTCAAGCCCCATTGGCCTACTCTGGTCATTTGTGGACATTAATATAACATTTATTTCTTTCCTTGCATAATTCTCAAAGGCGTCAAGCTAGAATGTACATATAATGCAAGAACTCTAGTCCTCAGAATGGTAGATTGCCATTGCCCATTTTATCAAGATGATGGTGCAACACCCTAAGTTGTGCATGCTAGCTCATAGAGAACAAACTGTGTCAATCCACAATCCTAAACTATGCATGGGAACCAGACTTCCAAATAGCATTTGAAGATGGACTTTTTCAAAAAGATTAATAAGCACAATCTAGATCACCTCAAAACTTATAGATTATATCATATACCCCAGGTTACCTGACAAGTATCATCTAATTATCATCACTGGAACTCTAAATGATCTGTGTGCAGCCTTGCAGCTTGCCTCGCAGCTGCGCAAGCCTCCTCACTCCTTTTGCAAAACTTGGGTTCTTCACCCTTGCAGCATCTCTCAACAAGTCTACAGAATTGCAGTCATGCGCAGCACCTTGCAGGCTACTGCACAGCTCTCCTTTGCCTCACAGCTCGCCCAATGCTTTGTGGTATCTGCGAGGTGCCATGGTACCTTGGTACATTTCCCTGCAAAGTCCCACACGTGCCACACACCTGCTTTGCACCCCTCGCAGCTCCTGCAATACCGCACAAACACTCAAACACTTGCAACTTTTGCAATGTTCTACACCTCATGTTGAAGTGCCCGTAGCTTCTACAGCCTTGCACAAACTTCTGCATGCAGTGTTCACAGCTCTGTAATACCACACGTCACTTGCATCTTCTGCAGTATCGCGCATCACCTCGCAATTGCACATTGCTTCTCTGCATACCAGTTGTCACCATAGATCTGCGCAAGACTGTTACACATCAGCATTTCGCTGCCACGTGGGACCTCAGATGGCACACTTCATGCCTACGCCATGTAAGAGCATCTTCGCAACGTGCCATGTGTTGGATCGCAACTATCACTCTATCAAGGAAGATGAAGCGAATTAGTAACCGTCTCTCCAGCAACCATTGTCAGTTGTAACTGCCATATTCTAATCATATATGTATTGTAACAAACACATAGGAAGCAATCTATGTCCCTACACATTTGTGCATCCATTGAGCCGAGAGATCACACACAAAGACTAAAAAGGATTTTTTTGGCATTTGCTCCAACACTCACACACATCTGCTATCGTGTATTCTTTTGCAACAGTCTAGTCAATCAACAAGGAGGCATTCCCCTTCTAATACAAGAGCTTGCACTCTTAGCCTTACTGACTAATTGTATACATTTGTATTTTCCCCTACTCTGCATATTGAATATAAATTGTTTTTTTGCATATCAGTCCTCCGCTAATCTCAAATGTGTTTATATAATTAGTCTAGTTGATCCTTCTTGCGCATTCTACAATCCACCACTTATCTCTAACTGTGGCTTTGTCCACCGCACACCTGGTCCTAGGCACCACTATGCAGATCATTGGTATCAGAGCGTAGCTCTTTCTTATGCCTGTAAATACGCAAGCGTAGCGGGAGAAAGAAGGTCACCAGTCAGCTCTGTTTCAGCCTACCTGAAAGAACATCGTAGCAAGAGCAAGATGGTTGACACCCAAAAGTAACCTGAGGCAGCCCCAGACATCCAAGAGCTTATTGATATGCTTCAGTTCATAATGTCTTACCAAAAATTCCATCAAAACAATGTTCTACAATTGACGGTGCAGAACAATATGGGTCCCACAACAAACAACCTAAATATAGGCCTAGATCTAAAAAATACATTTTCAGAAGAGTCAGACCCAGAAAATTTAAAACATGTCGGTTCTTCAAGCGAAAGATCTGATAGAAGACCTAGGTGAAATACTAAAGATTTATGTTGTTTTGCTTGTAAGAAAAAGGGACACCATACACATTCCTGACCTAGCAAAGCCCCTCAAAAAGTTAACTCTGCAATTTTTGATTGGTGGGATTTAGTAGAAAAAGAAGAGACCTGAATGATTGCTTATATAAGTCAGTTGATGTTTATGCTATTTCAGAATATTCAGAAGTTGAAAGTGTCGAAACTTCTTCTGATGAAACAGATTTTTCTGCTATCAATATGATGAAAGGTGGATCAGAAATTGATACTAATGAAGAAAATAATGCCTACAAAGAATGGTGTTATAATCAAAACTATGACCCTAATACGCCTAAACTTGGAGAAGTCTCTCTGCAATCTAATTAGACAGAAAATCTTGATACAACGCAGGAAATGAGTCTAAAACAAAAAGTTCTGAATATAATTATGAAAGCTCTTCATCAGAATATGATGCTTCTGAATGGAAAGCCATTAAGGTCATGACATATAATCCAATATAAGATTCAAAGTCTCTAACCTCGTACAAAAAGTCAGTCAGCATGCCACCAATGTTTCAAACTCAAATTTCAAAGTTAAAACCTGTTACTTCAATACCTGATCAACATCAAATTAATGCCCTTATGAGAGCTCGTGCTTCTATATATATCCCTGTCAAAATTGTTGTAGATAAAAATATTGATTTCAGGAAATTTGATGCATTTGTCGATACCGGTTCTATTTTGAATTTCACTCATCCTAAACTTTTTCAAAATTGTGTATGTCATCCCAAGCCTCAAACTGTTAGAACTTAGTACCATGAATGGAAGTAGACAGATTTGGTATTTCATCACCAGTGTTCCTGTATTTATTGGTAGAAGTCTTGTTCATACCTCTTTTGCTTAGATTGAAGATCGCAGTTAGGATATTGGATTAGAAGGTCTTTTCATAGATTCACTTGGTCCATACAACCATAGTAAAAATTGCCTAGTTACGAACATTTATGGCAATAAAGTTTTAGTACCAAGGCTGCAAAAAGCCATAGTACATCAAAGAATGAAAGCTCAATGGCAAGAGCCTTCACTCAAAGAGGTCATTTCTCAAGAAAACAAATTGCAAAAAGCAAAATCTGTTAGACATGTTTTACATGCTTTGCAATATTCAAACCCTCCTAAACTAGAAAAAAGAATTGTCAAAATCAATGATAGAATCAATCCATTTGTATTGATCACCCCCTTCAATTTTGGGATAAAGATAGCACTGAAGTTGTGATACCAACTCTCCATAATCAGCCAGTCCAAGGGAAAATTATAATAATTTAATAAGGAAGATGATCAAGAAGTTCACACTCAAGTCCGGGAACTTTTAGGAAAATGATTAATTCAGCCATCTTCTTCTCAATATTCTTTAGCTTGTTTCATAGTAAGAAACAATTCAGAAATCAAACGTGGAAAATCAATAATGGTAATCAATTAAATTGCCTTGAATTCTATAACAATAGACATTAAATGGCCACTTCCAGATAGAGAGCAGTTGATTCAAAAGGTTTCTCGGAAAAAAATTCGACAGCAAATCAGGTTATCATCAGATCAAGATCAGAAAAGATGTACCTAAAACAGCTTTTTATACTCCAGTAGGTTTATTTTAAGCTAGTAATGCCATTTGGGTTGAAGAACGTGCCCTCTCAATTTCAGCAGTGCATGGATACAATCTTTGTGCCTTACTACCAGTTTATTGCCCAACTATATTGATGACTTTTTAGTCTTTTCAGATACTTATGATGAACATTGTCGTCACCTTGAATTTTCTGCACATCTAATTGAAAAACATGGTATTGGTTTACCTGTGATCCGAAGAAAAAACAGTTGTTTCGAACAGAAATTGAATTTTTGGGTATATTAATCCGTAATTGTAAGATTGAAATGCAACCTCGTGTTCTTGAGAAAATTCAGTATTCTCCTGACAAGTTGCATAATTTAGAACAATGTCAAAGTTTTACTGGATGTCTGAAATGTGTTCACAACTATATTGATAAATTGTTTGCAAAAATTAAAGCAATTAGAAATTATATGAAATCAAAAATCATTTGTTTGGACTGATGAAGTTACAAAATCTATGAAGTTATTAAAAGATGATTGTAAAAATATGTCAGCTTTAGAACCATGTTTACATGGTCCTTTTGTTGTCCAAACTGATGCCTCAAAGGAAACTTGCGCAACCATTTTACTAGTTGAAAGGAATGGTGCTGAAAAGCTTTCGATGTATAATTCTAGTCAATTCCAGCTGCATGAACTAAACTATTGGGCAGCCAAAAAGGAAATTCTGGCTATTGTAAAAACAATTGGAAAATGGAGAGCCCTGCTATTGCCAGAAGAATTTGTGGTAAGAACAGATAGTAAAAATTTTAAATGGTTTATATAAGTAAACCCATTTCTTAGCAGCTTGTCGAGGTAGATATGCATGGTGGTGGCAAGTGTTAGCCCAATATCAGTTTTTTATACAACATATTCCAGGAAAAGATAACGATCTCCCAGATGCATTAACACGAAAAATGGCAGTAGTTTGTTGTATGATGCAAGGAAGCAGTTCACAGGATGAAAGAAGTTACTCATTAGGAAACAGATAATCATTTTTCAACCTTTACGTTCATCCAACTGTTTTATCTACCGAAATGGACCCAAATATTTGGAGCAACTTGCAAGACAATATTATTCATTTTCTTGTTACTTATTGGTATGCAAACAGGTGGTTGCAGGAGGTCAAAGACCTTATTCTACATGCCAGTCTTCGACAATTCAGAAACAAATGTAATTTTGATCTGCAGATTGCCCTCAATCTGGATGAAGAACCATTTGCTCTCAAAGTTCATGGTAGATTTTCTTTGGATATTTATATTCTTAAATTTACAATGAATCATCGGTCAACTGCAGGAATGAGGAAATTTTTTAAATTAATCAGGATTGTGTTATAAATCAAATCTATCTGCCCATAACACATTTTGAAAATTATGCCAATGATTTTGGAGCAATATTAGATGATGAAAAGAAAACGTTCTTCAGCAAAATTCATGGAAGATTTGATCAGTTATTGACTTATTCATCTCACTGATCCTGATTACTATAGGCTTCCTCGAGTAGATTTCTACAACTACACCCGAAGAGATTCGCAGGCTAAAGTTAGAATCACCAATGGCAAACTAACTATTCAAAACATTGATATTTTTGGATGGAATGCCTATGATCATGTCATTGATGTAACAATTATATATACAGAAGACATGTCGCCCATTTACTACATGGAAAATAACGTCGAATCTCCAGATTTTGAACTTGGTGATCATGAACACGTATGAAAATATTGTAATGCTTTTAGACACCGACACAAAGAAGAGAATCTGTCAGGACCTGAACACTGTTCATATGTTTTTTCTTTTCCTATTTGTGGTTATGCGCATTATCACTGTAAACATGCATGACACTGACAAGATCTTTATCTTGTTAAGACCCATGCATCTACTTTCGCTCAGTGTGCATCTACTTTTTGTTTGGTGCAATTCTGGTTTGATGTGATTTTTGTTTTCAGAGGCTTCACTCCCATGCTATTTATAAACTCTTTGAGCTCATTGTAAGCATGCAAGAAAATTGGAGCCTTCTGTCTTTTTAAACTTTGTTTCCAAATAATAACGATGCCAACCATGGCCATCTGTCTGAGGACAGTTATAGATCTTTGTCTGAGACACTCTACCTCTTCGTGCATGTTTCAAGAGCTTGTCTATTAGCCGGGATCTAAAAGCTATTTTCATCTCATTAAGTTTCTATGTGCGGTTTATTGAGTCCTTTATGTGTTAAAGTTCTATCAGGATCCCGAGCATTTGCATCTGTAGATAAAGACAAGATCATTTAAGTGACGAACACACACATCCGCCATGGCACTGGCACTATGCTAATCAAGCCAAGTGGTACAAACTTCAACAGCTGCATTCAGTTCCCGCAGCTAACTAACAATGTAATCAAGACCATTGCTTCTCAACAAAGGGCAAATGATCCATGTGCAACCTTCCAACCTGCATCACAGCCACTAGCAACCGTGCAAGCCTCCTCACTCCTCTTGAAGAACTTAGGCTCTTCACCCTTGCAGCATCTCGTGACAAGTCAACAGACTAACAGTCATGTGCAGCATTGGCACAACACCTTGCAACCTATCACATAGCTCTTTTTGCCTTGTAGCTTGCCCAATGCTTTGCAATATTTGTGAAGTGTCATGGTACCTTGGTGCATTGCCCTATGTGGTCCCATGCGTGTCACACTCTTGCTTCGCAACCCTCGCAGCTCTTGCAATGGTGTGCAAGCACTCTAAAACACTCACAACACAACTTCTGCAATCTTGAGTGACTCATGTCACAGCACTCACGCCTTTTGCAGCCTCATGCCAACTTTTATAATATTATGCACATCCACAGCATTGTGCATCACCTCGCAACCTTGTAGCACATCAACCATCTTGCACACTACTTCTCCGCATGCCAATTGTCACCACAAATCCACACAAAACCGTTACACACTAGAATTCGCTTGTCAACACTATGCTGCCACGCGGCGCGCTAGATGGCACAATCCACACCTGCGCCATGTCAGAGCATCTTCGCGGTATGTTACATGTTGAGTCTTGGTCAGTGAAGAGGAAGCAGCTTCATAACCGTCTCTTCAACAACCGTTGTGAATTGATCTATGCATCCATAGAGCTGAGAGATCACACACATAGACCATAAAGGAGTTTGTGGGCATTTGCTCCAGCACTCAAACACATCTGTCAACTTGTATTCTTTTGCAACAGTCTAGGCAATCAATAAGGAAGCATTCCCCTTCTGCTACAAGAGCTTGCACTCTTAACCTTACTGACACATTGTAGACACATTGTATTTTCCCCTATTTTTGCGTATCAGTGTTTTGCTTATCTCGAATGTGTTTAGATAGATTAGTCTAGTTGATCCTTCCTATGCATTCTACAATCCACTACTTATCTCTAAGTATGGCTTTGCCTGCTGCACACCCGGTCCTAGGCACCACCATGCAGACCACTAAATTAGAAAAGAATGGAAGCTTAGACATTCGCATGCAACACATTACCCTTGTTGATAACACAAGAGATGGAACTCTAATATTTTTGTTATTCAAACTTGGTGCTAGTTGCTAATTCTTGTCTGACTTAACTAGGATTTTATAAATAACTTTGATAGAGTTAGTGTTGACAAACTTATGTCCATGAACTCTAAGCAGCCCGTATCACAAAACTTTGTCCATGAACCATAGTGATTGTAATATCATTGAGAAAGTTCAAAGGATGTAAAAATATTGATATCCATCATGTTGAAAATTTTGTTTTCTTGACAAGATAACTTTTCCCTTTACATTAGCATATTTTTTATATCTTTTTTTTATGTTTGTTTATGTTAAACAATTTGCGAGTATTCTTTCAATGGAAGACAACGGAAAAGGGAAGCTCTCGTCTTCAAAAGGAAACATATTTTCGTATTTTGGCAAGGCATATCTATATTTTTTGGGTGGACAAGGAACTGAACATGAACATGTAGTTAACTCAGCTAATACAATTATTGGAGATACTAGTGTTACAAAGTATTAGTCGATGCTGAAACTAGATATATGCCACACAACATTGAAAAGGTAGTTGATATCAGCTCTGCTAAAGATACAGTGGATTTGACTAACAAACCAGGGTAATCTTGCCAACTGTGGAAACGCAAAAGAGGGAATTGAGATTTCAGTCAGTCGTTTCAATTAGAATGGACATCTACATTTCCGTTTATTGGGCCTATAAAATCTGAAAGTGGTGATGTCACATGTAAAATGTACAATATAAAGATTGGCAACATGGTAGTGATGTGAAATTGCTACTAAAGGACACTATTCAGAAGCATTCTGTAACAATGTTACTACAAGTAAGAGGTTGATGGGAAAGTAGAGCATAAGTGAAGATGGAAGACTGCCAAAGAATGCAAGCATGTCAAGAATTGTATGAAAAAGAGATAAATAGTGACTGTAGTAAGGAATTGAGTGGAGATAAATACTAATTTATAGCTTATTCAAACAGAAAATGTCTTCAGGCTTGCAATCCAAAACAGTGCAATTAAGTATTATTTTGCACTTTCTAAAACTTGGAAGACCAATGTCAAATTATGTCCATTATAAAGAGTTCCTACAATTCCTTTCAGTGCCAGAATTACCTTCATTACACTGGTCTATAAACAGTGGATGGGTATTTGTAAAACACATGGCTGAAATCATTAGGCGGGACTAGGAAGAAAACATAAAACAGAGCACATTTTTTTCCTTATAATTGGATGAGGTAACTGCAATTGATACGAGTCCATGGGTTTGTACGAATGCTTACATAGGGAAAAATCGTGTGAGAAATGTATACTTTTTAGCTTTATGTAAGATGAAAGAAAGTTCTGAATTTATTTTCTCTTGTGATGAATAATCTTCGTGTGGTAGTTGTATCGGACACATTGAGTATTTCTAGAAAGTTGGTGTTCCTTGGAGTAGATGGGGCATCTGTCTGCAAGGGAATTGCAATGGGCTTGTTGTGAGATTACAAACCAATATTGCAACATACATAATTGGTATTCATTGTATGGCAGAAAAAAAAATGGATTTCCAAATTCTTAAAAAGCAAAGATTGGTTAGTAACATAGAAACCCTTGTGGATGATCTGTATGGATTTTTTTGAAGAAGTTCGAAGAGGGTCATGGAATTCAAGAGTTTTACATATGGTTTGACAAATGTAAATAAGTTTTTATAAAATAATGAAACACAATGGATCTCGTTATATGACCCTATGAAAAGTGTATCTGATGAAAATGTTTTATTGGTTGGTTTCATGGTTGAAAGTTGTTTCAGCATAGAGAAAGCCCAATTAGTATCAAATCAATTAACTGATTCTTAAACATCATTAACTTTATACAACGTTCTTTCAATGTTGTATCAAATGAATACATTGATTAAAATTAAGTAGACACATGTAGTCTATTGAATTGTCAATTATGAAAAAGTATAGCCAGCATGTTTTGTTAAGTCTTTTGTCAAAATCTTGTTACTTATTAGAAAGTATCTTAGTTATGTTGGTTGTGATGGTTGGGTTAACCTTTGAAATGTCCTTTTTTGGATAAATATTAACAATTCCAGATTTTCCTTAAAACCCTTATAAAAAAAATTCAGATTTCCCTTACAAAAAATAAATTCAACACCCTCTTGAAGAAACTAGAACCCTTAGGTAATATAAATCAAAACCCTCATGAAAAAATTAGAACCTCCGTTAAATTTGTTAATGTCACCGAGTATTAGTAGAGGCACAAAATATGTCTTTCACCAAGATAACCTAATAATAAATGAATAGAACGATACATGCAATAGGATTTCCAACCACACCCCTCCTTAACTTCAGTCAATTGAAAACTAAATATTACATGCAACATCAAATACGAATAATCCACTACTGATTACAATCAACTGGATCATATCCTACTGAATTTGCACAAATATCAATGATTACAAATAATAAATACCACTTATTGTCTTCGTTTGTTGTGCTGTAGCAATTATTATGATATGGCAGACCTGCAAGTGTGACGTAGGACTGTTCGCTGCTTGTCTAGGGCTGTAAACTGCTGTTAGGAGGAAGAGCGCTGCAAAAAAAGGTGATGCCAGGCACAGTGGAGGCTGCCAAGGGTGGCGCTAGTCCCAATGGACCAAAACCTAGCTGTACAGCCCTCACTTTGCTGAGAAAATTGCTGTTATTTGCTCCAAAACTTTGCTAAAACCCTGTTTTCTGATTGCGTGTGAATAACTAGCTGTGTAAATCATTTGTAACCCCTGTATGGAGCTACCACAATGGACTAGAGGGGTTTCGTCCTCTGATCCAGATACAATGAAGTTTTCCGTCCTCAAGCAGAAGTTGAATGAATTTGGAATTCAGTTGTGAATTGTCAAAAGTTTAATAATCAATAATCATTATTCATTGCCCCTTTTGTCCTTATATAAAATTCATTTTTCAATTCACCCAAACCCTAAAGTAATTAGAATTACTTTTTAATTTAATATTCATCTTTTTTCAACTTATGAATATTAATTACTTTTGGCCATGTATGAATTAATTGTTTTTGGCCCCACTCAATAATAATTAATTTGTGTCACTTTTTCAAAGTTTTAACTTAAATTACTTTTTGGACAACTTATTAAATTATTATTAGATTATTAATTATTTCGAAAAGGGGACATGACAGTCCGCCCTTCACAAAATTGCTTGTCCTCAAACGATACTTGAACCGCCCTACAAATACCAGGGTCCCAAACCAATCTTGTTGTTTTTACCCTTCTTCCTGGTGATGTAGATGGCTTTTGTTGCACTACTCTGATACAATCAAGAATTCAAAGCCCTGAACCTACTGATACTTCAACAAACTCTATGAGTGAATCCATGATAACAAAATCATGAATGAGCTGCGATCTAGAGAGAGTACTACCAACAGTGACACCCTCCATTTTGTTCATTGTAACAATTGTAGAGGCTCCATTGGCTATACCACGAAGTACAACCTTTTTTCCATCAGATTCAAATTTCAGCTCCAAGGTTTGGTGATTCTGTGTAAATTCCCCGAGCGAATGTAACCACTGCACCCCTAAAACCAAACATATTTCTCTTTTGCTCACAACATAGAAGTCATCACACACGCTGTGATTATCAAGTGCGATCTCCAACTACTAAATCCTTTTGGTGCAAGGAATAGTAGAACCACCAGCTACAATCATATTTAAGCCCTGGAAAATTTATGATTTCAGCCCTCTCTAGGATACCAAACGCTCATCAATGAAGTTGTGGGTTGCCTCACTATCAATCAAAACTGTGAGTTTACGTCCCTACATAACTCCACAAATTCTGAAAGGGTAATACCAAGGTGTACCAAAAAGTGTAGTATAAGTGCCTACTGAAATAAATGTGGCAAGGGTGCTCCCTAAACTATCTCCATCTCCTCTTTCAAGTTTTGGTACTTCTAACTCATCATCAGATATCACCTCAATGTAGTGTACCTGTCCTTTTTGAAGACACCTATGAGCTGGTTCCCATGGATCCTTGTATGTGAAGCATAGTTTTTCCCTTCCAAGTTCATTTCGTGTTTCTATCTCAATACGTGGCTTCTATGGAAGCTCTTTTTGGAGAGAAACCCCTTGACAGAATGGCTTATTTTGTTGCTCAAAATTCGATATCATTGGCTGCCCATAAGATGTTGTCTTGGCTGCCCATAAGATGTTTTTCATTGTTCATAGGGCAGAATTTTATCTTTAGGTGTTGATGTCTCCAAATCTAAAGCCTTTATTATGGCTTTTTGAAGACAAATAGGGTTGAAAGCTTTCACCAAACCCTTGAGTGGTTTAGCTAAACCCTCAACAAACAAAACAACAAGTCTTTTTTCAATCACATCAGGTACCATAACTAAAACATTCTGAAAATCAGCAACAATGTCCTCCAATGAATTGGATTGTTTGAGTTGAGCTAACTCCTAAAAATGGATTTCTGGATCAACTCTATCAAATCTCTCTATTAACCTAGTACTAAACTCCACGTATGAGTGGATGTGATTGTGCCCCTAACTCTTGAGTGATCAATCCATGGTACCACCACTCGTGTGCTACACCTTCCAGGTGAAGGGTGGCAAATTTGATGGCTTCCTCTTCCATTATTGGCCTCGATAAAAATGTATCCAATTTTTGTATCCATGAGCATGTTGTGCACTTAGTAGGAAGTGTTAACTTCCCTAATGTCTGTTGGAAGTCTTGTTATAGGTTGGAATTGCACCCCTGTGCGAGAGTTTTTCAAGCTCTCCCACTTCCAGCTATAAGCATGGGAACAACTTTAGGATGTGGGTGTCCTATGGTGAGGTTGAGCCTCTAGGATTTTTAAAGAGGCTAGTTCCTCTTGGTGGATCACCTAAAACTAATACTGAAATAAAAATTCACGGGGAAAAGAGTTAGAAGGAAGATAAACACTAACCAGGGAATGCACCAAAAATAAATGGACACTCATATACGCTTGAACCCAAACACTAGATCAGTCATGAGGTGACTTGGGTTTGCACGATCTCAGGGTCAAGCTAACACACGCTGGAAGAGGTTCAGTCAAAACACTAATCCGGACCTGCAAAAGCTTGAAAATACTTCAAAGAGGCAAGCAGAAGGCTAATGGACTAGGAATACACTCATTCACGAATCCACCAAGCACAAGCATACTAAAGAACTAATCGAAGACAAGAAATAGGCAAAGAAATCGTCTCATTACATTCAAGAGGTAGTTCTTACAATATATCAACAGGGTTTCACTTGGTCGAAGGAGCACGTTTTTGTAAACGTCTCAATGAGCAACCGTCTCCCAGCAAGATGACAATTCTAAAAAACTGGGGCCTTTACAATGGCAAATCGCGAGATATTTATAGAGAAAGGGGGAGACAGAGAAAGGGCCGCATGAGAAGACGGGAAGAGGGAAGAAGTCATTGAGTCGTTGATGATTGCTGACTACTGTCGTCGCCACTGCCTTGACCATGAAATGCGTTGCCCAAGATCGCTGTAAAATCTTCTCGAATCCCTCCCACATTTAAGTCTCTCTTTGGTGGATATTGAGAAGCCATGTCGTAGGTAGCTGGATGTATGCGCTTGGCGGGACTGAGTTGATCCCTGCATTAAAAACGACATGTTCCTTTCACTTGTGTGTCCTACGTGTAGACTATTGACCACGTCATCAGAGTCGAAAGGCAAAATCCTCGTCCTTTTCTGCTGATTGGCTGTCGAAATCCCACCATGACCCTTTGAAAACTTGACATTTTCTTATCCATTGATCTGTTGAGCCTGAACTCCTGCAAACCATCGGTCTTTTACTAGTTGGATGCCCTTGTGCCACTTGTCCTTGATTGATTATCCCTTCAGATTTGCTGACCATTTGACTTTAACGTTTCTCGGCTTTTTTGCTTTCCCTGGCCCTTTTTTCCGCAGACTATCTTCCCTCAACAATTTCCTCAGGCCTTTTCTCAGCTACTTTCTCAAAGTTATTTCTTCGGACTTTTTGCCTTGGCTTGTCTTTTTGAGAACCCAAGAAGCACTTCTAAGACCAAATCGGGCTTTTGATGTCTCATTACTTATTTTGGGTTTCTGATTGCTCACAACTGATGAAGTAATTAAGTAGTGCTCCTTGAAGAACCCGAAATACATTGCCCAGACCAAATTGGGCTTTCCAAGCCCCACTACTTACTTCGGACTTATCATTATTGATTACTCATGAAGTGAAATAAGTTGTGCTGTCCAGGAAATCCGAAGTTGTCTCCTTTGGAAAACCCGAAGACTTCCCAATGAGATAACCCGAAGCCTTTTGTTCAGGACCATTTCGGGTCTTTAACACCTTGTTACTTACTACTTCGAAGCTTTGTAACTCTGCAACTTATAAAACCATTTAAGTCATGGGCTGCCGAAAGTCCAAAGTCTTCTAAAGACTTGCCATTTCTTGCTTGAAAGTCTATCTTCTCACACTTAGGCAAAAATTGGTATGAGCCAAAATATGGTCAACAGGTCGCTCTGATTTGTTTGTGGCCTAGTTTCAGTTCTTTGACCAACTCTGTTCTTCTGTAGATTTATAAAATTAGTGAAGGAGATAGCCTCCCTAATTTCACCTGGTAGGACCCTGTATTCTTCATAGCTGACAGTAATTTCATCCGCTACAGTGGGCTGAATTTCCACCTTTGGAACTCTACTTCCTCCCTACGAAGGAAAGTTGGTTGGAAAGGCCTAGCAAATAAATTATTGGCTGCCCTTTGTGTGTGTTGGTTGTTGTTCATCCCTAAAGAACTTTCTTCACCATTTTGAGCTCTCTGCACATTCGCATTCTGCATGGTGTGGACTAATTGAGCCATCATATTTGCTAAACGCTCTTATCCTTGCACAAACTTGTCATAGCGAATTTCATCAGCATCTCTGTTACCCATGGCTTCCTTTTCTTTCCCTGCAAGTCATTCTAGATTTGGTTGTCCTAATCCTTCCTCTGGGTGTACTAGACCCTTTTTCCTTTCTCTTTGATAATATTTGGTTTCTCTATCACTATGTTGCATGAAGCAGAAGCTACAAAATAAATCTTTCCCACAAGCTGGCAAGAACCAATGAAATGTCCCTTTTTGGATAAATATTGACAATTCTAGGTTTCCCGTAAAACCCTTATAAAATAATTCAGATTTCCCTTAGAAGAACTAAATTCAATGCCCTCTTGAAGAAATTAGAACCCTCAGGTAATATAAATCAAAACCCTCATGAAGAAATTAGAACCCCTGTTAAATTTGTTAATGTTACCGAGTAATAGTAGAGGCACAAAATATTTGTCTTTCACCATGATGACCAAATAATAAATGAATAGAACAATACATGCAATAGGATTTCCAACCACACCCCTCCTTAATTTCAGACAATTGAATATTAAATATTATATGCAACATCAAATATGAATAACCCACTACTGATTACAATCAACTGAATCAAACCCTACTGAATTTGCACAAATATCAATGATTACAAATGATAAATACCACTTATTGTCTTCGTTTGTTGTGCAGCAGTAATTATTCTTAGGCCTGCAAGTGTGACATAGGACTGTTCGTTGCTTATCTGTGGTTGCAAACTGCTGTTGGGAGGAAGGGCGCTGCAAAAAAAGGTGATACCAGCCACAATAGAGGCTGCCATGGGTGGCGCTAGTCCCAATGGACCAAACCCTAGTTGTACAGCCCTCACTTTGCTGAAAAACTACTGTTATTTGCTCCAATACTTCGTTGAAACCCTGTTTTATGATTGCATGTGAATAACCAACTATGTAACTCATTTGTAACCCCTATATGGAGCTACCAAAATGGATTGGAAGGGTTTCGTCCTCTGATCCAGCTGCAATGAAGTTTTCCGTCCTCAAGCAGAAGTTGAATGAATTGGAATTCAGTCATGAATTGTCAAAAGTTTAATAATCAATAATCATTATTAATTGTCCCTTTTGTTCTTATATAAGATTCACTTTTCAATTCACCCAAACCCTAAAGTAATTAGAATTACTTTTTAATTTAATATTCATCTTTTTTCAACTTATGAATATTAATTACTTTTGACCATGTATGTATTAATTGTTTTTGGCCCCACTCAATAATAATTAATGTCATTTTTCCAAAATTATAACTTAAAGTACCTTTTTGGACAACTTAATAAATTATTACTAGATTATTAATTATTTCAAAAACGGGACATGACACCCTACTCAACAATAATTAATGTCATTTTTCCAAAATTATAACTTAAAGTACCTTTTTGAACAACTTAATAAATTATTACTAGATTATTAATTATTTCGAAAACGGGACATGACAACATCCAACCAAATGTAGTGAATGTCGGGGAGAGGGCCCCTGTATCAAGTCCTCCATGAACTAATTAATTGTACTAAGAGATTAATTGATCCAATGCTCCTAACAATGAACTTAGCAAGGTGTCCAACAGTCATCCACATGGAGATTCTAGGCTTGAACGTGATTAATACTATTATTGATGGCAGTTTGGGTGTGAACGTGCTTCCAGAAAAAACTTGGACAAGTCTTGGAGAGCCCACTATCTGGCTGCCGACTTTCCAATTAGTAGGAGATGATCAAAACAGAATACGTGTGTTGGGAGCCCTGATGGATCAAAAGGCAATTATTGATACCCAACCTTTCAGCTTGAACTTTGTAGTCATCTCTTTAAATTAAAAAGTCTATGATGCATTATTGGGCTGAGGCAGGTTAATAGCAGCCAAGGCAGATCACAATTGGAAAAGGAACATCCTCTCAATCAAGAACATGGGCTGGAGTACATCATAGATCTAAAGAGTCAGGCAATCGGTGTAGAGGCAGCGTCTTCAAATGACTGAAAGATCCCTGATGGATCTCTTCTATTGGACTGCTGTAATTTTCTTGTGTATTGTCTTTTGAAATTTTTGTGTTTTTTCTTTCTTTTTGGTTTTTTGATGAATTTTCAAAGGAAAGAAATAATTGAAAATACGAATGCATAAACAATTCTGGAAATTAAATCTAAGTACAACCAAAACCAATTCGGATAAGCAGAATTGATTAATATTTAATCTAAGCTAGCTGATTACAGACAGATATTAAAATCCAAGTAGAAGGCAATGTAGAACAGCCAACCTGAATAGCTGAACCTTCACCAAGATATAGTAGAAAATTGACCAGCTGGTATCTTCAATATAAAAAGGCTGCTGGAAGCAATGATGGCTGTCAAATACAGCCTGTACGGAATTCCCAATCGGCCCAAAGACAGCCGCGCCACTCTTCACAAAATGTAATTGCCCTCCTCTTTCTCAATGCTGCGCTTCTTTTCTGCGGTCCACCAGCACCTTGCCAAAGTAATATATCAAATCGCCCAGCCAACAATATGATTCAAACTCCTTGTGGGGGCTACGTCCCACCCGTAATGCGATTGGGGTTTGCGTCCCAATGCGCCCAGCTACCACGCGCTCTTCTCAATAGAAAAATATGATAAGTCGATGCCTTCCCTTTGTCCGCCCAAAGCCTCTTATATTTCTTTTTAAAACTTATCCGATCCCCTAAAAGTGGACCAAGGGCGCTTAGGTCCATATTATAATAATTTCTTTTTTAAGAGGCTGAAAATATAAGAAATAATGCTTTCTTTTTAATTCAACAGAAATCCGTGCCCCGAATGGCTCCGACATAAGAATGAAATATTTAGGAAAGTACGAGACCTTTCCAACGAGCTATTACACTCTAGTACACGCATCTCGAAGAGGCCAGAAACACCTTATAACCCCCAAATTGGCTATAACTTAGCCTTATTTTAATAAAAAAGACGGAAACTCGGAAATATTAAAAATATAACCAAAGTAACCAAGAAATGTCCAACCGATCACACGAACTATCAAAACAACTTGTCACCTGTCTGTGACTGGAGCCGGAAATCAAGGAACCACTGGCAGTCTCCTCCCTAAAATCTAGGGATGCTCTTAAAACTTAGGGAACAAGCCCTAACACCCTGAAACTGCACCACTGAATAGAATCCCATGGAGTCCCAATCCTGGGCCTGACCAAGTCTCCTAAAAAATAGGAGTAACCTCCACAAATGTAGGAACTGCCTCCCACGAACAAGAAATGTCGCCCAACTGATCAATAACCTGCCAGAGCACCAAGTCCAACACTGAAAAACCAAACTGGGTCTCTGTACCATCCTGTCAACCTACAAGACCCCATAATAGGCTGACTCTCATGTCCTGCAATACTGGACTAGAGTGGGGACATGACAATGACTCATCAGATTCAGATATGGAAGATATGGAAGAACACTCATGACATTTGAACCAAGGCACAATGGAACCAAATGATCAGGGACTCTTGGAGTTATACTCATGCTCGGAGGATGAAACAAACTCCCTCAGTGGTCTCTTACACTAGCCAGAATGATTTGTTCAAGTATTTTGTCGACATGTTGTTAGTTATTAGAAAGTATCTTAGTTATGTTGGTTGTGATGGTTGGGTTAACCTCCAACCTCTTAATCTTGTCCTTCATTAAGTGTAGTGAATGTCAGGGAGAGGGCGCTTGTATCAAGTCCTCCATGAACTGATTAATTGTACTAAGACTTATCATTGAGGAATACAAAGCTACAATTTTTGGGATACTCGTACATGGTATGCTCTGTAATTACTATTCTAAGTATGCTTGTTGTTGATAGTCTAGTATCTCAGTAAACTTTGTCTATACTATGTTTTGGCACTGTTGTTTTAAAATAATTTGGAACATACGGAATAAGTTGACTAATAATCCAATTGACACCCAATCATATTCACAACGACATGGAGAACTAATGGGTCAAACCATCCAAGAAGCGGTTGAAACAAACCAAGAACAAGAACTACTCACCAAAGACTTACAATACCTATGGGGCCTTTTTATCTAAGAACACATCAAGGAGGAAGCCGAATGAAACCAAGTGCCAATGAATTCTATCTGGGGCACACTAGTTGTTACAGAAGAAGTAGAATGTCTCCACCAACTCCCACGACTTCTTTCCAGGGATTATATTTTTTTGCAGAACCTTCATGCCAAATGTGAACGAGAGAATCACAAACAACAAATCCTACAAAGGCATGCAAAAAGGCGAAGTCATGAAAAGGAAGCAAGATTGGAAGATTGATAACAATGCCATTAAACCCAAATAAAGGGGAACATAGAAGACAACATGACAGGCTATAGGAAATTGAAATAAGAAGGCTGATCAAACTCTTGGAAGAACAAGAACAAAGAAGCTGTCACAAGCAGTAACCACCTCGAAAAACCAATAACCAAAGTCAAATTCAAAGCCCAAGCCGAAGTAGGAGTTAGAACCAAAAAAAGGTTCACTTGATGCTAGAACAAGTGAACATCCTCCACCACTCTCAACTACACAATGGGAGGAGATTTCCAGGCATCTTCCGCTTCAAATATAATTGGGGAGTTCTACAACAATATCAACGGCATCCATAGAGGCAATAAATTTCCTTTCTAATCAAGAGTTTTAAGACAACTTCATAGAAGAAGAACGAACCTCTTATTAAACTAATATCTGAGGGAATGAAGAATTATTAATTGAAGATCCAATACCAAAGATAGCAAGGCACCCAAAACCACCATAACAACTTGAATGGCAAGGAGGGGCAAGAGCATAAAGAGGGGCCCTATTGGTGAGCAAGACAACATATGGATAATTGTCGAAGGATGGATCGAGTACAAAGATGTGTTTAGAGTAGAGGAATGTCCGATAGAGACCATCTTGCAGAGGAGGATCGTATTCATAAAGCCACCTTAGAAGACCCCAATAACGATGAACATGGGTACCCCGACCCCATCATCAGAACAACAAAAGTTGTCAAAATTTACTGGTGGCGGATTTGAAGATCCGGTATGGAATTGCTATGTGTGCATCACTATCTGGATTTCCAATAGGCAAACAAGTGAACAGATGTGGTGAAGATGCTACCCTTTGGGGAATGGCCATCAAGTGGTACACTAATGCATCAAACACTAACAAAGGAACATGGGCAACACTCAAGCAAGCATTTGATAAGAAATTCAAACTCCTGAGGGATGACAATGAGATTGTTGCAAAGATCTACAATACCAAACAAGGCAAGCACGAGATAGTTTGGGCTGACAATAGGAGACTCAAGGAGTTTGTTGGCAAACTTGAAAAGGAACCATCCAATGGGCTCAAAAGGAGGTGGTTTATTGAAAGGTTGGTTCCCTCACTAAGAAAAACATGAAGGTAGCCCCACCTTCATCATACAAAGATGCGTATAGCCGAGCGAAAGACATCAAAAGTGAGAATAAAATATCTTTCTCGCACACAAGAAGATGAAGTGAAGATGACGATTTTGATTCCAGTGATAGTGAACTAGGATTTGTTCGAGCTCTATGGAAGGACATGTTCTAAATGATGAGCGAATTGAAAAATGATCCTAGGAGGGAAGGATCTTTGGTGCACTGACTATAAAACAAAAAGGCACACCAAGGCCAATTGTCCGAGAAGACTATTCTGTGAAATATGTCAAGTCAATGGCCATCATATTAAAAAAATCCCATACAACTTATAAAACAGGGGTGCTGAAGTCCTCCTTGCCCAAGGAGAACCGTCAACACCACCTATTACCCCAACAAAGTTCATGGGTAATGCAAGAACATCTCTAGGTGCATCCCTTGGCGGATATAGAAACCAACAGAACAATATGAGGGGAAGTGGAAGCCACAACCAATTTGATGAGCAAGGTTGGTCATTGGTTCAGTGCAACTAGTGGGGCCATTTTTCAAGGGACTGCCCTACCAATCAAGTCAACACCAAACTCGTGTAGATGGTGTAGACCCAAAGATCATAAGATGCCCGAAGCAAGAAAACATCAATATGATCAATGTAAGAAATGAAGGGATGATGGAAATCACTCAGGGCCAAGCAAAGAAGATAACTTACCATGACCCATGTACAAAAAAGGAACAAATAGCTAATGCAAGCGCTGAGGTGTAACAAGCAATGATGAAAGAACGAAGACATCCTAGTGAACATGCAAGTACATTGCCTAGTTAGCTTGAGTCAAGCAAAGAAATCGCAAAACAAGTTCTATAGAGCATTGTACCTATCAAAGTGGTAGTTCTCCTACAAAGCATTCCACAACTCGGGAATATTATAACCACAGTTGTACAAGACAATGATGACAACACAAAGTGGGTGACAAACCTTGTGTCAAAAGGAAGAACATCAATAAAGAGGACAAAGGATGAGAAACAGAGAGCCCACAATTGAACCCCCATGGTCAAGAGTACAAGTAATTGATCTGATGCTCCTAACAATGAACTTAGCCAAGCGTCCAACGGTCGTCCACATGGAGATTTTAGGCTTGAACTTGATTAATACTATTATTGATGGTGGTTCTGGTGTGAACGTGCTTCCAAAAGAAACTTGGACAAATCTTGAAGAGCATACTATTTGGCTGCCAACTTTCCATTTAGTAGGAGTAGATCAAAACAGAATACATGTGTTGGAAGTCCTAATGGATCAAACAGCAATTATCGGTACCCAACCTTTCATGTTGAACTTTGTAGTCATCTCTTTAAATAAAAAAGTCTATGATGCATTATTAGGGCAAGGCAGGTTCATAGCAGCCAAGGTGTATGACAATTGGAAAAGGAACATCCTCTCGATCAAGAACATGGGCTGGAGTACATCATAGATCTCAAGATTCAGGCAATCGGTAAAGAGGCAACCTCGTCAGATGACTCATCATATTCAAATATGGAAAATATGGAAGAACACTCACAACATCTAGACCAAGGCATGGTGGAACCAGATGAAGAGGGACTAGTGGAGTTACACTCATGCTCAAAGGATGAAAGAAACTCCCTCAGCAATCTCTTCCACTAGCAAATGGAGGACTACGAAGTATTTTAGCCTAGGTGCGAATTCGTCGATAACATGGAGATAGAAGAATGTGAAGGTTCCGAAGGAAATGGACACACAATGACAAACATTCCTAAACCAAGGGTGGGACAGCACACTGAGAAGAAACTAGAGTTTTTAGTTTCTTATCAAGCAAAACCATCATCGTCGCGCCCAACCTACCCTCCTGAGTTCACCAAATATAGAGTAGGTGATGCAAATATAGATGAAAAACTTGCTCACCAGTTTGGCAGTGTAGAAGACATGAAATACAAAGAAACGACCACAATCAAGGTGAATCTTGGACCTGACAGGCTGACAACGAACCTCAAATGATTATGATTGGAGATGACTTGGACCCTATGTTGAACGCTGTCGCGTTCCATATTTTCATAGATTACAAGAATGTCTTTGCTTGCACTTACAAATATTTAAAGGGAGTACCTTTGGATATGTGTGTACATAGAAGCCCTTTGGTGCAAGAAAATCAACTAGTATGGAGAAGATCGTATAGAATGAATCAGAATTATGCTGCCAAATTCCAAGAAGAGATTGAAAAAAGGGCAGGAACAGGAATAATCTTCAAAGTAGAGACAAGCGACTGCATATCCCCAATAATAATCAATCTGAAGGAGTCGTCAAAGCATATAAGGATAAGTGTCGACTTTACAAGATTGAATGTCGTTACTATCAAAGACCCATTCCTAATTCCTTTTACAAATTGTATACTGGAAGAAGTACAAGGCCATGAGATCTATTCATTCATGAATGGGTTCAAGGGTTACAATCAGATCAACATTGTCGGTAAAGATAAAATGAAGATCACTTTTATAGTGGAAGATGAAGTCTATGCGTACTACCAAATGTCATTTGAAATTTGCAATGCTCCAACCACCTTCTAATGGATCATATTGCACATTTTCGACAAGATGGACACAAGTAACGTAAAAGCTTTTCTCGATGACTAGTTAATCTACAGCGATCAAGAATCTCCCCTGCAAGCCCTAGAAATGATGTAGAGCAGTAAAGTTGGCTCTGAATCTAGATAAGTGTTGGTTCATGGTTCCACAAGGCTAGCTTCATGGACACCGTATGTGTAAAATGGGATTGAAGACCAGTCCAAACAAAATAAGGGTAATGGTGAAAATGGGGACACCCAAGGATGTCACTGGGGTAAATCTCTCTTGGGACATGTCAGATATTACATTTAAAAAATTGCTCAAGTCTCTCACTTGTCGGACATTCTCACAAGAAACTCACAAGAAAAGGAACCACATTCATATGGTCTGATGAACAAGAGTGTGCATTTTAAGAATTGAAGGTTCGATTGATAAGTTCTCCTATACTTCTACATCCAAATTGGGACAAAGAGTTTCATATCCACGTAGACGCTTCCAATTCTGCTATTGGGGCAACATTAGCACAAGTAGGAACTGTTAACAATTCTTCCACAAGTCGGACTGTCTTTTGCCATTTAGAAAGATCTCGTCTCCAGCCAAGGAAGGAAGAATACATTGTTTTCCTTGTTAAGGGGCCTTTGCTACAACAGGAAAATTCTGAGGGTACGGTTCATCAAAAAGGTTTCGCTAAAGACAGGTCTTCGGAGAGGTCCTTCGGACAAAAGTCCGAAGGAAATAACAAAAGGGAAGCCTATAAGCGAAGGAATTCCTTCGGAGAATCCAAAAGTCCGCACAAAAGGCAAAAGGAAAAGCCAAGGAAGTACCCTTCGGAAGGGTCGTTTTCAACATTCCCGAAGGGCACCTACCCTTCGAGAAGGCACAGGAGCAAATTCAGAACCTTTTCAAAAACACCCGGGTGCCCTCCAATTTTTTCGAAGGGCACAGAGGGACAGTTACTAGCCCTTGCAGAGGGCACTTGGTCGGCGGAAGGGAACATGGCAAATTTCCCGAAGGGCACATTTCAAAAGCCGAAGGGCACATTTCGGAGGAAAAGGCAAGGGAAGATATCCTTCGGACTTTTGTCCGAAGGAATTCCTTCGTACAAAAAGTCCGAAGGATATCGGAATAGCAAAGACAAAAAAAAGCCGACGGCAAAAAAAATCGGAAGGCTTCGAAAAAGTGAAAAAGGGAAGGCAAAGGTGATAATTTCTTCGGACTTTTTGTCCGAAGGAATTCCTTCGGACAAAAAATCCAAAGAAATTCAGAAGACTTGAAAGTCCGCAGAAAAACTAGTGAAGACAAAGCAAAAAGAGACCTTTGGAGGAAGGGCCGCAAAGAGAAACCCGAAGAAAAAGAGAATTCCGAAGGACAGAGGAAGACTGAGATAATTCTTGCGGACATTTTGTCCGCGGAAAAATGAATAGGAGAAAACCCGACAAACAAAGTCCGAAGCCAAGAAGCGAAGAGACAAAGGAAAGATATCCTTCGGACTTTTGTCCGAAGGATTAATTCGGGGAAAAGCCCGCGGAAATTCAAATGACCGACGCAGTCAGGACAATTTGAGCGGACAATTTGTCTGACGGAAGTTGCCACAGGAAAGTCCGAAGACAAGCCCGAAAGAATTAAGCCAAGTCGGGACAACCAGAAATCCGAAAGTAATGGAGGTTGACTGTTCAAAAGAGGATAGAAAATAGATAATCCGACGAAGAGTTGAAAACAGAATATCCGAGGAAATATAGACTAAAAATACATCTAAATATAAGATCCCGCCAGAAATAGACATGAACAGGCAGACCAGAATAGGACAAAATACATGCAAGCAAGGGCTATTTTCAAACTACGGTCAAAGCTTCAGTTGACTGGCTGTTGAAGTCCTGCTCGTCTCCAATCAACTCATGCATCCGAAGGTCCAACTCAGCTTCAACCGGAGTTCCAAATTCGAATGACAAGTTGACTGTCCCAGATTTAGAGTTGACTAATTGTTAAACGTCGCATCCACTAGGAGCTTTCCATGCGAGGGAGAATGATCTCTTCGTTCAACTCAACTGATCTCTTCGTCCAACTCAACTTACCAAATGGTTAACTCAGCTTTCAAACGTTCCAATTCGGCATCAAGCAGCTCACATAGAGTTCTAAAATTAACATTGGCATGGATTTCCATGCAAAGAGAGGTGGGCGGTCCATAACAAAGACAAGTTCACTTCCTCAAGCGCAAGAAGCTTCATGCAAAGACAAAAGAAAACATATTTTATTGAAAGGCCAAGTAAGCCTTGAGTTAACCGAAGTGCATCCTTCTCTTCAAATTTTCAATGCCAATCTTTGGCCTCTTGTAATTCTCTATATAATGGCTTTGAGCCTTGATTAAAAATCATCCAATCTCTCTTGGTTAGACCAGACTCTGCCATTGGTGAGTTGTGTAACCTCTTTGATCAATAGAAGGACTGTCCTTTCAAATTTCAAGCATTGGCATAGTGTATATTTCATTCAGCAATTTGCATAAGTGGTAGATTTCTCTCCCTTCCCAAATTTTGGTTCATACCTAGTTGCTAGATTATCCTTGTGCAGGTCATGTTAAAGTGTTCTTTATGTCCTTGTTGAAGCTGTAAGTGGATGTTAGGTGGCTGCAAAGTGTCTTGTATCGGACCTCTCTCCATTGTTTTCCCTCAGGTTTTGGCCATTGGATCGAACCTCTTCATGAGATACTTATGCATAAGTGATTGATTGAAATCTAAGGTCTTCCTTCTCCCTTGTTCATTCAGTGTTCAAGGTTCCAAGTTGAGTGGATCCAACTTCTGGTGTATCACCCCTTTTAGGTAGGATTTCCCCTTTAAGTTTCCTTCTCCCTTTTCCATGGTAGTCCGCATCATAGAGTAGAGATCCTCATCGTTACATCATACATGAACCAGCCTTCTTTGGAGGTTCTTCTCACCGTTGAGGCACCCACCCTCGTGAGAAGATCCCATTGTTTTAGCCGGATAGAGGACTGGCCATTCCGTGCACGTCTTCGAATCAGGGTGCAGCTCCAGGTTGACAATAGGAACTCAACGGTTGGATCACTCGGTGGTCTTTGCAAGCAGACTCATGTCTAGTGCTAAGAAGAACTGCAAAATTGACAAATACAATTAAAAATATTAATAAAGTAATATAAAATGTTAATAAATAATAATGTATAAAATCTATGGTTTCAAGGCAATTTATTCTGCATAAAACCTAAAAAATAAAAAATAAATTAATTTTTTAAAACAAACAGAGCCAACCCAGATGAACTTATCTAGGTCGGCCAAAAAATCAAGATCCGGCCAGATTTTGTGCAAATCCGACCAGATTTGGTAACTATGCCTAAAACCTTCCCAAAACCATTCATCACAAATTCTAACTTTCAATTTGCACTCTATACAAAATAAGGCTATTTAAGTTTCATGTATAGACTCCACACTTCCCCTAATGACTGGAGTGATGAATCTTGGAAATGAGTGCACCATTGACATTTTGTTGCCTGACCCTT
This sequence comes from Torreya grandis, assembly GCA_037957365.1. Classification (NCBI taxonomy): domain Eukaryota; kingdom Viridiplantae; phylum Streptophyta; class Pinopsida; order Cupressales; family Taxaceae; genus Torreya; species Torreya grandis. The sequence continues at coordinate 3,223,591 of JARHVA010000170.1, read as the reverse complement.
TTTATGTACTTTTCTCTCCTATATAAGGTAACATAGATGTCAAAGGGCTGATTGAGTTGCGAACTCGTAGTTAAGCTGAAGCTAAATTCCATTCTCCAACCTAGAAGACTAGTCCTCTGCCATGATTTATTGCACCGGACCATAGATATGGTGCACAATATCACATGAACATGTCAAAATAGCCATGGGCCATGTGATAGACAGCAGCTAGTTTTTCTAACATCAATGTGGGCATTACCAGCTATACTGAGTATGTATTAATTGCAGTATATATCTATTACTCACCTTTTAACCAAAAACATAGAGATAATATGATTGTTTACTATAGCATTGGAGACAAAGATAGATGCCAATGAACCCTCACACTAATCACTTACAGTTTTAATTAATAGATAGTGCTCTCTGCATTGCTCTGAAATTCAGAACCACTTAGAACTACATTGAAACTCATGTAATTACCTGCAGCATTTGTCATTAGGTTTTCATTCATCCTATATTAAAAGAGAGTAATCATTTCAAGAGGTGAACAATTACAAAAAGACAAACAAACACAATAAGAGATTTGCATTTGTGAGCTAGAATTTTCCATCAATAAAACACAATTGTTAACACTTTACAAATGACCTTTGAACTTTCTTATGCACAAAAAAATCAACCTTAAACTGACCTAGATCTCAAGATTTTCCACAAGACAACACTCTAAATTGCTGGAACTTGATTTCAACAACCTTGTTTTCTGGATCTGATGTTTACATTTTACTTAACAAAACAAAAAAGGAAGGCTGTTGTGTGGTGGATCTGTGGTGCAGTATCAAGTACAAGTGCTTGTGCACACTAATTCAACTCATTTCTTGATAGGTCTTCAATCTTTACACATAACTAGGTTGATACATAAGTCATCACAAAATTGATGATTCTGATCTAGCATTTCACTGTTAGAATAAAATATTGATGTTAATTCATAATAGTCTTTATGTCATGCTATAACACTACTCACTATGTTTTACGTTGTTATATTGTTAGCTGTTAACTTACTATTTTTAGTTTGTTAGATGCTACTTTTTAGGGTTTGCCTTCAGCTGTAAATATAGCTATGTAACCTTTGGTTTAACTAATGAAAGATCATTGAATTGCTTTCAACATTCACCTCCCAAATTTTTTAAATATATGTTTTTCGCCTCAACTATTTACTTTTTCATCAAACATTCGCCAATTTTATATACTTTGCAATGGCTCTTGAAATTATTAGCCTCTATTACTTTTGAGTTTTGTGGGAGAATTCACCATTAAATTTTTCCCTGCTCAAGTTATTTTTGGCTAGGTTGGATAAGCAAACTTGTTTCAGGGTCAAACTCACCAAAGATCCTTCCCAAACCAAAGAAACTTTTGTAGATGATAAATTAGTTTTCATTATTGAGAGTTAGGGTTCAAACTTAGTAACCAAATCCGGCCGGATCCCCTTTTTTGGCCAAGCTATATAAGATCATTTGGGTCGGCCCTGTTTGTTTTCAAAAACTTCAATTTTTTTATTTGTTTATTTTTTAGGTTTTCTGCAGAAAAAAAACTACGTTGTTTGGATACGGGTACGGGTACAGGTACGATTCGGGTATGCGGTTACGTCATTTTTCAAAAACCTTGATTTGGATACGTCGTGGGTACGTCTCTATATATATATTTAAAAAAAAAAAAAAACATATATATGTGTGTGTGTGTGTGTGTGTGTGTGTATAAATGCATATTACTCAATTTTTTTGTAAAACACTTGAAAATAGTAAATACATAGTGTTTGTTCATTCATTGCTTCAAATTTCAAAATGTTCAAAGTATACATTGCAAAGACATTCAAATTTTCAAAATGCAAATGTAGAATAAATCATAGATTCATAATTCATCTAAATTGTCCTCATATTCATAATTAATAATTATGAATGTTACTCCCACTAGCTCCACTCTCCACCCCTAGTGTTGAATTCTCTTCATTGTCATCAACATCATCCACACCAAGTAATGAAACTTGGGCAAATGTAGATGTGGAGGCATCCAAGTTTATATTCTCTGGAAGGATATCCCAAAGTTTGTTAGGCCCTCGCATATAGTCCTCAGACTTGTGTGAAAGGAGGCGCAAATTGGAATGTAAAAATACCAAATCCTCAGCTTTCTTGGATGCCAACTTGTTTCTTTTAGCAGAATGGATAAATCCATATGTACTCCAATTCCGCTCTGCTGAAGAATTACTAGCCACCGATCACAAAAAAAGGTTGTTAATTGTTAGAATTTTTGAATTTAAAATTTGTAACAATGTAAAAAAATATATGTCAATAACTTAATAATTTTTTTTTATTTAATTCAAATTGAATACCTGTGACAGGATCTTGATTGCAATAGGCCGTAAGTATTTGGCATCATGGCCATGTACATACCACCACTTGATTGGAGACAAACTAGATTTATCAAAAAGAGCCTCAATTTCTCCTATGCTGCCCTCTGAAGCTACAAACATGGCCATTTCGTTGCGGACCGCACTAGCTATAGATGGATTAGGAAAAAGCCTTCTGAATGCTTGTCTAGTTCCATTTGCAACCTCTACATCATCATATGGTGGTTGCTTATTGGGTAGCCGAAGTATTTCATTGCTATAATACTTCGGATTGAGAGCATAAGCAAGGAGATGTAATGGGGTGGTCATTTTATTCCACCCTTCATGACCAACGTCTTGATTTCATTATAAAACATTTCTTATGGGTCTTGCTCTTTATTTTGTATGATCTCTCTCATACTTTCAAGCATGGAATCAATCCCATCATAAACCTCTCCCATGCAAGCTGCATCTGTATCCGTAAATCGGATCATAAATAGAATAGGCTCTGTAAAACTGAGCACATATTCAATTTTGATCCACCAGTTATCATCAAGGATCAATGCTTTGATCTTATTGGCTTTTTCAATACCAGTGGTGCTTGCTTGCCTCCACACACCCCAAACATTGCTTATCACCATATTGCTTAGTGCCTCTTTCACCTTCACAAGTCGTCTCAAGACGAACGTGTGAGAGGCAAATCTAGTTTCAACAATCTACAAAAAAAAATAAGACCAAGTTTAATTGTCCAAACTGTAAACGTTGATAAACAACTAGAATTAAATTATTAATTATTAAAAAGTTATAACTTCAAACTTAAGAACTTCAAAAGTAAGACTAAGAATTTGTTCTCGAATTTCTTACCTTCAACAACTCCAACTTTGAGAATTTCCTGAAGATGGCCTGAGACATATGATGATTTGTGACAAATGTTTGAATGTCACTGGCCTTTGCATAAATTTGCTCTATCCATTGAATTTTACCAATCTTTTGCAGCACCAAGTTGAGGGAGTGGACAACACAAGGTGTCCAAAATATGTGCTCATATCTGCCCTCTATAATCAACCCAGCTGCTCTGCAATTCTTTGCGTTGTCTGTGATGACTTGGACAACATGTTGGGGGCCCACAGACTCAATAACTTCTATCAAAATGTTTGCAATGAATTGAGCATCTTTCACGTCGCCCTCACAATCCACTGCCTTCAGAAACATTGCCCCTTTAGGGCATACTGCAATAACATTGATCAAAGGCCTGTTTTGAGCATTTTTCCATCCATCTGAGATAATGGACACCCCTGAATCTTTTCACGAATCTCTAATTGGCTACAAAAAAGTGTGAATATGTTCTACTTCTTTGGCCAAGAGTGTGGTGCGAACTTTCTCATAATTAGGGCCTTTGTAACCTTGTGGAGCTTCATTGACCGCTTTCAACATTTGTTGCCAATAAGGCAATCTCAAAACATTGAAGGGCAGCCCACATGCATAAATGCATCTAGCAATCAACTCATCAGCAATGTCCCTCTGTGCGACATTGAAAGCTTTTTCCAATAGTCCTTTTGGTTTTTTCCGTGAAGTGGCATCTGCATCATCATCAACTTCTGGTATTGCAACTGAATGAGCTTGAGTTTGACTTTCAATGAAAAGATGACTCGCCGCTACAGGTGTTCTGGGTGGTCTCCCTGATCTACCTCTTTGGAGAGGTATTGTTATAAAATGGTTTTTTGAAGCAACTGCTGCATCGGCTTCTTCTTGCTCTTTCATGAACTCAACTATTTTTGGCTTGAAAATTTTATCACACTTTCTGATACCCGATGGCCCATACCCAGTCAAATGAGTTTTGACCCGAGTATACAAGGATTTGAATGTGAAATGACAATCATTGCATACCCACACACGAGTCCCACCTCCAGCAATGATCTCAAGTATCGTCACATGTTTCCAAAGAGGGGAGGCAGGGTCATATTTCACTTGAAATGAGGTTTCAGCGTGGTTTGCTTCATCATGCCCTCCTCCTGACATTGAACTGGATGCCATAGATATCATAATTATGAATTATCAAATTAGATTCTAGAACCAAGCAAAAATATACAAAATTAAAATTAATAACAACTAACTTTGTTTCTGATTCTCACGATCGCAATTACGCGCGAGAGAAGAGCATACGCAGAAGTTAGGGTTAGAAACATAAAAAATATACAATTGATTTTTTTAAATATTTAAACTTGAAAAAATAAAAAATAAATGTAATGCAACTAACTCTGTTTCTGATTCTCAAGATCGCAATTACGCACGAGAAGAGCATACGCAGAAGTTAGGGTTAGAACTTAGAAACTTATATTTTGTAAAAATATACATTTGATAATGATTTTTTTAAATAATAAATATTTATGGAAAGTGAAACAAGAACAATAAATATAAATAAATTTTAATACGATTACAAATTTTAACATTGTAGAAAATTTAAATTAAAATAAATAAATAAACTTAAATTTAAAAGAATTTTAAAATTAAAAATATTAAAAATAAAATTTAAATACTACCTAAAGATATAGTAAATTGTAAATTTAAAATAAAATATAAATTATAATATTAAAAATGTAAAAACTAAATAGCATTTAGTTTAAATTTTTAATATTATATTTTATTTTATTTTTAATAGTTATATTCTATTAAATGAAAAATTTAAAATTAATTTATTAAATACTTAGTAAATACTAAATACAACTTAAAAGTTTACAAAATTAAAATTAAATACTAAATGAAAAAAAAAATTTAACATACCTGCAAATTGCAAACTCCTGAGTCCTCCCCGTAGGCGCGGCTTCACTCCACACTGCCACAGTCCACTCTTCTCCTGAAAATTTGTTCTCTGAATCTCTTCTCCTCCCGGCGAATTTTTGTTCTCTTCACCATCTTCAAGCTTCAGCAAACTCTGTCGCTGCACGTGCAAACTGCCAAACACAAACAATGGTCGTGCCCTGCTTCGTGTGTTTTGAAGAAGAGAGACGCGCTGCTTTTATAGGCGTTTTTGCATTTTTTGCGTTTAGGGTTTCCTTAAATTTTTAGGGTTTTTTTTTCTTTTTTTGAGTTTTTTTATTGTTTTTCGGCATTTTTGCCGAAAAATTTTGGGTATGCCCTGAAAATGTCCCGAGTACTCCCAGAGGCGTCCCGGAGGCGCCCGTCGGCGTGCCGAACGTTTCCGGCATGCCGGCGGGTGCCTCTAGGAGTACCCAGGACGTCCCCATGCCGGAGGCATCGGGCCGGGGGCGTACCCCTGCAACACAGGACAAAAATGCCGAGAAACCATATATATATATATATATTGATTGGTATTCGCTTTTGACCAAAGCTATGAACCGGTCTAGGACATAACCGGGGGCCCCAAGCGATCATCTATCACATGTACCAGATATACCAACAACGGCCACAACCGGCCCGAGAATACCAACAACGCCCACAACGGGCCCAAGAATACCCACAACAACCACAACCAGCCCGATAATATCAATGACGGCCGCATCCGGCCTCAGATACCTTAGTGAGATTTGAATCTGGGTGGGGCTTGAAACAATCAAGCCACTTTACCAACTCACCCACATTTCATTGGTATATATATTATATATTATTAACATTTTATATTACTTTATTAATGTTTATAATTGTATTTGTCAATTTTGCATATTTATAAAACTATGCTCACATATATATATGTATACATTCCAAATCAGATTTTTCCAAACTTTTTCAAGAATTCCAGATTTTCATATTTTTTTGCCCTCCCAAATGGTTCTGGATTTCCGAACTTGGTAACTATGGTTCAAAGTTTCAAACCCCTTTAGGCATGAATCAGGGTGCATTCAATTTTGACAGGGTTGTGCTAGAGCTAGTCAGCTTCCAAAGATGCAACTAAGACAGCTCAATTTGGTATTGGATAGCCAATGCACTTACAAAAGCTCATTGGCTTTTTTGGTGTGATATCAGTATGGAAGAATTGTCTAAAGAAAAGAAAAGAAGGCAATAATATTAATGTCCACGAGTGACCAAAGTAGATCAATGGAATTTGTAAATGCATTCAATTATAATACAAAAGTACAGAAGTAAAAAAGAACCCTAGACGAACTTGAACATCGAAACCATGATGAGAGGAGGTATATACAAGTTGAAATATAAATAGTCATGTGAGGGGAGGATCCCCTAAAGTGAAACAAGATGCACATTAAGACCAAAGCTGAAAAACGAAGCTAGAAACTCGTATTGTCACAAATTTATACAAGGCCCATTACCAATAAGATGGTGTGTCTAAAAGTGGAATCCTAGCATAGGATCAAGTTTCAGATAAGGCCTGTAAGACCCCACCATATATCATAAGAAGGCTTTTTAGGTCATGTGGTTCACATTCTCCAATTTCCACAAGCGAAATACACAAATTCTGAATCCTCTTAGCAGTATCATCTTCTCAAGACTAAAATCTTCTTGCCTTCAACCATTACAACATCAGATTGGTGCAAGTCATGGCTCAAGCCACTCTTCAAAACAATCTGCCCATATCTATGATTTGAGGGGCTGAGAAGTTGCACACACCAAGAAACTCAATTTCTCCCGACTCTCTAATTTCATAAGTGTTAGAAATTTTCCACATGGTGGCACATACACAAAATTGAGCATTTACATTATATGGAATAAAAATGTTTTACTCAACGAATGTGGGGCTATAATCTCTAACTCAGCCCTAACTACTCTTAGCCAATCTTGTGAGGGTGATCCTCTAACACCTCTTTATTTGAGCATGGTACACTAAGTTCACAATGACATTGAATTACATATGCTAGTTTAGAAACCACCAACCATCAACAATCTGTGACCAGGAGATTTGCCTCGTCAACAAATACTTGGAGAGATCGACATAATCATAGTGGAAAATATTTGACAAGGGAGGCTACGTCTACAATGGAGAAATGTGTCCTCAACAATGATTAAGGCCTTTT